>JAIOJX010000029.1:30237440-31618440 GCA_022376925.1 Tragulus kanchil | reverse complement strand
TGCTGTCAAAACAAGGCAAATTGTTAATGATACTTTACCTGAAAAAAAGGAAATAAAACTATTTTGCCTTGAAGGGAGATGCTGGGACTGTGTCACAAAAGGCATTCTAATCATAATTATAAAAATGAAGCGGACTGCTGGAGAGAATCCATCTGGGCCCATCATGCTCAACTGCTTCTCACCATGGAAGGTGATGGAAGTGGAGATATGGGAGAGGAAAAGGGAACATCTTCCCCTGGCCTGGCCTTAACATTCCAGATGGGATGCTGATACAGGTGACAGTTCCTGTAGTACGTGGGCTGCTCAGGACTCCTCTCTGACTGTTTTCACAGATGTACAAGCTGCCCTTCTGTAAGCTGTTTGAAAGCCTCTGGTTATTCATACAACAAACACTGAATATCCTTGACCTACCTGGCACAGCTCTAGGTGTTGAGATCACAGCAGGTGATTAAACAGAACAAGAAAATCAAAACAAAGCAGAACAAACTATGAACAAGCCAATTACAAACTCAGAAATCGAGTTTGTGATCAAAAAATCTACCCCCAAATAAAAGCCCAGAGCCAGATGGTTTCACAAGTGAATTCTATCAAACATTTAAAGAAGAGCTAATGCCTGTCCTTCTAAAACTCTTCCAAACAATTGCACAGGAAGGAACACTTAGAAACACATTCTATGAGGCCGCCATCACCCTGATACCAAAGCCAGGCAAAGACAACACAGAAGAAGAAAATTATAGGCCAATTTCACTGATGAATCTAGACGCCAAAATCCTCAACAAAATGCTAGCAAACAGAATTCAACGACACATCAAAAAGCTCATTCATCACGATCAAGTTGGGTTCATCCCAGGCATGCAAGGATTCTTCAATATCTGCAAATCAATCAATGTGATACACCATATCAACAAATTGAGAGACAAAAATCACATGACCATCTCAATAGATGCAGAAAAAGCCTTTGACAAAGTACAGCATCCATTTATGATAAAAACTCTTCAAAAAATGGGCATAGAAGGAACTTATCTTAACATAATAAAAGCCATATAAGAGAAGCCCACAGTGAACATTATCCTCAATGGTGAAAAACTCAAAGCATTTCCTCTAAGATCAGGAACAAGACAAGGGTGTCCACTTTCACCACTCTTATTCAACATAGTCCTGGAAGTTCTAGCAATAGCAATAAGAGAAGAGAAAGAAATCAAAGGAATCCAGATTGGAAAGGAAGAAGTCAAACTCTCTCTATTTGCACATGACATGATATTATACATAGAAAATCCCAAAGACACTAATACAAAACTACTAGAGTTAATCAGCGAATTCAGCAAAGTCGCAGGATACAAAATCAATATACAGAAATCACTGGCATTCCTATACACAAACAATGAAAAATCAGAAAATGAAATCAAAGAGGCAATCCCCTTCACCATCGCAACCAAAAGAATCAAATATCTAGGAATAAAACTACCCAAAGAAACAAAAGAACTGTAAACAGAAAATTACAAGACACTCATGAGAGACATTAAAGAAGACTTAAACAGATGGAGAAATATTCCATGTTCCTGGACCGGAAGAATCAATATTGTGAAAATAACCATACTACCAAATGTCAATGCGATCCCTATCCAACTACCAATGACATTCTTTACAGAACTAGACCAAAGAATAACACAATTCATATGGAAACACACACAAAAAAGACCTCGAATAGCCAAAGCAATCCTCAGGAAGAAAAATGGAGCTGGAGGGATCAGCCTCCCCAACTTCAGACTCTACTACAAAGCAACAGTCATCAAGACAGTATGGTACTGGCACAAAAACAGAAATATCGACCAATGGAACAAGATCGAGAACCCAGAGATAAACCCACGCACCTATGGGTACCTTATTTGACAAAGGAGGCGCTTAATTTCACTGATAAAAAAAAAATTCTTAAAACGCCAAGATCCTCAACAAAATCCTAGCAAGCAGAATTCAATGACGCATCAAAAACCTCATACATCACGATCAAGTTGGGTTCATCCCAGGCATGCAAGGATTCTTCAATATCTGCAAATCAATCAATGTGATACACCATATCAACAAATTGAGAGACAAAAATCACATGACCATCTCAATAGATGCAGAAAAAGCCTTTGACAAAGTACAGCATCCATTTATGATAAAAACTCTTCAAAAAATGGGCATAGAAGGAACTTATCTTAACATAATAAAAGCCATATAAGAGAAGCCCACAGTGAACATTATCCTCAATGGTGAAAAACTCAAAGCATTTCCTCTAAGATCAGGAACAAGACAAGGGTGTCCACTTTCACCACTCTTATTCAACATAGTCCTGGAAGTTCTAGCAATAGCAATAAGAGAAGAGAAAGAAATCAAAGGAATCCAGATTGGAAAGGAAGAAGTCAAACTCTCTCTATTTGCACATGACATGATATTATACATAGAAAATCCCAAAGACACTAATACAAAACTACTAGAGTTAATCAGCGAATTCAGCAAAGTCGCAGGATACAAAATCAATATACAGAAATCACTGGCATTCCTATACACAAACAATGAAAAATCAGAAAATGAAATCAAAGAGGCAATCCCCTTCACCATCGCAACCAAAAGAATCAAATATCTAGGAATAAAACTACCCAAAGAAACAAAAGAACTGTAAACAGAAAATTACAAGACACTCATGAGAGACATTAAAGAAGACTTAAACAGATGGAGAAATATTCCATGTTCCTGGACCGGAAGAATCAATATTGTGAAAATAACCATACTACCAAATGTCAATGCGATCCCTATCCAACTACCAATGACATTCTTTACAGAACTAGACCAAAGAATAACACAATTCATATGGAAACACACACAAAAAAGACCTCGAATAGCCAAAGCAATCCTCAGGAAGAAAAATGGAGCTGGAGGGATCAGCCTCCCCAACTTCAGACTCTACTACAAAGCAACAGTCATCAAGACAGTATGGTACTGGCACAAAAACAGAAATATCGACCAATGGAACAAGATCGAGAACCCAGAGATAAACCCACGCACCTATGGGTACCTTATTTTTGACAAAGGAGGCGAACATATAAAATGGGACAAAGACAGCCTCTTCAACAAATGGTCCCAGGAAAATTGGACAGCTACATACAAAAAAATGAAGTTGGAACATTCCCTGACACCATATACAAAGATCAACTCAAAATGGATTAAAGACTTAAATGTAAGGCCAGAAACCATCAAACTCTTAGAGGAGAATATAGACAAAACCCTCAAGGACATCAATCAAAGCAAGATCTTCTCTGACCCACCTACTAGAATAGTGGAACTAAAAAGACAAATGAACATGTGGGACCTAATGAAACTTAAAAGCTTTTGTACAGCAAAAGAAATTACAAAAAAGCTCAACAGACATCCCATAAAGTGGGAGAAAATCATAGCAAATGAAACAACAGACAAAGAATTAATCTCCAAAACCTACAAGCAACTCAGACAACTCAGCACTGGAAAAACGAACAACCCAATCAAAAAATGGGAAAAGGACCTAAACAGACACCTCTCCAACGACAACATACAGATGGCCCAAAAGCACATGAAACGATGCTCAACTTCACTAATAATTAGAGAAATGCAAATTAAAACTACAATGAGATATCACCTCACACCCATCAGAATGGCCATCATCCACAAATCGACAGACAATAAATGCTGGAGCGGCTGCGGAGAAAAGGGAACACTCCTGCATTGCTGGTGGGAGTGTAAATTGATACAGCCTCTATGGAAGACAGTCTGGAGATTTCTTAAAAAATAAAAATGCCTGAGCCCAAAGAAACAAAAGAACTGTAAACAGAAAATTACAAGACACTCATGAGAGACATTAAAGAAGACTTAAACAGATGGAGAAATATTCCATGTTCCTGGACCGGAAGAATCAATATTGTGAAAATAACCATACTACCAAATGTCAATGCGATCCCTATCCAACTACCAATGACATTCTTTACAGAACTAGACCAAAGAATAACACAATTCATATGGAAACACACACAAAAAAGACCTCGAATAGCCAAAGCAATCCTCAGGAAGAAAAATGGAGCTGGAGGGATCAGCCTCCCCAACTTCAGACTCTACTACAAAGCAACAGTCATCAAGACAGTATGGTACTGGCACAAAAACAGAAATATCGACCAATGGAACAAGATCGAGAACCCAGAGATAAACCCACGCACCTATGGGTACCTTATTTTTGACAAAGGAGGCGAACATATAAAATGGGACAAAGACAGCCTCTTCAACAAATGGTCCCAGGAAAATTGGACAGCTACATACAAAAAAATGAAGTTGGAACATTCCCTGACACCATATACAAAGATCAACTCAAAATGGATTAAAGACTTAAATGTAAGGCCAGAAACCATCAAACTCTTAGAGGAGAATATAGACAAAACCCTCAAGGACATCAATCAAAGCAAGATCTTCTCTGACCCACCTACTAGAATAGTGGAACTAAAAAGACAAATGAACATGTGGGACCTAATGAAACTTAAAAGCTTTTGTACAGCAAAAGAAATTACAAAAAAGCTCAACAGACATCCCATAAAGTGGGAGAAAATCATAGCAAATGAAACAACAGACAAAGAATTAATCTCCAAAACCTACAAGCAACTCAGACAACTCAGCACTGGAAAAACGAACAACCCAATCAAAAAATGGGAAAAGGACCTAAACAGACACCTCTCCAACGACAACATACAGATGGCCCAAAAGCACATGAAACGATGCTCAACTTCACTAATAATTAGAGAAATGCAAATTAAAACTACAATGAGATATCACCTCACACCTGTCAGAATGGCCATCATCCACAAATCGACAGACAATAAATGCTGGAGCGGCTGCGGAGAAAAGGGAACACTCCTGCATTGCTGGTGGGAGTGTAAATTGATACAGCCTCTATGGAAGACAGTCTGGAGATTTCTTAAAAAAATAAAAATAGAAGCACCATATGACCCAGCAATCCCACTCTTAGGCTTATATCATGATGAATTCAAATCTGAAAGAAGCACCTGTACCCCAATGTTCATTGCAGCTCTCTATACAATAGCTAGAACATGGAAGCAACCTAGATGCCCATTGATGAACAAATGGATCCAAAAGCCCTGGTACATATACACAATGGAATACTACACAGCTGTAAAGAGAAATGCAGAAGAATCAGTCCTAATGAGGTGGCTGGCTCTAGAACCTATCATAAAAAGTGAAGTCAGTCAGAAAGAGAAGGACAAATACAGTATATTAACACATATATATGGAATCTAGTAGGATGGTGATGATGGCACATGCAGTGAAGCGACGGAAAGACAGACATGGACAGTGGACATATGGACATTGTGGGGAAGGAACAGATAGTGGGAGGCGTAAAGGAAGTAGCATGAAGGCCTGTACTATCATAAGTGAAGAAAATAGCTCTAGTCATTGCTCTGTGAGAAAAGGGGATCCTTCAGGGGTGCTGTGTGATGGTTGGAAGGGGTGGGGTAGGGGGGGATATACATAAAACTAGTCTGGGAACACACATATCTGTAAACAACACAACTCTGTAAAAGTTAAAAGCAAAATAAAGGTTTAAAAAGATATAAAAAAAAAAATAAAAAATAACAATAGAACCTCTGTCCTGTGTGGTTTATATCCTGTTACATATAATAGTATATAATAATGTCAGATGGGAGTTAAGTTACACAGAAAAACAGAAAGTCTAGGAGTTGGATAAGGAGTTTAAGGGTACAATTTAAAATAGGGTGCTTGGAATGGGACTCACAGAGAAGGCAGCATTCGACCTAAAGGTGGTAAGAGATCAGACCTTGAAAGTTTCTTTAAAAAGCAGAAAAGATAGCAGTGGCAAAGCTGATGTTCATCCAGGAAGGCTAATAACGCTGAACAGGTTGTGTTGTGTACTGTAATACGTCTGCACTATATGGTACAGCCACCTGTCCAGGCACTCAACAACTAAAGCTGTACTCCTCACATAACAAAGGCCCTAAAGGACTCAGCTCCAGTCCTCCAGCCAGTCTTCAGTCTGAGTGGTCTATGCCTGATCATGGTGGCTAAATATGAGACTATCACCTTCAGACCAAAGGAAGGGCAAGTGCAAATGACCTGAGGCAGAGCACCCAGGTGTTTGAAACAAGGTGAGCTGTGATAGAGTAAATAAGAAGGAGAATAAGCAGGGCATGGGAGAAGAGGCAGTTGCTGTAGAGCTTCCAAGACCACCAGATGAACTCGGCTTTGCCCTGAGATACGAAGTCAGTTTTGAACTGTTGTGTTGAGAACATACTTGGGAAATGCATGGGGGAAGCAGAGTCTAGTAGAGCTGCATTGGCATTTATCTAGGCAGAGCATGGTAGTGATAGTGGCTCTATTAATTTCCTAGGGCTGCTGTAACAAAGTACCATAATCTTGATGGCTTAAAACAACAGAAATGCATTCTCTCCTAGTTCTTAAGCCCACAATTCTGCAATCAGGGTACTGGTAGGGCCATGCTCCCTCTGAAGGTTCCAGGAAAGAATCCTTCCTTGCATCCTCTAGCATCTGACAGATCCAGGCACTCCTTGGTTTGTGGCTGCATCACTCCAACCCATGCCTCCATTCTTCACATGACTATTTCCTTCTGTTTCCAAAACTCCCTTTCCTTACTCTTATAAAGACATCAGTCATGACGTTTAGGGCCCACCCTAATCCATAATGACCTCATCTTAACTTGATGACCTTTGCAAAGGTCCTACCCAAGTAAGGTCACATCACTGGTACTGGGAGTTAAGACTTAAATATATCTTGGGGGAGACATAATTCAATCCACTCTAGTGGCTTTGACCAGGGTAGCAGCAGTAGATATGGAAAAACGCATTCTGACAGTATATTTTGAACAAAGAGCCAGTAAGATTCTCTGAAAGGTTAGATGTGAGAAAAAGAGGTGTTTAATTTGATTCCAAGGTTTTTTGCTCTGGGCACATAGAAGGCCAGAGTTGCTATCAACTGGGATAGAGAAGAGTGAAAAGGGCCAGATTTGGGGCAGGGATCATGAGTTCAGTTTTGAATATTCTGAGACATCTATTCTATTAGGATCAGAATAGAAGATGAATAAGCAGTTAGAGTCTACCTTCTAATTTTTATATTCCTTATAATCTCAAGTGCTAAATGAGTGGTCTATGCCTGATCATGGTGGCTAAATATGAGACTATCACCTTCAGACCAAAGGAAGGGCAAGTGCAAATGACCTGAGGCAGAGCACCCAGGTGTTTGAAACAAGGTGAGCTGTGATAGAGTAAATAAGAAGGAGAATAAGCAGGGCATGGGAGAAGAGGCAGTTGCTGTAGAGCTTCCAAGACCACCAGATGAACTCGGCTTTGCCCTGAGATACGAAGTCAGTTTTGAACTGTTGTGTTGAGAACATACTTGGGAAATGCATGGGGGAAGCAGAGTCTAGTAGAGCTGCATTGGCATTTATCTAGGCAGAGCATGGTAGTGATAGTGGCTCTATTAATTTCCTAGGGCTGCTGTAACAAAGTACCATAATCTTGATGGCTTAAAACAACAGAAATGCATTCTCTCCTAGTTCTTAAGCCCACAATTCTGCAATCAGGGTACTGGTAGGGCCATGCTCCCTCTGAAGGTTCCAGGAAAGAATCCTTCCTTGCATCCTCTAGCATCTGACAGATCCAGGCACTCCTTGGTTTGTGGCTGCATCACTCCAACCCATGCCTCCATTCTTCACATGACTATTTCCTTCTGTTTCCAAAACTCCCTTTCCTTACTCTTATAAAGACATCAGTCATGACGTTTAGGGCCCACCCTAATCCATAATGACCTCATCTTAACTTGATGACCTTTGCAAAGGTCCTACCCAAGTAAGGTCACATCACTGGTACTGGGAGTTAAGACTTAAATATATCTTGGGGGAGACATAATTCAATCCACTCTAGTGGCTTTGACCAGGGTAGCAGCAGTAGATATGGAAAAACGCATTCTGACAGTATATTTTGAACAAAGAGCCAGTAAGATTCTCTGAAAGGTTAGATGTGAGAAAAAGAGGTGTTTAATTTGATTCCAAGGTTTTTTGCTCTGGGCACATAGAAGGCCAGAGTTGCTATCAACTGGGATAGAGAAGAGTGAAAAGGGCCAGATTTGGGGCAGGGATCATGAGTTCAGTTTTGAATATTCTGAGACATCTATTCTATTAGGATCAGAATAGAAGATGAATAAGCAGTTAGAGTCTACCTTCTAATTTTTATATTCCTTATAATCTCCCCCAGTGCAAGGTATAGCAGATGTCTTAACAAATGAAATATGTAAAAATGAACGAATCAAGGACTACAAGTAGAAAAAACATAATTAAAACAAGTATGGCTTTTTTTAACTTAGGATGAAAATGGCACTTCTTAAGAATAGAAACTAACATTCATATACCCTTTCCCATTTACAAATTTTCATTTGCTTTTTCACATATCTTATTTTAACCATTCTTTAAGTAAGTGATTTATAAATGCCATAACTATATCTATCCTACAGTGGGAAAAGCAAGAGCTAGAGAGGTTAAACCACTTCACCAAGCTCACCCAGAGAGGAAGAAGAAAAATGAGGCTTTAACCCCAGACTTCTGGCACCAAATACCAAACCCTTTTCACTACACAGAGTTCTCAGGGATGTACATTCTGATCAGGAGATCGGTGGTTCTATATCCTCTGATATTCAGAAATTGCTTATATCAAACCCAGCACAAGAAAATTAGCTTAGGTTGTACCAAGTAGATGGTCAGATCCCGCTTTTTTTTTTTTTTTTTTTTAAGAGTGGTCTGGTCTTTGTCTTGATCCATCATGTTCATAGAATGACCTTGCCAGATGTTAGTGTTCTGTAAAACTGTTTATGTTAAACAGGTGAATAAGGCTTAGTTGAGAATGCCAGACCAACTCCTGGACATTGGGATGTTTTTCTTTCTTACATCTTCCTCTGTAAGTCATTCCTGAACCACCTTGCTCCATTTCCAGATGAAATGCCAGATACAAATTGTCAGCAACAAGATACTTAAGACCCAGTCTTGGATTTGGAAAACGCATTCTGACAGTATATTTTGAACAAAGAGCCAGTAAGATTCTCTGAAAGGTTAGATGTGAGAAAAAGAGGTGTTTAATTTGATTCCAAGGTTTTTTGCTCTGGGCACATAGAAGGCCAGAGTTGCTATCAACTGGGATAGAGAAGAGTGAAAAGGGCCAGATTTGGGGCAGGGATCATGAGTTCAGTTTTGAATATTCTGAGACATCTATTCTATTAGGATCAGAATAGAAGATGAATAAGCAGTTAGAGTCTACCTTCTAATTTTTATATTCCTTATAATCTCCCCCAGTGCAAGGTATAGCAGATGTCTTAACAAATGAAATATGTAAAAATGAACGAATCAAGGACTACAAGTAGAAAAAACATAATTAAAACAAGTATGGCTTTTTTTAACTTAGGATGAAAATGGCACTTCTTAAGAATAGAAACTAACATTCATATACCCTTTCCCATTTACAAATTTTCATTTGCTTTTTCACATATCTTATTTTAACCATTCTTTAAGTAAGTGATTTATAAATGCCATAACTATATCTATCCTACAGTGGGAAAAGCAAGAGCTAGAGAGGTTAAACCACTTCACCAAGCTCACCCAGAGAGGAAGAAGAAAAATGAGGCTTTAACCCCAGACTTCTGGCACCAAATACCAAACCCTTTTCACTACACAGAGTTCTCAGGGATGTACATTCTGATCAGGAGATCGGTGGTTCTATATCCTCTGATATTCAGAAATTGCTTATATCAAACCCAGCACAAGAAAATTAGCTTAGGTTGTACCAAGTAGATGGTCAGATCCCGCTTTTTTTTTTTTTTTTTTTAAGAGTGGTCTGGTCTTTGTCTTGATCCATCATGTTCATAGAATGACCTTGCCAGATGTTAGTGTTCTGTAAAACTGTTTATGTTAAACAGGTGAATAAGGCTTAGTTGAGAATGCCAGACCAACTCCTGGACATTGGGATGTTTTTCTTTCTTACATCTTCCTCTGTAAGTCATTCCTGAACCACCTTGCTCCATTTCCAGATGAAATGCCAGATACAAATTGTCAGCAAGAGTTCTGAATTATGTTGATGGACTTAAGACCCAGTCTTGGATTCCATGATGCCCAATGCCTTTGTTTAATACCGAAAGATATTGCCCTGCTAGTTTCTGTCTTCTGAAGAAAGTGATCTTTAGCCATCCATGACAGAATATTGTATTTCAGAAAAGGCAATAATCCATGTGCTCATTGGTTAATCCTTCCCCAGATACCCACCACTCTCAACACACATACTTTTTAAAAGGCATTTTAAGTATTATTTTAATAATCTTTTTCCACACAATCACAAGTTTTTTATTTTGCTTTTTTGCTTTTACAGAGCTTTGTTATTTATAGATATGTATAATTCCAGATTAGTCATATGTATATCCCATGCTGCCCCCATCCCATCCCTCCATGCTGGATCCCTTAGTCCCAAAGCGCATTGACAATAGTTACCTCTTTTACATAAGATAGTATAGGGTTCTGTATTTCTCTTTCCATATCTCTCACCCACTCTTCCCTTTCCCCAATGTCATAAGTCTGTTCTCTATGATTGTTTTTCCATCGATGCTCTGAGTGTGTACAAACTTACTAGATTTTTAATTTGAAATAGGTGACTAAGTTTTGAAGTAACTTTCCTAAATAGAGACATTCCACATCTTTTCTGTAAAAGTGCTAGATAAACTGTGTTTCTGCTGTGACATTTAGCAAAGCAGTGCTGACTGGAGCACTTAATTATAACAGAAATGCCCTCCTTGACTCTCAGGAAGAGAGGTTCTGGAAATCAAGACATCTGTACTTTTCGTTTGTGAGGCTTTGCATGAGCCATGATTTCTCCAGGTCACATATGTGGCAAAAGTAAAATAAGGAGGTGAGATGTGATTATCTCAGGAGAGCATAACAGGGCTGTACATGGGCTCTGAAGTCAGACAGAACTGGGGCCAAATCTCAAGTCTATCACATACTAGTTGTTAGCCAGGGCAATTACCATCTTTACCCAAGTCTGTAAAACTGTTTATGTTAAACAGGTGAATAAGGCTTAGTTGAGAATGCCAGACCAACTCCTGGACATTGGGATGTTTTTCTTTCTTACATCTTCCTCTGTAAGTCATTCCTGAACCACCTTGCTCCATTTCCAGATGAAATGCCAGATACAAATTGTCAGCAAGAGTTCTGAATTATGTTGATGGACTTAAGACCCAGTCTTGGATTCCATGATGCCCAATGCCTTTGTTTAATACCGAAAGATATTGCCCTGCTAGTTTCTGTCTTCTGAAGAAAGTGATCTTTAGCCATCCATGACAGAATATTGTATTTCAGAAAAGGCAATAATCCATGTGCTCATTGGTTAATCCTTCCCCAGATACCCACCACTCTCAACACACATACTTTTTAAAAGGCATTTTAAGTATTATTTTAATAATCTTTTTCCACACAATCACAAGTTTTTTATTTTGCTTTTTTGCTTTTACAGAGCTTTGTTATTTATAGATATGTATAATTCCAGATTAGTCATATGTATATCCCATGCTGCCCCCATCCCATCCCTCCATGCTGGATCCCTTAGTCCCAAAGCGCATTGACAATAGTTACCTCTTTTACATAAGATAGTATAGGGTTCTGTATTTCTCTTTCCATATCTCTCACCCACTCTTCCCTTTCCCCAATGTCATAAGTCTGTTCTCTATGATTGTTTTTCCATCGATGCTCTGAGTGTGTACAAACTTACTAGATTTTTAATTTGAAATAGGTGACTAAGTTTTGAAGTAACTTTCCTAAATAGAGACATTCCACATCTTTTCTGTAAAAGTGCTAGATAAACTGTGTTTCTGCTGTGACATTTAGCAAAGCAGTGCTGACTGGAGCACTTAATTATAACAGAAATGCCCTCCTTGACTCTCAGGAAGAGAGGTTCTGGAAATCAAGACATCTGTACTTTTCGTTTGTGAGGCTTTGCATGAGCCATGATTTCTCCAGGTCACATATGTGGCAAAAGTAAAATAAGGAGGTGAGATGTGATTATCTCAGGAGAGCATAACAGGGCTGTACATGGGCTCTGAAGTCAGACAGAACTGGGGCCAAATCTCAAGTCTATCACATACTAGTTGTTAGCCAGGGCAATTACCATCTTTAAGCCTTTTATTTTCTCACCACTAAAATGGACACAATGCCCACTTGTCAGTAGTGTTGTATGGATTACATGAGACAAGTTTTAAAAACCACTTAGCACAGTGCCTCACACATCATAAGAGGCCAATACAGTTGGTTATTGCTATCAACATTAGAATATTTATGCATCTTGCCCTCGGTGGTACCTATAACATAAAATAAAAACCGTGATGCTTCATTTCTCTAATTCACCCATTACTGTACTATTCCAGCTCTGAACCTTGGTTCACTGGTCATTAAAATGGACAATGTATCACTCCCTGCTTCCTTTACAAATATGCAGGGTGATTTGAAACTATATTATTCATATGCCATATTTTCCTGATAATATCATTCACTTATTGCCTTTATATCATTAGCTAAAATTAGACCTCTTGAAAAATCTTTCATCTTTTAATATATAAAGAAGGAAATATGGAAAATCAACTAAATGTTAAATGCAGTAAATTGTGGCATCAGAAAAATACACAAAGCTGTTTTTAGCAATGAAACTTAGTTATAACTAAGAACTGCTTAAGAAAGCACAGGCTATTTCCAGTAGCACATAAATACAGATGCCTTGGATGGCACCTTAGTTTCTCCTATAGTGAACAACACTGTTGCTAAAAGAAGGTATTTTCTCAACTAAGTAGAAAGCAAGAAGAGATCATACAATTGATATGTTTATGCTGACACCTGATTCCAGAGCTATAGCTGTTTGCCTAATTGTGAGCTACAGATCCAAGGCAAAGGTTTCCCAATGAACAAAGGAATATGGGTGCTCCCCTCCATTACTGAGTCAGATCAGGTATAATCCTTTGGCTCCTTCTGATAGAGTCCACTACCCATAATTAGGAGAATGTTTCATGCTTATTACATTGCCTTGGAGTTGGTCTTCAGTAAATGTTTGTTGGATGAGCAAGTGTAAATAATCCAGTTCAATGGAGTTCTATGCTTGAGTTAAATCTCTAATAAAGCATGGCCACAGTCTGCCCTTTATTAGAACTACTCACACCTGGGCTCTTTTCTTTCCATATTGGAGAAGGCAGGATACAAGATTTAGTATCTTGGAATCCCAAATACCTTTCTACCCACCTACTACTACCCTGTAGTAGGAGCATAGTACATGTTTTTGCAATTGTGTTAGCTCAAATCACTTTTAAACAACTTCGGGAGGACCCCAGAGGGAACTGATACCCAACCTTTTTTTCTATTGTCAATGCTCCCTTGTCATTGTTCACTCGGAGATTTTCAGAGCACTACTCTCTGCAAGGCAGGGCAATGGATATACTGATGACCCAGGCAAGGTTGCTGTCTTCAAGAAGTTCACTGCTTGGTGGGGAAAAAATATGGCACACATACAGAGATAAATGTGAGACAGAGCAAAATGTGATCACGTGTCAGCAAAGAGGTAAAACAAAGAGCTAGAGGAGACTGCTACCCCAAGATGAGTTGTCATGTATAAGAAGCATTTACATTGAACATTTTAAAGATAAGCAAGTAAAACCTTTACTTATAAAAGGGATATAGTCAGAGGTCCCTGATGCAACTAATCCTGACTCCCCACTCTGGTACTTAAGAAGAGAGAAAAAGATGAAAACTAGGCACACTGAAGATTAGTATTGGAAAGAGGTCCATGACTGGCATCTAGAGTGACTTTACCTACTATACCTAAGATCAATGGAAATGGTTTAGGAAACTCAATCAGGAAGAACTGTATCTGTAAATTTACCTCTTGAAACAGCCTTTTCAAGTACAGAAAGATGGCAGAAAGAACTATCCTTCCACCACTGCAGCTACCTGGTTCAAAGAATCTCTGGAATCTCTCCCTAAGTGTACTATTGATATGTTTATGCTGACACCTGATGCTATAGCTGTTTGCCTAATTGTGAGCTACAGACCCAAAAGGTTTCCCAATGAACAAAGGAATATGGGTGCTCCTCCATTACTGAGTCAGATCAGGTATAATCCTTTGGCTCCTTCTGATAGAGTCCACTACCCATAATTAGGAGAATGTTTCATGCTTATTACATTGCCTTGGAGTTGGTCTTCAGTAAATGTTTGTTGGATGAGCAAGTGTAAATAATCCAGTTCAATGGAGTTCTATGCTTGAGTTAAATCTCTAATAAAGCATGGCCACAGTCTGCCCTTTATTAGAACTACTCACACCTGGGCTCTTTTCTTTCCATATTGGAGAAGGCAGGATACAAGATTTAGTATCTTGGAATCCCAAATACCTTTCTACCCACCTACTACTACCCTGTAGTAGGAGCATAGTACATGTTTTTGCAATTGTGTTAGCTCAAATCACTTTTAAACAACTTCGGGAGGACCCCAGAGGGAACTGATACCCAACCTTTTTTTCTATTGTCAATGCTCCCTTGTCATTGTTCACTCGGAGATTTTCAGAGCACTACTCTCTGCAAGGCAGGGCAATGGATATACTGATGACCCAGGCAAGGTTGCTGTCTTCAAGAAGTTCACTGCTTGGTGGGGAAAAAATATGGCACACATACAGAGATAAATGTGAGACAGAGCAAAATGTGATCACGTGTCAGCAAAGAGGTAAAACAAAGAGCTAGAGGAGACTGCTACCCCAAGATGAGTTGTCATGTATAAGAAGCATTTACATTGAACATTTTAAAGATAAGCAAGTAAAACCTTTACTTATAAAAGGGATATAGTCAGAGGTCCCTGATGCAACTAATCCTGACTCCCCACTCTGGTACTTAAGAAGAGAGAAAAAGATGAAAACTAGGCACACTGAAGATTAGTATTGGAAAGAGGTCCATGACTGGCATCTAGAGTGACTTTACCTACTATACCTAAGATCAATGGAAATGGTTTAGGAAACTCAATCAGGAAGAACTGTATCTGTAAATTTACCTCTTGAAACAGCCTTTTCAAGTACAGAAAGATGGCAGAAAGAACTATCCTTCCACCACTGCAGCTACCTGGTTCAAAGAATCTCTGGAATCTCTCCCTAGTGGATAACTGATCAAACTTGAATGTATAGCCACAACTTTTGAAGGCTTTCTTTGCTCCCATTTTTCTACACCCATTTGGGAACAACTTATATTAAATAACTGGCTAGAAAGGAGTGGTTGGAACTTTTTTTATTTCACATTTCATCCCAGAATATGATTCCCATATAGAAAGAAAAACCCTAGGATGAATACATGCTAGGAACTGTGGTTTTCTAAATACTCCATTAGTTCAAAGTTTCAAAGATTCAGACAGTGTATGTGGGGGAAATCTTAGCCCCATACAACAGACCCACATTAGATGCACAGCTATTTGACACTGAAAACAGAGCTGCAAGTTAGAAACAACCACCAGAAGAATTTAGAAAAGAATCTGACCAAAGGGAGGATGATAGGGTCAAGGGAGATTCATACAATCAGTCTATGGACAAATGCCAGCTTCCAAGGGATCTCCCCTTTTTTGAAGATGAATAAAAAGGACTCCAAACACACCCAGGGGTCTAAAGAAAACATGCTGCAAAACAATGGAAAGAAAAAAAAATCATTCTGAAATTTTGGAAGAACAGACTTCTAAAAATGATCTATACAGAACCCAGAAGAAAATTTTATAATATCATGTAATGTTATCAGTACACTACTACAAGGTATGATTGCCATGAAAAATGAGAAGGAAGTTATTAGAATAAGATGAGAAGAAAACAGGGTACAGTGTAATGAGAGTGAGCCAAGATAAAAAGGGAGCTGGGTAATATAATTAGTAATTTCAAGGAGACTGTAAAATTGTAATAAGGTCATCAAAATCCACCTCAGAGGTAGTAAATCCAGGCTTGTCAGTACAGAAAACTGAATCTGTACCGTGGAGGACACACTTGGAAATGCTTTCTGAGGATATAAGAGAAAAATATGAAAAGATCAAGAGTTGAAAGAAGGTGGTAAGTAGGCGTAAGAAAGAAAAGAGAGATACCTAAGAATTGAGGAATCTCAAAGAGAAAGCTAGAGCAATTGGAACAAATTCACTAGAATAAGAAATGATTGGGGCTTCCCCTGGTGGTCCAGTGGGTAAGGACACCGTCTTGCAGTGCAAGGGGCGCCGGTTCGAGCCCTAGCCTGGGAAGATCCCACGTGCTGCGGAGCGGCTGGACTGATGTGTCCAATTACCCAGCCGGAGCTCTGGCGCGCGTGCGCCCAGAGCCGGCGCTCTGCGACAACAGAGGCCACCGCGATGGGAGGCCCACAGGAGCCAAAGAACAAAGACGGATGAAAATAGAGAAATGAAAGACGGATAGAAGTGGCCCGTCCATCTCCCTCCCTCCCCACCCCAACCCCCAAAAAAGATAAATAAATAAAATTAAAAAAAAGAAGAAGAAATGATTGATGGCAAATGAAAAATTTGAAAGATGAGTCAAGAATGAATTAGCACAACAGAAAGTAATGGATAATAGTAAATAAAGTAAATAATAGTAATAAAGATTTCTCAACCACCTGTCTAAAGGATTTATTCATGCTAATTTCATTACTCACAATATTACATTAATAAAATTATGGTCTCCTCTTCCCAGGTGTCACAGTAGTAAAGAATTCAACTGCAATGCAGGAGTTGCAGGAGATGTAGGTTTGATCTCTGGGTTGGGAAGATCCCCTTAGAGAAGGAAATGGAAATCCACTCTAGTATTCTTGCCTGGAAAATTTCATGGAGAGAGGAGCCTGGTGGACTACAGTCCATGGGTTGCAAAGAGTCACACATGACCAAACGACTAAATAACAACTTTACATAAAAGTCAACTGACTCACAGAGAGGTTGCTATCCTGCCCAGGGTCTCAGAAGCATATTGCCAAGCAAGGACTCAATGGAACTTGGTCTGATTCCAGAGCCAAGGCTTCTTACCACTGCCCTTTAGTGATGAAGAGAACTCTGAGACTAGATAAATCTTGACAAACATTGGTAATTACCCAGGTAAAGAAAAGAATCCAACAAAAATATTCAAGAAAAATAAATAAAAGCAAACAAAAGCAAATCATCTACCAAGAACATAAATCAAGCTAAACTAGTATTACTAAAACTCCATATACTTAGACATTATAAATATCTATTACCTATAATAAATTACCCATAAATCATTTATACACATATTTACATATTCTTTTTACCTATAAATCATCAAGAGTTGAAAGAAGGTGGTAAGTAGGCGTAAGAAAGAAAAGAGAGATACCTAAGAATTGAGGAATCTCAAAGAGAAAGCTAGAGCAATTGGAACAAATTCACTAGAATAAGAAATGATTGGGGCTTCCCCTGGTGGTCCAGTGGGTAAGGACACCGTCTTGCAGTGCAAGGGGCGCCGGTTCGAGCCCTAGCCTGGGAAGATCCCACGTGCTGCGGAGCGGCTGGACTGATGTGTCCAATTACCCAGCCGGAGCTCTGGCGCGCGTGCGCCCAGAGCCGGCGCTCTGCGACAACAGAGGCCACCGCGATGGGAGGCCCACAGGAGCCAAAGAACAAAGACGGATGAAAATAGAGAAATGAAAGACGGATAGAAGTGGCCCGTCCATCTCCCTCCCTCCCCACCCCAACCCCCAAAAAAGATAAATAAATAAAATTAAAAAAAAGAAGAAGAAATGATTGATGGCAAATGAAAAATTTGAAAGATGAGTCAAGAATGAATTAGCACAACAGAAAGTAATGGATAATAGTAAATAAAGTAAATAATAGTAATAAAGATTTCTCAACCACCTGTCTAAAGGATTTATTCATGCTAATTTCATTACTCACAATATTACATTAATAAAATTATGGTCTCCTCTTCCCAGGTGTCACAGTAGTAAAGAATTCAACTGCAATGCAGGAGTTGCAGGAGATGTAGGTTTGATCTCTGGGTTGGGAAGATCCCCTTAGAGAAGGAAATGGAAATCCACTCTAGTATTCTTGCCTGGAAAATTTCATGGAGAGAGGAGCCTGGTGGACTACAGTCCATGGGTTGCAAAGAGTCACACATGACCAAACGACTAAATAACAACTTTACATAAAAGTCAACTGACTCACAGAGAGGTTGCTATCCTGCCCAGGGTCTCAGAAGCATATTGCCAAGCAAGGACTCAATGGAACTTGGTCTGATTCCAGAGCCAAGGCTTCTTACCACTGCCCTTTAGTGATGAAGAGAACTCTGAGACTAGATAAATCTTGACAAACATTGGTAATTACCCAGGTAAAGAAAAGAATCCAACAAAAATATTCAAGAAAAATAAATAAAAGCAAACAAAAGCAAATCATCTACCAAGAACATAAATCAAGCTAAACTAGTATTACTAAAACTCCATATACTTAGACATTATAAATATCTATTACCTATAATAAATTACCCATAAATCATTTATACACATATTTACATATTTAGACACAGTGGTATTTATCACTTATAATCACAAAACTTCAATTCTATGCTTGACAACTAAAGATATAGTTAAGCAAATTATGATTGGTAGATACAATGAAATTAACATATAGTCATTTAAATTAGATTTTGGAAGACTTTTTTTTTTGAGGGGGGGCCACTTCTACTGATCTTTCATTCGCTTATCTTTTTGTTGTCGTTGTTCTTTGGCCTGTGTGGGCCTCCCATCACACTGGCCTCTCTCATGGCAGAGCACCGGCTCTGGGCACATGCACTCCAGAGCTCTGGCTCGGTAGTTGGACACATCGAGCCAGCTGCTCCGGCAAGTGGGACCTTCCCAGGCCAGGGATCGAACTGGTGCCCCTTGTACTGCAAGGCAGTGTCCTTACCCACTGGACCACCAGGGAAGCCCTGGAAGACTTTTAGTGATAGAGAATGGTCTTTGATATAACATTAAGAGGGAAAACAATAAACAACCCTACATATCATTTGATCCCAATTTTTATGATAAAAGTATGTGCTATCTCTGGATGGTAACATTTCAGGTGAATTTTACTTCTTAATTTTTCTTCATTTTACAAATTTTATATAATAATAATGCATAGTTTTAAAATCAGAAAAAGGAAACACTCTTTGTAAATGATCAATAGTAAATGCCATTCTAAGGAAGTAAAAAGACTTAAACTGACTCAGAAGGCATTTTTACCCCTTAAGGATTTTCTCTAGAGAAGGAAATGGAAATCCACTCGAGTATTCTAGCCTGGAAAATTTCATGGAGAGAGGTGCCTGGTGGACTACAGTCCATGGGTTGCAAAGAGTCACACATGACCAAACGACTAAATAACAACTTTACATAAAAGTCACCTGTCCCATAGAGAGGTTGCTATCCTGCCCAGGGTCTCAGAAGCATATTGCCAAGCAAGGACTCAATGGAACTTGGTCTGATTCCAGAGCCAAGGCTTCTTACCACTGCCCTTTAGTGATGAAGAGAACTCTGAGACTAGATAAATCTTGACAAACATTGGTAATTACCCAGGTAAAGAAAAGAATCCAACAAAAATATTCAAGAAAAATAAATAAAAGCAAACAAAAGCAAATCATCTACCAAGAACATAAATCAAGCTAAACTAGTATTACTAAAACTCCATATACTTAGACATTATAAATATCTATTACCTATAATAAATTACCCATAAATCATTTATACACATATTTACATATTTAGACACAGTGGTATTTATCACTTATAATCACAAAACTTCAATTCTATGCTTGACAACTAAAGATATAGTTAAGCAAATTATGATTGGTAGATACAATGAAATTAACATATAGTCATTTAAATTAGATTTTGGAAGACTTTTTTTTTTGAGGGGGGGCCACTTCTACTGATCTTTCATTCGCTTATCTTTTTGTTGTCGTTGTTCTTTGGCCTGTGTGGGCCTCCCATCACACTGGCCTCTCTCATGGCAGAGCACCGGCTCTGGGCACATGCACTCCAGAGCTCTGGCTCGGTAGTTGGACACATTGGTCCAGCTGCTCCGCGGCAAGTGGGACCTTCCCAGGCCAGGGATCGAACTGGTGCCCCTTGTACTGCAAGGCAGTGTCCTTACCCACTGGACCACCAGGGAAGCCCTGGAAGACTTTTAGTGATAGAGAATGGTCTTTGATATAACATTAAGAGGGAAAACAATAAACAACCCTACATATCATTTGATCCCAATTTTTATGATAAAAGTATGTGCTATCTCTGGATGGTAACATTTCAGGTGAATTTTACTTCTTAATTTTTCTTCATTTTACAAATTTTATATAATAATAATGCATAGTTTTAAAATCAGAAAAAGGAAACACTCTTTGTAAATGATCAATAGTAAATGCCATTCTAAGGAAGTAGAAGACTAATGACAATAAATTAAGGACCACTGACTCAGAAGGCTTATTTTATGCACTGCTCTGTCCTCATTAACTAGAGGAATTTTCTCTAGTCCTTAACCTCTCTAGAGCTTTCAAACCTGAAAAATGATTTCTCCTTTCAGGAAAATGGGGACTACTGTTTTTCTTTCTGTGTATTACTCCCGTGCAAATAATTAAATGAAAATAACATGAAAGTACTTGTAATATGTCAGCTTAATGAATGTGAAGCACTGTATTTGGGAGCCATTTGTTATTATTTGGGTAATTCCAGCACACTTGGAAATTTCTCTCTGTTTAAAGAATTTCCCACCTTTTGAGTCTGAGCCTCTCTATCAGAAGATAGACACTGGAAATTCACTTTCCTCAATCTGTTCTCTTATAGTTAGGCCTTGTCAGTCAGGTGCATCCACACAAGACTTGAACTGGAATCTAGGGACACAAAGAAGCAGGCACAGAGAGGAATTACTTCGTGTATAACAAAGGAGGCCAGCCTCCAGAGACAGGAGAAAAGGAGGATCAAAAGCCTGGAGGGGTAGGATGGGGGTATTGGGAGGAGGGAGGGGACCAGGCATATGCATATGACTGATCTGAGAATACACATGTCTGTGGACAACAAAACTCTGTAACAATTAAAAAAGAAGAAGAAGAAGAAGAAGAAGAAGAAGAAGCTGATAGGCAAAACTGGTTGCTAGGAATGTGCCTGGCAATTACATCAGTGGGGAGTCCACTGGGACAGTCAGGGGTTTATTTGAGGCTTCTTCCATCTTCTGTGTAGTCTCCATGCCTATGAGTTACCTAACAGTCTTACATAAATAAAATGCTTTTCTATTTAAGTTGGGTAGGATGGATTTTGCCTTGGCCTTAGTAAGCCACCTGGACTTGTTTTCTGCTCCAGTTAGCTACAAAAGAAGGTATATACTCTAAGTTTCAGTTTCTGCCTATCATATGTTATTCAATGACCACAATGACGTTATGAGATTAAGTCCGTTTTCCTCAAAGACCTCATTCATACTCCATTAATGCAGTACACATGTTTTTCTCATTCTCAATTGAAAGTCACACTCACTACACTGTGTCTGACCTCAACCCTTCTATTTGCAAAGATGTGCTAATTTGGGTCAAGATGATGCAGTGAATTGGAATCCGACAACTGCAGGGCAAGGTAGGATTTTAAAAAATTTCTAGCTCAACCACTCATCTGATACATGGGAAGTCAACATGGGAACTTGTATATTGATGTATTTCCAGTCCATCTAAACCTGAACTTACCACGAGCCTGCTTTTTCCAAAAATGTGCAGCAAAACATGAAATTAGCCAGTTGTTTTATCTACATGTCACCTAGTTTGAGCACCCTTGATAAACTGACTGCAGTGAGTAGTAGTTCACGTATGCGTGAAGATCATCCCAAACGACCATTCCAGAATGTGGCAGATATAACAATCTTGTGGGGCATTTTCTTGAGAAAAGCTGGCCTGGTGCTTCACTTCTGCCAATCAATGGCACCTTCACTGACAAGGTGCTAATTCCTCAATCTGTTCTCTTATAGTTAGGCCTTGTCAGTCAGGTGCATCCACACAAGACTTGAACTGGAATCTAGGGACACAAAGAAGCAGGCACAGAGGAATTACTTCGTGTATAACAAAGGAGGCCAGCCTCCAGAGACAGGAGAAAAGGAGGATCAAAAGCCTGGAGGGGTAGGATGGGGGTATTGGGAGGAGGGAGGGGACCAGGCATATGCATATGACTGATCTGAGAATACACATGTCTGTGGACAACAAAACTCTGTAACAATTAAAAAAGAAGAAGAAGAAGAAGAAGAAGAAGAAGAAGCTGATAGGCAAAACTGGTTGCTAGGAATGTGCCTGGCAATTACATCAGTGGGGAGTCCACTGGGACAGTCAGGGGTTTATTTGAGGCTTCTTCCATCTTCTGTGTAGTCTCCATGCCTATGAGTTACCTAACAGTCTTACATAAATAAAATGCTTTTCTATTTAAGTTGGGTAGGATGGATTTTGCCTTGGCCTTAGTAAGCCACCTGGACTTGTTTTCTGCTCCAGTTAGCTACAAAAGAAGGTATATACTCTCTAAGTTTCAGTTTCTGCCTATCATATGTTATTCAATGACCACAATGACGTTATGAGATTAAGTCCGTTTTCCTCAAAGACCTCATTCATACTCCATTAATGCAGTACACATGTTTTTCTCATTCTCAATTGAAAGTCACACTCACTACACTGTGTCTGACCTCAACCCTTCTATTTGCAAAGATGTGCTAATTTGGGTCAAGATGATGCAGTGAATTGGAATCCGACAACTGCAGGGCAAGGTAGGATTTTAAAAAATTTCTAGCTCAACCACTCATCTGATACATGGGAAGTCAACATGGGAACTTGTATATTGATGTATTTCCAGTCCATCTAAACCTGAACTTACCACGAGCCTGCTTTTTCCAAAAATGTGCAGCAAAACATGAAATTAGCCAGTTGTTTTATCTACATGTCACCTAGTTTGAGCACCCTTGATAAACTGACTGCAGTGAGTAGTAGTTCACGTATGCGTGAAGATCATCCCAAACGACCATTCCAGAATGTGGCAGATATAACAATCTTGTGGGGCATTTTCTTGAGAAAAGCTGGCCTGGTGCTTCACTTCTGCCAATCAATGGCACCTTCACTGACAAGGTGATATCTAGGAGCTCATACATAACCAGTAAAGAGAGTCAAGCCTGGCAATAATACAAACTATATAACCCAAACTTTTCCACACTGAACCTTAAGGCAGTTTCTCCAAGTGAATTATTGACTAACTTGCCTGACATCTAGAAAGCTTCTACCTAAGTCTTCTTTTGTATATTTATAATTACACACTTCTCTCTGAATTGTTGTCCTTTGCCCTGGGTAGCATTTCACACTAAATCTAACAAAGAAGTACATCCCTAAGATTTATTACCTAAGATTTCTACTGGGGGCTCTAATTTTCAGATTCCCAGTCAGTGACCACATTTGCTTTCCAAGCACCAAGTTACCTTCTCATTTTATGAATGTTGGCCTACATAGATGTCACTTGGCACCATAAGAAGATGCTGAGGGCAAAGAAAGGCTTTGAAGATGGAGACCACAAACTGAACTCAGACTCTGAAACCTTCTAGTGCCTACTTTTCAGTAGCTAGGGATGGCCATTCCATCTGTTCTTAGGATGTCTACATCGTAGCTGTGAGGCAGATGTTCCAGGAATGAGATTTAAGAGTGCACACACTGTACCGTGAACTATCTGGTTCCATAATATATGCAGTGCCATTCCATGCATACACACATACATACAAAAACAAGACTAAACAATGCCAGTCTGTGGGTCTACATTTAGACAAGTTCATCCTCAATGATTTCTCCCCTTCCCTCCTGAATTCTGGGTTAGTCCTCAATTCAAAGTAACACTCACACTGCCCAGGGGTCTAGGACTCTCAAGCCCTTCTTCTGCTGACCAAACTGAAACTTCCTCTCAGTACTGAAAAATCATTCACAGTAAAACACTGGAGGTTCGAGGCCAAAAATGTGCAGCAAAACATGAAATTAGCCAGTTGTTTTATCTACATGTCACCTAGTTTGAGCACCCTTGATAAACTGACTGCAGTGAGTAGTAGTTCACGTATGCGTGAAGATCATCCCAAACGACCATTCCAGAATGTGGCAGATATAACAATCTTGTGGGGCATTTTCTTGAGAAAAGCTGGCCTGGTGCTTCACTTCTGCCAATCAATGGCACCTTCACTGACAAGGTGATATCTAGGAGCTCATACATAACCAGTAAAGAGAGTCAAGCCTGGCAATAATACAAACTATATAACCCAAACTTTTCCACACTGAACCTTAAGGCAGTTTCTCCAAGTGAATTATTGACTAACTTGCCTGACATCTAGAAAGCTTCTACCTAAGTCTTCTTTTGTATATTTATAATTACACACTTCTCTCTGAATTGTTGTCCTTTGCCCTGGGTAGCATTTCACACTAAATCTAACAAAGAAGTACATCCCTAAGATTTATTACCTAAGATTTCTACTGGGGGCTCTAATTTTCAGATTCCCAGTCAGTGACCACATTTGCTTTCCAAGCACCAAGTTACCTTCTCATTTTATGAATGTTGGCCTACATAGATGTCACTTGGCACCATAAGAAGATGCTGAGGGCAAAGAAAGGCTTTGAAGATGGAGACCACAAACTGAACTCAGACTCTGAAACCTTCTAGTGCCTACTTTTCAGTAGCTAGGGATGGCCATTCCATCTGTTCTTAGGATGTCTACATCGTAGCTGTGAGGCAGATGTTCCAGGAATGAGATTTAAGAGTGCACACACTGTACCGTGAACTATCTGGTTCCATAATATATGCAGTGCCATTCCATGCATACACACATACATACAAAAACAAGACTAAACAATGCCAGTCTGTGGGTCTACATTTAGACAAGTTCATCCTCAATGATTTCTCCCCTTCCCTCCTGAATTCTGGGTTAGTCCTCAATTCAAAGTAACACTCACACTGCCCAGGGGTCTAGGACTCTCAAGCCCTTCTTCTGCTGACCAAACTGAAACTTCCTCTCAGTACTGAAAAATCATTCACAGTAAAACACTGGAGGTTCGAGGACCCCTACCCTTTCTGTTCTCTTCTGAACTTCTTGTGACTCTTTCACATTCATCAAGTGCTCTTGAGAAGGTAAATATCTTCTAATCTTACACAACTGGGGCCCACATTTGATTCATACATCAAAAATTCTAACTAAAGCTGAGTATCATTAAAATAATTATAACTAACATACATCTGTTGATTCATGTGCCAGTCTTTTGCAGGACAGAACTTGCAGTTTTTGTTCATCTTTTGCATGTACTGTGTCATCTATAAATTTTAGTTTTGTTTCTTTACAGTACAATGAGAACAGAAAGATACTTAAAGATGATCTGAGGCCAACATCCTCAATTGTTATGAGTCCCCCTAATCATTTACAGTTGTGTGGTTCATAAAAGTAGATCAGTGTTTCTGGTAACTTGTTAAAAAGTCTTTCCAATTACAGTAATGGGTACAATAGGCTGTTCTGGTTGACTAAGGCTGCCATAATAAAATACCACAGACCAAGTAACTTGACAAACAGAAATTTATTTCTCACAGTTCTGAAGACTAAAAGTCTAAGATTAAGATATCACCAGGTTTGGTTTCCTTTGAGGTCATAGGAAAGGATGGGAGGATGGCCTTTGGCTTGCAGATGGCCACCTTATGGCTGTTGTCACACAAGATCTTTTCCTTTAGTGTGCATGCTCCTGGCATCTCTTCCTCTTCTTAAAAGGATATCAGTCCAACTGGTTTCCTAGATGGCTCAGGGGGTAAAGAATCCACCTGTCAATGCAGGAGATGCAAGATACTGGGTCGTCTACATCGTAGCCAGTGAATGAGATTTAAGAGTGCACACACTGTACCGTGAACTATCTGGTTCCATAATATATGCAGTGCCATTCCATGCATACACACATACATACAAAAACAAGACTAAACAATGCCAGTCTGTGGGTCTACATTTAGACAAGTTCATCCTCAATGATTTCTCCCCTTCCCTCCTGAATTCTGGGTTAGTCCTCAATTCAAAGTAACACTCACACTGCCCAGGGGTCTAGGACTCTCAAGCCCTTCTTCTGCTGACCAAACTGAAACTTCCTCTCAGTACTGAAAAATCATTCACAGTAAAACACTGGAGGTTCGAGGACCCCTACCCTTTCTGTTCTCTTCTGAACTTCTTGTGACTCTTTCACATTCATCAAGTGCTCTTGAGAAGGTAAATATCTTCTAATCTTACACAACTGGGGCCCACATTTGATTCATACATCAAAAATTCTAACTAAAGCTGAGTATCATTAAAATAATTATAACTAACATACATCTGTTGATTCATGTGCCAGTCTTTTGCAGGACAGAACTTGCAGTTTTTGTTCATCTTTTGCATGTACTGTGTCATCTATAAATTTTAGTTTTGTTTCTTTACAGTACAATGAGAACAGAAAGATACTTAAAGATGATCTGAGGCCAACATCCTCAATTGTTATGAGTCCCCCTAATCATTTACAGTTGTGTGGTTCATAAAAGTAGATCAGTGTTTCTGGTAACTTGTTAAAAAGTCTTTCCAATTACAGTAATGGGTACAATAGGCTGTTCTGGTTGACTAAGGCTGCCATAATAAAATACCACAGACCAAGTAACTTGACAAACAGAAATTTATTTCTCACAGTTCTGAAGACTAAAAGTCTAAGATTAAGATATCACCAGGTTTGGTTTCCTTTGAGGTCATAGGAAAGGATGGGAGGATGGCCTTTGGCTTGCAGATGGCCACCTTATGGCTGTTGTCACACAAGATCTTTTCCTTTAGTGTGCATGCTCCTGGCATCTCTTCCTCTTCTTAAAAGGATATCAGTCCAACTGGTTTCCTAGATGGCTCAGTGGTAAAGAATCCACCTGTCAATGCAGGAGATGCAAGATACTGGGGTTTGATCCCTGGGTCTGGAAGATGTCCTACAGTAGAAAATGGCAAACCATTCCACTACTCTTGCCTAGAGAATCGCATGGACACAGGAGCCTGGTGGAATACTGTTAATGGGGTCACAAAATGTCTGACACAACTGAGCACAGCACCTATTGCGGTCCACCTTAGGACCTCATTTAACTTTTTAGAACATCCTTAAAGGCCTAATCTCTAAACACAATCACACTGGAGATCAGGACTCCAACATAATGGATTGGGATGGAGGGCAACATTCAGTCTATAAATTAGGTTTAGCAGGTTTGATGATGGACGCAACTGCCTCTTTGTAAACAATAGATCAATCTGGAAAACACAGTTATTTGTGGGTTTCAGAGTGTGACATACCAGCCACGGGGGTCACTGCTTTATCTGTCCAAAAGCAGAGAAAGCATTAATCCAGTATGAAGTGGAGGTTAAGAGAATTTCTATTGTACTTAATTTATCTGCATTATCAGTTTCTTCTTCTCTACTAAATGAGCTGCATCTCTATACAAATATGGCTTAAAATAATGTTTTGAAAATGACTGAAAAAAAATGAACCTTCCCTTGGCCCTATGTCCTTCTAGTATTTCTCTCTCTTTTCTTTCTCATCCCCTGCCTACACACCCACTTGCATTTCATCCTTTGCTAGCCACTCAGATTGGGCATAATGGTTCTTCTCCCATCCAAGTACTAACCAGGCCCGATCCTGCTTAGCTTCCAAGATCAGACAAGATCGGGCGCGTTCAGGGTGGTATGGCCATAGACATAATGGTCCTTCTCAAGGTCACTAGTATTTTCATCTTGCCAAAGTCAGTGGCTAATTTTTTGTTCTATTTTTAATTCTCTTTGAATATTTACAAAGTCGATTGTTGCTCTTTTTTAAAAAAATGCTTTAATTTCTGGTTCTGTGACAGCCTATCTCCTGCTTTCAATCCCCTACTATCACATTAACCCTCCAGTCTTAAGAGTGTCCATGGCTCTGTCCTTGGAGCTCTCATCATCTCTGTTCATGTTCTGTCCTCAATGTAATTCTCATCCCATCTGATCTCAAAAACTCTGACTTTAATTATTCTCCTACATTTCTGGGACAGATCTCTTCTCTCATAACCACACTCATATATCTAACTGCCTATCTAACATTTCTACTTAGATGCCAAATGGCTTCTCAAATGTAAAGGGACTGTCGACTAAAAAAGATAAACAGCTTGAGAGTTGCAGGTTAAGTTTTATTTGAGGCATAATTAGGACTGAAGCCTGGGAGGCAGCACCTCAGATATCTCCCAGAGAGCGCTCCAAAGAGGCAGCAGGAAGAAAATCAGTAAATAAGGTTTTGACAAAGGGGGCATTCAATACCATTAAACACTCATTTTACAAAGGGGATTTTTGGTTATTCATGAGGATCTGATGTCATCATGAAGGGATTTAGTGCTTTTCTAGATATGAGGAGAGGCAAGAATTGAGATCATAAAATATGTTCCTAAAAAAAATTTGCCTGTCTAAAAACCTATACCATCAGATCCTCTGGAGAATTCAGTCATTTATCGCATTATCAGTTTTTTCAGAGTGTGACATACCAGCCACGGGTCACTGCTTTATCTGTCCAAAAGCAGAGAAAGCATTAATCCAGTATGAAGTGGAGGTTAAGAGAATTTCTATTGTACTTAATTTATCTGCATTATCAGTTTCTTCTTCTCTACTAAATGAGCTGCATCTCTATACAAATATGGCTTAAAATAATGTTTTGAAAATGACTGAAAAAAAATGAACCTTCCCTTGGCCCTATGTCCTTCTAGTATTTCTCTCTCTTTTCTTTCTCATCCCCTGCCTACACACCCACTTGCATTTCATCCTTTGCTAGCCACTCAGATTGGGCATAATGGTTCTTCTCCCATCCAAGTACTAACCAGGCCCGATCCTGCTTAGCTTCCAAGATCAGACAAGATCGGGCGCGTTCAGGGTGGTATGGCCATAGACATAATGGTCCTTCTCAAGGTCACTAGTATTTTCATCTTGCCAAAGTCAGTGGCTAATTTTTTGTTCTATTTTTAATTCTCTTTGAATATTTACAAAGTCGATTGTTGCTCTTTTTTAAAAAAATGCTTTAATTTCTGGTTCTGTGACAGCCTATCTCCTGCTTTCAATCCCCTACTATCACATTAACCCTCCAGTCTTAAGAGTGTCCATGGCTCTGTCCTTGGAGCTCTCATCATCTCTGTTCATGTTCTGTCCTCAATGTAATTCTCATCCCATCTGATCTCAAAAACTCTGACTTTAATTATTCTCCTACATTTCTGGGACAGATCTCTTCTCTCATAACCACACTCATATATCTAACTGCCTATCTAACATTTCTACTTAGATGCCAAATGGCTTCTCAAATGTAAAGGGACTGTCGACTAAAAAAGATAAACAGCTTGAGAGTTGCAGGTTAAGTTTTATTTGAGGCATAATTAGGACTGAAGCCTGGGAGGCAGCACCTCAGATATCTCCCAGAGAGCGCTCCAAAGAGGCAGCAGGAAGAAAATCAGTAAATAAGGTTTTGACAAAGGGGGCATTCAATACCATTAAACACTCATTTTACAAAGGGGATTTTTGGTTATTCATGAGGATCTGATGTCATCATGAAGGGATTTAGTGCTTTTCTAGATATGAGGAGAGGCAAGAATTGAGATCATAAAATATGTTCCTAAAAAAAATTTGCCTGTCTAAAAACCTATACCATCAGATCCTCTGGAGTACAGAGTGCCTCACTCTACCCTAAACTCCCTCAGGGGGTGTTGAAAGTCAGCAGCTGTCACAGCACAGGATTCAATCTCCACAATGGTGGATGGCAAATGCCCTTGTTGTTCAGTCACTGGCAATGTAATTGGTAAGTGCAAATTTGTAGTTGAAAGGACTTAATTAAAACTCTTGCTTTCCACTTCCACCTTCAACATAGCAAAACTCTTCGCAGTCATTCCCTGTTCAGCAATGGTGCCACAATATCACCAGTTACTCAAATCAGTGATGAAGGAGTCACCCAGGTTTCCTCTTTGTTCCTAACATTCTGCATCCATTCATCAGAAAGTCCTATCAGTCTTTCCCCAGAATCTACCTTGAATCCCACCTCTTATTACCATTTCCCTGCCACCTCTCTTGCTGCACCTACCTCTCTCTCCCCTGGGTTGGCTCCATGGCTCTAAGTCATCTTCCAGTCCCCATTCTTGCCATCAGTCCATCCTCTACACATCAGGCTTTCCAAAATGTAAAATGGATCATGCCACTCCCCTACAGTAAAATTCTGTAATGGTCTCCATTTATTTATGAGTAAAATATAAATTCCTCTACTGTACTACAAGCTGATCTACTGACTACTGACCTTTTGATATATTTCTATATTCTCTCCATTATCTACTAGCTTTCAGCCAAACTGGCCTTCTGTCTGCCCTTTAAACACACCAAACCAGTTCTCTTCTGACAGCCTTTCCATGTGTGGATTCTTTTTGGAGCATTCTTTTTCTAGATCCTTGCAGCGGGGTCTTTGATTTTCTTGTCTGAGTGAATAAGTAAATGACTGCTATGACTAACTGCACTGTGCAATTTTTTTCCCAAGACTGCACAAAATCTTAAGCCAAATGAATTTAATTTATGCATGAAATTGAGGGTGTCAGTATGTTGGATGGAGGTAATGTGGAAGCGTAGTAGCTTACTGGGCAGGACCAGTCATATCACATACATTTTCCTGATTTTCTTGCTTCCTGTCTTCACTTCTCTGCTTATGGAAGTTTAGCCCTAGTGAGTTGATGATTTGGACCTCTCAGGTCAACCCAATTCACCATAATCTTCTGGGAAACAGTTCTACTTGCTATCTTCCTGCCATACCTCTAGATGATTCCTTGGGAAATCTTTTCCCACCAGGCCTCAAAACCAGCTATATAATTAGTGGGACTCAATGCAAGATGAAGATGTGAGGTTTCTTATTCAAAATTATTAAGAAGTTCACTCAGTTGTAAAAAGAAATACAGAAGAATCTGACTTAATGAGGTGGATGAATCTAGAAGTTATTATACAAAGTGAAGTAAGTCAAAAAGGAAAGGACAAATACAGTATACTAACGCACATATATGGAATCTAGTAAGATGGTACTGATTAATGCATATGCAGAATAGAGATGCAGAAACAGACATAGAGAACAGACTTATGGACATTGTGGGCAGGAGGGGAGATTGGGCAAGAGGTATGGAAAGAGCAACAAGGAAACCTACACTATCATATGTAATAGAGATTACCACTGTGATTAAGCTGTAAGACTAAAGGAACCTACATAGGAACTAAGCATCAACCTGGGGCTGGGAAGGGGAAAAGGGAGGAGAGGGTCAGGGATATACCTATGACAGTTTGGGGATTAAGTATACCTGTAAACAAGAAAACTCTGTAAAATGTATAATAACTTCATTATTAATAATATAAATTCCTCTACTGTACTACAAGCTGATCTACTGACTACTGACCTTTTGATATATTTCTATATTCTCCATTATCTACTAGCTTTCAGCCAAACTGGCCTTCTGTCTGCCCTTTAAACACACCAAACCAGTTCTCTTCTGACAGCCTTTCCATGTGTGGATTCTTTTTGGAGCATTCTTTTTCTAGATCCTTGCAGCGGGGTCTTTGATTTTCTTGTCTGAGTGAATAAGTAAATGACTGCTATGACTAACTGCACTGTGCAATTTTTTCCTAAGACTGCACAAAATCTTAAGCCAAATGAATTTAATTTATGCATGAAATTGAGGGTGTCAGTATGTTGGATGGAGGTAATGTGGAAGCGTAGTAGCTTACTGGGCAGGACCAGTCATATCACATACATTTTCCTGATTTTCTTGCTTCCTGTCTTCACTTCTCTGCTTATGGAAGTTTAGCCCTAGTGAGTTGATGATTTGGACCTCTCAGGTCAACCCAATTCACCATAATCTTCTGGGAAACAGTTCTACTTGCTATCTTCCTGCCATACCTCTAGATGATTCCTTGGGAAATCTTTTCCCACCAGGCCTCAAAACCAGCTATATAATTAGTGGGACTCAATGCAAGATGAAGATGTGAGGTTTCTTATTCAAAATTATTAAGAAGTTCACTCAGTTGTAAAAAGAAATACAGAAGAATCTGACTTAATGAGGTGGATGAATCTAGAAGTTATTATACAAAGTGAAGTAAGTCAAAAAGGAAAGGACAAATACAGTATACTAACGCACATATATGGAATCTAGTAAGATGGTACTGATTAATGCATATGCAGAATAGAGATGCAGAAACAGACATAGAGAACAGACTTATGGACATTGTGGGCAGGAGGGGAGATTGGGCAAGAGGTATGGAAAGAGCAACAAGGAAACCTACACTATCATATGTAATAGAGATTACCACTGTGATTAAGCTGTAAGACTAAAGGAACCTACATAGGAACTAAGCATCAACCTGGGGCTGGGAAGGGGAAAAGGGAGGGAGAGGGTCAGGGATATACCTATGACAGTTTGGGGATTAAGTATACCTGTAAACAAGAAAACTCTGTAAAAATGTATAATAACTTCACTATATACCTGAAGCTAATGCAACACTGTGAAAAATTTTACCCCAATAAAAAGAAAAAAAAAAAAAACTATTAAGAAGTTCAAGATAGTGACAGCAGAGCATTAAACTAAGGGTAGGTCCATTCTAACTATAGGGCCCTGGTGACTGCATAAGTCAGATACCCTGAAGTTTGTCCTGTAGGCCCTTCTTCTCTGCCATAAGGCCCATTTTCTCTCTGATGCATCTTTTAACACACCTTCCAATCTATCTTCCATCCTGACCTCTCATTCTTGATTTCTGTGCCCAATACAATACTAATCCAGTATATGAAAGGTGAAACATTAGAGTGGACAGAGAGAACTGGGAGTTCGACAAATCAAAGAATGAGAGTGGAACGCAAAGTTTGGCAGGCAGAAAAATAAAGATGCTTGTTCACACTGTGCCAGGTAACTATCACTCACAGTTTTAAAATCCTTGGATTCTGACACTTTGATATCTTTACAATCCTCTCAATTAGCTTTGTTCATAAAAGGAATAGACCCATAGTAAGAATGGTGCTTTTTGTAGTTAATTAGCTTGGCTTTATTGTTGTTATAAATTTTATGTTTTACGTTGCCTAGAGGGAAAAAAATCTATTTTGTTAGTCTAGATTCCCTGAGTTGATTTTCCTTAATCTGTGCACAAACTGAACTGTACATATTTCCACTGTTTCTTTGCCTGTTTCTCTTCACTGGGAGAGATTTATTTTGTTATAGTCTGAGATTCCCTGAGTTGATTTATCCTTTAAAAGGAAAGGACAAATACAGTATATAAGCATTAGGACTCACTTGGGTGAGGGTAGAGAACAGACTTATGGACATTGTGGGCAGGAGGGGAGATTGGGCAAGAGGTATGGAAAGAGCAACAAGGAAACCTACACTATCATATGTAATAGAGATTACCACTGTGATTAAGCTGTAAGACTAAAGGAACCTACATAGGAACTAAGCATCAACCTGGGGCTGGGAAGGGGAAAAGGGAGGGAGAGGGTCAGGGATATACCTATGACAGTTTGGGGATTAAGTATACCTGTAAACAAGAAAACTCTGTAAAAATGTATAATAACTTCACTATATACCTGAAGCTAATGCAACACTGTGAAAAATTTTACCCCAAAAAAAAGAAAAAAAAAAAAAACTATTAAGAAGTTCAAGATAGTGACAGCAGAGCATTAAACTAAGGGTAGGTCCATTCTAACTATAGGGCCCTGGTGACTGCATAAGTCAGATACCCTGAAGTTTGTCCTGTAGGCCCTTCTTCTCTGCCATAAGGCCCATTTTCTCTCTGATGCATCTTTTAACACACCTTCCAATCTATCTTCCATCCTGACCTCTCATTCTTGATTTCTGTGCCCAATACAATACTAATCCAGTATATGAAAGGTGAAACATTAGAGTGGACAGAGAGAACTGGGAGTTCGACAAATCAAAGAATGAGAGTGGAACGCAAAGTTTGGCAGGCAGAAAAATAAAGATGCTTGTTCACACTGTGCCAGGTAACTATCACTCACAGTTTTAAAATCCTTGGATTCTGACACTTTGATATCTTTACAATCCTCTCAATTAGCTTTGTTCATAAAAGGGAATAGACCCATAGTAAGAATGGTGCTTTTTTGTAGTTAATTAGCTTGGCTTTATTGTTGTTATAAATTTTATCTTTTTTACATTGCCTAGAGGGAAAAAAATCTATTTTGTTAGTCTAGATTCCCTGAGTTGATTTTCCTTAATCTGTGCACAAACTGAACTGTACATATTTCCACTGTTTCTTTGCCTGTTTCTCTTCACTGGGAGAGATTTATTTTGAAGCTGAGTTCACACATGAGGAATGAAACCCAGCTCATTGCCAGCAGGCCTGCAATTCAGCTATTTTCAGTGTATCCAGGACTTGAGCGAAGCTTAAATAAAAACTACAATACTGGGGCAACCAGAAGAAACTGTAGATTTGGAGACTTTTGTGTCAGTGTTTTCCTTTCAATGGCTACCTACATTTGATGGGTCAGGTTTTCTCCTCTTTCCCTCTGGCATTTCTTCAAATGATGTGTGTCACTATCAAGAGACAGTCAGGTCACTGGAGGAATATTTTCAATACTTTAAAGCTTTCTGTGAATCTAATTTTCATACGAAAAAGAAAGAGGCTGTTTCTTCTTTCTTTCTTTTGGGGACATCACAACTGTCTCTCTCCTCTTCCTCTAACTTCCCAGTGACTTCAAAAAGAATAAAAAAGAATGAAGCAGCAGTGAAAACCCAGAATAGTCCTAAATAAATATATAAATAAATAAAAACAAAAAAGTCTGCCTCTGACCTATTTTGGTGACTTGTATCTCCATGGAAATGCCTCAATTCCTAATATAAAATATCTTCTGTCCAATTTCAACTATCCATTTACTTGAACAGTGAAAGCTGGCACTGAAATAATATTTTGGAGGAGCCAGGAAGCTAGCTAGAATACAAATGATTTGAGGTGACAGTGGTGCCACTGCCTCTTGGCACCATCTGTTCTTCAAGAAACCTTAGCTCTAAAGTGGAGGGAGCTACATCTCCCTGCTTTCAACAATGACCTGGGTCTCTCATGCATTCTGTGGATGGCTGAAATCCTAAGCCTAAGCCCTTTAAAGATGCTTGTTCACACTGTGCCAGGTAACTATCACTCACAGTTTTAAAATCCTTGGATTCTGACACTTTGATATCTTTACAATCCTCTCAATTAGCTTTGTTCATAAAAGGGAATAGACCCATAGTAAGAATGGTGCTTTTTTGTAGTTAATTAGCTTGGCTTTATTGTTGTTATAAATTTTATCTTTTTTACATTGCCTAGAGGGAAAAAAATCTATTTTGTTAGTCTAGATTCCCTGAGTTGATTTTCCTTAATCTGTGCACAAACTGAACTGTACATATTTCCACTGTTTCTTTGCCTGTTTCTCTTCACTGGGAGAGATTTATTTTGAAGCTGAGTTCACACATGAGGAATGAAACCCAGCTCATTGCCAGCAGGCCTGCAATTCAGCTATTTTCAGTGTATCCAGGACTTGAGCGAAGCTTAAATAAAAACTACAATACTGGGGCAACCAGAAGAAACTGTAGATTTGGAGACTTTTGTGTCAGTGTTTTCCTTTCAATGGCTACCTACATTTGATGGGTCAGGTTTTCTCCTCTTTCCCTCTGGCATTTCTTCAAATGATGTGTGTCACTATCAAGAGACAGTCAGGTCACTGGAGGAATATTTTCAATACTTTAAAGCTTTCTGTGAATCTAATTTTCATACGAAAAAGAAAGAGGCTGTTTCTTCTTTCTTTCTTTTGGGGACATCACAACTGTCTCTCTCCTCTTCCTCTAACTTCCCAGTGACTTCAAAAAGAATAAAAAAGAATGAAGCAGCAGTGAAAACCCAGAATAGTCCTAAATAAATATATAAATAAATAAAAACAAAAAAGTCTGCCTCTGACCTATTTTGGTGACTTGTATCTCCATGGAAATGCCTCAATTCCTAATATAAAATATCTTCTGTCCAATTTCAACTATCCATTTACTTGAACAGTGAAAGCTGGCACTGAAATAATATTTTGGAGGAGCCAGGAAGCTAGCTAGAATACAAATGATTTGAGGTGACAGTGGTGCCACTGCCTCTTGGCACCATCTGTTCTTCAAGAAACCTTAGCTCTAAAGTGGAGGGAGCTACATCTCCCTGCTTTCAACAATGACCTGGGTCTCTCATGCATTCTGTGGATGGCTGAATCCTAAGCCTAACTTTAAACTGACCCCAGGCATCTAAGCTCTTTCTCCAGCCTGCCATGTTGGAGGTAAGCTCACAGTCTACAGGCAGCTCCAGGACAATTTGTTGCAGGAGTAACTACAGGTCCCCCTGATCAATGTAGACTCCATTTGTCCCTAAGCAGAAATTTACTAATTCCTGAGCCAGGAATTAGTAAATAAGAGTAAGCCATTCACTGGGTGACTGAGGGTGCACAGAGGCCCAGTAGCGGACTGCCAGGCTGCCATGGTAAACATGTGTGTGGTAAGCTCACCTCAGTGCTGTGAGGTACACCCTCACTGCCGTCCGCAGCTGTTCTGAGGTGTCGGTAGGTGTCACAGTCACTGCTATCCTCAGACAAGAGTGAGAGGACAACGAAAACACTCCATGCGTTCAACCCAGTACTGCGGCAACTCCTGCTGTACCCACTCCTCAAGAAGCTGCTTGTATATGAAGCATCAACAAATGAATGGATCAATGAAGAGTTAGGAATAGCCTATCCAATTATTGATTGGATTCCTAATATGATACCACAGGCAGTTAGGATGACACATCAAAATAAGAAGCAAAAAGAAACGGAGCAGCATTAGATCGTATTTAAAAGCAACAACACGCAACTAAATATTTTAAATACCGTCTAACATTTAAAAAGTCAGAGTGATAGGTAATAAGTGGAGGAGAAGAATATTTCAGTCTCTTCCTATGTTGACTCTCCTTATTCATTTTTCAAAATGTTTCAACTTAAATATGTTTAAAGGTTACCGTCTAAATATATAAATAAATAAAAACAAAAAAGTCTGCCTCTGACCTATTTTGGTGACTTGTATCTCCATGGAAATGCCTCAATTCCTAATATAAAATATCTTCTGTCCAATTTCAACTATCCATTTACTTGAACAGTGAAAGCTGGCACTGAAATAATATTTTGGAGGAGCCAGGAAGCTAGCTAGAATACAAATGATTTGAGGTGACAGTGGTGCCACTGCCTCTTGGCACCATCTGTTCTTCAAGAAACCTTAGCTCTAAAGTGGAGGGAGCTACATCTCCCTGCTTTCAACAATGACCTGGGTCTCTCATGCATTCTGTGGATGGCTGAATCCTAAGCCTAACTTTAAACTGACCCCAGGCATCTAAGCTCTTTCTCCAGCCTGCCATGTTGGAGGTAAGCTCACAGTCTACAGGCAGCTCCAGGACAATTTGTTGCAGGAGTAACTACAGGTCCCCCTGATCAATGTAGACTCCATTTGTCCCTAAGCAGAAATTTACTAATTCCTGAGCCAGGAATTAGTAAATAAGAGTAAGCCATTCACTGGGTGACTGAGGGTGCACAGAGGCCCAGTAGCGGACTGCCAGGCTGCCATGGTAAACATGTGTGTGGTAAGCTCACCTCAGTGCTGTGAGGTACACCCTCACTGCCGTCCGCAGCTGTTCTGAGGTGTCGGTAGGTGTCACAGTCACTGCTATCCTCAGACAAGAGTGAGAGGACAACGAAAACACTCCATGCGTTCAACCCAGTACTGCGGCAACTCCTGCTGTACCCACTCCTCAAGAAGCTGCTTGTATATGAAGCATCAACAAATGAATGGATCAATGAAGAGTTAGGAATAGCCTATCCAATTATTGATTGGATTCCTAATATGATACCACAGGCAGTTAGGATGACACATCAAAATAAGAAGCAAAAAGAAACGGAGCAGCATTAGATCGTATTTAAAAGCAACAACACGCAACTAAATATTTTAAATACCGTCTAACATTTAAAAAGTCAGAGTGATAGGTAATAAGTGGAGGAGAAGAATATTTCAGTCTCTTCCTATGTTGACTCTCCTTATTCAACTGGTCTCTTTAGCAAAACTGTTTTCCTCAACCTTTGTGGAAGGAAACTTCCCACTGTGTTGCACGAGCACCACCAGCCTGTGCGTTTACAGTCTGCTCCTGCCCATCAGTGTACCCGTTTATACGTTCTTCCACCTTTGGACTTGGATGGGTATTAAACTCTTCAGGCATAATTAACGCAGAAAGAGCCAAGATGGTATATCCTAATGATATGCTTGAGTGCCTGTCTCTGAAAGCGCGTCTACATGGAAATACTGGAAACCGGCTTAATTTGTAGGAAAGATGCTTTGCCTAGGTTTCTGTCAAATGTTCAGGACTACAGGAGGCTTAAAGTGCAGAGGCTTCTTCATTGCACTTTACTTCTGCTCATGTTTTTTTGAAGGTGCTCCTTTATACCTGGTGTATCAGAAGAACTATTACAACAAAGTGTCTTGTTGGAAATTAACAGCCCCAAACATCAAGAGATGACTTATCCCATTCATTATTAAAAGTTCCCACTTTGAAATTTTCATGTTTATTTTAGATTCAAAGTCTTTGGTAAAGTCACATGCTAAGAATGACTGAAATAATCCCAAAGGAGCTATGTTGGAGCAGCTGTGAGAAATGCATTTGAACTAATATCATATAAAGCTATAATAAAATGGAAATTTCATGAACTTGCCAAAACTCAGAATTTATAAAATCACTTTCATTTCTTTGCTATCAAATGCTTACATTAATTATAATAAGAAATTGACACTTAAAAAAAAAAAAGCTAATTGACATTTCTTGAATTGTATAGTAACTCACTGAGTCCATGAGTAGGAAATGGACTTGAGGAGACATGTGGCCAGGCACCTTATATGAAGCATCAACAAATGAATGGATCAATGAAGAGTTAGGAATAGCCTATCCAATTATTGATTGGATTCCTAATATGATACCACAGGCAGTTAGGATGACACATCAAAATAAGAAGCAAAAAGAAACGGAGCAGCATTAGATCGTATTTAAAAGCAACAACACGCAACTAAATATTTTAAATACCGTCTAACATTTAAAAAGTCAGAGTGATAGGTAATAAGTGGAGGAGAAGAATATTTCAGTCTCTTCCTATGTTGACTCTCCTTATTCAACTGGTCTCTTTAGCAAAACTGTTTTCCTCAACCTTTGTGGAAGGAAACTTCCCACTGTGTTGCACGAGCACCACCAGCCTGTGCGTTTACAGTCTGCTCCTGCCCATCAGTGTACCCGTTTATACGTTCTTCCACCTTTGAACTTAGATGGGTACTAAACTCTTCAGGCATAATTAATGCAATCAGAGCCAAGATGGTATATCCTAATGATACGCTTGAGTGCCTGTCTCTAAAAACTTACCTACATGGAAATACTGGAAACCCACTTAATTTGCAGGGAAGATGCTTTACCTAGTTTCTGTCAAATGTTCAGGACTACAGGAGGCTTAAAGTGCAGAGGCTTCTTCATTGCACTTTACTTCTGCTCATGTTTTTTTGAAGGTGCTCCTTTATACCTGGTGTATCAGAAGAACTATTACAACAAAGTGTCTTGTTGGAAATTAACAGCCCCAAACATCAAGAGATGACTTATCCCATTCATTATTAAAAGTTCCCACTTTGAAATTTTCATGTTTATTTTAGATTCAAAGTCTTTGGTAAAGTCACATGCTAAGAATGACTGAAATAATCCCAAAGGAGCTATGTTGGAGCAGCTGTGAGAAATGCATTTGAACTAATATCATATAAAGCTATAATAAAATGGAAATTTCATGAACTTGCCAAAACTCAGAATTTATAAAATCACTTTCATTTCTTTGCTATCAAATGCTTACATTAATTATAATAAGAAATTGACACTTAAAAAAAAAAACAGTAAGCCATTCAAACTAAATAAAGCAAAAGAACATTTCTTGAATTGTATAGTAACTCACTGAGTCCATGAGTAGGAAATGGACTTGAGGAGACATGTGGCCAGGCACAGGCTCTCTCCTTCTCCTGTCTCTATACTTTCTCTTCACCTCTCTCATTACTCAACATCAGTAAACATATTAGGCAAGAGTGTGGACCCTGGAACCAGACTTTCTGGATTTGAATTTTAACTAATCTGTGCCTCAGTGTTCTCTTCTATAAAATGATACATAATAATAGTAACTACCGCAAGGTGTTATATGGATTAAATCAGTTAATATACATAAAATATTTTGCCCAACACTTTGTATCTATTAAGTCCCCCTCAAAGTAAGTTTTCTCTGCTTGTTTTTCAGTACTTACGCCTCAAGCATGGTGATCCCTGTTCTGGTTTTTATAAGGTCCAGAGCCCTCTGCTAACTGACTCAGATATACTAAGTGACAAAAAAATATCCAATACTATATGCAGTATTAAATCACAATTACAGGTTTTTTTTTTTTTACCAACTGCAACACTCAGAATATACATTTTTAAAGGACAAAAACTACAGAACTGAATTCTGAAATGACATTATGACTTAAATACTATGAATTTCATTTTCCCAGGGAGGTAGCCACTACTAGTCCGACTGTCAGTAGTTAAGGGTGTAATGTTTGGGCCATACTAGCAAAGGCTAATACATCATTTTGTGACAAGTAGTGCTCTAAAAACTAATATTTATTGATTCATAAAGACTCTAAAGTAGTCACTATGAATAACCTCACTTATAAAATGAGGGCCTATTAGGATGAAGAACTGAAAGCCATGGAAATAATAATAGTAGAACCAGAATTTGAGCATAAGTCTCATGGCCTTAACTAGCTCCTCACAATCTCACTCCTAGGAAGGAAACTGACTCCCCAAAATGAAACAAATACATTTAATAAGAAGGGACCTGAAGACAGGGAGGAATGGCTAGTCTCTATTCCCAAAAAGTTCCCACTTTGAAATTTTCATGTTTATTTTAGATTCAAAGTCTTTGGTAAAGTCACATGCTAAGAATGACTGAAATAATCCCAAAGGAGCTATGTTGGAGCAGCTGTGAGAAATGCATTTGAACTAATATCATATAAAGCTATAATAAAATGGAAATTTCATGAACTTGCCAAAACTCAGAATTTATAAAATCACTTTCATTTCTTTGCTATCAAATGCTTACATTAATTATAATAAGAAATTGACACTTAAAAAAAAAAACAGTAAGCCATTCAAACTAAATAAAGCAAAAGAACATTTCTTGAATTGTATAGTAACTCACTGAGTCCATGAGTAGGAAATGGACTTGAGGAGACATGTGGCCAGGCACAGGCTCTCTCCTTCTCCTGTCTCTATACTTTCTCTTCACCTCTCTCATTACTCAACATCAGTAAACATATTAGGCAAGAGTGTGGACCCTGGAACCAGACTTTCTGGATTTGAATTTTAACTAATCTGTGCCTCAGTGTTCTCTTCTATAAAATGATACATAATAATAGTAACTACCGCAAGGTGTTATATGGATTAAATCAGTTAATATACATAAAATATTTTGCCCAACACTTTGTATCTATTAAGTCCCCCTCAAAGTAAGTTTTCTCTGCTTGTTTTTCAGTACTTACGCCTCAAGCATGGTGATCCCTGTTCTGGTTTTTATAAGGTCCAGAGCCCTCTGCTAACTGACTCAGATATACTAAGTGACAAAAAAATATCCAATACTATATGCAGTATTAAATCACAATTACAGGTTTTTTTTTTTTTACCAACTGCAACACTCAGAATATACATTTTTAAAGGACAAAAACTACAGAACTGAATTCTGAAATGACATTATGACTTAAATACTATGAATTTCATTTTCCCAGGGAGGTAGCCACTACTAGTCCGACTGTCAGTAGTTAAGGGTGTAATGTTTGGGCCATACTAGCAAAGGCTAATACATCATTTTGTGACAAGTAGTGCTCTAAAAACTAATATTTATTGATTCATAAAGACTCTAAAGTAGTCACTATGAATAACCTCACTTATAAAATGAGGGCCTATTAGGATGAAGAACTGAAAGCCATGGAAATAATAATAGTAGAACCAGAATTTGAGCATAAGTCTCATGGCCTTAACTAGCTCCTCACAATCTCACTCCTAGGAAGGAAACTGACTCCCCAAAATGAAACAAATACATTTAATAAGAAGGGACCTGAAGACAGGGAGGAATGGCTAGTCTTGCTTATTCAGAATAATCTTGAGATAGCACATCTTTGAAGAAATCAAAGTCTCTGACTATGTGAACTGATGTTAAACCCCGATGTGACACAGTAAACTTCAAGAAGCAGAGTTATCTGACCTTTAAATCATCATGGACATTGAGTTGCTAGAATCATAGATTCAATACTACTGAGTCATGTGGATAAAGTTTGCATTTTGTTAAGTTCTTCAGTACAATTATCTACAGGCACTTGTTCAAAATTCTTCTGAATATATATATATATATATATATATATATATGTATTTATATGAATGCATTTATATGAATAGATATATATAGCCCTATTCATATATAAATTTATTTATAATTTATATGCATAAATTCCTTATGCTGTGAGTTGTGTTGCTATGTATAATACCATGGAAATTTTTTAATCCAAATATCTATAAGATTAAATTTTAAAATATTAAGATGCTAAATTCTAGTAAGCATAAAAAAATAAAATACCCCTCTAGGCAGAGTTACAGTCGCTGATGTTGAGCTTCAGAATCATCTATTGAACTGATAAGAATAGAAAGAGAGATCTTTGACTTTTTATAAAGTGACGGATTTCTCTCTTCCTGCCTGGATCTCTATCCATCTTTATTTTTCCCCTCTCCAAAAAAAGAAATCTTATTATAATTCCTTTACCTAACACTTATCACCCCCACTGGTATCAAACAAATCTGCCACTTCTGAAATGCTTCTTTGTTGCAGGAGTAGCCAAAACCCTACTAGTCCGACTGTCAGTAGTTAAGGGTGTAATGTTTGGGCCATACTAGCAAAGGCTAATACATCATTTTGTGACAAGTAGTGCTCTAAAAACTAATATTTATTGATTCATAAAGACTCTAAAGTAGTCACTATGAATAACCTCACTTATAAAATGAGGGCCTATTAGGATGAAGAACTGAAAGCCATGGAAATAATAATAGTAGAACCAGAATTTGAGCATAAGTCTCATGGCCTTAACTAGCTCCTCACAATCTCACTCCTAGGAAGGAAACTGACTCCCCAAAATGAAACAAATACATTTAATAAGAAGGGACCTGAAGACAGGGAGGAATGGCTAGTCTTGCTTATTCAGAATAATCTTGAGATAGCACATCTTTGAAGAAATCAAAGTCTCTGACTATGTGAACTGATGTTAAACCCCGATGTGACACAGTAAACTTCAAGAAGCAGAGTTATCTGACCTTTAAATCATCATGGACATTGAGTTGCTAGAATCATAGATTCAATACTACTGAGTCATGTGGATAAAGTTTGCATTTTGTTAAGTTCTTCAGTACAATTATCTACAGGCACTTGTTCAAAATTCTTCTGAATATATATATATATATATATATATATATATGTATTTATATGAATGCATTTATATGAATAGATATATATAGCCCTATTCATATATAAATTTATTTATAATTTATATGCATAAATTCCTTATGCTGTGAGTTGTGTTGCTATGTATAATACCATGGAAATTTTTTAATCCAAATATCTATAAGATTAAATTTTAAAATATTAAGATGCTAAATTCTAGTAAGCATAAAAAAATAAAATACCCCTCTAGGCAGAGTTACAGTCGCTGATGTTGAGCTTCAGAATCATCTATTGAACTGATAAGAATAGAAAGAGAGATCTTTGACTTTTTATAAAGTGACGGATTTCTCTCTTCCTGCCTGGATCTCTATCCATCTTTATTTTTCCCCTCTCCAAAAAAAGAAATCTTATTATAATTCCTTTACCTAACACTTATCACCCCCACTGGTATCAAACAAATCTGCCACTTCTGAAATGCTTCTTTGTTGCAGACACAAACCTTCTATGCACACTAAGAATCAAAGGCTGAAAAATCATCTGCAGCTTTCCAGTTTTGCAGAGGATTGCTTGAACCCCTGCAAATATGATCTAACCATCTCAAAGCACCCTGAAGTTAATGTCTGAAAGGAACCCATATTCACCAGGATGTTTTCTTCTTCTTCTTTTTAAAAAAAAATTGGCCTCTCTTATTGGTTTTTCATTTATTTTCATCCTTCTTTATTCTTTGGCCTGTGTGGTTCTCCCATTGCAGCGGCCTCTTGCTGCAGAGCACTGGTTCTGGGCTCATACACTCCAGAGCGCTGGCTCGTAACTGGACACACCGGTTCAGCCGCTCCACAGCACTTGGGATCTTCCCAGGCCAGGGATCGAACGGGAGACACCTCCACCGTAAGGCAGACTCTTTACCCACTGGACCACTAGGGAAGCCCACAACAGGATGTTTTAAGCTCTTTCAAATTTTATAAGTAAAATGACTATGCTCTAAAAAGTTTCAAATTAATTTGTTTCGGAAATAATTAGACTGCCATCCACATTCAAAATGGCTTGGTATAGAAAGAGAATGTAACTTAAACAAGACTTATGTCTTCCCTTAAGAGTCTTAAAATTAAGAAGTCAAGTCTATACACAAACTATACATCAAGGGAGAAAGTATTAAGGGTCATATAGGGCAATTATTTTATATCCTTTAATTGTCATGTCACATGTTTGAAAACTAGAATTTTTAATGGCTTGACCAAAAGATTCCAATTAACACTAAAACAAGTGAGCAATAATTATAATGGCATAAGAAAAAGTATCTACCAGTATATGGCGACACATTCACAAAATAACATTACCATTTCCTGTCAATTCTTCAGTTTTTGCCTATTGATCAGAACATTTACTGCCTAATCCTGTCCTTTCTAGATGATCAGAAACAAAATTCCCAGAGATTCTAGGGAAGAGGCAATCTCTCTCTCAAGTCTTGATTTTGTTCTGCTCTGTTTGACTTTGTCTCACCATCTTATTTCTTACATCAAATTGTGCCAAAGCCTGCTCCATGTCCCACAAGGCATTAGTCATGACACTGAATCAATTCACAGCACTGGAAAGTCAGGTCACCTCAAGTATAAGGCACTATATCATAAATATTTGCATCAGGTTGGGCTCTTTTGTTGGCAATGAACAGAATAACCAATCATCCCAGTTTTCCCAGGACTAAGAGGTTCCCTGGGATACAGGACTTTAAAATGACAAAATGGGGGAGTCCCTCACTGTGGATCGGAAATTTTACTCAAATGGGCTCAGGTTAAAAGGAAATCATGACCTTACACAGAAGGGGAAACGTGCAGCTTCGGGAATGCCTAGATCCAGAGGCTCAAAGATCACCCAAATAGTCTCTTTTCATCTCTTGGTTCTGTCCCCGAGAGATGTGCTTCCTCTCATCCTGTGCAGGCTTTCATCTCAGATCTCACATGGCAACATGGCAGCTCCAACCTAAAAACCTCCCAGATTCAAATGTACCAAAACGAACATACAAACAAACAAAACAAGGGTATGCTTCTCTCTTCTATTCCCAACAATTTGAACAAGGGCCTAGTTTTATTGGTCTAAGTTAGGTCATGTGCCTATTCTTAAACCAAATCAGGAGCCAATAGGAAAGAAATGCTGGTTTTCTCAGGCTAGGTCACATGCCCACTTATTCATCTAAGACTGGGGTCAAGTCCACCCAAACAACAGGAACTAAGAGAGATGACATACATGGCAGTTTTTCCAAAGGAAACATCAAAGCAGACAAAAGTGGATTCTGGATAACTAATAAATATATTAACAATTTTTGCAACAAAATTTGGTGCTACCCCTGAGCTACTATTATGGAGAACAGAGCCACTGATAACTATTGGTTTAAGATAGGCTTGTAGTTGGGAGAGTGAATGTTGATGGGAGGATAGTCGACTTTTAAGGTAACACAGCTGGGCAGAAAGGTGGGTGCACATCAATAACTGATTAAGACTGATGCTACTGATTTTGTTCTGCTCTGTTTGACTTTGTCTCACCATCTTATTTCTTACATCAAATTGTGCCAAAGCCTGCTCCATGTCCCACAAGGCATTAGTCATGACACTGAATCAATTCACAGCACTGGAAAGTCAGGTCACCTCAAGTATAAGGCACTATATCATAAATATTTGCATCAGGTTGGGCTCTTTTGTTGGCAATGAACAGAATAACCAATCATCCCAGTTTTCCCAGGACTAAGAGGTTCCCTGGGATACAGGACTTTAAAATGACAAAATGGGGAAGTCCCTCACTGTGGATCGGAAATTTTACTCAAATGGGCTCAGGTTAAAAGGAAATCATGACCTTACACAGAAGGGGAAACGTGCAGCTTCGGGAATGCCTAGATCCAGAGGCTCAAAGATCACCCAAATAGTCTCTTTTCATCTCTTGGTTCTGTCCCCGAGAGATGTGCTTCCTCTCATCCTGTGCAGGCTTTCATCTCAGATCTCACATGGCAACATGGCAGCTCCAACCTAAAAACCTCCCAGATTCAAATGTACCAAAACGAACATACAAACAAACAAAACAAGGGTATGCTTCTCTCTTCTATTCCCAACAATTTGAACAAGGGCCTAGTTTTATTGGTCTAAGTTAGGTCATGTGCCTATTCTTAAACCAAATCAGGAGCCAATAGGAAAGAAATGCTGGTTTTCTCAGGCTAGGTCACATGCCCACTTATTCATCTAAGACTGGGGTCAAGTCCACCCAAACAACAGGAACTAAGAGAGATGACATACATGGCAGTTTTTCCAAAGGAAACATCAAAGCAGACAAAAGTGGATTCTGGATAACTAATAAATATATTAACAATTTTTGCAACAAAATTTGGTGCTACCCCTGAGCTACTATTATGGAGAACAGAGCCACTGATAACTATTGGTTTAAGATAGGCTTGTAGTTGGGAGAGTGAATGTTGATGGGAGGATAGTCGACTTTTAAGGTAACACAGCTGGGCAGAAAGGTGGGTGCACATCAATAACTGATTAAGACTGATGCTACTGATTTTAGGATAGGTTTTCAGAGATCTTCTATTGCTTTGACTACACTTCATAGTGAAATTTTCTGAATTCTTCAATTACTCATTCTTATTCCTAGGCAAAGATATTGTATGTATTAAGATGATACAAAAGCAACTGCAGTTTCAGACCATGAATTTTAAATTATTATAACTAGGCTCAAACACATCTTTATTAGGAATCACATTTTTGCCAAAGAGAAATGTTTGTTTATTCTTGTAGCATAAAAATCCATGCTTCAGGATTCAACAATCTCTTGGAAAGTATTTTCTGCATCCTGCTGGTTGTGGAAGCATTTTCCCTGCAAAAAGTTGCTTGCAGTCGTAGCTGGATGGCGAGAGGTCAGGTGAATGTGGCAGATGTGGCAAAATTTTGCAGCCCAATTAATTCAACTTTTGAAGTGTTGGTTGCGTAACGTGCAGTCGTGCATTGTCGTGGAGAAGAAATGGGCCCTTTCTGTTGACCAATGATGGCCTCAGGCACTGCAGTTTCAGGACATCTCATCAATTTGCTGAGCATGCTTCTCAGATGTAATGATTTTGCCGGGATTCAGAAAACTGTAGTAGGGCTTCCACTGGTGGTCCAGTGGGTTAAGAGTCCACCTTGCAGTGCAAGAGGCACTGGTTTGATGCCTGGTCCAGAAAGATTTCACGTGCCACAGTGTGGCTGGAGGGATATGTCCAATTATGAGCCAGTGCTCTGGAGCACATGTGTCCAAAGCTGGTGCTCTGCAACTAGAGAGGCCACTGCAGTGGGAGGCCCACACAGGCCAAAAGAATAAAGCATGGACCAATAAAAGAGGCCATAACTAATAAATATATTAACAATTTTTGCAACAAAATTTGGTGCTACCCCTGAGCTACTATTATGGAGAACAGAGCCACTGATAACTATTGGTTTAAGATAGGCTTGTAGTTGGGAGAGTGAATGTTGATGGGAGGATAGTCGACTTTTAAGGTAACACAGCTGGGCAGAAAGGTGGGTGCACATCAATAACTGATTAAGACTGATGCTACTGATTTTAGGATAGGTTTTCAGAGATCTTCTATTGCTTTGACTACACTTCATAGTGAAATTTTCTGAATTCTTCAATTACTCATTCTTATTCCTAGGCAAAGATATTGTATGTATTAAGATGATACAAAAGCAACTGCAGTTTCAGACCATGAATTTTAAATTATTATAACTAGGCTCAAACACATCTTTATTAGGAATCACATTTTTGCCAAAGAGAAATGTTTGTTTATTCTTGTAGCATAAAAATCCATGCTTCAGGATTCAACAATCTCTTGGAAAGTATTTTCTGCATCCTGCTGGTTGTGGAAGCATTTTCCCTGCAAAAAGTTGCTTGCAGTCGTAGCTGGATGGCGAGAGGTCAGGTGAATGTGGCAGATGTGGCAAAATTTTGCAGCCCAATTAATTCAACTTTTGAAGTGTTGGTTGCGTAACGTGCAGTCGTGCATTGTCGTGGAGAAGAAATGGGCCCTTTCTGTTGACCAATGATGGCCTCAGGCACTGCAGTTTCAGGACATCTCATCAATTTGCTGAGCATGCTTCTCAGATGTAATGATTTTGCCGGGATTCAGAAAACTGTAGTAGGGCTTCCACTGGTGGTCCAGTGGGTTAAGAGTCCACCTTGCAGTGCAAGAGGCACTGGTTTGATGCCTGGTCCAGAAAGATTTCACGTGCCACAGTGTGGCTGGAGGGATATGTCCAATTATGAGCCAGTGCTCTGGAGCACATGTGTCCAAAGCTGGTGCTCTGCAACTAGAGAGGCCACTGCAGTGGGAGGCCCACACAGGCCAAAAGAATAAAGCTGGATGAAAATAAATAAATCAAAGACCAATAAAAGAGGCCATAATTTTTAAAAAAATGCTGTAGTGGATCAGATGGGCAGCAGTCCCATAATAGTGACCATGACTTTTTTATGGTGCAAGTTTGGCTTTGGGGCTTCTCACTCCAACCATTGAGCTAATAATTTTAAAAAATCCACTTTTTTGTCGCACATCACAATCTTATCAAGAAATGGTTCATTGTTGCACAGAATAAGAAAAGATGACACTTCAAATACAATTTTTATTTTTGTCTGCTCTTGAGGTCCCCAGTTATCGAGGCTTTTCACCTTTCCAATTTGCTTCAAATGCTGATTGATCATAGTATGGTCGATGTTGATTTCTTTGCAATTGCTCGTATAGTTTTAAGAGGATCAGCTTGGATTGCTCTCAGTTGGTCATTGTCAACTTGCAAACACCAGCCACTGTGCTCCTTATCTTCAAGGCTCTCCTCTCCTATGCAAAACTTCTTAAACCACCACTCCACTGTACTTTTACTAGCAGTTCCTGGGCCAATGTGTTGTTGAGGTTGCGAGTTCCTCTCTGCTTTATGATCCATTTTTAATACAAATTAAAAATATCACTCAAACCTGTTTTTTGTCTAATATCATTTCTATAGTTTAAAATAAAAATAAATTTATAGCCAGAAATAAGCAATTAGCAAAAATACATCAAGGAATGTGCATTGAAATGATGTATAACATAACCACATTTATTTAAGAATATATTCCAATATCAAACTGCAAAGTTCAATAATGCAAAATCGCAATTATTTTTGCACCAACCTAACAGCTCAGTCACAGACATGGAGAAGGCAGATGCTCTGTGAATGTCAGAGGAGTTCTGGACTCATTTAGTTCCAAACAAATATCTACATTGGAATTTGTTCAAATTGCCTCATCTGTTTTTGACTGAAGTTTTAAGAATAAATGCTTAGCTTTGTCATGAAGCCATAAAATTAAATTTTTCAAATGAGGCCTTAGAAGTTAGTTATGAGCCAGTGCTCTGGAGCACAGTGTCAAGCTGGTGCTCTGCAACTAGAGAGGCCACTGCAGTGGGAGGCCCACACAGGCCAAAAGAATAAAGCTGGATGAAAATAAATAAATCAAAGACCAATAAAAGAGGCCATAATTTTTAAAAAAATGCTGTAGTGGATCAGATGGGCAGCAGTCCCATAATAGTGACCATGACTTTTTTATGGTGCAAGTTTGGCTTTGGGGCTTCTCACTCCAACCATTGAGCTAATAATTTTAAAAAATCCACTTTTTTGTCGCACATCACAATCTTATCAAGAAATGGTTCATTGTTGCACAGAATAAGAAAAGATGACACTTCAAATACAATTTTTATTTTTGTCTGCTCTTGAGGTCCCCAGTTATCGAGGCTTTTCACCTTTCCAATTTGCTTCAAATGCTGATTGATCATAGTATGGTCGATGTTGATTTCTTTGCAATTGCTCGTATAGTTTTAAGAGGATCAGCTTGGATTGCTCTCAGTTGGTCATTGTCAACTTGCAAACACCAGCCACTGTGCTCCTTATCTTCAAGGCTCTCCTCTCCTATGCAAAACTTCTTAAACCACCACTCCACTGTACTTTTACTAGCAGTTCCTGGGCCAATGTGTTGTTGAGGTTGCGAGTTCCTCTCTGCTTTATGATCCATTTTTAATACAAATTAAAAATATCACTCAAACCTGTTTTTTGTCTAATATCATTTCTATAGTTTAAAATAAAAATAAATTTATAGCCAGAAATAAGCAATTAGCAAAAATACATCAAGGAATGTGCATTGAAATGATGTATAACATAACCACATTTATTTAAGAATATATTCCAATATCAAACTGCAAAGTTCAATAATGCAAAATCGCAATTATTTTTGCACCAACCTAACAGCTCAGTCACAGACATGGAGAAGGCAGATGCTCTGTGAATGTCAGAGGAGTTCTGGACTCATTTAGTTCCAAACAAATATCTACATTGGAATTTGTTCAAATTGCCTCATCTGTTTTTGACTGAAGTTTTAAGAATAAATGCTTAGCTTTGTCATGAAGCCATAAAATTAATTTCACTTTGGTTTTAAAAGAAGCCAACTGAGGCCAGAAATTCAGTAACTGTTAGTAAGAATAAAATATTGATTAAAAAATAAGAGAAATCATTTCAAATCATACTTTCTAGCTGACCTCATGGATTTTTTAGGGGGTTCTGTGCTAATCACTCAATTTTATGGAAAATCAGAGTAAAAACAGGTGCTATTAAGACCGTACCTTTTCTAAATCTTAGGTAAAGAAGAATAATGAAATAATCTCTTAAACTGCCTTGATCCTCCTGGGAATGAAACAACAGCCAAATCTCAGAGTTCCACAGGTGGCCTATTCATCTTAAAGTTTTTTGGGAATGAAGCATTTCATATTTCTAGCATTTTTCCACTTTCCCACACAATGTTCTTATTCAGTTCTCACAATGAACCTGTGAGGTTGGCAGATACTCTGTTCCGTTTTACAGAGAGAAGCAGCTGGCCTGCAGAGTGTTTAAATAGCTTGGCTAGGGTTACACAACTAGTTTAGAGACTTAAGACCACCCACTAGGGGTTGTAATTTTTTGTTATAACTGCCGAATACCATCCCAAATAAGCTGAGTAAGTTGGTAGTTTTGTTTCTTCACATATGCCCACATATGGAGCAATTTGTTAATTCTTTCATTTATTGACTGCCAACTCCATTCTAAGGACTACACTGGGTGAGAGAGACATAGAGATGAATATGGTACACCTTCTGCTTGCAATGAGCTTTCAGCTTAATGTGGATTCCTTTCCTCACACGTTACCAGAAAAAGTTAAATATAAATTATTTTTGGTCTGTGAATCTTTTTTTTTTTTGCTTTACATATTTCCACTGTAATTATTATAAATTCAGAGAGCAAACATAATAATTTTGACTCTTGACTATGTTCCCAAAACCATGCTAGGTACAAATTTAATTCACTTTTCAAACCAGATGTACAGAGCAAATATAGCTTATTCAATTTGTCTATAACTTACATGGTCTTCCTTCTAAGGCCCCAATGCTTTGCTTAAGAAGAAAAGAATAACAATTCTTGTTGTAACTCCATTTTGAGCTTAATAATAATAATAATTTAAATGGTCCCTTAGGTAGTGTTCAGGCAACATCCAGGAAGCAAGTCAAATCATTCTGAAATATCCCATTTTAAATGTCAGAGGTTGAATATTGCCCCTTCTCACTTTGTATTTTTTCTGAACCAAATGCTAATATATCCTTCCCCATGCTCACATCCCCTTATGAGTACTTCCTAAAGATAGCTGTCCCATGCAACTAAGGAGAAGGCCTTGCACTCTGAAACGCTGAAAGGAAAAATTTATTAATTATTTAAAAATATTGCTCCTGTGGAATATATATCTTCTGAAATCTTCATGGAAGCTCTGAGGGAGAGGTGGCATTTATAGATAAGTTAGCTGAGAGATGGGGAGGTTTAATTCCATGTTTAAGATCACAAAGCTGATTCATTTTCCTGTGCACTTAATGATTTAGCCAAAATGCTACAACTTCATGCATGACCACATGGGCCTGGCAGGAAGAGTGGTGCTCTGTGTGGCTTCCCAACTAGTGAAGGGCAGCTTGCTGTCTACTGTGCAGAGAATGCCTCTGTTATGTGCAGAATTCTGTTCCGTTTTACAGAGAGAAGCAGCTGGCCTGCAGAGTGTTTAAATAGCTTGGCTAGGGTTACACAACTAGTTTAGAGACTTAAGACCACCCACTAGGGGTTGTAATTTTTTGTTATAACTGCCGAATACCATCCCAAATAAGCTGAGTAAGTTGGTAGTTTTGTTTCTTCACATATGCCCACATATGGAGCAATTTGTTAATTCTTTCATTTATTGACTGCCAACTCCATTCTAAGGACTACACTGGGTGAGAGAGACATAGAGATGAATATGGTACACCTTCTGCTTGCAATGAGCTTTCAGCTTAATGTGGATTCCTTTCCTCACACGTTACCAGAAAAAGTTAAATATAAATTATTTTTGGTCTGTGAATCTTTTTTTTTTTTGCTTTACATATTTCCACTGTAATTATTATAAATTCAGAGAGCAAACATAATAATTTTGACTCTTGACTATGTTCCCAAAACCATGCTAGGTACAAATTTAATTCACTTTTCAAACCAGATGTACAGAGCAAATATAGCTTATTCAATTTGTCTATAACTTACATGGTCTTCCTTCTAAGGCCCCAATGCTTTGCTTAAGAAGAAAAGAATAACAATTCTTGTTGTAACTCCATTTTGAGCTTAATAATAATAATAATTTAAATGGTCCCTTAGGTAGTGTTCAGGCAACATCCAGGAAGCAAGTCAAATCATTCTGAAATATCCCATTTTAAATGTCAGAGGTTGAATATTGCCCCTTCTCACTTTGTATTTTTTCTGAACCAAATGCTAATATATCCTTCCCCATGCTCACATCCCCTTATGAGTACTTCCTAAAGATAGCTGTCCCATGCAACTAAGGAGAAGGCCTTGCACTCTGAAACGCTGAAAGGAAAAATTTATTAATTATTTAAAAATATTGCTCCTGTGGAATATATATCTTCTGAAATCTTCATGGAAGCTCTGAGGGAGAGGTGGCATTTATAGATAAGTTAGCTGAGAGATGGGGAGGTTTAATTCCATGTTTAAGATCACAAAGCTGATTCATTTTCCTGTGCACTTAATGATTTAGCCAAAATGCTACAACTTCATGCATGACCACATGGGCCTGGCAGGAAGAGTGGTGCTCTGTGTGGCTTCCCAACTAGTGAAGGGCAGCTTGCTGTCTACTGTGCAGAGAATGCCTCTGTTATGTGCAGATCTCTAGAGCCAACATGGTGCCTGGGCATGTAGTAGGTGCTCAACAAATGTTTGCTGAGCATTAACTGCTTGCAATCACTCTGGGAAGGTTTTCTTTTTTTCCCTCAATGTCCATTTCACAGATGGGAAATGGGCATGAAGTCACAATGCTGATACTGGCCAGGTTAGCCCCAGCTCCTGACTCCCAGGCTGATCCTCTTCCTCTGCCCTTCACCTCCTAGAAGGTTCTAAAGCATGTGTGAACCCTGTAGGAAGCTACACTGAATCAACATCAGATAGACTGTTTGGGGCATTTCTGGAAACATTCCTGAGGGCATGCAAGAGTCCTATCACTGAATTAGAAGACAGGTTCGAGAGGCTAGAGAGCACAAATTGAGAACACAATAAGTTCTGCAATGCATCTCCTCAGAGAAGACATTAACACCCAAACACAAGCCAAATTTTGGATTTTGAGTCTTGTACATTGTCTGATAACAAGATAAATTAACACTGATTTGTTATGCTGTGCAGTGTTCACCTCATAGATGCTGTAATACTAGCCCTAAGCATTTGATTCATGTTATACTATTTGATGACAACAGCAACTCCCTAGAACAGGTATTATTATCCACATTCTGTAGATGAGACACTAGGGTTGAGTATACTTCACTTTCACAATATCAAAGAGATCTCAGGGCTGTCTGTTTCTGGAACACTTCTGAGAACTGAGCACTTCTGCCTTGCAATTGAATGACTCTTGTTCTATAATTCTGGAATGCCTTAGTCATTAGTCAACTCTAGATGGAAAAATTAATTATTTAAAAATATTGCTCCTGTGGAATATATATCTTCTGAAATCTTCATGGAAGCTCTGAGGGAGAGGTGGCATTTATAGATAAGTTAGCTGAGAGATGGGGAGGTTTAATTCCATGTTTAAGATCACAAAGCTGATTCATTTTCCTGTGCACTTAATGATTTAGCCAAAATGCTACAACTTCATGCATGACCACATGGGCCTGGCAGGAAGAGTGGTGCTCTGTGTGGCTTCCCAACTAGTGAAGGGCAGCTTGCTGTCTACTGTGCAGAGAATGCCTCTGTTATGTGCAGATCTCTAGAGCCAACATGGTGCCTGGGCATGTAGTAGGTGCTCAACAAATGTTTGCTGAGCATTAACTGCTTGCAATCACTCTGGGAAGGTTTTCTTTTTTTCCCTCAATGTCCATTTCACAGATGGGAAATGGGCATGAAGTCACAATGCTGATACTGGCCAGGTTAGCCCCAGCTCCTGACTCCCAGGCTGATCCTCTTCCTCTGCCCTTCACCTCCTAGAAGGTTCTAAAGCATGTGTGAACCCTGTAGGAAGCTACACTGAATCAACATCAGATAGACTGTTTGGGGCATTTCTGGAAACATTCCTGAGGGCATGCAAGAGTCCTATCACTGAATTAGAAGACAGGTTCGAGAGGCTAGAGAGCACAAATTGAGAACACAATAAGTTCTGCAATGCATCTCCTCAGAGAAGACATTAACACCCAAACACAAGCCAAATTTTGGATTTTGAGTCTTGTACATTGTCTGATAACAAGATAAATTAACACTGATTTGTTATGCTGTGCAGTGTTCACCTCATAGATGCTGTAATACTAGCCCTAAGCATTTGATTCATGTTATACTATTTGATGACAACAGCAACTCCCTAGAACAGGTATTATTATCCACATTCTGTAGATGAGACACTAGGGTTGAGTATACTTCACTTTCACAATATCAAAGAGATCTCAGGGCTGTCTGTTTCTGGAACACTTCTGAGAACTGAGCACTTCTGCCTTGCAATTGAATGACTCTTGTTCTATAATTCTGGAATGCCTTAGTCATTAGTCAACTCAAGCATCTATGCTGGTTCTTGGCAAGGTTTAGACATCTTGCTTTTCTACCTCTAAAAGGCTGAAATCCATACTGGGGAATGAACAGAAAACACTGCCACTGTAATTTGAGCTGGGAGGAGCCAGCCTCCTGGGCCCAACAGGGTCATAGGATCTGTAGGAAGGTGGAATGGAAGGCAGTGTGGCTTTACGATGAGGATTTGCTGGGACCAGAATTCTACTCCACGCTCTTTTTTTTCTTAGCTCTGTGGCCTTGGACAAGGTAACAAAACCTCTCTATGCTGCGTACCTCTTATTCATAAATCGTGATAATGGTATAGCGACACTGAGAGGAAAAATGAGACGGCCCTCGTAAAGTGTGGAGCCCCACTGCCTGGTGTGTGGTAAATACTCACAATATAAGGAGACAGAAGAGCTGGCAAAGAGCAGGAGCAGCCATGAGACATATACTGGGTTAAGACCCAGAAGCTAAAGAAAGCTGGGATCCCTGGGAAGCTATTTTAATATCTTTCCCATTTTCCATGGCTTTATGTTCTTCTTTCCCCACTCCTGTTAACTCTTTTTTTTTTTTTAAAGATTTTATTTATTTATTTATTTATTTATTTAGGGCGGGGGTCGGGTTGGGGAGGGAGGGGGGCGGGCCACTTCTATTGGTCTTTCATTTCTCCATTTTCATCCGTCTTTGTTCTTTGGCTCCTGTGGGCCTCCCATCGCAGTGGCGTCTGTCGTTGCAAAGCGCCGGCTCTGGGCGCATGTGCTCCAGAGCTCTGGCTCGGTGATTGGACACATCAGTCCAGCCGCTACGCAGCACGTGGGATAAATTAACACTGATTTGTTATGCTGTGCAATAACTAAAGCCCTAAGCATTTGATTCATGTTATACTATTTGATGACAACAGCAACTCCCTAGAACAGGTATTATTATCCACATTCTGTAGATGAGACACTAGGGTTGAGTATACTTCACTTTCACAATATCAAAGAGATCTCAGGGCTGTCTGTTTCTGGAACACTTCTGAGAACTGAGCACTTCTGCCTTGCAATTGAATGACTCTTGTTCTATAATTCTGGAATGCCTTAGTCATTAGTCAACTCAAGCATCTATGCTGGTTCTTGGCAAGGTTTAGACATCTTGCTTTTCTACCTCTAAAAGGCTGAAATCCATACTGGGGAATGAACAGAAAACACTGCCACTGTAATTTGAGCTGGGAGGAGCCAGCCTCCTGGGCCCAACAGGGTCATAGGATCTGTAGGAAGGTGGAATGGAAGGCAGTGTGGCTTTACGATGAGGATTTGCTGGGACCAGAATTCTACTCCACGCTCTTTTTTTTCTTAGCTCTGTGGCCTTGGACAAGGTAACAAAACCTCTCTATGCTGCGTACCTCTTATTCATAAATCGTGATAATGGTATAGCGACACTGAGAGGAAAAATGAGACGGCCCTCGTAAAGTGTGGAGCCCCACTGCCTGGTGTGTGGTAAATACTCACAATATAAGGAGACAGAAGAGCTGGCAAAGAGCAGGAGCAGCCATGAGACATATACTGGGTTAAGACCCAGAAGCTAAAGAAAGCTGGGATCCCTGGGAAGCTATTTTAATATCTTTCCCATTTTCCATGGCTTTATGTTCTTCTTTCCCCACTCCTGTTAACTCTTTTTTTTTTTTTAAAGATTTTATTTATTTATTTATTTATTTATTTAGGGCGGGGGTCGGGTTGGGGAGGGAGGGGAGCGGGCGGGCCACTTCTATTGGTCTTTCATTTCTCCATTTTCATCCGTCTTTGTTCTTTGGCTCCTGTGGGCCTCCCATCGCAGTGGCGTCTGTCGTTGCAAAGCGCCGGCTCTGGGCGCATGTGCTCCAGAGCTCTGGCTCGGTGATTGGACACATCAGTCCAGCCGCTACGCAGCACGTGGGATCTTCCCAGGCCAGGGATCGAACCGGCGCCCCTTGCACTGCAAAGCGGTGTCCTTATCCACTGGACCACCAGGGGAAGCCCTCCTGTTAACTCTTGAGTCTTTTCTAAGACTGGCCTTTCAAATAATAACAGCCAAAATGTATTGGATACTTATATGTGCCAAGAACTGAGTAAGCTAAATATGAATTACGTTAATCTCCTAAACATTTCTGTTGAGTAGGCAGTATTTAGTCCCCATTTTACAGGTGAGGAAATGAAGTACAGAGACATGGAGCATCTTATTTACTCTAACAAGGGGTCTACCAGGATTTGAACTCAGCTGGATATCTCCTGAGTCTTTGCTCTTAACCATTCAGTGCCTCTTATTGCTGCTACTTCTGCTGACCATCACCCACACCATCATCCTCCTGATCAGCATCATTATCATTATCATCACATCTAAATTTTATTTAGCTAAACACAGCCTTCAGGATTGTTTTAAGGACTTTGTGTATATGAATGTGTTTAACTCACACACTCTTATGAAGAACATATACTTAGAATCTTCATTTTATAGACAAAGAGAAGAAACACCTTACTCAAGGTCAGGCTGCTGTAAGTAGTCCAGCCACAAGTGAAATCCAGGCAGTCTGGCCTGAGAACCCATCAATTCAATACTTTGTCAGTATGACACCTCATGATGATTTCATATGCTGCCATCTACAAACACTTTTCATATTTTCTATTTTTAAAATCACTGCCATTCTTTCAAGGAGGATGTTTTGTATTTAATGAAGAAGGAAGTTGGAGATGGGGCATGCTCAAGGTCACCCAGCTGATCAACAGCAAAGCTAAGAGCAAGCAGGTCTGTCTGTCTTCAAGTACAATGCTCTTGCTATGATACCTCAGCTGTCAGTAACTACCTTTACCCCACCCCTTCTTTCTTCTCCTCCCCACTCCACCATAGACATCCATAGATGCCCTGTGTGACTGATGTCACTTTGTACTGCCCTTATCCTAGTCAAACATCTCAGGTATGGTCTAAGTTTTCACTGGTATTTAATTAGAAATCAACCTGAAAAACTTATTTGTGCTAACCTGTCTGGAAAAGACAGAATTTAACATAGGATTTGAGCTGAAGAAATAACACTTTAAAACCTTAAGCAAGTACTAGGCCAGCAGAACAGACTAGACAAAGTTGTTCTAAAATCTCTATCACCTTGGGCTTCCCTGGTGGTCCAGTGGGTAAGGACACCGCCTTGCAGTGCAAGGGGCACCGGTTCAATCCCTGGCCTGGGAAGATCTCACGTGCCGCGGAGCGGCTGGACCCATGTGTCCAATTACTGAGCCGGAGCTCTGGAGTGCATGCACCCAGAGCCAGTGCTCTGTGACAACAGAGGCCACCGTGATGGGAGGCCCACACGGGCCAAATAACAAAGATGGATGAAAATGGAGAAATGAAAGACCAACTTTGCTCTTAACCATTCAGTGCCTCTTATTGCTGCTACTTCTGCTGACCATCCCCATCACTCCTGATCAGCATCATTATCATTATCATCACATCTAAATTTTATTTAGCTAAACACAGCCTTCAGGATTGTTTTAAGGACTTTGTGTATATGAATGTGTTTAACTCACACACTCTTATGAAGAACATATACTTAGAATCTTCATTTTATAGACAAAGAGAAGAAACACCTTACTCAAGGTCAGGCTGCTGTAAGTAGTCCAGCCACAAGTGAAATCCAGGCAGTCTGGCCTGAGAACCCATCAATTCAATACTTTGTCAGTATGACACCTCATGATGATTTCATATGCTGCCATCTACAAACACTTTTCATATTTTCTATTTTTAAAATCACTGCCATTCTTTCAAGGAGGATGTTTTGTATTTAATGAAGAAGGAAGTTGGAGATGGGGCATGCTCAAGGTCACCCAGCTGATCAACAGCAAAGCTAAGAGCAAGCAGGTCTGTCTGTCTTCAAGTACAATGCTCTTGCTATGATACCTCAGCTGTCAGTAACTACCTTTACCCCACCCCTTCTTTCTTCTCCTCCCCACTCCACCATAGACATCCATAGATGCCCTGTGTGACTGATGTCACTTTGTACTGCCCTTATCCTAGTCAAACATCTCAGGTATGGTCTAAGTTTTCACTGGTATTTAATTAGAAATCAACCTGAAAAACTTATTTGTGCTAACCTGTCTGGAAAAGACAGAATTTAACATAGGATTTGAGCTGAAGAAATAACACTTTAAAACCTTAAGCAAGTACTAGGCCAGCAGAACAGACTAGACAAAGTTGTTCTAAAATCTCTATCACCTTGGGCTTCCCTGGTGGTCCAGTGGGTAAGGACACCGCCTTGCAGTGCAAGGGGCACCGGTTCAATCCCTGGCCTGGGAAGATCTCACGTGCCGCGGAGCGGCTGGACCCATGTGTCCAATTACTGAGCCGGAGCTCTGGAGTGCATGCACCCAGAGCCAGTGCTCTGTGACAACAGAGGCCACCGTGATGGGAGGCCCACACGGGCCAAATAACAAAGATGGATGAAAATGGAGAAATGAAAGACCAATAGAAGTGGCCCGCCTGCTCCCCTCCCCCCACCCCACCCCCCCAAAAAAATAAAAATAATAATAAAAAAAAATCTCTATCACCATACCACATGCCTGGTTGACGACAAAGGAAAACCATTCTCTGCTCTCTCTAGCAAGTGTTTCAGGAAGAATTTAAAGAATGATTTCAGTCCTTTTCTCCTTTACCTCCAATCATCTTCAATCCAAGAAGGAAATGGCAGGCAGGCCTAGAATCCAGGCGCCATGAAATAGTAGAAACTTTTCTTCCCTGTCCCATAGCTTCATAGAGAGAGTGGAGCAGCTGAGCTGGATGGAAGAAGTAGGACCTAAAACTGAGACAATTAAGGCCAGCAAGACCAATTAATTACTCCTTAAAATGGAGAGAATACACACAGCCTAGAAGGGAAGTCTGAGAACCAAATATTATAAATCTCCACATAAACCACAGTCAGGAAGAAACCAACGAGAGAAAGAAAGAACGGAAATGATCACTTATTCACTCATTAATATATATACATATATATATATTTATATATATATATATATATATATATATATATATGAATGCCTCTGTATACCTATAGATTAAATTTTCAAAATTATATGCTGTTTTTGTGGTCATCATCTAGCAAGAATTTTAAACAGATACACTCTACGGCAAAAGAGATTATATACTACCTTTTTGTATCTCACATGTGGCCTGGCAAATAGGAGAAATATTCAAGAAAATATTTGTTGATATTGAATCATTTATTCAATTGAAGCATTAATTCAACGTTTACATTCACCCTAAACTGACCAAAACTACTTTTATTGTCTTTCACTAATTTGCAAATATTTGCAAATGCTACTATGTCCCAGGTACTAGAATGTGCATTTTAAAAATGTACACTGTTACTGATCCTTAGGATCATACAATCCAGAGGGAAAACTGTCAAGAAATAATTTCAGACAGGGTAGGATATATAAAGGGAAATCAGGACACTATAGACGTGTAGATAAGGCACACTGACCTTGCTTGGGGTTTTCAGGACATCTTCTCCAACAGAGGCCACCCCCCAAAAATAAAAAAAATAACCAATAGAAGTGGCCGCCTGCTCCCCTCCCCCCCCACCCCCAAAAATAAAAATAATAATAAAAATCTCTATCACCATACCACATGCCTGGTTGACGACAAAGGAAAACCATTCTCTGCTCTCTCTAGCAAGTGTTTCAGGAAGAATTTAAAGAATGATTTCAGTCCTTTTCTCCTTTACCTCCAATCATCTTCAATCCAAGAAGGAAATGGCAGGCAGGCCTAGAATCCAGGCGCCATGAAATAGTAGAAACTTTTCTTCCCTGTCCCATAGCTTCATAGAGAGAGTGGAGCAGCTGAGCTGGATGGAAGAAGTAGGACCTAAAACTGAGACAATTAAGGCCAGCAAGACCAATTAATTACTCCTTAAAATGGAGAGAATACACACAGCCTAGAAGGGAAGTCTGAGAACCAAATATTATAAATCTCCACATAAACCACAGTCAGGAAGAAACCAACGAGAGAAAGAAAGAACGGAAATGATCACTTATTCACTCATTAATATATATACATATATATATATTTATATATATATATATATATATATATATATATATATGAATGCCTCTGTATACCTATAGATTAAATTTTCAAAATTATATGCTGTTTTTGTGGTCATCATCTAGCAAGAATTTTAAACAGATACACTCTACGGCAAAAGAGATTATATACTACCTTTTTGTATCTCACATGTGGCCTGGCAAATAGGAGAAATATTCAAGAAAATATTTGTTGATATTGAATCATTTATTCAATTGAAGCATTAATTCAACGTTTACATTCACCCTAAACTGACCAAAACTACTTTTATTGTCTTTCACTAATTTGCAAATATTTGCAAATGCTACTATGTCCCAGGTACTAGAATGTGCATTTTAAAAATGTACACTGTTACTGATCCTTAGGATCATACAATCCAGAGGGAAAACTGTCAAGAAATAATTTCAGACAGGGTAGGATATATAAAGGGAAATCAGGACACTATAGACGTGTAGATAAGGCACACTGACCTTGCTTGGGGTTTTCAGGACATCTTCTCCAAGCAAAGCAAGTTTCATCTCAGAACTAAGTGAAATATACTGGGTCAAACAGATAGGGAAGCTGGAATCCAGGAATGTGTGAAGGTTTAGACGTCAAAGAAGAAATGCTGCTTTTAGAAGTAAAGAAAGAAGCAAAGAAAGCAAGCCTGACAAAAGTAAAAAAGAGATCAAGGATAGGACCTTAGATGACTTCAAAGCCACGGTGAAGATTTCAGGCTTTACCCTAAGGGGATTTTAAAAAGATCTCTTGATGCCCAGAGGAGGACAGATAAACAAGAGCAGATAGCAGGAAAAGAGACCTACTGTATAGGAGCAACAGTGTGAGAGGTGACTTCATTCACCAGCAAACAGAAATCACTCAGATGGCTAATACATAAACTCAGGAGACCTATAAGCCACATTTGTGGGATTCTTTCGAGCAAACTTCAGAATTTGAAAAAGGGAATAACAACCTACTGAACAGAAAGATCACATGCTGAAGCGTTAAGTGGGAGAAATTAAACTATTAGTGTGTGAGTGCCAAGTGCATTCTAAGTAAGCATGAATATTCAGGTAAACATGTCTGGTTGGACAATTACTGAAACAGCAGGCACACAGTGGACAAAATGTTCTCAAGTAAATCTCTCATTAACAGACAACATGGTGTTGACTGATGCCCTTTTAGGTTCTGTGTGTACAGATGGCATCCAACACTCAGACAAAGGATTAAATACTCAGCGACCATCTGGATAGTCCCTGCCACCACACCAGACATCTAAATCATTGGAAACATCTGGAATCTTGATCTGACTCTCTGCTTTTCCTAGGCAAGTCTGCAGCACTGCAAGTCTAGCAACAGGAACTCAAGAGAGATTATGATTATCCCCTGGCCACTGCAGGAGTTCAGGGAAATGTTTTGTCCAAGTGTGATCTGAATGGATTTCTAGGTCTAGGCTAGCTCCTTACCAGAATAAAAACTTGACCCTAGAGCATTACACTAAGGTATGAATGCCTCAGAAACAACTGTCAATCCAAAACACATTTAAATTCCCACTTCCTAAAATACAGTCAGCAAACCTGTTATTTTACAAGGTGAAATGTTAGTGATGTCTGAGGTGACCCCTCTTCAGTCTGATGTGTCAGAGACACCTATCTCAATTGAATTCAGGGATATCCAGTGCCCTGCAGAGTCAGCTTTGCTTGCTCACTTCCATTTAGACACCATAAGTGATTACTTTCCTATCTGGTGTCCTCCAGTTTAAAAACAGAATTAGAACTAAAATTTTAAGGGTGGTCTCTTAGCCTTGATCAAGAATCTTCTAACAACACTGAAAGCCAACTTAGAGGTGACCTGTGAAGATTAGAAACTCAGGAAACTCAGACTTACTGATCAGTTAATTTACCCGAAACAAGATTGAAAAAAAAGACTCATAGGGCTTCCCTGGTGGTCCAGTGGGTAAAGAGTCCGACTTGCACTGCAAGGTTTGATCCCTGGCCCGGGAAGATCCCACATGCCATGGAGCAGCTGGACTGGTGTGTCCAATTACGAGTCAATGCTCTGGAGCACATGCACCCATAGCCGGTGCTCTGCAGCTAGAGAGGCCACTGCAATGGGAGGCTCACACGGGCCAAAGAACAAAGATGGATGAAAAATAAATAAATGAAAGACCAATAAAAGTGGTCAAATATTTAAAGAAAAAAGAAAAGAAGAAAAAAAAAAGATTCATCATGTAAACATAAAATGTTATAATTTTCCCTGATTAGGAAAGTATTGTGGGAATGTAGTAAAAAGAATTTAGAAGGATAAACAAGGGGAAGTAATAAAAAGGCATAGATATAACTGTACACATAATCACCCCCCTGAAAGAGAAATACCATTAAAATCAGGAGTACTTCCTTTCTGTCTTTTTCCTTCCTGTGTGTGTGTGTGTATGTGTGTACATGTGTGATCAATATTTAACAAAATTGGGAACACCACTTATTGTTTTGCATTCCAAGTTTTTAAATGAATAATACTGTCTTTATCCTGTATTACTTTAAGTAAACTTGATTTTAAAGGCTACCTAAGAATTCATCCATAGGATGCTTTGCTGTTTTTGTTTAGTTGTTCAGTCACATCAGACTCTTTGTGACCCCATGGATCACAGCCTGCCAGGCTCCTGTGTCCATGGAATTTCCTAGGCAAGAATACTAGAGTGGGTTGTCATTTCCGTTTCGAGGGCATCTTCTTGACCCAGGGATAAAACCCACGTCTCCTGCGTTGCCAGACAGATTCTTTGCTGCCAAGGTGGATGCACAATGAGCCAAGGTGTGACTCCATTTAAACATTGAGACTCATGCATAAATAGGAACTGGGTAGCACTTTGGTATTCCCAGGGCCTGTGCCAAGGATTTCTACTTTGTTATTAAAGAAGAAAAAACTGATGATGTGTTAAAAGGCCTTTCTCTAAACTCAGGAAACTCAGACTTACTGATCAGTTAATTTACCCGAAACAAGATTGAAAAAAAAGACTCATAGGGCTTCCCTGGTGGTCCAGTGGGTAAAGAGTCCGACTTGCACTGCAAGGTTTGATCCCTGGCCCGGGAAGATCCCACATGCCATGGAGCAGCTGGACTGGTGTGTCCAATTACGAGTCAATGCTCTGGAGCACATGCACCCATAGCCGGTGCTCTGCAGCTAGAGAGGCCACTGCAATGGGAGGCTCACACGGGCCAAAGAACAAAGATGGATGAAAAATAAATAAATGAAAGACCAATAAAAGTGGTCAAATATTTAAAGAAAAAAGAAAAGAAGAAAAAAAAAAGATTCATCATGTAAACATAAAATGTTATAATTTTCCCTGATTAGGAAAGTATTGTGGGAATGTAGTAAAAAGAATTTAGAAGGATAAACAAGGGGAAGTAATAAAAAGGCATAGATATAACTGTACACATAATCACCCCTCTGAAAGAGAAATACCATTAAAATCAGGAGTACTTCCTTTCTGTCTTTTTCCTTCCTGTGTGTGTGTGTGTATGTGTGTACATGTGTGATCAATATTTAACAAAATTGGGAACACCACTTATTGTTTTGCATTCCAAGTTTTTAAATGAATAATACTGTCTTTATCCTGTATTACTTTAAGTAAACTTGATTTTAAAGGCTACCTAAGAATTCATCCATAGGATGCTTTGCTGTTTTTGTTTAGTTGTTCAGTCACATCAGACTCTTTGTGACCCCATGGATCACAGCCTGCCAGGCTCCTGTGTCCATGGAATTTCCTAGGCAAGAATACTAGAGTGGGTTGTCATTTCCGTTTCGAGGGCATCTTCTTGACCCAGGGATAAAACCCACGTCTCCTGCGTTGCCAGACAGATTCTTTGCTGCCAAGGTGGATGCACAATGAGCCAAGGTGTGACTCCATTTAAACATTGAGACTCATGCATAAATAGGAACTGGGTAGCACTTTGGTATTCCCAGGGCCTGTGCCAAGGATTTCTACTTTGTTATTAAAGAAGAAAAAACTGATGATGTGTTAAAAGGCCTTTCTCTAAGCAATAATAAATACAAATCAGAATGGTTTATGTAAGATCCCTAACATGAGGAATTTGTCTGCTATCCTCTTACCCTTCTAGATGTGATAGATTGAGTGACTGTCTTCCTTATCTTGGACTTAAAAAAAAAGTTTCAGACTTGGTAATTTATATTTTCAATGAGAAAATAGTCATGTTTGCAATCTCTGTCTGTTTTCATCTATGGAAATTCTCAGACAAACTGAAGGAAGAAGAAATTCAGTGTCTTAAGAAGAAGAAAATCTTTTCATATCTCCAGAATTTGGGGAGGAAATTTCATGGAAGAGAACCTGAATTCACATGGTGAATTGATTAAGCTTGATTCTTTTATCTGCACACACAGGAAAAAACATAAATCTTAACAAATCAAGAGGAAATATTGATGCTTTACTTTAAACAAATAATGATGATTTATGAAAACCAACAAGTCCTAGAAACAGAATGTCCACAAGACCCTCCCATCCCTCCACCCATCGACTTCCTCTGCTGTGACTTTAGCTCATACTCTGTCCCTCCAGAATCATCCCACAGCCTCTCCTTGTCCCTTGTGTCCCAGAATAGCTAAGCACAACAAGGAAGAAGGGAAAACAAAGCAGAATGTGGGAAGGTCTTATATTTTCATTTTCATCATATCTGTAGAGGTACTAAACATGTATCTCAGGTGAGATACATGCTTAAAATATAGATTCTCTGGGAACTCTAAATTTTAGCAGCTCTCTAGGTTATTTGAGATTGAAAAAATCAGAGAAGTCAAACATGGGAGAGCAAAACCAGAGAAGAAGAATTAAGTGACATTATTATTTTTGAAAATTCTCCATTTCCTAAAAATCTTGGAAATCAAAGCAGAGTTCTTTTATTTGCAGGGGAGGGCACTTCTATTGGTCTTTCATTTATCTATTTTCATCCATCGTTTGGATTGGGCCTCCCATCACAGCAGCCTCTGTCCCCATCTTAGACAGATTTTGAAGGACACAATGGGGTGTGATTTTCCAGTTGCATAAATAGGAACTGGGTAGCACTTTGGTATTCCCAGGGCCTGTGCCAAGGATTTCTACTTTGTTATTAAAGAAGAAAAAACTGATGATGTGTTAAAAGGCCTTTCTCTAAGCAATAATAAATACAAATCAGAATGGTTTATGTAAGATCCCTAACATGAGGAATTTGTCTGCTATCCTCTTACCCTTCTAGATGTGATAGATTGAGTGACTGTCTTCCTTATCTTGGACTTAAAAAAAAAGTTTCAGACTTGGTAATTTATATTTTCAATGAGAAAATAGTCATGTTTGCAATCTCTGTCTGTTTTCATCTATGGAAATTCTCAGACAAACTGAAGGAAGAAGAAATTCAGTGTCTTAAGAAGAAGAAAATCTTTTCATATCTCCAGAATTTGGGGAGGAAATTTCATGGAAGAGAACCTGAATTCACATGGTGAATTGATTAAGCTTGATTCTTTTATCTGCACACACAGGAAAAAACATAAATCTTAACAAATCAAGAGGAAATATTGATGCTTTACTTTAAACAAATAATGATGATTTATGAAAACCAACAAGTCCTAGAAACAGAATGTCCACAAGACCCTCCCATCCCTCCACCCATCGACTTCCTCTGCTGTGACTTTAGCTCATACTCTGTCCCTCCAGAATCATCCCACAGCCTCTCCTTGTCCCTTGTGTCCCAGAATAGCTAAGCACAACAAGGAAGAAGGGAAAACAAAGCAGAATGTGGGAAGGTCTTATATTTTCATTTTCATCATATCTGTAGAGGTACTAAACATGTATCTCAGGTGAGATACATGCTTAAAATATAGATTCTCTGGGAACTCTAAATTTTAGCAGCTCTCTAGGTTATTTGAGATTGAAAAAATCAGAGAAGTCAAACATGGGAGAGCAAAACCAGAGAAGAAGAATTAAGTGACATTATTATTTTTGAAAATTCTCCATTTCCTAAAAATCTTGGAAATCAAAGCAGAGTTCTTTTATTTGCAGGGGGAGGGGCACTTCTATTGGTCTTTCATTTATCTATTTTCATCCATCTTTGTTCTTTGGCCCATGTGGGCCTCCCATCACAGCAGCCTCTGTCACTGCAGAGCACCAGCCCTGGATGCATGTGCTCCAGAGCTCTGGCTCTGTAGTTGGACACATCGGTCCAGCCGCTTTGTGACATGTGGGATCCTCCCAGGCTAGGGATTGAACCGGCACCCCTTGCACTGCAAGGTGGTATCCTTACCTGCTGGACCACCAGGGATGCCCCAAAACACAGTTCTTAATTGCTGATTTCATTGCCCAATTCCTTTAGTTTTCTAGTCTTTGAGGTGGGAAATGGATGGGCCAATTTTAAGAAAACACAAATAATACTTTGGGGCCACGGACTCAAAAGTCTGTTCTTCATATTTAAAGCAAAGTTTCTAAGAAAGATTTTATGGAGCCTCCATGTTTCCTAAATGGGTAATATTGCCCTCTGTACCCAAAGCTCTAGCCACACTGGATAATTCCTAGTTTCCTCTCTCATGACAGATATCTTTCCTCACATTTTTTTTCTTCTCTCTCCACATTGTTTTTTCTTCTTTCTCCACTTGGTGATTCCCACCTCATCCTAGAAACCCAGTTTCAAATGCTTGGGACAGCTTGCATTAACACCCTGCAGAATTCACGACTCATTCATTCATTCATTCATTCAATTATTCACTGACTTGAGCAATGTACTGAGAACTTACTATGTGCTTGGCATTTAGGAGAGCCTGAAAAACAAAATTTTGTTTCTACTATTAAGCGTGCACTACTCTTTCTCACAGCATTTTTTTTTTTTGTAGCTAATTGTTGGATCTAGGTTTACAGAGCACTTTATTTGCTTCAAGCTCCATGCTAAACATTCTACAGGCATTGAAACCTATGTTTCATTAATCCCACTTTATGTACGAGTGAATTCAGGCAGAGAGAGGCTAAACACTTGGCCCAAAATCTCACTGCAAGGTGAAATAACAGAACTGGGGTTTGAATGCAGTTAGACTGAGTTCAGAGGCTTTGCCTTAATCACTCCTTGACATTTCCCCTATGACTTTACCATAATTTCACTGTACAGTATTAAAATTAGCTGTTTATCTGGCTGTTCCTCTCATTACATATTGAATAGTTCCAGAGAATGCACAGAGGGAAAATCTACATTATATCATCTAGCACCTGGCATATAAAATGTACATTAGAATATGATTGGATCCTACAAACTGAGATGTTTATTTCCAGTTACAAGTGTGCTTTGGTAAGTGAAGCAGAACGAGACTGAACTGTTGTGTATTTTTGGAACTGGAGGTATAATTCAGAAGTTGTGACATGTGGATCCTCCCAGGCTAGGGATTGAACCGGCACCTTGCACTGCAAGGTGGTATCCTTACCTGCTGGACCACCAGGGATGCCCCAAAACACAGTTCTTAATTGCTGATTTCATTGCCCAATTCCTTTAGTTTTCTAGTCTTTGAGGTGGGAAATGGATGGGCCAATTTTAAGAAAACACAAATAATACTTTGGGGCCACGGACTCAAAAGTCTGTTCTTCATATTTAAAGCAAAGTTTCTAAGAAAGATTTTATGGAGCCTCCATGTTTCCTAAATGGGTAATATTGCCCTCTGTACCCAAAGCTCTAGCCACACTGGATAATTCCTAGTTTCCTCTCTCATGACAGATATCTTTCCTCACATTTTTTTTCTTCTCTCTCCACATTGTTTTTTCTTCTTTCTCCACTTGGTGATTCCCACCTCATCCTAGAAACCCAGTTTCAAATGCTTGGGACAGCTTGCATTAACACCCTGCAGAATTCACGACTCATTCATTCATTCATTCATTCAATTATTCACTGACTTGAGCAATGTACTGAGAACTTACTATGTGCTTGGCATTTAGGAGAGCCTGAAAAACAAAATTTTGTTTCTACTATTAAGCGTGCACTACTCTTTCTCACAGCATTTTTTTTTTTTGTAGCTAATTGTTGGATCTAGGTTTACAGAGCACTTTATTTGCTTCAAGCTCCATGCTAAACATTCTACAGGCATTGAAACCTATGTTTCATTAATCCCACTTTATGTACGAGTGAATTCAGGCAGAGAGAGGCTAAACACTTGGCCCAAAATCTCACTGCAAGGTGAAATAACAGAACTGGGGTTTGAATGCAGTTAGACTGAGTTCAGAGGCTTTGCCTTAATCACTCCTTGACATTTCCCCTATGACTTTACCATAATTTCACTGTACAGTATTAAAATTAGCTGTTTATCTGGCTGTTCCTCTCATTACATATTGAATAGTTCCAGAGAATGCACAGAGGGAAAATCTACATTATATCATCTAGCACCTGGCATATAAAATGTACATTAGAATATGATTGGATCCTACAAACTGAGATGTTTATTTCCAGTTACAAGTGTGCTTTGGTAAGTGAAGCAGAACGAGACTGAACTGTTGTGTATTTTTGGAACTGGAGGTATAATTCAGAATTTGGATGGTGTTCAGTTTTAATCTTGTACTACTTGGCTAGATTCATGTAGTCTGGTTAAAATAGTTTATTTTATTTTAGGGTTTTTTTAAAAAGGTAGTAAAATTTTTTGTTTCTGTTGTATGTTAACAGTAATAAAATTGCCAACCTCTCTGATATGATAATAGAAGCTACAATTTATTAAACATTTACTCTTGTGCTTGAAACTGTCCCAAGCACTACCTCACATCTCCCCTCAAAGATCTCTGACAGACAAACTATTTTTATTCCCACCTTGGACTTCTGGTTCAGCTTCAAGGTGCAAAGAGCTTTGTAAGTGCAAAGGAGTGCCTGTTCTTACAACGACAACAATCTGGGCAATCTAAAGGTCAACCATTTTCCTGGAACTGTCAGAGAACTGAGGTTGGAAGACAAACAGCTACCCTGACATACAGAGAGGCAGGCACACAGAGAGTTCCAGATTGCTTACCTGGAGAAGAAGTCATAAGAACCATAAATTGGAAGGAAAATTGAGTGGTAATTTTGATGGACAGATGAAGATGGCATATATATTAGCATGAAAGAAAGAAACAGTCTTGTTGGGGGCTCTAGTCTTAAGAGGGTCCTCGCATTTTTATGACCTGTACCTCATGATAGAGATCCAAGAAACATCCTCTCTTGGCTTTGGCAGAGGAAAGAAAAGAGTAATCATGGTGATATAATCACAGAGCTATCTCTGCACAAAGGCCCACTTTTCAAGGAAAAGACTTGGTCAGCATTACCTCAGCTGAAGGAAGGGCCTTCCTCCCAGAACAGCCTCCTAGCCTTTCCATCTCACTTAATGGGAGGAAAGAGGGAGAAACCATCATCATTGTCAGCATTTCCCAGGTGGCACAGTGCTAAAAAAGTCTTGCAATGCAGGAGATGCGGGAGACATGAGAGATACAGGTTTGATCCCTAGGTTGGAAATATCCCCTGGAGAAGGGAATGGCAACCCACTCCAATATTCCTGCCTGGGAAATTCCATGGACAGAAGAACCTGGTGGGCTCCATGGGTCTCAAGGAGTCAGAAACGAGTGAGCACACAGAGCAGTGAGCAGCATGATTACCGAGTCAGCACTTTAACACAGCATATTAGAAATGCACAACCAGGAAAGTATGTAGGGGCATGACAAAAATACCAATATGTGAAGGTCACAGCCCAGATAGATAAGTCTATCAAAGTGAAGTGATACCATGTCCAATTCTTCGCAACTCCATGGACAAGTCATGGAATTCTTCAGTCATGAATACTGGACTGGGGCTTCCTCTGGTGGTCCAGTGGGTAAGGACACTGCCTTGCAGTGCAAAGGGCCCCGGTTCAATCTCTGGCCTGGGAAGATCCCACGTGCCGCGGAGCGGCTGGACTGATGTGTCCAATCACCAAGCCGGAGCTCTGGAGCGCATGCGCCCAGAGCCGGTGCTCTGCAGCAACAGACACCACCGCGACAGGAGGCCCACAGGAGCCAAAGAACAAAGACAGATGAAAATAAAGAAATGAAAGACCAATAGAAGTGGCCCACCCACCCCCTCCCTCCCCAACCCAACCCCCACCCAAAATAAATAAATAAATAAATAAATCTTAAAAAAAAAAAAAAAAAGAATACTGAACTGGGTAGCTGGTCCCTTCTCCAGGGGTCTTCCCAACCCAAGGATTGAACCCAGGTCTCATGCATTGCAGGCAGATTCTTTACCGACTGAGCTACCAGCCAACCTATCAAAAGACTAATTTAACTATAAGATTATAGAATGTTCTCCCTCCCCACCACCTTGCCATGAAAACAGGGCTCTGAATGGATTAAAATTCAAAGATCTATAAGATATAGATTCTTTATGAGAAGGAGTACCTACAGGAGTCCAAAATCAGGAGGAGAGGCAAAACAAAGACACTAGAAGAACTTTTTTTTTTTAATTTTGGCCTCTTTTATTAGTTTTTAAAGTTTATTTATTTTTATCCAACTTTACAATTTGGATTGTGTGGACCTCCCATTGCAGTCGCCTCTCCTGTTGTAGAGCACTAGCTCTGGGTGCATGTGCTCCAGAGCACTGGCTCCTAATTGGACACACCAGTCCAGCCGCTCTGCAGCACATGGGATCTTCCCAGGCCAGGGACTGAACCAGTGCCCCTTGCACTGCAAGGCAGGCTCTTTACCCACTGAACCATCAGAGAAACCCCATCAGAAGAATTTGAAGGCTCTGGCACCTGTAACAACAGCAAACATTAAATGCAGACCAACTCCGAGGTAGATTAATATAAATCCTCAGCTAAACTTTCTACTATCCAATACAATAAAGCAATCATCAGAATCAGACTCAAGTATGACACTGATTCTGGGATTATTTAAAACAACTCTGAATAATATCTAAAGGGATCTAATGAAAAAAGTAAACAACATGCAAAAACAGGTCTAATACAGGCAGAGAGATAAAAACTCTAAGAAAGAATTGAAGGGAAATGCTAGAGATGAAAACCACTATAACATAAATGAAGAACACCTTTGATGGACCCTTAAGTAGAATGAACACAGATGAGGAAAGAATCAGTGGACTTTACAGTAGGTAGAGCTTAGAACCTGTCCAAATGGAAAAGCAAAGAGATAAAAAAAAAAAGAATGGAAAAAAAAGCCAAACAAACCAGAACACCCAAGAACTACAACATATAATTTTAACATATACATTATTGGAATACAAGAAGGAGAATAGAGAAAAGAATTATTTGAAGAAATAATGTCTGACAGCTTTGGAAATTGAACCAAATAACATAAATAAAAAGCTCAGGGGGGCTTCCCTGGTGGTCCAGTGGGTAAGGACACCGCCTTGCAGTGCAAGGGGCGCCAGTTAGATCCCTGACCTGGGAAGATCCCATGTGCCGTGGAGCGGCTGGACCGATGTGTCCAATTACCGAGCCGGAGCTCTGGAGTGCATGCGCCCAGAGCCAGTGCTCTGCGACAACGGAGGCCACCGCGATGGGAGGCCCACACGGGCCAAAAAGAACAAAGATGGATGAAAATAGATAAATGAAAGACCAATAGAAGTGGCCCGCCCACGCACCCCTCTCCCTCCCCGCCCCCTCCCCGCCAAGAAAAGGAGAATTTAAAAAAAAAAGGAAAGTTTTAAAAAAGCTCATGGAACACAATGTAAAAATAAAAAGTAGATAGGCATATCATATTCAAACTGAAGGAAACTAAGGAGAAAAAGAAAGCCTTGGGAAAAGCTGGAGATGGAATGGGAAAACCACCTTATCTATAGAGAAGAATGAATAAGAATTATAGCAAACTTCTCATTAAATATTACACAACAGGGGCTTTCCAGGTAGCTCAGTGGTAAAGAGTTCCCCTGCCAGTGCAGAAGACATGAGTGCCACTCCTGATCTGAGAAAATCCCACATGCTGCAGAGCAACTAAGCTCTTGAGCCACAACTATTGAGCCTGTGGTCTAGATCCTCAGAGCCACAACTATTGAGCCCATGTGCTGCAACTGTTAAAGCCCACGTACCCTAGAGCCTGGGCTCCACAACAAGAGAAGTCACCACAGCAAGAAGCCTGCTCACCTCAACTAGAGAGTAGCCCCCACTCCCTGAAACTACAAAAGAGCTTGTAACAACAGTGAAAACCCAGAAGAGCCAAAAATAAATAAATAAAACATTGAACCAAGCCCATACAGAATTGAGGATTTGCAAATCAACTCCCTTTAAGAAAAAAAAAAAAACAACAACTACGTAACAAAGAAGACAGAACCTAGAGTTCTATTTGCCCAGCCAAATTATCTTTCAAAAGTGAAGAGTTGATGGTGAGGTATGCTATGCATATATGAGCATATTAGTAAATGGGAATCTCTGTACCTTCTGCTCAATTTTGCTGTAAATCTAGAGCTGCTCTAAGAATGTCTTTTTTTTTTTTAAGTTGCTGAGTACTCCCAATTTGAAGATGAAGAAATGAGGCTTAGAAGCAAAGGTCTTTAACATTTCTGAGAACACAGGACAGTCGGAGGTGGAAGCAGGATTCAAATCTGAGTCTACTTTAGTACTTTTTAGACAACAGTACTGTAATTTTAAGAAAGAGTTCCTCATTCTAACTATATAGCTTTGTTTTTTTTTTAAAAAAAATGCACTAATGCCCCTCAAAGAACTTAAAATGATTGTTTTCTTAAAGAAAAAAATTTTAAGCTGTCAGTATGAAGAATGAAGTTAAAAACAAAAATCCCAGATCACTCAAGTTAGAGAAAGTTTGACCTGAAATGTTCCAAACACTGAGGCAAGAGTAGATATGAAGTAAATTTTTAAGAGTATTGCCTGAAATCTTATTTTTATTTACCAATATCTGAGAACACAAGCAACCCCAATGAAAGCCTGCCAATTCTTTGGCTGAACCACTATTAGTTAATGCTAGTGAATTACTAAATATGGATTATGCCATTTAGCTGACAGTCTTAGTACAGGTAAGACAGCCAAGAAAGTTCCATAAATGCTCACTGGAGAAAGTAAATAGACCAAGACTTTTTTCTAGGCTCTCACACTTCTAAACCACACCCTACTCACACATACTCCCAAGCGCAAGGTTAGTGCCAAGCTGACTCAATTTGCCGAAACACAGCAGGAAAGAGTCTCTTATATTTAGATGGGTGCTCCATTGCTTGAAAAATGCCTCCTCCTCTCCTAATTATTCTTCCTTCAATAGTCAGATCACATGTCACTCCTTTAAGAAAACTTTCTGAATCCATACTTCTAGACTTCCTCAATCATGACAAGTACATTTTTTCCTCTGCAACTACTCTCCACATATCTGTTTTCTTCACTGGACCAAGAGTTCCTTGAGAGAGGATATCTATTCTTATTCATCTTCCCTCCCTAGTATCCAGTAATGCTTGGTGCATGCATGTGAAGCACTCATAGACTTCTACTGTGAGACATAATGATGATAATAAGAATAGAAACTATTTATTGTACATTTTACTCTATGGGCTTCCCTGATGACTCAGATGGTAAAGAATCTGCCTGATGTGCGGAAACCAGGGATCAATCATCCCTGGGTTGAAAAGATCCCCTGGAGAAGGGAATGGCTACCCACTCCAATATTATTGCATGGGGAATTTCATGGACAATGAAGCCTGGTGGGCTACAGTTAATGGGTTCACCAAGAGCTGACCATGATTGAGTGACTAACACACAAATGTATACCCTATGCTAGGTTCTCAGCTAAGAACATGCATTATATCATGAATCCTCACAATAATATTTATAAGAGAAATACTGTTATAATTGCTATAATTTGTATGATTGAGGAAATTAAGACTTAGATAGGAGAAGTAATTGCCCATGGCTCCCAGTAGGTTATAGACTGAGCCAGGATGGCTTTTTTTCCAAAGTCTAAGTTCTTAGGACACTAAGAAATACTGCCTTATTGTAAATATCCCACTATGAAAAGGCAGACATCACTTCTGAAATGGAAGAATGGGTTTACCCTTATTTGTTCCATTTAGCTGACAGTCTTAGTACAGGTAAGACAGCCAAGAAAGTTCCATAAATGCTCACTGGAGAAAGTAAATAGACCAAGACTTTTTTCTAGGCTCTCACACTTCTAAACCACACCCTACTCACACATACTCCCAAGCGCAAGGTTAGTGCCAAGCTGACTCAATTTGCCGAAACACAGCAGGAAAGAGTCTCTTATATTTAGATGGGTGCTCCATTGCTTGAAAAATGCCTCCTCCTCTCCTAATTATTCTTCCTTCAATAGTCAGATCACATGTCACTCCTTTAAGAAAACTTTCTGAATCCATACTTCTAGACTTCCTCAATCATGACAAGTACATTTTTTCCTCTGCAACTACTCTCCACATATCTGTTTTCTTCACTGGACCAAGAGTTCCTTGAGAGAGGATATCTATTCTTATTCATCTTCCCTCCCTAGTATCCAGTAATGCTTGGTGCATGCATGTGAAGCACTCATAGACTTCTACTGTGAGACATAATGATGATAATAAGAATAGAAACTATTTATTGTACATTTTACTCTATGGGCTTCCCTGATGACTCAGATGGTAAAGAATCTGCCTGATGTGCGGGAAACCAGGGATCAATCATCCCTGGGTTGAAAAGATCCCCTGGAGAAGGGAATGGCTACCCACTCCAATATTATTGCATGGGGAATTTCATGGACAATGAAGCCTGGTGGGCTACAGTTAATGGGTTCACCAAGAGCTGACCATGATTGAGTGACTAACACACAAATGTATACCCTATGCTAGGTTCTCAGCTAAGAACATGCATTATATCATGAATCCTCACAATAATATTTATAAGAGAAATACTGTTATAATTGCTATAATTTGTATGATTGAGGAAATTAAGACTTAGATAGGAGAAGTAATTGCCCATGGCTCCCAGTAGGTTATAGACTGAGCCAGGATGGCTTTTTTTCCAAAGTCTAAGTTCTTAGGACACTAAGAAATACTGCCTTATTGTAAATATCCCACTATGAAAAGGCAGACATCACTTCTGAAATGGAAGAATGGGTTTACCCTTATTTAGTATGTATGCACTGATGCCTAGCCAGAGTTCTGTTTTCCTACCCACAAGATGTATCTCAGAAAGTTTATTTGGAAGTACTTACTGCCTTTAGAAGGGTAAACTTGCTTTGAGGGCAGATTTCAAAAGAGTTGATATACCAGGAAAATGAGCAAACACTCTACTGCCAAGGAAAGACAGCTGCATCAGAGCTTTTGTGTCTGAGGATAGGAAAACAAACTCTATTCAGTCTCCTGAGAAGTGACTGAGGGAAAGGAAAACTGGTGGGGCTCTGGATACATGAGATAGAGGAGTCCTGACCTAATCTGAGCCCAGCATCTAGGAACTGGCAGGTCGGATGGTTAACAAGGGTTATGCTGAATGCTGGAAATGAGCTGGCACTAGCACCTATGGCAGAAGCCAGAAAAGAAGATACACACTACCCTCTCAGCTCTGCTACTGCTACCCAGATGCCAGCACCTCCCTCGTGGTCACAGCTGAAGATGGTATGTCCTTATTCTGTTTCCAGCAACCTAAACGGAGGGGATTGTCTAAAAATACTGCTAATGCAATCATATTAAAATGGTTTGTTATGTAATCAGCTATTTGACTGTGTCTATATTTGGTTTCTTTCAACCCATCTGACTAATTTCATCTAACAACAGACATGCATAATTTGGGGCATAATTTAGACATATTCAGAATCATCTATGAGGAACCACTGGAGTAAAACCCAGAACTACTGACGCATGCCATCTGGTTTAAACCCATCATGGGACAATGAAGCCTGGTGGGCTACAGTTAATGGGTTCACCAAGAGCTGACCATGATTGAGTGACTAACACACAAATGTATACCCTATGCTAGGTTCTCAGCTAAGAACATGCATTATATCATGAATCCTCACAATAATATTTATAAGAGAAATACTGTTATAATTGCTATAATTTGTATGATTGAGGAAATTAAGACTTAGATAGGAGAAGTAATTGCCCATGGCTCCCAGTAGGTTATAGACTGAGCCAGGATGGCTTTTTTTCCAAAGTCTAAGTTCTTAGGACACTAAGAAATACTGCCTTATTGTAAATATCCCACTATGAAAAGGCAGACATCACTTCTGAAATGGAAGAATGGGTTTACCCTTATTTAGTATGTATGCACTGATGCCTAGCCAGAGTTCTGTTTTCCTACCCACAAGATGTATCTCAGAAAGTTTATTTGGAAGTACTTACTGCCTTTAGAAGGGTAAACTTGCTTTGAGGGCAGATTTCAAAAGAGTTGATATACCAGGAAAATGAGCAAACACTCTACTGCCAAGGAAAGACAGCTGCATCAGAGCTTTTGTGTCTGAGGATAGGAAAACAAACTCTATTCAGTCTCCTGAGAAGTGACTGAGGGAAAGGAAAACTGGTGGGGCTCTGGATACATGAGATAGAGGAGTCCTGACCTAATCTGAGCCCAGCATCTAGGAACTGGCAGGTCGGATGGTTAACAAGGGTTATGCTGAATGCTGGAAATGAGCTGGCACTAGCACCTATGGCAGAAGCCAGAAAAGAAGATACACACTACCCTCTCAGCTCTGCTACTGCTACCCAGATGCCAGCACCTCCCTCGTGGTCACAGCTGAAGATGGTATGTCCTTATTCTGTTTCCAGCAACCTAAACGGAGGGGATTGTCTAAAAATACTGCTAATGCAATCATATTAAAATGGTTTGTTATGTAATCAGCTATTTGACTGTGTCTATATTTGGTTTTCTTTCAACCCATCTGACTAATTTCATCTAACAACAGACATGCATAATTTGGGGCATAATTTAGACATATTCAGAATCATCTATGAGGAACCACTGGAGTAAAACCCATAACTACTGACGCATGCCATCTGGATACCATCTAAATGTTTTAGGCAATAGGATGTCAAGGCAGAGTGGAAAGAGTTTTTTCTCCAAGTAAATGTGGGCAAAGATTTGGAAATTATCATTTTTCACACTCATGCTGATATGATGTGACCTCTAGAATTCTGACATTAGCTCAATTCAAGCTTGAAATACACACACACACACACACAGGAGTATAACTGAATGGGGAAAGGAGAAGCAGAAAAGCTTGAAAGAGTAGAGTCGGCTAGTCCTTAAGCTCATCTAGGAGCTTCTTACCCCATCCTGCCACTGGTTGATGGTTCCTTTCTGGTTAGATTGGACTTCAGGGCTATTCTAATGCCCTACCTTGAACCTTTACTCCTACCATTGGATGATCTGCATCTTATACACATGATCTCTATCTCTGAATGTACACTCTTCAAACTGCACCAGAATTAGAAATGTTGTTAAATGTAATCTCTATTTTTGAGTTGGACTGGAGAGGAAACAAGTTGTATTCACTATATTCTCCCTCTGACTAAGACATCTTCTAAAGTTATTCATCTTGCAAATACCTTTTAGTAATTTCAATACCACTGAGAAAGCTGAAAAGCCTCCAGCATACATTCAAATTCTGAATTTGAACTCAGAATACAAAAAGGACTATATTGAAAGTATGCAATTTGCCCAGGCATGCATCATTCCTTTGAAACTCTACCTTGATAAACATCAGTCAGCATTCCCAAGGTGGTCTGGACCTTAATGCAAACAGAAATAAATGAAAATGGACCACAGATCCTTTTATCTTTCTACTTCTGGGAGGCTTAACTTCATACAGGATAGGCCAGTGGAAATTTCCAAAGAGAAGTTATAAGGAACTGGATGCCTCCTGGGGTTTTCAGCAATGGCTCCAGAGATGATGATGAGCTCAGGGTTTTCACATCATCCACAGGCACTGATAGTTAATCCTGAAAGAGTCAAGATCTGCCTCATTCATTCACATCAAGATACACTAACAACAGACATGCATAATTTGGGGCATAATTTAGACATATTCAGAATCATCTATGAGGAACCACTGGAGTAAAACCCATAACTACTGACGCATGCCATCTGGATACCATCTAAATGTTTTAGGCAATAGGATGTCAAGGCAGAGTGGAAAGAGTTTTTTCTCCAAGTAAATGTGGGCAAAGATTTGGAAATTATCATTTTTCACACTCATGCTGATATGATGTGACCTCTAGAATTCTGACATTAGCTCAATTCAAGCTTGAAATACACACACACACACACACAGGAGTATAACTGAATGGGGAAAGGAGAAGCAGAAAAGCTTGAAAGAGTAGAGTCGGCTAGTCCTTAAGCTCATCTAGGAGCTTCTTACCCCATCCTGCCACTGGTTGATGGTTCCTTTCTGGTTAGATTGGACTTCAGGGCTATTCTAATGCCCTACCTTGAACCTTTACTCCTACCATTGGATGATCTGCATCTTATACACATGATCTCTATCTCTGAATGTACACTCTTCAAACTGCACCAGAATTAGAAATGTTGTTAAATGTAATCTCTATTTTTGAGTTGGACTGGAGAGGAAACAAGTTGTATTCACTATATTCTCCCTCTGACTAAGACATCTTCTAAAGTTATTCATCTTGCAAATACCTTTTAGTAATTTCAATACCACTGAGAAAGCTGAAAAGCCTCCAGCATACATTCAAATTCTGAATTTGAACTCAGAATACAAAAAGGACTATATTGAAAGTATGCAATTTGCCCAGGCATGCATCATTCCTTTGAAACTCTACCTTGATAAACATCAGTCAGCATTCCCAAGGTGGTCTGGACCTTAATGCAAACAGAAATAAATGAAAATGGACCACAGATCCTTTTTATCTTTCTACTTCTGGGAGGCTTAACTTCATACAGGATAGGCCAGTGGAAATTTCCAAAGAGAAGTTATAAGGGAACTGGATGCCTCCTGGGGTTTTCAGCAATGGCTCCAGAGATGATGATGAGCTCAGGGTTTTTCACATCATCCACAGGCACTGATAGTTAATCCTGAAAGAGTCAAGATCTGCCTCATTCATTTCAGAGTCCACAGAGTCAACAGTAATATCAAAAAGGTGGCTTTCAATTCAGCAGAGGCTAGTTTCCTAGCAACAAAGGCCACAGGAAGTTGAGATCCATTAAGAATGAAAAGGAAACACAATGCTGTGATTGCTCTGATACACTGAAATAGCTCTTTAGAACGCTGAACTTTCAATTCATCTGTCTTACAGATTAATTACTGCTTTCACTGTGACTGTATATAAGTGTAAAAAAAAGAAACAAGAAAGAAATCATTATGCTTTGTCAGAAAGTAGCAGCACTGCAGACTGAATTATACTCTTTATCTGGATTGAAGATTTTGAGAAAGATCTGCATGCATTTAAATATCTTTTTAAAATGGTAGCCCTCCTTTTGAGTTGAGAATTTAAGAGTCTTTGCTCTAAAATGGGAACTTTTTAGCATGTCTAATTTTTTCATGGAGAATTAGCAAATAAGATATAAGGGTATTTACTCTCTAATCTGTATAATAATAACTGCTCTCAAAACAAAATCATCTATTTTATATTCTTAGTGGGAAACCACTTCACACAAACTTTAGAGGAAATGTAATGCTTTTCATCCAGAAGGCCAATATTTACTTTCCAGTTTTTATAGAGCTGTGAATAATAATGAGTCATGCTCCTCCAGATCTGAGCTCTTTCTCTAAAAGAATTTAGACAAAATGGGGAAACTCTCATTTTTCCTGCTCATGTTGAAAAGATGTGGGCTCTAGAACTTTAACATTAGCTCAGTTCAAATCATGCTGGAAGAAGGAGTAGAAGGAGGAGAGAAAAAGGCAGAAGGAGGAAAAAGGAGGAGGAAGAACAGCAGAGAATGGTTGCTGCCAGAGTTTAATTTAAAGCACATCAGTGCAAGCATTACCTAGTCCAAGCTTGCTTTGCTTGCCACACAAAAGGAAAAGGAACCTCAGAGATGAGGTGTTGAGGCAAGAAAAAAGACTTTATTCAGAAAGCAACTGACTGAGAAGATGGCAGACTAGGGCCTCAAAGTAACCATCTTATTGGGGTCTGGATGTCAGGTTCTTGTATAGATCAGAGATGGGGGAGATGGGGGGAGGTAAAGAAGCAAAGTAAAAAGGCCATTCATTTGTCTTGCAAACAATTTCCTAGAATGGCAAGCCTCAGGTAATTTCTCTCTTCCTACCATTCACAAGTGGACAGGGTTCTGAACAAAACCGCTTTAACAGTTAGGTAGAGGAACAGGGTCCTCCAAGTAAGCCTTTAAGTATAATTATAATAACAAAAGCAACAAAAAGTAAGTCAAAGAAACAGTTTGCAACTGAGTCAGGATTGGTTTCCTCCCTGCAACACAGATAACTGCAGTGGTTGTTAGAAGCAGCACAGTGATGGAAACCCCACCCTGGCCAGGTACCATGGTAACGATCTGAATGAATTTATTTTATGACAGGAGGTCCTGGTAAGGAACATGGAACTAACAAGCCACCACCAACCAGAAGAGTTCAGGAAAGGTCTAAAGGAGACACCACATGTCTGTGTGACCACCTCCTAGAATCCTTCTCGCTGGCATCTATCTTGACTGAGCAATGTGTGTACCACCACGAAGGACCCTGATTCAGAATGATTGGCCAAAGACAACCTGGAAACTAATCCATCACCATAAAACCCGAGACTATGAGCCACATGGCAGAGCAGTTCTCTTGGTTTCCCTTACACTTTTGCTTATGCTTTGCCAGCTCAAGTGTCTCCTCAGACAACTCATTTCTGAGTGTTAGACAAGAGCCCACTCTTGGGCCCAGGAAGGGGTTCCCCTTCCTGCAACAGCTACAGAATAATACTAAAACAGCAGCCATTTATTGGGTGCTTACTATGTGGAAATCCTGAGCTAAGAGGTTACACCTATCATCTCATTTAATCCTCACATCAATCCGTGAGGTACATTCTGTTATGATTCCTATTTCCCAGAAGTACAGCTGATATTCTGAGGTTAAATGGCATGCCATAAGTTACCCAGCTGCTAAATGGAAGAGCCTAATTCTATAACAAGGAATAAGAGAATTTCACTTCATGTTGGATCTGTTTCTTTTACTTTAACCTTTGTTCTCTATTGATTTTGTTACTACAGTTACTGAAAGGATGCTGTCTATAAGCTATAAGCATGCATAATGGCCTGCCTCAGTGGACTATGCCCCACTGCCTGAATGTTAAACTAAAGTGCCTTTGTTCAGGGAGATATTCTGACTCTGCCCACTTTGAATGGCTAAAGAAAAGAAAAAATTAATATACTTCCTCCTTGATGCTGGCCAAGCCAGGGGGTATTCCTCAAGACCTATGGCCTTTTTACTTTACTTCCTCCCCTCTCCTCCCCCCTCTTTTCTATAAAAAAACTGGCATCCAAACCCTGATAAGATGATACTCTAGGACACTAGTCTACCATCTTCTTAAATGCCCAGCTTTCTGAATTCAGACACTATTTCTTGACTGAACACCCTATCTCCCTATTATTGGTCTGTCATATGGCAAGTAGACTGAGCGTAGATTTGGTAACAACTAGGATTCCTAAGCCTGAAATCAGCCTTCCTAGACAGCTAAAAAATATACATGGGTTGCCATCTGCTAGCACTTTGTTATTTACATTTAATGGTTTATCTAATTTATCTCTGAAAACAAGAAACAGAATTTGGACCTAGTCCATCTCACTGATGAGTTCTTGCTAATTATCACTAGCCTACTGTCCTTCCATTAGGTCCTCCTCCCCAAAATAGTTTTCAGATTTGCTTAGGATGCCCTCAGAGCTCCAAAGAAGATGTTCCATAAATTGCATAAACAATGGTATATTTTCAGCTTTTGTCAAAATTTAAACTGCATGGGGGCCCCTTTCATTTTTGTTCATTTTAAATATTGATTCCAATTGAAAAGAAAAAGAATAAACACAGAACTGGACACCACACCTCAATTTAGATGAATGTCTCTCATCCTTCACCCATGCTGACTCTGCCTACAGGGCTCCTAGTCCTCTAAATGAAGCTGGATGCTTCCTTTTATTTATTTTCTATTTGCTTTGTATCCAGATATTTGGGACATAATTAAGAATATTTCTTCAAGTCTGGCTTCATTTCCTGAATGACTCAACACTCTTAAAGCAACCAGAAAGTATACCTTTAAAGAATGACTAGACAAGAAAGTAATTGTCAAGTATGGAATTAAATAATTCTGCCAGGAAATAGGATATCCTTATTACATCTTTTAGTACACATACGTTACCCATGTTCACTCTGAAAACCTTGACAAATCTCTTCTCTTTCTCTAAGATCTCAATAGTAAAACAGGTATAACACTAACCTTTCAGATGTTATGATTTGAATGGGATAAATATGATATGTCTGCAGCTCAAATTTTGCTGTGCCAGAAAAGCATTTTTTTTAGTTCAACTTAAATCTTACCCAAGAGTCTATCCACCAGACTGGTGTGAAATTCAAGTACAGCCACCTCTAGTAATCTCTCTCTTTCATCGTTCTACACCTGTCAAAGCAAATCCCCCAGCCAACCCCCGGTCAAAACCAAGACTGGTTGTTTAAGGCATCAATCAAGTCTACCATCTTCTTAAATGCCCAGCTTTCTGAATTCAGACACTATTTCTTGACTGAACACCCTATCTCCCTATTATTGGTCTGTCATATGGCAAGTAGACTGAGCGTAGATTTGGTAACAACTAGGATTCCTAAGCCTGAAATCAGCCTTCCTAGACAGCTAAAAAATATACATGGGTTGCCATCTGCTAGCACTTTGTTATTTACATTTAATGGTTTATCTAATTTATCTCTGAAAACAAGAAACAGAATTTGGACCTAGTCCATCTCACTGATGAGTTCTTGCTAATTATCACTAGCCTACTGTCCTTCCATTAGGTCCTCCTCCCCAAAATAGTTTTCAGATTTGCTTAGGATGCCCTCAGAGCTCCAAAGAAGATGTTCCATAAATTGCATAAACAATGGTATATTTTCAGCTTTTGTCAAAATTTAAACTGCATGGGGCCCCTTTCTTTTTTGTTCATTTTAAATATTGATTCCAATTGAAAAGAAAAAGAATAAACACAGAACTGGACACCACACCTCAATTTAGATGAATGTCTCTCATCCTTCACCCATGCTGACTCTGCCTACAGGGCTCCTAGTCCTCTAAATGAAGCTGGATGCTTCCTTTTATTTATTTTCTATTTGCTTTGTATCCAGATATTTGGGACATAATTAAGAATATTTCTTCAAGTCTGGCTTCATTTCCTGAATGACTCAACACTCTTAAAGCAACCAGAAAGTATACCTTTAAAGAATGACTAGACAAGAAAGTAATTGTCAAGTATGGAATTAAATAATTCTGCCAGGAAATAGGATATCCTTATTACATCTTTTAGTACACATACGTTACCCATGTTCACTCTGAAAACCTTGACAAATCTCTTCTCTTTCTCTAAGATCTCAATAGTAAAACAGGTATAACACTAACCTTTCAGATGTTATGATTTGAATGGGATAAATATGATATGTCTGCAGCTCAAATTTTGCTGTGCCAGAAAAGCATTTTTTTTAGTTCAACTTAAATCTTACCCAAGAGTCTATCCACCAGACTGGTGTGAAATTCAAGTACAGCCACCTCTAGTAATCTCTCTCTTCTTTCATCGTTCTACACCTGTCAAAGCATCAAAGACTCCTCCAGCCACAGGCCCACCCTGGGCTCCAGGAAGACATTTACTGCAGATATGGTGGCTCTGCTCTGTCTTGGCACTCCTGGGTCACAAATTCTCAAAAAGAGTTTCTGACACTTGTTATGTTGGTAAGGCAGGACTATTGGTGATGTGTAGGAACTACTGCAATGGGGTTTTGCAATAGAGGAGAATGATTAAGCTCAGTTTCAAATATGACAAAGTGGGGATTATAGCCAAGGAGCAGAGATACTAGAAGGGGATGGTGAATGGAAAATTACTAAGACAGAGGGTAATGTGTTTGAGGATCACTCATTTGTGTCCAACTCTTTGTGACCCCATGGACTGTAGTCCAAAAGACTCCTCTGACTATGGGATTCCAGGCAAGAATATTGGAATGGGCAGCCATTCCTTTCTCCAGGGAATCTTCCAGACCCAGGGATCAAACCCAGATCTCCAGCACTGCAGGCTGATTCTTTACTATCTGAGCTACCAGGGAAGCCCAAGACAGAAGGTAATCTTGCTAAACTGACCTAACTAGATTCTTAGTGAAGGCTGGCCAGGGTGCTTAGATATTACCAGAGTTGATGATGCTGCTGGATGAATTGAGGCAGATACTGAAGGTTATCAATAATCTCAAAAGTGGGAGATTCTGGCTAAACTGCCAGTGTTGTTCAATCACTCAGTCATGTCTAACTCTTTGCAGCCCCATAAACTGTAACACTCCAGGCTTCCCTGCCCTTCACTGTTTCCCAGAGTTTGCTCAAACTTATGTCCATTGAGTCGGTGATGCCATCCAACCATCTCGTCCTCTGTCGTTCCCTTCTCCTTCCTGCCTTCAATCTTTCTCAGCATCAGGCTGTTCTTATCAGGTGGCCAAAGCATTGGAGCTTCAACATCAGTCCTCCCAATGAATTTTCCAGATTAATTTCCTTTAGGATGGACTGGTTTCATCTCCTTGCTGTCCAAGGGACTCTCAAGACTCTTCTCCGGCACTACAGTTTGAGGGCATCGATTCTTCAGTGCTCAGCATTTTTCAGTAGCAGGATTCTTACTAAAACTGGACTCTACAAGGACAGAGAGTGTAGTCCAAGTTTGGGCCCAGTCGAGCAGAAAGTTCAGAGGAGCCTGACTTAACTGTAGTCCAGGAGAGAGTCTCTGACAGGATTACCACAAAAAATTAGAGTCCTGTAGCCGGGGTCCACCTTCCTATGTGCATCCGGAAGCCAGCTCCTGAAACCACCTTCACAAAGGACAGGGCATAGTACTGAGCTCAGGCCTAGACCCATCCCCAGTGTTGAGGCAGGGAAGGGTGAGGACAGCCAGTATCATCTTTAAAACTGAACTGTTTATCAGAACCAGAAAGAGCCATTCTTGCTTCTGGCCCTGCTACAAACCTCCTGTGTGTAAAGGGAACACAGATTTGGCTAGAAATGGAGGAAGAGTGGTAAAACTATATACAACAAAATGGAAAAACAGTTTCCATGATAAAATCCTGTGTCCTGTATGTACAGGTTCTGGTTCTAGGCTCACCCCATACCAGGAACTCCAGAAGGGACCTGGTTTTTACTCTGCTGTGGGTAGTCATCTCCCTGGTTACTAATTTTCAAAATTCTGTTTTGTTTTGTGTATTATAGCAACAAAGACTCTCTTCTAAGCAGAGCATGTAGATAAATCCCATTGTGTGGAGAAAGAAGAACAAAAGAACAGAGTTACCTAGAATGTACACTCCAGATACTGAAGGTTATCAATAATCTCAAAAGTGGGAGATTCTGGCTAAACTGCCAGTGTTGTTCAATCACTCAGTCATGTCTAACTCTTTGCAGCCCCATAAACTGTAACACTCCAGGCTTCCCTGCCCTTCACTGTTTCCCAGAGTTTGCTCAAACTTATGTCCATTGAGTCGGTGATGCCATCCAACCATCTCGTCCTCTGTCGTTCCCTTCTCCTTCCTGCCTTCAATCTTTCTCAGCATCAGGCTGTTCTTATCAGGTGGCCAAAGCATTGGAGCTTCAACATCAGTCCTCCCAATGAATTTTCCAGATTAATTTCCTTTAGGATGGACTGGTTTCATCTCCTTGCTGTCCAAGGGACTCTCAAGACTCTTCTCCGGCACTACAGTTTGAGGGCATCGATTCTTCAGTGCTCAGCATTTTTCAGTAGCAGGATTCTTACTAAAACTGGACTCTACAAGGACAGAGAGTGTAGTCAAGTCTGGGCCCAGTCGAGCAGAAAGTTCAGAGGAGCCTGACTTAACTGTAGTCCAGGAGAGAGTCTCTGACAGGATTACCACAAAAAATTAGAGTCCTGTAGCCGGGGTCCACCTTCCTATGTGCATCCGGAAGCCAGCTCCTGAAACCACCTTCACAAAGGACAGGGCATAGTACTGAGCTCAGGCCTAGACCCATCCCCAGTGTTGAGGCAGGGAAGGGTGAGGACAGCCAGTATCATCTTTAAAACTGAACTGTTTATCAGAACCAGAAAGAGCCATTCTTGCTTCTGGCCCTGCTACAAACCTCCTGTGTGTAAAGGGAACACAGATTTGGCTAGAAATGGAGGAAGAGTGGTAAAACTATATACAACAAAATGGAAAAACAGTTTCCATGATAAAATCCTGTGTCCTGTATGTACAGGTTCTGGTTCTAGGCTCACCCCATACCAGGAACTCCAGAAGGGACCTGGTTTTTACTCTGCTGTGGGTAGTCATCTCCCTGGTTACTAATTTTCAAAATTCTGTTTTGTTTTGTGTATTATAGCAACAAAGACTCTCTTCTAAGCAGAGCATGTAGATAAGTCCCATTGTTTGGAGAGAAAGAAAGAACAAAAGAACAGAGTTTCTACCCTGGTGACCCGCCCTGCTCCCTCCTTTCAGGAACCCCTAGAGCCCCTAGGGCACATGTAGAAACTGATCCCCAGTCCCTCAGTCTGGGCTGCTGCACTTCTCCAGTGCCTATTATGGTAGAGAATACCCAGAAATCAACACTTTAGAAACGCCTGCCATCCTTTTTCACTGGATTTAAGATGAATCAATGATAACATACACTGTTATTTTCTGTATCTTCAGATAATAAAAAACATAGTCAAATAAACAAAGACACTGATTATGAAATACATATTTCAGCTCTGTTAAAATTTGAAAAAGACACATGCTTCAAAATGGTGGAAATTCAGTCCTGAGATGACTTATTAAGCTGAGAAGGAAAACACAATCCAAAGTATTTAAGGAATATTGTTTAGATTGTCCTGTTTTAATTGACAATCCTCTCTATGCTTTGATGATCAAATGACACCTTTTTGTTTTTAGAACTATGTAGAAAAGGTATAAAGTGTGAAGTGTAATGAGTACACTTCACAAAGTCTGAAACGTTAATCTGGCATAGGTAGGTGGTCCATTTAAACTGATAACTCCTACAATTCAAGATAAAAACAATGGAATGACTAACTTCATAATATATCTAATAATAACCAGATAACTACTCAAATGTAACTCTAGAAAAGTAACTATACAATGTTCATTTAATATCTTAGAGGATCCTAGGTATATTTGAGGAGCAAAATAGCTTGAGAATAGATATTATAAAAACCTCCTTATGTGACTTAATTTTAAAAACTGAAACATAGCTACACACATTTACAAAGCTCCAATAAACACAGTCCTAAAATTATAAAATTAGTTTTGATTCTATTTTTATACTATTCTGTCTTACATTATGCTTAATCTTTATGACCTGAAAATATAATATTTCTTTTTTCTTTAGAATCAGATTTAGGTACTATGAAAACAGTACAAGGATAAAAGTAAATATTAGGGCCATGTTTTGAGTTTACGGAATTTCCACAAATATAGGCTGGGTGTTTTGTGTATTATAGCACAAAGACTCTCTTTGCAGAGCAAGAAAGAAGAAAAAAAGAACAGAGTTTCTACCCTGGTGACCCGCCCTGCTCCCTCCTTTCAGGAACCCCTAGAGCCCCTAGGGCACATGTAGAAACTGATCCCCAGTCCCTCAGTCTGGGCTGCTGCACTTCTCCAGTGCCTATTATGGTAGAGAATACCCAGAAATCAACACTTTAGAAACGCCTGCCATCCTTTTTCACTGGATTTAAGATGAATCAATGATAACATACACTGTTATTTTCTGTATCTTCAGATAATAAAAAACATAGTCAAATAAACAAAGACACTGATTATGAAATACATATTTCAGCTCTGTTAAAATTTGAAAAAGACACATGCTTCAAAATGGTGGAAATTCAGTCCTGAGATGACTTATTAAGCTGAGAAGGAAAACACAATCCAAAGTATTTAAGGAATATTGTTTAGATTGTCCTGTTTTAATTGACAATCCTCTCTATGCTTTGATGATCAAATGACACCTTTTTGTTTTTAGAACTATGTAGAAAAGGTATAAAGTGTGAAGTGTAATGAGTACACTTCACAAAGTCTGAAACGTTAATCTGGCATAGGTAGGTGGTCCATTTAAACTGATAACTCCTACAATTCAAGATAAAAACAATGGAATGACTAACTTCATAATATATCTAATAATAACCAGATAACTACTCAAATGTAACTCTAGAAAAGTAACTATACAATGTTCATTTAATATCTTAGAGGATCCTAGGTATATTTGAGGAGCAAAATAGCTTGAGAATAGATATTATAAAAACCTCCTTATGTGACTTAATTTTAAAAACTGAAACATAGCTACACACATTTACAAAGCTCCAATAAACACAGTCCTAAAATTATAAAATTAGTTTTGATTCTATTTTTATACTATTCTGTCTTACATTATGCTTAATCTTTATGACCTGAAAATATAATATTTCTTTTTTCTTTAGAATCAGATTTAGGTACTATGAAAACAGTACAAGGATAAAAGTAAATATTAGGGCCAATGGCTTTTCCCTGAGTCTCTCCTACAGGCAGGAATTTCCACAAATATAGGCTGGGTGTTCAAAGACCATGGAGAAATCACAAAAACATAATAAATGCCCATTACTAAGCAAGACCCAACACTGTGACCCTCTAGCTACACTGTGGAGGCCTACAGGCTGACAAAGGCATTGTACAGGTCCTTTTAAGGCTCTCAGATGCTTGAAGGGGTCACTGGCCATCCTTTAAAGAAGCATGTAATTATCCTATATAGTGCATTGCCATAAGCCACAAATAATCACATGAACTTAGGGAAAAGACTTAAAACCTTTGATGTCCTTCTTTCTCTGTCCCAGATTAAGTTTTTCTGGGTTAAAGGACAACTGAAATGCATCAGATACCAGATGTTTAAGACACTATTACAGCTTTTTTCTCTGTCATGTATGGTATACTTCAATTTTCTTACCTTAATTTTCCTCTTGAAATTTATTTTCCACATCTAATCTTATATATTGTCACATGATACATATATTCTTTGGGGTATTTCAAATTCTTTTTGGAAGTTGCTATAGAATAAACAAACAAATATGTAACTAATTTAGCTCAAAACTACTTTTCTTAAACATAGTTTGAAACTTCAATGCATACTAATAACATGCAGAGAAGTTTCTAGTATCTGAGATGTCTCAGATGTATCAGTCTCAGACCTGGTCATCTCACCATACCTTAAGGGTACTGTGTTTATCAGACTCTTAAAAACTTTATATTCCTCATTTGGGACGGCAGTAATATTAACTGCCAATTATGTAACACATCATGCCAAGCACTGTGCTAAGTACCTCAGGGAGATTACTTTGTTTAATCTTCACAGAGATCCTAAGACATAGGTACAAGGAGTATGCCTACTTTGTTAATAAGGATGCTGGCCAAGGCTGAAAGAGGTGAGTTAACTTCATAGGTTACAGAGATATTATGCGGTAGCACTGTGCTTAACCAATTTCAATAACTAACAACCACAGCAAAACCATGATAAGATGGCCAATGTCAAAGATAGGAGGAGGAAGAATCAGGGCCTGTGGCCTTTCTGTACATCTGAGCAACTCTGTTCCACTGCATGGGAACTTTGCACAGAGCACCAAGATAGTCCGTGACACAGAGTTCCCCTGGATGTTCCTTATGATCTTAACACTGCTTTAAGCAGTAAAGGGACATGCTTTGATGCTGCATGGGGAATGTGAAAGGAAATCAGAAATCCTTATCCATGGACTTCTCTGGTAGTCCAGTGGTTAAGAATATATTGGCCAATGCAGGGGACACAGCTTCAATGCTCAGTCCAGGAATATCCCACATGCTCTTGTGCAACTAAGTCTGTGCACCGCAACTACTGAGCCTACACCCTAGAGCCTGTGCCACACAAGAGAAGTCATCGCAATGAGAAGCCCGCATATCACAACTGGAGAAAGTCCCCACTTTCACAACTAGAGGAAGCCTAAGCACAGCAGCAAAAACCCAGCACAGCCACAGATAAAATAAACAAATAAATTTTAGAAAGTATTCTTATTTAAAAAAAAAGGAGAAGAAATCCTCATCTAGAAGCAGACTAGCACTGTTTCAAACATGAGCATGATGATCATATACCACACTTTTGCCCATGCAGGAGAAGAGCCTAGAAAATATCAAGGCTGAGTCAGTAACTCTGTGCCTTCCTCCTTATAACCTAAATTTCAACTTTGCACATGGCTATGTATTTCTAGCAATTTTTTTTTTCTGTTACACAGTTTAGTGTTTTAGGTGTCAGAACTATGGAGATCAAAGGGACCCCCAGGATCATCAAGCTCAGGCACTTTATTGTGAAAATTCACCTAGCAAACACTACTTTTAGAGTACTCAACACTCTATCAAGCTTCTGGCTATGACAGTGTACTGAGATTCTATCACACCTCTCAATGTTTTTGTATATATGCTGATGTGAACTTAAGGTTGTGGAATTTTACCTGTAGGAAGGTCTGAAACCAAGGCTGTGGTTAATTTCTCTAGATATGTTTTCTATTTGCTTATTCCCAGCAGTTAAATATTCTTCCTACCTAGAACCATTTTAAACAAACTTCTCAGCCTGAAGTTTTGAGGGGATGCAAACACACAGTGAATTCCAGCTCAAATTTATTTGAGGTCAGGGTTAATACTATGAATCCTCAAAAAAGAATCATCAACCATTTTACCTCCCTTACCCAAAGTCAAGACTCTTGATTTGTGCTGTGGGTTTTGGCCTTTCCCATTTCATCCACCATGGTCAACACTTTTGAGGACTCCCCGTTCTATAAGGGGGACTTCCCACCTTGTACAGGATGTAGTTTTTGCCTTCTGACTCCTATGTAAAGCCAATTGAAACTGAAACTCTGGGTACTAGAGATCAGTGAATACCCTTAGGAAATATTCCAGCCATTTGCCTGGTTACCTGTCTGGAACTGTACTCTTCATCAATTTGGCTTTTCCTTATTTTCTAATGAACTAGCTATGAATTTTTAAAATATTTTCTGTTTCAATGAATATTTTTATGACAAGAGAAGCATCGCAATGAGAAGCCCGCATATCACAACGGAGAAAGTCCCCACTTTCACAACTAGAGGAAGCCTAAGCACAGCAGCAAAAACCCAGCACAGCCACAGATAAAATAAACAAATAAATTTTAGAAAGTATTCTTATTTAAAAAAAAAGGAGAAGAAATCCTCATCTAGAAGCAGACTAGCACTGTTTCAAACATGAGCATGATGATCATATACCACACTTTTGCCCATGCAGGAGAAGAGCCTAGAAAATATCAAGGCTGAGTCAGTAACTCTGTGCCTTCCTCCTTATAACCTAAATTTCAACTTTGCACATGGCTATGTATTTCTAGCAATTTTTTTTTTCTGTTACACAGTTTAGTGTTTTAGGTGTCAGAACTATGGAGATCAAAGGGACCCCCAGGATCATCAAGCTCAGGCACTTTATTGTGAAAATTCACCTAGCAAACACTACTTTTAGAGTACTCAACACTCTATCAAGCTTCTGGCTATGACAGTGTACTGAGATTCTATCACACCTCTCAATGTTTTTGTATATATGCTGATGTGAACTTAAGGTTGTGGAATTTTACCTGTAGGAAGGTCTGAAACCAAGGCTGTGGTTAATTTCTCTAGATATGTTTTCTATTTGCTTATTCCCAGCAGTTAAATATTCTTCCTACCTAGAACCATTTTAAACAAACTTCTCAGCCTGAAGTTTTGAGGGGATGCAAACACACAGTGAATTCCAGCTCAAATTTATTTGAGGTCAGGGTTAATACTATGAATCCTCAAAAGAGAATCATCAACCATTTTACCTCCCTTACCCAAAGTCAAGACTCTTGATTTGTGCTGTGGGTTTTGGCCTTTCCCATTTCATCCACCATGGTCAACACTTTTGAGGACTCCCTGTTCTATAAGGGTGACTTCCCACCTTGTACAGGATGTAGTTTTTGCCTTCTGACTCCTATGTAAAGCCAATTGAAACTGAAACTCTGGGTACTAGAGATCAGTGAATACCCTTAGGAAATATTCCAGCCATTTGCCTGGTTACCTGTCTGGAACTGTACTCTTCATCAATTTGGCTTTTCCTTATTTTCTAATGAACTAGCTATGAATTTTTAAAATATTTTCTGTTTCAATGAATATTTTTATGAATTGTACCTGGACATTGATTTGGAGGAAATCTAGTCATCATAACACAGAAAACATTTATATACCAGACTGTATTCTAAAATTTAAATTTTCTTACTGTCATTAAAAAGATAGTTTGGCATACTCACAGATCCCAAGAGTAAGGGACATACCACACCAGAGGAGGTTAAGTGCCAGAGTTGCTCAGGAGGCAGAGTCTATGTCAAATGCCTTTACTGTGACTTCTTCAGGAAGTAATTGGTAAGAAAAGGAAAGGCAGGTTTGAATAATTCAGCAGGCTCTGGGGTACAGGGGTTATTCCTAGTTGCTTGGAAGTCAGACCCAATGATGATTAAATTAGGGAAATAGGGGCTTGCAGTAGAAGAGCTCAAAAAAGTTGGTAGTTGGAAATATAGGCTCTGGATTGGTTGGTTTGTATATGAAAGGCACATTCATAGGCATGTTATTTCCTATCTGGAAGAATTAGCTAACTCTGGGAGAGGCAGTCCATCCATGGTTAGCAAGGCTCCACGATGTCAAAAGCATCAAAAATACAGAACAAAAAGACATGAAAAATAAGATTAATAAAAATGCATTGGTAAATAAGGTATCATATGTTTTTTACTAGTTATCTATATTTATTCCCATTTCATATCCTAGAAACTACCTGAGAAATTGAGTTTCATCTGTGTGCAACTCAATCATTATTAATAATTATTTAATATTGAGTGTAGATTCTATCTCTGTCAGAATCTTGAGCTACAATTTTAAGTAACTACTAGTATTGGGACTGTAAAACATTTATGAATCAAATTGACTACATACTTTTGAATAACTTAGTTAATTGCTTTCTTAGATGCTTTTTCACATTAATCTCTCCTGTTCCCTCTCAGTATTCTTAAAAGATTCAAATTTAAAATTAAAAAATGAAGTCACGATTAAGATGTCTAATAACAATGGTCTTTGTTGGAAATTTACTTGAAGGTATAGATGACTATAATTTCCAAAGATTCATAGAGTGGAAACAACTGGTACTAGAATATTACCCTTAGGAAATATTCCAGCCATTTGCCTGGTTACCTGTCTGGAACTGTATTTAATTTGGCTTTTCCTTATTTTCTAATGAACTAGCTATGAATTTTTAAAATATTTTCTGTTTCAATGAATATTTTTATGAATTGTACCTGGACATTGATTTGGAGGAAATCTAGTCATCATAACACAGAAAACATTTATATACCAGACTGTATTCTAAAATTTAAATTTTCTTACTGTCATTAAAAAGATAGTTTGGCATACTCACAGATCCCAAGAGTAAGGGACATACCACACCAGAGGAGGTTAAGTGCCAGAGTTGCTCAGGAGGCAGAGTCTATGTCAAATGCCTTTACTGTGACTTCTTCAGGAAGTAATTGGTAAGAAAAGGAAAGGCAGGTTTGAATAATTCAGCAGGCTCTGGGGTACAGGGGTTATTCCTAGTTGCTTGGAAGTCAGACCCAATGATGATTAAATTAGGGAAATAGGGGCTTGCAGTAGAAGAGCTCAAAAAAGTTGGTAGTTGGAAATATAGGCTCTGGATTGGTTGGTTTGTATATGAAAGGCACATTCATAGGCATGTTATTTCCTATCTGGAAGAATTAGCTAACTCTGGGAGAGGCAGTCCATCCATGGTTAGCAAGGCTCCACGATGTCAAAAGCATCAAAAATACAGAACAAAAAGACATGAAAAATAAGATTAATAAAAATGCATTGGTAAATAAGGTATCATATGTTTTTTACTAGTTATCTATATTTATTCCCATTTCATATCCTAGAAACTACCTGAGAAATTGAGTTTCATCTGTGTGCAACTCAATCATTATTAATAATTATTTAATATTGAGTGTAGATTCTACCTCTGTCAGAATCTTGAGCTACAATTTTAAGTAACTACTAGTATTGGGACTGTAAAACATTTATGAATCAAATTGACTACATACTTTTGAATAACTTAGTTAATTGCTTTCTTAGATGCTTTTTCACATTAATCTCTCCTGTTCCCTCTCAGTATTCTTAAAAGATTCAAATTTAAAATTAAAAAAAATGAAGTCACGATTAAGATGTCTAATAACAATGGTCTTTGTTGGAAATTTACTTGAAGGTATAGATGACTATAATTTCCAAAGATTCATAGAGTGGAATAAACCGACTTCCTCCTTGGTTTTCTACTTCAATCAAACGACAACTGCTTTTGATTATGAAGTTGAGGAAGTTACCTAACATATTCCAGTCACATGTCAGATTTCTCTTCAATTATGTTTCTCCCCAGCAATGTTTCGGAAAAGCATTCTCGGAAGGTATGCTCCTTCTCATGTCTATATTTTATTCATGCTGAGGATAAAAGCAGTCTTTCCCACAGTTTTATTGATTTTTGCAAAGCAGTGTGCCAAATTCTCTGACATTTAAGCAATTGTTATTCAAATTTATATGTGGTCTAAGTGTGAGTCTTTTTTGAGGAAGGAGGCCACAGAAAGGATGGAAACAATGTCTGTGAAAAATGAATATATACAGAGAGAGACATACCTTTAGAAGTGACAAATCAAGACCATCATCCCCCATGTTTGCCCAGGGGCTCCTATGCAGTAGGATGCGATTGAGCACAAATACCAAGATTGCCATTGTAATAGCTGAAGTATTCTCTTTCCCTGCAGTGATCCAGCATGCCTTTGATGTTACAAATATTAATGTGGGTAATCGTTGTGCTAGACTTCATCTATGTGGTAAATTCTTGGCATTTGAGGCTTTAAATCATTTGTACCTGCTTTGAGATATCAGCACCTTTCTGCAAATAAGCATTTCCCAAACAGAATATGTGAGACTCCCAGATTTCATCATATTGTCTAGAATTTTCTTCGTTGTGAAAAGAACAAAAATATCTGCAAACGATGTGACCAACAAGGATTTAATTAGCAAAATGAACAGCTCATACAATTCAACAATGAAAAACAAACAGCCTAGTCAAAAAATGGGCAGAGAGCTTCCCTGGCGGACCAGTGAGTAAAGAGTCTGCCTTGCAAACATTTATGAATCAAATTGACTACATACTTTTGAATAACTTAGTTAATTGCTTTCTTAGATGCTTTTTCACATTAATCTCTCCTGTTCCTCTCAGTATTCTTAAAAGATTCAAATTTAAAATTAAAAAACAGTGAAGTCACGATTAAGATGTCTAATAACAATGGTCTTTGTTGGAAATTTACTTGAAGGTATAGATGACTATAATTTCCAAAGATTCATAGAGTGGAATAAACCGACTTCCTCCTTGGTTTTCTACTTCAATCAAACGACAACTGCTTTTGATTATGAAGTTGAGGAAGTTACCTAACATATTCCAGTCACATGTCAGATTTCTCTTCAATTATGTTTCTCCCCAGCAATGTTTCGGAAAAGCATTCTCGGAAGGTATGCTCCTTCTCATGTCTATATTTTATTCATGCTGAGGATAAAAGCAGTCTTTCCCACAGTTTTATTGATTTTTGCAAAGCAGTGTGCCAAATTCTCTGACATTTAAGCAATTGTTATTCAAATTTATATGTGGTCTAAGTGTGAGTCTTTTTTGAGGAAGGAGGCCACAGAAAGGATGGAAACAATGTCTGTGAAAAATGAATATATACAGAGAGAGACATACCTTTAGAAGTGACAAATCAAGACCATCATCCCCCATGTTTGCCCAGGGGCTCCTATGCAGTAGGATGCGATTGAGCACAAATACCAAGATTGCCATTGTAATAGCTGAAGTATTCTCTTTCCCTGCAGTGATCCAGCATGCCTTTGATGTTACAAATATTAATGTGGGTAATCGTTGTGCTAGACTTCATCTATGTGGTAAATTCTTGGCATTTGAGGCTTTAAATCATTTGTACCTGCTTTGAGATATCAGCACCTTTCTGCAAATAAGCATTTCCCAAACAGAATATGTGAGACTCCCAGATTTCATCATATTGTCTAGAATTTTCTTCGTTGTGAAAAGAACAAAAATATCTGCAAACGATGTGACCAACAAGGATTTAATTAGCAAAATGAACAGCTCATACAATTCAACAATGAAAAACAAACAGCCTAGTCAAAAAATGGGCAGAGAGCTTCCCTGGCGGACCAGTGAGTAAAGAGTCTGCCTTGCAGTGCAAGGGTCACTGATTCCATCCCTGGCCCTGGAAGATCCCATGTGTCAAGGAGTGACTGGACGCGTGTGTCCAATTACGAGCCAGTGCTCTGCAGCGCATGCGCCCAGAGCGGTGCTCTACAGTGAGAGAGGCCACTGCAATGGGAGGCCCACACATACCAAAGAATATAAAGATGGATGAAAATAAATACAAATTTTTTTAAAAAAGAGGCATGATAGGGGGAAAAATGGGCTGAAGATCTAGACATTTCTTTAAAGAAGATCCACATATGGCCAAGAGGCACGTGAAAAGATGCTCAACATCGCTAATTAATCATCTCACACCAGTCAGTATGGCCATCATCAAAAAGTCTACAACAATAAATGCTAAAGAGGGTGTGTAGGAAAGGGAACCCTGCCACACTGTTGGTGGAAAAGTGAATTGGTACAGCTACTATGGAGGGGCTTCCCAGGTAGCTCAGTCATAAACAGTCTGCCTGCCATGACTGTCTGCCAAGAGTTACAGGAGACTCAGGTTTGATCTCTGAGTCAGGAAGATCCCCTAGAATAGGAAACACCAATCACTCCAGTATTCTTGCCTGGACAGAGCAGCCACAGACAGAGCAGCCTGGAAGGTTACAGTTCATGGGGTCACAAAGGGTCAGACCCAACTTAGTAACCGAGCACACATACATGCAACCACTATGGAAAACAACATGGAGGTTTCTTAAAAAAACTATACAATTACCACATGATCTATCAATCCTACTCCCAGGTATATATCCAGAAAAGATGAAAAGATACATGCACCTCAATATTCATAGCAGTGCTGTTTATGATAGCCAAGACATAGAAGCAGCTTAAATGTTCACTGAGAGATGAGTGGATAAAGATGTAGTCACCTTTCTGCAAATAAGCATTTCCCAAACAGAATATGTGAGACTCCCAGATTTCATCATATTGTCTAGAATTTTCTTCGTTGTGAAAAGAACAAAAATATCTGCAAACGATGTGACCAACAAGGATTTAATTAGCAAAATGAACAGCTCATACAATTCAACAATGAAAAACAAACAGCCTAGTCAAAAAATGGGCAGAGAGCTTCCCTGGCGGACCAGTGAGTAAAGAGTCTGCCTTGCAGTGCAAGGGTCACTGATTCCATCCCTGGCCCTGGAAGATCCCATGTGTCAAGGAGTGACTGGACGCGTGTGTCCAATTACGAGCCAGTGCTCTGCAGCGCATGCGCCCAGAGCGGTGCTCTACAGTGAGAGAGGCCACTGCAATGGGAGGCCCACACATACCAAAGAATATAAAGATGGATGAAAATAAATACAAATTTTTTTAAAAAAGAGGCATGATAGGGGGAAAAATGGGCTGAAGATCTAGACATTTCTTTAAAGAAGATCCACATATGGCCAAGAGGCACGTGAAAAGATGCTCAACATCGCTAATTAATCATCTCACACCAGTCAGTATGGCCATCATCAAAAAGTCTACAACAATAAATGCTAAAGAGGGTGTGTAGGAAAGGGAACCCTGCCACACTGTTGGTGGAAAAGTGAATTGGTACAGCTACTATGGAGGGGCTTCCCAGGTAGCTCAGTCATAAACAGTCTGCCTGCCATGACTGTCTGCCAAGAGTTACAGGAGACTCAGGTTTGATCTCTGAGTCAGGAAGATCCCCTAGAATAGGAAACACCAATCACTCCAGTATTCTTGCCTGGACAGAGCAGCCACAGACAGAGCAGCCTGGAAGGTTACAGTTCATGGGGTCACAAAGGGTCAGACCCAACTTAGTAACCGAGCACACATACATGCAACCACTATGGAAAACAACATGGAGGTTTCTTAAAAAAACTATACAATTACCACATGATCTATCAATCCTACTCCCAGGTATATATCCAGAAAAGATGAAAAGATACATGCACCTCAATATTCATAGCAGTGCTGTTTATGATAGCCAAGACATAGAAGCAGCTTAAATGTTCACTGAGAGATGAGTGGATAAAGATGTAGTACAATGCACATATTACTCAGCCAAAAAGAAAAAACAACAAAAAAAAAACCAGAATGAAATAATGCCATTCTTTGCAGCAACATGGATGGACCTAGAGATTATCATACTAAGTGATGTAAGTCAGAGAAAGACAAATACCATATGATATCACTTATATATGGAATCTAAAAAATGATACAAATAAATTTACTATAAAACAGAAACTGGGAGCTTCCCTGGTAGATTAGTAGTAAACAGTTCTCCTGACAATGCAGGAAACATGGGTTCAATCCCTGATCTGGGAAGATCCCACATGATGTGGAGCAACTAAGCACATGAGCCACAACTATGGAGTCTGTGCTCTGGAGCCTGTGCTCTAGAGCCTTGGAGCTGCAACTATTGAGCCCATGTGCTCCAACTGTTGAAGCAACAAGAAGTCTGCTCATATCAACTATAGAGTAGTCTCCACTACCTGCAACTAGAGAAGAGCCTGTGGCTGCAGTGAAAACCCAGAATGGCCAAAAATAAATAAATAAAAATTATAGGTAAAATAACACATTATTTAAAAATAACCCAAATATTAAATATAAACCAAAACAGTATAAACTAATGAACCCTGAAAATGGAATATATCTGATTTTTTAGAATGCAATCCTAAAGTGATTAGTACAGTTTCTGGAAAAGTTTTAAGATTCTAGTTGACAAAGGCTGAAAAGATAAAAGTCTAAGTGTTTTCCTGTGATTCTTTCCCCTTCAATTAATCCCTCTATTGTTTTATTATTTTGAGAATATATTAATCTTTTTATCAAGAACTGTAATTTAAATGATGGTAAAGCATACTTGTTGTCTTAAAGAAAGCATTACTGATTCCTCTTTGTCTAGTTTCATCATATATAGATTGAAATTCCAATGGAGATTTAAGTTCTCTGTCTCAGTTTTAGTACTGTCAATTTGATGGTAAAGCATACTTGTTGTCTTAAAGAAAGCATTACTGATTCCTCTTTGTCTAGTTTCATCATATATAGATTGAAATTCCAATGGAGATTTAAGTTCTCTGTCTCAGTTTTAGTACTGTCAATTTATTTTCTATTTGTTCATAAAGTCTTTGAACTAGAAAAAGAAATATTCTTTCAAAAGCAACTCTGCTTTTATTCCTCCTCTTGAGGGTTTTGAAGATACTGAAGAACATTCACTAAGCAGCTGTAGCTTTGATTTGAAATTTTAATGCAGTTTATTACTCTCCAGGAATAATTTAAGACAGAAATAATTCAGACTTTAGAATTAAAATAATTATATTAGATCCCTCCCATCAACTACTGATATTTCAATACTTGAGAGAAACACTGTTTACCAGAATATCAGAACACGAAAAACTTGTGTGACAATATACTTAAGGGCAAATTTGGGAAAAACAGTTCTCCTGACAATGCAGGAAACATGGGTTCAATCCTGATCTGGGAAGATCCCACATGATGTGGAGCAACTAAGCACATGAGCCACAACTATGGAGTCTGTGCTCTGGAGCCTGTGCTCTAGAGCCTTGGAGCTGCAACTATTGAGCCCATGTGCTCCAACTGTTGAAGCAACAAGAAGTCTGCTCATATCAACTATAGAGTAGTCTCCACTACCTGCAACTAGAGAAGAGCCTGTGGCTGCAGTGAAAACCCAGAATGGCCAAAAATAAATAAATAAAAATTATAGGTAAAATAACACATTATTTAAAAATAACCCAAATATTAAATATAAACCAAAACAGTATAAACTAATGAACCCTGAAAATGGAATATATCTGATTTTTTAGAATGCAATCCTAAAGTGATTAGTACAGTTTCTGGAAAAGTTTTAAGATTCTAGTTGACAAAGGCTGAAAAGATAAAAGTCTAAGTGTTTTCCTGTGATTCTTTCCCCTTCAATTAATCCCTCTATTGTTTTATTATTTTGAGAATATATTAATCTTTTTATCAAGAACTGTAATTTAAATGATGGTAAAGCATACTTGTTGTCTTAAAGAAAGCATTACTGATTCCTCTTTGTCTAGTTTCATCATATATAGATTGAAATTCCAATGGAGATTTAAGTTCTCTGTCTCAGTTTTAGTACTGTCAATTTGATGGTAAAGCATACTTGTTGTCTTAAAGAAAGCATTACTGATTCCTCTTTGTCTAGTTTCATCATATATAGATTGAAATTCCAATGGAGATTTAAGTTCTCTGTCTCAGTTTTAGTACTGTCAATTTATTTTCTATTTGTTCATAAAGTCTTTGAACTAGAAAAAGAAATATTCTTTCAAAAGCAACTCTGCTTTTATTCCTCCTCTTGAGGGTTTTGAAGATACTGAAGAACATTCACTAAGCAGCTGTAGCTTTGATTTGAAATTTTAATGCAGTTTATTACTCTCCAGGAATAATTTAAGACAGAAATAATTCAGACTTTAGAATTAAAATAATTATATTAGATCCCTCCCATCAACTACTGATATTTCAATACTTGAGAGAAACACTGTTTACCAGAATATCAGAACACGAAAAACTTGTGTGACAATATACTTAAGGGGAAAAAAATCACTATTAATTTCAGTGAAATATATATTTATATATGGTGGCTTTATCAATAGCATTCAGTCATCACTGAATGTGGCTATAAAATTTCTACTCTTGATTCAGATCAAAAATAGAAATTACGAGATACAGATTTGTTATTTTTGTTTAGACTTTCCATTGTATCTTTAATCTAGGGAATTTTTTCTTCCAGTTTTGCGGAGATATTAATTGACATACACCACTGTACATGTCTGAACAATCTGGCATTGCTTTTCTTTGGGATTGGAATGAAAACTGACCTTTTCCAGTCCTGTGGCCACAGCCAAGTTTTCCAAATTTGCTGGAATAATGAGTGCAGCATTTTAAGAACATCATCTTTTAAGATTTGAAATAGCTCAGCTTGAATTCCATCACCTCATTAGCTTACGGTATATAGCATAATGATTTGATTACATAATAATGAAATTATCAAAAGAAGTTCAGTGGACATCCATAATCTCATGTATATACAAAATTAAACAGAAAAAATGTTTCCCTGTGAGAAGAATTTCAAGGCTTTACTCTAACTTATACATATAACACATATCATGTCAATTTTATTTATTATGTTGTACATAACATCCTTAGTACTTGTTTATCTTATACATGGAACTTTCTACCTTTTCCCTGTCTTCATCCAATTTGCCTTTCCCCAATTCCTGCCTCTGATAACCACAAATCTAATCTCTTTTTTATGAGTTTTTTTATTTTTGAAGTATAACTGACCTACAACACTATGTTAGTTTTGTTATACAACATAGTGATTTGATATTTCCATACATGTCAAAAAGACAGATCATAAGTCCAGTTATGTCACCATACTAAGATCTTACATGGTTATTGACTATATCCCCTACACTGTGTATTTCATACCTGTGGTTCATTTATTTTGCAACTGGAAGTCTTTGTCTCTCAATTTCTCTCACCTATTGCTTTCCTCCTACTACCAACTTCTCCTATAGAATCACCTGTTTGTTCTCTGTATCTGTAACTCTTTTTCTGTTTTGTTATATTTATTCATTTGTTTTAATTTTTAGATTCCACATATAAGTGAAATCATGCAGTATTTGTCTTTCTTTGTCTGACATATCACTTACTATAATATACTCTAAGTCCATTCATTTTATCACAAATTACAAGATTTCATTCTTTTTATGGCTGAGTAATATTTCATTGTATACACATATATGTATATATACACCTCATTTACCTATCTATGGACTCTTATGGGACACATAGGTTGTTTACATATCTTGATTATTATAAACAGTACTTCAATTAATATATGGGCACATATATATTTTCTAATTAGTGTTTTCATTTTTTCAGATAAATACTCAGGAGTGGAATTCTTGAATGATATGGTATGATAGCTTTGTTGTTGTTGTTTGTTTGTTTCACTTGACCACACTACATGGCATAAGGAATCTTAATTCCTTGAACAAAGATGGAACCCATGCCCTGTGCAGTGGAAGCACAGAGTTTTAACCAGTGGGCCACCAGGGAATTCCCACGATAGTTTTATTTTTTTGATGAATCTCTGTACCATTTTCCACAATGACTGCAACAAATAATATTTCCAACAGGGTATGAAAGTTCCTTTTTCTCCATATCCTTGCCAACACTTGATATGTGTTGTCTTTAAAGCCATTCTTACAGGTATAAGGTGATAGTCTCATTGTGGTTTTGATTTGGATTTCCATAATGATTAATGATGCTGAGCATCTTTGGATGTGCCCATTGACCATTTGTAATGTCTTCTTGGGAAATAAACCTGTTCAGTGTCACTATTCAGTTTTTAATTTGCATGTCTGTTCTTCAGATGTATGATTCTTGGTATATTTTAGGTATTTAACTCCTCATCAGATATAGTATTATCTACCATTCAGTAGGCAGTCTTTTTGTTTTGTTATATTTATTCATTTGTTTTAATTTTTAGATTCCACATATAAGTGAAATCATGCAGTATTTGTCTTTCTTTGTCTGACATATCACTTACTATAATATACTCTAAGTCCATTCATTTTATCACAAATTACAAGATTTCATTCTTTTTATGGCTGAGTAATATTTCATTGTATACACATATATGTATATATACACCTCATTTACCTATCTATGGACTCTTATGGGACACATAGGTTGTTTACATATCTTGATTATTATAAACAGTACTTCAATTAATATATGGGCACATATATATTTTCTAATTAGTGTTTTCATTTTTTCAGATAAATACTCAGGAGTGGAATTCTTGAATGATATGGTATGATAGCTTTGTTGTTGTTGTTTGTTTGTTTCACTTGACCACACTACATGGCATAAGGAATCTTAATTCCTTGAACAAAGATGGAACCCATGCCCTGTGCAGTGGAAGCACAGAGTTTTAACCAGTGGGCCACCAGGGAATTCCCACGATAGTTTTATTTTTTTGATGAATCTCTGTACCATTTTCCACAATGACTGCAACAAATAATATTTCCAACAGGGTATGAAAGTTCCTTTTTCTCCATATCCTTGCCAACACTTGATATGTGTTGTCTTTAAAGCCATTCTTACAGGTATAAGGTGATAGTCTCATTGTGGTTTTGATTTGGATTTCCATAATGATTAATGATGCTGAGCATCTTTGGATGTGCCCATTGACCATTTGTAATGTCTTCTTGGGAAATAAACCTGTTCAGTGTCACTATTCAGTTTTTAATTTGCATGTCTGTTCTTCAGATGTATGATTCTTGGTATATTTTAGGTATTTAACTCCTCATCAGATATAGTATTATCTACCATTCAGTAGGCAGTCTTTTTGTTTTGTTGGCATATTTATTTACTGCAAAAAAACCTTTTAGCTTGACATAGTCTCACTTGCTTATTTTTGCATTTGTTTCCTTTGTCTGAGGAGAAATATACAAATATATTACTAAGTTCACTTCAAAGAGCTTATTACCTATATTTTCTTCTAGAAGTTTTATGATTTCATTTTATACCCATGGTATGAGAAATTAGTTCAGTTTGACTCTTTTGTATATAGTAGTCTAGTTATTTCAACACCACTTATTGAAGATGCTGTGTTTTACCCATTGTATATTCCTGCTTTCTATATTATAGATGCATTGCCCATTTAAGTGTGGGTTCATTTCTGGGCTCCCTATTCTCTGCCATTGATCTAAGTGCCTACTTTTGTGTTGGCACCACAGTGTTTTGATTATTGTAGCTTTGTAGTATAGTTGGAAATCAGGGATCATGATATTTTCAGCTTTGTACTTCTTTTTTAAAGATTGTTTTGGCTATTTGGGGTCTTTTGTGTCTCCATAAAAAATTTAGAATTATCTGCTCTAGTTGGAAAATAGAGCACTTCATGGGAAAATGTCATTAGTATTCTAGTAGGGATTGTACTGAATATTGCCTTGGACAGTGTGGTCATTTTTACAATACTCTTTCAACCATGATGAGTACAGTATATCTTTCCATTCACCCATACTATCTTCAATTTTTTCATCAGTGTCTTGTAGTTTTCAAAGTATGAATTGCTTACCTCCTTGATTAGATTTATCTCTAGGCATTTTATTTTTCTGATGCAATTATAAATGGAATTTTCTTAATTTATCTTATAATTTTTTGTTATTACATAGCATAGAGAAATGCTACAGATTTCTATATATTCATTTTGTAACTTTACCAAATTCATTGTTGAGTTCTAGTTTATTTATTTATTTTTTGTATCACCTTGAGGATTTTCTATGTATAGTATTATGTAATCTGCTAACAGTGACAGTTTTACTTCTTCCTTTCCAATTTGGGTTTCTTTTCTTTCTCGTCTGATTGCTCTAGCTAGGTCTTACACTATAATGCTGAATAAGTGATGAGAATGAGCATCCTTATCATGTTACTGATCTAGAGGAAATGCTTTCAGTTTTTTTCCATTGAATATGATGCTTGGCTCTGAGTTTGTCATATATGGTCTGTATATATAGGGGAAACCCTTTAGCTTACCTTTTTATTTTTGCATTTGTTTCCTTTGTCTGAGGAGAAATATACAAATATATTACTAAGTTCACTTCAAAGAGCTTATTACCTATATTTTCTTCTAGAAGTTTTATGATTTCATTTTATACCCATGGTATGAGAAATTAGTTCAGTTTGACTCTTTTGTATATAGTAGTCTAGTTATTTCAACACCACTTATTGAAGATGCTGTGTTTTACCCATTGTATATTCCTGCTTTCTATATTATAGATGCATTGCCCATTTAAGTGTGGGTTCATTTCTGGGCTCCCTATTCTCTGCCATTGATCTAAGTGCCTACTTTTGTGTTGGCACCACAGTGTTTTGATTATTGTAGCTTTGTAGTATAGTTGGAAATCAGGGATCATGATATTTTCAGCTTTGTACTTCTTTTTTAAAGATTGTTTTGGCTATTTGGGGTCTTTTGTGTCTCCATAAAAAATTTAGAATTATCTGCTCTAGTTGGAAAATAGAGCACTTCATGGGAAAATGTCATTAGTATTCTAGTAGGGATTGTACTGAATATTGCCTTGGACAGTGTGGTCATTTTTACAATACTCTTTCAACCATGATGAGTACAGTATATCTTTCCATTCACCCATACTATCTTCAATTTTTTCATCAGTGTCTTGTAGTTTTCAAAGTATGAATTGCTTACCTCCTTGATTAGATTTATCTCTAGGCATTTTATTTTTCTGATGCAATTATAAATGGAATTTTCTTAATTTATCTTATAATTTTTTGTTATTACATAGCATAGAGAAATGCTACAGATTTCTATATATTCATTTTGTAACTTTACCAAATTCATTGTTGAGTTCTAGTTTATTTATTTATTTTTTGTATCACCTTGAGGATTTTCTATGTATAGTATTATGTAATCTGCTAACAGTGACAGTTTTACTTCTTCCTTTCCAATTTGGGTTTCTTTTCTTTCTCGTCTGATTGCTCTAGCTAGGTCTTACACTATAATGCTGAATAAGTGATGAGAATGAGCATCCTTATCATGTTACTGATCTAGAGGAAATGCTTTCAGTTTTTTTCCATTGAATATGATGCTTGGCTCTGAGTTTGTCATATATGGTCTGTATATATTGAGATATGCTTCCTCTATACTTGCTATGTTGAGAGTTTTTATCATAAGCGGATTTTGAATTTTGTCAAAAGGCCTTTCTGTATCTACAGAGATGATCATAATCTCTCTACAAGGGGTTCTTTATACTGATCATCTTTCTGAGTTAGTATTCTATTTTGTGAGACAATCTAGATAAAGCCAGATAATATAATCTGAAATTCACCAAACTAAAGCATTAAAACCGAAAGCTAATGTACTCAGGGTGTTGGCATGTTCTCCTAAATTTCGTATGTTGAAGCTCTGACTACCAATGTACCAATATTTGAAGATGGGACTTAGAGCTAATTAGGTTTAGAGAAGGCCATGAGGGTGGGGCCCCATGATGGAATCAGTGTGCCTTTAAGAAGGAAAGATACCAGAGCCCTCTCTCTTCCCACCATGTGAGGATATAGTGAGGATATAGTGGTCTGCAGACCAGTAAGAGGACCTTCACTAGAATTCAACCATGTTGGAACCCTGACATCAGTCAACTTTCTCATGGGTCAAAAAATCAGACTGATTCCTTGAACATGGCAAATGATAACCCTCGTAAAACAGACAGAATGAACATAGTGAAAAGGATGGGTGACAGACAGTGAACAGGAACCCAGATTTAGAAAGAGGTAAGGGATAGATGGGAGTAGCAGGGATGGGAACTGGGAACATCAAGGCGAACAAAATGAGAAACAGGACCTCATACTTTAATGCATTTCAGGCATTCCTACTTGGGCTATTAACTACACTTTGCATATGCAAAGGGCTAGAGCCCAGCATAAAACTTGGACATTTAATCAAATGTTATTAAATTTAATTAACTGAAAAGAATTGAAAACATTATATGACTAATTTTAGGCTCCAGGCTAGGTACTTTCAACATACAAGCCAACATTTAGGGAGGGCTCAATCTGCCTGCAGAGGTGTTGGTGCTGCCCCAGTTCAGAGGACTGAAAGCGCCTCATTATTTGAGGAGTAGTGTAGGAGGACAAAAAGCTAGAAATGTCTCCACTGAGGAGTCAGATTCTAAAATAGAATTTAATAATGGTTGGAGATTTTCTTGTGTCTTTTTCTTTTAAATGGATCTCAATTTTTAAATACAAAGACAGAACAAAATAATCACAGTAAATTTAGAAAATGAAAATTTGGAAAAATGTTTTCTATAAAAGAAAAATAAAAGTAACACAAAGATAATTTGCTCATCATCTCACCAACCAAAAGCAACTAAGGACCAGAGTTAAAATTTTATTCAATCTTTACTGTGTGTGTATGTGTGAGGAAAAGAATTAGATGTACAATGAACACCCTCAAAATTCATGCTTCACTACCTCTACCTCAGGATAGAGGATAAATTCTTCTAAATTAAGGCTTTGATAGATGTGTTAGTTATTCAGTCGTGTCTGACTCTTCGCAATCAGATGGACTGTAGCCTATCAGTCTCCTCTGTTCATGGAGTTCTCTTGGCAAGAATATTCCCTTCTCCAGGGGATCTTCATGACCCAGGGATTGAACAAGGGTCTCCTAAATTTCTGGCAGATTCTTTACTACCTGAGCTACCAGGGAAGCCACCAGGGAAGCCTTTTGATAGATAAGTATCACCATATTCCATATTGTTGCTCTTTAGTTGCCAAGTTGTGTCCAACTCTTTGCAACTACATGGCCTGAAGCATGCCAGACTCCACTAACCTCCACTATCCTTGCAGTCTCAAGTATTTGATAGCACCACAATTTAATATTACCAATAATTTGATGCTCAGCCTTCTTCATGGTCCAACTCTCATATCTGTATATAACTCTGCAAAAACAACAGCTCTGACTATATGGACGTTTGTCAGCAAAGATGTCTCTGCTTTTTATCATCGATACACTGCCTAGGATTGTCATTGCTTTCCTTCCAATAAGCAAGTATCTTTAAATTTCATAGCTGTGGTCACTGTCTACAGTGATTTTGGATATCAATAAAATAAAATTTGTCACTGCTTCTACTTTTTCTCCCTCTGTTTGCCATGAAGTGATGGAACTGAATGCCACTATCTTCATTTTAAAATTTAAAATTTTCTCTTGGTGCTGCCCCAGTTCAGAGGACTGAAAGCGCCTCATTATTTGAGGAGTAGTGTAGGAGGACAAAAAGCTAGAAATGTCTCCACTGAGGAGTCAGATTCTAAAATAGAATTTAATAATGGTTGGAGATTTTCTTGTGTCTTTTTCTTTTAAATGGATCTCAATTTTTAAATACAAAGACAGAACAAAATAATCACAGTAAATTTAGAAAATGAAAATTTGGAAAAATGTTTTCTATAAAAGAAAAATAAAAGTAACACAAAGATAATTTGCTCATCATCTCACCAACCAAAAGCAACTAAGGACCAGAGTTAAAATTTTATTCAATCTTTACTGTGTGTGTATGTGTGAGGAAAAGAATTAGATGTACAATGAACACCCTCAAAATTCATGCTTCACTACCTCTACCTCAGGATAGAGGATAAATTCTTCTAAATTAAGGCTTTGATAGATGTGTTAGTTATTCAGTCGTGTCTGACTCTTCGCAATCAGATGGACTGTAGCCTATCAGTCTCCTCTGTTCATGGAGTTCTCTTGGCAAGAATATTCCCTTCTCCAGGGATCTTCATGACCCAGGGATTGAACAAGGGTCTCCTAAATTTCTGGCAGATTCTTTACTACCTGAGCTACCAGGGAAGCCACCAGGGAAGCCTTTTGATAGATAAGTATCACCATATTCCATATTGTTGCTCTTTAGTTGCCAAGTTGTGTCCAACTCTTTGCAACTACATGGCCTGAAGCATGCCAGACTCCACTAACCTCCACTATCCTTGCAGTCTCAAGTATTTGATAGCACCACAATTTAATATTACCAATAATTTGATGCTCAGCCTTCTTCATGGTCCAACTCTCATATCTGTATATAACTCTGCAAAAACAACAGCTCTGACTATATGGACGTTTGTCAGCAAAGATGTCTCTGCTTTTTATCATCGATACACTGCCTAGGATTGTCATTGCTTTCCTTCCAATAAGCAAGTATCTTTAAATTTCATAGCTGTGGTCACTGTCTACAGTGATTTTGGATATCAATAAAATAAAATTTGTCACTGCTTCTACTTTTTCTCCCTCTGTTTGCCATGAAGTGATGGAACTGAATGCCACTATCTTCATTTTATAATGTTGAATTTTAAGCAAGCTTTTTCACTCTTTCACCCTCATCAAGAAGTCCTTTCATTTCTCTTCATTTTCTGTCTTTATATATTTCTTTTTTTATAATTTTATTTATTTTTGGATGCACTGGATCTTTGTTGCTGTGTGGGCTTTTCTTTAGTTGCAGCAAGCAGGGGCTACTCTCTAGTCGTGGTGCTCAGGCTTCCCACTGTGGTAGCTTCTCTTGTTGCAAAGCATGGGTCCTAGAGTACATGGACTTCAGAAGTTGTGGCTTGTGGGTTCTAGTGCCGAAGCTCAGTACTTGTGGCACATGGGCTTAGTTGTTCCATGGCATGTAGGATTTTCCCAGATTGCGGATCAAAGCCATGCCCCTTGCATTGGCAAGCTGGTTCTTATCACTGCACCACCAGGTGAGATTTTCTGCCTTTAGTGATGTCATCTGCATATATGAAGTTCTTGATATTTCTCCTTGAAATCTTGACTACAGCTTGTGATTCATCCAGTCTGGCATTTCCCAAGATGTACTACACATAGAAGTCCTTACTAGCAGCTGCGTCGTACTCTTTTCCTAATTCTCAAGCAGTCATTTGTTCCATGCTTGACTCTAACTGTTGCTTCCTGACCATACAGGTTTCTTAGGAGACAGATAAGGTGTCCTAGTACTCCCATCTCTCTAAGAATTTTCCACAGTTTGCTTTCACTCACATAGTCAAAGGCTTTAGTACAGTCAATGAGGCAGAAGTAGATGTTTTCCTGGAATTCCCTTGCTTTTTCCATGATCCAACAAATGTTGGCAATTTGATCTCTGGTTCCTCTGTCTCTCTGAAACCCAGATTGGGGAACGGGACGTTCTCAGTTCACTGCTGAAGGCTAGCCTGAAGGATTTTAAGCATAACCTCGCTAGCATATGAAATGAATACAACTGTATAATAGTTTGAACATTCTTTGGTTTTGTCCTTATTTGGGATTGGAATAAAAGCTGAACTTTTCCAGTCTTCTGGACACTGCTGAGTTTTTCAAATTTGCTGACATATTGAGTGTAGTACTTTAACAGCAACATCTTTGAAAAGGCTCAGCTCAAATTCCATCACCTCTACTAGCTTTGTTCACAGTAATGTTTCCTAAGGTCCACTTAACTTCAAACTCCAGAATAGCTGACTCTAGGTGAGTGACCATACCCACAGATTATCTTGGTCATTAAGAACTTTTTTGCCTGGTTCTTCTGTGCATTCTTGCCTCCTCTCTTTAATCTCTTCTCCTTTTGTTAGGTCCTTACTGTTTCAGTCCTTTATCATGTCCATCCTTGCATGAAATGTTCCCTTGATATCTCCAATTTTCTTGAAGCGATCTCTAGTCTTAACCATTTTATTATCATCTTCTATTTCTTTGCTTTGTTCATTTAAAACAGTCTTTTTATCTTTCCTTGCTCTTCTCTAGAATTCTGCATTCAATTGGGTCTATCTTTCCCTTTCTCCCTTGCCTTTCACTTTTCTTTTCTTTTTTTTTTCAGCTATTTTTAAAGCCTCCTTAGACAACCATTGTGCCTTCTTGTATTTCTTTTTCTTTGGGATGGTTTTGGTCACTGTCTCTTGTACAATGTTACAAATTCCCATCCATAGTTCTTCAGGCATTCTCTCTGCCATATATAATCCACTGAATCTATTTGTCACCTCCACTGTATAATCATAAGGGATTTGATTTATGTCATATTTGAATGGCCTAGTGGTTTTTCCTACTTTCTTCAATTTAAGTCTGAATTTTGCTAGAAGGAGCTCATGATCTGAGCCACAGTCAGCTCCAATTCTTATTTTTACTGACTGGATATAGCTCCTCCCTCTTTGTCTGTAAATTACACGAACAATCTGATGTTGGTATTGAACATCTGGTGATGTCCATGTGTAGAGTCATCTCTTGTGTTGTTGAAAGAGAGTGTTTGCTATTACCAGTGTGATCTGTTAGCAAAACTTAGTTTCTGCCCTGCTTCATTTTGTATCCCAAGGCCAAACTTGCCTTTTATCCAGGTATCTCTTGACTTTCTACTTTTTTTAGAAATTTTGGCCTCTTTTATTGGATATTTATTCATTTATCTTCATCCATCTTCATTCTTTGGACTCCCATTGTAGTGGCCTCCCTTGTTGCAGAGCACTGGCTCTGGGCACATGCACTCCAGGGTAATGGCTCATAACTGAACACACCGGTCCAGCTGCTCCATGGCATGTGGGATCTTCCCAAGCCAGGGATCAAACTAGTGCCCTTTGCACTGCAAAGCAGACTCTTTACCCACTGGACCACCAGGGAAGTCCGACTTCCTACTTTTGCATTCCAATCCCTATGATAAAGAGGATATCTCTTTTTTGTTCTAGAAGGTGTTATAGGTCTTCATAGAACTGGTCAACTTCAGCTCCTTCCACATCAATGGCTGGGGCACAGACTTGGATTATTGTGATGTTGAATGGTCTTCCTTAAAAAGGAACCAATATCGGGCTTCCCCTGGTGGTCCAGTGGGTAAGGACACCGCCTTGCAGTGCAAGGGGCGCCGGTTCGAGCCCTGGCCTGGGAAGATCCCACGTGCGGCGGAGCGGCTGGACTGATGTGTCCAATTACCAAGCCAGAGCTCTGGAGCGCATGCGCCCAGAGCTAGCGCTCTGCAACGACAGACGCCACCGCGATGGAAGGACCACAGGAGCCAAAGAACAAAGACGTATGAACATAGAGAAATGAAAGACCAATAGAAGTGGCCCACCTGCTCCCCTCCCTCCCCAACCCGACCCCCGCCCAAAATAAATAAATAAATAAATCTTTAAAAAAAAAAAAAGGAACCAATATCAATCTGTTGTTTTTGAGACTGCACCCAAGTAATGTATTTCAGAATCTTTTGTTGACTATGAAGCCTACTCCATTTCTTCTAAGAGACTCTTACCTGGATTATTAGATATAATGGTCATCTTACTTAAATTCACCCAGTCCTGTCCATTTTAGTTTACTGATTCCTAAGATATCGATGTTCAATCTTGCCATCTCCTGCTTCATCAGTTTTCAACCTAACTTGCCTTTTATCCAGGTATCTCTTGACTTTCTACTTTTTTTAGAAATTTTGGCCTCTTTTATTGGATATTTATTCATTTATCTTCATCCATCTTCATTCTTTGGACTCCCATTGTAGTGGCCTCCCTTGTTGCAGAGCACTGGCTCTGGGCACATGCACTCCAGGGTAATGGCTCATAACTGAACACACCGGTCCAGCTGCTCCATGGCATGTGGGATCTTCCCAAGCCAGGGATCAAACTAGTGCCCTTTGCACTGCAAAGCAGACTCTTTACCCACTGGACCACCAGGGAAGTCCGACTTCCTACTTTTGCATTCCAATCCCTATGATAAAGAGGATATCTCTTTTTAGTTCTAGAAGGTGTTATAGGTCTTCATAGAACTGGTCAACTTCAGCTCCTTCCACATCAATGGCTGGGGCACAGACTTGGATTATTGTGATGTTGAATGGTCTTCCTTAAAAAGGAACCAATATCGGGCTTCCCCTGGTGGTCCAGTGGGTAAGGACACCGCCTTGCAGTGCAAGGGGCGCCGGTTCGAGCCCTGGCCTGGGAAGATCCCACGTGCGGCGGAGCGGCTGGACTGATGTGTCCAATTACCAAGCCAGAGCTCTGGAGCGCATGCGCCCAGAGCTAGCGCTCTGCAACGACAGACGCCACCGCGATGGAAGGACCACAGGAGCCAAAGAACAAAGACGTATGAACATAGAGAAATGAAAGACCAATAGAAGTGGCCCACCTGCTCCCCTCCCTCCCCAACCCGACCCCCGCCCAAAATAAATAAATAAATAAATCTTTAAAAAAAAAAAAAGGAACCAATATCAATCTGTTGTTTTTGAGACTGCACCCAAGTAATGTATTTCAGAATCTTTTGTTGACTATGAAGCCTACTCCATTTCTTCTAAGAGACTCTTACCTGGATTATTAGATATAATGGTCATCTTACTTAAATTCACCCAGTCCTGTCCATTTTAGTTTACTGATTCCTAAGATATCGATGTTCAATCTTGCCATCTCCTGCTTCATCAGACCTAATTTACCTTGAACCATGGACCTAACATTCCTGGTTCCTATGCAAAATTGTTCTTTACAGCATCAGATTTTACTTTCACCACCAGACACATCTACACTGAGCATCATTTTCATTTTGGCCCAGTCATTTCATTCTCACTGGTGCTGTTAGTAACTGTCCTCTGCTCTTCTCCAGTAGTATACTGGACACCTTCCATCTTGGTGGGGGCTCACCTTTTGGCATCATATCTTTTTGCCTTTCCATACTATCTCTGGGGTTCTCTAGGCAATAATACTGGAATGGGTTTCCATTTTCTCCTCCAGTGGGCCATGTTTTGTCAAAATCATTAACAATGACCTGCCTATTTGGGTGGCCCTGCATGGCATGGATCATAGTTTCATTGAGTTATTCAAGCTCCTTTGGAATGACAAGGCTGTGATCCATGAAGGGACATATTCAGTATAGTGGCCAAATAACAGAAGATAAATTTAAGGATTGGGGGAAGGAAATTAGATTGAAGGAGGGAAGGAAAAGCTATATTGCCTATAAGAGGCACTTACAGGGATTGAGAAGATGGTTCCCCTCCAGGAGGCCACTACTCTTACATAGAGGGCACCACTGCTACTCCCCTAAACCCACTTGCAGCTCCCAGGTTTCTGTGGATGCTTCAGTTCCCTGCCCATGACCACTGCTGATTCTCTGGGTACAACAGGGCCTCCCTGTGACCACCTTTGCTCCATAGGGCTCTGTGACAAAAGGCCCTGTAACACACTGTGCAGTGTTACTTGGTAAGCAAAGAGAATGGCCCTGATTTTCTTTCTGAAAGATAGGTGCATGTGATGTTCTGGAGCACCTGATGCTTATTTATTGCACTTATAGTTGCTCTGGTCTTTAGAAAATTCATATTTCACCCAGGAGAGATATAACTGTAGGATAAATCGAAATGACAATCCCACACACTAGAAATTTCTCCACATAGAGAACTAAGGCTTTGTCAGTAGCTCCAGCTAGTAGTGTTGAGGTCCTTCTCCTATCAGCAAGAGCTCTTTCTTAAGAAGATCGTCAATCAATATACATAGCATATTATGTCAAAATAGATTATTTTTGGGGGCAGTCCTGTCCATTTTAGTTTACTGATTCCTAAGATATCGATGTTCAATCTTGCCATCTCCTGCTTCAGACCTAATTTACCTTGATTCATGAACCTAATGTTCCGAGTTCCTATGAAATATTGTTGTTTACAGCATTAGATTTTACTTTCACCACCAGACACATCTGCAACTGAGCATCATTTTCATTTTGGCCCAGTCATTTCATTCTCACTGGTGCTGTTAGTAACTGTCCTCTGCTCTTCTCCAGTAGTATACTGGACACCTTCCATCTTGGTGGGGGCTCACCTTTTGGCATCATATCTTTTTGCCTTTCCATACTATCTCTGGGGTTCTCTAGGCAATAATACTGGAATGGGTTTCCATTTTCTCCTCCAGTGGGCCATGTTTTGTCAAAATCATTAACAATGACCTGCCTATTTGGGTGGCCCTGCATGGCATGGATCATAGTTTCATTGAGTTATTCAAGCTCCTTTGGAATGACAAGGCTGTGATCCATGAAGGGACATATTCAGTATAGTGGCCAAATAACAGAAGATAAATTTAAGGATTGGGGGAAGGAAATTAGATTGAAGGAGGGAAGGAAAAGCTATATTGCCTATAAGAGGCACTTACAGGGATTGAGAAGATGGTTCCCCTCCAGGAGGCCACTACTCTTACATAGAGGGCACCACTGCTACTCCCCTAAACCCACTTGCAGCTCCCAGGTTTCTGTGGATGCTTCAGTTCCCTGCCCATGACCACTGCTGATTCTCTGGGTACAACAGGGCCTCCCTGTGACCACCTTTGCTCCATAGGGCTCTGTGACAAAAGGCCCTGTAACACACTGTGCAGTGTTACTTGGTAAGCAAAGAGAATGGCCCTGATTTTCTTTCTGAAAGATAGGTGCATGTGATGTTCTGGAGCACCTGATGCTTATTTATTGCACTTATAGTTGCTCTGGTCTTTAGAAAATTCATATTTCACCCAGGAGAGATATAACTGTAGGATAAATCGAAATGACAATCCCACACACTAGAAATTTCTCCACATAGAGAACTAAGGCTTTGTCAGTAGCTCCAGCTAGTAGTGTTGAGGTCCTTCTCCTATCAGCAAGAGCTCTTTCTTAAGAAGATCGTCAATCAATATACATAGCATATTATGTCAAAATAGATTATGTTTGGGTTTCCCTGGTGGACCAGTGGATCTTCCTGCAGTGCAGGAGACCTGGGTTCAATATCTGGGTTGTGAAGATCTGCTGGAGAAGGACGTGGCAAACCATTTCAGTATTCTTGCCTGAAGACATTCATGGACAGAGGTGCCTGGTGGGCTACAGTCCATAGTGCTGCACAGAGTCAGACACCACAGAAGTGACTAAGCAGCAGCAGCAGATTGTGTTTAAATTGAAGAAAGTAGGTAAAACCACTAGGCCATTCAGGTATGACCTAAATCAAATTCCTTATGAATACACAGTGAAAGTGAAAAACAGATTCATTGGATTAGATCTGGTAGAGAGAGTGAGTGAAGAACTATGGATGGGTCTTTGTAACATTGTATAGGAGGTGATAACCAAAACCATCCCCAAGAAAAAGAAATGCAAGAAAGCGGTGGTCTGAGGAGCCCTCATAAATAGTCAAGAAGAGAAGCAAAAGGCAAAGGAGAAAGAATGAAGAGATCCAGAGAATAACAAGAAAAGATAAGAAAGCCTTCTGAAGTGAATAATGCAAAGAATTAGAAGAAAACAATAAATAGCCAAGACTAGAGATCTCCTCAAGAAAACTAGAGGTATCAAAGGAACACTTCATACAAAGACGGACACAACAAAGAACAGAAATTGTATGTACCTCATCGAAGCAGAAGATATTAAGAAGAGGTGGCAATAATACACAGAAGAATTATATTAGAAAGGTCTTGTGACCCAAATAAAAATGATGGTGTGATCACTAGAGCCAGACATCCAGTCAAGTGGGCTTTAGGAAGTATTACTGTGAATAAAGCTAGTGGAGGTGTTGGAATTCGAGCTGAGATTTCACATCCTAAAAGATGATGCTATTGAAGTGGGGCACTCAGTATGCCAGCAAATTTGGAAAACTCCTCAGTGGCCACCGGAATGGAAAGGTCAGTTTTCATTCCAATCCCAAAGAAGGTCAAAGAAAGTTCAAACTACCTTACAAATGTATTCATTTCACATGCTAACAAGGTCATGCTTAAAATCCTTCAAGCTAGAAATCAAGAGAACATCAGCCGGGAACTTTCAGATGTACAAGCTGGATTTAAAAAAAACCAGAGATTGCCAACATCCACTAAGAAACAGAGATTGCCAACATCCACTGGATCATAGAAACAGCAAGGTAATTGCAGAAAACCTGGGTCATTCAGGTATGACCTAAATCATGGACAGAGGTGCCTGGTGGGCTACAGTCCATAGTGCTGCACAGAGTCAGACACCACAGAAGTGACTAAGCAGCAGCAGATTGTGTTTAAATTGAAGAAAGTAGGTAAAACCACTAGGCCATTCAGGTATGACCTAAATCAAATTCCTTATGAATACACAGTGAAAGTGAAAAACAGATTCATTGGATTAGATCTGGTAGAGAGAGTGAGTGAAGAACTATGGATGGGTCTTTGTAACATTGTATAGGAGGTGATAACCAAAACCATCCCCAAGAAAAAGAAATGCAAGAAAGCGGTGGTCTGAGGAGCCCTCATAAATAGTCAAGAAGAGAAGCAAAAGGCAAAGGAGAAAGAATGAAGAGATCCAGAGAATAACAAGAAAAGATAAGAAAGCCTTCTGAAGTGAATAATGCAAAGAATTAGAAGAAAACAATAAATAGCCAAGACTAGAGATCTCCTCAAGAAAACTAGAGGTATCAAAGGAACACTTCATACAAAGACGGACACAACAAAGAACAGAAATTGTATGTACCTCATCGAAGCAGAAGATATTAAGAAGAGGTGGCAATAATACACAGAAGAATTATATTAAAAAGGTCTTGTGACCCAAATAAAAATGATGGTGTGATCACTAGAGCCAGACATCCAGTCAAGTGGGCTTTAGGAAGTATTACTGTGAATAAAGCTAGTGGAGGTGTTGGAATTCGAGCTGAGATTTCACATCCTAAAAGATGATGCTATTGAAGTGGGGCACTCAGTATGCCAGCAAATTTGGAAAACTCCTCAGTGGCCACCGGAATGGAAAGGTCAGTTTTCATTCCAATCCCAAAGAAGGTCAAAGAAAGTTCAAACTACCTTACAAATGTATTCATTTCACATGCTAACAAGGTCATGCTTAAAATCCTTCAAGCTAGAAATCAAGAGAACATCAGCCGGGAACTTTCAGATGTACAAGCTGGATTTAGAAAAGGCAAAGGAACCAGAGATTGCCAACATCCACTGGATCATAGAAACAGCAAGGTAATTGCAGAAAAACATCTACTTCTGCTTCACTGACAATGCTAAAGCCTTTGACTGTGTGGATCACAATAAACTGTTAAAAGGTCTCAAGAGATGGGAATATCAGGCCACCTTACCTGCCTGCCAAGAAACCTGTTTTCAGGTCAAGAAGCAACAGTTAGAACCAGACATGGAACAAGAGAAAGTTTTCAAATTGGGAAAGGAATATTTCAAGGCTATATATCATCTTACAGAGATGGGAATACCAGGTTACCTTACCTGCCTCAAGCAACAGTTAGAATGGACATGGAGTAAAAGACTGGTTTCAAATTGGGAAAGGAGTATACTGTCACCCTGCTTTTTATCTTATATAGAGAGTACATCATGTGAAATGCCAGGCTGGATGACTCACAAGATGGAATCAAGATTGGCAGGAGAAATATCAATAATCTCAGATATGCAGATGACACCACTCTAATGGAAGAAAGCAAAGAAGAATTAAAGAACCTCTTGATGAAGGTGTAAGAGGAGAGTGAAAAACTTGGCTTAAAGATCAACATTCAATCCTAGAAGAAAATGATAATGAAAACACAACAACTCAAAACCTGTGGAATGCAGCAAAGGCAGTCCTAAGGGGGAAGTTGATAGCAATACAATCCTGCCTCTAGAAACAAGAAAAATATCAAACAGATAATCTAACTGTACACTTAAAACAGCTGGAGAAAGAAGAACAAAAACACCCCAAAGTTAGCAGAAGAAGAGAAATCAAATAAAAGGGGAAGTTGATAAGCAAATGACAAAGATCAAACTGCAAACTTTTAGCCAGACATCAAAAGAGTGAAATTCGAGCTGAGAAATCAAAGAACATTCAGTATGCCAGCAAATTTGGAAAACTCCTCAGTGGCCACCGGAATGGAAAGGTCAGTTTTCATTCCAATCCCAAAGAAGGTCAAAGAAAGTTCAAACTACCTTACAAATGTATTCATTTCACATGCTAACAAGGTCATGCTTAAAATCCTTCAAGCTAGAAATCAAGAGAACATCAGCCGGGAACTTTCAGATGTACAAGCTGGATTTAGAAAAGGCAAAGGAACCAGAGATTGCCAACATCCACTGGATCATAGAAACAGCAAGGTAATTGCAGAAAAACATCTACTTCTGCTTCACTGACAATGCTAAAGCCTTTGACTGTGTGGATCACAATAAACTGTTAAAAGGTCTCAAGAGATGGGAATATCAGGCCACCTTACCTGCCTGCCAAGAAACCTGTTTTCAGGTCAAGAAGCAACAGTTAGAACCAGACATGGAACAAGAGAAAGTTTTCAAATTGGGAAAGGAATATTTCAAGGCTATATATCATCTTACAGAGATGGGAATACCAGGTTACCTTACCTGCCTCAAGCAACAGTTAGAATGGACATGGAGTAAAAGACTGGTTTCAAATTGGGAAAGGAGTATACTGTCACCCTGCTTTTTATCTTATATAGAGAGTACATCATGTGAAATGCCAGGCTGGATGACTCACAAGATGGAATCAAGATTGGCAGGAGAAATATCAATAATCTCAGATATGCAGATGACACCACTCTAATGGAAGAAAGCAAAGAAGAATTAAAGAACCTCTTGATGAAGGTGTAAGAGGAGAGTGAAAAACTTGGCTTAAAGATCAACATTCAATCCTAGAAGAAAATGATAATGAAAACACAACAACTCAAAACCTGTGGAATGCAGCAAAGGCAGTCCTAAGGGGGAAGTTGATAGCAATACAATCCTGCCTCTAGAAACAAGAAAAATATCAAACAGATAATCTAACTGTACACTTAAAACAGCTGGAGAAAGAAGAACAAAAACACCCCAAAGTTAGCAGAAGAAGAGAAATCATAAAGATCAGAGCAGAGATAAATGAAAAAGAAATGAAAGAAACAATAGTAAAGATAAAGAAAACGAAAAGCTGATTCTTCAAAAAGATAAACAAAACTGACAAACTTTTAGCCAGACTCATCAAGAAAAAAGAGAAAAAAATCAAATCAACAAAATTAGATATGTAAAAGAAGAGGTTACAACATGATACCAGAACCAGGTAAAGAAAACACCAAAAAAGAAAGCTACAGGCCAATATCACTGATGAATATAGACACAAAAATCCTCAACAGAAGTCTAGCAAGTAGAACTAAACAACACATCAAAAAGCTCATACACTGGGCTTCCCTGGTGGTCCAGTGGGTAAGGACACTGCCTTGCAGTGCAAGGGGTGCCAGTTCGATCCCTGGCCTGGGAAAATCCCATGTGCCATCGAGCGGCTGGACCCATGTGTCCAATTACCGAGCTGGAGCACTGGGGCGCATGTGCCCAGAGCCAGTGCTCTGTGACACCAGAGGCCAATGTGATGGGAGGCCCACACGGACCAAAGATGGATGAAAATAGATAAATGAAAGACCAATAGAAGTGGCCCGCCCAGCCCTCTCCCTCCCCAACCACAACTCCCACCAAAAAAAGCTCATACACCATGATCAAGTTGGGTTCATTCCAGGTATGCAAGAATTCTTCAATATTCAAAATCAATCAATGTGATACACTATATTAACAAACTGAAAGATAAAAATCATATGATAATCTCAACAGATGCAGAAAAAGCCTTTGACAAAATCCAGTACCCATTAATGATTAAAAAAAAAAAAACTCTTCAAAAAACTGGCACAGAAGAACCTACATCAGTATAAAATTTAAAGCCATATATGAAAAAAGCCCAAAAAAGAAAACTAACTTGGCTTAAAGATCAACATTCAATCCTAGAAGAAAATGATAATGAAAACACAACAACTCAAAACCTGTGGAATGCAGCAAAGGCAGTCCTAAGGGGGAAGTTGATAGCAATACAATCCTGCCTCTAGAAACAAGAAAAATATCAAACAGATAATCTAACTGTACACTTAAAACAGCTGGAGAAAGAAGAACAAAAACACCCCAAAGTTAGCAGAAGAAGAGAAATCATAAAGATCAGAGCAGAGATAAATGAAAAAGAAATGAAAGAAACAATAGTAAAGATAAAGAAAACGAAAAGCTGATTCTTCAAAAAGATAAACAAAACTGACAAACTTTTAGCCAGACTCATCAAGAAAAAAGAGAAAAAAATCAAATCAACAAAATTAGATATGTAAAAGAAGAGGTTACAACATGATACCAGAACCAGGTAAAGAAAACACCAAAAAAGAAAGCTACAGGCCAATATCACTGATGAATATAGACACAAAAATCCTCAACAGAAGTCTAGCAAGTAGAACTAAACAACACATCAAAAAGCTCATACACTGGGCTTCCCTGGTGGTCCAGTGGGTAAGGACACTGCCTTGCAGTGCAAGGGGTGCCAGTTCGATCCCTGGCCTGGGAAAATCCCATGTGCCATCGAGCGGCTGGACCCATGTGTCCAATTACCGAGCTGGAGCACTGGGGCGCATGTGCCCAGAGCCAGTGCTCTGTGACACCAGAGGCCAATGTGATGGGAGGCCCACACGGACCAAAGATGGATGAAAATAGATAAATGAAAGACCAATAGAAGTGGCCCGCCCAGCCCTCTCCCTCCCCAACCACAACTCCCACCAAAAAAAAAAAAGCTCATACACCATGATCAAGTTGGGTTCATTCCAGGTATGCAAGAATTCTTCAATATTCAAAATCAATCAATGTGATACACTATATTAACAAACTGAAAGATAAAAATCATATGATAATCTCAACAGATGCAGAAAAAGCCTTTGACAAAATCCAGTACCCATTAATGATTAAAAAAAAAAAAACTCTTCAAAAAACTGGCACAGAAGAACCTACATCAGTATAGTGAAAGCCATATATGATAAGCCCATAGAAAACATAATCCTCAATGGTGAAAAATTGAAAGTGTTTCCCCTAAGATCAGGAACAACACAGAGGTGTCCACTCTCAACACTATTATTCAGCATAGTCTTGGGACTATGGAAGTTCTAGCTACAGAAATTAGAGAAGAAAGAGAAGAAAAAGAAATAAAAGGAATCCAGATTGGAAAAGAAGAAGTAAAACTCTCACTGTTTGCAGATGACATAATATATACATAGAAAACCCTAAAGATCTTATTGGAAAATTACTAGACCTAATCAGTGAATTTAGCAAACTCACAGGATACAACATAAATAAACATAAATCACTCATATTTTTATATACTAACAATGAAAAATCAGAGAAATCAAAGAAGTAATCCCATTCACCACTGTAACAAAAAGAATTAAAATATCTAGGAATAAACCTACCAAAGGAAACAAAAGAACTATACACAGAAAATCATAAGACACTGATGAAAGAAATCAAAGAAGACATAAACAGATGGAGGGATATTCCATGTTCCTGGGTTGGAAGAATCAATACCATAAAAATGATTATACTACTGAATGTAGACTACAGAGTCAATGTGATCCCTATCAAATTACCAATGGCATTTTTCACAGAACTAGAACAAAAATTATCACAGTTCACATGGAAGCACAAAAGACCCTGGAGAGCCAAAGCAGTCTTGAGACAGAAGAATGGAGCTGGAGGAATCACCCTTCCTGACTTCAGACCATACTACAAAGCAACAGTCATCAAGACAGTATAAATGAGAGAGACAAAGAAACACACAGGGACTGGCACAAACACAGAAAAGGACCAATGGAACAAGACAGACCCCAGAGATAAACCCACACACTTATGGGTACTTTATTTTGATAAAGGAGGCAAGAATATACAACAGGGCAAAGACAGCCTCTTCAATATGTTTTTGATACACTATATTAACAAACTGAAAGATAAAAATCATATGATAATCTCAACAGATGCAGAAAAAGCCTTTGACAAAATCCAGTACCCATTAATGATTAAAAAAAAAAAAAAACTCTTCAAAAAACTGGCACAGAAGAACCTACATCAGTATAGTGAAAGCCATATATGATAAGCCCATAGAAAACATAATCCTCAATGGTGAAAAATTGAAAGTGTTTCCCCTAAGATCAGGAACAACACAGAGGTGTCCACTCTCAACACTATTATTCAGCATAGTCTTGGGACTATGGAAGTTCTAGCTACAGAAATTAGAGAAGAAAGAGAAGAAAAAGAAATAAAAGGAATCCAGATTGGAAAAGAAGAAGTAAAACTCTCACTGTTTGCAGATGACATAATATATACATAGAAAACCCTAAAGATCTTATTGGAAAATTACTAGACCTAATCAGTGAATTTAGCAAACTCACAGGATACAACATAAATAAACATAAATCACTCATATTTTTATATACTAACAATGAAAAATCAGAGAAATCAAAGAAGTAATCCCATTCACCACTGTAACAAAAAGAATTAAAATATCTAGGAATAAACCTACCAAAGGAAACAAAAGAACTATACACAGAAAATCATAAGACACTGATGAAAGAAATCAAAGAAGACATAAACAGATGGAGGGATATTCCATGTTCCTGGGTTGGAAGAATCAATACCATAAAAATGATTATACTACTGAATGTAGACTACAGAGTCAATGTGATCCCTATCAAATTACCAATGGCATTTTTCACAGAACTAGAACAAAAATTATCACAGTTCACATGGAAGCACAAAAGACCCTGGAGAGCCAAAGCAGTCTTGAGACAGAAGAATGGAGCTGGAGGAATCACCCTTCCTGACTTCAGACCATACTACAAAGCAACAGTCATCAAGACAGTATAAATGAGAGAGACAAAGCAACAGTCATCAAGACTGGCACAAACACAGAAATATGGACCAATGGAACAAGACAGAGAGCCCAGAGATAAACCCACACACTTATGGGTACTTTATTTTGATAAAGGAGGCAAGAATATACAACAGGGCAAAGACAGCCTCTTCAATAAGTGGTGCTGGGAAAACTGGACAGCTACATGTAAAAGAATGAATTTGAAACACTATCTAACACCATATACAAAGATAAACTCAAAATGGCTTAAAGATCTAACTGTAAGACCAAAAACCATAAAACTCTTAGAGAAAAACATAGGCAGAATACTCGATGATCCAAATCAAAGCAGGATCTTCTATGACCCACCTCCTTGAGTAATAGAAATAAAGACAAAAGTAAACAAGCGGGGCTTAATTAAATTTAAAAGTTTTTGCAGAGCAAAAGAAACTGTAAACAGGTGAAAAGACAACCTTCATAATGGGAGAAAATAATAATAAACAAAACAACCGACAAGAATTAACTTCCAAAATATAGAAGTAGTTCATACAACTCAATTCCCAAAAAACAAACAACCCAATGAAAAAATGGGAAAAAGACCTAAACAGACATCTCTCCAAAGAAGATATACACATGGCTAACAAACACATGAAAAGATGCCCAACATCGCTCATCATTAAAGAAATGCAAATCAAAAGTACAATGAGATATCACCTCACACCAGTCAGAATAGCTTTCATCAAAAAGTCTACAAACAATAGGGCTTCCCTGATAGTCCAGTGGGTAGACAGTCCACCTTGCAGTGCAAGGGGCATCAGTTCTATCCCTGGCCCAGGAAGATCCCACACGCCACAGAGCGGCTGGACCAGTACGTCCAATTATGAGCCAGAGCTTTGGCGAGCATATGCCCAGAGCCAGTGCTCTACAGCAGGAGAGGCCACTGCAATGGGAGGTCCACACGTGCCAAAGGATGCAATATGGATGAAAATTTAAAAAAAAAAAAATATATATATATATGAGGCATGATGGGGAAAAAATAGTCTACAAACAATAAATCCTGGAAAGAGTGTGGAGAAAGGGAATCTTTTTGTACTGTTGGTGGGAATGTAAGTTGATACAACCGCTATGAAAGACAGTATGGAGATTCCTCAAAAAACTAGGAATGGAATCACCAATTACGAATATGACCAATAAGACCCATCAATCCCACTACTAGGCAAATACCCCAAGGAAATCAAAATTGAAAGACACATGTAACCCATTGTTCATTGCAGCACTATTTACAATAGCTAGAACATGGAAGCAACCTATATGTCCATTAACGAATGGATAAAGAAGCTGTGGCACATATATACAATGAAATATTAATCAGTCATAAAAAGAAATGCATTTGAATCAGTTCTAATGAGGCAGATGAATCTAGAATCTATTATAGAGAGTCAAGTATGTCAGAGAGAGAAAGATAAATATTGTATACTAACACATATATATGGAATCTAGAAAGACGGTGCTGATAAATGAATTTGCAGAACAGCAGTGGAGAGGCAAACATGGAGAACAGTCTTATGGACATTGGGGTGAGGGAGGGGAACATGCTGTGGGACTAGTGGATCTCAAACAAGGGCTTTGTGGAGACTTGGAGGGATGGGGTGTGGAGGGAAATTGGGGGGAAACATATGTATACCTATGGTGGATTCAGGTCGATGTGTGGCAGTAAACAACAAAACTCTGTAAAATAATAATAATAATAATAAATAAAATTAAATTTAAAAATCAATATTCAAAAATTGAAGATCATGGCATCTGGTCCCATCAGTTCAGTTCAGTTCATTTGCTCATTCATATCTGACTTTTTGTGACCCCATGAACTGTAGCATACCAGTCTTCCCTGTCCTTCACCATCTCCCAGAGTTTGCTCAAACTCATGTCCATTGAGTCAGTGATGTCATCCAACCATCTCATCCTCTGTCATCCCCTTATTCTGCCTTCTAATTTTCTCAGCATCAGGATCTTTTTCACTAAGTCGTCTCTGCATTACGTGGCCAAAATATTTGAATGTCAGCTTCAGCATCAGTCCTTTCAATGAATATTCAAGGCTAACTTCCTTTAATATTGACTGGTTTGACCTTGATGCAGTCCAAGGGACTCTCAAGAGTCCCCTCCAACATCACAACTCGAAGGCATCATTTCTTTGGTGCTCAGCCTTCTTTATAATTCAACTCTCATGTCCATATATGACTACTGGGAAAGCCATACCTTTGACTATACAGACCTTTGTTTTTAAACTAATGTATCTGCCCTTTAATACACTGTCTAGGTTTGTCACAGCCTTTCTTCTAAGGAACAAGCATCTTTTAAATGCCATCACTTCATGGCAAAGAGATGGGAAAACAATGGAAACAGTGGCAGACTTTATTTTCTTGGACTTCAAAATCAGCACATATTTACAATAGCTAGAACATGGAAGCAACCTATATGTCCATTAACGAATGGATAAAGAAGCTGTGGCACATATATACAATGAAATATTAATCAGTCATAAAAAGAAATGCATTTGAATCAGTTCTAATGAGGCAGATGAATCTAGAATCTATTATAGAGAGTCAAGTATGTCAGAGAGAGAAAGATAAATATTGTATACTAACACATATATATGGAATCTAGAAAGACGGTGCTGATAAATGAATTTGCAGAACAGCAGTGGAGAGGCAAACATGGAGAACAGTCTTATGGACATTGGGGTGAGGGAGGGGAACATGCTGTGGGACTAGTGGATCTCAAACAAGGGCTTTGTGGAGACTTGGAGGGATGGGGTGTGGAGGGAAATTGGGGGGAAACATATGTATACCTATGGTGGATTCAGGTCGATGTGTGGCAGTAAACAACAAAACTCTGTAAAATAATAATAATAATAATAAATAAAATTAAATTTAAAAATCAATATTCAAAAATTGAAGATCATGGCATCTGGTCCCATCAGTTCAGTTCAGTTCATTTGCTCATTCATATCTGACTTTTTGTGACCCCATGAACTGTAGCATACCAGTCTTCCCTGTCCTTCACCATCTCCCAGAGTTTGCTCAAACTCATGTCCATTGAGTCAGTGATGTCATCCAACCATCTCATCCTCTGTCATCCCCTTATTCTGCCTTCTAATTTTCTCAGCATCAGGATCTTTTTCACTAAGTCGTCTCTGCATTACGTGGCCAAAATATTTGAATGTCAGCTTCAGCATCAGTCCTTTCAATGAATATTCAAGGCTAACTTCCTTTAATATTGACTGGTTTGACCTTGATGCAGCCCAAGGGACTCTCAAGAGTCCCTCCAACATCACAACTCGAAGGCATCATTTCTTTGGTGCTCAGCCTTCTTTATAATTCAACTCTCATGTCCATATATGACTACTGGGAAAGCCATACCTTTGACTATACAGACCTTTGTTTTTTAAAATAATGTATCTGCCCTTTAATACACTGTCTAGGTTTGTCACAGCCTTTCTTCTAAGGAACAAGCATCTTTTAAATGCCATCACTTCATGGCAAAGAGATGGGAAAACAATGGAAACAGTGGCAGACTTTATTTTCTTGGACTTCAAAATCACTGTGGACGTTGACTGCAGCCATGAAATTAAAAGATGCTGCACAGTGGTATTTTATCTCTGAACCCAAGCTATACAAGCTTAATTTTATAGTATCTTTGGAACAGCCATGAATGTCACATTGGAGTGTTTGGACATAATTACATTATGTAGACAATTAGGTGGTAGAGTGTGTGTGTGTGTGTGTGTGTGTGTGTGTGTGTGTGTGTGTATGGTATATGTATGTTCAGTATGATACATCTGCAGGCATGCATGCACACATTTAATTATTTATTATTCATCTTTAGAAGCCTGTCATGTCTTCAGTCAGCTATGTATGCCCAGTGAAAGTATTAATACTCACAATCAGATTTAGTATTTACAAGGCTGAAATAACCAGTCATGGGACTTTTCTTAAGGGCTAAATAAATAACTTGAATAAAGCCAGACCTTTGAACACCACAGTGGTTATGTTCTCATCTGTCCAGCATCTCCTTCTTTGGAAGAGTTGATCCTAACTCAGACCATGTATTTAAGACGCAGGAGCTAGCCCACTCTCTCCTGTTCCTGACATCAGCTTAGCCGATCAGGGTACTGCAACCTGACACGCAGTCATGAGTTTGGGAAATGGCATGATTCAAGCACCATCAATCAAATTGAGACTTTTATCTCCTGAATTCTAAAGATCTTAAACACGAATAACGTTCATATCTTTGCATTACGTCCAAAATATTTGAATGTCAGCTTCAGCATCAGTCCTTTCAATGAATATTCAAGGCTAACTTCCTTTAATATTGACTGGTTTGACCTTGATGCAGTCCAAGGGACTCTCAAGAGTCCCTCCAACATCACAACTCGAAGGCATCATTTCTTTGGTGCTCAGCCTTCTTTATAATTCAACTCTCATGTCCATATATGACTACTGGGAAAGCCATACCTTTGACTATACAGACCTTTGTTTTTAAACTAATGTATCTGCCCTTTAATACACTGTCTAGGTTTGTCACAGCCTTTCTTCTAAGGAACAAGCATCTTTTAAATGCCATCACTTCATGGCAAAGAGATGGGAAAACAATGGAAACAGTGGCAGACTTTATTTTCTTGGACTTCAAAATCACTGTGGACGTTGACTGCAGCCATGAAATTAAAAGATGCTGCACAGTGGTATTTTATCTCTGAACCCAAGCTATACAAGCTTAATTTTATAGTATCTTTGGAACAGCCATGAATGTCACATTGGAGTGTTTGGACATAATTACATTATGTAGACAATTAGGTGGTAGAGTGTGTGTGTGTGTGTGTGTGTGTGTGTGTGTGTGTGTGTGTATGGTATATGTATGTTCAGTATGATACATCTGCAGGCATGCATGCACACATTTAATTATTTATTATTCATCTTTAGAAGCCTGTCATGTCTTCAGTCAGCTATGTATGCCCAGTGAAAGTATTAATACTCACAATCAGATTTAGTATTTACAAGGCTGAAATAACCAGTCATGGGACTTTTCTTAAGGGCTAAATAAATAACTTGAATAAAGCCAGACCTTTGAACACCACAGTGGTTATGTTCTCATCTGTCCAGCATCTCCTTCTTTGGAAGAGTTGATCCTAACTCAGACCATGTATTTAAGACGCAGGAGCTAGCCCACTCTCTCCTGTTCCTGACATCAGCTTAGCCGATCAGGGTACTGCAACCTGACACGCAGTCATGAGTTTGGGAAATGGCATGATTCAAGCACCATCAATCAAATTGAGACATAAAGAGAGATTTCCATCTCTTGATCTGAATTTAAAGCTGGAAAACTGTTGTGAGTATGGAGCTATTTATTGATAATTTTTCCTCACTATAAAGAGAATCTTCAAAGAATAAAGTCATGCGAAGTCTAACAGAGCTGAGAGATGCAGAGAAAACTGACAGAACTCTGATACTATTTGAGCTCCTGGGAGCAACCATGGTTGGATTTCCAGTTCATCAGCAAATAAAAACTTTGTTTTCTCTTATATTTAAACCAGTTTAGGATGGTACCTGTCTCACATACTTCATAATACAAAATAAACTCATAGGGAAAAATAAAAATTAAGTGATTCAAAAAGTGCTGAAGGAAGATCCGATCTAAAGAAGAAGGAAATACTATTATATGTCCTATAATGGGTACCAGAATCAAAAGGAACCTAATATTTTCACAATTTAAACCTCTATAAATGAGAAATTTAGGACTCAGAAGGTTACCATTATGGCTGAGGGAACACAACAAATAAGAGGAGAGGACAAGATGTGGATCTGGATTTGTCTCTAAATTCCAGCCACTATTCATCAGATCAGGAGAAATTTCTACTCTGCCGACATATCTCACTAAACAAATATGGGGAAACAAGGGAATAAAATGAGTGTGCAGGTTATAGCACTAATAATTCATTAGTAATTATAGGATCCATTTTCATTTGATGTTGAGAAATTTACCTATTCAGGCTAGAATCTGTTTTATTTTTTCATCTTAGCCACGAAAATGCCTCATCTATACCAGATGTATTAGATGCACACTACAAATAGCTGAGTTCCTGTTCTGCTAGGAAGAATGAAATTACTTCAGTTCTTGCCATGAGCACCTTCAAATATCTCTATTCACCTCTAGTCTATCTCCTTTTCTCCTTTTTTTCTCAGTCCAATTTTGATCAAATGTAACTCATTCTAATTCCACAAATACTTATTGAGAATCTCTTGAGTGTCAGATGCCATGCTGAGCAGATAACCTGGTTGAGAAGTGGATTGTGACTACTTGTCTCAAAAGAATAAATGATGTTTGCCCTCCTTTTGATCCATTCTCCACTTTCCCATATCCAGTAACCAATTTTTTGTGAGACAGAGATTGGGTCTTCTATTGATAAAAATAATGACTTGTTTTTAAAAGTCTGGGTTGAAATCACTGCTATAGGTTGAATTATAATGCCCTAAACCCATATATTGAAGTCCTAATGCACAATTTAAATTTTAACATTGTTTTCTATTTATTGATAATTTCCTCACTAAAAGAGAATCTTAAAAAAACCAAGTCTAACAGAGCTGAGAGATGCAGAGAAAACTGACAATTTGTTTTTCCAGAAAATTACTTCATAAAATACTTTGTTTTCTCTTATATTTAAACCAGTTTAGGATGGTACCTGTCTCACATACTTCATAATACAAAATAAACTCATAGGGAAAAATAAAAATTAAGTGATTCAAAAAGTGCTGAAGGAAGATCCGATCTAAAGAAGAAGGAAATACTATTATATGTCCTATAATGGGTACCAGAATCAAAAGGAACCTAATATTTTCACAATTTAAACCTCTATAAATGAGAAATTTAGGACTCAGAAGGTTACCATTATGGCTGAGGGAACACAACAAATAAGAGGAGAGGACAAGATGTGGATCTGGATTTGTCTCTAAATTCCAGCCACTATTCATCAGATCAGGAGAAATTTCTACTCTGCCGACATATCTCACTAAACAAATATGGGGAAACAAGGGAATAAAATGAGTGTGCAGGTTATAGCACTAATAATTCATTAGTAATTATAGGATCCATTTTCATTTGATGTTGAGAAATTTACCTATTCAGGCTAGAATCTGTTTTATTTTTTCATCTTAGCCACGAAAATGCCTCATCTATACCAGATGTATTAGATGCACACTACAAATAGCTGAGTTCCTGTTCTGCTAGGAAGAATGAAATTACTTCAGTTCTTGCCATGAGCACCTTCAAATATCTCTATTCACCTCTAGTCTATCTCCTTTTCTCCTTTTTTTCTCAGTCCAATTTTGATCAAATGTAACTCATTCTAATTCCACAAATACTTATTGAGAATCTCTTGAGTGTCAGATGCCATGCTGAGCAGATAACCTGGTTGAGAAGTGGATTGTGACTACTTGTCTCAAAAGAATAAATGATGTTTGCCCTCCTTTTGATCCATTCTCCACTTTCCCATATCCAGTAACCAATTTTTTGTGAGACAGAGATTGGGTCTTCTATTGATAAAAATAATGACTTGTTTTTAAAAGTCTGGGTTGAAATCACTGCTATAGGTTGAATTATAATGCCCTAAACCCATATATTGAAGTCCTAATGCACAATACCTCAGAATGTAGCTTTATTTGGAATTTATACATATAATCAGGAAAGTTAAGATGAGGTCATTAAGGGTTGGCTATAGTCCAACATGACTGATGCCCTTACAAAAAAGAGTAAATTAGGACACAGACACAGAGAGTAGAGATGATCTAAAGATATAGGGAAAACACTTTGCAAATATAAAGACAACCACCTACAAGCTAAACAGAAAGGCCTGGGAGAGATCCTTCCCTCTCAGCCATCGGAAATATTCAACTCTACTAATATCTTGATTTCAGACTTGCTGCCTCAAGAAATGAGATGATAAATTTCCATTGCATAAGCCGCCCAATGTGTGGTACTCTGTTATGGCAGCACTGTAAAACTAATATAATCACAAACTAGCTATCAACAGATGTGGTCTAGTTGGCGTTCATGATATTTTTATTTTTTAATAGTACCAAAATTTTAAAGTCAGAAAACTGTATCTGAAAAGTATGGATCTCTGTTTTTCCTGAAATACTGAAAAATCTATTGTTCTGATCATTTATTTCCATGTGGCATACATCACTTGGAACTGAGTAGTAACTCTTTCCTGAGAGGTGTGTGCTCAGTGGTTCATCACAGTTCTTGCCAGTTCATCTTGCCTAACCAGCACCAAGCGGTAGCTGCCATTTATCATTATGTTCCAGTTCATTGTTGTCCCTGCACTAGGCTTACTGAAATATGGAGCTGGCTTTCCAAGATGGAAAGTCTTCAAGGCTAAAGGAAGGAGAAATAGTGCAGTCAGAGAGGAGAGGCTGGATTCTCAGAGATCTAAAGGAAGAAGGATGATGAAGAATGACAGAAATCTGCTATCACACATGACAAAAGGTAGAGTAGGAATACAGCACAACCGACTGAGTCCTGAGTTCATGCTCTGTAGTGTCAGGAACCATGTTAAAGGTTTCAGGAGCCAGGATGAGTACTGAACACATGGATGCCATGAGCACAAGATCTGCTCACTTTGGAATGATCCACACACAATGAAAATCCCAGGGACACCATAATGGATGGTGAATAGAGCTCCTTTCCCATAATGCTGCAGAACTGCATTAAACCAGCCTGACTGATGAATGCTGCCCGTGCCACCATTCAGTAATATCTGATGTTGGATTTCTTATCATCTTGACAAGTGGGATTCAATCTGATTTAGAAAAAGTAATATAGGTGTATTTCCTTACACTCCAATAATGTGGAGGGAAATTTTAAAAGGAATGATTAGTGGAAGAGTCCCCTCTTTCACTTCATTCTCACTTTACAGATGAAGCCCAGAGAGGACAAGTACCTTGCCCAAGTGCATATAGCCAGCAGCTGTTTTGAAGAAAAGTCTGTTAGCCACCTTCTCTGTGGGTTCTTCATTAATAACCTCTGCAGCAGGGAGGTTACATTCAAACAATTATTAAGGTCACTGACGACCTCTTCTTTGCCCCTCATTTTAGTCCAGAGAGCTGAATGGCTTGTCCTCCCTATCCAGGGATCACATGCCCTTTCAAACAGGATTCCAGAGAGCTTTGCTGAATAAACATGAACACCAGCAATTATTCAGAATTGGAAAGCAGCATAAGTAGTCCCCAAAACCAATGTTTTCATCTACTAAGCTTTTCCCCAGTGCTAGAGTTGCCCGCTCAAATGATATCTTTATATTTCCATGTGGCATACATCACTTGGAACGAGGTCTTTCCTGAGAGGTGTGTGCTCAGTGGTTCATCACAGTTCTTGCCAGTTCATCTTGCCTAACCAGCACCAAGCGGTAGCTGCCATTTATCATTATGTTCCAGTTCATTGTTGTCCCTGCACTAGGCTTACTGAAATATGGAGCTGGCTTTCCAAGATGGAAAGTCTTCAAGGCTAAAGGAAGGAGAAATAGTGCAGTCAGAGAGGAGAGGCTGGATTCTCAGAGATCTAAAGGAAGAAGGATGATGAAGAATGACAGAAATCTGCTATCACACATGACAAAAGGTAGAGTAGGAATACAGCACAACCGACTGAGTCCTGAGTTCATGCTCTGTAGTGTCAGGAACCATGTTAAAGGTTTCAGGAGCCAGGATGAGTACTGAACACATGGATGCCATGAGCACAAGATCTGCTCACTTTGGAATGATCCACACACAATGAAAATCCCAGGGACACCATAATGGATGGTGAATAGAGCTCCTTTCCCATAATGCTGCAGAACTGCATTAAACCAGCCTGACTGATGAATGCTGCCCGTGCCACCATTCAGTAATATCTGATGTTGGATTTCTTATCATCTTGACAAGTGGGATTCAATCTGATTTAGAAAAAGTAATATAGGTGTATTTCCTTACACTCCAATAATGTGGAGGGAAATTTTAAAAGGAATGATTAGTGGAAGAGTCCCCTCTTTCACTTCATTCTCACTTTACAGATGAAGCCCAGAGAGGACAAGTACCTTGCCCAAGTGCATATAGCCAGCAGCTGTTTTGAAGAAAAGTCTGTTAGCCACCTTCTCTGTGGGTTCTTCATTAATAACCTCTGCAGCAGGGAGGTTACATTCAAACAATTATTAAGGTCACTGACGACCTCTTCTTTGCCCCTCATTTTAGTCCAGAGAGCTGAATGGCTTGTCCTCCCTATCCAGGGATCACATGCCCTTTCAAACAGGATTCCAGAGAGCTTTGCTGAATAAACATGAACACCAGCAATTATTCAGAATTGGAAAGCAGCATAAGTAGTCCCCCAAAACCAATGTTTTCATCTACTAAGCTTTTCCCCAGTGCTAGAGTTGGCATTTTTCATCTGTGTGCTTTAGCTCAAATGATATCTTCTGAGGCTTCCTGAGGACTAGAAATTGTAAAAAGATAGATTTCATAATGTATTAAGGAGTGTACCTAGCAGCAAGATGCAGATGTTAATATTAATCGTCCCTTAAATCTCTTCTAATTCTAGAAGTCAGAAGTCATTATTACTGTGTACAGAGTAAGAAGAAGCTAGCTTGATGAATATTTGGCATATCCTGGAAAAGCAGTCTTTTTGATAGATGGATTACTCTGCCATTCATCATGATTCTCTTCAGCTTTCCAAAGTCTTAAGAAGTATGAGAAAATGGGAAGGAAATGATCGCCAGAGAAAACAGAGAAGACCATCCCCACTTCTATACTCTGGACCTCTACCTCCACCAGCTTTCAAATGCACACAACATAGCTATTCCCCTGAAGCAGGCAGCACCTTCTATCTTTCATTTATAACTTTTCCAAAGAGGAGAGTAAGGAGGTTCCGGGGAATCTTACAAAGCCTGCATTCATTTTACAGATAAGGAAAATGAAGCCCAGAAAAAGAAAGACATTCCCAAGATTTCCTGGCTATTTAAAGGACTGTAAACATGGACCCAAGTTTCCTCCCTTCCTCAAGTATGCGTTTTTCACTCTACAGTTGGCAGTGCAGGGCGTTAGGGCCTTTGTGATCAAAAATATCACTTACTAGGCAAATAGTTACAAAGTATTTCAATCAACATGTTTGGTCTTTGTGACAACAGGCATGCAATTTAGTATTTTATCCAGTTGGATTATTTGCTTTTGAAAAAATGTTTAAAATTCTGCTTTTACTGAAGATTCCAGAAGAGTGAAATTCTTACTGACAGCTAATATTTATTGGATACCTACTATGTGCCTGGCCAGTTGTTCTATAATGTATTATCTCAGTTAATCCCCATAACAACTTTATGAGGTGGGTTATATTTATATTCCCACTTTACTGATGATGAAAGAAACTTGAGGAACTTTCCCTGGATCATAAGACAGCAAGTGGCAGATCCAGAGTATAAGCCCATATTTGTCTGATTTTAAAGCTCATGCATTCATTTTCTATTTTTGTATAACGAATTTTCACAGATTTAGTGGTATAAACGAATCCATTTTTGGATCACAGATCTTAACAGCTCTACAGGCCAAGAATCTGGATGAGTTTGGCTGGACTCTGGATGCTTGGATTTATCACAAGCCCAAAATCAAGATGTAGGCTGGCTGGGCTCTTATCTGAAGGCTCTAGGGAAGCATCCACTTTCAAGATCATTGAGACTGTTGGCAGAAACTGGCTCCTTACGATTGTAGGACTGGTGGAGGGGTCCCTATTTTGCCACTGGTTGTCAGCCAGAGTCTGATCTTTGCTCCTAGAGACCACCTGCATTGTCTTTCACCTATCCCTTCCTTTCTCAAAGCAGCAAAGGCACATACTGTCCTTCTCACGCTCCTGCAATTAAGTCAGGCAGCCTGGATAACCTCTGTATCTTGAGATCAAGTGACACGGAACTTTACTAACATCTGAAAAATCTCTTCACAGTAGTACCCAAGTCAGTACCTAAATCTCAAGGAGTGAGGGATGACACAGACACACAGTTAGATAAACAGGGTACAAGACCAGGGAGTAGTGAGGCCTAGGGAGAACCAGCTCCTACGACGCTTCAACCACAGGAATTTTCTCTATATAACTCACTCATATTGCTACCACTTGGGTAAATAAAAGGTGCATTAACAGATCTTCTATTTTTTCAAGGTCAAAAATCTGGATTTTTATTAAATCAGTCACTTAGAAAAATTTCATAACTACTTTAAAAATGAAACCCATCTAAGGGCTTACTCTATAGCACAGGGAACTATAATCAATAACGTATAAGGGAAAATAATTTGAAAAAAAAGTATGTGTGTGCATGTGTGTGTATACTAATCACTGATTTACACCTGAAATTAACACAACACTATAAATCAACTATGCTTCAATTTTTAAAATGTGTATGTATAACCGAGTCACTCTGCTGTACACCTGAAACTAACATGGCACAGTCAATGAATTATACTCTAATAAAAAACTTCTCTATTAAAAAAATGAAGATAAAATACATCTATTCTCAGTCAAGTAAGGCCTTCAGGCCAACAGCTGAAAACTAAACAAATTCTGTGGCCATGAGTGTTTTTTCCCTGATTCCTTCATCCAGTCACTTGAAGCGTCCCCACATCTACAGCCCGTTTTTGCCCACCAGTCCTGGGCTCTCTATCCTGAGTAACATACACACATCTGCATACCTCACTTAGAAGGGTTTTCTAAAGACAAATGATCTTCAGAGCTTAACAAAGTCTTTCTTAAGCAAGGAGTGGAGGGCTTCTCCAGATGGTCCCAGTGACAAATTCTCTGTTCTCTTACCAAATATCTGCACGGACTGCCCCAGGTGAACCTTTTCCAGGCTATTTCTTTTCTTTTTTTTTTTTTTTTAATTCTTTATTTTAAAGGTTTTACAGAGTTTTGTTGTTCAAAGACATGTATGTTCCCAGATCAGTCATATGCATATTCCTGGTCCCCACCCCCGCAGTTCCCCCCATCCCACCCCTCCGGACCATCGCCCCATGCCATTGTAAGCACTCCTATTCCCTTAGCACAATGACAATAGCTATCTTTTCCACACATGACAGTATAGGTTTCCATGTTACTCCCTCCATGCCTCCCCCTCCCTATTTCTTCCCCACAATGTCCCTATGTCTATGTTCTGTTTTTCCATGAGTTCACTGCATGTGTTATCAAGGCCATCCTACTAGATTCCATATATATGTGTTAGTATACTGTACTTGTCTTTCTCTTTCTGACTGACTTCAATTTTTATGATAGGTTCTAGCTCCAGGTACCTCATTAAGACTGAGTCTTCTGCACTTCTTTTAACAGCTGAGTAGTATTCCATTGTATATATGTACCAAAGCCTCTGTATCCATTCATTTGTCAATGGACATTTAGGTTGCTTCCAAGTTCTGGCTATTGTATAGAGAGCCGCAATGAACATTGGGGTACAGGTGCTTCTTTCAGTTTTAATTTCATCAGGATATAGGCCTAATAGTGGGATTGCTGGGTCATAGGGTGCTTCTATTTTTAGTTTTTTAAGGAATCTCCATACTGTCTTCCATAGAGGCTGTATCAATTTACACTCCCACCAGCAATGCAAGAGGATTACCTTTTCTCTGCACTCTCTCCAGCATTTATTGTCTGTCGATTTGTGGATGATGGCCATTCTGACGGGTGTGAGGTGATATCTCATTGTAGTTTTAATTTGCATTTCTCTAATAATAAGTGAGGTTGAGCATTGTTTCATGTGCTTTTGGGCCATCTGTATATCCTCTTTGGAGAGGCGTCTCTTTAGATCTTTTTCCCATGTTTTGATTGGGTTGTTCGTTTTTCCAGTGCTGACTTGTCTGAGTTGCTTGTAGATTTTGGAGATTAATTCTTTGTCTGTTGTTTCATTTGCTATGATTTTCTCCCATTCTGTGGGATGTCTGTTCAGCTTTTTTTGTGATTTCTTTGGCTGTCCAAAAGATTTTAAGTTTCACGAGGTCCCACATGTTCATTTTTCTTTTCATTTCCGCTATTCTAGTAGGTGGGTCAGAGAAGATCTTGCTTTGATTGATGTCCTTGAGGGTTTTGCCTATATTCTCCTCTAAGAGTTTGATGGTTTCTGGTCTTACATTTAAGTCTTTAATCCATTTTGAGTTGATCTTTGTATATGGTGTCAGGGAATGTTCCAACTTCATTTTTTTGCACGTAGCTGTCCAATTCTCCCAGCACCATTTGTTGAAGAGGCTGTCTTTGTCCCATTTTATAGTTTCTCTTCCTTTGTCAAAAATAAGGTACCCATAGGTGCGTGGGTTTATCTCTGGGTTCTCTATCTTGTTCCATTGGTCTATAGTTCTGTTTTTGTGCCAGTACCATACTGTCTTGATGACTGTTGCTTTGTAGTAGAGTCTGAAATTAGGGAGGCTGATCCCTCCAACTCTGTTTTTCTTTCTCAGGATTGCTTTGGCTATTCAAGGTCTTTTGTGTTTCCATATGAACTGTGTGATTCTTTGGTCTAGTTCTGTCATTCATAGTTCGATAGGGATTGCATTGAATCTGCAGATGATATTTGGTAGTATGGTCATTTTCACAATATTGATTCTTCCAGTCCAGGAACATGGAATATCTCTCCATCTGTTTAAGTCATCTTTATTTTCTTTCATGAGTGTCTTGTAATTTTCTGTGTACAATTCTTTTGTTTCTTTGGGGAGGTTTATTCTTAGATATTTGATTCTTTTGGTTGTGATGGTGAAGGGGACTGCCTCTTTGATTTCGTCTTCTGATTTTTCATTGTTTGTGTATAGGAATGCCAGTGATTTCTCTGTGTTGACTTTGTATCCTACGACATTCCTGAATTCGCTGATTAGCTCTAGTAGTTTTGTAATAGTGTCTTTGGGATTTTCTATGTATAATATCATGTCATCTGCAAAAAGAGCTTGACTTCTTCCTTTCCAATCTGGATTCCTTTGATTTCTTTCTCTTCTCTTATTGCTGTTGCTAGAACTTCCAGGACTATGTTGAATAGTAGTGGTGAAAGTGGACGACCCTGTCTTATTCCTGATCTTAGAGGGAATGCTTTCAGTTTTTCACCATTGAGGATAATGTTCGCTGTGGGCTTCTCATATATGGCTTTTATTATGTTGAGATAGGTTCCTTCTATGCCCATTTTCTGAAGAGTTTTTAACATAAATGGATGCTGTACTTTGTCAAAGGCTTTTTCTGCATCTATTGAGATGATCATGTGATTTTTGTCTCTCAATTTGTTGATATGGTGTATCACATTCATTGATTTGCAGATATTGAAGAATCTTTGCATGCCTGGGATGAACCTGACTTGATCATGATGTATGAGTTTTTGCTGTGTTGTTGAATTCTGTATGCTAGGGTTTTTTGATGATCTTGTTCCATTGGTCTATAGTTCTGTTTTTGTGCCAGTACCATACTGTCTTGATGACTGTTGCTTTGTAGTAGAGTCTGAAATTAGGGAGGCTGATCCCTCCAACTCTGTTTTTCTTTCTCAGGATTGCTTTGGCTATTCAAGGTCTTTTGTGTTTCCATATGAACTGTGTGATTCTTTGGTCTAGTTCTGTCATTCATAGTTCGATAGGGATTGCATTGAATCTGCAGATGATATTTGGTAGTATGGTCATTTTCACAATATTGATTCTTCCAGTCCAGGAACATGGAATATCTCTCCATCTGTTTAAGTCATCTTTATTTTCTTTCATGAGTGTCTTGTAATTTTCTGTGTACAATTCTTTTGTTTCTTTGGGGAGGTTTATTCTTAGATATTTGATTCTTTTGGTTGTGATGGTGAAGGGGACTGCCTCTTTGATTTCGTCTTCTGATTTTTCATTGTTTGTGTATAGGAATGCCAGTGATTTCTGTGTGTTGACTTTGTATCCTACGACATTCCTGAATTCGCTGATTAGCTCTAGTAGTTTTGTAATAGTGTCTTTGGGATTTTCTATGTATAATATCATGTCATCTGCAAAAAGAGAGAGCTTGACTTCTTCCTTTCCAATCTGGATTCCTTTGATTTCTTTCTCTTCTCTTATTGCTGTTGCTAGAACTTCCAGGACTATGTTGAATAGTAGTGGTGAAAGTGGACGACCCTGTCTTATTCCTGATCTTAGAGGGAATGCTTTCAGTTTTTCACCATTGAGGATAATGTTCGCTGTGGGCTTCTCATATATGGCTTTTATTATGTTGAGATAGGTTCCTTCTATGCCCATTTTCTGAAGAGTTTTTAACATAAATGGATGCTGTACTTTGTCAAAGGCTTTTTCTGCATCTATTGAGATGATCATGTGATTTTTGTCTCTCAATTTGTTGATATGGTGTATCACATTCATTGATTTGCAGATATTGAAGAATCTTTGCATGCCTGGGATGAACCTGACTTGATCATGATGTATGAGTTTTTGCTGTGTTGTTGAATTCTGTATGCTAGGGTTTTTTTTTGATGATCTTGGCATCTAAGTTCATCAGTGAAATTGGCCTATGATTTTCCTTTTTTGTGTTGTCTTTGCCTGGTTTTGGTATCAGGGTGATGGTGGCCTCATAGAATGTGTTTGGAAGTGTTCCTTCCTGTGCAATTTTTTGGAAGAGTTTTAGAAGGACAGGCATTAGCTCTTCTTTAAATGTTTGGTAGAATTCAGCTGTGAAGCCTTCTGGACCTAGGCTTTTTTTTTGGGGGGGGGGGGAGATTTTTAATCACAAATTCGATTTCTGAGCTTGTGATTGGGTTGTTCAAAGTTTCTCTTTCTTCCTGGCTCAGTCTTGGGAGATTAATCTTCTCCAGGAAACTGTCCATTTCTTCAAGGTTGTCCAGTTTGTTGCCATAGAGTTGCTCATAATAGTCACTTAGAATCCCTTGGATTTCTGCATTATCTGTTGTAATCCCTCTTTTTTTCATTTTGATTTTGTTGATCTGGTTTTTCTCTCTCTTTTTCTTGATGAGTCTGGCCAGTGGCTTGTCAATTTTGTTTACCTTTTCAAAGAACCAACTTTTGGTTTTATTTATCTTTACTATTGTTTCTTTCATTTCTTTCTCATTTATTTCTGCTCTGATTTTTTGATATCTCTTCTTCTGCTGGCTTTGCGGTGTTTTTGTTCTTCTCTCTCCAATTGTTTTAAGCGGAGGTTAGGTCATCTGCTTCATATTTTCCTAGTTTCTTGAGGTAGGATTGTACTGCTATAAATTTCCTTCTTAGGACTGCTTTTGCGGTATCCCATAGGTTTTGCACTATGGACGACCCTGTTTATCTGATAGAGGAATGCTTTCAGTTTTCACCATTGAGGATAATGTTCGCTGTGGGCTTCTCATATATGGCTTTTATTATGTTGAGATAGGTTCCTTCTATGCCCATTTTCTGAAGAGATTTTAACATAAATGGATGCTGTACTTTGTCAAAGGCTTTTTCTGCATCTATTGAGATGATCATGTGATTTTTGTCTCTCAATTTGTTGATATGGTGTATCACATTCATTGATTTGCAGATATTGAAGAATCTTTGCATGCCTGGGATGAACCTGACTTGATCATGATGTATGAGTTTTTGCTGTGTTGTTGAATTCTGTATGCTAGGGTTTTTTTTTGATGATCTTGGCATCTAAGTTCATCAGTGAAATTGGCCTATGATTTTCCTTTTTTGTGTTGTCTTTGCCTGGTTTTGGTATCAGGGTGATGGTGGCCTCATAGAATGTGTTTGGAAGTGTTCCTTCCTGTGCAATTTTTTGGAAGAGTTTTAGAAGGACAGGCATTAGCTCTTCTTTAAATGTTTGGTAGAATTCAGCTGTGAAGCCTTCTGGACCTAGGCTTTTTTTTTGGGGGGGGGGGTAGATTTTTAATCACAAATTCGATTTCTGAGCTTGTGATTGGGTTGTTCAAAGTTTCTCTTTCTTCCTGGCTCAGTCTTGGGAGATTAATCTTCTCCAGGAAACTGTCCATTTCTTCAAGGTTGTCCAGTTTGTTGCCATAGAGTTGCTCATAATAGTCACTTAGAATCCCTTGGATTTCTGCATTATCTGTTGTAATCCCTCTTTTTTTCATTTTGATTTTGTTGATCTGGTTTTTCTCTCTCTTTTTCTTGATGAGTCTGGCCAGTGGCTTGTCAATTTTGTTTACCTTTTCAAAGAACCAACTTTTGGTTTTATTTATCTTTACTATTGTTTCTTTCATTTCTTTCTCATTTATTTCTGCTCTGATTTTTTGATATCTCTTCTTCTGCTGGCTTTGCGGTGTTTTTGTTCTTCTCTCTCCAATTGTTTTAAGCGGAGGGTTAGGTCATCTGCTTCATATTTTCCTAGTTTCTTGAGGTAGGATTGTACTGCTATAAATTTCCTTCTTAGGACTGCTTTTGCGGTATCCCATAGGTTTTGCACTATCATGTGTCCATTGTCATTTTCTTCTAGGAATTTTAAAATTTCTGTTGGGGGCCGTGAGAGCCCTGGCCATGCCTCATAGCCTCTAAGAGTATGAATGCTGCTGTGTGCTCCCAAAGACAGCAGAACACAGCCTACCTTCTGTCTAATTAACTGTGAGGCTGTCTGTGTTAGTTTGATTAGAATGTGCCTTGGTGTGTTTCTTCTGGTGAGTTCCTGTACGGAACGCTTTGTGCTTCTTGGACTTGGTTGACTATTTCCTTTCCCATGCTGGGGAAGTTTTCAACTATAACCTCTTCAAGAATTTTTTCAAAGCCTGTCTTCCCCTCTTCTTCTTCTGGAACTCCTATAATTCTAATGTTGGTGCGATTGATATTGTCCCATAGGTTCTGATGCTTTCCTCAGTTCTTTTAATTCTTTGGGCTTTGTTCTGTTCTTCAGCACTTATTTCCACCATTTTGTCTTCCAGCTCACTTATCCGTTCTTCTGCCTCTGATACTCTACTGTTGAGACCTTCTATAGTATTTTTGAGTTCAGTAATCGAGCTGGTGGTCTCTATTTGCTTATTTTTTATTTCCTACATGTCTCCTCAGTGCATTAATTTCCTCTAATATTCTGTTTTTGGTGTTTTGCATCCTCATTAGTATAGCTTTTCTGAATTCTCTTTCAGATAGTTTGTCTATCTCCTCCTCTGTCATTTGAAGTTGTGTTTCTCTAGCTTGGTCCTTCATTTGTGCAGTGTTCCCCTGTCGTTTATTAGGTTAATTTTTGTTTCTTTGTGTGTGTCTGTGTGTGTGCAGCTCTTTTTCCCACCAGGCTTCTTGGTTGTGTTCTCCCTTCCTTTGGGTTTCTGTCCTTGTAGAAGGGTTCAGTGGTTTGTGTCTTGGGTGGTGTTAGGTCTTTTTTACAGGTGAATAATCCCTAGTTTTGTATGTTCTTTGATAGTGTGGGGTATTGGAATCAGGGTTTCCACTCCAAGGATCCTTGGTTTGATGATTGGTTAGGGGGTGTAGGCTCTATGTCTGGTTTGCTATGGTGTTCTGTGATATTAGTTCAAATACTAGCATCTGAGGAACAAGAGGTGCATCCCTGCATAAAAGCATGCAGATGTTCTCTATCATAGTCATAAGATATACATACATACACAGCAATAACCACATCTAACCAGTCTTACAGAGATAAAGCATAGGAAATTTTTCTGGCAAATGATGCAATCAAAGATGATACTTGCCCATTAAGCTCTGAATTAATTAAAATAGTGCCTGGAAAAATAGATCCAGGGCAAGGTCCTGGCTTGGATTAGTACAATGAAAGCAATTTTTAACTAAGACATGTGTTGGGGGTGAGGAGGAGGAGAGTGTATGGGTAATGAGAAGGAATAGATTCGTCTTGGAAGGATTTTATAGGGTTACGTAGCAAAGATTAGTGTGTTGTATTGTTTAGTGCAGCTGGAAGAGAATAGTGGTGACAGGAAGATAGGAAATATTTATCTAGAGGACATTGGTAGATAGGAGAAGGTTTTACATTGTAAGAAGCAGTGGCTTTGTTCTGATGCTTTCCTCAGTTCTTTAAAGGCCCACTTATTTCCACCATTTTGTCTTCCAGCTCACTTATCCGTTCTTCTGCCTCTGATACTCTACTGTTGAGACCTTCTATAGTATTTTTGAGTTCAGTAATCGAGCTGGTGGTCTCTATTTGCTTATTTTTTATTTCCTACATGTCTCCTCAGTGCATTAATTTCCTCTAATATTCTGTTTTTGGTGTTTTGCATCCTCATTAGTATAGCTTTTCTGAATTCTCTTTCAGATAGTTTGTCTATCTCCTCCTCTGTCATTTGAAGTTGTGTTTCTCTAGCTTGGTCCTTCATTTGTGCAGTGTTCCCCTGTCGTTTATTAGGTTAATTTTTGTTTCTTTGTGTGTGTCTGTGTGTGTGCAGCTCTTTTTCCCACCAGGCTTCTTGGTTGTGTTCTCCCTTCCTTTGGGTTTCTGTCCTTGTAGAAGGGTTCAGTGGTTTGTGTCTTGGGTGGTGTTAGGTCTTTTTTACAGGTGAATAATCCCTAGTTTTGTATGTTCTTTGATAGTGTGGGGTATTGGAATCAGGGTTTCCACTCCAAGGATCCTTGGTTTGATGATTGGTTAGGGGGTGTAGGCTCTATGTCTGGTTTGCTATGGTGTTCTGTGATATTAGTTCAAATACTAGCATCTGAGGAACAAGAGGTGCATCCCTGCATAAAAGCATGCAGATGTTCTCTATCATAGTCATAAGATATACATACATACACAGCAATAACCACATCTAACCAGTCTTACAGAGATAAAGCATAGGAAATTTTTCTGGCAAATGATGCAATCAAAGATGATACTTGCCCATTAAGCTCTGAATTAATTAAAATAGTGCCTGGAAAAATAGATCCAGGGCAAGGTCCTGGCTTGGATTAGTACAATGAAAGCAATTTTTAACTAAGACATGTGTTGGGGGTGAGGAGGAGGAGAGTGTATGGGTAATGAGAAGGAATAGATTCGTCTTGGAAGGATTTTATAGGGTTACGTAGCAAAGATTAGTGTGTTGTATTGTTTAGTGCAGCTGGAAGAGAATAGTGGTGACAGGAAGATAGGAAATATTTATCTAGAGGACATTGGTAGATAGGAGAAGGTTTTACATTTAGAACATAGAGGGAGGAAGCAGTGGCAAAGGGGAAAGAAAATTAGAAGTTTCCAGGAATTAAATTTTTTTTAAATATCAAAAATTAAAAATCAAAATAAAGAAATTAAAAATTAAAATGGGAAGAAAAACTTAATTAGAAGAGACAAAAAATACACACCCAAACCTGACCAATCAATCGAATAAACAAAACCGTCCACAAGAAATAAACAAACAAAAAAATTCTAAATACTGTCCCTGGTTTTAATCCTCTCATCTGCCTGGTAGAAACCAATCTGCTCTCGATGGTGTTGTCTTGATGACGCAGTCTTTCCCTTACAGCACCGGTTGCTATGGTTTCCGTTTTTGTTTTCAGCAAAACAAAGACTTTGCAGGGAGCTTAGATGCTGGCTGGGGTGGCAGGCTGATCCCAGTCTGTCGGGTGGGGGGCCACAGCATGTGCAGTCACGTGTTGGAGGGGGGTGCCCGGGCTCTACCATGCACCTGCTGGTAGCCTCCAATCCCTGCTCTTCTCCCAGCTTCCTCCGCTGCAGCTGCAGCTCTGGGGGTGCACGGGCTCCGCCGCCGCTGGCACGTGCACTCTGCCGGTTATGCATCCAAGTTCCAAAGGCGGGGACGAGCTTTCCCGACCGGTTCAAGCCCAGTCCCTGGTCAGCAATCCGTGGGTGACTTCCCATCTCCATTCAGCAAGCCCCCCACTAGGAGTGTTTGAACTTACCCAGTGCCTGGCGGAAAGTCGCGATTTTCGCCCAGCCAAGCGGCGCGATTTTCGTGCTGGACGCTCCCTGTCCAGCTCTATCCAAGTCTCTAGGCAGCACTCCGTGGGGAACTTCCTAACTGCGTTCTGTCTGGCCTCGCTCCAGTATCTTATCTTCGCAGTGTCTTAATTTCTGCCGGCGATACGACCAGATTTTTGGAATTTTCGCGCTGAGCACTGCCTTTTCTCCCCTCTACGCTCTGCTCAGGCTCTCTTTTAGGGCACTTCCTAGTGCGCTCTCTGCTGCTCCAGCGTGGGGGTTAGGATAGAGGGCTCTCAGAACAGGAGCTCCGGGAAACTTCTGGCTGTTCACTCTTCGAGCCTCCTAGACCCAAGGAGTTCTTCTGTTGTCTAGCGGCTGGTTTGTTGTTGGTGTTTCATTTCTTGATTAGTTCTGGTGATTCTACTGGGGAGCTGGTGAAATTCTCCCCTCATTCCTCTGCCATCTTGGCCCCCCTCCTCCAGGCTATTTCTTATCTGTCTGCCTGACTAGACTGTAAGCTCAAAGAAAGCAGGACCCAATCATGCCTTATTTGAATTGACATCTCCTTACTTGAATTGTTTTGATATGCTTAGTAATTATTTCTTGATGAACAAAAGGCATTCTACAACATTGAGTGCTATCTATATCCTCCCAAATGTTCACTGGATATTCTGTCTATATTCAGAACTGAAATCACAAGGCTAAAGTGTTTTCTTGAAAATTTAAATATGGACATTTATCAAACAATGGACCTATTGTTTAAACATCTTTGAATAAACACACATTTTAAAAATTTATTATTTGTATAATAATTGAAACAGCAACTCGTGTGGGTAGGACAGAGTGGAGGTGTGGTTTATTGAGCTTCAAGGGAGCAGCTAAAGTTATCAACCAGTCCAGAGCATGGTATAGCTGGGTGGACAAAGTACAGCAGATTGTAAAAGAGAATTGCTAGGAATGTGGTAACTTCAATAGTCCCTGGTTATTCTATGTCTCAACAGATGAAAAGAGTTTAAAGGTAGTCATTTATATATTCAGGTATATTCAATATACAGACATTCTATACTCTACTCCTTAATCCTTATATCAAGAGAAAACCCTAAAGGGAAGTCTAGAATATAATGAGATACAGACCATCTGTTTTCTATCACCTTCCTTTGGCATTAACTCCAGTAATACTGAGTTAACTCAAAACAGATCAGATGCTGGACATTCCAGGGAAATAATATGCCACAGTTTCTTGCTCTTATTTCTGGGACATTATCTCGTGCCATGTACATGAGCTAGTCTAGTCTCTTTCTGGTCATTTTCACTGCTAAGGAAACTCTTCCAAGTACAACAAGATGGCAGTTGACAGCTGCCTCAGGTGTGGCCCTCCAAGAGATATTTCACTCACTCTAAATAAATACCTGTTTACATTCTCATATAACCCTCAAATATAGTGGATGTCTATATTTTCCTGTATAAATGGACACTTGTAGAGCATCCTAGTACAAAGTTCACTGACCTGAGTCAAGAGATCTTATCCAGTTCCATCTCCTATTAGCAAATTCTGTGATCCTCAGGAAATTATCTAATCTCTCTAGGTCTCATTTTATTCATCTGTAAGATATGCTTTCTTCCAACTATTAACATGTATGAGTCACCTACTTTTATACTGATAAAAGTTGGTCTTAGTTATACCAGTACCAGTACTTCCTTACTTAGACTGTAGGCATGGACGCTTTTTATATGGAGCAATTTTCTTTGTAAAGAATCCAGAAAAGTACCAAGAGAGTTCCCATATCTCTGAAGATCAAATAAACCATAGTTGAAACATTAAAATAGATCGTTGTTCTATTATCTACACTGAAAATAACAGTTTCTTTAGTTAAATGAGGTTTGTCTTCCATGTCCTCCAGATCTAAGACACACATTTTAAAAATTTATTATTTGTATAATAATTGAAACAGCAACTCGTGTGGGTAGGACAGAGTGGAGGTGTGGTTTATTGAGCTTCAAGGGAGCAGCTAAAGTTATCAACCAGTCCAGAGCATGGTATAGCTGGGTGGACAAAGTACAGCAGATTGTAAAAGAGAATTGCTAGGAATGTGGTAACTTCAATAGTCCCTGGTTATTCTATGTCTCAACAGATGAAAAGAGTTTAAAGGTAGTCATTTATATATTCAGGTATATTCAATATACAGACATTCTATACTCTACTCCTTAATCCTTATATCAAGAGAAAACCCTAAAGGGAAGTCTAGAATATAATGAGATACAGACCATCTGTTTTCTATCACCTTCCTTTGGCATTAACTCCAGTAATACTGAGTTAACTCAAAACAGATCAGATGCTGGACATTCCAGGGAAATAATATGCCACAGTTTCTTGCTCTTATTTCTGGGACATTATCTCGTGCCATGTACATGAGCTAGTCTAGTCTCTTTCTGGTCATTTTCACTGCTAAGGAAACTCTTCCAAGTACAACAAGATGGCAGTTGACAGCTGCCTCAGGTGTGGCCCTCCAAGAGATATTTCACTCACTCTAAATAAATACCTGTTTACATTCTCATATAACCCTCAAATATAGTGGATGTCTATATTTTCCTGTATAAATGGACACTTGTAGAGCATCCTAGTACAAAGTTCACTGACCTGAGTCAAGAGATCTTATCCAGTTCCATCTCCTATTAGCAAATTCTGTGATCCTCAGGAAATTATCTAATCTCTCTAGGTCTCATTTTATTCATCTGTAAGATATGCTTTCTTCCAACTATTAACATGTATGAGTCACCTACTTTTATACTGATAAAAGTTGGTCTTAGTTATACCAGTACCAGTACTTCCTTACTTAGACTGTAGGCATGGACGCTTTTTATATGGAGCAATTTTCTTTGTAAAGAATCCAGAAAAGTACCAAGAGAGTTCCCATATCTCTGAAGATCAAATAAACCATAGTTGAAACATTAAAATAGATCGTTGTTCTATTATCTACACTGAAAATAACAGTTTCTTTAGTTAAATGAGGTTTGTCTTCCATGTCCTCCAGATCTAAGAGCTATATAATCATGTAAAGAAGAAACTGATTGATTCTAAATCCTTCAGTCAGAAAGAATGGTTTGCTTTTGCTTTTGCTTTACAAACAAGCAGTAAACCTTTAACGTTTAAGTACAGAGAATAATAAGACATAATCTCACCAAGAAAAAATACTAGATAAATTCATCAAAACACGCATAATCCATCCATCCACATCCATTCTTCCATCTTCCAAACTCCATCAATTTTATTTATTCTTCTGATCTCTCCTAGGGCATGTAACTGTGCTGAACTTCTCATGAAATACTAACAACAAAGAAATCAGACTTGGGGGTACTTTCAAGATGGTGCAGGAATAAGAAGTAGAGATCACCTTCCTCTCTACAAATACACAAAAAATGCATCTGCATGTTGAAAAACTCCTACAGAACACCTCTGCATGGTGACAGAAGATCCCAAACTTCCAAAACGCAAACCAACCTCCAAAGAATGATGTAGGGCAAAAGATAAAACAGGAAAAAAAACTGACAAAGGAACTGAGATGGGGACTTGAGCTTTGTGGAGGAAGCCATGAAGGAAGATGTGGAAATGCCCTCACAGGTAGGGACTGGGGTGGTTTGGAACCTCAGAGGTAATGCAACAACAGGTGCTCAGAATGTATAATGGAAACAATTCACCACAAAGCAGTGCTTTCCCAGCCAGAAAATTGCAGCCTGTCTCACTCAGAGATCTTATCCAGTTCCATCTCCTATTAGCAAATTCTGTGATCCTCAGGAAATTATCTAATCTCTAGGTCTCATTTTATTCATCTGTAAGATATGCTTTCTTCCAACTATTAACATGTATGAGTCACCTACTTTTATACTGATAAAAGTTGGTCTTAGTTATACCAGTACCAGTACTTCCTTACTTAGACTGTAGGCATGGACGCTTTTTATATGGAGCAATTTTCTTTGTAAAGAATCCAGAAAAGTACCAAGAGAGTTCCCATATCTCTGAAGATCAAATAAACCATAGTTGAAACATTAAAATAGATCGTTGTTCTATTATCTACACTGAAAATAACAGTTTCTTTAGTTAAATGAGGTTTGTCTTCCATGTCCTCCAGATCTAAGAGCTATATAATCATGTAAAGAAGAAACTGATTGATTCTAAATCCTTCAGTCAGAAAGAATGGTTTGCTTTTGCTTTTGCTTTACAAACAAGCAGTAAACCTTTAACGTTTAAGTACAGAGAATAATAAGACATAATCTCACCAAGAAAAAATACTAGATAAATTCATCAAAACACGCATAATCCATCCATCCACATCCATTCTTCCATCTTCCAAACTCCATCAATTTTATTTATTCTTCTGATCTCTCCTAGGGCATGTAACTGTGCTGAACTTCTCATGAAATACTAACAACAAAGAAATCAGACTTGGGGGTACTTTCAAGATGGTGCAGGAATAAGAAGTAGAGATCACCTTCCTCTCTACAAATACACAAAAAATGCATCTGCATGTTGAAAAACTCCTACAGAACACCTCTGCATGGTGACAGAAGATCCCAAACTTCCAAAACGCAAACCAACCTCCAAAGAATGATGTAGGGCAAAAGATAAAACAGGAAAAAAAACTGACAAAGGAACTGAGATGGGGACTTGAGCTTTGTGGAGGAAGCCATGAAGGAAGATGTGGAAATGCCCTCACAGGTAGGGACTGGGGTGGTTTGGAACCTCAGAGGTAATGCAACAACAGGTGCTCAGAATGTATAATGGAAACAATTCACCACAAAAAGCAGTGCTTTCCCAGCCAGAAACCCTTATTTGCAGGCCTGTCTCACTCAGTTGAGGCTGGGTGCTGAGTCTCTGTGGGCTTCCTGGACTTGGATGGCTATCTTCTCTTCCATGTTAGGGAAGTTTCTGACTATAATCATCTCAAATATTTTCTCATACTCTTCTTTTTCTCTTCTGGAACTCCTATAATTTGAATGTTGATGTCTGTGAGAGTGTCCTCATTTCTTTTCATTCTTTTTTCTTTATCCTGTTCTGCTTTAGTTTTTTCCACCATTCTATCTTCTAGCTCACTTATCTGCTCTTCTTCCTGAATATTCTGCTACTGGTCCCCTTTAGTGTACTTCTTATCTCAGTTATTGTGTTGTTCATTGCTGAATGTCTACTGTTTATTTTTCCTAGGTCTTTGTTAAAGATTTCTTGTATCTTATCAATCAGTGTTTCCACTCTATTTATCTGTGCCTCCATTTTATTTCTAAAATATTATTATTTTATAATAATTAACATTATTATTTTGGATCATCTTTATTATAATTATTCTGAATTCTTTTTCAGGTAGACTGCCTATTTCCTCTTCATTTGTTTGGTCTTGTGGATTTTTACCATGTTCCTGCATCTCCTACATGTTTCTCTATCTTTTCACTTTGCTTAATTTACTTTGCTTGGGGTCTCTGTTCTGCAGACTGCAAGGTCATAGCTCCTTTTATTTGGAGAGTCATCCCCCAGTCTGTGGAGCTGGACCAATGCCTTGTGAAGGCTTCCTGGTTGGGAGGATCAGTACCAGTGTTCTTGCCCCCTTTGTGAAAGATAAAGTGGGGAAACAGGTTTATCTCTGGGCTTTGGTCTATATTTCTGGCTTTGTGCCAGTACCATACTGTCTTGCTGAATGTAGCTCTGTAGTATAGTCTAAAGTCAGGCTAGAAACTGTAAAACTCCTAGAGGAAAACATGGGCAGAACATTCTATGACATAAATAACAGCAAGATCTTCTATGATCCACCTTCTAGAATAATGGAAATAAAAACAAAAACCAATGGGACCTAATTAAACTTAAAAGCCTTTGCATGGTGAAGGAAACAATAAACAAGATTAAGAGATAACTTTCATAATGGGAGAAAATAACTGCAAATGAAGCAACTGACAAAGGGTTAATCTCCAAAATAGATAAACAATTCACACAGCTCAATATTGGAAAATCAAACAGCCCAATAAAATAGCAGGTAGAAGACCTAAGCAGACATTTTTCCAAAGAAGCCATTCAGATGGCCAATAAATACATGAAAAGATGCTCAACATGGCTCATTATTAGAGAAATGTAAGTCAAACACCAATCAAGGGGCTTCCCCTGGAGATCCAGCGGGTAAAGACACCACCTTGCAGTGCAAGGGGCGCTAGTTTGATCCCTGGCCTGGGAAGATCCCACATGCCACAGAGCAGCTGGACCCATTACTGAGCTGGAACTCTGGTGCACGTGCGCCCAGAGCTGGTGCTCTGCAACGACAGTGGCCACCACGATGGGAGGCCCACAGGAGCCAAGGAACAAAGATGGATGAAAATAGAGAAATGAAAGACCAATAGAAGTGGTCCGCCCATCCCCCTCCCTCCCCACTCCACCCTCCAAAAGATAAATAAATTAAAATTAAAAAAGAAAACACCAATCAAAATGGCCATTATTGAAAAAAGAAACTATAAACAATAAATGCTAGAAAGGATATGCAGAAAAGGGAACCCTCCTGAACTGTTGGTGAGAATGTAAATTTGTACAGCCACTATGGAGAACAGTATGGAGATTCGTTAACAAACTAGGAATAAAACTACCATATGATTCAGCAATTCTACTACTGGGCATATACCCTGAGAAAACCACAACTCATAAAAACACATGTACCTCAATGTTCACTGAAATACTACTTACAATAGCCAGGACATGGAAGCAACCTAGATGTCCTTCAACAGATGAATGGATAAAGAAATTATGGGTCAAAAAATCCAAAAAAATCAATTGTAATTAAGTCAGGCTAGAAACTGTAAAACTCCTAGAGGAAAACATGGGCAGAACATTCTATGACATAAATAACAGCAAGATCTTCTATGATCCACCTTCTAGAATAATGGAAATAAAAACAAAAACCAATGGGACCTAATTAAACTTAAAAGCCTTTGCATGGTGAAGGAAACAATAAACAAGATTAAGAGATAACTTTCATAATGGGAGAAAATAACTGCAAATGAAGCAACTGACAAAGGGTTAATCTCCAAAATAGATAAACAATTCACACAGCTCAATATTGGAAAATCAAACAGCCCAATAAAATAGCAGGTAGAAGACCTAAGCAGACATTTTTCCAAAGAAGCCATTCAGATGGCCAATAAATACATGAAAAGATGCTCAACATGGCTCATTATTAGAGAAATGTAAGTCAAACACCAATCAAGGGGCTTCCCCTGGAGATCCAGCGGGTAAAGACACCACCTTGCAGTGCAAGGGGCGCTAGTTTGATCCCTGGCCTGGGAAGATCCCACATGCCACAGAGCAGCTGGACCCATTACTGAGCTGGAACTCTGGTGCACGTGCGCCCAGAGCTGGTGCTCTGCAACGACAGTGGCCACCACGATGGGAGGCCCACAGGAGCCAAGGAACAAAGATGGATGAAAATAGAGAAATGAAAGACCAATAGAAGTGGTCCGCCCATCCCCCTCCCTCCCCACTCCACCCTCCAAAAGATAAATAAATTAAAATTAAAAAAGAAAACACCAATCAAAATGGCCATTATTGAAAAAAGAAACTATAAACAATAAATGCTAGAAAGGATATGCAGAAAAGGGAACCCTCCTGAACTGTTGGTGAGAATGTAAATTTGTACAGCCACTATGGAGAACAGTATGGAGATTCGTTAACAAACTAGGAATAAAACTACCATATGATTCAGCAATTCTACTACTGGGCATATACCCTGAGAAAACCACAACTCATAAAAACACATGTACCTCAATGTTCACTGAAATACTACTTACAATAGCCAGGACATGGAAGCAACCTAGATGTCCTTCAACAGATGAATGGATAAAGAAATTATGGGTCATATATAGAATGGAATATTGCTCAGCCATAAAAAGGAAAGAATCTGAGTCAATTGTAATTAAGTGGATGAATCTAGAGCCTGTTATACAGACTGAAGTCAGGAAGAGAAAAACAAATATATTAATGCATATATACAGAATCTAGAAAAACAGTACTGATGAACCTACTCACAAAGAAATGGAGACACAGACACAGAAAATGGACTTGTAGACACAGCAGAGGAAGGAGAGGCTACAAGAAATTAAGAAAGTAGCACTGACATATATACACTATCATGTGTAAGATAACTAGCAGGAAGTTGCTCTATATCACAGGGAGCCTAGTCTGGCACTCTGCAATAACCTAGAGTGGTAGAATGGACAGAGGGGAGTGAGGCAGAAGAGGGAGGGGATATATATATATATATATATATATATATTTTTATGTATATAATTATGACTGTTTGTGTGATGCATAGTACAGACCACAACAACATTATAAAACAATTAGTCTCCAATTTAAAAAATGATGGGAATTTATCCACCCTTCTTTTGTCTTTATATTTTCTATTTCATTGCTACCTTCTTCCAAGCTCATCTCTGGATTGTAATCACCTTTTACCTTTCTTCTTTCAAATGTCATGTTTCTAAGCTTTCCATTATCTTCTCTTAATGTGAGGTTTTTAATGTATGTGGTGCACTGTGAGATGTAGTTTCACAATATTTAGACCCCAAATGCCATCATTCCTAGAGCATTACACAGTCTCTCTCTAAGTTGGTCAGCTTGATAATCTTATGTCTCTTTTTCCTGCTAGGTTATGTAGGTACAACCCATTGGCTACTTTTGAATTTCTCTCCTTTCCAGACTTCTTTTCTAAAGTGGGATGTATATGATTATAAAGGGCATATAATTTTACATGTAATATTCTTAGCAATTTTTCCTAAAGAGACATACCTATAGGAGAGTGGGATTGAGATAGAGGGGAGTGAGAGAAATAACTAGAGCATAAGACAGAGACACAAATATATCTTAGGAGGAGCATTAAGGTGGCATATGAGAATAGTCACTATTTAAGAGTAAGTACTAGTAAAGCAATAAACAGTAGTACATGTAGTTGTCTAGGCAATAGTAGTATGGGGAACTACTCCCTTCCTCATCAACAAAAATCACCCAGTCAACCACAAACCATGCAGGAACAGAATAAGCTGTCTTGGATTTAAGTGGGTGTATACTCAATAAAGTGTATCAAGACTCTTCATGGTGGTGTAAGAGGCTCAAAGAGTATTATGCTAACTTTGTTGCCAATTCTGTCATCTCTCCTCAGACAGATCTCTTGCTCTTTCTTTCTATTTCTGTTCTTTCTTGCTCTTTCTCTTACAAGCCAAGAATACAGATGCTAGGGTGTGAGATGAACATCTCTAACCCATACAGTTCTTCAACCCATACAGGGACTGAATTATAACCAAAGTGGGCTTCAATAAATTTACAGATAGGAATTTTAAGTTTCAAAAGAAATTCAGTTAACCTAGATTGTTTTGCTGTTTATTTTTAATAAATTATACTTGAAAAACTCTTTATTATAGGCATCTTTGGTGGCCTTTAAAAGCTTCTATAGGTTTCATCTTCAGATATGCATCTAAAATCTCTGTCTTTCAACAGAAATAAAATTGGGAAATCCTGTTATCACCATAAAACTAGAAACAAATAAAAACATGTCAAATAAAATCAAAATGCAGGGCCTTCTTTGGTAGCTCAGTGGCAGAAAGTCATGTTTCTAAGCTTTCCATTATCTTCTCTTAATGTGAGGTTTTTAATGTATGTGGTGCACTGTGAGATGTAGTTTCACAATATTTAGACCCCAAATGCCATCATTCCTAGAGCATTACACAGTCTCTCTCTAAGTTGGTCAGCTTGATAATCTTATGTCTCTTTTTCCTGCTAGGTTATGTAGGTACAACCCATTGGCTACTTTTGAATTTCTCTCCTTTCCAGACTTCTTTTCTAAAGTGGGATGTATATGATTATAAAGGGCATATAATTTTACATGTAATATTCTTAGCAATTTTTCCTAAAGAGACATACCTATAGGAGAGTGGGATTGAGATAGAGGGGAGTGAGAGAAATAACTAGAGCATAAGACAGAGACACAAATATATCTTAGGAGGAGCATTAAGGTGGCATATGAGAATAGTCACTATTTAAGAGTAAGTACTAGTAAAGCAATAAACAGTAGTACATGTAGTTGTCTAGGCAATAGTAGTATGGGGAACTACTCCCTTCCTCATCAAAAAAAATCACCCAGTCAACCACAAACCATGCAGGAACAGAATAAGCTGTCTTGGATTTAAGTGGGTGTATACTCAATAAAGTGTATCAAGACTCTTCATGGTGGTGTAAGAGGCTCAAAGAGTATTATGCTAACTTTGTTGCCAATTCTGTCATCTCTCCTCAGACAGATCTCTTGCTCTTTCTTTCTATTTCTGTTCTTTCTTGCTCTTTCTCTTACAAGCCAAGAATACAGATGCTAGGGTGTGAGATGAACATCTCTAACCCATACAGTTCTTCAACCCATACAGGGACTGAATTATAACCAAAGTGGGCTTCAATAAATTTACAGATAGGAATTTTAAGTTTCAAAAGAAATTCAGTTAACCTAGATTGTTTTGCTGTTTATTTTTAATAAATTATACTTGAAAAACTCTTTATTATAGGCATCTTTGGTGGCCTTTAAAAGCTTCTATAGGTTTCATCTTCAGATATGCATCTAAAATCTCTGTCTTTCAACAGAAATAAAATTGGGAAATCCTGTTATCACCATAAAACTAGAAACAAATAAAAACATGTCAAATAAAATCAAAATGCAGGGCCTTCTTTGGTAGCTCAGTGGCAAAAAATCTGCCTGCCAGTGCAGGAGACACAGGTTTAATCCCTGATCTGGGAAGATCTCATATGCAGTAGAGCAACTAAGCCTATGTGCCACAACTATTGAGGTTGTGGTCTACAGCCTGGGAGATATAACTACAGAGCCCATATGTTGCAACTACTGAAGCCCACATGTCCTAAAGTCTGTGCTTTGCAACAAGAGAAGGCACCACAATGAGTAACCTGCACACTGCAACTAGAGAGTAGCCCCCATTCTCCACAACTAGAGAAAAACCCATGCAGCAACGAGAACCCAGTATAGCCGAAAAATGAATAAATATAATTATTTTAAAATAACAAATAGAAATATATAAAATTAACTTATTAGTAAATAAATTTATAATGAGTATGACATTTTTTTAATTGGTAGATGTATTATCAAAGAATTTGGAAAAAAAATAATTTGGACATTGAAGTTCTAGATGATGAATCAGATACATGCTCTCAGCCTCTTTCATGTAATTTAAAGCAGAAAAAAACACAGGTTTAGACTGCAAGGTCCATGTATAAGTGGATTTCTTTCTGTAAATAGAAACTACATGGTCCCTGGTTTGATGAATCCACAGGCTTTGGAACTGCTGGTACAAAGGGATGACTTTAAGTCATGACTGTAAAGAGAGGTGGCACCCTTCTCCCCTTCACTGTTCAAAGGTTAACTGTGTATAACAGGCCAAGTCCCACCCTTGTAGAAATGATAGCTTCTATGATGAGAATGTGTACCTACTTTAAGACAAATTCAAAAATACTGTGTGTTTATGACTTTGGAAATGTGTTAGATATTACTAGAATACCAGGCAAAATGGTTAGTAGAAGACAGTTCCTTAGAGGTTCTCACAATGAATTTCAAAGTACTATTTGCTCATGTATGTAAGTTTGAGAAAAGCAGATAGTGCTGGGCGAGTTCAAAACAAGGCTCCCACAAAAAATGCTCCTTCTGTAGATTCAATAAAACTAGAAACAAATAAAAACATGTCAAATAAAATCAAAATGCAGGGCCTTCTTTGGTAGCTCAGTGGCAAAAAATCTGCCTGCCAGTGCAGGAGACACAGGTTTAATCCCTGATCTGGGAAGATCTCATATGCAGTAGAGCAACTAAGCCTATGTGCCACAACTATTGAGGTTGTGGTCTACAGCCTGGGAGATATAACTACAGAGCCCATATGTTGCAACTACTGAAGCCCACATGTCCTAAAGTCTGTGCTTTGCAACAAGAGAAGGCACCACAATGAGTAACCTGCACACTGCAACTAGAGAGTAGCCCCCATTCTCCACAACTAGAGAAAAACCCATGCAGCAACGAGAACCCAGTATAGCCGAAAAATGAATAAATATAATTATTTTAAAATAACAAATAGAAATATATAAAATTAACTTATTAGTAAATAAATTTATAATGAGTATGACATTTTTTTAATTGGTAGATGTATTATCAAAGAATTTGGAAAAAAAATAATTTGGACATTGAAGTTCTAGATGATGAATCAGATACATGCTCTCAGCCTCTTTCATGTAATTTAAAGCAGAAAAAAACACAGGTTTAGACTGCAAGGTCCATGTATAAGTGGATTTCTTTCTGTAAATAGAAACTACATGGTCCCTGGTTTGATGAATCCACAGGCTTTGGAACTGCTGGTACAAAGGGATGACTTTAAGTCATGACTGTAAAGAGAGGTGGCACCCTTCTCCCCTTCACTGTTCAAAGGTTAACTGTGTATAACAGGCCAAGTCCCACCCTTGTAGAAATGATAGCTTCTATGATGAGAATGTGTACCTACTTTAAGACAAATTCAAAAATACTGTGTGTTTATGACTTTGGAAATGTGTTAGATATTACTAGAATACCAGGCAAAATGGTTAGTAGAAGACAGTTCCTTAGAGGTTCTCACAATGAATTTCAAAGTACTATTTGCTCATGTATGTAAGTTTGAGAAAAGCAGATAGTGCTGGGCGAGTTCAAAACAAGGCTCCCACAAAAAATGCTCCTTCTGTAGATTCAATAACAAACTATTAACAAAGATGACCCCTTTCTTTTGTAGGCTCAGGAGCACCTCTGCTTCCCCTGTTTCAAAAACTGTATTTGAAACAGCCTTTGACACATCCGGCTGAGTGCACCATAGTACAGCAGTGACTTTATCTATCCCTAAGAGTGGCCCTCAAGATTCTCCCCTACTAACCTGAGTGCCACCAACTTTACACTACTGCCATTCTTCTCTAACACATTTTGGAGGCCAGAAGCAGCTCTCTAGTTGAGAAAAACCTAGCTCAAGAATTCACATGTATTCCCTTGAGGTCAGATATTATCCAGAGCTACAGCAACAGTCTCTAATGCCAGGCTTACTGTTGAACCTGAGGACATTTAAGGTGTGTCTTAAACGTGGTTTGTATTTATAAGCACTGGTAGTTTCCTTAAGAATTCTTTAAATGGCTGCTAAGCACTTTCCATGTATTTTCTCATTAAACCTTATTATTATACTATTATTATCCTCATGATAAAATGAGGAGAATAAGACCCAGAGAGGTTAAATAACTGGCTGATGTTATATACATCTAGTGAATGGAAGATCCCAGATTCAAATTCAGGTTAGACTTGAGAGCTGGATTCTCAGTAACAACACTCTTCAGTCTTTGCTAAGATTTGCTTTTCCCTTTGCTGATAGTTTGCATGATGGGTGTTAAATTAAAGCCAATTACTTTTCTTCCATTGGGACAGTTTCTACTTTCAAAATGTCATTGAAAATAAACTATAATACATAAAAAATTCCAAAGACACTATTACAAAACTACTAGAGCTAATCAGCGAATTCAGCAATGTCGCAGGATACAAAATCAATATACAGAAATCACTGGCATTCCTATACACAAACAATGAAAAATCAGAAGACGAAATCAAAGAGGCAGTCCCCTTCACCATCGCAACCAAAAGAATCAAATATCTAAGAATAAACCTACCCAAAGAAACAAAAGAATTGTACACAGAAAATTACAAGACACTCATGAAAGAAAATAAAGATGACTTAAACAGATGGAGAGATATTTCATGTTCCTGGACCGGAAGAATCAATATTGTGAAAATGACCATACTACCAAATATCATCTGCAGATTCAATGCAATACCTATCCAACTACGAATGACATTCTTCACAGAACTAGACCAAACAATGACACAGTTCATATGGAAACACACACACAAAAAGACCTCGAATAGCCAAAGCAATCCTGAGGAAGAAGAATGGAGCTGGAGGGATCAGCCTCCCCAACTTCAGACTCTACTACAAAGCAACAGTCATCAAGACAGTATGGCACTGGCACAAAAACAGAACTATAGACCAATGGAACAAGATAGAGAACCCAGAGATAAACCCACGCACCTATGGGTACCTTATTTTTGACAAAGGAGGCGAAACTATAAAATGGGACAAAGACAGCCTCTTCAACAAATGGTCCCAGGAAAATTGGACAGCTACATGCAAAAAAATGAAGTTGGAACATTCCCTGACACCATATACAAAGATCAACTCAAAATGGATTAAAGACTTAAATGTAAGACCAGAAACCATCAAACTCTTAGAGGAGAATATAGGCAAAACCCTCAAGGACATCAATCAAAGCAAGATCTTCTCTGACCCACCTACTAGAATAGCGGAAATGAAAAGAAAAATGAACATGTGGGACCTCATGAAACTTAAAATCTTTTGGACAGCCAAAGAAATCACAAAAAAAGCTGAACAGACATCCCACAGAATGGGAGAAAATCATAGCAAATGAAACAACAGACAAAGAATTAATCTCCAAAATCTATAAGCAACTCAGACAACTCAGCACTGGAAAAACGAACAACCCAATCAAAAAATGGGAAAAGGACCTAAACAGACACCTCTCCAAAGAGGATATACAGATGGCCCAAAAGCACACGAAATGATGCTCCACCTCACTTATAATTAGAGAAATGCAAATCAAAACTACAATGAGATATCACCTCACACCCGTCAGAATGGCCACCGTCAACAAATCAACGGACAATAAATGCTGGAGAGGGTGCGGAGAAAAGGGAGCACTCCTGCATTGCTGGTGGGAATGTCAATTGATACAGCCTCTATGGAAGACAGTCTGGAGATTTCTTTAAAAACTAAAAATAGAAGCACCATACGACCCAGCAATCCCACTCTTAGGCTTATACCCTCATGAAATCAAATCTGAAAGAAGTACCCTAATGTTCATTTCAGCTCTCTATACAATAGCTAGAACATGGAAGCAACCTAGATGCCCATTGATGAACGAGTGGATACAGAAGCCCTGGTATATATATACAATGGAATACTACACAGCTGTAAAGAGAAATGCAGAAGAGTCAGCCCTAATGAAATGGCTGGATCTAGAACGTATCATCAAAAGTGAAGTCAGTCAGAAAGAGAAGGAAAAATACAGTATACAAACACATATATTTGTAATCTAACAGGATGGTGATGATGGCACATGCAGTGAAGCAATGGAAAGACAGACATGGACAGTGGACATATGGACATTGTGGGGAAGGAACAGAGAGAGGGTGGGAGGCGTAAAGGAAGTAGCATGAAGGCCTGTACTATCATAAGCGAAGAAAATAGCCATAGTCATTGCTCTGTGAGAAAAGGGGATCCTTCAGGGGTGCTGTGTGATGGTTGGGAGGGGTGGGGTGGGGGGGATATACATATGACTAATCTGGGAACATGCATATCTATAAACAACAAAACTCTGTAAAAGTTAAAAGTAAAATAAAGGTTTTAAAAAAAAGAATCTCTAAAATAAATTTTAAAAAAATAATAAACTACAGATAACTTTCATGTTCTCATCAACAAACTTTCTATTAAAAAGGGTAGTTAAAAATCAATTTCTACTTAGAATCTCAAAGATATTGGTTCAAAAAGGAGTTGTGAATCTGAACAGGTAACCTAATGGATGATTCCTACTATATGATATTCTGGAAAAGGCAAAACTAAGGTGATAGTAAAAGACTAGTGGTTATCATAGCTTTGGAAGAAGAAAGGAAACAATAGGTGAAATGTGGGGAATTTTTAGAATAGTAAAACTATTCTGTATGACACTATAAAAATGGATGTGTATTGCTAAACATTTATCACAACCCATTGTACATACATGACAAAGACTGAACTGTAATGTAATGTAAACTGTGTACTCTAGTTAATTAAAGAATAAAGTCCAGATATTTGTGCCCCCAAAGCACTTTTGAGAAAATAAATAGGCAAATGACACACTAGAAGAAAATATTCACAATAAGTATATCTGACAGAGGTCTTCTATCTAGAATATATAAAGAACTTTCACATCCTAATAACAGGACAACAAAGTGATTTAAAAATGGACAGAAGGGCTTCCCTGGTGGTCCAGTGGGTAAGGACACCGCCTTGTAGTGCAAGGGGCGCCGGTTCGATCCCTGGCCTGGGAAGACCCCATGTGCCGCGGAGCAGCTGGACCAATGTGTCCAATTACCGAGCCGGAGCTCTGGAGTGCATGCGCCCAGAGCCGGTGCTCTGCGACAACAGAGGCCACTGCGATGGGAGGCCCACACGGGCCAAAGAACAAAGATGGATGAAAATAGATAAATGAAAGACCAATAGAAGTGGCCCGCTCGCCTCCCTCCCTCCCCAACCCGCACCCCCTCAAAAAAAGAAAAGTTTTTTAAAAATGGACAGAAGATTCACAAAGACAATTCACATTTTTTCACACTTCTGCATAAATAAAATATGCAAATGGCCAATAGACATATGAAAAAGTGTTCATATCATTCATTCAGGAAAAGCAAATTCAAACCATACTGAAATATCACTACACATCTACTAGAATGGCTAAACTATAAAATATTGACAACATCAAATACTGGAGTAACATTCATGTTCTCATCAACAAACTTTCTATTAAAAAGGGTAGTTAAAAATCAATTTCTACTTAGAATCTCAAAGATATTGGTTCAAAAAGGAGTTGTGAATCTGAACAGGTAACCTAATGGATGATTCCTACTATATGATATTCTGGAAAAGGCAAAACTAAGGTGATAGTAAAAGACTAGTGGTTATCATAGCTTTGGAAGAAGAAAGGAAACAATAGGTGAAATGTGGGGAATTTTTAGAATAGTAAAACTATTCTGTATGACACTATAAAAATGGATGTGTATTGCTAAACATTTATCACAACCCATTGTACATACATGACAAAGACTGAACTGTAATGTAATGTAAACTGTGTACTCTAGTTAATTAAAGAATAAAGTCCAGATATTTGTGCCCCCAAAGCACTTTTGAGAAAATAAATAGGCAAATGACACACTAGAAGAAAATATTCACAATAAGTATATCTGACAGAGGTCTTCTATCTAGAATATATAAAGAACTTTCACATCCTAATAACAGGACAACAAAGTGATTTAAAAATGGACAGAAGGGCTTCCCTGGTGGTCCAGTGGGTAAGGACACCGCCTTGTAGTGCAAGGGGCGCCGGTTCGATCCCTGGCCTGGGAAGACCCCATGTGCCGCGGAGCAGCTGGACCAATGTGTCCAATTACCGAGCCGGAGCTCTGGAGTGCATGCGCCCAGAGCCGGTGCTCTGCGACAACAGAGGCCACTGCGATGGGAGGCCCACACGGGCCAAAGAACAAAGATGGATGAAAATAGATAAATGAAAGACCAATAGAAGTGGCCCGCTCGCCTCCCTCCCTCCCCAACCCGCACCCCCTCAAAAAAAGAAAAGTTTTTTAAAAATGGACAGAAGATTCACAAAGACAATTCACATTTTTTCACACTTCTGCATAAATAAAATATGCAAATGGCCAATAGACATATGAAAAAGTGTTCATATCATTCATTCAGGAAAAGCAAATTCAAACCATACTGAAATATCACTACACATCTACTAGAATGGCTAAACTATAAAATATTGACAACATCAAATACTGGAGTAATTCAAATTTTCAAATATTACAGGGGAGAGCATGAAATGAAACAACCATTTAAAACACTCAGTTTTCCCGAAAGTTAAATACATATATACTCTATGATCTAGCAATTCTACTCCTAGATAGTCATCCAAGAGAAACAAAAACATATGTAAACCAAAAGGCAAATAAAACTGTTCACAACATCTGTTTTCATAACTATTCCAAGCTATAAACATCCCAGAGAATGGATTAGTAAACTGTGTATTTTCCTATAATAGAATCTTATTTTGCAATAAAAAGGGATACTTAAATAATATGAGTCATTTTCAAAAAAAATACTATGCTAAACACATAAGTAAGATGCAAAAGATGGCATACTATGAGACTCAAATTACATGAAGCTTTGGAATATACAAAATTATCATATAGTGACAAATAATAGGATTAGTGGTTGTTTCTGAGAGGGGGATTGCCTGGGTAGGGACACAGGTAACTTTTTGGGTTTGATGGAAATATTCTGTGCCTTGATAGGGGCATAGTCTACAGAAGTATATGCATTTATCAAAACTGATTGGACAGAACACCTAAGACATAAACATTTCATTTGTGTAAATTATACTTCAATAAATCATAAAGTCATGGGGGTAGTTATAGTGGTGGTGTTAGGTAATGTTTTACAAATGGAGATACGAGTGTGATAATCATTCTTTCATCTATTCTTTTCATTGACTTCTCAGTGAAGGAGCAATAATTGCCTCTGGTTCCTGCGAATCAGACCAGAACAGAAAGAGTAGTGAGGCTTTCATTGCACTTCTCAGTGAAGGAGGAAAATAGATAAGATGAAAGACAATGAAATGGGGCCCGCCTCCCTCCCTCCCCAACCCGCACCCCCTCAAAAAAAGAAAAGTTTTTTAAAAATGGACAGAAGATTCACAAAGACAATTCACATTTTTTCACACTTCTGCATAAATAAAATATGCAAATGGCCAATAGACATATGAAAAAGTGTTCATATCATTCATTCAGGAAAAGCAAATTCAAACCATACTGAAATATCACTACACATCTACTAGAATGGCTAAACTATAAAATATTGACAACATCAAATACTGGAGTAATTCAAATTTTCAAATATTACAGGGGAGAGCATGAAATGAAACAACCATTTAAAACACTCAGTTTTCCGAAAGTTAAATACATATATACTCTATGATCTAGCAATTCTACTCCTAGATAGTCATCCAAGAGAAACAAAAACATATGTAAACCAAAAGGCAAATAAAACTGTTCACAACATCTGTTTTCATAACTATTCCAAGCTATAAACATCCCAGAGAATGGATTAGTAAACTGTGTATTTTCCTATAATAGAATCTTATTTTGCAATAAAAAGGGATACTTAAATAATATGAGTCATTTTCAAAAAAAATACTATGCTAAACACATAAGTAAGATGCAAAAGATGGCATACTATGAGACTCAAATTACATGAAGCTTTGGAATATACAAAATTATCATATAGTGACAAATAATAGGATTAGTGGTTGTTTCTGAGAGGGGGATTGCCTGGGTAGGGACACAGGTAACTTTTTGGGTTTGATGGAAATATTCTGTGCCTTGATAGGGGCATAGTCTACAGAAGTATATGCATTTATCAAAACTGATTGGACAGAACACCTAAGACATAAACATTTCATTTGTGTAAATTATACTTCAATAAATCATAAAGTCATGGGGGTAGTTATAGTGGTGGTGTTAGGTAATGTTTTACAAATGGAGATACGAGTGTGATAATCATTCTTTCATCTATTCTTTTCATTGACTTCTCAGTGAAGGAGCAATAATTGCCTCTGGTTCCTGCGAATCAGACCAGAACAGAAAGAGTAGTGAGGCTCAGCCTGTGCCAGTAAGACATCAAAAGTTCACTTAACATGATTTTCAATTTCATTTCCTGCCCTGATTTAATGCTGCATGTTGTAATTTCACAGAGTTTAACAAGTAGCAGCATGAGAAGCTGATATTACCATCAAGGCACAAGTCTGGAAATATAAATGGTGGTCATAAAAATAAATTAAAAGTAAATTAATGCCTAAATGAAGTTTTCAAGTACCAGACTTCTGAGGAACTCATGGGTACAAATAGTTATGTCATGAGAATACTTGGAAGGTGGCATGTCTGTGGCCTTTAGACAATGGAGAAAACCAAATAAGAGCAGTATCATTAATTTATTCTTCAAATGTAAGACTTTCCCTGTTAGAAGAGAACAAGTCTGCTTTACACAATGTAACCAATTGAAAAACTAAATATAAATGAGAGTTTTCTGTATTTAACAGCATCAAATAAAAGGATGGAAAAGATTTCTTAACTGAAAAAGTACTGTACTGATGAAATAATAGTTTATTGAGACTGCCTTTGCTCAAGTATAATACAATAAGTAAAGCAAATCATTTATTCTTTTTTTAAATATGTATTTATTTATTGGGCTGCGCCAGGTCTTAGTTACAGCATGTGGGGTCTGGTTCCCTGACGAGGGATCAAACCTGGGTTCCCAGCATTGGGAGCACAGAGTCTTAGCCACGGGACCACCAGGGAAGACCCCCAAAGCATTTATTCTTAAACTAGGCATAATCCAGTGATGATCAGTGTGAGGAAACTATTATACTTGCATGAGCTAACCTTATTAAATATGTATTTGTGGCTGTTTATTTTTTTCTACATATCTGATCTTATAAACTTATTGTCCCAAACTGAAAATACTACACTATTTATATGGACAAAATTAAAACAAAAACTATTATAGATACTATAATGGTAGAAGCTAATTTTACTGAATACTACTGCCAAATCTGCTGGATGCCATCAATTTATTAATACCTTGAAGAATAAAAAGGAAAAGAATACTATATGGTACATCAATTGTAAGAACACATTCCAGTAATTGCCTCTGGTTCCTGCGAATCAGACCAGAACAGAAAGAGTAGTGAGGCTCAGCCTGTGCCAGTAAGACATCAAAAGTTCACTTAACATGATTTTCAATTTCATTTCCTGCCCTGATTTAATGCTGCATGTTGTAATTTCACAGAGTTTAACAAGTAGCAGCATGAGAAGCTGATATTACCATCAAGGCACAAGTCTGGAAATATAAATGGTGGTCATAAAAATAAATTAAAAGTAAATTAATGCCTAAATGAAGTTTTCAAGTACCAGGCTTCTGAGGAACTCATGGGTACAAATAGTTATGTCATGAGAATACTTGGAAGGTGGCATGTCTGTGGCCTTTAGACAATGGAGAAAACCAAATAAGAGCAGTATCATTAATTTATTCTTCAAATGTAAGACTTTCCCTGTTAGAAGAGAACAAGTCTGCTTTACACAATGTAACCAATTGAAAAACTAAATATAAATGAGAGTTTTCTGTATTTAACAGCATCAAATAAAAGGATGGAAAAGATTTCTTAACTGAAAAAGTACTGTACTGATGAAATAATAGTTTATTGAGACTGCCTTTGCTCAAGTATAATACAATAAGTAAAGCAAATCATTTATTCTTTTTTTAAATATGTATTTATTTATTGGGCTGCGCCAGGTCTTAGTTACAGCATGTGGGGTCTGGTTCCCTGACGAGGGATCAAACCTGGGTTCCCAGCATTGGGAGCACAGAGTCTTAGCCACGGGACCACCAGGGAAGACCCCAAAGCATTTATTCTTAAACTAGGCATAATCCAGTGATGATCAGTGTGAGGAAACTATTATACTTGCATGAGCTAACCTTATTAAATATGTATTTGTGGCTGTTTATTTTTTTCTACATATCTGATCTTATAAACTTATTGTCCCAAACTGAAAATACTACACTATTTATATGGACAAAATTAAAACAAAAACTATTATAGATACTATAATGGTAGAAGCTAATTTTACTGAATACTACTGCCAAATCTGCTGGATGCCATCAATTTATTAATACCTTGAAGAATAAAAAGGAAAAGAATACTATATGGTACATCAATTGTAAGAACACATTCCAGTTTCAGAATATGAAAATGTCTTAGAATCCAGGAATGATAGTCCTGGTACTGTACTGAATGATTTGCAAAGTAATCACAATGAGTCCTGGCCACAACCCTATGAAGTAAGGTTTGTCTTTCCTATTTTATAGGTACCTTATTAGAATAACTGATTTGCCCAAGATCATAGAGCTTCTAAGTACAGGGCCTAGATAGGCCTCCAGATCCTACAGTCTTCAAAGGTCTTGTTTTACAGAAGCTGGGATCATTAATGATTTAGTGGTCATGTTATCTCTGGTTTCTGGAATGTAATAAGGAAAGAGCTTATTTTTCTTTAATTTTTGGCCTCTTTTCATTGATTTTCCATCCATTCATTTTTATCCATATTTATTCTTTGGTCTGTGTGGGCCTCCCATCACAGTGTTTCTCTCTTGTTGCAGAGCACTCGCTCTGGGCGCATGTGCTCCAGAACGCTGGTTCGTAATTAGATACACCAGTGTAGCCCCTCCTTGACACCTGGGATACTCCCGGGCTAGGGATCAAACCGTTGCCCCCTGCACTGCAAGGCAGTCTCTTTACCCACTGGACCACCAGGGAAACCCAGGAAAGGGCTTATTTTGGTTGGTGTCTTCAATGATTTCTTAAGCTCCTTCACGATTTAGCGCCAATTTTTCCAAATCTTTCTGACTTGAAACAAGATTAAAGACGAAGATGCATGGATAAACACTAACAGATAGTAGATCATGAAAAAGCCAGCAGATCCTTACAGAATATTTTAGGTCCTCCCAAACCAACTTGAGCAGTGCAAAGAATCTGTCCATTTTGCAGAAACCACAACTGAGTAACAATGCTCCTATTCAGGATCTAGCTCTACTTCATTTGAGGAGCAACTGGGGCTTTTACCCAAATTGTTTTGTAATTCTCAGACTTTCAAGAGCACTTAGCCCTAATTATACTATAATGGTAGAAGCTAATTTTACTGAATACTACTGCCAAATCTGCTGGATGCCATCAATTTATTAATACCTTGAAGAATAAAAAGGAAAAGAATACTATATGGTACATCAATTGTAAGAACACATTCCAGTTTCAGAATATGAAAATGTCTTAGAATCCAGGAATGATAGTCCTGGTACTGTACTGAATGATTTGCAAAGTAATCACAATGAGTCCTGGCCACAACCCTATGAAGTAAGGTTTGTCTTTCCTATTTTATAGGTACCTTATTAGAATAACTGATTTGCCCAAGATCATAGAGCTTCTAAGTACAGGGCCTAGATAGGCCTCCAGATCCTACAGTCTTCAAAGGTCTTGTTTTACAGAAGCTGGGATCATTAATGATTTAGTGGTCATGTTATCTCTGGTTTCTGGAATGTAATAAGGAAAGAGCTTATTTTTCTTTAATTTTTGGCCTCTTTTCATTGATTTTCCATCCATTCATTTTTATCCATATTTATTCTTTGGTCTGTGTGGGCCTCCCATCACAGTGTTTCTCTCTTGTTGCAGAGCACTCGCTCTGGGCGCATGTGCTCCAGAACGCTGGTTCGTAATTAGATACACCAGTGTAGCCCCTCCTTGACACCTGGGATACTCCCGGGCTAGGGATCAAACCGTTGCCCCCTGCACTGCAAGGCAGTCTCTTTACCCACTGGACCACCAGGGAAACCCAGGAAAGGGCTTATTTTGGTTGGTGTCTTCAATGATTTCTTAAGCTCCTTCACGATTTAGCGCCAATTTTTCCAAATCTTTCTGACTTGAAACAAGATTAAAGACGAAGATGCATGGATAAACACTAACAGATAGTAGATCATGAAAAAGCCAGCAGATCCTTACAGAATATTTTAGGTCCTCCCAAACCAACTTGAGCAGTGCAAAGAATCTGTCCATTTTGCAGAAACCACAACTGAGTAACAATGCTCCTATTCAGGATCTAGCTCTACTTCATTTGAGGAGCAACTGGGGCTTTTACCCAAATTGTTTTGTAATTCTCAGACTTTCAAGAGCACTTAGCCCCTAATTATACTAAAGAAGAATTGCATTGAGAGAACTGACACACACCCATGGTTACATAGGGAACCACTGTTAGATCTAGCAGCACTATTCAAATTTTCTTATCAGGAATCTAATCACTACTAGTTTTTGAGCATTCACTATGTACCAGCCCTGTGCTAACAGTTTAAAATTTCCGGGCTTTCCTGGTGGTCCAGTGGGTAAAGAATCCACCTTGCAATGCAAGGGGTGCCAGTTCGATCCCTGGCATGGGAAGATTCCACATGCCACAGAGGGCCTGGACCTCTGTGTTCAATATGAGCCAGTGCTCTGGAGCACATGGGCCCAGAGCTGGTGCTCTGCAACGAGAGAGACCACTGTGATGGGAGGTCCACACAGGCCAAAAAATTAATATGGATGAAAATAAATAAAAAATAAATAAATGAAGGACCAATAAAAGAAGCCAAAATTTAAAAAGAGAGAGAGCAAAATTTCCTTCCTAGCTGGCAATACTCTCCCGTCCTGTATTTCTCTATATGAGGTTCAAATTGCATCATTTCATCATTTCCACCAAGAGACTTGCTCCAATACCTTTCTTTGGAGAATGTTGCTGTGATGGAACATCTGAAGGAAGCTAGCTGAGGACAAAGCAGATAGTCCAAGGAAGAAGAGCAAGAGAAGGGGCCCTTCATGACATCATGAGCCACACAACTAATGAGCTCCAGAGATATGCTACCATGCAAATTCTTGTTTGAAGAAATAATATGCCTTCCTTAGCCAATTTTTCCAAATCTTTCTGACTTGAAACAAGATTAAAGACGAAGATGCATGGATAAACACTAACAGATAGTAGATCATGAAAAAGCCAGCAGATCCTTACAGAATATTTTAGGTCCTCCCAAACCAACTTGAGCAGTGCAAAGAATCTGTCCATTTTGCAGAAACCACAACTGAGTAACAATGCTCCTATTCAGGATCTAGCTCTACTTCATTTGAGGAGCAACTGGGGCTTTTACCCAAATTGTTTTGTAATTCTCAGACTTTCAAGAGCACTTAGCCCCTAATTATACTAAAGAAGAATTGCATTGAGAGAACTGACACACACCCATGGTTACATAGGGAACCACTGTTAGATCTAGCAGCACTATTCAAATTTTCTTATCAGGAATCTAATCACTACTAGTTTTTGAGCATTCACTATGTACCAGCCCTGTGCTAACAGTTTAAAATTTCCGGGCTTTCCTGGTGGTCCAGTGGGTAAAGAATCCACCTTGCAATGCAAGGGGTGCCAGTTCGATCCCTGGCATGGGAAGATTCCACATGCCACAGAGGGCCTGGACCTCTGTGTTCAATATGAGCCAGTGCTCTGGAGCACATGGGCCCAGAGCTGGTGCTCTGCAACGAGAGAGACCACTGTGATGGGAGGTCCACACAGGCCAAAAAATTAATATGGATGAAAAAGAAATAAATGAAAATAAATAAATAAATAAATGAAGGACCAATAAAAGAGGCCAAAATTTAAAAAAGAGAGAGAGAGCAAAATTTCCTTCCTAGCTGGCAATACTCTCCAGTCCTGTATTTCTCTATATGAGGTTCAAATTGCATCATTTCATCATTTCCACCAAGAGACTTGCTCCAATACCTTTCTTTGGAGAATGTTGCTGTGATGGAACATCTGAAGGAAGCTAGCTGAGGACAAAGCAGATAGTCCAAGGAAGAAGAGCAAGAGAAGGGGCCCTTCATGACATCATGAGCCACACAACTAATGAGCTCCAGAGATATGCTACCATGCAAATTCTTGTTTGAAGAAATAATATGCCTTCCTTAGCATTTAAGCCCATCTAAGTTAAGGTTTTCTGTAACCTGCACCCTAAAGAAGACAGATTGATATGCACCTGATATTCAAACTTCTATTTAGCTCTTTTGGGAACTAACCCCTAAACAATAACATCAACCCAAATGAGAAAGAAGATATTATGTTCCTTGTTGTACATTATCATCAATCATCTACTACATATCTATTAATTTCCATTTTCTTGATATTTTAGGAGCACTTCCTGCATTCTGAATGCCATGCTTTTAAAGCTGATTGTCTAAGGAAAAGATATTTTTTCCTCTGTTACAAGTTCTCCTGGCTCTTAATTAATTAAAAGGAACTTAGGAAAGAGTACCAAGTCTTTTCACAAGTGTTCTAACTTGATAAAGAAACTACAAAATATTGACAAATATTTACAAGATAATGAAAGAAAAGTCAAAGGAGTTCACTATTTTGTTAAATCTCTTACAAAATATTAGTGATGAAATGACAGAATACATACTGTGAGATTCCATTTCTAATCATTAGGCACCTGACACTGTGAAAGTTTTTCACTTGAAACAAGTACATAGTTTTCTTAAACTTTAAAATAAACACACATAAAATCTTCAAATTATATAAAAATGTGAATGCTTAGTGTGCATTATTCACTTATTATGCATGTATTCTCTCTTGAAAGTGAAAAAAAGTAAAAGCATTAGTTGCTCAGTCATGTCCGACTCTTTCTGACCCCCACGAAATGTAGCCCTCCAGGCTCCTCCGTCCATGGAATTCTCCAGGCAAGAATACTGGAATGGATAGTCATTCCCTTCTCCAAGGAATCTTCTCAACCCACGGAAAAAATCTGTGTCTAATGCACTGCAGGCAGATTCTTTACCATCTGAGCCACTATATAGAATCATTAAACAATCATGTAGATATATGTATGTAAACACAAATGGTAGATATATGTTAAGAGACTTGCTCCAATACCTTTCTTTGGAGAATGTTGCTGTGATGGAACATCTGAAGGAAGCTAGCTGAGGACAAAGCAGATAGTCCAAGGAAGAAGAGCAAGAGAAGGGGCCCTTCATGACATCATGAGCCACACAACTAATGAGCTCCAGAGATATGCTACCATGCAAATTCTTGTTTGAAGAAATAATATGCCTTCCTTAGCATTTAAGCCCATCTAAGTTAAGGTTTTCTGTAACCTGCACCCTAAAGAAGACAGATTGATATGCACCTGATATTCAAACTTCTATTTAGCTCTTTGGGCAACTAACCCCTAAACAATAACATCAACCCACATGAGAAAGAAGATATTATGTTCCTTGTTGTACATTATCATCAATCATCTACTACATATCTATTAATTTCCATTTTCTTGATATTTTAGGAGCACTTCCTGCATTCTGAATGCCATGCTTTTAAAGCTGATTGTCTAAGGAAAAGATATTTTTTCCTCTGTTACAAGTTCTCCTGGCTCTTAATTAATTAAAAGGAACTTAGGAAAGAGTACCAAGTCTTTTCACAAGTGTTCTAACTTGATAAAGAAACTACAAAATATTGACAAATATTTACAAGATAATGAAAGAAAAGTCAAAGGAGTTCACTATTTTGTTAAATCTCTTACAAAATATTAGTGATGAAATGACAGAATACATACTGTGAGATTCCATTTCTAATCATTAGGCACCTGACACTGTGAAAGTTTTTCACTTGAAACAAGTACATAGTTTTCTTAAACTTTAAAATAAACACACATAAAATCTTCAAATTATATAAAAATGTGAATGCTTAGTGTGCATTATTCACTTATTATGCATGTATTCTCTCTTGAAAGTGAAAAAAAGTAAAAGCATTAGTTGCTCAGTCATGTCCGACTCTTTCTGACCCCCACGAAATGTAGCCCTCCAGGCTCCTCCGTCCATGGAATTCTCCAGGCAAGAATACTGGAATGGATAGTCATTCCCTTCTCCAAGGAATCTTCTCAACCCACGGAAAAAATCTGTGTCTAATGCACTGCAGGCAGATTCTTTACCATCTGAGCCACTATATAGAATCATTAAACAATCATGTAGATATATGTATGTAAACACATTTAGAAAGGTCTAGAAGGATATGCAAACTGACTTCATTGACTGTTAAATCAGTGAAAATAGATTGAGGAAGGCAGAGATAGATGACCTGTAGTGGTTTGACTGTATACTTTATACAAAAAAGCGTAGATTTGTTTTCCATATATGTAAAATAAAAGCCCTTAAAATGCTCCTACATTTTAGCTTAATTTTTGCTTTATGAACTCCTATGAAAATAATTTTACTCCGTTGCTGAGAATTTAATAAACTGATACAGATACAGCCACTATGGAAGACAGTATGGAGATTCCTCAAAAAGCAACATATGGGGCTTCCCTGGTGGTCCAGTGGGTAAGGACACCGCCTTGCCGTGCAAGGGACGCCAGTTCGATCCCTGGCCTGGGAAGATCCCACGTGCCGCGGAGCGGCTGGACCGATGTGTCCAATTACCGAGCCAGAGCTCTGGGGCGTGTGCTCCCAGAGCCGGTGCTCTGCGACAACAGAGGCCACCACGATAGGAGGCCTACACAGGCCAAAGAACAAAGATGGATGAAAGTAGAGAAGTGAAAGACCAGTGGAAGTGGCCTGCCCACCCCCTCTTCCCCATCCCCGCCAAAATAAATAAATAAATAAATGTTTAAAAAAAAAAAAAAAAGAAGTACTAAAAAAAAAAAAGCAACATACGACCCAGTAATCCCACTACTAGGCATATACCCTGAGGAAATCGAAATTGAAAGACATACATGTACCCCATTGTTCATTGCAGCACTTTTTACAAAAGCTAGAACATGGAAGCAACCTACATGTCCATTAACAGATGAATAGATAAGAAGCTGTGGTACATATATACAATGGAATATTACTCAGCCATCAAAAGAAATGCATTTGAATCAGTTCTAATGACGTTGATGAATCTAGAACCTATTATAGAGAGTCAAGTATGTCAGAGAGAGAAAGATAAATATTATATACTGACACATATATATGGAATCTAGAAGGATGTAGCCCTCCAGGCTCCTCCGTCCATGGAATTCTCCAGGCAAGAATACTGGAATGGATAGTCATTCCCTTCTCCAAGGAATCTTCTCAACCCACGGAAAAAATCTGTGTCTAATGCACTGCAGGCAGATTCTTTACCATCTGAGCCACTATATAGAATCATTAAACAATCATGTAGATATATGTATGTAAACACATTTAGAAAGGTCTAGAAGGATATGCAAACTGACTTCATTGACTGTTAAATCAGTGAAAATAGATTGAGGAAGGCAGAGATAGATGACCTGTAGTGGTTTGACTGTATACTTTATACAAAAAAGCGTAGATTTGTTTTCCATATATGTAAAATAAAAGCCCTTAAAATGCTCCTACATTTTAGCTTAATTTTTGCTTTATGAACTCCTATGAAAATAATTTTACTCCGTTGCTGAGAATTTAATAAACTGATACAGATACAGCCACTATGGAAGACAGTATGGAGATTCCTCAAAAAGCAACATATGGGGCTTCCCTGGTGGTCCAGTGGGTAAGGACACCGCCTTGCCGTGCAAGGGACGCCAGTTCGATCCCTGGCCTGGGAAGATCCCACGTGCCGCGGAGCGGCTGGACCGATGTGTCCAATTACCGAGCCAGAGCTCTGGGGCGTGTGCTCCCAGAGCCGGTGCTCTGCGACAACAGAGGCCACCACGATAGGAGGCCTACACAGGCCAAAGAACAAAGATGGATGAAAGTAGAGAAGTGAAAGACCAGTGGAAGTGGCCCACCCACCCCCTCCCTCCCCATCCCCGCCAAAATAAATAAATAAATAAATGTTTAAAAAAAAAAAAAAAAGAAGTACTAAAAAAAAAAAAGCAACATACGACCCAGTAATCCCACTACTAGGCATATACCCTGAGGAAATCGAAATTGAAAGACATACATGTACCCCATTGTTCATTGCAGCACTTTTTACAAAAGCTAGAACATGGAAGCAACCTACATGTCCATTAACAGATGAATAGATAAGAAGCTGTGGTACATATATACAATGGAATATTACTCAGCCATCAAAAGAAATGCATTTGAATCAGTTCTAATGACGTTGATGAATCTAGAACCTATTATAGAGAGTCAAGTATGTCAGAGAGAGAAAGATAAATATTATATACTGACACATATATATGGAATCTAGAAGGATGATGCTGATAAATGAATATGCAGAGCAGCAATGGAGAGGCATACATGGAGAACAGTGTTATGGGCATTGGGGTGAGGAAGGGGAGTATGCTGCGGGACTAGGGGATCTCAAACAGGGGCTCTGTAGCAACCTGGAGGGGTGAGTTTGGAGGGATATGGGGGGGAGGCTCAGGATGGGGGGGAGGGACATATGTATACTTATGGCAGATTCAGGTCAGTGTGTGACAGTAAACAACAAAACTTTGTAAAAAATAAAATTAAATTATATAAATAAATTTAAACTGAAAATAATTTTAAATGAGGAAAAGAGTTATGTACAAAGATTTTCTACAGAATTATTTATAATATAAAAATATGTAAAACATCTTTATAATCATAGCAGATTCTTATTATGGAATATTTAGTTGTTAAAATGGCAGTAATGAATACCTATTTGACATACAGATATATGGAAGAAAAAATTCAGAGCAATTGTGTATGTATGGCATCTTTACCATGTAAGAAGGCTAAAAGTTTTGAAAATATATGCCAAAATTATATTAATATTTACCTTTAAGTTCACAGGACTTGGATTTTTTCCTTCCTACTTATAATATTCTGTGTTTTCTACAGTGGGTCTAATTTTCAAATTTAAAAATGTATTATAAGAAATAGAAGACCTTATATTTGAACTAAACATGAACAAGTTTAAATTAAGTAAAAATTACATATATTAAAATCTGGCTATTCAAAATCAACATATAAGCATTTTAAAATATAGATGAAGGAGCTTCCCCTGGTGGTCCAGTGGGTAAGGACACCGCCTTGCAGTGCAAGGGGCGCCGGTTCGATCCCTGGCCTGGGAGGAACCCACGTGCCACGGAGCGGCTGGACCGATGTGTCCAATTACCGAGCCGGAGCTCTGGAGCGCATGCGCCCAGAGCCGGTGCTCTGCGACGACAGACGCCACCGCGATAGGAGGCCCACAGGAGCCAAAGAACAAAGACGAATGAAAATAGAGAAATGGAGGACCAATGGAAGTGGCCCGCCTGCTCCCCTCCCTCCCCAACCCAACCCCCGCCCAAAATAAATAAAGTAAAAAAATATATATATAGATAGATAGATGAAACACATTTCCAAAACATGTATGAAAACACAACAATCTCAAAAAATTTTTAAGTACTGAAATACATGTTTCCTATATATAATACAATAAAATTAGAAATAACAAAGGAAGAAAAAAATGATAATAATCACTTGAAAATTAAATATAACTTCTAAAATAAGTCTTTCTTTTTTAAAATTTCTTTTTGGCTGTGCTGGGTCTTCATTGTTATGTGTGGGTTTTCTTTAGTTTCAGCAAGTGGGGGCAACTCTCTAGTTGCAGTGCACAAGTTTCTCATTGCAGTGGCTTCTCTTATTGCTGAGCACAGACTCTGTGTCCATGGGCTCTAGGCACATGGGCTTCAGTACTTCTGCTTTTCAGCTTAGTTACTCCAAGGTATGTGGGATCTTTCCAAAGCAGGGATCAAACCCTTGTCCTCTACATTGGCAGGTGGATTCTTAACCACCAAACCACCAGGGAGACCCCAAAATAAGTCTTAAAAAGGCAATATAAATTAAAATTGCAAGCTCTTTAGAAATGACTTAAAATAAGAACACTATGTGTTACAACTTGTGGGCTATAGTCCAAATGGTATACAACAGAAAATGTATAGCTTTTTATACATTAGAAAATGAGGCAAAGCTATGATCATTTAATTAAAAGTAAATACATTAAAAAAAGAAAATAAGGAAGAACAAAAATAAATCAACTGGATTTAGTGCAAGGTGGTAGCAAAGAAGTAAAAGAGTAGCTGCAAAGGCAGAAGTAAATTTTTTTTTTTAAATCCCTGAATTTACAAAGTTAAGAAGCATTAGTAATAAAAGTGTATTTATTGTCAAAATCTTGACAAATCTAATTTAGGAAAATTAAAAGACACAAACCATTTTGGAAATGAGATAAGGAACATGAATTCAGATACAGAGATGTTTTACAGAATTTTATCAACATACATAAACCTTTTAAAACATACTCTAATATTGGGATAAAATGAATATTTTTCAGGGAAAGAAAATGACCCAAATTGGCCACAAAAGAAGTAAAAAAAGAAGCTTGAGTAGACTAATAATCATCAAAGAAACTAAAGATGGACTCTTGTAACTTCGTTTTAAAACAAATTTACCAGACTCAAATGGTTTTGAAAGAGATTTCTTCAGAACAGATCATTTTTCTTTTCCTTGAAAAATTTATTTTGGAGCTCAGGAAAATATGTAAAACTTCCTACATTAGTTTATGGAACCAGCATAGCCATGAAACCAAAATTAATTTATGATAGCACATATATAAAAACTTTTCTATGAAATGCTTTCCATTTTTACTTATGAATATATAATTTTTAAAAAACTGAATAAGACATTAGCAACTCAAATTGAGAAGTGCATTAAATGTAAAAGACATCAACAGAACTATAGACCAATGGAACAAGATAGAGAACCCAGAGATAAATCCACGCACCTATGGGTACCTTATTTTTGACAAAGGAGGTGAAATGATAAAATGGGACAAAGACAGCCTCTTCAACAAATGGTCCCAGGAAAATTGGACAGCTACATGCAAAAAAAAAATGAAGTTGGAACATTCCCTGACACCATACGCTAAGATCAACTCAAAATGGATTAAGGACCTAAATGTAAGACCAGAAACCATCAAACTCTTAGAGGAGAATATAGGCAAAACTCTCAAGGACATCAATCAAAGCAAGATCTTCTCTGACCCACCAACTAAAATAGTGGAACTGAAAAGAAAAATGAACATGTGGGACCTCATGAAACTTAAAAGCTTTTGTACAGCAAAAGAAATTACAAAAAAGCTCAACAGACACCTCACAGAGTGGGAGAAAATCATAGCAAATGAAACAACAGACAAAGAATTAATCTCCAAAATCTACAAGCAAAGCAACTCAGACAACTCAGCACAGGGAAAACGAACAACCCAATCAAAAAATGGGAAAAAGATCTAAAGAGACACCTTCCAAAGAGGACATACAGATGGCCCAAAAGCACATGAAACGATGCTCAATCTCACTTCTTATTAGAGAAATGCAAATTAAAACTACAATGAGATATCACCTCACACCTGTCAGAATGGCCATCATCAACAAATCGACAGACAATAAATGCTGGAGAGAGTGTGGAGAAAAGGGAACCCTCTTGTATTTCTGGTGGGAATGTCAATTGATACAGCCTCTATGGAAGACAGTATGGAGATTCCTTAAAAAACTAAAAATAGAAGCACCCTATGACCCAGCAATCCCACTACTAGGCTTATTTCCTGATGAAATTAAAACTGAAAGAAGCACCTGTACCCCAATGTTCATTGCAGCTCTCTATACAATAGCCAGAACATGGAAGCAACCTAGGTGTCCATCGATGAATGAATGAAAAGAGAAGCTCTGGTATATATATACAATGGAATACTACTCAGCTGTTAAAAGAAATGCAGAAGACTCAGTTCTAATGAAGTGGCTGGCTCTAGAACCTGTCATAAAAAGTGAAGTAAGTCAAAAAGAGAAAGACAAATACAGTATACTAACACACATATATGGAATATAGTAGGACAGTCTTGATAACACACACAGGGAACTCATGGAAAAACAGACAGAGCACAGACATAGGGACATTGTGGAGAAGAAATAGGGAGGGGGAGGCATGGAGGGAGTAACATGGAAACCTATACTGTCATGTGTGGAAAAGACAGCTATTGTCATTGTGCTAAGGGAATAGGAGTGCTTACAATGGCATGGGGCGATGGTCCGGAGGGGTGGGAAGAGGGGAACTGGGAGGGTAGGGACCAGGGATATGCATATGACTGATCTGGGAACATACATGTCTGTGAACAACAAAACTCTGTAAAACCTTTAAAATAAAGAATAAAAAAAAAAAGTAAAAGACATCAACATCATGTCAAGTTTATACTGAGATAAGTCATTGCAAGTATGATTCAATCTAGGAAATATAAATGTAATTAAATATAAAAATGCAAATCTTTGCTGTACCATATCTACAGAAACTCAAAAGCATAAATATTTAGTAGTCAGATGGTAGAATTATTTTCTTTAAAGCAAATGAACTATAAGGATGCTTATTATCATCACTACATTCTATATTGGACTAGAGTAGGTAACCAAACTAATAAGATATTTATTTATAAGAGAAAGGTTGATCCTATAATTATTTCCAGATATTCTCATAACTTCCCTATAAAATATGTCTATCATGTCTATGATAATTCTAACATCAAAGATCAACTGATCTGAATCCCTTTTACAGATTCATAGAAAAGTGTCTCCAGTTCACAATAAAATCTATAAACTCATCTGTAGAGGTACTCTTATTTTCTATTTTCTCTTAAGTTCTGATAGAAGGCATGTCTCTCTTCCCATCAAGGATCACCCCTTCACTCAATGTCTGGGTCTCTTGCCTTCTCTTTTCTCAAGGGCTCATGTATTTTTTCCTTCTCGCTCTCCTGAACCTTTCACTTCTTCCTTCCTTCTGGATTATTTACTCATTTCAGCAGGTAAAAAAATTTTTGATGTTCAAAATGTTTTGAAGAGGCAAATCATTTTCTGTCCCCCTTTGCCATTTCTGCTACAACTTCATTTATTCATCCTTTATGCCGGAAAACTTTCTTTAGTCTTGATAACACAAAGAGAAAGACAAATACAGTACCCCGGAATATAGTAGGACAGTCTTGATAACACACACAGGGAACTCATGGAAAAACAGACAGAGCACAGACATAGGGACATTGTGGAGAAGAAATAGGGAGGGGGAGGCATGGAGGGAGTAACATGGAAACCTATACTGTCATGTGTGGAAAAGACAGCTATTGTCATTGTGCTAAGGGAATAGGAGTGCTTACAATGGCATGGGGCGATGGTCCGGAGGGGTGGGAAGAGGGGAACTGGGAGGGTAGGGACCAGGGATATGCATATGACTGATCTGGGAACATACATGTCTGTGAACAACAAAACTCTGTAAAACCTTTAAAATAAAGAATAAAAAAAAAAAGTAAAAGACATCAACATCATGTCAAGTTTATACTGAGATAAGTCATTGCAAGTATGATTCAATCTAGGAAATATAAATGTAATTAAATATAAAAATGCAAATCTTTGCTGTACCATATCTACAGAAACTCAAAAGCATAAATATTTAGTAGTCAGATGGTAGAATTATTTTCTTTAAAGCAAATGAACTATAAGGATGCTTATTATCATCACTACATTCTATATTGGACTAGAGTAGGTAACCAAACTAATAAGATATTTATTTATAAGAGAAAGGTTGATCCTATAATTATTTCCAGATATTCTCATAACTTCCCTATAAAATATGTCTATCATGTCTATGATAATTCTAACATCAAAGATCAACTGATCTGAATCCCTTTTACAGATTCATAGAAAAGTGTCTCCAGTTCACAATAAAATCTATAAACTCATCTGTAGAGGTACTCTTATTTTCTATTTTCTCTTAAGTTCTGATAGAAGGCATGTCTCTCTTCCCATCAAGGATCACCCCTTCACTCAATGTCTGGGTCTCTTGCCTTCTCTTTTCTCAAGGGCTCATGTATTTTTTCCTTCTCGCTCTCCTGAACCTTTCACTTCTTCCTTCCTTCTGGATTATTTACTCATTTCAGCAGGTAAAAAAATTTTTGATGTTCAAAATGTTTTGAAGAGGCAAATCATTTTCTGTCCCCCTTTGCCATTTCTGCTACAACTTCATTTATTCATCCTTTATGCCGGAAAACTTTCTTTAAAGGAGTATGAGGAAAACTTTTTTTTTAAGGAGTTAACTGTCTACTCCTGTTGCCTGCACTCCCCATCTTCAATTATTATTCTAATCATCCCAAACTGGATTTCACCCTCTTTTACTGAAGTTGTTTTAAGGTTATCAACTGTGTTTCTTCCTTTCCAATCTCTTAGTAGTGCCTGATGGAATTCTTAGAGATCTCTTCTTAAAACTCCATGTACCCAGGCTACCCTGATGGTCTAGTAGGTAACGAGTCTGCCTTGCAGTGTAAGGGGCACTGGTTCGATCCCTGGCCCAGGAAGATCCCACGTGCTGCAGAGGCGCTGGACCAGTGTGTCCAATACAAGTCAGCACTCTGGAGCGCATGTGCCCAGAGTCAGGTGCTCTGCAGTGAGAGAGGCCACTGCGATGGAGGGCCCACAGATGCCAAAGAATAAAGATGCATGAAAATAATAATAATAATAAAAAAACAATAAAAGAGATCAAATTTTTTTTAAAAAATCCATCTTCTCTTGACATCACTCTTTCCTGCAATTCCTACTTTCTCGCTTTCTCAGGCTCCTTTGCTATCTCTTCCTCCTACAGTTTTCTATGGTTTGCTCTCTCTTCCTCCCATAACTGACATCTAAATGCTACACTGACTGAGAGTTTGGTACTATATTCTTCTTCTCTCTTCTCCTTACATTTTCTTATCTGGTCCTATGTCTTCTTTTTTTTTTAGCTTTATTTATTTTATTATTTATTTTTGGGTGGGGGTCGGGTTGGGGAGGGACGGGAGTGGGCGGTCCACTTCTATTGGTCTTTCATTTGTCTATTTTCATCCATCTTTGTTCTTTAGCTCCTGTGGGCCTCCCATCACGGTGGCGTCTGTCGTTGCTGAGCGCAGGCTCTGGGCGCATGCGCTCCAGAGCTCCGGCTCAGTAATTGGACACATCGGTCCAGCCGCTCCGCAGCACGTGGGATCTTCCCAGGCCAGGGATCGAACCGGCGCCCCTTGCACTGCAAGGCGGTGTCCTTACCCACTGGACCACCAGGGGAAGCCCTGGTCCTATGTCTTTTAATTCTACCCACATGCTTCCAAATTCCAAGTTCATGTCTCTAGGACTAAGTGTTCCCTGATCTCTAGATTCATCTATGCAACCACCTATTTGACATATTCACTTGAATGTCTGCTACATGTTTCAAAGTAAACAATTCCCAAACAGAATCCTTGATCCTCCCTCTCCCTTGACAAAACACTATTTTCCCAGTGTTTGTTATCTCAGCAAATGGCACCACAACCCACCCAGTTACTCAAGCCAAAAGCTAATAATTCTCTCCATTAAATGCATCAGCGAGTCTGATTCATTCTACTTCATAGCATATCTTGAATACAACCATTTCTAACCATCTACTGGTGGCAATCTAGTCAAGCCACTATTACCTCTCAATTCCTACAATGCAACCTCTTCCTCCTCCTCCTAGTCACTGGAAGGTTTTCCTCTACATAGTCTGAGCTATTGTTTCAAAATAAAAATAACTATTCTGACTTTTTAATAGCTCCAAACAGTAACTGGGGGGTCTGTGGTAACTCAGTGGTAGAAAGAATCTGCCTGTGATGCAGGAGACACGGGTTCAGTCCCTGGGTTAGGACGATCCCTTGGAGGAGGGCATAGCAACTCATTTCAGTATTCTTGCTTGGAGAATTCCATGGACAGAGGAGTTTGGCAGGCTACAGTCCATAGGGTCACAAAGTGTCTGACACAACTAAAGAAACTAAGCAGCAACAGTACTTACATTTGGACTCTTTTCCCCAGCCTAAAAAGCCTCATATCATCTTGATTCTTATCTACCTCTTTGAACTACCCTCTTGTCCACTACCACTCCAGCCTCTTGGATTCACTTTCTGATCCTTGAACATCAAGCTCCTTCAGGGCTTTTTGCATTTGCTGTTTACTCTATCTGGAAAGTTCCTGACATTACTAAGTCTCTAATCTCCAGCACCATGTCAGAGAAGTGTTCCTTGGTGATATTTAGAGGGTCTTTCTGTTACATCATTATTTTTTACTTGCTCCATAGCACTACAGTTTTTTTTTTGTTCCGCCGGCCCCTTGCACTGCAAGGCGGTGTCCTTACCCACTGGACCACCAGGGGAAGCCCTGGTCCTATGTCTTTTAATTCTACCCACATGCTTCCAAATTCCAAGTTCATGTCTCTAGGACTAAGTGTTCCCTGATCTCTAGATTCATCTATGCAACCACCTATTTGACATATTCACTTGAATGTCTGCTACATGTTTCAAAGTAAACAATTCCCAAACAGAATCCTTGATCCTCCCTCTCCCTTGACAAAACACTATTTTCCCAGTGTTTGTTATCTCAGCAAATGGCACCACAACCCACCCAGTTACTCAAGCCAAAAGCTAATAATTCTCTCCATTAAATGCATCAGCGAGTCTGATTCATTCTACTTCATAGCATATCTTGAATACAACCATTTCTAACCATCTACTGGTGGCAATCTAGTCAAGCCACTATTACCTCTCAATTCCTACAATGCAACCTCTTCCTCCTCCTCCTAGTCACTGGAAGGTTTTCCTCTACATAGTCTGAGCTATTGTTTCAAAATAAAAATAACTATTCTGACTTTTTAATAGCTCCAAACAGTAACTGGGGGATCTGTGGTAACTCAGTGGTAGAAAGAATCTGCCTGTGATGCAGGAGACACGGGTTCAGTCCCTGGGTTAGGACGATCCCTTGGAGGAGGGCATAGCAACTCATTTCAGTATTCTTGCTTGGAGAATTCCATGGACAGAGGAGTTTGGCAGGCTACAGTCCATAGGGTCACAAAGTGTCTGACACAACTAAAGAAACTAAGCAGCAACAGTACTTACATTTGGACTCTTTTCCCCAGCCTAAAAAGCCTCATATCATCTTGATTCTTATCTACCTCTTTGAACTACCCTCTTGTCCACTACCACTCCAGCCTCTTGGATTCACTTTCTGATCCTTGAACATCAAGCTCCTTCAGGGCTTTTTGCATTTGCTGTTTACTCTATCTGGAAAGTTCCTGACATTACTAAGTCTCTAATCTCCAGCACCATGTCAGAGAAGTGTTCCTTGGTGATATTTAGAGGGTCTTTCTGTTACATCATTATTTTTTACTTGCTCCATAGCACTACAGTTTATATATATTTAGTATGTATTTGTTTCCTTGTTTGTGACTCATCCTCCTCCACTAGAATGCAATCTCTCTGGGCTCAGACCAGTCATATCTCCAACATCGTAAGTGCTCAATAATATTTTTAAATAAAACTTAAGATGTCACCTGGCTAATTATTAGAACTACTTAACGAGTTCAAAAGGTAACCAGAGGGGCTTCCCTGGTGGTCCACTGGGTCAGAATACCGCCCTGCAGTGCAAGGCGCCAGTTTGATCCCTGGCCTGGGAAGATCCCACATGCCGTGGAGTGGCTGGACTGATGTGTCCAACTACTGAGCCGGAACTCTGGAGTGCATGCGCCCAGAGCTGGTGCTCTGCAGCAACAGGGGCCACTGCAATGGGAGGCCCACACAGGCCAAAGAACAAACATGGAAATAAATGAAAGATCAATAGAAGTGGCCAAAAATGAAAAAGGTAACCAGATACTATAGCAACAGATAAATTTTAGCAATATTCCTTTTCCCAAGTAATAATAATTAGAAAATATAATAGATTTTTGAAACTCTCATCCACAGCAGCAACAAAATCTTATTCAATTTCTATCAGTAAACCTAATAAGAAATATACAAGAATATATTTGAAAAAAAAAAAAAAGCAACTGTAAAACCTAACTAAAGTATATAAGAGAAAATGTGATTAAGTAGACTAGCATAGTTTATTTCTGGGTGGTATTAAAGAAACCATGTTCTAAAAATAAACTTACAAATTCAACTCAGTATCAATAATAATCTTGAAATGATTTTAAAAAACATTAACAAGTCATTTCTGAAATTTATCTGGAGAAGAAAATAAATTAGAATGTCTAAGAAAACTTATCTCAAGGAAAGAATATTAAGGGGGGAGGTTTACCTTTTCTGGTATTTTTACACACTTGAATTCACTTAAAAATCAAAAGTGATGAAACAGTGTAGAACTAGCATAAGCATAGACAAAATCTATAAAGCAGAAACCATGTATGTAAGAGAATTTGCTGATATTTAGAGGGTCTTTCTGTTACATCATTATTTTTTACTTGCTCCATAGCACTACAGTTTATATATATTTAGTATGTATTTGTTTCCTTGTTTGTGACTCATCCTCCTCCACTAGAATGCAATCTCTCTGGGCTCAGACCAGTCATATCTCCAACATCGTAAGTGCTCAATAATATTTTTAAATAAAACTTAAGATGTCACCTGGCTAATTATTAGAACTACTTAACGAGTTCAAAAGGTAACCAGAGGGGCTTCCCTGGTGGTCCAATGGGTCAGAATACCGCCCTGCAGTGCAAGGGGCGCCAGTTTGATCCCTGGCCTGGGAAGATCCCACATGCCGTGGAGTGGCTGGACTGATGTGTCCAACTACTGAGCCGGAACTCTGGAGTGCATGCGCCCAGAGCTGGTGCTCTGCAGCAACAGGGGCCACTGCAATGGGAGGCCCACACAGGCCAAAGAACAAACATGGAAATAAATGAAAGATCAATAGAAGTGGCCAAAAATGAAAAAGGTAACCAGATACTATAGCAACAGATAAATTTTAGCAATATTCCTTTTCCCAAGTAATAATAATTAGAAAATATAATAGATTTTTGAAACTCTCATCCACAGCAGCAACAAAATCTTATTCAATTTCTATCAGTAAACCTAATAAGAAATATACAAGAATATATTTGAAAAAAAAAAAAAAGCAACTGTAAAACCTAACTAAAGTATATAAGAGAAAATGTGATTAAGTAGACTAGCATAGTTTATTTCTGGGTGGTATTAAAGAAACCATGTTCTAAAAATAAACTTACAAATTCAACTCAGTATCAATAATAATCTTGAAATGATTTTAAAAAACATTAACAAGTCATTTCTGAAATTTATCTGGAGAAGAAAATAAATTAGAATGTCTAAGAAAACTTATCTCAAGGAAAGAATATTAAGGGGGGAGGTTTACCTTTTCTGGTATTTTTACACACTTGAATTCACTTAAAAATCAAAAGTGATGAAACAGTGTAGAACTAGCATAAGCATAGACAAAATCTATAAAGCAGAAACCATGTATGTAAGAGAATTTGCTTTAAAATAAATGTTATATTTCAAATCATGGCTAAGAAAATTCTGTGTAATAAATGGTGCTGAGAAAATTAGTTATTGATTTTTTAAGTAAAATAAAACTAAGTTTCAACCAAGCATTATATACAAATGCAAATTCTTTATGAATTCAAGAGCTAGGCATAAAATTTAAAACTAGAGAAACATTAGAAAAATGTATAGTAATCTTGAAATTTAAGAGCCGGATAGCCATAAAATCCCAAAAAACACGAATGGCCTAATGATTTAAGTTATCTTAATAAAGGATAACAAGGATAGTGAGTAGAAGAATGTGCATTCATTAACTGAGAAAACACCAAAATCGCAACTAGCTGCTGAACACCTATCAACAAGAGGATGTTGGAACCCACCAATAAATAAATAAATAAATAAATAAAAAGTAAGTCATAAGAAAAGTTTAAAAAGGAATGAAAGACCTAAAGAAATTATCTGCAACATATACAATATACAAAGTATTAATATAGAAAATACATAAGAAATATCTATAAATCAGTAAAAGACAACATAGGAGAAAAATGGACAGAGATTATGAAGAGACAAGTCAAGAAGAAATACATTAGGCCAATAAAAACATTAACAGATGCTGAGTCTCACGGGAAATTATAGAAATACAAATTTAACACAGTGGGTTTTTTTGTTTGTTTGTTTTTTCCCATCATCATTCTGGCAAGAGCCTGAAAAAATAACCTCATACAACTCAATAGCAACAAAACAACACAATTTAAAAACCAACAAAGGAATTAAATAGATATTTTTCCAAAGAAGACAAACAGATGGCCATCAGGTACATGAAATGATTGACATTATTAATCAACAGGGAAAGGCAAATCAAAACCACAATGAGATATCACCTTGAAACTACTAGATTATCATGAAAAAGACAACAGATAACAAGTGCTGATGAGGATATGGGATAATATGGATAATGTTAACAGCAACTCACATTTCCTTGGTCAAGCACCCTTCTAAAGTCCTTTGCATGTATCAACTCGCCCTATCTTTGGAGTCATTTGAAGTGGCATGTACTGTAGTATATATTATAACATCCTGAATTTATAGATGAGCAGACTGAAGGTCAATCATGTTAAGTAACTTGGGATCATCATCAGCAAGTATCACTCCAGAACTGAAGTTGAAATTTGTCTAATTCCCAAGTTCCCATTCTTAAATGCCCTTTTGGTGCTTTTTGAGTCAGCAGTCAGAAAGAGTGTCTTTCCTGATTATAGCATTATATACAAATGCAAATTCTTTATGAATTCAAGAGCTAGGCATAAAATTTAAAACTAGAGAAACATTAGAAAAATGTATAGTAATCTTGAAATTTAAGAGCCGGATAGCCATAAAATCCCAAAAAACACGAATGGCCTAATGATTTAAGTTATCTTAATAAAGGATAACAAGGATAGTGAGTAGAAGAATGTGCATTCATTAACTGAGAAAACACCAAAATCGCAACTAGCTGCTGAACACCTATCAACAAGAGGATGTTGGAACCCACCAATAAATAAATAAATAAATAAAAAGTAAGTCATAAGAAAAGTTTAAAAAGGAATGAAAGACCTAAAGAAATTATCTGCAACATATACAATATACAAAGTATTAATATAGAAAATACATAAGAAATATCTATAAATCAGTAAAAGACAACATAGGAGAAAAATGGACAGAGATTATGAAGAGACAAGTCAAGAAGAAATACATTAGGCCAATAAAAACATTAACAGATGCTGAGTCTCACGGGAAATTATAGAAATACAAATTTAACACAGTGGGTTTTTTTGTTTGTTTGTTTTTCCCATCATCATTCTGGCAAGAGCCTGAAAAAATAACCTCATACAACTCAATAGCAACAAAACAACACAATTTAAAAACCAACAAAGGAATTAAATAGATATTTTTCCAAAGAAGACAAACAGATGGCCATCAGGTACATGAAATGATTGACATTATTAATCAACGGGGAAAGGCAAATCAAAACCACAATGAGATATCACCTTGAAACTACTAGATTATCATGAAAAAGACAACAGATAACAAGTGCTGATGAGGATATGGGATAATATGGATAATGTTAACAGCAACTCACATTTCCTTGGTCAAGCACCCTTCTAAAGTCCTTTGCATGTATCAACTCGCCCTATCTTTGGAGTCATTTGAAGTGGCATGTACTGTAGTATATATTATAACATCCTGAATTTATAGATGAGCAGACTGAAGGTCAATCATGTTAAGTAACTTGGGATCATCATCAGCAAGTATCACTCCAGAACTGAAGTTGAAATTTGTCTAATTCCCAAGTTCCCATTCTTAAATGCCCTTTTGGTGCTTTTTGAGTCAGCAGTCAGAAAGAGTGTCTTTCCTGATTACCCACAGATGCAAGTTTTTCCAGACACATTCAAAAATATGTTTATTGAAGTTGCTTGGTGAACTGCTTGTACCATATACTTTCAGAACTAGAATCTGAAAATAGAGTTCTGAATTGAATTGTTTCTTTTTTAAAGCATATTCCTCGGGTGACCCTAATGTACTCTGACTTTTGAGAACCACAGATTCATCAACCAGATTATATGGCATGAACAGGAAATATGCCTTGAACAAATCTCAACTCATGCTTTTTCTATCAGAACTACTAACTATCCATCTTCAGGTGGTTTTTTCTTTGTTTCCTACTGCCAAGGATAAACCATAACTTTGTATCAGCTTGACCACCTACAAGGACATATTCCTATGATGACTTGGAGTTACTCTTGCCCCTGACCTTTATGTTCCACTGGAAATTTCATCACGTGAAATTTCATCACGTTAGTCTAGGTCATTAAAAAAGTCACAGAGAGCCATGTCTTCTGGATGAGTTATATAAACCCACAAGCATATCAGTTCTGAGGAGTATGCAAGCTGACTTTGGACCAAGGAAGAGGGCTATGTGTCTTCATATCTGCCTCTCAGTTTCCCTCTCTCTCCCTCTTCTGTGTCCTCCTCCTCCTTTTCACAGGGAAAGGGTGGAGAGTAAATTTCTTTCCTACTTCCTTCTCTAGCCAAACCCTTTCAACTTCTGGAACCTCATGGTTTCAAAGCCACTATACACTCTTTCCTAAAAATGTTCTCAACCTGCTATCCCAGGGAGAGCAGAACATTGATATCATTCTCAGAGCCAATACACATGAAACTCAAATGCTTCCTGGGGCAAACTCATCAGGTATATTCATTTGCTTGCTTTCCTCTCATTGCAGCAATTCAGAATAGCATGTATGTTTGGACACTCCATTGAAATAGATCATCTATAATTTACAACTATGTCTCTCTCCTGTAGCTGCACTTGCATACAAGGGTATTTTCAGAAAGATAATTTTGGCAGCTGTCACCATCCTTGGAGAACTAGAGCTAGCAGAAGCTAGACCTCTCTTCAATGCAGCCAGATTCCATAAAAAGGTAAACATTGGACAAAGCCTGCTCAGTGCCACTCAGTCTTTGTCACACTCTGGTCCTAGCGTGTACTTGAGAGTTGTTGATTTAACTTATATTTTTCCTTATCAAACATACATACATCAGGCTCAGCAGGCAATCTGAGTTTCCCTCCTTCCCCTCCAAAGTTTCCTGTTTGTGGGCTATCCACAGATGTTTTCTGTTTGCAGCAGCAAGGCACCAATAACCTATTTCTAACAAAAAAGCAAACAGCTTCCTCATGGCAATGAAGTTCTGATGGAAACTCCCAGCTAGTCAAGGAGGGAATGGGGTTATTGATTTTTAACCATTTAATACATCCATCTTCAGGTGGTTTTTCTTTGTTTCCTACTGCAAGATAACCTAAGACTTGGACATATTCCTATGATGACTTGGAGTTACTCTTGCCCCTGACCTTTATGTTCCACTGGAAATTTCATCACGTGAAATTTCATCACGTTAGTCTAGGTCATTAAAAAAGTCACAGAGAGCCATGTCTTCTGGATGAGTTATATAAACCCACAAGCATATCAGTTCTGAGGAGTATGCAAGCTGACTTTGGACCAAGGAAGAGGGCTATGTGTCTTCATATCTGCCTCTCAGTTTCCCTCTCTCTCCCTCTTCTGTGTCCTCCTCCTCCTTTTCACAGGGAAAGGGTGGAGAGTAAATTTCTTTCCTACTTCCTTCTCTAGCCAAACCCTTTCAACTTCTGGAACCTCATGGTTTCAAAGCCACTATACACTCTTTCCTAAAAATGTTCTCAACCTGCTATCCCAGGGAGAGCAGAACATTGATATCATTCTCAGAGCCAATACACATGAAACTCAAATGCTTCCTGGGGCAAACTCATCAGGTATATTCATTTGCTTGCTTTCCTCTCATTGCAGCAATTCAGAATAGCATGTATGTTTGGACACTCCATTGAAATAGATCATCTATAATTTACAACTATGTCTCTCTCCTGTAGCTGCACTTGCATACAAGGGTATTTTCAGAAAGATAATTTTGGCAGCTGTCACCATCCTTGGAGAACTAGAGCTAGCAGAAGCTAGACCTCTCTTCAATGCAGCCAGATTCCATAAAAAGGTAAACATTGGACAAAGCCTGCTCAGTGCCACTCAGTCTTTGTCACACTCTGGTCCTAGCGTGTACTTGAGAGTTGTTGATTTAACTTATATTTTTCCTTATCAAACATACATACATCAGGCTCAGCAGGCAATCTGAGTTTCCCTCCTTCCCCTCCAAAGTTTCCTGTTTGTGGGCTATCCACAGATGTTTTCTGTTTGCAGCAGCAAGGCACCAATAACCTATTTCTAACAAAAAGCAAACAGTTTCCCCTCATGGCAATGAAGTTCTGATGGAAACTCCCCAGCTAGTCAAGGAGGGAATGGGGTTATTGTAAACATTTATTCATCAGGCAGTAGGCCTCTTTAATCCTCTACACTGCCAAACCCCCATGCTGGCCTCTGACCAACCAGTCAGGACTTCAAAAGGAGCATGCTGGAGGAACCATGGGGGCTCTGGAGGGTGCAACCTGTTCCCTTGGCTGGACAGGCTGTCTGCCACTGTGGTGTGGGGAAGTTTGGGTTCATATTAACAGGGTCTGGAGTGAGCCTCTGGACCAAAAACTAGGCTGAAGTTCAATTCAAGGGTAAAGAGAAAGGGGGAACACCTCCATGGAAGAGATGGCTTGAGGGTAGGGCTGCCAGATTTAGCAAATAAATAAAACAGGACACCCCCATTAAATCTAAATTACGAGTTACTGAATTTTTTTTTTTAGTGTATGTACCATGCAACATTTGGGACATGCTAAAAAGTTAATTGTGCTTTATCAGAAATTCCTGTAAGTAGGTATCCTGCACTTTAACTGACCCACTCTCCTGGGGAGCCTTTATCTTTGACGGGGGCCTTCTCTGGTTTATAGCTTTCAGGTATCACTGTTTTTCCTTGCAGCCTGACCTGCTGGGATATGTTTTTGGAAACTCTAAAAATGACATATCCCTTCCCTCTCTCCTTTCTCCTAGGGGTATCCAGGTGCACAGATCCAGTGAAAGCTTTCATTTCATTTCCTGGCAGTGAATCCTCAACATGGAGCCAGATCCTCCCAGCAGGCCAGCTCCACTTGTGGGAAAAGGAGAGGTAATTCTGCAGTTGTGTCAACTCCTTCAGGTGGCAAGGATTTCACTGGAACTCAAGATGACCAGATCACTCAGAAGTTGTTGCAGCCAGATTCCATAAAAGGTAAACATTGGACAAAGCCTGCTCAGTGCCACTCAGTCTTTGTCACACTCTGGTCCTAGCGTGTACTTGAGAGTTGTTGATTTAACTTATATTTTTCCTTATCAAACATACATACATCAGGCTCAGCAGGCAATCTGAGTTTCCCTCCTTCCCCTCCAAAGTTTCCTGTTTGTGGGCTATCCACAGATGTTTTCTGTTTGCAGCAGCAAGGCACCAATAACCTATTTCTAACAAAAAAGCAAACAGCTTCCCTCATGGCAATGAAGTTCTGATGGAAACTCCCCAGCTAGTCAAGGAGGGAATGGGGTTATTGTAAACATTTATTCATCAGGCAGTAGGCCTCTTTAATCCTCTACACTGCCAAACCCCCATGCTGGCCTCTGACCAACCAGTCAGGACTTCAAAAGGAGCATGCTGGAGGAACCATGGGGCTCTGGAGGGTGCAACCTGTTCCCTTGGCTGGACAGGCTGTCTGCCACTGTGGTGTGGGGAAGTTTGGGTTCATATTAACAGGGTCTGGAGTGAGCCTCTGGACCAAAAACTAGGCTGAAGTTCAATTCAAGGGTAAAGAGAAAGGGGGAACACCTCCATGGAAGAGATGGCTTGAGGGTAGGGCTGCCAGATTTAGCAAATAAATAAAACAGGACACCCCCATTAAATCTAAATTACGAGTTACTGAATTTTTTTTAGTGTATGTACCATGCAACATTTGGGACATGCTAAAAAGTTAATTGTGCTTTATCAGAAATTCCTGTAAGTAGGTATCCTGCACTTTAACTGACCCACTCTCCTGGGGAGCCTTTATCTTTGACGGGGGCCTTCTCTGGTTTATAGCTTTCAGGTATCACTGTTTTTCCTTGCAGCCTGACCTGCTGGGATATGTTTTTGGAAACTCTAAAAATGACATATCCCTTCCCTCTCTCCTTTCTCCTAGGGGTATCCAGGTGCACAGATCCAGTGAAAGCTTTCATTTCATTTCCTGGCAGTGAATCCTCAACATGGAGCCAGATCCTCCCAGCAGGCCAGCTCCACTTGTGGGAAAAGGAGAGGTAATTCTGCAGTTGTGTCAACTCCTTCAGGTGGCAAGGATTTCACTGAGGAAGAGATATCCTCAACACAGAAACTCTGAAGGGTAAGCTGCTTCATCCAAAGACCTCACCTCAGTAATGTGATATCTATATGGATGAACTCTCAGTTCAGCTCATCACTGATCAACTGTGAAAGGTTGTTCTATGCACAATCAGATCACTACCAATGAGCAAACCTGCCATTGGTGTTGCTGTATTGCCAGAAATAATAGCCTTATACCTGATGGTGGCCTAACAAGTTGACCTGGGGAAGTGGGGAGAAAACATCTTGTTTTCCAGGTTCAGACTTCTCATTTGCAGGATGATGTTAAGTTGTTGCATAGAGTCCTTGGTGAAGGCTGAGCATCCTAGACCCTGAGTCTTTCCAGCCCCATGCCAACTAGAGTGGCTCCATTCTTAATGGTTTAATACTTGAAGGCTTTATCTCAGACTGTGTTTGAAAGAAAGGTACTATAAGTGAAAAGCAAGTTTGAAAATGACTGACCTGGGATAAACTGTATAATTTCCCTAGCAATACCTCTGCAGGAAAAGTGTCTCCACATTTTATCAGTGCTTCTCCGAAACTCTTCACGTGTCACTCCAGGCCTTCTAAGCATTGGCACCAGGCTCCTTGGGATCCCCATTCCCCACCTTCATGTGCCTCCTTCCATTTGTAACAGATCATTCCCTAAATAGCCCATTTTCCTTCTCTCCTCTACTATTCAATTTTGAAAAACTCTTCTCATCTTTCCAAGCCAGATTCAAACTGGTCCTCTATGGAGAAGTCCTCAGCTTCTCTCAGAGTTGGGCATACTATTTGTTTGGTTCCATGCTGTGAACACACTCTTCATTGATTATTTGTCAATGCAATTCCCACACTCTACTTTAGGAGAGCAGAAGCTGGCCTATGTCCTTCCCAAAAGCCAGCGCAGGGCACTGCATACACCAGTGCATAATGAACCTTCTTCTTGCCTGGGTTGCTTGTTTTCCGTCTTCTGAGCCAAACTCCTTCCCCTCACCTCAGTGGGAAAAGGAGAGGTAATTCTGCAGTTGTGTCAACTCCTTCAGGTGGCAAGGATTTCACTGAGGAAGAGATATCCTCAACACAGAAACTCTGAAGGGTAAGCTGCTTCATCCAAAGACCTCACCTCAGTAATGTGATATCTATATGGATGAACTCTCAGTTCAGCTCATCACTGATCAACTGTGAAAGGTTGTTCTATGCACAAATCAGATCACTACCAATGAGCAAACCTGCCATTGGTGTTGCTGTATTGCCAGAAATAATAGCCTTATACCTGATGGTGGCCTAACAAGTTGACCTGGGGAAGTGGGGAGAAAACATCTTGTTTTCCAGGTTCAGACTTCTCATTTGCAGGATGATGTTAAGTTGTTGCATAGAGTCCTTGGTGAAGGCTGAGCATCCTAGACCCTGAGTCTTTCCAGCCCCATGCCAACTAGAGTGGCTCCATTCTTAATGGTTTAATACTTGAAGGCTTTATCTCAGACTGTGTTTGAAAGAAAGGTACTATAAGTGAAAAGCAAGTTTGAAAATGACTGACCTGGGATAAACTGTATAATTTCCCTAGCAATACCTCTGCAGGAAAAGTGTCTCCACATTTTATCAGTGCTTCTCCGAAACTCTTCACGTGTCACTCCAGGCCTTCTAAGCATTGGCACCAGGCTCCTTGGGATCCCCATTCCCCACCTTCATGTGCCTCCTTCCATTTGTAACAGATCATTCCCTAAATAGCCCATTTTCCTTCTCTCCTCTACTATTCAATTTTGAAAAACTCTTCTCATCTTTCCAAGCCAGATTCAAACTGGTCCTCTATGGAGAAGTCCTCAGCTTCTCTCAGAGTTGGGCATACTATTTGTTTGGTTCCATGCTGTGAACACACTCTTCATTGATTATTTGTCAATGCAATTCCCACACTCTACTTTAGGAGAGCAGAAGCTGGCCTATGTCCTTCCCAAAAGCCAGCGCAGGGCACTGCATACACCAGTGCATAATGAACCTTCTTCTTGCCTGGGTTGCTTGTTTTCTCCGTCTTCTGAGCCAAACTCCTTTTCACCTTCAGGATCCAGATGGAAAATGGCTGCCTCCATGATGTCTTCCCTTACTCTCTCTGTGTCCTCACCAAACACATTATAAGCACTTTCATTGTATTATTACATTTCCTCTATAATCATTTATTTAGATACACAATTTCCTCCCACAAAGTGAGATTCCTGAGAGCAAAAACTGTCCTATTCATCTCTGTGACAGAGCTTAATACTTCATATTGAGTTGGTACTTAAATAATGTTTATTGAATAAATGAATAAGTAATTGAAAGAAAAAGCAAATGAACAAAGTTCAATCCACCACTATTTCTCATACAGCAACAATACAGTTAGTGAAGCTGTACTGTATAGGAGGTTAAGAACATGGGGTCTGGACTATGCTTGATTTGATTCTCAACATCTCCACTTACTAAATGTATAGTTTTCTAGATGCAAATTAAACATTTTTGCCTTACCTTTATCCTGTGTAAAAGGAGAACAATTATTCCATTCTCATAGGATGGCTATGAGACTCAGATCAACAAAGTCAAGTACTTCTGATACCTAGCAGGTGCTAAACAAATGTCCGTCATGATGCTGATGACGATCACTGTAGTTTATGTAATAAAGATAGGAAAACCTGTCTTTTGTCTTTTTAATTTTGTTTCTTCATCAAACAAAAACTCCTGAATATTTAGTAGATCTTAGCAACATGAATCCATTTCCAGCATTTCCACAATATATACAATTAGCATAGCATGGGTTATTATTAAACATGTTAGGAGAGAAGACCAGTTACATCCTGGAACAAAACAATTGCATTATGAAACTTTCATCTTCCAAGCCAGATTCAAACTGGTCCTCTATGGAGAAGTCCTCAGCTTCTCTCAGAGTTGGGCATACTATTTGTTTGGTTCCATGCTGTGAACACACTCTTCATTGATTATTTGTCAATGCAATTCCCACACTCTACTTTAGGAGAGCAGAAGCTGGCCTATGTCCTTCCCAAAAGCCAGCGCAGGGCACTGCATACACCAGTGCATAATGAACCTTCTTCTTGCCTGGGTTGCTTGTTTTCTCCGTCTTCTGAGCCAAACTCCTTTTCACCTTCAGGATCCAGATGGAAAATGGCTGCCTCCATGATGTCTTCCCTTACTCTCTGTGTCCTCACCAAACACATTATAAGCACTTTCATTGTATTATTACATTTCCTCTATAATCATTTATTTAGATACACAATTTCCTCCCACAAAGTGAGATTCCTGAGAGCAAAAACTGTCCTATTCATCTCTGTGACAGAGCTTAATACTTCATATTGAGTTGGTACTTAAATAATGTTTATTGAATAAATGAATAAGTAATTGAAAGAAAAAGCAAATGAACAAAGTTCAATCCACCACTATTTCTCATACAGCAACAATACAGTTAGTGAAGCTGTACTGTATAGGAGGTTAAGAACATGGGGTCTGGACTATGCTTGATTTGATTCTCAACATCTCCACTTACTAAATGTATAGTTTTCTAGATGCAAATTAAACATTTTTGCCTTACCTTTATCCTGTGTAAAAGGAGAACAATTATTCCATTCTCATAGGATGGCTATGAGACTCAGATCAACAAAGTCAAGTACTTCTGATACCTAGCAGGTGCTAAACAAATGTCCGTCATGATGCTGATGACGATCACTGTAGTTTATGTAATAAAGATAGGAAAACCTGTCTTTTGTCTTTTTAATTTTGTTTCTTCATCAAACAAAAACTCCTGAATATTTAGTAGATCTTAGCAACATGAATCCATTTCCAGCATTTCCACAATATATACAATTAGCATAGCATGGGTTATTATTAAACATGTTAGGAGAGAAGACCAGTTACATCCTGGAACAAAAACAATTGCCTTTACATAAGGTTATGCCAATCCCCAAACCAGGATCAAGTTGAAGGCATCTTTCCTACCTGACTCCATCACATCCCTGTCCCTGTGGACATGTATTGTCTGTTTGCAAGAGGAGCCTACAGAGGGGTCTGTTCCACACCCTGAGCTGCCTAAGTTCTGCAGTAAGTATTTCATGTTTATTTAGAGTCAGTGCCTCACATGACTCACAAAGAGGCAGAGTTGTGAAGGTTCTACCTTAGTAACAAGACATGGAATCAGTGACAGCTTAGAAAGTTGAACTTCAGGACCCCATCTTTCCCCAACAGGCTACCATCTTTTCTTTTTATAGCAATTCTTATCTGATTGCTGAAATGCCTTCACTCTGTTGATTCTTTTACATTGGGCTCTGTGTGTCCAAGGGTTCTACATCCATGGAGTCAACAAATACAAGACTGAAAATATTGGGGGGAAAATCAGGTTGCAAAAAGCAAAGCAAAACTTGAATGTGCACGGGCCAGCAATTATTCATATAGCGCTTATACTGTATTAGGTACTATGAGTCATCTAGAGGTGATTTAAGGTACACAAGAGGACGTGTATAGATGATATGCCATTTTATATAAGGGATTTGAACATCCATGGATTTTTGGACACCCAGGAGGTCCTGAAATCAATCTCCAACTGATACCAAGGGACAACTGTTATTGCCTGAACTTTAGTAGCTCTTGAGTCTTTTAGGCATAAGGTTGTGTTCCTTAATAGCTTGGTTCCTGGCCAGTACCTATGTCTTTGAGGCATGGAAATTAGCTTGCAGGGAAAATTATTCCATTCTCATAGGATGGCTATGAGACTCAGATCAACAAAGTCAAGTACTTCTGATACCTAGCAGGTGCTAAACAAATGTCCGTCATGATGCTGATGACGATCACTGTAGTTTATGTAATAAAGATAGGAAAACCTGTCTTTTGTCTTTTTAATTTTGTTTCTTCATCAAACAAAAACTCCTGAATATTTAGTAGATCTTAGCAACATGAATCCATTTCCAGCATTTCCACAATATATACAATTAGCATAGCATGGGTTATTATTAAACATGTTAGGAGAGAAGACCAGTTACATCCTGGAACAAAAACAATTGCCTTTACATAAGGTTATGCCAATCCCCAAACCAGGATCAAGTTGAAGGCATCTTTCCTACCTGACTCCATCACATCCCTGTCCCTGTGGACATGTATTGTCTGTTTGCAAGAGGAGCCTACAGAGGGGTCTGTTCCACACCCTGAGCTGCCTAAGTTCTGCAGTAAGTATTTCATGTTTATTTAGAGTCAGTGCCTCACATGACTCACAAAGAGGCAGAGTTGTGAAGGTTCTACCTTAGTAACAAGACATGGAATCAGTGACAGCTTAGAAAGTTGAACTTCAGGACCCCATCTTTCCCCAACAGGCTACCATCTTTTCTTTTTATAGCAATTCTTATCTGATTGCTGAAATGCCTTCACTCTGTTGATTCTTTTACATTGGGCTCTGTGTGTCCAAGGGTTCTACATCCATGGAGTCAACAAATACAAGACTGAAAATATTGGGGGGAAAATCAGGTTGCAAAAAGCAAAGCAAAACTTGAATGTGCACGGGCCAGCAATTATTCATATAGCGCTTATACTGTATTAGGTACTATGAGTCATCTAGAGGTGATTTAAGGTACACAAGAGGACGTGTATAGATGATATGCCATTTTATATAAGGGATTTGAACATCCATGGATTTTTGGACACCCAGGAGGTCCTGAAATCAATCTCCAACTGATACCAAGGGACAACTGTTATTGCCTGAACTTTAGTAGCTCTTGAGTCTTTTAGGCATAAGGTTGTGTTCCTTAATAGCTTGGTTCCTGGCCAGTACCTATGTCTTTGAGGCATGGAAATTAGCTTGCAGAAGGAAATTCATCAGTCATGGCTGCCAACTGTTTTGTCTCCAAGGCACATTCATGGGTTTAAGCACATGGTTTGGACTGGGGTGGACAGAGCAAGCAAAGATAACTACAACCTAGTGGGAAAGTTCTCACAATCCCAGAATATGAATAGATTTCACCAAGACCTGGCTAATGCATGGCCCATCAACCACCCATACCCAGCAGCTGCCCATTCTGATTATAGCACAGCCAGATCTCCCTCCAGGTTCCAGTGTGGATACTGGTTGAAATCTGGAGCACAGGGTGGCCATCTGTCTGAGAAGGAAATGTGTAGAATTTAAGTTTCATATGTGCTTCATCAGGGAAAAATATTTGGCACACACTAATAAAAAAGGGATCAAGCTCCTCGTAGCTTTTACAAGCACTGATTATTCTACCTCAAGACACAGGAGAGGAAAGGGATTTAGGGACAGAAGAGGAAGTTGATTAATTTTGTTTGGCATTTCATTGCCACATAATGTAGCCCTGGGAGAGAGTGCTAGGCTGGGATCCAGCCTTTGGTTTGGGTATAGCCTCAAAATTCACTTGCTGGGTTCTTAGAGCTCGCTTTAGCACTCCCATCCACAAAGTGAAGATGCACTAAAGAACTCCTGGGAGCACCTTAAAAATGCAAATTTGGGGGAATAAGTGCCTATACCTGCATCTCTAACAAGCCTTCCAGACAATCAGAACGTAAGTGACCTTCAGACCACTCTGATCTCCCTGTGACCTTCAAGATACCCAATTTGACCTAAGCAAGCAAAACTTGAATGTGCACGGGCCAGCAATTATTCATATAGCGCTTATACTGTATTAGGTACTATGAGTCATCTAGAGGTGATTTAAGGTACACAAGAGGACGTGTATAGATGATATGCCATTTTATATAAGGGATTTGAACATCCATGGATTTTTGGACACCCAGGAGGTCCTGAAATCAATCTCCAACTGATACCAAGGGACAACTGTTATTGCCTGAACTTTAGTAGCTCTTGAGTCTTTTAGGCATAAGGTTGTGTTCCTTAATAGCTTGGTTCCTGGCCAGTACCTATGTCTTTGAGGCATGGAAATTAGCTTGCAGAAGGAAATTCATCAGTCATGGCTGCCAACTGTTTTGTCTCCAAGGCACATTCATGGGTTTAAGCACATGGTTTGGACTGGGGTGGACAGAGCAAGCAAAGATAACTACAACCTAGTGGGAAAGTTCTCACAATCCCAGAATATGAATAGATTTCACCAAGACCTGGCTAATGCATGGCCCATCAACCACCCATACCCAGCAGCTGCCCATTCTGATTATAGCACAGCCAGATCTCCCTCCAGGTTCCAGTGTGGATACTGGTTGAAATCTGGAGCACAGGGTGGCCATCTGTCTGAGAAGGAAATGTGTAGAATTTAAGTTTCATATGTGCTTCATCAGGGAAAAATATTTGGCACACACTAATAAAAAAGGGATCAAGCTCCTCGTAGCTTTTACAAGCACTGATTATTCTACCTCAAGACACAGGAGAGGAAAGGGATTTAGGGACAGAAGAGGAAGTTGATTAATTTTGTTTGGCATTTCATTGCCACATAATGTAGCCCTGGGAGAGAGTGCTAGGCTGGGATCCAGCCTTTGGTTTGGGTATAGCCTCAAAATTCACTTGCTGGGTTCTTAGAGCTCGCTTTAGCACTCCCATCCACAAAGTGAAGATGCACTAAAGAACTCCTGGGAGCACCTTAAAAATGCAAATTTGGGGGAATAAGTGCCTATACCTGCATCTCTAACAAGCCTTCCAGACAATCAGAACGTAAGTGACCTTCAGACCACTCTGATCTCCCTGTGACCTTCAAGATACTTCCAACTGTAAAGTTCCATGACTCAGCAATTCTGCATATCAGCTAAGCAGGAAAACATTATTTAAAAGTTTAGTCAAAAGGACACTGCTATTCATTTTTCCTAAAGCTGATTATTTCCATTGAGGATTATTTGTGAAAACCATGCCCCTTCAAATTCTTTTCTTCCAAGTGGATTTTTGGTTGTCAGTAAAAGTTGGACAGTGAGACTGAGAGATGAGCATCTGATAATGTAAAAATATATGGGAAAGTTGGACCATAAAGAAGGCTGAGCTCAGAAGAATTGATGCTTTCAAATTGCACTGGAGAAGACTCTTTAGAGTCCCTTGGATTGAAAGGCAATCAAACTAGTCATTCCTATAGGAAATTAACCCTGAATATTCATTGGAAGGACAAATGCTGAAGCTCCAATACACTGGCCAATACTCCAATACTGAAGAGATGACTCACTGGAAGAGACTATGATGCTGGGAAAGACCGAACACAAAAGGAGCTGTGGGCTGCAGAGGACGAGGTGGTTAGATAGCATCACTGATTCAATGGACATAATAAATCAGAGCAAACTCCAGGAATAGTGAAGGACAGGGGAGACTGGTATGCCACAGTCCATGGGGTCACAAAGAGTCAGACACAACTTAGCAACTATACAACAACAACAAATATCACTTCTCAAGCTAGCAGGTGTGAAATTGAGATGGGGGTTAGAACTGACGGAGACCTGGACTTGAGGGTGAGTCAGATGAAAAGACAGGCATGGCAATAGTCCTAGGCCTATTTCCTCCCAGTTCTCAGCAGTGTTACTTCAAAAGACCCAGCATGTGGATTAATACAATAGGTTATAGTCCATATGACCTGGAAATTGGTCAATCATTTTTTGACTTATTGTTATGAAGGAAATATAAAGACAGATTATTATATGATTACACCAAATATCCACTGGATTATAGGTTCCATGAGGAAAAACAGGGGACTTTGTCAGTCTTCTTCATCTCACATTTTCAAGGCCTAACACAATACCTGACACTTAATAGATGCCCATTAAAAATTTATGAACAGGAAGAATGATGTGTGAAAGTATGGGCTTCCCTGATGGCTCAGATGGTAAAGAATCTGCCTGCAATGTGGGAGACCCAGGTTTGATCCTTGGGTATGGAAGAACCTCTGGAGAAGGAAATGGCTACCTATTCTAGTATTCTTGCCTGGAGAATTCCATGGAGAGGAGCCTGGCAGGCTACAGTCCAGGGGACCACAAAGAATGAGATACAACTGAGCAATGAACACTTTCACACACTTTCACCAATAGATGCTCATTAAAAATTCACAAACAGGAAGAATGATTTTATTCTTTAAATAACTTAGTATAAAAGTAAGAATAAAAATAGAATGTAGTTTCTATTTTAAATTATCCTTTGGTTAGCAATTTCAGAAAGCATACTTCATACTTTAATTGCTAAACGGGCTCCCAGTCTTTGCAGTGCCTTGAGGTAAATTTGTTCATTAGTTTCTGTACTCAACAAATTGTATTCAGCTAATAAGGAGACTACACAGATGAAACAGACATTGCACTCAGGGACCTGACAATCTGGTATATAAATACAACCTCTATAAGATCTGAGAGCTTTCAGAAAGCACTTGGTAAAGGTAACATTTAGTTGTATTTAGAAATACATGACAGAACATCTAAGAGCTGAACTTCATTCTCTCCAAAGGAACAAAAGCAAAATTTCTTCAAAGCATCTATAATCCAACAAAGAAACCTTGTATCTAAAAAAAATACATGCGCTTACTGCTAGAAAACAACTCAATTCCCTTTTCTATTTGCATCCCCCTGCCTTCCCCGACACCAGCACCAAATGGCAAAACTTCCCAGGGCCTACTCTCCTTCAAATCAAGCATATTTCTTTTTCTTTTTTTTAATATTTTTGGGGCCTCTTTTATTGGTTTTCTGTTTATTTCTTTTCATATGTCTTTATTCTTTGGCCTGTGCGGGCCTCCCATCACAGTGGCCTCTCTCATTGCAGAGCACTGGCTCTGGGCACGTGCACTCCAGAGCACTGGCTTGTAATTGGACACACCGGTCCAGCCACTCCACGGCATGTGGGATCCTCCTGGTCCAGGGATTGAACCGGGGCCCCTTGCACTGCAAGGCAGTGTCCTTACCCAGTGGACCACCAGGGAAGCCCAGGACTGAGCATTTTGCAGACTAAAATGCATAATGTTTCATAGCAAATTATATTTATTTCTTTATATTGTAGTTAGGACATTTTAATTTTTTTCTATTATTAATACTGTCTGCATAAATAAGTTATACTATGAATTTCATCTCAGGATAGAAAAGGAATAGAACTACAAGGCATTTATTACCAAAAAAAGCTAGTTGGAGAATGTATTATATTCTTACTCCTTTTTAAAATCTGCCTAAAGTGAAATGTAACACACAAAGCAAACAGCTGAGTAACCACTGAACAGCTCTAGCAAGAGAATTTCCCCAGAACTACAGAAATCCATTGCAGGCCCTTCTCAAAGATGATCTCTTTCTTCTGTGGAAAGGTAGTCACTCTCTTGGCTTTCATGAAAATCTCTTTACAATTTACCACTTAAGCATACCTTACTAAACACCAGTTTAGTGTGTCTTTCTCTCTCTTTTTGGATTGCCTACAAATGCAATTACAGCACAGATGATTGTGGTCTCTTGTTTCTTTTGTTATATATTAAGTTATTGAGATCCATTCACATTGTTGAGTCTAGCTAGCATTCATCGTTGCATAATGTTCCATTGTATGGACATACCACTTTACTTTTCCATTCTACTACTGATGTTCACTGGGCTGTTTACAGATTTATTTTTTGATTTTATTTATTTCTTATTTTTTGGCTATTCTGGGTTTTCACCGCTGCTGCAGCCTCTTCTCTAGTTGCAGGGAGTGGAGGCTACTCTCTAGTTGAGGTGAGCAGGCTTCTTGTTGCGGTGACTTCTCTTGTGGAACTTGGGCTCTAGGGCACACAGGCTTCAATAGTTGTGACACATGAACTCAACAGTTGCGACTCTGAGGTTCTAGAGCACAAGCTCGATAGCTGTGGCTTATGGGCTTAGTTGCTTCACAGCATGTGGGATCTTCCTGGATCAGGGATAGAGCCCATGTCTCCTATACTGGCAGGTGAATTCTTCGTCACTGAGCTACCAAGGAAACCCTCTGTATCCAGATTTTAGTGCTTACAAATAATGCTATGAGCATTCTTTTTCTGCTTTCCTGACGTGTCTGTGCACACATTTCAGAGGAGTATATTTAGGATTAACAGATAAAATGAAGGACATCTAGCTAAACTTTAATTTCAGATAAACAAACATTTTTTTACTAGAAGTACATTCAAAGTAATATAGGGAGCATACTTATATGAAAGATTTATTTGTTATCTTAAATCCAAATTTAACTGGCATTTGGCATTTTCATTTGCTAAATCTGGCAACCCCAAGTATAAACCTATAAGTGGAAATTGCTATATTATAGAATAGGTGTAATTTCAGCTTCACTAGATAATGCTAAACTATTTTACTAAGAAGCATGTATGAGAATCTTGTCATAAATTTCATTTTCACATGTATGTGGGTCTTTTTCTGGACTTTATTCTATCAGAGTATTAGTTCATTCTAGTGCCCATATCACACTGAATTGATTACATAAACAAGTCTTGATTTCTTGATTTAAGTAATTTCTCCCAACTGTATTTTTCTTTAAAAGTTTCTTAGATTTTTAGTTTGTTGAATTACTATACAAAATTCAAAATTAGTCAGAAAAGTTTTAACAAAAGCCTGCTGGTATTCTGATTTGTTACTGAATCTATAAAACAATTATAAAGCACATCCTTATAAAAATTTGTCATCTAATTCATAAATACTATGGATAACTCTGTTTAGTCCTCCTTTTTAAATCATTTTATCCTTTAACTTACATATCAGTTAAAGTTCTACTCTAAAATTCCAACAAAGTATCTATTTCTCATTATGATTCTATTTTCTTTTTTTCCCTTTTGATCAGGAGTTACATTTTATTGTTCCATTGTGTGTGTCAAATTTTTATATGTTAAAAGACAGTGGATACAAAAATAAATACTATTAATTTTAAGAAAAAGTCATATCACTTCTGAGAGGCTGACAGTCAGGGAAACTGAGGAATCTGATCTCAGGTAAACTGAGTCTAGCCTGCTGACACTTTTAATTAGATTAAGATCACCATTGATTCAAAAGTTACAAGGAAGTGATTAGAACTTTCCATACAGCAAGGTTTAAGACCAGACCCTTGGCAGATACCAAAGGTTTCTTTATACTATATAGGTGAGCCACCATTTTTCTGAACCAGAGGGGATCTTACTTTGTTTTACAGTCTGGCTGCCAGCTTTGGGGGTCACTCAGGAGTTTGTTTGTTTGTTTGTTTCACTTTTTAGTCAGAATTTTAACTTTCTACGAGTCTCAGAATCTCTACCACTGTCCTGCTACCAGTCTTTGGAGAAGAATAGCAATGGACTCAGTGAAGACCCAATGCCTCAACAGGATTTTTCTTAGCTATTCTGCCCCTCTCACAAACTTCAGAAGGCAGTGACAGTGTACTCAATAATAACATTTTTGTTTACTTTGTGTTTGCTTGCTGCTGCTCAACAGAAATATAACCAATTATGTACATTAAGTTTCTATCCAGTAACACTGTTCAATTTACTTATTAATTCTAATAGTACTTCTTTACTAGGATGGTGCAAAAGTAATTGCAGTTTTTGCACTGTTAAATTTATCATTTGATATTGGAATATAAATATGTTCTTAAATATGGTTATGTTATACATCATTTTAATGTGCATGTCTCCTTTTTTTTTCTTAATGAATTATTACTTGTTGTTTATTTTATATCTGTTTCAGACTATGGAAATGATGTTAAACAAAAAGCAAGTTTGAGCTGTTTTATATTCTAATTTTTTTATTTTTAATTGAGAGATAACTGCTCTACAATATTGTGTTGGTTTCTGTCATATATCGGCATGAATCAGCCATAAATATACATATGTCTGCTCCCTCTTTAACCTCCCTTTCACCTCCTACTTCATCCCACCCCTCTAGGTTGTCACAGAGCACCAGTTTGAGCTCCCAGAATCACACAGCAATTTTCTTATTTGAGTTCAAAATGGATTGTAAAACAGCAGAGGCAACTTGCAACATCAACAATGCATTTGGCCCAGGATCTGTTGACAAACATACAGTGCAGTATTGGTTCAAGAAAGTGTGCCAAGGACATGAGAGCCTTGAAGATTGGGAGTACAGTGGCCGGCCATCAGAAGTTTAATGACCAACGAGAGCCACTGTCAAGACTGATCCTCTTACACCTACATGAGAAATTACAGAAGAAGTCAACATTGACCATTATGCAGTCATTCAGCTCAGGAAGCAAATAGGAAAGGTGGAAAAACTCGATAAGTGAGTATCTCATGAGCTGACTGCAAATCAAAAAAACTGTCCTTCTGAAGTCTCATCTGTTACTCTACACAGCAATGAACCCTTTCTCAATCAGACTGTGATGTGCAACAAAAAGTAAATTTTATACAACAACCAGCAATGACCAGCTCAGTGTCTGGATCTAGAAGAAGATTTAAAGCACTTCTCAAAGCCAAATTTGCACCAAAAGAAAGGTCATGGCCACTGTTTGGTGATCTGCTGCCCATCTGACCCACTACAGCTTCCTGAATCTGGGAGAAACCATAACATCTGAGAACTATGCTCAACAAATCAAAGAGATGCACCAAAAACTGTGATGCCTGAATCCTGCATTGGTCAACAGAAAGGGTCCAATTCTTCTCCACGATAAAGTCTGACCACATGTTGCACAACCAATGCTTCAAAAGTTTAACAAATTAGGCTACAAAATTTTGCCTTATCCGCCACATTCGCCTGACCTCTAGCCAACCTGCTACCATTTCTTCAAGCATCTTGACAACTTTTTGGAGGAAAAGTATTTTCACAACCAGCAGGATGCACAAAACGCTTTCCAAGAGTTTGTTGAAAGCACGTATTTTTATGTACAGGAATAAACAAACTTACTTCTTACTGGCAAAAATGTGTTGTTTGTAATGGTTCCTATTTTGGTTAATAAAGTTGCGTTTGAGCCTAGTCATAATGATTTAAAAATCTTGGTCCAAAGTCTCAATTACTTTGTACAAACCTAACAGGCTCTTTGAGAGGTCCCACCCCTCTAGGTTGTCACAGAGCACCAGTTTGAGCTCCCAGAATCACACAGCAATTTTCTTATTTGAGTTCAAAATGGATTGTAAAACAGCAGAGGCAACTTGCAACATCAACAATGCATTTGGCCCAGGATCTGTTGACAAACATACAGTGCAGTATTGGTTCAAGAAAGTGTGCCAAGGACATGAGAGCCTTGAAGATTGGGAGTACAGTGGCCGGCCATCAGAAGTTTAATGACCAACGAGAGCCACTGTCAAGACTGATCCTCTTACACCTACATGAGAAATTACAGAAGAAGTCAACATTGACCATTATGCAGTCATTCAGCTCAGGAAGCAAATAGGAAAGGTGGAAAAACTCGATAAGTGAGTATCTCATGAGCTGACTGCAAATCAAAAAAACTGTCCTTCTGAAGTCTCATCTGTTACTCTACACAGCAATGAACCCTTTCTCAATCAGACTGTGATGTGCAACAAAAGTAAATTTTATACAACAACCAGCAATGACCAGCTCAGTGTCTGGATCTAGAAGAAGATTTAAAGCACTTCTCAAAGCCAAATTTGCACCAAAAGAAAGGTCATGGCCACTGTTTGGTGATCTGCTGCCCATCTGACCCACTACAGCTTCCTGAATCTGGGAGAAACCATAACATCTGAGAACTATGCTCAACAAATCAAAGAGATGCACCAAAAACTGTGATGCCTGAATCCTGCATTGGTCAACAGAAAGGGTCCAATTCTTCTCCACGATAAAGTCTGACCACATGTTGCACAACCAATGCTTCAAAAGTTTAACAAATTAGGCTACAAAATTTTGCCTTATCCGCCACATTCGCCTGACCTCTAGCCAACCTGCTACCATTTCTTCAAGCATCTTGACAACTTTTTGGAGGAAAAGTATTTTCACAACCAGCAGGATGCACAAAACGCTTTCCAAGAGTTTGTTGAAAGCACGTATTTTTATGTACAGGAATAAACAAACTTACTTCTTACTGGCAAAAATGTGTTGTTTGTAATGGTTCCTATTTTGGTTAATAAAGTTGCGTTTGAGCCTAGTCATAATGATTTAAAAATCTTGGTCCAAAGTCTCAATTACTTTTGTACAAACCTAACAGGCTCTTTGGAGAGGCACATACAAGGAAGCTCTCAAGGGCCTTGACAGTTAACTTCAGCATTTCCCACTGGTTAAGGGTGTGACCGCTTGAGCCTAATTCCTGGGTTTGAATTCAAACTCTGCCACTTGCAAACTATGATACTGGGAAAGGTTTTTGCTTTGTTCTTTTTGTTTGTTTTATTTTGTTTTAAATTTTGGCCTCTTTTATTGGTTTTATATTTGTTTATTTTCATCCGTCTTTATTCTTTGGCCTGTGTGGGCCTCCCATCACAGTGGCCTCTCTCGTTGCAGAACACCGACTCTGGGCACATGCACTCCAGAGCTCTAGCTCACAACTGAACACACTGGTCCAGCTGCTCCATAGCATGCAGGATCTTCCCGGGCCAGGGATCAAACCGGTGCCCCTTGCACTGCAAAGCAGACTCTTTACCCACTGGACCACCAGGGAAGCCCTTGTTTTGTTTTTTTCCACCATTTTGTCACCTATAAGGATAATAATAGCACCTCTCTCACAGGTATGTTGTGTGGATTAAACGAGCTAATACATGCATAGTACTTACAGCAGTGCCTGGCACTTAGTAAGTACTTGTTAGGTAACAGCTCTTGCCAACTCTCTGCATCTTCCCAGGTCTCTCTGCCCATTGTTTCCTGTGTTCCAGCCTCAGCAAAGACTTTCTCTACTGTCCTAAACACAGTTCTGCCTTCCTTTACCTACCTAACTCCTGGTCATTCCTTAGCTCTCACGTTATATATTGCTGTTTTGAAAAAATGGAGCCTTCACCAGCCCCACCAGCACCCCAAGACCACAGAAAATTCTACAGCCCTCCTATTACCTCCAAACAGCAAGCAACAGCAAATATTGCCATCTGTTAACATACACCAAAAAGAGAGCTCTTTATCAGAGCATTTCAATGTAATACAACATTTGTACTGAATTAAGCTATTAGATTCTATTAGACTGTATTTTTGGTTAATTCTAAACACTGTAAGAGAAATATTTTTCCATATAAAAAAGGTTCTAAATTTTTTATAAAAATTGCATGTGCCATCATAAAATGCAGCTGGAATTTATTTGCATAATATCAGGTTTCACAAAGTTTAGTACAGTAATTAGATACTGCTGTCATGATGAGAGTTTGGAGCTCGGCCGTGCTTTTTGCAGTGGTACTGTCATCTCAAACTTCACCCTCCCCTTTGGAACCACCCCATATTTTCCTTTGATGCCAGTGTTTTTTTTTAAACTTATGGAAAAATATAATCATCCAAACTTAGAAAAAAGAGATTAGCAGTAAGATATGTTGAAATCGTACAGACATTCATCTGTTTGGGAGTTGAGATGTTTTGTCTGGAGGAAGGGGATGATTGGTGCCTTCCTCATCCTCTTGCTGCTACTTAGTCACTTCAGTCACGTCCAACTACGTGTGACCCTATGGACTGCAGCCCATCAGGCTCCTCTGTCCATCGAATTCTCCAGACAAGAACACTGGATTGGGTTGCCATTTCTTTCTCCATCTCATCCTCCTAGGTCTTAGGATATTATGCTTAAGTGCTCTGAGACCTGTTTTCTCTTCCTTGTCACCACCAATTTATTTAGCAATGCTGAGAAATTCCTCAATTTTCTGAACTTTAAATCAGTGCCTTTCCAAGATGATCTTGAAGATCAAAGGGTAGCAAAATTCTTTTTCTTTTACTATAAAGTCCAGGTAATAAATGTTTTAAGCTTTACAGACCACATGATCTTTGTTGCAATTATTCACATCTGCTGCTGTCACAGAAAAGCTACCAGAGCAAGTCATCAATGACCTTCCTTTTTAATAACTCTTTTTGGTCATTCCTTAGCTCTCACGTTATATATTGCTGTTTTGAAAAAATGGAGCCTTCACCAGCCCCACCAGCACCCCAAGACCACAGAAAATTCTACAGCCCTCCTATTACCTCCAAACAGCAAGCAACAGCAAATATTGCCATCTGTTAACATACACCAAAAGAGAGCTCTTTATCAGAGCATTTCAATGTAATACAACATTTGTACTGAATTAAGCTATTAGATTCTATTAGACTGTATTTTTGGTTAATTCTAAACACTGTAAGAGAAATATTTTTCCATATAAAAAAGGTTCTAAATTTTTTATAAAAATTGCATGTGCCATCATAAAATGCAGCTGGAATTTATTTGCATAATATCAGGTTTCACAAAGTTTAGTACAGTAATTAGATACTGCTGTCATGATGAGAGTTTGGAGCTCGGCCGTGCTTTTTGCAGTGGTACTGTCATCTCAAACTTCACCCTCCCCTTTGGAACCACCCCATATTTTCCTTTGATGCCAGTGTTTTTTTTTAAACTTATGGAAAAATATAATCATCCAAACTTAGAAAAAAGAGATTAGCAGTAAGATATGTTGAAATCGTACAGACATTCATCTGTTTGGGAGTTGAGATGTTTTGTCTGGAGGAAGGGGATGATTGGTGCCTTCCTCATCCTCTTGCTGCTACTTAGTCACTTCAGTCACGTCCAACTACGTGTGACCCTATGGACTGCAGCCCATCAGGCTCCTCTGTCCATCGAATTCTCCAGACAAGAACACTGGATTGGGTTGCCATTTCTTTCTCCATCTCATCCTCCTAGGTCTTAGGATATTATGCTTAAGTGCTCTGAGACCTGTTTTCTCTTCCTTGTCACCACCAATTTATTTAGCAATGCTGAGAAATTCCTCAATTTTCTGAACTTTAAATCAGTGCCTTTCCAAGATGATCTTGAAGATCAAAGGGTAGCAAAATTCTTTTTCTTTTACTATAAAGTCCAGGTAATAAATGTTTTAAGCTTTACAGACCACATGATCTTTGTTGCAATTATTCACATCTGCTGCTGTCACAGAAAAGCTACCAGAGCAAGTCATCAATGAATGGGCATGACTATGTTCCAGTAAAATTTTATTTTCAAAAATAGGTGGCATGCTGGATCTGGTCTGTGGTACACAGTTTCTGAGCAATGCTGTAGACCACTACCCCTAAGAGTATCATTTACTCATTGTTTGTTTATGCATTTACTTATTGAAAGAGTATTTATCAAGAGCTACTATGTGTATCAGGCACCACTCAAGGCAATGGAAACAGCAGCAAAGCTGACAGGTAAGGTCCCTGGTCTCTCTCTTTTGTCAAGAAAGAAAGTTTCAAATAATAAACAGGTAAATAAATAATTAGGTACTTTGACTATATTAAAGCTGAAAGGTCATGGGCAATATCTGAGGCCTGCAGCGAAATGTGTCTGGTACCTGGGATCTGCGTCCAAAAGGGTGGCACTTCACAGAGGGTATGCATCTGTGTGATGGTACCTTATGTAAAATTATCTTTAACCCTCATGACAACACCACAAGTTGCATGATTACACTTTTTTTTACTACAGAAGAGGAAAAAATTCTCAGAGGCTTCAAGAGGAATGACAGCACACCTACTATTCACAGCTGCTAGTAACAGAGAAAAAGTGAAAGTCGCTCATCATGTCTGACTCTTTGTGACCCCATGGACTGCAGCCCGTCAGACTCCTCTGTCCATGGAATTCTCCAGTGGATTGCCATACCATTTTCCAGGGGATCTTCCCAACCCATGGATCGAACCCAGGTCTCCCGCTTTGCAGGTGGATTCTTTACCATCTGAGTCACCAGAACTGGAAGTCATATCCAGGTTCACTTGTCTTCAAGGGCCAAGGACTTCCCGTGTCTTCTAGGAACTATTAATAGAAACTTTTCTAAGAATCCAGCTCAATGCCTATGCTAGCTTTCAATGAATTATAGGAAACCAGGACTGGAAAGAAACTAAAAGCCACCTCCACTCACTTACATTTTATTCAAGTATCATTCACTCCTCTAACAAACGTTTACCGAGTACCTCCTATGAACCAGGCATAACTAAGGATGTTGTGATGAGTCAAATAAATAAGGTCTATGACCACAGGGATGCTGTAAAATGTTGAAAACTAGCTCTGGGGAGGTATAAGAAGCTCTGATTTATACCATGTGCCAATTTGCATGGTGCAAAACTTCCCTTATGGAAGATTTCAAGTTGATAGCTTGTCATGAAACAACTTGCAAAATTCCTGACAAATGTGGGTTTTTTTTGTTTGTTTTAGGGTTTTGTGTGTGTGTGTGTGACCAGCTCTGCACATCCTTACTCTGTGGGCTGTCTGTGCTTACCATCTAGTATGGACACAGACAACAGACTATTTTAATACAGGGTAAGAAGTATGCTTATAAGGGGTAGAAGGAGAGTGCACTTGGTGTTCGATTAATGCAAAAAGTAGGCATAGAGCCCTGACAGAAAAACATCAATAAAGGACAGAAGCAATTGCTGTGATATATTTGACATCAAAGATGGAGATATTTGGAAACATGTATTTTGATAGATAGAAATCGTCACTTTCTATAGAAATATTTGTCATCTTGTTGACACACTCCAAACAGTCCTTGAAGAAATTATTTAGATCATGGTTTCATTCTCAACCTTACTTGGTAAAAGGGAGCCTGCTGTAACTAAAGGTGTCATTCCTGCTGCTAACTGGTCCTGTGATCATGCACAAGTGACTTTATTCTCTGTGTACTGGGGTCTAAATGACTCACAGAATGCCAATGTCGGTGTTTCATGATTAAACCTCTCCAGCCATTCGGGTTTTATTTTGATGAAGCACTTCTTCTCTGTCCCCCTCAGTGAGACTCACAGACAATATACATAAATGACAAAGCAGAATTCCATTCAGGCATACCACATGCTACCCCCATTTTCCAAACCCTAGAACCATTTAGAGAAAGCCCATTTTAGAACTAAAAATCTAGCAAAGCCCACATTTAAAAACATCTATAAAATCCACAGTATCTTAAAACCAAGATAGGAAAGGAACACCAATGCTAAAAGCCACCTCCACTCACTTACATTTTATTCAAGTATCATTCACTCCTCTAACAAACGTTACAGTACCTCCTATGAACCAGGCATAACTAAGGATGTTGTGATGAGTCAAATAAATAAGGTCTATGACCACAGGGATGCTGTAAAATGTTGAAAACTAGCTCTGGGGAGGTATAAGAAGCTCTGATTTATACCATGTGCCAATTTGCATGGTGCAAAACTTCCCTTATGGAAGATTTCAAGTTGATAGCTTGTCATGAAACAACTTGCAAAATTCCTGACAAATGTGGGTTTTTTTTGTTTGTTTTAGGGTTTTGTGTGTGTGTGTGTGACCAGCTCTGCACATCCTTACTCTGTGGGCTGTCTGTGCTTACCATCTAGTATGGACACAGACAACAGACTATTTTAATACAGGGTAAGAAGTATGCTTATAAGGGGTAGAAGGAGAGTGCACTTGGTGTTCGATTAATGCAAAAAGTAGGCATAGAGCCCTGACAGAAAAACATCAATAAAGGACAGAAGCAATTGCTGTGATATATTTGACATCAAAGATGGAGATATTTGGAAACATGTATTTTGATAGATAGAAATCGTCACTTTCTATAGAAATATTTGTCATCTTGTTGACACACTCCAAACAGTCCTTGAAGAAATTATTTAGATCATGGTTTCATTCTCAACCTTACTTGGTAAAAGGGAGCCTGCTGTAACTAAAGGTGTCATTCCTGCTGCTAACTGGTCCTGTGATCATGCACAAGTGACTTTATTCTCTGTGTACTGGGGTCTAAATGACTCACAGAATGCCAATGTCGGTGTTTCATGATTAAACCTCTCCAGCCATTCGGGTTTTATTTTGATGAAGCACTTCTTCTCTGTCCCCCTCAGTGAGACTCACAGACAATATACATAAATGACAAAGCAGAATTCCATTCAGGCATACCACATGCTACCCCCATTTTCCAAACCCTAGAACCATTTAGAGAAAGCCCATTTTAGAACTAAAAATCTAGCAAAGCCCACATTTAAAAACATCTATAAAATCCACAGTATCTTAAAACCAAGATAGGAAAGGAACACCAATGCTATGTACACAGCCTTTTGAAAATGTCAGCAGAACTATAGCTTGAGAACAAAGACAAATCCTGAAACTCAGACCACTTGAGAGCTTTTCCAGTCACATCTGCAGGCACCTGCTTGTTTCTAACATCCACTCTCTTTGTAAAGGAGACAGTGACTAGGACCTGTTTAGACTGAATCCTGTTCACACATCAGGTAGCAGCTGTTCCAAGAACATGGATGACCAACACATGGATCCTCATCCTTCCACCCTGTGTGAGGATGCTGTAATTGCCTTTCCAGCACTACCAACAGCCAGGATTTGTAAGTGTTTTCAGGTTTCATCCCTGGGTTCCCTGATTCTGATACAGGGAGCTGAGGGCCCCGGCTGACCTCACTGAGGCTCTCTTTCTATAGTCATCCTGGTTTAGTTCACCTCTTCTGATGTGATCTGTGTGGGCAGGCCACTCAGACCATTCCAACACAAACCACAGCAACTCTAGGTCTTGCCTCACTTCATTTTTAAGTGAGGTTTACATCCCAGGGATTGGAGATGTGGTTAATAAAAGGATCACAGCTGCAACCTGGAAACCTATTTTTTATAGTTGTTCCAAACATATGCATTGGGTTCATTTGGAATTCATCCTTCTGACATTAGTTCCAAAGCAATACCTAGTGGTCTTCACAACATATGGATGGCGGGCTGTGATGAAGACGTCTCATCTACAAAGCTGAAATGGGACAGATGTCATTCCTGCTGCTAACTGGTCCTGTGATCATGCACAAGTGACTTTATTCTCTGTGTACTGGGGTCTAAATGACTCACAGAATGCCAATGTCGGTGTTTCATGATTAAACCTCTCCAGCCATTCGGGTTTTATTTTGATGAAGCACTTCTTCTCTGTCCCCCTCAGTGAGACTCACAGACAATATACATAAATGACAAAGCAGAATTCCATTCAGGCATACCACATGCTACCCCCATTTTCCAAACCCTAGAACCATTTAGAGAAAGCCCATTTTAGAACTAAAAATCTAGCAAAGCCCACATTTAAAAACATCTATAAAATCCACAGTATCTTAAAACCAAGATAGGAAAGGAACACCAATGCTATGTACACAGCCTTTTGAAAATGTCAGCAGAACTATAGCTTGAGAACAAAGACAAATCCTGAAACTCAGACCACTTGAGAGCTTTTCCAGTCACATCTGCAGGCACCTGCTTGTTTCTAACATCCACTCTCTTTGTAAAGGAGACAGTGACTAGGACCTGTTTAGACTGAATCCTGTTCACACATCAGGTAGCAGCTGTTCCAAGAACATGGATGACCAACACATGGATCCTCATCCTTCCACCCTGTGTGAGGATGCTGTAATTGCCTTTCCAGCACTACCAACAGCCAGGATTTGTAAGTGTTTTCAGGTTTCATCCCTGGGTTCCCTGATTCTGATACAGGGAGCTGAGGGCCCGGCTGACCTCACTGAGGCTCTCTTTCTATAGTCATCCTGGTTTAGTTCACCTCTTCTGATGTGATCTGTGTGGGCAGGCCACTCAGACCATTCCAACACAAACCACAGCAACTCTAGGTCTTGCCTCACTTCATTTTTAAGTGAGGTTTACATCCCAGGGATTGGAGATGTGGTTAATAAAAGGATCACAGCTGCAACCTGGAAACCTATTTTTTATAGTTGTTCCAAACATATGCATTGGGTTCATTTGGAATTCATCCTTCTGACATTAGTTCCAAAGCAATACCTAGTGGTCTTCACAACATATGGATGGCGGGCTGTGATGAAGACTTTGTCTACATCTACAAAGCTGAAATGGGACAGATCAATGGACTCGTATTCTCCACTCAGATTATCTTCTTAGAGGTGGTTAACCATATAATGACCAAACCCATACTTTCCTGTGATCTTTGTAAACCAAACCTCACTCCACACTAAAAAGCTACCAGGTATCTGGGTCTATGTGACCCACTGTAATTTTCCATCAGACTATCAGTAATTGCACATTCAACCAGATTGACTGGCAGGCAACAGAGGCCACACATTTACTCAAAGAGTCACAGGGCATGGTGGAGACTGTGACGAAGTAGAAAGCACAAGCCTTGTTTACAGGAGGCAGATTGTTTCCCCAGATTTTTGCCATGTGGCAACATAAGCCAAGTGCTACAAGATCTGCTGACTTTTCAAAAGAATCCTGCAATATGGATTTTGATGTAAATTCCCTCAATTTTTAATGGTCACAATTAATGGTTGTTTAAACCCACAGACTGAACACATCTGGGGGTTGGAACCAGGCACACAGACCACAAGTCTGCTGTCTCTGAAATTGATGAAACTACTTTCTACAACCACCTGTAATTTTGAAGATTTTTCCACAACTTAAAAATAGGACAAAATTTAATCTTCCACTTTTGCCATCCACCCTTCTTTTAAAATATATTTTATTTAATTATAGCCTACATTCAGAAGGAGGGTTCATATATCGTAAGGGGAAAAAGGGTCACAACTGAACATATATATATAACATTCAATTCTGGAAATAGAACATGACCTGCCTTCTGGAAGCCCCCTTCCAGTCACTAGCACAAGATTCATACAACTGTAGACACATTTCTGTTACTTTTCCAAGTAAAGTAAAATTAATGAGTCAAATGAATACTGGTTGTGCATGAATTAGTTATAGTAATGCAAACTGTGGATTGAGAAAAGGCAAAGTCTACATATATAATATAATCACCATGCTAGGAAACTTGGTCTGAAATTTGGACAATGTATCAGCAGGGTTAAGAATAATAACCCTGTGATACCCTGGTGGCTCAGTGGTTGGTAAAGATCTGCCTGCCAAAGCAGGAGACATGGGTGCAATCCCTGGTCCAAGAAGATCCTACATGCTGCAGAGCAACTAAACCCACGCATCACAACTAACTGCAGCTGTTGAGACTACCCATCACAGCTACTGAAGTTCGCATGCCCTAGAGCCTGTCCTCCACAAGAGAAGCCACTGCACTGAGAAGCCTGAGCACTGCAGCAAAGACTAGCCCCTGCTTACCACACCTAGGGAAAAGCCTGAGTAGCGATGAAGACCCAGCACAGCCAAAAATAAATAAATAAATATACAATTATTTTTAAAAATGGCTTAAAATATAACAAAATAGCAGCTATGACCAAATTTTCCATTCACTTTGTTCACAGAAGCAAAGCCAATGAAAAGGCTTTGAACTTACAGCCTTTTGTTACCTAATCCAGGTCATCTGAGCCAAAAGAATCCTGCAATATGGATTTTGATGTAAATTCCCTCAATTTTTAATGGTCACAATTAATGGTTGTTTAAACCCACAGACTGAACACATCTGGGGGTTGGAACCAGGCACACAGACCACAAGTCTGCTGTCTCTGAAATTGATGAAACTACTTTCTACAACCACCTGTAATTTTGAAGATTTTTCCACAACTTAAAAATAGGACAAAATTTAATCTTCCACTTTTGCCATCCACCCTTCTTTTAAAATATATTTTATTTAATTATAGCCTACATTCAGAAGGAAGGTACATATATCATAAGGGAAAAGGCTCACAACTGAACATATATATATAACATTCAATTCTGGAAATAGAACATGACCTGCCTTCTGGAAGCCCCCTTCCAGTCACTAGCACAAGATTCATACAACTGTAGACACATTTCTGTTACTTTTCCAAGTAAAGTAAAATTAATGAGTCAAATGAATACTGGTTGTGCATGAATTAGTTATAGTAATGCAAACTGTGGATTGAGAAAAGGCAAAGTCTACATATATAATATAATCACCATGCTAGGAAACTTGGTCTGAAATTTGGACAATGTATCAGCAGGGTTAAGAATAATAACCCTGTGATACCCTGGTGGCTCAGTGGTTGGTAAAGATCTGCCTGCCAAAGCAGGAGACATGGGTGCAATCCCTGGTCCAAGAAGATCCTACATGCTGCAGAGCAACTAAACCCACGCATCACAACTAACTGCAGCTGTTGAGACTACCCATCACAGCTACTGAAGTTCGCATGCCCTAGAGCCTGTCCTCCACAAGAGAAGCCACTGCACTGAGAAGCCTGAGCACTGCAGCAAAGACTAGCCCCTGCTTACCACACCTAGGGAAAAGCCTGAGTAGCGATGAAGACCCAGCACAGCCAAAAATAAATAAATAAATATACAATTATTTTTAAAAATGGCTTAAAATATAACAAAATAGCAGCTATGACCAAATTTTCCATTCACTTTGTTCACAGAAGCAAAGCCAATGAAAAGGCTTTGAACTTACAGCCTTTTGTTACCTAATCCAGGTCATCTGAGCCAAAAGTTTCCCTAACTACAAATTTAGATAAAATCCAAATCTATGTGTAGTTTTCCAGTCTCTATGAAATGAGTACCAAGATCCTATCACCATTTTTTTCATGAAATCAACTGTATGTATAAAATGCAGGGCTCTGCATCAATGCATGTATTTATTTTACAAAGTTTATGTCAAACCATCAAAAGCCCCAGTGTGCTTTGCCTCCTCAGTGCATTTGTCTTTTCTTCTTTCAGCAATCATTCTGCAGTTTTAAGTTTTCTGGTCCTCACGTCCTTTGTTTTGAAAGCAACCTGAATCTGGCATCAATTTTTTTTTTTTTTTTAAGTGAGAAATAAATAGTCTGTGAAGTATGTTATGGCATATTTGGCACAAGATGCTAAAACAAAAAGACAGGGTTTGTGGGCTTTGCGTCAACACACATGCCAGCACTTGGCAAAAGCAGTCTTGATGAACTTACCATAGACTGCAATCACTTCCTGATTGATTCAGCTGCTGTCCATCTGCTCTGGCTGCCCATTGCCATTCCAAGCTGCTCCTCCTCCACATCCAGCTGCAGGGCAAAGAAATCACCACATTTACACACCCACGGCAGTCCCCAGTCCCACTGTCTGGATTTCTGCCTGTGCATGCCACTTTAAAATCCCACTTCATTAAAAATCTATGAAACACAAGCAACACCAAGATGAGATGGCTTTTCACTTATCATATGTAAAGTTAGTCTGCAGTTGTCATTGCTTGACTGAGATGACCTATGTTTGAGGAGAATGCGGAAATGGGAGATTCTTTACATTGCTGGAGGCAGTTAAACCCATCCAAATGTTCTACAAGGTAACACAGACCGAATCTGGTAGGTAGGACTTCGGTCTCCATGGTTTTTGCTCCTAACATGACAAAAGGAACTTTGCAAAGAAACTAAGGCTACTAATCTACCGGCCTTACCATAGGGAAATTCTTCTGTATTATCAGATGGGCCCAATGCAATTACAGGAGCCCCAAAGGTCAAAAGAGGAGACATAGATATAGACAGTGTGAGGAGGCTTTGACACCATGGCTGGTTCTGAGATACTGCAGGTTCTAGGCAGGTAATGGTGAATGACCTCTGGGGTTTAAGGGCAGCCTTCGCTGGCAGCTATCAAAAACACAGAACCTAGTCCTGCAGCTGTAAGTGTGCACATGTGTGTTCAATCATGTCCGACTCTTTACGACCCCATGAACTGTAACCCGCCAGACTTCCTTGTCCATGGAATTTTTCAGGCAAGAATACTGAAATGAGTTGCCATTTCCTTCTCCACCCGCAGCTGTGAGGAAAGGAATTCTCTCAACAGCACAGAGGAGCTTGGAAACAGATTCTCCCCCTGGAGTATCCAAGAGAGAATATGTAGCCTGCTGACACCTGCTTCTGGCTTTCTGAGACTCAAGACAGAGAAACTAGCCAAACTGTTTGGGTATTTCACCTATGGAACTCTGAAATCATGAGCGTTGTTTTAATTCACTAGATCTGCCTTACATGAGCTCTGTGTTAGTCAGGACTCTCCAGAGAAAACAGAACCAACCAGAGGAAGATGTATTCAAGAGGAGGTTTAGTAACAGACTTGGTTCCTGTGTTATGAATGAGGGCATTCCCAGGTGGCTCAGTGGGGAAGAGCCTGCCTCCAAAGCAGGACACAGGAGGCAGGGGCTTTATCTATGAATAGGGAAGATCCCTGGAGGAGGAAATGGCAACGAACTCCAGTATTCTTGGCCTGAGAAATCATATGCACAGAGGCACCTAACAGGCTGCAGGCCATGGGGTCCACATATCAGACAAGACTTAGCCACCTAGCACACGCACGCCCATTTTGTAAAGGAAGGCCGAGACACCCAAGAGCTGTTATCTGCAACCTGGAGGCCCAGGAGAGCCGCTGGAATGATCCAGGCCGGGTCTGAGAGCCTGAGAGCCGAGGCTCTTTCAGTGGAAGTCTCTGAGTCCACGGTCCGAGCACCTTGAGCTCTCACGCCCCAGGGCAGGAGAAAAAAGACACCGAGGCTGTCGAGGAAAGGAGAGGCTCTGGTTCAAGATGGCCGCGCGGAGGAGGCGCCTGGCCACGCCTCCCCCACCGTGGACACTGCGACCCTGCAGCGACCTCAAACCACGCGGGCGCGGCTGCGACACAGGCTCCCCACAAACCCGGTCCCCGGCGCAACCACCCATAGTCGGGAGCGAACTGAAAACCCACAGCGTCTTCCCGAAGAGCAGAGGTTAAACCCCACTCTGGGCACCTTCACTTTAAAAACCTGCACCTGAGAGACAGTTCCTCAAAACATCTAGCTTTGGAAACCAACAGGGCTGGCGTCCACCGACCGCAAGGCTACATGAATCTGGGAAACAGCTCCGACCTGAACTCGCTCAGCTAGGGCTTAGGGAGGAGGCAGCCTCGGGCAAGCAGACCAGACTTTAAGGGAAGGAGGCTCATGTGTTCACCTGAAGTGGTCGGGCTGACAGGAATCTAATTCTGCACACAACCAGGGGCCGCTAGCTGACAGGCACCATCTCCAAGCCCCGGCCTGTGGAGGCATCTTTTCTTTTAAAAGTTAAAATTAAAAACGGTCTACGAAGCAGCAACAGCGCCAGGCCCGAGCAGAAGCGCCCCTAGCGCTTTCGCCAGCGTTGTTTCTCCAGCCGCAACAGCTCTGTCCACAGCGCCACAATGAGTCCGGTTCGTGTTCCTCCGCGGAGACGTCTCTCCTGTCGCGGGCTGAAGCGTCTGAGTCCGCGATGGAGAGAGAAAAGGAACTACTTTGTAAACTTTTGGTGGCTCCAGCTTTGAAAATACAGAATAAAGTTTGAAGAACTACTACAAACAGTGAGGAAAACTTAAGAGATTGTATGGATCCTTATCCAGGGATCCTGCAAGCAAAAGATCAAGAGGGAAAGGTTTTGTTGCCTTTCCTTCCATGGCAGAGGTTAATGCCACTACAGCTGCCAAGACCTTGTTCAATTGATGGGACAGTGGTTGAGCCAAAACGTGCTGTTGCATGAGAGGAATCTGGGAAGCCAGGGGCTCATGTAACTGGGGCTTCCCAGGTGGCGCTCGTGATAAAGAACCCACCTGCCGAAGCAAGAGACCTAAGAGAGGCAGGTTTGATCCCTGGATAGGGAAGATTCCCTGGAGGCGGGCAAGGCAACCACTCCAGTATTCTTGCCTGGAGAATCCCATGGACAGAGGAAACTGGCAGTTAAAGCCCCTAGGGTTACAAAGAGGCGAACATGACTAAAGCAACTTAGTATGCCTATGCACTCACTATGAATAAGCTGTGAAGAAGCTGTTTGTTGGAGGAATTAAGGAAGATGCTGAGGAACATTGTCTTAGAGATTCCTTTGAGGAACATGGAAAAATTGATACTATTGAGATAATCGCTGATTGGCAGTCTAGAAAGAAAAGAGACTTTGTTACTTCTGATGACCATGATCCTGTGCATAAGAATGTGTTTAAGATATACCATGCCATCTTGGTCATAATGCAGAAGTAAGAAAGGCTTTGTCTAGACAAGAAATGTAGAAAGTCCAAAGTTCAAGAAGGAGAAAAGGAGGTGACTTTGGTTTTAGAGATTCTTGTAGTGGAGGTGGTGCTAGTGGAAATTTTGGACCAGAACCTGGAAGTAACTTTAGAGGAGGATCTGATGGATATGGAAGTGGCGGTGGATTTGGGGATGGCTGGAATGGGTACAGAGGAGAATCTGCTTGTGGCAATTTTGGAAGTAGCCCTGGTTATGAAGAAGTAAAAGGAGGGTATGGTGGTGAAATACCTGGATATGACACTAGGGTAGGGGCTACAGAGGTGGTTATGACAAATATGAAGGAGGAATGTATGGAAATCATAATCATTTTGGAAATTATAACAGCCACATTCTAACTATGGTCTAGTGAAGTGTGGAAACTTTGGTGGTAGCAGGAACATGGGGGACCATATGGTAGAGGAAACTATGGTCCAGGCGTGATTGGAAGAAGAGCGAGTTATGGAAGCAGAAGCCAATATTGAGCTTCTTCCTGTTTGCCATTGGAAGGAAGGTGTCTTGCTGCAGGTAACTAAGGAAGAATGGTTACCCACAAACTCCTCAAGAAATAAGAAATTCTGTACCATCTGAAAGTAGTTCTTGTTAGTGCCTTGACTTTAAAAAGCACTCTTATTAAAGGGAAATGTTTTTTTGATAAAATAATAGACTTTATTTAGTACAGATTCTTCATATACAACAATTACAAAGAGAATTATTTGTAAAAGCAAAATCAAATCAGCTAAAAGATAAATGTATATATTTTGAATTAGGTTTTGTGAATGGACAGATTAAAATTCTATTTTAAATATAAACTTTTTTAAAATAAATAGTTTTCTATTCAATACTTGGTGTAATGTTTACAAATAAAATGTGAATCTTATTCTATGAATATTAACTTGTCTAAAGCATTGTCATCCCCTCAATTTTAAAGTAGTTTCACAAAGCAATGCTTATTGCCATTTTCCTTTCAATAGTGATAGACAAATGAGAAAAATTGATACTATTGAGATAATCGCTGATTGGCAGTCTAGAAAGAAAAGAGACTTTGTTACTTCTGATGACCATGATCCTGTGCATAAGAATGTGTTTAAGATATACCATGCCATCTTGGTCATAATGCAGAAGTAAGAAAGGCTTTGTCTAGACAAGAAATGTAGAAAGTCCAAAGTTCAAGAAGGAGAAAAGGAGGTGACTTTGGTTTTAGAGATTCTTGTAGTGGAGGTGGTGCTAGTGGAAATTTTGGACCAGAACCTGGAAGTAACTTTAGAGGAGGATCTGATGGATATGGAAGTGGCGGTGGATTTGGGGATGGCTGGAATGGGTACAGAGGAGAATCTGCTTGTGGCAATTTTGGAAGTAGCCCTGGTTATGAAGAAGTAAAAGGAGGGTATGGTGGTGAAATACCTGGATATGACACTAGGGTAGGGGCTACAGAGGTGGTTATGACAAATATGAAGGAGGAATGTATGGAAATCATAATCATTTTGGAAATTATAACAGCCACATTCTAACTATGGTCTAGTGAAGTGTGGAAACTTTGGTGGTAGCAGGAACATGGGGGACCATATGGTAGAGGAAACTATGGTCCAGGCGTGATTGGAAGAAGAGCGAGTTATGGAAGCAGAAGCCAATATTGAGCTTCTTCCTGTTTGCCATTGGAAGGAAGGTGTCTTGCTGCAGGTAACTAAGGAAGAATGGTTACCCACAAACTCCTCAAGAAATAAGAAATTCTGTACCATCTGAAAGTAGTTCTTGTTAGTGCCTTGACTTTAAAAAGCACTCTTATTAAAGGGAAATGTTTTTTTGATAAAATAATAGACTTTATTTAGTACAGATTCTTCATATACAACAATTACAAAGAGAATTATTTGTAAAAGCAAAATCAAATCAGCTAAAAGATAAATGTATATATTTTGAATTAGGTTTTGTGAATGGACAGATTAAAATTCTATTTTAAATATAAACTTTTTTAAAATAAATAGTTTTCTATTCAATACTTGGTGTAATGTTTACAAATAAAATGTGAATCTTATTCTATGAATATTAACTTGTCTAAAGCATTGTCATCCCCTCAATTTTTAAAGTAGTTTCACAAAGCAATGCTTATTGCCATTTTCCTTTCAATAGTGATAGACAAATGAGAAAAGCACTGTGGACATTATTGGCTGGCCCTAATAAAATGTCATTCTTTACACACTGTAAATATATTTTTAATAAAACCATTATGCTTTACTACCATTTTTTTCTTTTTTCCTGTGGGTGCTACCTATATGCTTTCCTTCTTCCTCATTTTTGAACTCTAGTTGGTAGGATCCATTTTTTATTCATGTTTTGGTCTTCTTTTCCTTTTTACCCTCTATGTGGGCTTTTTCTTCTGTATATGTATGTGAATGTACTGAAGATATGAAACAAAATTTATTGTTTGCCTTCCCCAAATTCATACCTACTTCTCCTGGATGTAGCCCATAATAGGAACTAGAGAATTTCCCTTGCCCCTACCTCACAGGACATACACCTCTTCTGGCTCTTATCCCCATAACCATTGCAATTGGTTCAGGAATGAGCATGTGAACCTAACAGACCAATGAGATGCCATAAAATTTGGGCTGATAACCTTTGAGTAGAGACAGTCTCCCTTTTTCACTAGGTGCAAACTTGAAAATAAGCAGGAGCTGGAGCAGTTGCAGCCATTTTGCTACTATGAGAAACCTGGGAATTGAATCACTACAATGGAGAAAGCCTAGTGACATTTCTCCAACCCAGGATGATGCCATAAACTGAGTAATACAAGCCTTACCCTTGTATTACTTATATCTATGAACCAATAGTTGTGCTTTTGCTTAAAGCACTGAATTTATGGCATACCACTTATAACAAAAAAAATGTTCTGTCTTGACATCACCTTGTTCTACTTCCCGTTTTCTACTCTAAAATGTTAAAAGCTTGAATTTAAATTCTCAAAATAGAATTTGGAACTCAAAAGGAAATATGATCATTGAATAAATTTAATACTATACATACAGTTGATTTCAAATATAATAAAAGTTAATCTTTATCTTCAAATACACCTAAACTAGAATTTTAAATCAAAACAGCCTTAGGATAAGGAAAGTATGATAAGGCAATTAAGAATGATTAGGACTTTTCCTTCTTTTTTAAACTACTTTGATTAACCCTCTTGCTGCTTTCCTGTTATTCACCTAGTCTGACAGTAGGCACTTGGAGAGAAAATGCTTGATGGGTAACAGGAGAGAAAATAGTCAGCAATTATTCTGACACTTAAACATCTGTCAGATGCCTCTGATGTGATGGAGGAACTTTGATTCTAGGTATCAATTTCCCTTTCTGCATTCTCTTCAGAGTCTTTGCCTTCAATAACACTCTAGAACACATCTTGTTATATCCTCAACATCTGTAATGAGGAAAGATTTCCCAAAGGATACTTGGTTGCCTTCTGCTTCCCTGGAAGAAACTCCCTAAGAGTTGGCACTGTGTTCAACAGGCATCATTCAACTGTGTGACAGTTCAGCATCTCACCACATTTGAGAATAAAAGAATGAGAGCCCCTGATTTCTTCAGGCTAACCTTGGCGTTACACTACTTGATGCCAAAATGTCCAGATTGAGATGAAAAATATGTGGTCAGCCATCCAGATATTCTCCAGGATACAGAGGTTTGACGTCTTATAAGCATAGCCTGTGATAGTCCTAATTGGATGATATAAAAATTCCCACTCTTCTTGGTCATTAAGCATTTATCATCATCACTCAAGTGCCAGTCAGATAGGACGGACTGACACAGGCCATGGTTCCTGCCCCTCAGGAAGTTCACTCTCTGAGTGACACACAAGTTACATGGAAAACCACAAGAAAATATACTGACTGATGTATCGAATTTGGATACTTTTGTTGCACGGAAGGATTACATTCAGCTCAAAGACTTCTAATTTATTCCGGGTTTTTGTGAAAATGAGAACAAGATGTCAAAACCAATCTGCATGAGCACATAGCATGGTATCGGGAAAACAAAGAGTAGCAGGGTAACACCTGCACAACTAAAGGTGGACTCATGGGGCACAAATAATACCTTATAGAGTCAGAAATCCAATGGCAGAAACTTCCAGGGTTGATTAATTCGGTGTCAGAGAGCTCTATCAAGGACCCCAGGGTGTTTTCCATCTTCCTGCACTGGCACTGTTAGCGTTCTATCTCTTATCTTTAGAACCCTCCTCTCATGGCTCTAAAAGAGGTTTAAGCATAACTTCATCCCTCGACTCCATCCAAAGTCAAGAAGGCATCTTTTTTGATCAAGGTGAAAAAACCTTTCCCAAAGGCCCTTCAGAAAACTTCCCCTTATTTCTTGTGAGCCTTAACCGGGTCATCAGATTATTTCTAAGTCAATCTTTAATACCAGGGGATGAAGTACCAAGTTTGGTTGGGAAAGCAAATTCTTCAGCCTCATGAAGTCATCCAAAACTTTAACAGAAGTGGAGTTTTGTTAAGAAAAAGAAGGATACAATGGCTTGTGAGTTAACAATAAATTTCTTGCTATGAAGAATCACAAGAGATAATCAAAGTCTATGGAAGAAACTCCCTAAGAGTTGGCACTGTGTTCAACAGGCATCATTCAACTGTGTGACAGTTCAGCATCTCACCACATTTGAGAATAAAAGAATGAGAGCCCCTGATTTCTTCAGGCTAACCTTGGCGTTACACTACTTGATGCCAAAATGTCCAGATTGAGATGAAAAATATGTGGTCAGCCATCCAGATATTCTCCAGGATACAGAGGTTTGACGTCTTATAAGCATAGCCTGTGATAGTCCTAATTGGATGATATAAAAATTCCCACTCTTCTTGGTCATTAAGCATTTATCATCATCACTCAAGTGCCAGTCAGATAGGACGGACTGACACAGGCCATGGTTCCTGCCCCTCAGGAAGTTCACTCTCTGAGTGACACACAAGTTACATGGAAAACCACAAGAAAATATACTGACTGATGTATCGAATTTGGATACTTTTGTTGCACGGAAGGATTACATTCAGCTCAAAGACTTCTAATTTATTCCGGGTTTTTGTGAAAATGAGAACAAGATGTCAAAACCAATCTGCATGAGCACATAGCATGGTATCGGAACACAAAGAGTAGCAGGGTAACACCTGCACAACTAAAGGTGGACTCATGGGGCACAAATAATACCTTATAGAGTCAGAAATCCAATGGCAGAAACTTCCAGGGTTGATTAATTCGGTGTCAGAGAGCTCTATCAAGGACCCCAGGGTGTTTTCCATCTTCCTGCACTGGCACTGTTAGCGTTCTATCTCTTATCTTTAGAACCCTCCTCTCATGGCTCTAAAAGAGGTTTAAGCATAACTTCATCCCTCGACTCCATCCAAAGTCAAGAAGGCATCTTTTTTGATCAAGGTGAAAAAACCTTTCCCAAAGGCCCTTCAGAAAACTTCCCCTTATTTCTTGTGAGCCTTAACCGGGTCATCAGATTATTTCTAAGTCAATCTTTAATACCAGGGGATGAAGTACCAAGTTTGGTTGGGAAAGCAAATTCTTCAGCCTCATGAAGTCATCCAAAACTTTAACAGAAGTGGAGTTTTGTTAAGAAAAAGAAGGATACAATGGCTTGTGAGTTAACAATAAATTTCTTGCTATGAAGTCACAAGAGATAATCAAAGTGCTACGAAGAACATAAAAAATAAAAGCAAAAAAATGTCTGCTTTTGTTTCAATTGTCTGATTAGATTTTTCCAATTTCCTATAAGTCCTGATTTTGAAATTGGCACTTGATATGTAAGAATTCTTCTCAGATGAAGAAGCAATGGAAATAAATTCCAAAACAAAGAATATGAAAATATGAATATGAAGGTTATGATACTTTATGATGAGACAAATTCTTTGTGCATTTATACAAGTACTCCAGAGAGACATTGTAGAAAAACACTAAAGGAGAACTATCTTGATTTTTTCAAAAGTAATACATAGGGGCTTCCCCTGGTGGTCTAGTGGGTAAGGACACCGCCTTGCAGTGCAAGGGGTGCCGGTTCGAGCCCTGGCCTGGGAAGATCCCACGTGCCGCGGAGCGGCTGGACTGATGTGTCCAATTACCGAGCCGGAGCTCTGGAGCGCATGCGCCCAGAGCCGGTGCTCTGCGACGATAGACGCCACCGCAATGGGAGGCCAACAGGAGCCAAAGAACAAGGATGGATGAACACAGAGAAACGAAAGACCAATAGAAGCAGCTCGCCTGCTCCCCTCCCTCCCCAACCCGACCTCCGCCCAAAATAAATAAATAAATAAATCTTTTAAAAAAAAAGTAATACATAGTTTTCATTAAAACACAGAAATCACACATGTTTTTTTTTATATTAACTACAAAAAATGTTAGAACTTAATAAAAAGGGAAATTATTGGTCCTCAGAGTGGGATGCTCAGATTCAGAGGCCTAAACTCTGCTCTACCCCTCAGTGTAGCTAGCTGTATTCCCTCCTGTGCTGACAGGATTCATCTACTCAATATGGATAATGGTTTTCAACCACTGTAAATTCAGATCTACAGGCTTAACACCCGCAAAGGAAAGTGTAGGTTTCTCTCACTTTGGTGCATTTTACTATTAAAAAAGGACACAGACTGGTCCATTTTGGTCAGTTACTCCTTACCCACTGAGAGTTACGAGGATAGGAATTCCCATCTAGGCCACTGGTATTCTCCTATGGGTACCATGCTGGGTAGCACCCTTTCCCCTACAAGACCCAAAAGTAACAAACACAAGAAGCCACATATTATATGATCCCATGTATGTGAATCCTTCAGTATAGGCAAATGCAGAGGGATAGAATGCAAATCATTAGCTGCCAGGGTCTAAGTTAGATGTGTGGGTCAAGAATAAGGAAGGATTCTTCTCAGATGAAGAAGCAATGGAAATAAATTCCAAAACAAAGAATATGAAAATATGAATATGAAGGTTATGATACTTTATGATGAGACAAATTCTTTGTGCATTTATACAAGTACTCCAGAGAGACATTGTAGAAAAACACTAAAGGAGAACTATCTTGATTTTTTCAAAAGTAATACATAGGGGCTTCCCCTGGTGGTCTAGTGGGTAAGGACACCGCCTTGCAGTGCAAGGGGTGCCGGTTCGAGCCCTGGCCTGGGAAGATCCCACGTGCCGCGGAGCGGCTGGACTGATGTGTCCAATTACCGAGCCGGAGCTCTGGAGCGCATGCGCCCAGAGCCGGTGCTCTGCGACGATAGACGCCACCGCAATGGGAGGCCAACAGGAGCCAAAGAACAAGGATGGATGAACACAGAGAAACGAAAGACCAATAGAAGCAGCTCGCCTGCTCCCCTCCCTCCCCAACCCGACCTCCGCCCAAAATAAATAAATAAATAAATCTTTTAAAAAAAAAGTAATACATAGTTTTCATTAAAACACAGAAATCACACATGTTTTTTTTTATATTAACTACAAAAAATGTTAGAACTTAATAAAAAGGGAAATTATTGGTCCTCAGAGTGGGATGCTCAGATTCAGAGGCCTAAACTCTGCTCTACCCCTCAGTGTAGCTAGCTGTATTCCCTCCTGTGCTGACAGGATTCATCTACTCAATATGGATAATGGTTTTCAACCACTGTAAATTCAGATCTACAGGCTTAACACCCGCAAAGGAAAGTGTAGGTTTCTCTCACTTTGGTGCATTTTACTATTAAAAAAGGACACAGACTGGTCCATTTTGGTCAGTTACTCCTTACCCACTGAGAGTTACGAGGATAGGAATTCCCATCTAGGCCACTGGTATTCTCCTATGGGTACCATGCTGGGTAGCACCCTTTCCCCTACAAGACCCAAAAGTAACAAACACAAGAAGCCACATATTATATGATCCCATGTATGTGAATCCTTCAGTATAGGCAAATGCAGAGGGATAGAATGCAAATCATTAGCTGCCAGGGTCTAAGTTAGATGTGTGGAGTCAAGAATAAGGAAGGACTTCTAATGGAGATGGGGTTTTATTTGGGGGTGATGAAATTTTCTGTAAGTAGACCATGGTGCGGACAGCACAATTCTGTGAATATATTAGAGACACTGCAGTGAACACTTAAAGTAGATAAATTTTATGATATGTGTGCTGTTTAAATAAAACTGTAAATTCAATAATTCTGAAAAATTTTCAATAATTCTTTTAAAAGATCAGGTTTCTGGGAGTGACTTGCAATAGCACCACCTAGAGATAATCATGTTAATATTTTTAATGTATATTCTGTAGGCTCTTCTTGAGTCATGATACATAATAACCACTTCAACACTAGTACTATTCTATCATATACATACAGCTATTAACTATTCTTTCCTTAAAGGAGAAAACTTTTCAAAGTGTGTTGATTCTGCTTCTGTTTGTTTTTGTACCATTAAGTTAGGATGACAGTATGAGTCATGCCTAAGATTTTATAAAACTCATTGTAGGGAAAAAGAGGAAGAAAAACACAAGCATTAATCTACTTATTTTTAAAACTACTGTTGTCATAACAATTTCATGTCGCCTTGTAAATGGAACTCCTTTGTGCTTCTTGCTATATTTAGAGCGTTGGTTACCATAACGACAAGATGTAATTCATCATATAGAAACCCAATCCAAGGAACATTCTCTATCAGAAATCTTTCTATTGTGTTACAACTCTGAAAGGCAGTTCTATAGATGATTGGGTCCAATCTTCTGTCTCTGAGAAAGATCACTCTAAAACTTCCAAGAAGATGGACTATACATTTATTTTATAAAAATGAAAAACAAGGCTTGGGGAATCAAAATCCTGCTATCTCATTTCAAAGTTTGGTTCAGGGTTCTTCAAGCAAGGTGTAAGTGGCCTAACCTGCAGGCGTTCTCTGTGCAATACCATCCTAAATAACTCCCTCTTTGATTTGATCTTGCCCTTGGTATGCCAAAAATAATGACCCAAATATCCTTTCTCAATTCCAGCTCTTCATGGCTGGGCTTGGTTCCTCAATCCCTAAGCATACTACTAATATGCCTCTTTGATCACAAAAAGAAAGAGAATTTTCTTCTATGTCATTTGCTTTTCCCCTTTAATTAATACCAGTGGCATTTAACCTTTAGGCTCAACCCTCTCTTTGAGACACTAATGGGCCTCAGATCCTCTTTTCGGAAAAATGCACATGAACACATGAGATTGTATTCAAGTTCAGGGTTTCATGGGTCCTCGGAAGCCCATCCGTATTCTTTTGAGGTTAAGATTCCTGGATTAGTCATATGTATATCTGCCCCCCATTTGATCATACATATCTGTAAACAACAAAACTCTGTAAAAGTAAAAAGTAAAATAAAAATAAAAAAAAGTTTCCTGGATTAGAGATAAATACAGTTTTTCTTTCCATTTCATTTATTCAAGCATCCATCCATTTATTCATTCACTCACTCATTCCTTCACTCAGTCAAATACGTAGCTCATGGCACACCACACATTGCCCTAAGTCTGTTGCAGTCATGGGAACTTTTGTTGCACCCAGGTGGTTCTGTGGGCACCCAGAGTATCTAGAGGAGTGAATGCCACTCTATGCTGAGTCACAGTGCCATTCTGTGTACTGGAAAGATTCTCTTTTCTCTGCAGCAAAGTACGTTACCTTGTTTGAAGCACACCTGAATCATTTCCCTCAGGATGGCCATGTAGTTCTATGAAAGCATTTTTCCTAGCAACACAAGGTTTTGGATAAAATACCTGATTCTGGGTCAGAAGATTTGGAGTTAACCTCAACAGTACCACTTTTCAACCAAATGTACCTGGGCGGGTCACTTAATCTAACCCAATGTCCTCCTCCATGAGATGGAGCTAATAACGACTGCCTCACATCACTTTCCTCTGGGAGTGTGAGCAGAAAAGTAATAGAACAAGAAAATGTTCTGTTGCTTTTGTGTAAAGAAATTGTAAGCCACAGAACAAATGATTATTTGTGTCACTGTTGTTGTAATATAACTATTTTTAAGATTAATTTTTATCTTACTTTTATGGTTTTGTTGTTTACTGCCATACATAAACCCAAATCAGCCATATGTATATACATGATCCCTCCCACTTCAATTTCCCTCCCATCTCCCTCTCTATCCCTCCCCATCTCAGCCCAGCCATAAAGGTTGAGCCTAAAGGTTAAATGTCACTGGGATTAATTATAAGGGGAAAAGGAAATATAGAAGAAAATTCTCTTTCTCGGGTTGTTAGAGTCTCTGTGTCAGTTCCCTTAGTCTTACAGCAGATTCACACTGTTTGTCTACTTTACATATGGTAATGTAAGTTTCCATATTTACTCTCTGCATACATCTCATCCATTCCTCCCTCTCCCAGTGTCCACAAGTCTGTTCTCTATGTCTGTTTCTCCATTGCTGCTCTGCATATACATTTATTGGTACCCTATTTCTTTGGGGTGGGAGGCACTTCTAGTGGTCTTTCATTTATCCTTTTTTTTTTTTTTTTGGCCACTTCTACTGGTGTTTCATTTACTCATTTTCATCCATCTTTGTTCTTTGGCCTGTATGGGCCTCCCATCACAGTGGCCTCTCTCGTCGCAGAGCACTGGCCTCTGGGCGCATGCGCTCCGGAGCTCCAACTCAGTAGTTGGACACATCAGTTCAGTCACTCCATGGCACGTGGGATCTTCCCAGGTCAGGGATTGAACTGGTACCCCTTGCACTGCAAGGCAGTGTCCTTACCCACTGGACCACCAGGGAGGCCTCGTACCCTATTTCTAGATTCCATGTATATGTGTTAGTATACAATATTTCTCCTCTTTCTGAATTACTTCACTCTGTATAATAGATTCTAGGTTCATCCACCTCATTAGGACTGACTTGAATGCCACTTTTTATGTAGATAAAATACCTGTTTGGTCAGAAGATTTGGAACCAAGTACCACTTTTCAACCAAATGTACCTGGGTCACTTAATCTAACCAATGTCCTCCTCCATGAGATGGAGCTAATAACGACTGCCTCACATCACTTTCCTCTGGGAGTGTGAGCAGAAAAGTAATAGAACAAGAAAATGTTCTGTTGCTTTTGTGTAAAGAAATTGTAAGCCACAGAACAAATGATTATTTGTGTCACTGTTGTTGTAATATAACTATTTTTAAGATTAATTTTTATCTTACTTTTATGGTTTTGTTGTTTACTGCCATACATAAACCCAAATCAGCCATATGTATATACATGATCCCTCCCACTTCAATTTCCCTCCCATCTCCCTCTCTATCCCTCCCCATCTCAGCCCAGCCATAAAGGTTGAGCCTAAAGGTTAAATGTCACTGGGATTAATTATAAGGGGAAAAGGAAATATAGAAGAAAATTCTCTTTCTCGGGTTGTTAGAGTCTCTGTGTCAGTTCCCTTAGTCTTACAGCAGATTCACACTGTTTGTCTACTTTACATATGGTAATGTAAGTTTCCATATTTACTCTCTGCATACATCTCATCCATTCCTCCCTCTCCCAGTGTCCACAAGTCTGTTCTCTATGTCTGTTTCTCCATTGCTGCTCTGCATATACATTTATTGGTACCCTATTTCTTTGGGGTGGGAGGCACTTCTAGTGGTCTTTCATTTATCCTTTTTTTTTTTTTTTGGCCACTTCTACTGGTGTTTCATTTACTCATTTTCATCCATCTTTGTTCTTTGGCCTGTATGGGCCTCCCATCACAGTGGCCTCTCTCGTCGCAGAGCACTGGCCTCTGGGCGCATGCGCTCCGGAGCTCCAACTCAGTAGTTGGACACATCAGTTCAGTCACTCCATGGCACGTGGGATCTTCCCAGGTCAGGGATTGAACTGGTACCCCTTGCACTGCAAGGCAGTGTCCTTACCCACTGGACCACCAGGGAGGCCTCGTACCCTATTTCTAGATTCCATGTATATGTGTTAGTATACAATATTTCTCCTCTTTCTGAATTACTTCACTCTGTATAATAGATTCTAGGTTCATCCACCTCATTAGGACTGACTTGAATGCACTTTTTTATGGCTGAGTAATATTCCATTGTATATATGTACGATAGCTTCTTTTTCCATTCATCTGTTGATAGACATCTAGATTGCTTCCATGTTCTAGTTATTGTAGATAGTGCTTCAATAGACAATGGGGTACATGTGTCTCTTTCAACTTTGATTTCCTCAGAGTATATGCCTAGTAGTGGGATTGCTAGGTCAGATGGTGGCCCTAGTCCTAGTTTTCTAAGGAATCTCCATCCTGTCTTCCATAGTGGCTGTATCAACTTACATTCCCACCAACAGTTCAAGAGTATTCTGTTTTCTCCATACCCTCTCCAACATTTATTGTCTGTAGATTTTTTCTTTTTTGCCCCTAAGTCATCATTCGTTTTCATCCATCTTTATTCCTTGGCATGTGTGGACCTCCCATAGAAGTGGCCTCTCTCGTTGCAGAGCACCGACTCTGGGTGCATGCACTCCAGAGCGCTGGCTCGTAACTGGACACACTGGTCCAGCTGCTCCATGGCACATGGGATCTTCCATGGCCAGGGATTGAACCAGTGCCCCCTGCACTGCAAGGTGGACTGTCTACCCACTGGACCACCAGGGAAGCCCACAAGGCAGACTCTTTACCCACTGGACCACCATGGGTAAAGACTTGACATGTTGCGGGGAGCTGCCCTGTTTCAAGGGGTTTCCTTTAAGGAAACATAGCCCTGGGAGCTGCCCTGGCAACAGGGGCTGATAACAGCATAGCTCTCTGTCCCGCCACCCCAGGTATTGTGAAGACATTCCTGAGCTATCTTAAAGGACACCTGGAGCCTCGGTACAGATAAAAAGGGCTTGAGGGGCATTATGCCCCGGAACCACTGTAATCTAAAGAATTTTGAATATGTTAATGACATCCCAGGAGGTAACACCTAGTTTATGATCTGCCTGCTAGACACTAACAAATGCTAGGTCCGAAAAACCTGGCCTAAAGCACGTATACACAATTGTTTGTTGTGTGTTATCTGATTTTGAGAAGTATAAAATGTATGAGCGAATTCAATAAACTTGTCAGCAACTTGTCAGCAACCTGTAGAGTTGTCTGCCTTCTTGCTGTCCCTCTCAACCCCATCTTTTCTGTCCTTCTTTCTTTTCTTAGCCTATCTGCCACTCTCTTCAGGATCTGTTCGATTGCCGGCAGGCCCGGCAACATGTCTTCACCACAGTGAAGCCCATTTGCAGATTTTTTGATGATGGCCATTCTGACTGGTGTGAGGTAATATCTCATTTTTAGTTTACTATTACTGAAAATAAGAGCTGCATGGTCACGTTTGGGTCTGAAGAGTTCTAGAGAGGGTCAAGAGATCACTCCTAATCAGAGTTCTGAGTTACTATTTTGAATTTGAATAGAGTTATTCAAATCAAGTTATTGAAACAGAACAGGTATCACATTTCTAAAACTATGGGACTTCTCATGAGGCAATTCTCGGCCTCTTATTTGTAGTGCACTGCATTAGAGTGAATTACATACACACACCAACATTCACCCCCCATAAAAACTTAGATACCTTCTAGGTGTTTTAACAGTGAAAGTACACTTTAATTGCTTTTCTTGAGAGTGCCTTGAAAGATTTTTGCCAGCAGAATTAGGATTCATTCAGCGACAAATAACAGAAACCAGTCTGTTTGCCATACCTTCCAGATAGGGAATTTATTTTCCAGATGCAACATGGTACTTTAGGTTGTCTGAGCTGGCCAGAGTGGTCGGGGTTGGGGCGGGGATGTTTATGGAGCTGTAAGCCAGAACCCTCAGAACTTCACCTCTCTCTGTGGTGTGCTCATATGGCTCCTGGCTCCTTCTGATCAGTTTAGGTTCCTTGGAACCTCTGGTCTCATGGCAGGCAGTAGGTGTACCCAACTCCTGACTTGTCTGCACCCAGCACCCCAGCCAGACCTAAGCTAGCTCTCTGTCTCAATTACACGTGTTCCAAAAAGGGGTTCTGATCATATCCTCCAAACACAAATCAGATGACAGTGAGCTTGCAAGCCTGTGGTTTCGCTCACCTCTAGAAGAATTTTTTACCTAGAATTTAAGCCCCAAATACCCAAGACTGTTTTGACTAGCCAGTGTAGATCACATGTCTCCCCTGGACCAATCAACTGTGACAGGTGGAATACTTTGAACAATGTATATGGATACAGTGTGGAAATGAGGGGCAGACAAAACAACATATCTAGCCAATGCACCCCCACCCACGTCCCCACTCCACCCTATCCCACGCTTCCTGCACCTTTCTGCTCTGGTCCTTACCAATCTCACCCTTTCTGACAAAGTCAAATGAGAAAAGTCAAGACGCTGCATCTCTGTCAGAAAAGACTTCAATGGTATCTGTGTGAAGTACCCGAATTCAGGGCTTCTTTCTCTGTATGATTAAAGCTTATTCACTGGATCAGATTCACAACATTTGGAAAGCTGTAGCCGGTTCTTTCTTCTTCCCTCCCCTCTCTAAATCTCTGGAGGAAAAAGTTACTGGTAATTGTAAGGAAATGAGAAAAAGCCAAGTCCCTGCTGGAATCATGGACAGAGAAGAGCTATATTTAAACAACTGCTGTCTTAGTTCCCACAAACATTCTCTTTCAGGGTATTTCCAATTAAAAAACACTTTAGAGGGGCTTCCCTGGTGGTCCTGTGGGTAAAGAGTTCACCTTGCAGTGCAAGGGGCACCGGTTTGATCCCTGACCTGGGAGGATCCCACATGCCGTGGAGTGGCTGGACTGGTGTGTCCAATTAGGAGCCAGCACTCTGAGTGCATGCACCCAGAGCTAGTGCTCTGCAAGGAGAGAGGCTGCAGCGATGGGAGGCCCACAGGCCAAAGAATTAAGGCGGATGAAAATAAATAAATGAAGGACCAACAAAGTTTATGGAGCTGTAAGCCAGAACCCTCAGAACTTCACCTCTCTCTGTGGTGTGCTCATATGGCTCCTGGCTCCTTCTGATCAGTTTAGGTTCCTTGGAACCTCTGGTCTCATGGCAGGCAGTAGGTGTACCCAACTCCTGACTTGTCTGCACCCAGCACCCCAGCCAGACCTAAGCTAGCTCTCTGTCTCAATTACACGTGTTCCAAAAAGGGGTTCTGATCATATCCTCCAAACACAAATCAGATGACAGTGAGCTTGCAAGCCTGTGGTTTCGCTCACCTCTAGAAGAATTTTTTACCTAGAATTTAAGCCCCAAATACCCAAGACTGTTTTGACTAGCCAGTGTAGATCACATGTCTCCCCTGGACCAATCAACTGTGACAGGTGGAATACTTTGAACAATGTATATGGATACAGTGTGGAAATGAGGGGCAGACAAAACAACATATCTAGCCAATGCACCCCCACCCACGTCCCCACTCCACCCTATCCCACGCTTCCTGCACCTTTCTGCTCTGGTCCTTACCAATCTCACCCTTTCTGACAAAGTCAAATGAGAAAAGTCAAGACGCTGCATCTCTGTCAGAAAAGACTTCAATGGTATCTGTGTGAAGTACCCGAATTCAGGGCTTCTTTCTCTGTATGATTAAAGCTTATTCACTGGATCAGATTCACAACATTTGGAAAGCTGTAGCCGGTTCTTTCTTCTTCCCTCCCCTCTCTAAATCTCTGGAGGAAAAAGTTACTGGTAATTGTAAGGAAATGAGAAAAAGCCAAGTCCCTGCTGGAATCATGGACAGAGAAGAGCTATATTTAAACAACTGCTGTCTTAGTTCCCACAAACATTCTCTTTCAGGGTATTTCCAATTAAAAAACACTTTAGAGGGGCTTCCCTGGTGGTCCTGTGGGTAAAGAGTTCACCTTGCAGTGCAAGGGGCACCGGTTTGATCCCTGACCTGGGAGGATCCCACATGCCGTGGAGTGGCTGGACTGGTGTGTCCAATTAGGAGCCAGCACTCTGGAGTGCATGCACCCAGAGCTAGTGCTCTGCAAGGAGAGAGGCTGCAGCGATGGGAGGCCCACACAGGCCAAAGAATTAAGGCGGATGAAAATAAATAAATGAAGGACCAACAAAAGAGGCCAAAAATTTTTCAGAAAAAAAAGAGAGAAAAAGTAAGGGCTTTAGGAAATGAATTTCAAATGGTAGGACTGCAGGCATCATCAACAGGCAGGGCGGTGATGATGTGAGTGAGCCAAAGGCAGACCCCTCCAGTCACTCCTCAGATCGCAGCAGGTTGGGGAAACCAAAGGGATTCTGTATCAACAGGAAGATGAGAGAATATTTCACAGTATCTTTTTCTTTCGGTATTTATCTCTTTAGTTTTTAAACTGAGGTAACATTGGTTTGCGACATTATATAAGTTTCATGTGGACAACATTATACAGTTGGCCCTCGAGTAACATAGGTTTGCATCGTGTAGGCCCACTTATATGTGGGGTGTTTTTTTTTTTTTGGCTCCTTTTATTTATTTATTTTTCATCCATCTTTTATTCTTTGGCCTGTGTGGGCCTCCCATTGCAGTGGCCTCTCTCGTTGTAGAGCACTGGCTCTGGGCGCATGCACTCCAGAGCGCTGGCTCCTAATTGGACACATCAGTCCAACCACTCCACAGCATGTGCGATCCTCCTAGGTCAGGGATCGAACTGGCCCCCTTGCACTGCAAGCAGGGAAGCCCCTATGTGGGTATTTTTCAGAAAATATGTAATACAGTCCTGCACGATACATGGTAGGTTGGCACCCCTAAGCCCCACGTTGTTCAAGAGTTAACTGTATAAAGACGTGTGCATACCCCACAGGGTCCCCATCATCAAAAGTTTTATTTCCATCTGTCACTATACAGTTGGTCCCTCTTACCCATTTTCTCCTCCCCCTCTCCATGACTATTTTTGAGAGGGCTATGCAAGGATGGTGGCTTTCTTTCCTAGTACTAAAATATGATCATGGGCTTTAGGTTGGCAACTATATTTAAACAACTGCTGTCTTAGTTCCACAAACATTCTCTTTCAGGGTATTTCCAATTAAAAACACTTTAGAGGGGCTTCCTGGTGGTCCTGTGGGTAAAGAGTTCACCTTGCAGTGCAAGGGCACCGGTTTGATCCTGACCTGGGAGGATCCCACATGCCGTGGAGTGGCTGGACTGGTGTGTCCAATTATGAGCCAGTGCTCTGGAGTGCATGTGCCCAGAGCTGGTGCTCTGCAAGGAGAGAGGCTGCAGCGATGGGAGGCCCACAGGAGCCAAAGAATTAAGGCGGATGAAAATAAATAAATGAAGGACCAACAAAAGAGGCCAAAAATTTTTCAGAAAAAAAAGAGAGAAAAAGTAAGGGCTTTAGGAAATGAATTTCAAATGGTAGGACTGCAGGCATCATCAACAGGCAGGGCGGTGATGATGTGAGTGAGCCAAAGGCAGACCCCTCCAGTCACTCCTCAGATCGCAGCAGGTTGGGGAAACCAAAGGGATTCTGTATCAACAGGAAGATGAGAGAATATTTCACAGTATCTTTTTCTTTCGGTATTTATCTCTTTAGTTTTTAAACTGAGGTAACATTGGTTTGCGACATTATATAAGTTTCATGTGGACAACATTATACAGTTGGCCCTCGAGTAACATAGGTTTGCATCGTGTAGGCCCACTTATATGTGGGGTGTTTTTTTTTTTTTGGCTCCTTTTATTTATTTATTTTTCATCCATCTTTTATTCTTTGGCCTGTGTGGGCCTCCCATTGCAGTGGCCTCTCTCGTTGTAGAGCACTGGCTCTGGGCGCATGCACTCCAGAGCGCTGGCTCCTAATTGGACACATCAGTCCAACCACTCCACAGCATGTGCGATCCTCCTAGGTCAGGGATCGAACTGGCCCCCTTGCACTGCAAGCAGGGAAGCCCCTATGTGGGTATTTTTCAGAAAATATGTAATACAGTCCTGCACGATACATGGTAGGTTGGCACCCCTAAGCCCCACGTTGTTCAAGAGTTAACTGTATAAAGACGTGTGCATACCCCACAGGGTCCCCATCATCAAAAGTTTTATTTCCATCTGTCACTATACAGTTGGTCCCTCTTACCCATTTTCTCCTCCCCCTCTCCCATGACTATTTTTGAGAGGGCTATGCAAGGATGGTGACTTTCTTTCCTAGTACTAAAATATGACCTCACATACACATTGTGGCTTGCATTTTATACCTGAGTATATGTAAGCACGTTAGACTTTCAGGAGCAACAAAATCAATCAGGCGGATGTTCATTTCGCAGAGGCAATGAAGGGACCCACAATGAGCTTTGGCTTGAATCAATTCTTTTTGGAGTTTCTATTTACTGTTCATTAAGAACCAGACATTTAAAAACTCTATTAAGTGAGAAGCTAACTTACAGGAAAAAAATGATCAAATACAATGGTTTTCTCTTCCATCTGGAAGGAAAATATAATCCAGGAATGTATAGCTTTCTTATCCTAAAGGATATTCGCCAGTTTTGGAACCAATTGAGCATTGTTATTCTCAGCCTTATTTTTTTTTTCACTTTCTATAAAATCGCAGTTTTTCACATCATCTGTGGAACTTGCTTTGTCCTACTTATAGTACTCTCATTAAATGTATTCTTGTACTCTCTCATGAATATCTAAAATGTTGACAAGTGCTCACTGTTTGCATTAAAATAATGTTTTGGTATGTTGAAAATAATAACTTGGTTTCCCTGTGGGCTCCAATTTCCTAGTCTTTACTTCCTTTCCAAATCCCTTGCCGGCTTTTTCAAAAGCTTAAATTCTGGGTCCCTCCCCAGAAATTCTGATTAAGTGAGATCGTGGGGAATAAGTATTTTTAAATGTTCTCCTTGGGATTCTTATACACAACTAAATCTGACTCAATACTTCGATTAATATTAACAGTAATAATACTAAAGCCATTACATTCTTTACATTAGATCAACTCTTGCACATTTACTGATTATACAGCACCTGTGCTATTTGCCCATCATACTCATTCTGCCATTGAATTTTACCTAATGCTTATCCAAAGCCTAGCGATAAAGAAGCCCCTTGGAAAGCTACATTTGCTCTTTGAGGCTACAAGACTAGACGTGTCCGTGTGTGTGTGTGCACGTATGCACTCGGTCATGTTCAACTCTTTGTGACGCTATGGACTGTAGCCCACCAGGCTCCTCTGTCCATGGAATTCTTCAGGCAAGAATACTGGAGTAGGTTGTCATTGCCTACTCCAGGGAATCTTCCCCACACAGGGATCTTATGTCTCCTGCATTGGCAGGTGGATACTAGTAAGCCCACAAGCTAGATACTAGGATACAAATTTTTTTTTTTAAATATTTTTAAATGATTTATTTATTTATTTTTGTACATGTATGTTCCCAGATCAATCAGATGCATATCCCTTGACCCTCCCCCCACCCAGGTCCTCCCATCCCTCCAGACCATTGCTCCAAGTGGTTGTAGGTACTCCTAGTCCCCTAGCACAATGACAATAGCTATCTTTTCTACACATGACAGTATAGGTTCCCATGTTACTCCCTCCCATTGTTCGGTCTCCACAATGTCTTTATGTCTATTCTCTGTTTTTTCATGAGTTCACTGTGTGTGTTATCATGACCATCTTATAGGATACAAATTTTTTAAAACCGCCTTATAAAGTAAAAATAACACTCTTTGACCTTAATCAATTCCTTTCTCTTTGCCAAGGTCACTACTAAGGAATTGACACTTGGGGGTTCATCTCTTTGCCCCAGACACAAATACAATATTTTTGCATGAGTTAATTAATTCATCCAAACAGCATTTGTCAGCCTTCAGCCATTTTCTAGTTACTGCCCTAAGGACACCAGGGAACAAAGCTATTTCTTTAACATTGACAAGTGCTCACTATTTGCCTTAAAATAATGTTTTAATATGTTGACAGTAATATAACTTGGTTCCCTGTGGGCTCCAATTTCCTGTTCCTTACTTCCTTTCCAAATTCTTTGCCAGATATTTCAAAAGGTAGATTCTGGGTCCCTCCCAAGAAATTCTGATTCAGTGAGATTTATCTGGCTCACAAGGCCAAAGAATTACCTTTTATCTAAAAATCAGCCCTTGGCCAGTTGGGGGATTTTTCTTTATACTCCCAGTGCTTGCCTAGGATTCTGATCTTCTAAATTTATGATCTTGGATGATAATGAATATACAGGGATCTGTCAAGACCTGACTACTTCTAAATCTCCTGGGAACTTGTTAAAAGGAATTTATTTTATGTGCTATTATCTCTACAGCACCTCCTTACATGCCACTGAACAACATTTTTCTCTCAGATAGAGTCTGGTGGGGTTTTTGAAAGGTTCATATTAAATCTTTGGTCAATAAAGAAAGTTAGATGGTATAGGGGCCTGAAGATCCCAAGAGTTCATGAGTGGAATTCAAGAGATCTTTGAACTTGGATGAGAAAAATTATATATTTATTTTTATTAGCCTCTATGTAAAATGAATCTTTCTCTAATTATGCATTGAGAATAATAAGCCACAGTACTATAAACAATTTTATTTTGTCATCAGTACAAAGTTTTGTATTTTTTTTCATATTACTTATTGTAGGCATCTGTTATTACTGTTTATACTTATCACCATTTTGATATTATCTTTATTAGACAGGCTGCTAGATATTATTATTTAATGCATGAGTAAAGAATCACAGAGCTTCCATGGTGGTCCAGTGGGTAAAGAGTCTACCTTGCAGTACAAGGGGCACTGGTTAGATCCCTGACCTGGGAAAATCCCACATGCCATGGAGCAGCTGGAGCAGTGTGTCCAATTAAGAGCCAGAACTCTGGAGTGCATGTGCCCAGAGCCGGTGCTCTGCAAGGAGAGAGGCCACTGCAATGGGAGACCCACACAGGCCAAAGAATAAAGACGGATGAAAACAAATAAATAAATAAATAAAAACAATTTTAAAAAATTAGCCTTAAAAAAATCATATAATTATGACATCAGAAATTTTTTTTTTTAATATTTTGCTAACTTTATTTCTACAATTGGTTTTCTTTTTAAACCTGTATTTTTACATTATTCTAGAGATTTCCCAGGGCTCAGTGGTAAAGAATCTGCCTGCCAGTGCAGTAAACATGGGTTTGACCCATGATCTGGGAAGATCTCACAGGTCTAGGCACAAATAAGCCAGCATGCCACTGAGGCCCCACATGCCTAAGAGTCCATGCTCAGCAACAAGAGAAGCCACAACAGTGAGAAGCATGCACATCTGAACCAAGAGTAGCCTCCACTCGCCACAGCTAAATAAAAGCATGTGCACCGCAACTAAGACCCATCACAGCCCAAAATAAAATAAATAGAAATGTTTAAAAATTTTGAGAATCCAAGGGTGTACCGCCTCCCACACACCCACATTAAGAATCTCTAAATATAACTTTCTTTATGCTCAGTCCCATGATACTGTATATGCTATAGGGGCCTGAAGATCCCAAGAGTTCATGAGTGGAATTCAAGAGATCTTTGAACTTGGATGAGAAAAATTATATATTTATTTTTATTAGCCTCTATGTAAAATGAATCTTTCTCTAATTATGCATTGAGAATAATAAGCCACAGTACTATAAACAATTTTATTTTGTCATCAGTACAAAGTTTTGTATTTTTTTTCATATTACTTATTGTAGGCATCTGTTATTACTGTTTATACTTATCACCATTTTGATATTATCTTTATTAGACAGGCTGCTAGATATTATTATTTAATGCATGAGTAAAGAATCACAGAGCTTCCATGGTGGTCCAGTGGGTAAAGAGTCTACCTTGCAGTACAAGGGGCACTGGTTAGATCCCTGACCTGGGAAAATCCCACATGCCATGGAGCAGCTGGAGCAGTGTGTCCAATTAAGAGCCAGAACTCTGGAGTGCATGTGCCCAGAGCCGGTGCTCTGCAAGGAGAGAGGCCACTGCAATGGGAGACCCACACAGGCCAAAGAATAAAGACGGATGAAAACAAATAAATAAATAAATAAAAACAATTTTAAAAAATTAGCCTTAAAAAAATCATATAATTATGACATCAGAAATTTTTTTTTTTAATATTTTGCTAACTTTATTTCTACAATTGGTTTTCTTTTTAAACCTGTATTTTTACATTATTCTAGAGATTTCCCAGGGCTCAGTGGTAAAGAATCTGCCTGCCAGTGCAGTAAACATGGGTTTGACCCATGATCTGGGAAGATCTCACAGGTCTAGGCACAAATAAGCCAGCATGCCACTGAGGCCCCACATGCCTAAGAGTCCATGCTCAGCAACAAGAGAAGCCACAACAGTGAGAAGCATGCACATCTGAACCAAGAGTAGCCTCCACTCGCCACAGCTAAATAAAAGCATGTGCACCGCAACTAAGACCCATCACAGCCCAAAATAAAATAAATAGAAATGTTTAAAAATTTTGAGAATCCAAGGGTGTACCGCCTCCCACACACCCACATTAAGAATCTCTAAATATAACTTTCTTTATGCTCAGTCCCATGATACTGTATATGCTATGCAATATCGAGAAATATCAGACACCTGACATGCACAGAAGATATCCCGAAGCTATTATCATTACCTAATGTCATCAATGCCACCAAAAAAAGCAAGTAGGAATCTCCACATACAAACATCAGTGTGCAAGCTGTTGAACTATTTTTTTTAAGGAATTTGTGATGAGGGCTTCCTTGGTGGTCCAGTGGGTAAAGAGTCCGACTTGCACTGCAAGGGGCACCAGTTTGATCCCTGGCCCAGGAAGATCCCACGTGCCGTGGAGTGACTGGACAGGTGTGTCCAATTGCAAGCCAGCACTCTGGAGCACTTGTGCCCAAAGCCAGTGCTCTGCAGTGAGAGAGGCCACTGCAATGGGAGGCCCACACAGGCCAAAGAATAAAGATGGATGAAAATAAATAAATAATTTTTTTAAAAAAATAAAAGAGACCAAAATTAAAAAAAAAAAAAAGAAGTTGTGATGAGCCACTTTCCATCAGGAAACAGAATGAGTCGATTCAAGGTGTGCCCCTCTTTTCGAGAGTGGTTATCTATTTTCCTAGGAGAGGGGAAGTGTAGCTCCTAGGCTTTGTGGTACAGGTTTACCTGCTCACATTCTCTGCTTTGATACCCTCAGCCCCACCTGATCTCAGTTCCTCAGGTCCCAGGATGTTGCTAGGTGGCGCTTGCTACTGGCCCAGGGCTTCTTGGATGCCATCTCTCTCTGACTACTCAACCTTGCCAGATGTGTGAGAAACACTCTGCTCTTCTCAAGCCATGCTTAGAAGTGCTGCCATTTCTGTTCTGGTCCACTTTCCTACAAGCACCACAGATATTCTTCTTACCCTTTCCCAAAACAAAACTAGAAGCAGGACAGCTCCTCTCTCCTCTCAGATCTCCCAAACCCACCTGGAGTTTTGTCAGTCACTCTTAGAACTTCATCCACCTGGGTATAGGTTGGCAGGGTGGAGACAGAGGGAAAGATTTAAGGGCCATTTAAAAAAAAAAAAAAAAGATGATTGAATCTAAGCTTGCTTACTTCACTTTCTTCCTCAGCAAATCCTTAAACATATTTTTTTTTTACTTTTATTTATTTATTTTTTGTCTCTAAGTCATCGTTTATTTTTTATCTATCTTTATTCTTTGGTATGTGTGGCCTTTCTTGTTGCAGAGCACCAGCTCTGGGCACATGTGCTCCAGAGCTGGCTCGTAATTGGACACACTGGCCAGCTGTTCCTCTGCACATGGAATCTTGCCAGGCCAGGAATCGAACATACAAACATCAGTGTGCAAGCTGTTGAACTATTTTAAGGAATTTGTGATGAGGGCTTCCTTGGTGGTCCAGTGGGTAAAGAGTCCGACTTGCACTGCAAGGGGCACCAGTTTGATCCCTGGCCCAGGAAGATCCCACGTGCCGTGGAGTGACTGGACAGGTGTGTCCAATTGCAAGCCAGCACTCTGGAGCACTTGTGCCCAAAGCCAGTGCTCTGCAGTGAGAGAGGCCACTGCAATGGGAGGCCCACACAGGCCAAAGAATAAAGATGGATGAAAATAAATAAATAATTTTTTTAAAAAAATAAAAGAGACCAAAATTAAAAAAAAAAAAAAGAAGTTGTGATGAGCCACTTTCCATCAGGAAACAGAATGAGTCGATTCAAGGTGTGCCCCTCTTTTCGAGAGTGGTTATCTATTTTCCTAGGAGAGGGGAAGTGTAGCTCCTAGGCTTTGTGGTACAGGTTTACCTGCTCACATTCTCTGCTTTGATACCCTCAGCCCCACCTGATCTCAGTTCCTCAGGTCCCAGGATGTTGCTAGGTGGCGCTTGCTACTGGCCCAGGGCTTCTTGGATGCCATCTCTCTCTGACTACTCAACCTTGCCAGATGTGTGAGAAACACTCTGCTCTTCTCAAGCCATGCTTAGAAGTGCTGCCATTTCTGTTCTGGTCCACTTTCCTACAAGCACCACAGATATTCTTCTTACCCTTTCCCAAAACAAAACTAGAAGCAGGACAGCTCCTCTCTCCTCTCAGATCTCCCAAACCCACCTGGAGTTTTGTCAGTCACTCTTAGAACTTCATCCACCTGGGTATAGGTTGGCAGGGTGGAGACAGAGGGAAAGATTTAAGGGCCATTTAAAAAAAAAAAAAAAAGATGATTGAATCTAAGCTTGCTTACTTCACTTTCTTCCTCAGCAACTCCTTAAAAAAATTTTTTTTTTACTTTTATTTATTTATTTTTTGTCTCTAAGTCATCGTTTATTTTTTATCTATCTTTATTCTTTGGTATGTGTGGCCTTTCTTGTTGCAGAGCACCAGCTCTGGGCACATGTGCTCCAGAGCTGGCTCGTAATTGGACACACTGGCCAGCTGTTCCTCTGCACATGGAATCTTGCCAGGCCAGGAATCGAACCGGTGCCCCTTACACTGCAAGGAGGACTCTACCCAACACCACTAGGGAAGTCCTCTTCCTCACCTACTTTTTTTTTTTTTTTTGGCCACTTCTATTGGTCTTTCATTTACTCATTTTCATCCATCTTTGTTCTTTGGCCTGTGTGGGTCTCCCATTGCAGTGGCCTCTTCCACTGCAGAGCACCGGCTCTGGGTGCATGTGCTCCAGAGCTCTGGCTCAGTAGTTGGACACATCAGTCCAGCCGCTCCGCGGCACATGGGATCTTTCCAGGTCAGGGATCGAACCAGCACCCGTAGTACTGCAAGGCAATGCCCTTACCCACTCGGCCACCAGGGAAGCTCCCTCACCTACTCTTAAATGGAGAAACTTTCCTGTCTGGAAGGCTAGGAAGCTTTCCTCCCACTTCTCTATGCCCAGTTCTCCCTCAGATCCTACAATCTGAAACACAAAAGCACAGTTTTAAAAACTGAAGGAAAAAAAAAACAAAAACCTGAAGAGCCTTTGCTCTGTCTCCTCCTGCCTGAGGCAGTCTCTCAGCTAGGTGACCCAATTTAGGAAAATGTCAAGGGGTTCACAGGAAATACCAGTGAAAACACAACAGGCAGCTCCAAATATCTTCCCACCACCAAAACACACAAGAACACATCTCAAATGCACAAACTCCAGTGGACAAAATTTACCTATCCATTCTCGCTACCAATATGAAATTCTAACAGTGAGTAGAAACTAATGACAATGTGATGAGACGCGGGTGCTGGCTGCTTGGAAAGCCTCCCTCATTAACTCAAAGACATAGTTCCATGCAACGTGCTGTTAGGAGAGTTACCAGAGGAGTCCAAATGGGGACTCCAGAAGATAAAACTTGTTCCTCGTCATCTGGTCCTATGGGCTCTCTAAGCGCCGGGCTGCACAAGTTCACCTTCCCTATACCAAGCTCTTGGTGAACATCAATCTTAGTTTGGGGAAATTCATACAGAGACGGAGCAGTGGGTAGGAAGATTTCCCCACCAAGGAGCATCGAGGCTCTGCAGGGATGATGTCTGAGGGAGGGAAAAGGAGTGGGTCTTGCACAGAAAAAAGACAAAAAACCTCCTTTGGCGGTGGAAAGCAGACCTCCTGTGGCGCTTACTGGCCGGGATCTAGGCTGGTCCACACCAGACTGGCCGCAGAGGAGCCGCGTCTGTCTCAGCTCCAGCGTCCTCTAGCCCTCTTCAGACCTGAGGGGCCACGTTGGGGTTGTGGCTCCCGGTCAGGTCTGCCATTCCCGTGGGTTAAGTGGCCAGATCAGGATGTCACAACGTAACCACATGACTATCTGGTAACCTCTTCACCTCATGTGCCTGAGCTTGTGGAGGGCAGAAACCATGTATTATTCATGCCCTTCACCCTGCACATGAACTAGCTCATATGACACACCCCACAGTACCCGCTGCCCAAGGTTTGCTGAGCCCTCTGGCGGTGTGAGGTTCTGGGCTCACATGTGAAATGCACTATCGTATTTCATCCTCACGAAGAGTCTCCGAGGCACAGACAGCACCGCAGAGAAAACAAGCTTGTCACCCCGGGTCACACACCTGGTAAGGGACAGGGCCAAGATTTGAATCAGAGTGGCTGACTTCCAGGGCCTAGCTCCAAAATACCTACAACGCTGAAGAGAAAGCCTGAGCAGCATTCTGTGATTTCCTTGTGCATCTGGAGATGCTGTAAACTCAGGACCCTTTGGGACTTTCCTGGGACAGACCTCTCCCCCATATCCTCTGCTTTAGCTCCCCTCTGAAGTACCTAAGCAACAGAATCTGATGCACATTTCCTGAGTTGTAACAGTAATCTGCAAGTGTTGGTGGGAGTATCAACCACTGCAACTTCTGGGGGAGAAATTTGGCTCAATTTGGTAAACTTAGTTTTACACAGACCACAAACCCAGTGACTCAGAAAAGCTGTTCTACTATATACTTACCAATGGGTTTCTCTCCCAAAAGGTCTTCTTTTTCTGCAATAGCAGGAAGTTGGAGGTACCCATCACCAGGAGAGGGAGGAAGGAAAAGGTGACAGGTCCTCAGCATAGATTGCCATGTAGCAGTCAAAGGAAAGGTGGGGCTTCCCCAGGGGGTCAGTGGCAAAGAATCCGCCTGCAATGCAGAAGCTGCAGGAGATGCAGATTCAATCCTTGATCGGGGGTGGGAGGAATCCCTTGGAGGAGGAAATGGCAGCTCACTTCAGTATTCTTACCTGGAGAATCCCATGGACAGGGCAGCCGAGTCTGGAGGGCTAAAGTTCATAGGGTTGCAAAGAGTTGGACATGACAAACAACTTAGCACACACGCACACAGGAAAATACGGAGAAAGGATATGTCTACCAAGCAAAGTGAGAAAAGGAAAAAACAGACTAAGATCGATAATCAACTACTATTTGCCTAAAATGCATGCGCACAAAACAACATAGTCAAATAAAAGTATATCTATGAAACCTATTAAGATGGATCCTCAAAGAAGACCCCTGCTCCTATGGATGCTAAGCAAAAGAGCAAATAAAAGAACATTGGATATTTTGACTGGTGATATGAAGGGAAAGTCAACAAACAAACTCAAATTCTGCAGAAAGAAGAACAGCAAGAGGAATCTACTATGCATGAGGCAGGGCCGGGAAGGCACTGAGGCAGTGATATTTCATTTCTGCTGGCATGTGACTTAAGAATGGCATCTGGGAGAGCAGCCACATAGAAGAAAAGCTACAGGAAAAGCCCTGAGGTAGGAAAGAGGTGGATGCTCCAGCTACAAAAGGAACCCAGCCCCTTTCCTTGAGTGCTTCTGCCCCCGCTGAAGAGAAAGCCTGAGCAGCATTCTGTGATTTCCTTGTGCATCTGGAGATGCTGTAAACTCAGGACCCTTTGGGACTTTCCTGGGACAGACCTCTCCCCCATATCCTCTGCTTTAGCTCCCCTCTGAAGTACCTAAGCAACAGAATCTGATGCACATTTCCTGAGTTGTAACAGTAATCTGCAAGTGTTGGTGGGAGTATCAACCACTGCAACTTCTGGGGGAGAAATTTGGCTCAATTTGGTAAACTTAGTTTTACACAGACCACAAACCCAGTGACTCAGAAAAGCTGTTCTACTATATACTTACCAATGGGTTTCTCTCCCAAAAGGTCTTCTTTTTCTGCAATAGCAGGAAGTTGGAGGTACCCATCACCAGGAGAGGGAGGAAGGAAAAGGTGACAGGTCCTCAGCATAGATTGCCATGTAGCAGTCAAAGGAAAGGTGGGGCTTCCCCAGGGGGTCAGTGGCAAAGAATCCGCCTGCAATGCAGAAGCTGCAGGAGATGCAGATTCAATCCTTGATCGGGGGTGGGAGGAATCCCTTGGAGGAGGAAATGGCAGCTCACTTCAGTATTCTTACCTGGAGAATCCCATGGACAGGGCAGCCGAGTCTGGAGGGCTAAAGTTCATAGGGTTGCAAAGAGTTGGACATGACAAACAACTTAGCACACACGCACACAGGAAAATACGGAGAAAGGATATGTCTACCAAGCAAAGTGAGAAAAGGAAAAAACAGACTAAGATCGATAATCAACTACTATTTGCCTAAAATGCATGCGCACAAAACAACATAGTCAAATAAAAGTATATCTATGAAACCTATTAAGATGGATCCTCAAAGAAGACCCCTGCTCCTATGGATGCTAAGCAAAAGAGCAAATAAAAGAACATTGGATATTTTGACTGGTGATATGAAGGGAAAGTCAACAAACAAACTCAAATTCTGCAGAAAGAAGAACAGCAAGAGGAATCTACTATGCATGAGGCAGGGCCGGGAAGGCACTGAGGCAGTGATATTTCATTTCTGCTGGCATGTGACTTAAGAATGGCATCTGGGAGAGCAGCCACATAGAAGAAAAGCTACAGGAAAAGCCCTGAGGTAGGAAAGAGGTGGATGCTCCAGGAACTGACAGAAGTCAAGAAGACCCAGCCCCTTTCCTTGAGTGCTTCTGCGTGGGGCCCAGTGCATGCCAAGGATGGGAAAACAAAACCAAAATAGCCAGAACGTTATTGGGAGGCACTGAGGGCTTCTGAGCACGGGCAGGCAGTGGCCTACTCCCTTAGCAGCACTGCCCCAGTGCCAGGTGATTAACCTGGGCCATAAAATCCACCCATTTTAGTTCTCACTGTCTTGGTGAAGAAGAAGGAAAACACTTTCCACATAAACCTCCTTCCAGTTTTGCAATAACCACAGTCTGTTGGGAAGAAAAGGTCTGAAGTTTTAATGCAAGGCCCCATGTGGAATTTATACAGTAAACTGCTCCTGTGGTACGGCTTTAAATGCTTTACAAATCAGTCCTCTGACTAGATGGAGGCTGGGCTGCTCAGTGGTGAGAGTGCAACCCTTGGGATCTGCAAAGTCCTGTCACATTCACGGTGCAATTTCAGTCTGCCCAACAGGCACTCAATCGTAACTGTGGACGGACCAATGAATACAACACTTCCTTTAAAAACAGAGCTTTGAATGAAAAGGGCATGATACAGTGGGGCTGGTAATACCTCTGCTATCTCTCCCCACACAGATACACACACACGAGCATATGCCAAAGCCATAGGAAAAAGCAAAGTCTGGAAGTAAACAGAGGAAATATACCAAAAGATTGAGGGTGATTATATATATTAGGTTGTGGCTCTGTGAGTAAATTTAAACTATATATTTTTTAATTTTCCATATTTTCTGATGTATAATTTACATATGCATTTTCTTTTTTTAAATGGTTTTTCAAAATTTTATTTATTTCTGTATTTTTTGGCTATTCTTGGCTTTCACTGCTGCTGTAGGATCTTCTCTAGTTGCAGGGAGTGGGGGATACTCTCTAGTTGAGGTGAGCAGCCTTCTTGTTGCAGTGACTTTTCTTATTGTGGAACTGAGGCAGTGATATTTCATTTCTGCTGGCATGTGACTTAAGAATGGCATCTGGGAGAGCAGCCACATAGAAGAAAAGCTACAGGAAAAGCCCTGAGGTAGGAAAGAGGTGGATGCTCCAGGAACTGACAGAAGTCAAGAAGACCCAGCCCCTTTCCTTGAGTGCTTCTGCGTGGGGCCCAGTGCATGCCAAGGATGGGAAAACAAAACCAAAATAGCCAGAACGTTATTGGGAGGCACTGAGGGCTTCTGAGCACGGGCAGGCAGTGGCCTACTCCCTTAGCAGCACTGCCCCAGTGCCAGGTGATTAACCTGGGCCATAAAATCCACCCATTTTAGTTCTCACTGTCTTGGTGAAGAAGAAGGAAAACACTTTCCACATAAACCTCCTTCCAGTTTTGCAATAACCACAGTCTGTTGGGAAGAAAAGGTCTGAAGTTTTAATGCAAGGCCCCATGTGGAATTTATACAGTAAACTGCTCCTGTGGTACGGCTTTAAATGCTTTACAAATCAGTCCTCTGACTAGATGGAGGCTGGGCTGCTCAGTGGTGAGAGTGCAACCCTTGGGATCTGCAAAGTCCTGTCACATTCACGGTGCAATTTCAGTCTGCCCAACAGGCACTCAATCGTAACTGTGGACGGACCAATGAATACAACACTTCCTTTAAAAACAGAGCTTTGAATGAAAAGGGCATGATACAGTGGGGCTGGTAATACCTCTGCTATCTCTCCCCACACAGATACACACACACGAGCATATGCCAAAGCCATAGGAAAAAGCAAAGTCTGGAAGTAAACAGAGGAAATATACCAAAAGATTGAGGGTGATTATATATATTAGGTTGTGGCTCTGTGAGTAAATTTAAACTATATATTTTTTAATTTTCCATATTTTCTGATGTATAATTTACATATGCATTTTCTTTTTTTAAATGGTTTTTCAAAATTTTATTTATTTCTGTATTTTTTGGCTATTCTTGGCTTTCACTGCTGCTGTAGGATCTTCTCTAGTTGCAGGGAGTGGGGGATACTCTCTAGTTGAGGTGAGCAGCCTTCTTGTTGCAGTGACTTTTCTTATTGTGGAACTCGGGTTCTAGGGCACACGGGCTTCATTTGTTGTGGCACGTGGGCTCAACAGTTGCGGCTCTGAGGCTCCAGAGCACAGGCTCAATAGTTGTGACTCAAGAGCTTTGTTGCTTCACAGCATGTGGGATCTTCTTGTTGTGGAGCCCAGGCTCTAGGGCACGTGGGCTTTCATAGTTGCAGCACAGGGGCTCAATAGTTGTGGCCCTGAGGCTCTAGAGCACAGGCTCAATAGTTGTGGCTCATGGGCTTAGTTGCTCTGCAGCAAATGGGATCTTCCCTGGATCAGGCATTGAACCCCATGTCTCCTGCATTGGCAGGTGAACTATTCACCACTGAACTACCAGGGAAGCCATATAGATATGTATTTTCTAATAGATATTTCTCTCATTTCTAATCTGTCTTTTTATGTCATTTTCATAGACTTTTTATAAAAAATGAAAGAAGTCATTTATGAAGAGAAGAAATGAATGCTGTTTAAAAAATGCCCTGACACCTCCTTTTAGGGGATGAACCATAATCATATGCTTTTGATGACATATATATGTATATATGTGTGTGTGTGTGGATATATATATATATATATATATATATATATATATATATATATATCTCCACCCTCCTCAAAGTATCTTTTGCATTGTATCCTTAGGTCAGCTTCCTAAGAGGCAGTTTACACCCTCATCCAGTACAAAGTGATACAAAATTAACCAGACTTTACCATGTTCCAAATCCATGCTCATACCACACAATGCACTTTTGGAAAGCAAGAAAGTGGGCCTGTTCTTAACCACAGAGAAGCATGCATAGTCACTCTGGCCATTCATGAATGGTTGTTACTAAGTGGAAAATGATTCTAACATATTTTATTATTCAAAAGTAATCAAGACCAAGTAACTGGTGAGATGAAACTTCGGCTATTCAAATGAAATTAATTTCAGATTATTGTGTTAGACTTTGTGACTGCAAAAAAAAGGATTTGATATGTTTGCAAATGCATTTCCCTTGCCACCATCCATGCTGCTTCTGAATGAGTCCATAAACTCGGTGAGTCAAACCTGGTGGAGTCTTCTGCTGTCCTCTGCTGCTAGGGGGAAGGTGCTCTTAAGAGACCTCAGTTCTTGGAGCCTGATATCTACTTCTCATTCATACCTCTCCTCTCCCCCTTCCTTATACCATTCCTTTGAACACACACAGCTGTTTTATGGCTTGAATTAGATTATGCCAATGCGGCTATGTGTTTTCAATTAAAATATTTTCTTGTATCTTTGCAATGATTCATTTTAACTCACTATCTCTTAGGACATTACAAATAACCCCGAAACAGAGCAAGTTGAAACAACAAATATTTATTATCTCACAGTGTCTTTGCCCTAGGGATCAGGAATTTTTTTTGGAGGCAGCTTGCCTGAGCAGTTCTGTTACAGGATCTTTCACGAGGTTGCAGTCAAGATGTTGGCAGGAGCTGCAGTCATCTGAAGGCTTAACTGTGGCTGAAGGACCCACATGTCACATGGCTCACTCACATGGTTGTTGAACAAAAGCCTCAGTTCCTCACTGACTGACAGGAGACTTCAGTTCTGCATCACATGGGCCTCCCCACAGGGCTGCTTGAGTGTCCCCAAGAGAACACAGGAGGAAGCTACAAAGTCATTTAGGACCTAGCCTCAGAAGTCATACTGCATCATTTCCACGGTATTTCAGTAGTTGCACACGTCAGCCCTTTTCAGCACAGAAGGGACTACCAAGGGCTTGAAGAATCACAGAGAACATCTTAGAGGCCAACTACCACACCAGGGAAGAGGATGTTCTTAGTCTAATGATATGGAAGCTTAGAGAAACCCGACCCTCCTGCCTGAAATGAAAATTAGATAGCACACACATTTCTATATCGTGGTATAATTCATTCATTCTTATTTATTTGTGGATTTTGAAAATCATCAAGATGATTATCAAGATTATCAGGATTATTATGGTTAATGATGTTTTTACTTATAATGCCCCTCCAGACCTTCGCCCCAAGCCATTGTAAGCACTCCTATTCCCTTAGCACTAAAATGCCATCTATTGTATTTTTACCATGTTTCAGACCTTGGGCGATGACTACCTACATTCTGTCTTCACAATAATACTAGGAAGTTGGTATTTTCAGCCCTACTTTATAAATAAACAGATCTAGAAAGAGTCTCCAGCTTACAAATGATCTTAGAGATCATGGACTGTAAACATTTCACAGAAAAACCTGCAGTCTGGAGAGTTTAATAGGCTCTTCTGAAGTCCATAGTGAACTGGTGGCTGGGTAGCTAAAAGAAGCTCTCCCCCTTCCTTATACCATTCCTTTGAACACACACAGCTGTTTTATGGCTTGAATTAGATTATGCCAATGCGGCTATGTGTTTTCAATTAAAATATTTTCTTGTATCTTTGCAATGATTCATTTTAACTCACTATCTCTTAGGACATTACAAATAACCCCGAAACAGAGCAAGTTGAAACAACAAATATTTATTATCTCACAGTGTCTTTGCCCTAGGGATCAGGAATTTTTTTTGGAGGCAGCTTGCCTGAGCAGTTCTGTTACAGGATCTTTCACGAGGTTGCAGTCAAGATGTTGGCAGGAGCTGCAGTCATCTGAAGGCTTAACTGTGGCTGAAGGACCCACATGTCACATGGCTCACTCACATGGTTGTTGAACAAAAGCCTCAGTTCCTCACTGACTGACAGGAGACTTCAGTTCTGCATCACATGGGCCTCCCCACAGGGCTGCTTGAGTGTCCCCAAGAGAACACAGGAGGAAGCTACAAAGTCATTTAGGACCTAGCCTCAGAAGTCATACTGCATCATTTCCACGGTATTTCAGTAGTTGCACACGTCAGCCCTTTTCAGCACAGAAGGGACTACCAAGGGCTTGAAGAATCACAGAGAACATCTTAGAGGCCAACTACCACACCAGGGAAGAGGATGTTCTTAGTCTAATGATATGGAAGCTTAGAGAAACCCGACCCTCCTGCCTGAAATGAAAATTAGATAGCACACACATTTCTATATCGTGGTATAATTCATTCATTCTTATTTATTTGTGGATTTTGAAAATCATCAAGATGATTATCAAGATTATCAGGATTATTATGGTTAATGATGTTTTTACTTATAATGCCCCTCCAGACCTTCGCCCCAAGCCATTGTAAGCACTCCTATTCCCTTAGCACTAAAATGCCATCTATTGTATTTTTACCATGTTTCAGACCTTGGGCGATGACTACCTACATTCTGTCTTCACAATAATACTAGGAAGTTGGTATTTTCAGCCCTACTTTATAAATAAACAGATCTAGAAAGAGTCTCCAGCTTACAAATGATCTTAGAGATCATGGACTGTAAACATTTCACAGAAAAAACCTGCAGTCTGGAGAGTTTAATAGGCTCTTCTGAAGTCCATAGTGAACTGGTGGCTGTACTGGGACCAGAGCCTCCAGAGTCTAAAAGAAGCTCTCTTTCAAGTACACAGAACAGCTTTCTTGTGACCTTTTCTCCTAAACAAAAGGTCAGAACTCCCACAAGACATTTAGCCTCTGTGAGCCTGTTAAAATGGGCATAACAATCAAATTTATCTCACAGAGGGTTGTTAAGGATCACATAGGCAAAGAAGGTAAAGTGCCACGTGCAATGCTCGACACCCACAGGACTGATCCGATGGTAGCCACTGGTACTGTTACTGTTTGTCTTAGTCTATTTGGGCTGCTATAACAAAATACCACAGACTGCGTGACCTATAAACAACAGATAGCCACTTCACAATTCTGAAGGCTGGAAGTCTGAGATCAGGGTACCAGCATGGGTGGGTCTGGGCCCTCATCAGGTTGTAAACCTCTTGCTGTGCCCTCATGTGGTGGAAGGGCTAGTGAGCTCTTTTCTGATGTCACTAATCCCTTTCATGAGGGTGCACCCTTCTGCCCTAAGCCCCTCCCAAAGGCCCCACATCCTAATACCATCACAATGGGCATTAAGATTTCAGCATGTGAATTCTGAGGCAACACAAACGTTCAGACCATAGTAATGTAATTAATTTATGAACAGGAACACTAAACCAAGCTGTCACAGAGCACCTGGATGGTAGGAACCATGTCCTGAACTCAGCATTGAACTCCTTATCACCTCCCTAATCAACTCAGTCCAGTGAGCGGCTTCCCTGGTGGTCCAGGGGCTAAGACACCACACTCCCAATGCAAGAGGCCTGGGCTTGATTCCTCTAAGGGAACTAGATCTGATGTGCTGCAACTAAAAGATCTCACACACCTCAAGGAAGATCCCACGTCTGGCAGTTAGACCTCGCCCTGGCAAACAAATAAAAGAATTATTAACAACAACAACAAAAAGAATCCAATGAGCTGGACACCTGGATTCATCAGTGTCTTCTTTACTCCAGCTCCAATATTTTTTTTCCTTTTTTGCCTCTAAGTCATTGTTTTAATTTTTCATCCATCTTTATTCTTTGGCATGTGTGGGCCTCCCATCGCAGTGGCCTCTCTCATTATAGAACATGAGCTCTGGGCGCATGTGCTCCAGAGCACTGGCTTGTAATTGGACACACCAGTCCAGCCAATCCTTAGCACATGGGATCCTGGGCCAGGGATAGAACTGGTGCCCCTTGTACTACAAGGCAGACTCTGTACCCATTGGACTACCAGGAAAGCCCCAGCTCCAATCTTTTAACCCAAGTGGTATGTGTATGCCTCTGGTTGTATTTAAGGTGATTCCAGAAGGCATATATTTTTATCTGTTCATAGTTATTGTACTAAAGTAAGTAAGTATTAGAAAAATAAAACTAAGTAAGAATCCCTGATTTAATGGATACTCTTTTCTGAGATGAAGCTAATAATACAGGTTGATTTTAAAAAAGAATATTAAATGAATAACATTAATAGTCATGACAACATGTCTCATCATTTTACAATTACAAGGAGTTACAATCAATTACAAGGAGAATAGTGAAGATGGGATGTAAATTAGTTTAGGGAGGCTATGATTTCATGTACTGGGAAGATTACAGTGGCTTGACAGTTCAGAGTAGCTTTGCTTTTAATTATTAGTTATTATTAGTCTCTTTACCTTACCAGTACCTTCTCCTCTGAGATAGCTCAGTCTGACTTCTCCTTTAAACCTGCCACTCCATGCCATTCTTTTTGTTCTAACTCTGGCTTAGAATTCCTTTTCCAGCCTCTCTATTTGGGTAACACCTGCTGATTCTTCCAGTTTGGGATCATGCACAGTCTCATCTGAGATAAAACCTCTTCCTTTTCTCCAGCCTCAACAAGCATCCTCATTACACCTCTACTCCTGGACTTAGCACTTTGTGGGGATTAAAGGATTGCGTGCCTCTCTCCCCTACTTTTCCAGCGCTCCTCAAGGGCAGAGACCATGCCTTATTCATCTTTGTATTCCCAGCACTGACTACAATGGTTGGAAGGAAGAAGGTACTCAGTTGTTTACCTGAAATAAGCTCTCACTAAAGGCACAAAAGAATCAAACCAACGCTTCTTCCTGTTGATCCATTAAAACTGTCGGCCTGTTCAATGCACAGGCACAATCATGAAAAGCTTTGTAGCTATTCTGTCTTACTCAAGAAGGTCCTATGAACTATTTCTTGGCTTGTCAAATGTCGGAAAAGAAAAGGGAAATATATCCCATCGCAGTGGCCTCTCTCATAAAAGCTCTGGGCGCATGTGCTCCAGAGCACTGGCTTGTAATTGGACACACCAGTCCAGCCAATCCTTAGCACATGGGATCCTGGGCCAGGGATAGAACTGGTGCCCCTTGTACTACAAGGCAGACTCTGTACCCATTGGACTACCAGGAAAGCCCCAGCTCCAATCTTTTAACCCAAGTGGTATGTGTATGCCTCTGGTTGTATTTAAGGTGATTCCAGAAGGCATATATTTTTATCTGTTCATAGTTATTGTACTAAAGTAAGTAAGTATTAGAAAAATAAAACTAAGTAAGAATCCCTGATTTAATGGATACTCTTTTCTGAGATGAAGCTAATAATACAGGTTGATTTTAAAAAAGAATATTAAATGAATAACATTAATAGTCATGACAACATGTCTCATCATTTTACAATTACAAGGAGTTACAATCAATTACAAGGAGAATAGTGAAGATGGGATGTAAATTAGTTTAGGGAGGCTATGATTTCATGTACTGGGAAGATTACAGTGGCTTGACAGTTCAGAGTAGCTTTGCTTTTAATTATTAGTTATTATTAGTCTCTTTACCTTACCAGTACCTTCTCCTCTGAGATAGCTCAGTCTGACTTCTCCTTTAAACCTGCCACTCCATGCCATTCTTTTTGTTCTAACTCTGGCTTAGAATTCCTTTTCCAGCCTCTCTATTTGGGTAACACCTGCTGATTCTTCCAGTTTGGGATCATGCACAGTCTCATCTGAGATAAAACCTCTTCCTTTTCTCCAGCCTCAACAAGCATCCTCATTACACCTCTACTCCTGGACTTAGCACTTTGTGGGGATTAAAGGATTGCGTGCCTCTCTCCCCTACTTTTCCAGCGCTCCTCAAGGGCAGAGACCATGCCTTATTCATCTTTGTATTCCCAGCACTGACTACAATGGTTGGAAGGAAGAAGGTACTCAGTTGTTTACCTGAAATAAGCTCTCACTAAAGGCACAAAAGAATCAAACCAACGCTTCTTCCTGTTGATCCATTAAAACTGTCGGCCTGTTCAATGCACAGGCACAATCATGAAAAGCTTTGTAGCTATTCTGTCTTACTCAAGAAGGTCCTATGAACTATTTCTTGGCTTGTCAAATGTCGGAAAAGAAAAGGGAAATATATTGAAGAAAAAATAGTGTCTTTAGACTTTAGAATGTGTGAACATCTTTTTGTTCAAACCAGGCAACCTGGTTTGAACTTATAACTTTTAATTGGGACAAAACCCTGGAAAAAATAACTCCTGTATGCAAATGACTCCATCTGTGATCCTGTTAAACATTTGTTAGTTCAGCAGAGGCTTGCCAAACTGCCACACTAGCTCTTCTTCATGACAATTAACATTTGATCCAGCAACTGAGGAATGGGGACATAAACACAGACTATGGACTCATTTTAAATAAAGTGAATATTAAATAAAGCACAAACTCACAAGTTCATGAAGGTCCTTAAGACTTGCCAGGAATTGCTCTTCCCTCCAGTGTGATAAATCACTAGTCTGTGAGCTTCCCATCAGGACGGAGGTGGGGGAAAACTGCAGAGAGAGTGGAGACGTGAGTTATAGTTATAATTTTGCTTTTGAGTCCAGCTTTGGGTGAGGCAGCAAATCTACTTAGATTTGAGTTTCTTCCTCTGTAAATTAGACTTTTGGACTAGGCTCTCCAAGAGTCTTTCTAGGCCTTATAAACTACCTTTAATTCCTCATCCACTTTATAAACATTGACTGAGTGTCTACTATGTGCTAGGCACTGTTTTGGGTCTTTCTGGACTTCCCACAAGGGTGGCAAAAAAATCTACCTGCAATGTAGGATACACAGGTAGACTCAGGTTTAATCTCTGGGTTAGGAAGATCCCCTGGAAAAGGAAATGGCAACCAACTCCTGTATTCTTGCCTGTGAAACCCCAAAGGACTCTGGCAGGTTATAATCCATGGGGTCTCAAAAGAGTCAGACACAATGTAGCAACTAAACAACAACAACAAATAATAGTTAGAAAGACTAAGTCTTTGTTCCATTGGAACTTCTGGTCTGAAAATGCAGGTAAGCACTACAAAAATGATTATTATGCATGTAATGATTCAAATATGCTTACACTAAATGTGATGAGGAAGGGCAGGGTAGTGTGAATGTATATACTAGGAAGAATCAGGGAAGCCATCCCTGAGGAAGTGACATTTGGTAACTGGTATCTGAAGGGTGAGTAGGAGTGGCCCAGGGGAAGAACTGAGAGAGACAGATCCAAGAACAGGAAAGAAGCCAAATTCTGGAGGAACCAAGAGTAACCAAGGAGAAGCTGGGCAGTCACAACAGCTGAAACAGGAGAGGCCAGCTATGGGAAGGTCAGCCTCCTTTAGTGGTAAAGGAAAGTCATCCACGGGGGCAATCTAAATGGAGGTAAAAGAGTCAAGGTAATTCTGATTAAGGGAACTTTCTTTTCTCTGTTCTTACCCCAAATTATGACAGGCCCTAGTTCACAAGGTCTTAACTTGGATTCTTCTGGATTAACAATTACAAAAGCAATACTGCCATCTGAGGCTCCTCTGGGGCTTTTGACTAAATTCCTTATGGGCTTGTGAACCTCTCACACTTACAAAAACTTTTTTTGCACGTTATTGTAATAGTTCAGCAAAAAATATGCTATAGGAAACTTTTGCAAATCCTCAATGATGAGGTTACCACTCCAATGTTCTCAGGCAATGCTATTTTTCATAAGAACACAAGGAGACAATGTTTTGAAAGAAGTCAGCACCTGATCTGTTCTTTGGACTCCATAAATCCCACCTTCCCTATTTTCCCCTTTTCTTTGAAAAGCATCTAATAGCTTCCATTTAGAAGTTGAAGTGCATTTAAACCATGTGCTGCTTCTTCCAGGGGCAAAGCCTTCTAGATTTAACTCCTATTGTAGTTCAAAAGGTTTTGTATTCTATTTTAAGACTCAAAAATCAGTCAGTAGATGGGGAAGAAACTGTGTTTGTCTGTAGGAACAAGGTAGACTCAGTTAATCTCTGGGTTAGGAAGATCCCCTGGAAAAGGAAATGGCAACCAACTCCTGTATTCTTGCCTGTGAAACCCCAAAGGACTCTGGCAGGTTATAATCCATGGGGTCTCAAAAGAGTCAGACACAATGTAGCAACTAAACAACAACAACAAATAATAGTTAGAAAGACTAAGTCTTTGTTCCATTGGAACTTCTGGTCTGAAAATGCAGGTAAGCACTACAAAAATGATTATTATGCATGTAATGATTCAAATATGCTTACACTAAATGTGATGAGGAAGGGCAGGGTAGTGTGAATGTATATACTAGGAAGAATCAGGGAAGCCATCCCTGAGGAAGTGACATTTGGTAACTGGTATCTGAAGGGTGAGTAGGAGTGGCCCAGGGGAAGAACTGGAGAGAGACAGATCCAAGAACAGGAAAGAAGCCAAATTCTGGAGGAACCAAGAGTAACCAAGGAGAAGCTGGGCAGTCACAACAGCTGAAACAGGAGAGGCCAGCTATGGGAAGGTCAGCCTCCTTTAGTGGTAAAGGAAAGTCATCCACGGGGGCAATCTAAATGGAGGTAAAAGAGTCAAGGTAATTCTGATTAAGGGAACTTTCTTTTCTCTGTTCTTACCCCAAATTATGACAGGCCCTAGTTCACAAGGTCTTAACTTGGATTCTTCTGGATTAACAATTACAAAAGCAATACTGCCATCTGAGGCTCCTCTGGGGCTTTTGACTAAATTCCTTATGGGCTTGTGAACCTCTCACACTTACAAAAACTTTTTTTGCACGTTATTGTAATAGTTCAGCAAAAAATATGCTATAGGAAACTTTTGCAAATCCTCAATGATGAGGTTACCACTCCAATGTTCTCAGGCAATGCTATTTTTCATAAGAACACAAGGAGACAATGTTTTGAAAGAAGTCAGCACCTGATCTGTTCTTTGGACTCCATAAATCCCACCTTCCCTATTTTCCCCTTTTCTTTGAAAAGCATCTAATAGCTTCCATTTAGAAGTTGAAGTGCATTTAAACCATGTGCTGCTTCTTCCAGGGGCAAAGCCTTCTAGATTTAACTCCTATTGTAGTTCAAAAGGTTTTGTATTCTATTTTAAGACTCAAAAATCAGTCAGTAGATGGGGAAGAAACTGTGTTTGTCTGAGGGGATGGGAGATTGGGCTAGGTTGAGAATCTTTCCAAGTGTGCTTATTTATAATTGGACTCTGTGCCATGTTAGCCATGAAGGATGCAGGAGCTGCTTGGAAAATGGCATGGCTATGATTCTCTAACAAAATTCTGGAAGTTTTATTTTTCCTGTGTTAAAAATAATGCAATCCTTTCAAGTACACTGAACAATGTTGTGCATTTTTGGTGTTCTTTATGACTGTCCACAATAAGCCAAAGCAACTTTTGCACCTGAATTTTTCTCTAGGAGCAATTCAGGATTCATTATATACTTGCTTTTCCTACACTGTTACTTTAACCATGGAATTTATCACCAACTGAACACCTCACGTAAAACAGAATGGGAGGGCTTCTCTGGGGCTCAGTGGGTAAAGAGTCCGCCTTGTAGTGCAAGGGGCGCCAGTTCAATCCCTGGCCTGGGAAGATCCCATGTGCCATTGAGTGGCTGAATCGGTATGTCCAATTACGAGCCAGTGCTCTGAAGTGCGTGTGCCCAGAGCTGGTCCTCTGCAACAGGAGAGGCCACTGCAATGGGAGGCCACAGAATAAAGATGGATGAAAATAAAGAAACAATAAAAAAGAGCCCAAAATTTTTAAAAAGTATGGGAGAAAAGTAGGTAATATGAAGTCCAGGCCCTTACTTTCAGAGAAGAGCTGTGGAGCTACAGATGCGGGTTACTAACTGGCACGAAACGTCCAGTGTGCCTGATGATCAGGCAGGGTTTTTTTATAAAGACAGTATGCAGTAAGAGTGGAGGTAACTGAACTATTAATTCCTGCTGTCGGGGTTGTATTGAAAACAGTTCCTCAATGATGAGGTTACCACTCCAATGTTCTCAGGCAATGCTATTTTTCATAAGAACACAAGGAGACAATGTTTTGAAAGAAGTCAGCACCTGATCTGTTCTTTGGACTCCATAAATCCCACCTTCCCTATTTTCCCCTTTTCTTTGAAAAGCATCTAATAGCTTCCATTTAGAAGTTGAAGTGCATTTAAACCATGTGCTGCTTCTTCCAGGGGCAAAGCCTTCTAGATTTAACTCCTATTGTAGTTCAAAAGGTTTTGTATTCTATTTTAAGACTCAAAAATCAGTCAGTAGATGGGGAAGAAACTGTGTTTGTCTGAGGGGATGGGAGATTGGGCTAGGTTGAGAATCTTTCCAAGTGTGCTTATTTATAATTGGACTCTGTGCCATGTTAGCCATGAAGGATGCAGGAGCTGCTTGGAAAATGGCATGGCTATGATTCTCTAACAAAATTCTGGAAGTTTTATTTTTCCTGTGTTAAAAATAATGCAATCCTTTCAAGTACACTGAACAATGTTGTGCATTTTTGGTGTTCTTTATGACTGTCCACAATAAGCCAAAGCAACTTTTGCACCTGAATTTTTCTCTAGGAGCAATTCAGGATTCATTATATACTTGCTTTTCCTACACTGTTACTTTAACCATGGAATTTATCACCAACTGAACACCTCACGTAAAACAGAATGGGAGGGCTTCTCTGGGGCTCAGTGGGTAAAGAGTCCGCCTTGTAGTGCAAGGGGCGCCAGTTCAATCCCTGGCCTGGGAAGATCCCATGTGCCATTGAGTGGCTGAATCGGTATGTCCAATTACGAGCCAGTGCTCTGAAGTGCGTGTGCCCAGAGCTGGTCCTCTGCAACAGGAGAGGCCACTGCAATGGGAGGCCACAGAATAAAGATGGATGAAAATAAAGAAACAATAAAAAAGAGCCCAAAATTTTTAAAAAGTATGGGAGAAAAGTAGGTAATATGAAGTCCAGGCCCTTACTTTCAGAGAAGAGCTGTGGAGCTACAGATGCGGGTTACTAACTGGCACGAAACGTCCAGTGTGCCTGATGATCAGGCAGGTATGCTGGTGACTATAATACTGAAAAACTGCACATTGAGATAATGCAGTAAGAGTGGAGGTAACTGAACTATTAATTCCTGCTGTCGGGGGTTGTATTGAAAACAGTCTTTAAAAATTACTGGTATAAGCAAAAAATGGTGTAGTATAGTATTAGTACATAGATTTTTTTGACTGTGGCTTGACTACTTCATTGCTTCCTGGCCCTGTATTACCTGTCTATGCTAAAGATCCCTTAACCTAGAAAACAAGGATCATAACACTTTGGGCTGTGGTGAGCAGGGCCAGGACTCGGGTGAGGTGAATGAGGCACTTTCCTTGGGTGAAATGGAAGGGGAGGCCCCCAGACACTCAGCAATAAAGATAATGGAGGCAGAGAAAGGAGGCGGCCTGACCGCGCGGCATGGCAGAGAGGCGGCAAGCCAGTGCAGAGAGGCGGCGCACTGGAACACCGGCGCAAGGTAATACCTGGAGTGCTGAGACCAACGTACCACAGACATAGACACACAGTGGAGAAACCAGAGAAACTGGTTCTGCAAGGACAGCCCCCAACTAGAAATATGACACATGGCTCTCACTGAAACCTGAAATATAAGCAGCTGCTACACCTCCACAATTGGCCCCTGATAAGAGAGAATCGAACCTTCTAGGATAGCTTCAGAATCAAACACTAGCAGATGATCCATACACAAAGAAGAGAAGATCACAACTGAGAACCAGGAACAGTTGTGTTTCTTTTATTTGGCTTTGTTTTGATATATATATTGTCTTTGTCCTATTTTCTACTTTTTTTATTAATCACAGTTCTTTCTCTTCATGTTAACTCTTATAAATTATAATATCTACTGCTAAGCTCTTTATAATTATTCCTTTCCTTGAGTTCTCTCCTGCTTTCTTCATGCTATATTAAATTTATTATATCCAAATCTTCACTGTCTTTCCCTACATAATCCTGCAACACAACCCCATTTCTCCTCATTATCTGTCCATCCTCCTCCTTCCTTTCCCCACTGTATATGCTAGTGAACAACTGCTTTAATTAACATTTCTCCAGTCAGGATACTGTTCTAATTTTGTTAGCCAGGATGTAATTCAGTTAGGTAAGATCTTAACAGTTGGGTATCAGCTTTGGTTGTGTCATTTGCCAGAATAATCTCCTGTATGTTATTTATTTTAGACCTTCTGGATTTAGTTATGGATATGAATGTATGTATGTCTTTCCATTATGTTTGATAATAGTGGCAAGATATTATAATTGTCAGTTATCATGGATATGCATTTTATCTCTCATGCGTTTATATGTGTACTAATACGACTGAATGACATAACAAAACAGAGGTGGAATCTCCACGCACTGGCCAAAGATCAATCCCAGGAATTCCGGAGAGACAATGATGCCAAGACTCAAACATAAAACATCAAAAAAAACACATAATAATGAAAAGACAGAGAAATGCCACACAAATGAAGGAACAAACTATAAACATACAAACCCAAATGACCAAAGAAGAAGTAGACAAATTATTAGAAAGAGAATTCAGAAGAGTGGCAATAATGATGATTCAAAACTCCAAAACCAGAATAATAGAGAGAATTGACACACTGGAGAAAGATATGCAGGAAATTAAAAAACAAAAAAAAGAGACAAACAGCTCAGTTGATGAACTTAAAAAACAACAAATAGAGACAAATAACTCAATTGCTGAACGTAAAAATACTATGGAAGGACTCAATGGTAGACTGTCTCAGGCAGAAGAACAGATAAACAAGCTGGAAGACAGAATGGTAGAAATAATGGGTGTAGAACAGAAAAAGGAAAAGAAGAAAAGAAAGATTTTATTTGGCTTTGTTTTGATATATATATTGTCTTTGTCCTATTTTCTACTTTTTATTAATCACAGTTCTTTCTCTTCATGTTAACTCTTATAAATTATAATATCTACTGCTAAGCTCTTTATAATTATTCCTTTCCTTGAGTTCTCTCCTGCTTTCTTCATGCTATATTAAATTTATTATATCCAAATCTTCACTGTCTTTCCCTACATAATCCTGCAACACAACCCCATTTCTCCTCATTATCTGTCCATCCTCCTCCTTCCTTTCCCCACTGTATATGCTAGTGAACAACTGCTTTAATTAACATTTCTCCAGTCAGGATACTGTTCTAATTTTGTTAGCCAGGATGTAATTCAGTTAGGTAAGATCTTAACAGTTGGGTATCAGCTTTGGTTGTGTCATTTGCCAGAATAATCTCCTGTATGTTATTTATTTTAGACCTTCTGGATTTAGTTATGGATATGAATGTATGTATGTCTTTCCATTATGTTTGATAATAGTGGCAAGATATTATAATTGTCAGTTATCATGGATATGCATTTTATCTCTCATGCGTTTATATGTGTACTAATACGACTGAATGACATAACAAAACAGAGGTGGAATCTCCACGCACTGGCCAAAGATCAATCCCAGGAATTCCGGAGAGACAATGATGCCAAGACTCAAACATAAAACATCAAAAAAAACACATAATAATGAAAAGACAGAGAAATGCCACACAAATGAAGGAACAAACTATAAACATACAAACCCAAATGACCAAAGAAGAAGTAGACAAATTATTAGAAAGAGAATTCAGAAGAGTGGCAATAATGATGATTCAAAACTCCAAAACCAGAATAATAGAGAGAATTGACACACTGGAGAAAGATATGCAGGAAATTAAAAAACAAAAAAAAGAGACAAACAGCTCAGTTGATGAACTTAAAAAACAACAAATAGAGACAAATAACTCAATTGCTGAACGTAAAAATACTATGGAAGGACTCAATGGTAGACTGTCTCAGGCAGAAGAACAGATAAACAAGCTGGAAGACAGAATGGTAGAAATAATGGGTGTAGAACAGAAAAAAAGAGAAAAGAATGAAAAGAACTGAGGACGGTCTCAGAGACCTCTGGGACAATATCAAACACACCAACATTTGAATAATAGGGATCCCAGAAGAAGACAAAAAGAAAGAATATGAAAAATTTTTTTGAAGAGATTATAGTTGAAAACTTCTTGAACATGGGAAAGGAAATAGTAAATCAAGTCCAAGAAGCACAAAGAGTCCCATACAGGATAAATCCTAAACATGCCAAGACACATACTAATCAAGCTAACACAGGCTAAACACAAAGACAGAATAATCAGAGCAGCAAGGAACAAACAACAAGTAATATACAAGGGAAATCCTATACATTTAACTGCTGACCTCTCAACAGAAACCCTGCAGGCCAGAAGAGAGTGGCAAGACACTTTTAAAGCGCTGAAAGAGAAAAATCTACAACTAAGAATACTCTACCCTTCAAGGATCTCATTCAAAATTGATGCAGAAATCAAAACCTTTACAGACAAGCAAAAACTAAGAGAATTCAGTACCACCATACCAGCTTTATGACAAGTGTGTTAAAGGGACTTACACAGACAGCAAATATAGGAGAAGAAAAAGATCTACAAAATTAACCAACTGTACCATTTAAGAAGATGACAAAAGGATCGTTTGTATCAATAATTACTTTGAATGTAAATGGACTAAATGCCTCAACCAAAAGACACAGACTGGCTGAATGGATACAAAAATAAGACCCATATATATGCTGCCTATGAGAAACCCACTTCAGATCTAAAGACAATTATAGACTGAAAATGAAAGGACTGAAAAATACATTCCATGTAAATGGAAATTAAAAGAAAGCCAGAGTAGCAATCCTCATATCAGACAAAATAGACCTTTAAATAAAGAAGATTATAAGAGACAAGGCAGGACACTACATAATGATCAAGGGATCTATCCAAGAGGAACACATAACAATTATAAATATCTATGAACAAAACGCAGCAGCACCCCAATACATAAGACAAACACTTTCAACATAAAAGAAGAAATTGACAATAACAAAATAATAGTAGAAGAGTTCAACACTCCTCTTATACCAAGAGACAGATCATCAAAACAGAAAATTAATAAGGAAACACAAGCCTTAAATGACACACTAGAAGAGATGGACCTGATTGATATATTTAGGACCTTCCACCCCAAAGCAGAATAATACACTTTCTTCTCAAGTGTTCATGGAACATTCTCCAGGATAGACCACATCTTGGGCCACAGATGAAACATCAGTAAATTCAAGAAAATTGAAATTATATCAACCATCTTCTCTGACCACAATGCAATGAGACTAGAGATCAACTACAATAAAAAAAACTTCTAAAAACACAAACACATGGAGATTAAACAACACATTCCTAAAACACAAACTGATTAGCGAATAAATCAAAGGAGAAATTAAAAAATTCCTAGAAGAAAATGACAATGAACACACGACAGTGCAAAACCTATGGGATATTGCAAAAGCAATTCTAACAGGGAAATTTATAGCAATACGATCCTACCTCAAGAAAGAAGAAAAACATCAAATAGACAGCCTAATTCTACACCTGAAACAATTGGAGAAAGAGAACAAAAAGCCCCCAAAGTTAATGGAAAAAGAGAAATTATAAAGATCAGAGCAGAAATAAATGAAAAAGAAACAAAAGAAACAATAGTACAGGTAAATAAAACGAAAAGCTGGTTCTTCAAAAAGATAAGCAAAATCGAAAAACTGCTAGCCCGACTCATCAAGAAAAGAAGAGAGAACCAAATCAACAAAATCAAAAACGGAAAAGGATAGATTACAACAGAGAATGTAGAAATCCAAAGGATTATAAGAGACTATTATGAACAACTATATGGCAACAAACTGGACAACCTGGAAGAAATGGACAGTTGCAGGAGAAGATTAGTCTTCCAAGACTGAACCAGGAAGAAACATAAACCATAAATAACCCAATCACAAGATCAGAAATCGAATTTGTGATCAAAAACCTACACAAAAATAAAAGTCCAGGGCCAGATGGGTTCACAGGTGAATTCTACCAAACATTTGAAGAAGAGCTAATGCCTGTCTTTCTAAAACTCTTTCAAAGAATCGCACAGGAAGGAACATTTCCAAACACATTCTATGAGGCCACCATCACCCTGATACCAAAGATGGGCAAAGATTACACAAAAAAAGAAAATTATAGGCCATTTTCACTGATGAATTTATACACCAAAATCCTAGCAAACAGAATTCAACAATACATCAAAAAACTCACACATCATGATCAAGTCGGTTTCATCCCAGGCATGCAAGGATTCTTCAAGATGTGCAAATCAATCAATGTGATACCCCATATCAACAAATTGAGAGACAAAAATCACATGATAATCTCAATAGAGTCAGAAAAAGTCTTTGAAAAATCCAAAACCCATTTATGATAAAAAAAAAAAAAAAACTTCACAAAATGGGCATAGAAGGATCCTATCTCAACATAGTGAAAGCCATATATGAGAAACCCACAGTGAACATTATTCTCAATGGTGAAAAACTGAAAGCATCCCCTCTAAGATCAGGAACAAGACAAAGGTATCCACTTTCACCACTATTATTCAACATAGTCCTGGAAGTTCTAGCAACAGCAATAAGAGAAGAAAAAGAAGTAAAAGGAATCCAGATTGGAAAAAAAGAAAGAAAACTCTATTTGCAGATGACATGATACTATACATAGAAAATCCCAAAGACACTATTAGAAAACTACTAGAACTAATTAATGAATTCAGTAAAGTCGCAGGATACAAAATCAATACATAGAAATCACTCGCATGCCTACACACAAACAATGAAAAAATCAGAAAATGAAATCAAAGATGCAATTCCCTTCACCAGTGCAATCAAAAGAATAAAATATCTAGGAATAAACCTGCCTAAAGAAACAAAAGAACTGTACACTGAAAATTACAAGACACTAATGAAAGAAATCAAAGACGATTTAAACAGATGGAGAGATATTCCATGTTCCTGGGTTGGAAGAATCAATATTGTGAAAATGACCATACTATCAAGTATCATCTACAGATTCAATGTGATCCCTATCAAACTACCAATGACATTCTTCACAGAACTAGACCAAAAAAGTAACATAGTTCATATGGAAACACAAAAGACCCTGGATAGCCAAAGCAATCCTGAGAAAGAAGAATGGAGTTGGAAGGATCAGCCTGTCTAACTTCAGACTCTACTACAAAGCAACAGTCATCAAAACAGTATGGTACTGGCACAAAAACAGAGATATGGACCAATGGAAGAAGATAGAGAACACAGAGATAAACACACGCACCTATGGATACCTTATTTTCGACAAAGGAGGCAAACATATAAAATGGGACAAAGACAGCCTCTTCAACAAATGGTGCTGGGAAAACTGGACAGATACATGCAAAAAATGAAGTTGGAACATTCCCTGACACCATCCACAAAGATAAATTCAAAATGGATTAAAGACCTAAATGTGGGCTTCCCTGGTGGTCCAGTGGGTAAGGACACCACCTTGCAGTGCAAGGGGTGCCGGTTCAAGCCCTGGCCTGGGAAGATCCCACGTGCTGCGGAGCAGCTGGACTGATGTGTCCAATTACCGAGCCGGAGCTCTGGAGCACATGCACCCAGAGCCGGTGCTCAGTGACAACAGAGGCCACCTCAATGGGAGGCCCACACAGGTCAAAGAAGAAAGATGGATGAAAATAGACAAACGAAAGACCAATAGAAGTGGCCTGCCTGCTCCCCTCCCTCCCCACCCCCACCAAAATAAATAAATAAATAAATCTTAAAAAAAAAAAAAGACCTAAATGTAAGACCAGAAACCATAGAATTCTTAGAGAATACAGGCAAAACACTCAAGGGCATAAATCTAAGCAAGATCTTCTATGACCTCCTCTCTAGAATAGAGAAACTAAAAACAAAAATTAACATGTGGGATCTAATGAAACTTAAAAGCTTTTGCACAGAAGAAACTACAAACAAGGTGAATAGACAACCCACAGAATGGGAGAAAATCATAGCAAATGAAACAACAAAGAATTAATCTCCAAAATCTACAAGCAACTCAGATAACTCAACACAGGAAAAATGAACAACTCAATCAAAAAGTGGGAAAAAGATCTAAAGAGACATCTCCCCAAAGAAGACATACAGATGGCCAAAAAAACACATGAAAAGATGCTCAATGTAGCTTATCATTAGAGAAATACAAATCAAAACTACGATGAGATATCACCTCACACCAGTCAGAATGGCCATCATCAAAAAATCTACAAACAACAGGGCTTCCCTGGTAGTCTAGTGGGTAAGGACACCACCTTGCAGTGCAAGGGGTGCCAATTCGAACCCTGGCCTGGGAAGATCCCATGTGCCATGGAGCAGCTAGACTGATGTGTCCAACTACCAAGCCAGAGCTCTGAAGCGCGTAAGCCCAGAGGTGGTGCTCTGCAGTGAGAGAGGCCACTGTGATGCGAGGCCCACACAGGCCAAAGAACAAAGATAAATAAAAAAGATCAATAGAAGTGGCCAAAAATATCTACAGACAATGAATGCTAGAGAGGGTGCGGAGAAAAGGGAACACTCTTGCATTGTTGGTGGGAATGTAAACTGATACAGCTGCTATAGAAGACTGTATGGAGATGCCTTAAAAAACTAAAAATAGAAGGACCATATGACCCAGCAATCCCACTCTTAGGCTTACACCCTGATGAAATCAAAATGGAAAGAGGCACCTGTATCCCAATGTTCATTGCAGCACTCCATACAAAAGCTAGAACATGGAAGCGACTTAGATGTCCATGGACGAATGAATGGATACAAAAGCTCTGGTACATATATACAATGGAATTCTTCTCAGCTACAAAAAGAAATGCAGAAGAATCAGTCCTAATGAGGTGGATGGAACTAGAACCTATCATAAAAAGTGAAGTAAGTCAAAAAGAGAAAGACAAGTACAAAGTACACTTATACTAACTCTGTAAAAGTAAAAAGTAAATTAAAAATAATTCCAAAAAAAAAATAATTGATGCTTGGATGTGACATTTTTCTCAAAGATTCATATACAATACCAAAAACACACATGGAACAAGTAGCAAAAGGGCCAGTTTTGTGACTGAATACTGGTGACCTTTTTGTCTTTCTGACGTTTTAACAAAAGGTACAGTCACACACTCAGCTTTTCTTCTCTGCATCACTGTTTGGGCAGTTGTTTCTGACTTTTAGGATCTTTTGCCATTTAGAGCGCTTGAGAATTTTCTAAATCATCCAGTCTTGATACGGATATACAATTTACTTATTGTATTTTGTTTCACTTCTCCCACTAGAATTTAACGTCTGTGAAGGCATGCATTTTCTAAAAACTTTTGTGTTGAAATAATTTTATATTTGCAGAAAAGCTGCTAAGCTAGTACAGAGAATTCATGCATACCCTTCATTCAGCTTCTGCTAATCTTAACAGCTTGCCTAAAGCTGTGGTACATTTTTTAAAATTAAGAAATTAATGGTAGCACAATACGATTAACTTAACTACTGACTTTATTTAGATTTCTGAGTTTTTCCATGAATACCCTTTCTCTGTTTCAGTATCCACCTTGTACTTAAGTCTCTGTGGTTCTTCATCTCCCCCAACTTGTGACAGTTTTTCTGTCTTTTCTTATTTGTCCTGACCTTAGGAGACTCATCAGATATTTTGCAGAATGTTCCTCTACTAGGGTTTATCTAGTGCTTTCTCATGATTAAAGTTCTTTATTGATTTTTTGTTTACTTTTACAGAGTTTTGTTGTTTACAACTATACATAAATCCAAATCAGTCATAGGTATACCATTGACCCCTCCCACCTGAACCCCTCTTCCAGTCCCTCCCCATGCCACTCCTGCAGGTTGTTGCCTAGCCCCCATATAAGTTCCCTTAGTCTTACAGCATATCCACAATGATTATCCCTTTTACATATGGTAGTATAGATTTCCATATTACTTTCATTTTGTGAAATGTATTTATTGTATGAGTTTTGTGAAAGAATACCCAAGGTGATCAGAGCACTTTAAAAATTGTATTTTGATCACTGATGTTTCTCCAGCATCTAGAACAGTGCCTGGCACACAGAGACAATAAAACATTGGTCAATAACTCGAGGAGGAACTTACCTACATTCACCGGATGACATGGCTAAACAATATACATGCATGCTCTGTCCTGTCTGACTGCAGCCTTCCAGGCTCCTCTGTCCATGGGATTCTCCAGGTAAGAATATTGGAATGGGTTGCCATTTCTTCCTACAGGTCGATCTTCCCGACTCAGGGATCAAACGCACATCTCTTCTGTCTCTTGCACTGACAGGTGGGTTCTTTACCACTAGCACCACCTGAGAAATAAGGTGCACAGATGTATTTATAGTCACACAAAGTTTTTCTAAAGAGATTCTTGAGAAATACTGATTGGCGTCCCGAAGGTGGAAATATTTAATTGAAAATGCTAAGCTAGTACAGAGATTTGCATACCCTTCATTCAGCTTCTGCTAATCTTAACAGCTTGCCTAAAGCTGTGGTACATTTTTTAAAATTAAGAAATTAATGGTAGCACAATACGATTAACTTAACTACTGACTTTATTTAGATTTCTGAGTTTTTCCATGAATACCCTTTCTCTGTTTCAGTATCCACCTTGTACTTAAGTCTCTGTGGTTCTTCATCTCCCCCAACTTGTGACAGTTTTTCTGTCTTTTCTTATTTGTCCTGACCTTAGGAGACTCATCAGATATTTTGCAGAATGTTCCTCTACTAGGGTTTATCTAGTGCTTTCTCATGATTAAAGTTCTTTATTGATTTTTTGTTTACTTTTACAGAGTTTTGTTGTTTACAACTATACATAAATCCAAATCAGTCATAGGTATACCATTGACCCCTCCCACCTGAACCCCTCTTCCAGTCCCTCCCCATGCCACTCCTGCAGGTTGTTGCCTAGCCCCCATATAAGTTCCCTTAGTCTTACAGCATATCCACAATGATTATCCCTTTTACATATGGTAGTATAGATTTCCATATTACTTTCATTTTGTGAAATGTATTTATTGTATGAGTTTTGTGAAAGAATACCCAAGGTGATCAGAGCACTTTAAAAATTGTATTTTGATCACTGATGTTTCTCCAGCATCTAGAACAGTGCCTGGCACACAGAGACAATAAAACATTGGTCAATAACTCGAGGAGGAACTTACCTACATTCACCGGATGACATGGCTAAACAATATACATGCATGCTCTGTCCTGTCTGACTGCAGCCTTCCAGGCTCCTCTGTCCATGGGATTCTCCAGGTAAGAATATTGGAATGGGTTGCCATTTCTTCCTACAGGTCGATCTTCCCGACTCAGGGATCAAACGCACATCTCTTCTGTCTCTTGCACTGACAGGTGGGTTCTTTACCACTAGCACCACCTGAGAAATAAGGTGCACAGATGTATTTATAGTCACACAAAGTTTTTCTAAAGAGATTCTTGAGAAATACTGATGGCGTCTAAGGAAAATTAATTTCCCTGAGAAATTCACTCAAGGCAAGGTGGAAATCCCTGTTTTTAATTAACTCTAGGTCACTGGCAGAAAACAAACAGGCAAGCTAAAAATATAGGAAAACCAGCTATAACTGCAAGGCGCAGTATTTGAAAAATACTCACTAGCTTTTTATCCCTCAAATCATACAAGGCCTTACTCTTAACCAAGAACTGGTAGAAAGGAAGCAGTTGAGTCCTGTTTTTGCTCTGTATCACTGGCATCCGGGATCATCCTCATTGAGTGGGTGCTTTATAAACATTTGCTTAAGCCCAGTCTGCATGATCAGCACATTGTATAAGGAGATGCATACTGGCCCTTGGACACTGCTCTGCCAAGTGACATGGCAATAATTCCAGAAATTAATCTCAACTCAGCAAATACAGATTCACATACTAGTTCTAATAGGGCCAGTCTCTGGAGTTCTCGGAGTTCCTTTTTTTTCATGTAGAAGAATGGAACAAGCCTTCTCACCTTTCTTGTCAAGTACTGAACAATGTGACTTTTTTTTCCCCCAGTGCCTAAAAGGAGTTCCAATACAGCAGAGTCCTTCTACTCTTTTCCCTCCTGTATCCTATCAGCACGTCAGCTACTCTCCTGGTGGTGGCCAGAGGCTTCTATCACAGCCGATCAACATAAAGTGTTTGGGGGTCTTGTATAACTTGCAATAACTGTTATAACTGTTGTTGAATTTGGTGCACAGGACAGGTAATCGTAAATTAGGTCAGAGAGAGGGAAGAAGACAAAACCTGATTTATTATGAAGAAAATAAAATGCAATGAACAAATGTATGAGCAGAGAGTTTGCCTGGCTCATGGATGGGTGTGAGAGTTGAACCATGAAGAAGGCTGAGTGCCAAAGAATTGATGCCTTAGAACTGTGGTGTTGGAGAAGACTCTTGAGAGTCCCTTGGACTGCAAGGAGATAAAGTCAGTGAATCCTAAAAGAGATCAACCCTGAATATTCATTGGAAAGCCTGATGCTGAAGCTGAATCTCCAATACTTTGTGGCCACCTGATAACGAAGAGACAACTCATTGGAAAAGACCCTGATGTTGGGAAAAATAGAAGGCAAAAGGAGAAGGAGATAACAGAGATGAGAGGGATAGATGGCATCACTGAGTCAAAAGACATGAGTTTGAGCAAGCTCCAGGAGATGGTGAAGGACAGAGAAGCCTGGTGTGCTGCAGTCCGTGGGTTTGCAGAGAGTCGGACATGACTGAGCAACTGAACTGAACTGAACAATAGCTACTTTAGAGCTAACCTTAAACCTTCCATGATTTTACCTAAATAGTTAAGGTTAGGGGGAGGGAAGAGTACAACAGTCAATCATTCTAGTATGTCCAAAGTTTAGAACATGCTTGTTGGTCACATCTTTTCTGTATGAAGTAATCAAGTACATATTTCAGGTTTCATGGACCACACCCAGGCTCTGTTCATATCCTTTTGTCTTTTGTTTTTGTTTTTTAACAGTTCCTTAAAAATGTAAAAACCATTCTTTGGCCCAATGGCCAAGATTTGCTGACCCATTGTAAAATCAGTACTATATTTTAGAAAGATTTGAAGAAATGTGATGAATACAGGGACTTCCCAGGTGGAGCTAGTGGTCAAGAACTTGCCTGTCATTGCAGGGGACCTAAGAGACAAGAGTTCAAGGTTGGGAAGATCTCCTGGAGGAGGGTATGGCAATCCACTTTAGTATTCTTGTCTGGGTAATCCCATGAACAGAGGAGCCTGACGGACTACAGTACATGAGGCTGCACAGCCGGACACAACTTAGCGACTACACATACACACACACATGATGAATATACTATAAAGGAAAGGTATCTGCCAATAGATTCTGGCTTACATACCACCAGTTCCAAGACCAAGACGAAAGGAGACAAAGTCTGATTCTCAACAGTCCCAGCAAAATTTCCCAGGTTGCCTCTCTTCAGATCAGGCAACCTGTTCATCCCTGATCCTCTCAGTGTCAGTGGGGACGCAGTGCTCAGGTCAGGATGGAGTCACATGCCCCACCAGGAAGTCAGAGGTGGACACCTGGTACCCACAGGCTGAGATGGGAGGGAGCTGCTCTCCAGGGGAACACTGAGATCCAAGAGAAGGGAGGATGGGTGTTGGGCAAGCAATTCGTCTGCTGCTCCTATATGACTAAACTATGAAGGATGATATGCCCAGGATCTCTCTATCTTATGGCCCCAGTAAGGTTCCGTGTATGTAATAACAGGCACCAGTAGGTATGCGTTAAGTAAATGAATGCAGCAGATATGGAGCGATCATGTAAAGGATCTCCATTCCTGCTCCAACCAGAACAGAGTGCCTGGAAGTCCCATTTGTCCTCGCAGTTAGAAAACAGCCTGCAGCCTCCCAATCCCAAACAAGCTTGGCCTGGTGGGGAAACAGTCTTCTTTCCTTCCCCAGCCGGGAACACAGAGCGGCCTTGGCGAGACTGAGAACACTCACGTCGGGATCAGATTTTATTTGGACACAGCGAAATGGGTGAAAATTAGGACAGAGAACCTGTGGGCGCGGGATTCTGCCCTCAGGTTTCCGTTTTCTTCTCTTTGGCCAGCAAGTGGAAACTGCATCCGATAGGTTACAGAACCACCTAGTGGTCAGAGAGGAGCAGCACTGGCAGTGGAGACCTCAGATGATGTGTGCTGGACCCTGAGCACTGTCTCCCGGGCGGGTGCGGGAACCCTGGTCACCAAAGGGTCCCCTGAGGAGCCCTCCCTGGCTTCCACCTTTCTCCTGCTCTGGGGAATGCTGCTGAGAGCGGAAATGTGGGATACAATGAGTCAGCCATATTGGCTTTTCATTTCCACTTTTGTCATGGAGGTATTGGGAAAGGAGAGATGTTGAAATGAGGAAGGAGACTGCGAAGTTGCGTGAACATGTCTGTAGCATACTCTCTCCACCCCTGGTAATCTGTGGGAAAGGAGGTCCCATGAGGGAGTTCTCATGTCTACCTTATTCACTTCTGCACTGTTTGAATTGATTGATAATATGTATTGCTTCTGTAATAACAATTTGGTTTTTTTTTTTTTAAAGGGACATATTTAAACATAAAGAAATGGACGTCATTTCTTACCAGGTGGCACTAGTGGTAAAGAATCTGCAGGAGACACAAAAAATGCTGGTTCGATCCCTGAGTTGGGAAGATCCCATGGGGTAGGAAATGCCAACTGACCCCAGCAACTGACTCTTGCCTGAAAAACTCTACGGGCAGAGGAACCTGACGGGCGGGCTACATTTCTGTGGGGTCACACAGAGTCAGATATGACTGAGCACGTCACTTCAGATTTTCCCTGATGTTCTAAGAGCAGAGTGTGGTTGACCTGCACTAATCTACTTATGAAATCTCCCACACACATTTTTCAGATATATGACTGGCATGATGGGCACTGACAATGGCTTCAGCACTACTGGAGGTAACTTGGTCAACTGGGAAGTTACCACTTGAGCTTCGTTACCCTGGGCACTCCAGTCTTCCCCAGAGGGTCTGGCTTCTGGCAGTATGAGACTCGAAGCTCCTACACGGGCAGATAAAGGTGAGACGGTCTTGCATTTTGAAGCTATGATTCAAAATGCAGCTGGGTGGCTTATGATCCTCTACCTGAAGCGTTCTCAGGGTTTTAGGTCATAATGTATATTAAAATATCATCAAAATAGTATTTGGAAAGGTTAACCTGAGGACAAGTGGATTGGAAAGGAAGAGACACTGGCTTCCAAGATGCTAGTTAGGAGAGTGTTGTAATAATTCAGGGATAACTGCTATGATAATTGCCATGGCGGTTTCTTTCCTAACATCAAATCCTCAGTGTGCCTGTTACGGAGCCTGGCAAGACAGAGATGACTAATACACCCTGGTTGAGCAAACACTTGTGTAAAGCTAGAAGATTAATTACAGGATTTGAGAGAAAAGGGACACAGCAGAGACAAGAAAGAATACAGAAAACTTATCTAGTACAGAGGGGTAGTAAAATCGGGGGAAAGCGGAGCAAAGGACCACCATCTTGATCTTCTTTGGCGTGCCTGGGAGAGACAGAGGGAGAGAAGGGGGAGAGTGGCTGAGAGAGCCAGGACCAATATCGCAGACTGTGGAGAGGCAGCCTGGCTGAGCACAGGGAGGGGGAGAGGATGAGTGTCATTCACCGTGCATAGGTGGAGCTCGAGTTGAGCACCGGACATCTTAAGATATGGCCAGCAGGCAGCTGAGGAGAGGGAATCTGAGCCTGAGTACAAGGTTAGCATCTGAGATAAAGATCTGTGTTTTCTCTAACACAGAGGCAAAAGTCGATTTTACAAGAGCAAGTGAATGCCCTGGAGGACAGGAGGTAAAAAGACAAAATTTTTGGAGGCCGGGGTCCAGGGAAGTAGGCAGTATTCTTTTCCTGTGGGTGGGACCTGCACTAATCTACTTATGAAATCTCCCACACATTTTTCAGGTATATGACTGGCATGATGGGCACTGACAATGGCTTCAGCACTACTGGAGGTAACTTGGTCAACTGGGAAGTTACCACTTGAGCTTCGTTACCCTGGGCACTCCAGTCTTCCCCAGAGGGTCTGGCTTCTGGCAGTATGAGACTCGAAGCTCCTACACGGGCAGATAAAGGTGAGACGGTCTTGCATTTTGAAGCTATGATTCAAAATGCAGCTGGGTGGCTTATGATCCTCTACCTGAAGCGTTCTCAGGGTTTTAGGTCATAATGTATATTAAAATATCATCAAAATAGTATTTGGAAAGGTTAACCTGAGGACAAGTGGATTGGAAAGGAAGAGACACTGGCTTCCAAGATGCTAGTTAGGAGAGTGTTGTAATAATTCAGGGATAACTGCTATGATAATTGCCATGGCGGTTTCTTTCCTAACATCAAATCCTCAGTGTGCCTGTTACGGAGCCTGGCAAGACAGAGATGACTAATACACCCTGGTTGAGCAAACACTTGTGTAAAGCTAGAAGATTAATTACAGGATTTGAGAGAAAAGGGACACAGCAGAGACAAGAAAGAATACAGAAAACTTATCTAGTACAGAGGGGTAGTAAAATCGGGGGAAAGCGGAGCAAAGGACCACCATCTTGATCTTCTTTGGCGTGCCTGGGAGAGACAGAGGGAGAGAAGGGGGAGAGTGGCTGAGAGAGCCAGGACCAATATCGCAGACTGTGGAGAGGCAGCCTGGCTGAGCACAGGGAGGGGGAGAGGATGAGTGTCATTCACCGTGCATAGGTGGAGCTCGAGTTGAGCACCGGACATCTTAAGATATGGCCAGCAGGCAGCTGAGGAGAGGGAATCTGAGCCTGAGTACAAGGTTAGCATCTGAGATAAAGATCTGTGTTTTCTCTAACACAGAGGCAAAAGTCGATTTTACAAGAGCAAGTGAATGCCCTGGAGGACAGGAGGTAAAGACAAAATTGAGCTCAGAGAATGGAGTTCTGAGGCATGTTCCTTCTTTCAAAAAGTGCAGGGAGGGTTTCCCTGGTGGTCCAGTGGGTAAAGATACTGCCTTGCAGTACAAGGGACACCAGTTTGATCCCTGGCGTGGGAAAATCCCATGTCCCGTGGAGCAGCTGGACCGATGTGTCCACTACCAAGCCGGAGCTCTGGAGCGCATGTACCCAGAGCCGGTGCTCTGCGGCGAGGGAGGTCGCTGCAATGGGAGGCCCACACAGGCCAAAAAGAACAAAGATGGATGAAAATAGATGGATGAAAAACCAATAGAAGTGGCCAAGCAAAAAAAAAAAAAAGTGCAGGGAACACTGGAGAAACTTCCAGGTGATAAGCTTCTCCAATTTCCAACTGAATTCTTACTTACTAAAGGCCCACTGAAATTACTTGACATTTTACATGTAGACTCCAGAGAGACTCATTCAGAATCAGACATGAAGTGGAAAATATTTCTGAGATATACAGAGGGGGAACAAATGACTCCCGTTTCTCCGTTGTTCTCTGATTTGAAATTTCTCAAAAAGCAACAGAAATCAAGGTACTTCAGTTCAAAAGCTTGGAGCTGAAGTCTGCTCTCCTTCTAGCTCACTGGAGTGTCCCTCCCCTTCCCTCTTCTATTTTAGCTTTGCCTCCACTGTGTAAAGAGGTTGTTTAAACCTGTGCCTGAAGTGCTTATGGAGCAACCCAGCCACTGAGGGAAAATCAAAAAGGAAGCACAGCACGTTGATAGCAGCTTTGCTGGGAACCAGTAGGGGAAACCAAAGGATTCTGGCCAGATCAGTGAGCTCTGCGTCCTGGGAAAAGTTAATTGGCAAACAGTGCAGGAACATAACTGGAGGGCCAAGAGTGGCTCAGGCAACCTTTTTAGGATGAAAGAGCACACCTTTGGCAGGGACCATTCTCACTTCCTGGCTTCCCAGGGGCCCTTTTTTGACGTGAACAAAAATGGTACCTTTCCAGATGCACTCAAACATGCAGCAACGAGAGAGAGACAGGATGGGGAAGCAGCTGAGCCCAGCCTTTGCTTTGGGTAATGCCGAGGCATCGCACAGAAACAGTGGTCTCCCTATCAAGGATGTATGTTTCTGTGTGTGCATGTATCTGTGTGTGTGTATTTGTGTCGCTAGCATCAATTAGGGTAGGTAAATGGAAACACGTGATTATTCCATGGGGCTGCAAGGATGATGTAAACAATATGCTTTGTAAAGAAGCAGATATCGTGCAGAAGCAGGACCCAGGTGTTTCCTTTCTGAAGGAAACTCCCAACAACACATTGAGATCCACTAACAACAATGAACACATCATGAAAGAGAAGCCTAGAGATTCTCAACTCAAATTCTGTAAGGCTTATGACAGTCTGGATTCAGCTTGTTAAACTACTGAAAAGGGGAGAAATTAAAAAGCAATCATTTTAATTATCATGTTTATGTCAAGTTTAGCCAACTGCTACTGTAGTATCACTTGGCTTGTTCTACTGTAATTAATCCAGTCAGTGTACAAAGAATACAATTAGAACTATTTATAGCACTGAAGCTAAGTGGAAATGAGATACTGCCCAAGTACTATTACAGTAAATACGGATGTTGACATTCCTTCAAATCATGCTTTAGGACTTTCAACCATTTATGTTATTCTTCAACGGTATAAACCTCGACCAAAAAAAGACAAGTCCAATAGTGGATCTCATCAAACTTATTTTCAGAAATGCACATCAAATTTAATAACCAGTCACTTGTTTTATTTGAATCAAATTAAATAAATCTCATTAAGGAAATGTCAACCAGTAATGCAAACACTGAGTTTATTAAAAAAAAAAAATGTCTCTGCAATGAAGTACAGACATTATGTGACTTTACAAGTCAGTTCCACAGAGTGAAAACCACAGACAGGATTCATATCATTTAACTGGCATAGATCCCTCCAGGTCCAGCTAACAATGAATTATATGTAAATGAAAGGAAATACAGGCCTGGCACAAAAGAACATCTGTATTAGAGTTGATTGTTCTTTTGTTTTTTAAGTAATAACCTCTCACTTAGAAAATGCAAATGAAAATTGTAAGCAAAACCACTGGATCACCATGTAGGAATCAATAACCCTACTTACCCCGGGGAGCCCAGCCTTTGCTTTGGGTAATGCCGAGGCATCGCACAGAAACAGTGGTCTCCCTATCAAGGATGTATGTTTCTGTGTGTGCATGTATCTGTGTGTGTGTATTTGTGTCGCTAGCATCAATTAGGGTAGGTAAATGGAAACACGTGATTATTCCATGGGGCTGCAAGGATGATGTAAACAATATGCTTTGTAAAGAAGCAGATATCGTGCAGAAGCAGGACCCAGGTGTTTCCTTTCTGAAGGAAACTCCCAACAACACATTGAGATCCACTAACAACAATGAACACATCATGAAAGAGAAGCCTAGAGATTCTCAACTCAAATTCTGTAAGGCTTATGACAGTCTGGATTCAGCTTGTTAAACTACTGAAAAGGGGAGAAATTAAAAAGCAATCATTTTAATTATCATGTTTATGTCAAGTTTAGCCAACTGCTACTGTAGTATCACTTGGCTTGTTCTACTGTAATTAATCCAGTCAGTGTACAAAGAATACAATTAGAACTATTTATAGCACTGAAGCTAAGTGGAAATGAGATACTGCCCAAGTACTATTACAGTAAATACGGATGTTGACATTCCTTCAAATCATGCTTTAGGACTTTCAACCATTTATGTTATTCTTCAACGGTATAAACCTCGACCAAAAAAAGACAAGTCCAATAGTGGATCTCATCAAACTTATTTTCAGAAATGCACATCAAATTTAATAACCAGTCACTTGTTTTATTTGAATCAAATTAAATAAATCTCATTAAGGAAATGTCAACCAGTAATGCAAACACTGAGTTTATTAAAAAAAAAAAATGTCTCTGCAATGAAGTACAGACATTATGTGACTTTACAAGTCAGTTCCACAGAGTGAAAACCACAGACAGGATTCATATCATTTAACTGGCATAGATCCCTCCAGGTCCAGCTAACAATGAATTATATGTAAATGAAAGGAAATACAGGCCTGGCACAAAAGAACATCTGTATTAGAGTTGATTGTTCTTTTGTTTTTTAAGTAATAACCTCTCACTTAGAAAATGCAAATGAAAATTGTAAGCAAAACCACTGGATCACCATGTAGGTATAATACAAGTGGATTAGGTCCCAAGTAATTACATTCACAATTTTAAGAAAAAAATTACTCAAGCCCCCTTTTGGTATTTCTGTACTACTGTTGGCTGAGACAACTACTGACTGCGGTAAAATATACCACCACACTGCCTGCTTTCAGTCGACAAGGCACCAGACCAAGTCCTTAGCATTCTTTTGCTCAGTTAGTCCAGAGCCTCACAAGCAGATGTCGTGGCTATCTCTATCCTGTAAATGAGAAAACGGAGGCTTGGAGAGGATATTTCCACAAGATTCTCATGAAGAAGCTGGCTTTGGGGCTCTAACGGATAAGATTACAAAGCCTGAGCTCCTAACCAACATATTTTTCTCCTGATGGATTATCAAATGTGGAGAGTTGGTGCAGGGCTTCTGGACACAGCCAAAGTGGCCGCCTCTTTCTCTTTCGGGTGAACGAGGTCCAACCTCTGCTTCAGTCTCTCTGGCCTGGGCTCTGGTTTTCCCCCACCCACAGGAGAACCAGCTCCTGAGCATACAGTTAGGTTTGTTCTCTAAAAACGAGCGCCCTGCCTGTGCATAGCCCTTTGAACGCTATAAGCCCGGTTCACATGAACAGTCTCTTTTGATCTGCCAGGGAAGTGAGAAGAGAAACCATTTTTAATCCCCATGTTACAGGTGGTATAAAACTTAACTTTATTCAAAGTCATATCCTGGGCTAGGAGCAGCACCAGAGGTAGAATCTAATATTTCGCTCTTCTCCTGAGCAGTTTCCTCTTTGGCTTGGCCCATTCACATTGTGGAACTGCATACAGAACTGTACTCAGAGCCCCATGGCCAAGCCCAAAGGAGCCTGCCAGGAGCCTGCTAGACAGCGAGTACACCGAGCAGGACAGGGCTTCAGGTTCTTAAGGAATTGAGAAGTTAGACCTATAGGCACGCATCTCCAGCACATTTCAGAGCCAAACCAAAAGCCACGGATCCCAACAGTCCCAATCTCAGTGAGATAACACAGCTTCTGATCTGTTGCCCGCTCCCCCACCAAAAGCCATTTGGAAGAAGAGGCAAAACTTTAATTCACTTATCAGTTCAACACTGTGGGTATTTTTTCTAGTTTGCCATTAGGGTTGAAAATAAATTGTAAGGCAGTATGGATCCTTTTCAGATACTACCATGTTTTCAAGTTTTCATAACTACCCTCTAGGTCAAATCACAGCTATACTTAGTTGTATAGCAAATGCGCAAATACTTTCAATTTTTAAAATAATCTAAAATGATAACAACAACTATCTCACTGGATTATTGTAAACTTTAAATGAGATAAGCATGTGGGGCGCTTGGCAAGTACATTTTAGTTGGTGATTTCATTATGCTCAGTTGGTGTGTTTTAAAATGCATCTCTGAAGTCAAATCCACAAACAGTGACCCTGCTTTTGTCAATCCGCTTTAAAGTTGAAGTTAATCAGATTTATCACCTAATAAAATGCATCATTTAACTGAGAACTGATATAATTAATTTACATCTTTCTTAATAAAAGTATGTGAGTGGCCAGAGCTGTGATGGCATGTCTCTCCCATGCACGTGTTTACTTCGGCTGTCTCTCCACTTTCTCAGGTTTGTCTTGACTGTTGGCATTTCACTAGCTTGTGAGCTCCCTGAAGGCAGTGGTGGATGCTTCCATCTGTATTCTCCCACTCCATGGTAGCCGCTCAGGGAACACTGACTGAACACCGATTTGATGCCAGGAAACTAAAAGATTCATGGACTAAAAGAATTTATGTGGGCTGTGAGATTCCCACTGTGTTTGGTCAATAAAAGCACTCTGAATTCTCTGGGATCTTAAGTCTATCATTTTTTTCTTAATTCTACTCTTGAGCATCCTGAGCATCTCTTATTAAATACCCCAAAACGGGAAGAGGGATACAAAAAGAGGAACTAAGAAAAATTAAAGGGAAATAAGGAGATAGCAAATAGGAGAGGAAAAAAATCAAATCAATGAATCTCACTTTTTATCTTTCACCAAATACCCTTCAGTAAGGTATGCTCTTAAAAAAAAAAATGTCCATTTATCTTTTAGACTGAAGTATAGTTTATTTACAGGGTTGTCAATTTATCTTTTACAATTAAAATAAAGAGTTTAAACAACTTTCAATCTCTATTTTAAACTATTCCAATTAAAATGGTAACATAAATTGAGACCTGACTTTCTAAGTACAGCTGTATCTGTGTTTTGGAGGTTCCTGTAAGTTTTGAAGTTGCAGAGTAAATGGCAAGGAATGTGTCTTTTTAATTAGACCGATTTGGCCCTACAGCAATCCAGATACCTTGTCTGAGTTACTCAATTCCTTTGAGCTTCCATTTCTTCATCTTTAAAGTAAACTTAATGTTAAGTAAGTAAAACTTAATGTTAATTCCCTCTCAAAATTATATCAGGGTCAAGAGTACAAGCTCTGGAGTTAACTCCAGCATCTGCTAACAGGCTAACCTTGTGTGAACTTCATGTTCCTCATGAATATAATATAGGTATGAATAATATCTACCTTATCAGGTTGTGAGGAGGAATAAATGAGGTAATCAGGAAGAATTAATTTACATCTTTCTTAATAAAAGTATGTGAGTGGCCAGAGCTGTGATGGCATGTCTCTCCATGCACGTGTTTACTTGGCTGTCTCTCCACTTTCTCAGGTTTGTCTTGACTGTTGGCATTTCACTAGCTTGTGAGCTCCCTGAAGGCAGTGGTGGATGCTTCCATCTGTATTCTCCCACTCCATGGTAGCCGCTCAGGGAACACTGACTGAACACCGATTTGATGCCAGGAAACTAAAAGATTCATGGACTAAAAGAATTTATGTGGGCTGTGAGATTCCCACTGTGTTTGGTCAATAAAAGCACTCTGAATTCTCTGGGATCTTAAGTCTATCATTTTTTTCTTAATTCTACTCTTGAGCATCCTGAGCATCTCTTATTAAATACCCCAAAACGGGAAGAGGGATACAAAAAGAGGAACTAAGAAAAATTAAAGGGAAATAAGGAGATAGCAAATAGGAGAGGAAAAAAATCAAATCAATGAATCTCACTTTTTATCTTTCACCAAATACCCTTCAGTAAGGTATGCTCTTAAAAAAAAAAATGTCCATTTATCTTTTAGACTGAAGTATAGTTTATTTACAGGGTTGTCAATTTATCTTTTACAATTAAAATAAAGAGTTTAAACAACTTTCAATCTCTATTTTAAACTATTCCAATTAAAATGGTAACATAAATTGAGACCTGACTTTCTAAGTACAGCTGTATCTGTGTTTTGGAGGTTCCTGTAAGTTTTGAAGTTGCAGAGTAAATGGCAAGGAATGTGTCTTTTGAATTAGACCGATTTGGCCCTACAGCAATCCAGATACCTTGTCTGAGTTACTCAATTCCTTTGAGCTTCCATTTCTTCATCTTTAAAGTAAACTTAATGTTAAGTAAGTAAAACTTAATGTTAATTCCCTCTCAAAATTATATCAGGGTCAAGAGTACAAGCTCTGGAGTTAACTCCAGCATCTGCTAACAGGCTAACCTTGTGTGAACTTCATGTTCCTCATGAATATAATATAGGTATGAATAATATCTACCTTATCAGGTTGTGAGGAGGAATAAATGAGGTAATCAGGAAGAATTCCACTTTGCACATTAGTAGACTTGATCAAAAACTATACTCAATCATTATTATAATTGATGTGTTGTCAATAAAAATTTTGTGGAAACTTGTTTTCCCTCTTGGTATTTATACAAATTTACATGTGTGTATATATATATACACACACACCTGGCATATACATATATACATATATATATATATATATATATACACACACACACACACATATATACATACATACATACACACACACACACACGTGTGTGTGTGTGTGTGTGTGTGTGTGTGTGTGTGTTTAATAGCCTTGCTTCTTGACCCACAAAGCCTAAATATTTATTATTCAGTCCTTTACAGAGAAAGTAGTTTACTGACTTCTGGCTTAGAAGATAGGAAGTGATACCAGCCCAAGGCACTGCTTCTGCTAATCACGTTTTCTATTAATGAAGTCAATTCCATGTAGAATAGAGAGACATAAGGCTAGAGGAAAGAGGGAAAGGTAGACAAATTTTAAAAAGGGATTCTTTTCTTTATTAGGAAAAAGGAGGAGTTTCCCCCCCTGCTATTCTTCTGAGGTCTAAGTCAGAAGACTGACTTATAAATAAATGGTGATAGAGTAACTGATGGAACATACAGAGAAAACAAAATCAGATCCTGATTTCATATACTGGGGAGATAAAGAATGTTTTCATGTGAAAAGCTAGACTTTAAAATCCTTAACAGAAAACGCTGGGGATAATTTTTGGCTTTGGGATAAGACAGACACAAACCATCAAGCCTTATGCAGTCCTAGGAAATCACTTGCACACATGTATACAAAAAGGATTTCGTAAGACCGATTTGGCCCTACAGCAATCCAGATACCTTGTCTGAGTTACTCAATTCCTTTGAGCTTCCATTTCTTCATCTTTAAAGTAAACTTAATGTTAAGTAAGTAAAACTTAATGTTAATTCCCTCTCAAAATTATATCAGGGTCAAGAGTACAAGCTCTGGAGTTAACTCCAGCATCTGCTAACAGGCTAACCTTGTGTGAACTTCATGTTCCTCATGAATATAATATAGGTATGAATAATATCTACCTTATCAGGTTGTGAGGAGGAATAAATGAGGTAATCAGGAAGAATTCCACTTTGCACATTAGTAGACTTGATCAAAAACTATACTCAATCATTATTATAATTGATGTGTTGTCAATAAAAATTTTGTGGAAACTTGTTTTCCCTCTTGGTATTTATACAAATTTACATGTGTGTATATATATATACACACACACCTGGCATATACATATATACATATATATATATATATATATATACACACACACACACACATATATACACACATACACACACACACACGTGTGTGTGTGTGTGTGTGTGTGTGTGTGTGTTTAATAGCCTTGCTTCTTGACCCACAAAGCCTAAATATTTATTATTCAGTCCTTTACAGAGAAAGTAGTTTACTGACTTCTGGCTTAGAAGATAGGAAGTGATACCAGCCCAAGGCACTGCTTCTGCTAATCACGTTTTCTATTAATGAAGTCAATTCCATGTAGAATAGAGACATAAGGCTAGAGGAAAGAGGGAAAGGTAGACAAATTTTAAAAAGGGATTCTTTTCTTTATTAGGAAAAAGGAGGAGTTTCCCCCCCTGCTATTCTTCTGAGGTCTAAGTCAGAAGACTGACTTATAAATAAATGGTGATAGAGTAACTGATGGAACATACAGAGAAAACAAAATCAGATCCTGATTTCATATACTGGGGAGATAAAGAATGTTTTCATGTGAAAAGCTAGACTTTAAAATCCTTAACAGAAAACGCTGGGGATAATTTTTGGCTTTGGGATAAGACAGACACAAACCATCAAGCCTTATGCAGTCCTAGGAAATCACTTGCACACATGTATACAAGGAGACAGGAGACACACAGGATTGTTCACAGACCACTGTCTGTAAAAGCAGGCAACTGCACACAAACCTAATGTCATAAGTAGTAAAGGGATCAATACATTGGGATGTATTAATGGTCTACTATATGCTAGTAAACAGAGCTTCATGAAGTATTCACACAGTTGAATCTCACAAACTTGTGAGTGAGTGAAAAATGCAAATTCTAGAATAATGCAGTATGGTGTCATTCATATAAAAGTCAAAAACATGCTAATGACATTGTTTAAGGATACATATCCATGTAGTAAACATATAAAGGAATGCTGAAAATAAGCTAAAAATTCAGAATACTAGTAACTTCTGGGAAGCCATGGGCTACAATTTACAATATTCACAGAGTATTTTAACTATACTTAATATTGTTACATTTCAACCTAGAAGCAGAATACAGAGCTATTTACTATACTTTTAAAATCTTATCACATCTATCATGTATCTTATATCTTACTGCAGGATAGCAAGTATAATTAATCAAATTACTAAGAGAGAATCCCCCAAACTTCCTTTCTTTTACAGGCATGACCTTTTTTGAGAGCCATGCTGGGTTTTCCTATACTTGTCATGTTGTTGAAATGGACATGATTGCCTTCCACAAGAATATCACAGGTTTCAGTCTGTCCAGGACATTTTAGTCACTGAACTAAGGAAATCACTACAGGACTCTTTCGCAAGAGTCATGCAATATCCCAGGAGGCCACTGATAGTAGAGAGGAAAGTCCTTGGTACTTTGGAGGGAATTTGGTATTTTTATAAGATTGAGATACTAATCTGGGATTATACATATCTGTAAACAACAAAACTCTGTAAAAGCAAAAAGCAAAATAAAAATAATTATTAATAAGATTGAGAGGGGCACTGACGAACCAGAAAAAAAGGAATTACTCAAATATCAAACTTTGGCCTATGTATAATGTATCCATTTAATACTATTTTTCAATGCAATTAGATTAGAAATATATATTTTTTTAAATTTTCTTGAGTTTTGTTGTTTACTGCCACACATAAACCTGAATCAGCCACTGGTGTACACATGTCCCCTCCCACCCAATATTCCCTCCCATCTCCTTCCCCATCCCACCCCTCTAGGCTGCCATAGAGCCCCTGTGAGATTAGAAATACAAATATTTAACAGCCAAGATTACTTTAGTTACTGGGGCAAAATTGTATTTTCTTTCTAAGGTGTAGTTAAAATTTCCAAGCAATTCAAGAGGTCTGAGAAAGAACACCTAGTCATTAATTCTCTCACTTAATGAAACATTTGTACCACGTGACAAATTTGTGTTGTGTGTGTGTGTGTGTGCACACTTTATTTTTTAACATTCTTTCACATAGCCTGACAAAATCAGAACATATATAGGAAATACTTTCATATATATACACACATACATATACAAATATTCTTCTTGAAAATTATATGCATATTTATAGTCTTTATAACATTTATATATAACATATACCTATACAACATATACCACATGTTGTGCATTCAAGTCATATATCCAGAATTGAAATGTGTTAAAAATCTAATACAACTTTATTTTATAGAGAGAAAACTAAAGCAATGACTTAATCAAGGTCTAGTTATTAAGTAGGGCTAGTGCTAAGATATGTATTCTTCATTTCTAGTTTTCAGTTCAAACTGGTACGATAAATGTGTCATTCTTAGTCACACAGAAAGAAGTAAATAAATGTGGGTCACTTTTATTTACTTGTCATTGGATATATGAAGCATGAAATGTATATGAAACATCTGGGCTACATAATGAAAGAAAGATGTGAAGAATTTGGAAGGGATTTACAGACGAGACCAAGAGCAATCAGAAACTCATTAAGGTACATTACAGTATATAAGGAGGAAGTCAAAGGATTCTGCTCACAGTAGGAACTTAATGGTCTGAAACTACATGCCATGGGACAAGCTCATTGAAGAAGAGTAGGAAACACTCCCCCTATTAAATGAACCAGGAAAACCTCAAAACAGGTTGTCCTTTCCACATGCCTTGCAAAAAGATACGCAAAATATTTTCTCCATCATCTAGAGATGAAATATTCAGTTCATTTAGTTTTTTGTTGTTGCTGTTAAAGAATTGAGAATGGGAAATATAAAATTTCGATATGCACAAAATGCTACAGATACATCTCCTTTCTATATTAGAACCTTAAAGTCTTAAAAGACAAAAACTGAAGACTTGGGTGGGACACCAAAAGGACAAAGACCAAGGGGCAAGGAAAGAAACCATACCTTGGGCATTAGTTGTATCGTTTCGCTTTAAAATGCTGATGAACTGCCTACTTGCCATAGCTTCTTAACTGTTCTGATTCATAGGTCCTGATCTGAATCAGAACTTTGCCAATATGGAAGAAATGATTTTTTTGTGCAGGACCAGTAGTCACAGCATGCCTACCCTGGGGAGGAGATAAGAAATGAAGCCAATTAGAGTGGTCTCTCTTCCACGGATACTCTCTTCCAGACCTCGGCCAGGGACCACAGCTCCCTTGCACTAGTCTTAGAGGATGGTGGTGTGGCATGGCATGTGTGCTCGTTCATGTCCAACTTTTGTGACTCCACAGACTAAAGCCCATCAGGCTCCTCTGTCCTTGGCAAGAATACTAGCGTGGGATGCCATTTCGTACTCCCGGGGATCTTTCCACCCCGGGGATCGAACCTAAATGTGTAAAATATTTGGAAAAAATTCAAGGTTAGTTATTAAGTAGGGCTAGTGCTAAGATATGTATTCTTCATTTCTAGTTTTCAGTTCAAACTGGTACGATAAATGTGTCATTCTTAGTCACACAGAAAGAAGTAAATAAATGTGGGTCACTTTTATTTACTTGTCATTGGATATATGAAGCATGAAATGTATATGAAACATCTGGGCTACATAATGAAAGAAAGATGTGAAGAATTTGGAAGGGATTTACAGACGAGACCAAGAGCAATCAGAAACTCATTAAGGTACATTACAGTATATAAGGAGGAAGTCAAAGGATTCTGCTCACAGTAGGAACTTAATGGTCTGAAACTACATGCCATGGGACAAGCTCATTGAAGAAGAGTAGGAAACACTCCCCCTATTAAATGAACCAGGAAAACCTCAAAACAGGTTGTCCTTTCCACATGCCTTGCAAAAAGATACGCAAAATATTTTCTCCATCATCTAGAGATGAAATATTCAGTTCATTTAGTTTTTTGTTGTTGCTGTTAAAGAATTGAGAATGGGAAATATAAAATTTCGATATGCACAAAATGCTACAGATACATCTCCTTTCTATATTAGAACCTTAAAGTCTTAAAAGACAAAAACTGAAGACTTGGGTGGGACACCAAAAGGACAAAGACCAAGGGGCAAGGAAAGAAACCATACCTTGGGCATTAGTTGTATCGTTTCGCTTTAAAATGCTGATGAACTGCCTACTTGCCATAGCTTCTTAACTGTTCTGATTCATAGGTCCTGATCTGAATCAGAACTTTGCCAATATGGAAGAAATGATTTTTTTGTGCAGGACCAGTAGTCACAGCATGCCTACCCTGGGGAGGAGATAAGAAATGAAGCCAATTAGAGTGGTCTCTCTTCCACGGATACTCTCTTCCAGACCTCGGCCAGGGACCACAGCTCCCTTGCACTAGTCTTAGAGGATGGTGGTGTGGCATGGCATGTGTGCTCGTTCATGTCCAACTTTTGTGACTCCACAGACTAAAGCCCATCAGGCTCCTCTGTCCTTGGCAAGAATACTAGAGTGGGATGCCATTTCGTACTCCTGGGGATCTTTCCAACCCGGGGATCGAACCTGTATCTTTGTTTTCTGCCTTGGCAGGTGAATTCTTTACCACTGGCGCCACCTTAGAGGGTGGCGACCAGATCCCATCTTCAATGAAGAGAAAAGAAGCCCCAAGCTCTAACTGCAGCACGAGCAATTTAAACTAGTGGCTATAAAATTTTCCCAATCCTAAGGCAGAAATTTACTTTGGAGAGATTCTGCAAACAAGTTCATACCAGCAAGAATTACCTTGTGTTATGTAATATTTAAAAATTGCTTTAGTATTGAGTTTCATTATGAAGTTGATTTAAAGAATTAACATACCTTTCCACTGTTCATCCTTTTTTGGTACCCACTGCTTTTTACACCATGTAAACAGGCTTCATTTTGATATGCTAAAAATTTGTATAGATGTCTATGAATATTAAAATAGATTCCCTAGCACATTTTAGCACAAACTCCCAACCTTTCCCCTGCTGATTCTCTTAATGTTTCAGATTCCCTTCTATCACCTTCAGTTCAATCTTGACTTTCATATTCTCAACTCCCATTCTGCCTCCAGCTGGGTCTAAGACAGAGGTTCCATGGTTTGTTTATAAGCGATTCCCTGTTATTTTTTGTGATATAATCATATAGAAAATAGAAAATCAGTCTCTCAGATCAAATATTAAATTCTAATTTTGGTTCAAAGCAATAGATGATCAAAGATGGCCATGTTTAAGTATCATTCACATAACTGGAGATGCAGTTTAATCTTTTAGTAAACTGTAGAAATGGTTGGATCTTTTATAGAAAAAGTCAAAACCATGTTATCCCACTAGGAAGATTGTGACCTAGACCAGAGTCAGAGTAAAATATGGTCTGAAGAGATGGTAAAAATTGAGCCAGGTCAAGCATGACCTTGTGACAGCCATGGCCATCCAAGAAGTGTCTGAATGGGCATTTAAGCAGATGTTGGGCAATATGAATGTTCATGTAGTGAATAAAATGCATATTTAAAGAGTGCAGAAATAGTATTTATTAAAAAGTAAGCCTACTTACTGCTTAGAAAACATAAACAGAATGCCAAAGAAAACAAACACCTTCAAAAGAAACAATCCCATGAACACAGAGAAAAAAAAAAAAAAAGGCAGAAGGAAAGCACTTAAAACTTATTTTTTCAAAATTAAGAAATTTAAAGCTCAGTGAAAACATACATAACTGATTTTGGCAGGTGTCTGAAGTGGAGATGTTGATTTTAGGCTTCTTTTTAACAGCTACTGTGGTAAAATTTAACTCTTGGGATTTAAACAGGAGCACATTGGGTCATCAATCCTAATTTGAGCCACTGTCAGATCATATTGTATCAGTTCCGTTCAGTCGCTCAGTTATGTCTGACTCTTGCAATCCAAAGAACTGCAGCACACCAGGCTGCTCTGCCCTTCACCACACTATAGATTTCATCATGCTATACATATCTTCATCACACGATATATCTTATCTCAAAGGACCCCATGGACAGCAGCATGCCATGCTTCCCTGTCCTTCACCATACTATATATATCTTCATCATACAATGTATCTTATCTCAAGTGAAGAATACTGATGTTCAGGGATGTCCTGAAGTGACTATTCTATGGGAATACAGAACTGCTTATCCCCAGGGGAGGTAATGGCAGTCCACTCCAGTATCTTGCCTGGAGAATCCCATGGACAGAAAAGCCGATAGGTTCATAGGGTCACAAAGAGTTGGACAGGACTGAGGTGATTTAGCATGCATGCACAGAACTACTCAAGGCCAAATTTTAAAGGGGCACATTTTAAAAATGACATTATTGGAATGACTTTTCTAAATGAGCAAAAAAAAAAGAGAGAGAAAAAAACAAAGCTCAGCTCACTTTGAATGAAGTCTTCCATTCAAATGTGGGAATAATCTTGAGGTATGGTGCAGTATTCACATCCCACTGCTTAGAATAAAAATGTTGAGGTAACTGTGAACCAAAGAGCAATGTGTTGTGCAAGCATGGATGTAGACTTGCATGTTTCAACAAATCACAGGAAATGATATTCACAATGAACTAAACTATCAGCAATAGTTCAAATATTTCAATAATGAAAGATACTAATACCAATGCAGCATGATTAATTTTTTTAAATTATTTTTGGCCACTTTCATTGGTCCTTCATTTATTTATTTTCATGAATCTTTCTTCCTTGGCCTGTGTGGGCCTCCCAGTGCAGTGGCCTCTCCTGCAACAGAGCACCAGCTCTGGGCACACAGGCTCCAGAGTGCTGGCTCGTGATCGGACACACCGATCCAGCTGCTCCGCAGCACGTGGAATTTTCCCATGCCAAGAATCAAACTGGTGTCCCTTGCAGTGCAAGGCGGACTCTTTACCCACTGGACCACCAGGAAAGCCCCGTAATTTATAATTTTTAAAAGAAGGTAAAAAGACCCCAACTCTTTCACAGCAAGGAACTGGTGAAATGAACTTTTTTTTTTTAATTTTTACTTTTTTTCTTTTTTGGCCACTTCTATTGATCTTTCATTTATTTATCTTTGTTCTTTGGTCTGTATGGGTCTCCCATCGCAGTGGCCCCTCTTGTCACAGAGCACCGGCTCTGGGCACATGCGCTCCAGAGCTCCGGCTTGGTAGTTGGGACACATCAGTCCAGCCGCTCCACAGCACATGGGATCTTCCCAGGCCAGGGATCGAACCGGAGCCCCTTGCACTGCATGAAGGTATCCTTACCCATTGGACCACCAGGGAAGCCCTGGTGAAATGAATTTAACTGCCCATGTAATAGCTAGCTATTAAAAGAATACACTTCAATATTCAACATACATAAGGATGTCCATAATTAAAAGCATTTAGTTATAAAAGAAAAAGATGACTGAAAACAATGTGCAAAGTGGAACATGGGTATTTCATGCTTCTATTTATATGAAATGTCCAGAGAAGCAAACCCAGAGACAGCATAGGTTCATAGGTACAAGGACTGAATTAGCATGCATGCACAGAACTACTCAAGGCCAAATTTTAAAGGGCACATTTTAAAAATGACATTATTGGAATGACTTTTCTAAATGAGCAAAAAAAGAGAGAGAAAAAAACAAAGCTCAGCTCACTTTGAATGAAGTCTTCCATTCAAATGTGGGAATAATCTTGAGGTATGGTGCAGTATTCACATCCCACTGCTTAGAATAAAAATGTTGAGGTAACTGTGAACCAAAGAGCAATGTGTTGTGCAAGCATGGATGTAGACTTGCATGTTTCAACAAATCACAGGAAATGATATTCACAATGAACTAAACTATCAGCAATAGTTCAAATATTTCAATAATGAAAGATACTAATACCAATGCAGCATGATTAATTTTTTTAAATTATTTTTGGCCACTTTCATTGGTCCTTCATTTATTTATTTTCATGAATCTTTCTTCCTTGGCCTGTGTGGGCCTCCCAGTGCAGTGGCCTCTCCTGCAACAGAGCACCAGCTCTGGGCACACAGGCTCCAGAGTGCTGGCTCGTGATCGGACACACCGATCCAGCTGCTCCGCAGCACGTGGAATTTTCCCATGCCAAGAATCAAACTGGTGTCCCTTGCAGTGCAAGGCGGACTCTTTACCCACTGGACCACCAGGAAAGCCCCGTAATTTATAATTTTTAAAAGAAGGTAAAAAGACCCCAACTCTTTCACAGCAAGGAACTGGTGAAATGAACTTTTTTTTTTTAATTTTTACTTTTTTTCTTTTTTGGCCACTTCTATTGATCTTTCATTTATTTATCTTTGTTCTTTGGTCTGTATGGGTCTCCCATCGCAGTGGCCCCTCTTGTCACAGAGCACCGGCTCTGGGCACATGCGCTCCAGAGCTCCGGCTTGGTAGTTGGGACACATCAGTCCAGCCGCTCCACAGCACATGGGATCTTCCCAGGCCAGGGATCGAACCGGAGCCCCTTGCACTGCATGAAGGTATCCTTACCCATTGGACCACCAGGGAAGCCCTGGTGAAATGAATTTAACTGCCCATGTAATAGCTAGCTATTAAAAAGAATACACTTCAATATTCAACATACATAAGGATGTCCATAATTAAAAGCATTTAGTTATAAAATAAAAAGATGACTGAAAACAATGTGCAAAGTGGAACATGTCAGGAGCAAAAGGTCACATTTCATGCTTCTATTTATATGAAATGTCCAGAGAAGCAAACCCAGAGACAGCAAATAAACATGGTTGCCTCCAGGTTATGGGGGGTAGGGAACTGATAGGGAAAGGGTTCATTTTTGGGGTGATGGAAATATTCTAAAATTAGATAGTGCTGACAGTTGTAAAACACCATGACTTACTAAAATGACTACAGCGTACACTTTACATTTGTTAAAATAAATTTTATGTCAATAGGAACTTTAATTTAAAAAACTGGTATGTGCATGTATTAATGTGTATAGAAGGCACTGGGGCACAAGAGGGAATGGGAAGAGGATACCCGTGTGTGGTCTGACAACACACCCCAATCTATCTGAAGGGAGCTATGTGGGGAGTGGAATGGGGGGGGAGGGCAAACTTACCTCATTTTGTTTTCTCTGCGCAAAAGTACTATATTTTTTTCCCTCTTTTAAAATCGCTTTCTCTTCTCCTAATACTCCTCTTCTATTGAACCCTAATAACACAGTGTTCTAGCAGTTTCTTCTTCCTTCCATTCTTTCCCCATGCTTTAAAAAAGAATGCACTGACATAACTTATGTATCATAAAATTCTGTTTCAAGTGATTTTACATACAGTTGTACAACTGTTATCACCCAAGATGTTGTCTTGCTCATTCAGTCAATTCTATGCAAGTACTAACTTATTTCTAGAGATTTCTCTTTTCAGAAATTCATGTAAATGAAACAATGATATATATTTTTTTTACTTAGCGTATTTTCAAGGGTCATCCATGTTGAAACATCTTATCAATAATCTCTTCCTATCTGTTGATGTACAGAGGTATTACTTTCTATTATAATGATGCTATGTAATACCGGCTCTGGGCACATGCGCTCAGAGCTCCGGAGTCCGCCCTCCACAGCACATGGGATCTTCACCGGACAGGGATCGACCCGGAGCCCCTTGCACTGCATGAAGGTATCCTTACCCATTGGACCACCAGGGAAGCCCTGGTGAAATGAATTTAACTGCCCATGTAATAGCTAGCTATTAAAAAGAATACACTTCAATATTCAACATACATAAGGATGTCCATAATTAAAAGCATTTAGTTATAAAATAAAAAGATGACTGAAAACAATGTGCAAAGTGGAACATGTCAGGAGCAAAAGGTCACATTTCATGCTTCTATTTATATGAAATGTCCAGAGAAGCAAACCCAGAGACAGCAAATAAACATGGTTGCCTCCAGGTTATGGGGGGTAGGGAACTGATAGGGAAAGGGTTCATTTTTGGGGTGATGGAAATATTCTAAAATTAGATAGTGCTGACAGTTGTAAAACACCATGACTTACTAAAATGACTACAGCGTACACTTTACATTTGTTAAAATAAATTTTATGTCAATAGGAACTTTAATTTAAAAAACTGGTATGTGCATGTATTAATGTGTATAGAAGGCACTGGGGCACAAGAGGGAATGGGAAGAGGATACCCGTGTGTGGTCTGACAACACACCCCAATCTATCTGAAGGGAGCTATGTGGGGAGTGGAATGGGGGGGGAGGGCAAACTTACCTCATTTTGTTTTCTCTGCGCAAAAGTACTATATTTTTTTCCCTCTTTTAAAATCGCTTTCTCTTCTCCTAATACTCCTCTTCTATTGAACCCTAATAACACAGTGTTCTAGCAGTTTCTTCTTCCTTCCATTCTTTCCCCATGCTTTAAAAAAGAATGCACTGACATAACTTATGTATCATAAAATTCTGTTTCAAGTGATTTTACATACAGTTGTACAACTGTTATCACCCAAGATGTTGTCTTGCTCATTCAGTCAATTCTATGCAAGTACTAACTTATTTCTAGAGATTTCTCTTTTCAGAAATTCATGTAAATGAAACAATGATATATATTTTTTTTACTTAGCGTATTTTCAAGGGTCATCCATGTTGAAACATCTTATCAATAATCTCTTCCTATCTGTTGATGTACAGAGGTATTACTTTCTATTATAATGATGCTATGTAATCAGAAAAGGAAATACAGACATTCCCACTTTGCAAATTAAATCATATAAAACAACAGGTCTTTGGGGATCACTAATGGTTACAGAAAAACATCCTACAATATTATCAAAATTACAAAACTGAAAACTCCAAGTAAATGTGTCATTAAATTTTACAAAGACATTTATTTGAACTATATTTTCCTGACAAAAAATGAAATAGCCATACTATTTTCTCTATGTTTATGAGAATCAGAGTAGGCTAGGTAGGTACAAATTTACAAGCATCTTAAATGTTTCATTGAATATTTCCTTTGATTACTCGTATTTAAAATTTCTTTTCTGCTCTGTTGAAAAGCTATTTTAAAATACCTTCATACAGGGCTTCCCTGGTGGTCCAGTGGGTAAAGAGTCCGCCTTGCACTGCAAGGGGCACCAGTTCGATCCCTGGCCTGGGAAGATCCCACATGCCACCAAGTGGCTGGACTGCTGTGTCCAATTAGGAGCCAGTGTTCTAGAGTGCATGCGTCCAGAGTCAGTGCTCTGCAATGAGAGAGGCCACCACAATGGGAGGCCCACACATGCCAAAGACTAAAGATGGATGAAAATAATAAATAACTAAGTAAGAGCTCCTGGCATGAAGTTTAAAAAAAAAAAAAAAAAAGAATAGTCAAAAAAAAGCCCTTATACGTAATTAATCACCCTACAAGCACTCACCAGATTTAACAGTAGTTTTAGAAAAAAACTTAAAAAAACTATGCACACAAGGTAAGCCTAAATAATTAAACTCACAAAAAATGCAACATCTGATTTTTAGAACCTAATGTGCTCAAGAAAGCAATTGTGCTTTTAAATTAGGAGACCAGCTCTGTATTTAATTAATTTGCACCTGAATATGTAATCATTTTAATCTATTTGCATAAACACGGGACACTGTGCTCCATCAGCAGGCAATGTTCTTTATTAACTAGACGAGGAACTTAATGCACAGGAAGAAACATTCCTACTTGTGACGCAAAAATCAGAACTACACACTGTCTTGATTTCATGTTTCAGGTTTTATGTTCACCACTCTGAGATAATACTATAATACAATAATAATATAAAACACTTGATGGAGTAATTTGACAATCTCTAGAAATCAGTAATTTAATATTTCATATTTTACTTTTTACCTATTGCCCAGTTACAAAATGAGTATTCATGAACAAAGTGCCTTATTGAAATTCAAGTAATAATAATGTATTAAAATTCAAACTTCAGTCATCTGGATGGAGGCAGAAACAGAGTTGATTAAAAGTCAATTATATCTTCATTAGTGCTATAAAGTAGTAACAGCCTTGACTGGAAAAGAGGTGAGGACAGGCTTTATTTAAGATGCTTGAAAGTAAACACTGTATGTTTGACAAGCAAACGTTTTCTGTTTTTTCTTTTTTTTTGGAAAAGCTATTTTAAAATACCTTCATACAGGGCTTCCCTGGTGGTCCAGTGGGTAAAGAGTCCGCCTTGCACTGCAAGGGGCACCAGTTCGATCCCTGGCCTGGGAAGATCCCACATGCCACCAAGTGGCTGGACTGCTGTGTCCAATTAGGAGCCAGTGTTCTAGAGTGCATGCGTCCAGAGTCAGTGCTCTGCAATGAGAGAGGCCACCACAATGGGAGGCCCACACATGCCAAAGACTAAAGATGGATGAAAATAATAAATAACTAAGTAAGAGCTCCTGGCATGAAGTTTAAAAAAAAAAAAAAAAAAGAATAGTCAAAAAAAAGCCCTTATACGTAATTAATCACCCTACAAGCACTCACCAGATTTAACAGTAGTTTTAGAAAAAAACTTAAAAAAACTATGCACACAAGGTAAGCCTAAATAATTAAACTCACAAAAAATGCAACATCTGATTTTTAGAACCTAATGTGCTCAAGAAAGCAATTGTGCTTTTAAATTAGGAGACCAGCTCTGTATTTAATTAATTTGCACCTGAATATGTAATCATTTTAATCTATTTGCATAAACACGGGACACTGTGCTCCATCAGCAGGCAATGTTCTTTATTAACTAGACGAGGAACTTAATGCACAGGAAGAAACATTCCTACTTGTGACGCAAAAATCAGAACTACACACTGTCTTGATTTCATGTTTCAGGTTTTATGTTCACCACTCTGAGATAATACTATAATACAATAATAATATAAAACACTTGATGGAGTAATTTGACAATCTCTAGAAATCAGTAATTTAATATTTCATATTTTACTTTTTACCTATTGCCCAGTTACAAAATGAGTATTCATGAACAAAGTGCCTTATTGAAATTCAAGTAATAATAATGTATTAAAATTCAAACTTCAGTCATCTGGATGGAGGCAGAAACAGAGTTGATTAAAAGTCAATTATATCTTCATTAGTGCTATAAAGTAGTAACAGCCTTGACTGGAAAAAGAGGTGAGGACAGGCTTTATTTAAGATGCTTGAAAGTAAACACTGTATGTTTGACAAGCAAATGTCAGATCATACTTATCTATTTATTAAAGCACACGAACCAATTTTTCCTTATGGTATTTCCCATCAACCTTGATATCTTGTTATTGTCACTCTTTCCCCCAAACCCTAAAATACATCGTAAAAAGAAAAAAAGAAACGGATTATTATTTACTCTATTTGAAAAGGTACTTACGTTTTTTTGCCTTGCTACTAAATGTTTCCTTTTTAAAGTTATTTGGAAATAAGCATATTATTAGTTACAAACACACCGCTTCAGAAATAAGCCTTTTTCCCAAACTGAGATTTTATAGTAACTGAGCCAGTTTGGTAACTGGTAATTGGAATCCGACACCACACAATGAGTCAGTGGCTGCTGGAGGACAGATTTTACTTGGGGCCATGATTTGGGCAGGAAGGTTGCTCTAAAGTTTCAAGGAAGGTCCAGTGCTATTCTTCCGTCAGTATTCTTCATGCTATGATCTGTAGCACCGGTGTTTTCTGGAAAACCTCTGGAAAAGTGTAAGCACTGTGTCACATACATATTTTTCTCTTCCACAAGTTAGGGAAATTGTCTAAGTCATTACATTAGATATGCTCTATATGACAATAGGCACATCTCAAAATGTCATCTTGATTTCCCATAATTCTTCAATTGCATGAGGGTACCCTCTATGATAACATTATAGAGATATATGTCCTTCGTTTTGAGATATTTAGTATAATTTATACATATATTTTGATATACTTAGTATATTTGAGTTGATGCCTATTAAAGTTGCAAATCATTTAATATTTCATATTTTACTTTTTACCTATTGCCCAGTTACAAAATGAGTATTCATGAACAAAGTGCCTTATTGAAATTCAAGTAATAATAATGTATTAAAATTCAAACTTCAGTCATCTGGATGGAGGCAGAAACAGAGTTGATTAAAAGTCAATTATATCTTCATTAGTGCTATAAAGTAGTAACAGCCTTGACTGGAAAAAGAGGTGAGGACAGGCTTTATTTAAGATGCTTGAAAGTAAACACTGTATGTTTGACAAGCAAATGTCAGATCATACTTATCTATTTATTAAAGCACACGAACCAATTTTTCCTTATGGTATTTCCCATCAACCTTGATATCTTGTTATTGTCACTCTTTCCCCCAAACCCTAAAATACATCGTAAAAAGAAAAAAAGAAACGGATTATTATTTACTCTATTTGAAAAGGTACTTACGTTTTTTTGCCTTGCTACTAAATGTTTCCTTTTTAAAGTTATTTGGAAATAAGCATATTATTAGTTACAAACACACCGCTTCAGAAATAAGCCTTTTTCCCAAACTGAGATTTTATAGTAACTGAGCCAGTTTGGTAACTGGTAATTGGAATCCGACACCACACAATGAGTCAGTGGCTGCTGGAGGACAGATTTTACTTGGGGCCATGATTTGGGCAGGAAGGTTGCTCTAAAGTTTCGAAGGAAGGTCCAGTGCTATTCTTCCGTCAGTATTCTTCATGCTATGATCTGTAGCACCGGTGTTTTCTGGAAAACCTCTGGAAAAGTGTAAGCACTGTGTCACATACATATTTTTCTCTTCCACAAGTTAGGGAAATTGTCTAAGTCATTACATTAGATATGCTCTATATGACAATAGGCACATCTCAAAATGTCATCTTGATTTCCCATAATTCTTCAATTGCATGAGGGTACCCTCTATGATAACATTATAGAGATATATGTCCTTCGTTTTGAGATATTTAGTATAATTTATACATATATTTTGATATACTTAGTATATTTGAGTTGAGCAATGCCTATTAAAGTTGCAAAATGTCATATGCACAGTACTTGGATCCTACCCAATATAAGGTCATCAGATATGTTTTAAGCAATTCTCTTGGGCTGTATGCCCAGTATTTGAGGACAGTGAGTATTTAAAGATTTACTCATTATCATAAAGAATTTCTCATCATCTGCCTAAGTGTATCTGGCAAAAGAAGGCCTATTTCTATAAGCTTTGCTGTACAGCTCTTGAGGACATCCATTGGTAAATGCAGTATTACAGTAAAGTTGTAAAGCACACATTTACAGTGTATGTAAAGTGAGCTACATGCCCTCTGTTCTTGGCATAGACATGCTTGCATAAACGACCCAGCAGTGCGAGTGAGTGAACCTGCAGACTTCACTCACAGGCAGCTTTACTCAGAGACAGTCACCAGGCAAGTCTTTAGTAATGCTGTATCTTCAGTATCTAAAGGTACAAGCATGTTTTGGTATAAAATGGGTGTGAAAGCAAACCACATGCTTTACCTAGTACTTAACTGAACCAGCAGAAATCTATTCCGATATTAGAGGAAAAAAAGCTACCACACAGTATTTGTGAGACACAGTACATCTGTTTTTAAGTATGTACACATATGGCTACATATACTACACTGTTGATCTGAGAGATTTTTACACAAGGGAAATGTGGGCTCCACATGACTCTTCAATGTAAACAAACACACTGGAGATTCAACTCCTACATCAAAGGCAACTCCATCATATAGCTCTTTTGACAGAATAGCTAAATACAAAATAGTTTCCAAACTGATCATTTAACAACAAAAATCTCTCCATCACTGATTTCAGCTAAAAATTATTTTGTTGGGGATGGAGGCAAAATAAGAAAACAATTTGATCCATGTGGGGAATCTGGCTGAAGATTAATGGTCTTAAGTCTAACCAACTGTGGAAAATTTTAACACCCAGAACATCATCTAACCTGTTCAGTAGGCAGAAGTGGATACTAATACCCACCTTAGGAGGAATTATTTACATTTATAAAATGAACTGAAAAAGGCAAGAAAATACTGTCCAAGGATTATAATATTCTAAAACAATTTGGTAAGTTTAAAAACCCAGCCAAGAACTAATTATTAGTAAGTGCATTCCTCCAGGAGATTAAATACTAATGAAAAACAAATTTATATAATTCCAAAGATCAGAAATCATGATCTTCCTGTAAGAAGTATGTTTTATTATTTTAACCTTTCATGGTTGAAAACTAGCTCTAAAAATGAACTATGATTATGTCAGCTTGGCATTTCTTTTTATTTAGTCTGAAAGTCTTCTCTTTTAAAAAAAAAAGCAACATTTTTTCCTCCCAATATGGCATCTTTCTCGTAACTTAACTGAACTTTGTCCAAGATCAGAAGCAGTTTCTCCAGAAAAAGCCACTCATCAATACATAAGATACAGTATTTCCTTATAGATTTTTAAAACAAGGGAACATGATAATATTAACCAAGTAAGTTTAATACAAGAAAATAATGTGACTCAAAGCAAACTGCTTTTTGTTTAATCTCAGTTTTTTTCTGATTCTACACTAGATGACTGCTATTCTTAAAGCTTAGAATAAATTGGGAATACAATTTCAAACCTGAAACTAGTTGAATAAAATGGAACACCAAAAATCATGGGTTAACAAAAGTAAATTCAACAACACGGTTTCAATTAATTGGGAAAAATTTTAATCAGTAAGCATCAAACGCACTTTACATTGATAACTACAATACTGAAATTGTAACACTTTAAATATTTTCCTCCAAAAAAGTTAGTGATTTTCTTTTTCCTGGGAAACATGGCAATCCCACTATGAGCATTAACGTGGCCAGTCTAGGTCACTATGTTTTAGTTAATGCTAATATCTAAACAGATATTCACATTCCATGTCTATAATAAGGTAGACTGTGAACTATTTGTATCGCTGAATATTTAGCCAAAATTCCATGAGATAATGCAGAGGAATATCAAATTCCTGAAGTGCATAAAACTTTACACTGGGATCACGTTTTTGCTTCAACTGCATTTGACTTGAGAAAACAGGCGAGTTTTCTTTCCTAATTCCTTGAAAAACTACTTCTCCAGTAAGTCCTATGTCTTCTTTACTATGGATTGTTTTTAAGAAAGATTATCAGCTCTGTGGTTAGTTTCCCACAGTTGATAAAAATCTATCAAAAACACCATAATATATAATTAGCAAGGGAAAAAGTTGTTTTTCTAAGGCTGCAGGAAGAGGAAAGAAATAGCACTTCTTATTTGTATAAGCACAAACACTTTTTAAGTCTAGTCATACCGCATAAATCCAATATAGTATTCAAAAGTTCTATAAAAATGAACAAAAGATACTTATTTACTTCCATTGCTCCGAGAGTCAAACATCAGGTCTGTATGAGATTTGCGCTATAGCTGTTTGCTGGTCCAATTTAAGAGTTCAAAATCCTTTCTGTTATTTGGCCCAATGATGTCCACATCCCAGATAACTTCAGTTCAAAAAACGGAAATTAGGGCGAAGACTCCATATAACAAAGCACAAGGATATGCTACTAGAAGCTGCTGTCCTTCCATGGCTAATGCAGAAATAAAAATCTTGGAAGCAGAAAAACTACACCATCCAATAATTCCAGCAGTGAGAATGATTCCTACCATTCCCCTGTAAGAAAGAAAAACAGGGAAGGAAGAAACAAAGCGGAAGATAAGATTAGTTATGCAAGAGTACTACCACAACCAAGTCTTAACAGAAGTATTTAAAAATTCACATGTAGTTGTCTGCAATAATAATCAAGATTCTTTTTTTCAATCGCTGAAATGTACCTTACACTTAATTCAATCATTTTGTGTGATAAAAAGTTTATTTATAACACATTTTGCACCTTAATTTAGCACAGTTTCGCAACCTTGGCAGCGCTGACATTCAGCTGTGTATGCTTTTCTTGTGGGGCTGTCCTGTCCATTGTTAGGTCCTTCAGCAGCAGCCCTTGTCTCCAGCCGTAAAATACTCATTGTACCTTTGCCCCCCAACCCCTCAACCCGACAGTTTTGACAAGTGAAATTGTCTCCTGATGTGGCAAAGTGTCCCCTACTAGCAAAACTGCCGGTGGTTGGAAAATACTGTTTCAGAAGAAACACTGTCTTTAAAATTCAAATATAAACATACCAATTTTAACAAATAGGAAGAGTGAATCAGTTTTCACCCTGAAAATCTAAAATGTTTTCATCCAAAAATGGACACTGTGAGGTCATCAACCTGCCAAATCTCCAGTATCAAACAGATGACATATACTCTTCCCCGAAACCTTCTTTTCCACTCTCTAAGCGTATGTAACAAAGCTCTATCTTTGGTCATGTCCAGCACTGGCCACAAGGAGGGCTGAACTACTGAGAGAACACCTGTGCAATAGCCAATGAGCACTTCTTATTTGTATAAGCACAAACACTTTTAAGTCTAGTCACACCGCATAAATCCAATATAGTATTCAAAAGTTCTATAAAAATGAACAAAAGATACTTATTTACTTCCATTGCTCCGAGAGTCAAACATCAGGTCTGTATGAGATTTGCGCTATAGCTGTTTGCTGGTCCAATTTAAGAGTTCAAAATCCTTTCTGTTATTTGGCCCAATGATGTCCACATCCCAGATAACTTCAGTTCAAAAAACGGAAATTAGGGCGAAGACTCCATATAACAAAGCACAAGGATATGCTACTAGAAGCTGCTGTCCTTCCATGGCTAATGCAGAAATAAAAATCTTGGAAGCAGAAAAACTACACCATCCAATAATTCCAGCAGTGAGAATGATTCCTACCATTCCCCTGTAAGAAAGAAAAACAGGGAAGGAAGAAACAAAGCGGAAGATAAGATTAGTTATGCAAGAGTACTACCACAACCAAGTCTTAACAGAAGTATTTAAAAATTCACATGTAGATGTCTGCAAAAATAATCAAGATTCTTTTTTTCAATCGCTGAAATGTACCTTACACTTAATTCAATCATTTTGTGTGATAAAAAGTTTATTTATAACACATTTTGCACCTTAATTTAGCACAGTTTCGCAACCTTGGCAGCGCTGACATTCAGCTGTGTATGCTTTTCTTGTGGGGCTGTCCTGTCCATTGTTAGGTCCTTCAGCAGCAGCCCTTGTCTCCAGCCGTAAAATACTCATTGTACCTTTGCCCCCCAACCCCTCAACCCGACAGTTTTGACAAGTGAAATTGTCTCCTGATGTGGCAAAGTGTCCCCTACTAGCAAAACTGCCGGTGGTTGGAAAATACTGTTTCAGAAGAAACACTGTCTTTAAAATTCAAATATAAACATACCAATTTTAACAAATAGGAAGAGTGAATCAGTTTTCACCCTGAAAATCTAAAATGTTTTCATCCAAAAATGGACACTGTGAGGTCATCAACCTGCCAAATCTCCAGTATCAAACAGATGACATATACTCTTCCCCGAAACCTTCTTTTCCACTCTCTAAGCGTATGTAACAAAGCTCTATCTTTGGTCATGTCCAGCACTGGCCACAAGGAGGGGGCTGAACTACTGAGAGAACACCTGTGCAATAGCCATGAGGAGTGACTTTAGGAGCAGTAATTGACACCTATCTCTTTAACCCCAACCTAAAATCTTATTTCAAAATAACACATATTGAAAGCTGTGTACAAGGATGTTTGAGACCACAGTAGGCTAGTAAAAGCCTCTCGCCATAAAAAGTTCTATTTTTAGTTAAGAAACTACCAAAGAGAGAATAAGTATTTATTATTTATTCACTTTTAGCATATACCTATTTCATAAAAAAAAGATAGAGTACACAAAAATATCAAAGACAGGGTAAGTATAATTTTAATAACTTGACTGCTTTCATGCAACATTTAACAATCATCTCTGTTCAATATGTTTACGGACACTGGTAAGTATACACAAAACTAGTGCAATTCTTCATCACAGTTTCAGAAAGCAGAGATGGTGTAAATGATTTTTAAATTTATTCTCACGTCCATTATTCATTACTGAAAAGTATGTAACACAGTCCTCATTACAACTGCCACTATCTAGTATGCTTACTGAATCAGTGATTTATCTCCAACTGATAATGAGTTAAATTCTATTACATAAAATTGGTCAATCAACCCCCCAAATAAAGACCAGTACTTACTGCAAAGAAAATATCACTGCGAAGCTGGAAAGCAGGATCATGGGAAGAAGACAATATCCAAGGACACTTGCCACACAGCCAAAAGAAACCCCAGTCATGCTCATCAAGTTTAATAAACAGAACATTCCTAGGCAGCCAATTGCACTGATCCCATATACATAGCCAAACTGGATTTTGCCAGCCTATGCGTAAAGAAAAGATTACATGTTAGAGGGCAAAAAAAGTTACTTTGGTCTTTGTTCACCTAAAATGGTACTTGCAAATATTCAATTTGGTTTTAGGAATTAAAATAAACCAGTAGAAGCAATCTGTTAAAAATGACATATAAATTTTGTTTTCATCCAAAATGGACACTGTGAGGTCATCAACCTGCCAAATCTCCAGTATCAAACAGATGACATATACTCTTCCCCGAAACCTTCTTTTCCACTCTCTAAGCGTATGTAACAAAGCTCTATCTTTGGTCATGTCCAGCACTGGCCACAAGGAGGGGGCTGAACTACTGAGAGAACACCTGTGCAATAGCCATGAGGAGTGACTTTAGGAGCAGTAATTGACACCTATCTCTTTAACCCCAACCTAAAATCTTATTTCAAAATAACACATATTGAAAGCTGTGTACAAGGATGTTTGAGACCACAGTAGGCTAGTAAAAGCCTCTCGCCATAAAAAGTTCTATTTTTAGTTAAGAAACTACCAAAGAGAGAATAAGTATTTATTATTTATTCACTTTTAGCATATACCTATTTCATAAAAAAAAGATAGAGTACACAAAAATATCAAAGACAGGGTAAGTATAATTTTAATAACTTGACTGCTTTCATGCAACATTTAACAATCATCTCTGTTCAATATGTTTACGGACACTGGTAAGTATACACAAAACTAGTGCAATTCTTCATCACAGTTTCAGAAAGCAGAGATGGTGTAAATGATTTTTAAATTTATTCTCACGTCCATTATTCATTACTGAAAAGTATGTAACACAGTCCTCATTACAACTGCCACTATCTAGTATGCTTACTGAATCAGTGATTTATCTCCAACTGATAATGAGTTAAATTCTATTACATAAAATTGGTCAATCAACCCCCCAAATAAAGACCAGTACTTACTGCAAAGAAAATATCACTGCGAAGCTGGAAAGCAGGATCATGGGAAGAAGACAATATCCAAGGACACTTGCCACACAGCCAAAAGAAACCCCAGTCATGCTCATCAAGTTTAATAAACAGAACATTCCTAGGCAGCCAATTGCACTGATCCCATATACATAGCCAAACTGGATTTTGCCAGCCTATGCGTAAAGAAAAGATTACATGTTAGAGGGCAAAAAAAGTTACTTTGGTCTTTGTTCACCTAAAATGGTACTTGCAAATATTCAATTTGTGAGGATTAAAATCCATAGAGGTATCTATTCTATATAGGGAAATAAACCAGTGAGCAGACTGGCTTTTACATCTTTCTTAAGGTATCCACCTCGCAACACAAAGATGTTCAGAATTTCATTTTCCAGCTACCATTTGAGCTTGGCATAGCATTCAACAAATAAAGACATAAAATCATGGTAGAAACACCTAAAGTAGTAGTTTTCTAAACAGAAATATAGATGATTTTAATCAAATAAGTTAAAGAAATAAGATGGAAAATCATCCAAATGTTCAGATAGTAGCTAGTAACACTTGAAGACACCTAATTCCACCAAAGTTGCCCTGAAGCAACTTATTCTCATTGGCAGATGTAGCCATCATCTTTTTAACAGCGGAAATAGTTTCATCATTGACTTTTTATGGGTATTAAAGTAATTAGGAGAAAGGAAGCCAGGATACACAGGAAGCTAGGGTTCTGTGTGGAGGGGGAGGAGAAAAGAAAATGATTAATAAGCGGGCAAGAGGAATATAATAGAAGGTTTTTTTCTTCTTTTATTATTTTTCCAAATTGTTGGCTGCTTTATACAGTTCGCTATCAAACAAATAAAACAAACAAGCAATAACTTTAAACATGCTGCTCTTAAAAAAAGACATCACTAAACAGTAAACATTAGCTTAATTGGAGCTAGTACTTGTTTGGGTTATTTTTGGCCACCTCTATTGGTCTTTCATTTCCATCTTTGTTCTTTGGCCTCGTGGCCTCCCATTGCAGTGGCCTCTCTCATTGCAGGGGGCACTGGCTGTCAATCAACCCCCCAAATAAAGACCAGTACTTACTGCAAAGAAAATATCACTGCGAAGCTGGAAAGCAGGATCATGGGAAGAAGACAATATCCAAGGACACTTGCCACACAGCCAAAAGAAACCCCAGTCATGCTCATCAAGTTTAATAAACAGAACATTCCTAGGCAGCCAATTGCACTGATCCCATATACATAGCCAAACTGGATTTTGCCAGCCTATGCGTAAAGAAAAGATTACATGTTAGAGGGCAAAAAAAGTTACTTTGGTCTTTGTTCACCTAAAATGGTACTTGCAAATATTCAATTTGTGAGGATTAAAATCCATAGAGGTATCTATTCTATATAGGGAAATAAACCAGTGAGCAGACTGGCTTTTACATCTTTCTTAAGGTATCCACCTCGCAACACAAAGATGTTCAGAATTTCATTTTCCAGCTACCATTTGAGCTTGGCATAGCATTCAACAAATAAAGACATAAAATCATGGTAGAAACACCTAAAGTAGTAGTTTTCTAAACAGAAATATAGATGATTTTAATCAAATAAGTTAAAGAAATAAGATGGAAAATCATCCAAATGTTCAGATAGTAGCTAGTAACACTTGAAGACACCTAATTCCACCAAAGTTGCCCTGAAGCAACTTATTCTCATTGGCAGATGTAGCCATCATCTTTTTAACAGCGGAAATAGTTTCATCATTGACTTTTTATGGGTATTAAAGTAATTAGGAGAAAGGAAGCCAGGATACACAGGAAGCTAGGGTTCTGTGTGGAGGGGGAGGAGAAAAGAAAATGATTAATAAGCGGGCAAGAGGAATATAATAGAAGGTTTTTTTCTTCTTTTATTATTTTTCCAAATTGTTGGCTGCTTTATACAGTTCGCTATCAAACAAATAAAACAAACAAGCAATAACTTTAAACATGCTGCTCTTAAAAAAAGACATCACTAAACAGTAAACATTAGCTTAATTGGAGCTAGTACTTGTTTGGGTTATTTTTGGCCACCTCTATTGGTCTTTCATTTCCATCTTTGTTCTTTGGCCTGCGTGGGCCTCCCATTGCAGTGGCCTCTCTCATTGCAGAGCACTGGCTCTGGGTGCATGTGCTCCAGAGCTCTGGCTCAGTAGTTGGACACACTGGTCCAGCTGATCCGTGGCACGCGGGATCTTCCCAGGCCAGGGATTGAACCGGCGCCCCTTGCACTGCAAGTTGGTGTCCTTACCCACTGGACCAACAGGGAATCCCTGGAGTTAGTACTCTTAACGAAGCTACGTGAACAAACATTGTATTCAAGTTACACTACCCCTAAAATCAGTCTACAGAGAAGCCTTTAAAAAGTTCCTGGTTTGTCATACATTTGCCATATAAGACTCAATTGTGAAAATGTCTCTACAGATGACATTAATGGAAAACTCCTTGGGATTTTTGTTAGAATCAAACAAATAAATACTTGTTTATAAATTCTTGACTAACAGTGTTGAAGTTTAAAAAGGGTTATTAGAAATAATAAAACCTGACAATGGGTACAATGCTTTAAATTTTTCAAAGTCTCCTCATATAACCTGTCTTACAATCTTGTTAGGTGGAAGGCACAGGATTACTTATCAGAGGGAAGTAAAGGGTGAAATGAATTTGTTTAAGGACAGATTAGAAGCAATGAGTTAAAGACTAGCTTTTCTGACTAAAAATCCCATCTTTAATTCATTATATCATTTATCTCTTCTAATTCAGAGAGGACCTAAAACAAACATTAACAATTATCTTTACAACTTTTCATTTTCAATATGCTTCAACATTTTTAGAGAGATGAGAGATAGGAACTAAACTTGTTGCCTTTTAATTTAATTCATTAAATATTAAAATACTATATAAGACCAGCACTTATACAACCAAACACAACTCAAGGATGACTTAAAAAAATAGAAAAAAAAGAAGGAATTCTGATGAGAGACTAAAGCCACGTTATTTATTAACATTTTTCCCTAATAATTGGACCACTTATTAGAACAAGAAATGATTTCTAAATATAACATATTATCAGTGGAAAAGTGATGAATAGGTATAAACTTAAACAAACTGATGCTATTTAAAACATATGAAAACCTGATATAAAATCAGAGTCTTACAAAGGCTCTTGGTGGCGTATTTAAATTTCATTCTTTAATCTCACGCTGAGACCTCAAAACTAGAATCTTACCAGTAACAATGTGGCTCCAAAAGCAAGGCAAAAAACCATCGGTCCTGCCAAATCAGTCTCATTCATGATGCTGCCATCTGCTACTTTTAATGGGTGTAAAACTGTGAGTGTTTTTTGCCAGATGTGATCAAAATTGATACCCAATTCTAAAGAAAAAGAAAATAAGAAAGTCAATTAAGATTTGTGATATACTTTCAGTTTACCAGAATCTTGTAACAGGAGAAGAAAATGAAACCACCAGTACCAAAAAAGGAATCTAGCAACATGAGATGATACTACTTTAGTGAGTCCTCAGTATCAGTCTTTACTGATTACGGGGTTTACTCCACAGATATCAAGTTTCTGGCATGGTCTTTGGAAAAGGTAAGGACATAATGAATCAGACACTCCGAACTATGACTGCACAGAGAAGAACTTACAGACAGCGTTAACAGTAAGGGGCTTTATACCTGAAGCTTCAGAAACACTGGAGGCACTGTGAAAATGTATACAAAACTACGTCTTCTATGCGTATGTGCATGTTCTTCTGAGGAGAGTCTGCAAAGATTTACTAGACTTTCAAAGGGTATGTGATCTTCCCCCAAAGTTTTAGAATCATGGCCTTTTGGATTTGGGGATACAATCTGAAAAACACCATACACTGATGTTCTATCTCTTCTAATTCAGAGAGGACCTAAAACAAACATTAACAATTATCTTTACAACTTTTCATTTTCAATATGCTTCAACATTTTTAGAGAGATGAGAGATAGGAACTAAACTTGTTGCCTTTTAATTTAATTCATTAAATATTAAAATACTATATAAGACCAGCACTTATACAACCAAACACAACTCAAGGATGACTTAAAAAAATAGAAAAAAAAGAAGGAATTCTGATGAGAGACTAAAGCCACGTTATTTATTAACATTTTTCCCTAATAATTGGACCACTTATTAGAACAAGAAATGATTTCTAAATATAACATATTATCAGTGGAAAAGTGATGAATAGGTATAAACTTAAACAAACTGATGCTATTTAAAACATATGAAAACCTGATATAAAATCAGAGTCTTACAAAGGCTCTTGGTGGCGTATTTAAATTTCATTCTTTAATCTCACGCTGAGACCTCAAAACTAGAATCTTACCAGTAACAATGTGGCTCCAAAAGCAAGGCAAAAAACCATCGGTCCTGCCAAATCAGTCTCATTCATGATGCTGCCATCTGCTACTTTTAATGGGTGTAAAACTGTGAGTGTTTTTTGCCAGATGTGATCAAAATTGATACCCAATTCTAAAGAAAAAGAAAATAAGAAAGTCAATTAAGATTTGTGATATACTTTCAGTTTACCAGAATCTTGTAACAGGAGAAGAAAATGAAACCACCAGTACCAAAAAAGGAATCTAGCAACATGAGATGATACTACTTTAGTGAGTCCTCAGTATCAGTCTTTACTGATTACGGGGTTTACTCCACAGATATCAAGTTTCTGGCATGGTCTTTGGAAAAGGTAAGGACATAATGAATCAGACACTCCGAACTATGACTGCACAGAGAAGAACTTACAGACAGCGTTAACAGTAAGGGGCTTTATACCTGAAGCTTCAGAAACACTGGAGGCACTGTGAAAATGTATACAAAACTACGTCTTCTATGCGTATGTGCATGTTCTTCTGAGGAGAGTCTGCAAAGATTTACTAGACTTTCAAAGGGTATGTGATCTTCCCCCAAAGTTTTCGAATCATGGCCTTTTGGATTTGGGGATACAATCTGAAAAACACCATACACTGATGTTCTAGCTCTATCTGCTTATTTCCATGCAGAATGGTCAATACCATGCTATTTCCTCTTATTCCTTTCACTGAGAGAATTTCATCATCTAAAGCAAAAGTTACTCTGCTCACTTACTGACATACTTTATTATCACTTTATAAAGATCTATTAAAAATCTGGTTCTCTTGCTCAGTCTTGTTTGAAATGAGTCACTTTTTCCTACAAAAGAAAACTTTCCTACAACCTTATTCTTGTAAAGAAAAGGGTAACTTCCCCAAACTAAGACTTATTTTCACCCACTGGCTGGATACTACACAGTACTATCAAGGGTTGTAACGGATAGTACCTTCTAATAACGGCGGCTCATCCTCAAAGCTGTTGCCATAGAGTGGCTGAGGTGCAGTTGGAGTATATGCCTGAGTTGGCTGGTAAATCTGCCCAGTGAATGGCTGCTGTGGCTGCATCATGTCTGCAGGGATAAACCGGCTTTGGTGCGAGTAGTCATAGCCAGCATACTGTCTAAAAAAACAAAGTAAAGTTACATACCTCAGAATTATGTCAATACCCAAAACCGATATCACCGGCAGGCAGAAATTGTAGTTATGCAATTCTCAGAAGATACACTTTGCCAGTTTTTTATAAATGGTGGTTGACATTAATTACTAAGATCGAGCTAATTATCCACAAAAAAGTTGTCTGTATTTTACAGAGAATCTTCCAGATAATGCTAAAACTCACCCATACAGCACTTAACCATTTTAGAAACTATGGAGCCTTTGAACACCAAGAGATGAATAAATGAAAATATGAATGTTTCGTTTATCCTCCTTTAGTGAGCACAAAGAGAGCTGTAAAATAAAATGTATGCCTAAGACTATGAATAAGAATTTAGGATGACAGACTTTGTACTGCAACTTATACATTGTTATTCAGATCTCTGCAGTGAGTGTCAAATCATTCTTTTTTATTCTCTGGAATATGTAATTTTTTGCAAGTAGGTAGATTTCTTTAAGAACAATCATCAACTCCAAACAGTGAAAAATAACAAGCATCTTTTTTTGTGAAAGCTTTTGAATCTAACAAAACATTATTAACACATCTTGCATTTAAATAGTGCTTTCAATTTTTTAAAGTAATTGTATACCTATAGTCTCCTTTGCTATGTACTATAACAAATCTTGCATTTTAGAACCAGACCTTGCCATGGCTGTCTTAGTGAAGAAAACAGGGAACAGAAGAATACTGAAGTAGTAGGGTTTTTTTTTTTTTTAAATTAATTATTTATTTATTTGGCTCCACTGGATCTTAGTTGCAGCATGTGGGATCTTGTTCCCTGACCAGGGATCGAACCCAGGCCCTGTGCATTGGGAACACAAGAGTCTTAACCACTGGACCACCAAGTCCCTGAAGTAGTAGCTTTTAAAGATCTCTTTTGGGGCTTCCTTGGTGGTCCAGTGGGTAAGGACACTGCCTTGCAGTCCAAGGGGTGCTGGTTCAACCCCCCTGGCCTCAGAGGATCCCATGTGCCGCGGGGCGGCTGGACTGATGTGTCCAAGTACCGAGCTGGAGCTCTGGAGCGCATGCGCCCAGAGCTGGTGCTCTGCAACAACAGAGGCCACTGCGATGGGAGGCCCACAGGAGCCAAAGAACAAAGACGGATGAAAAATAGATAAATGAAACGCCGATAGAAGTGGCCCGCCCACCCACCTCCCTCTCCAACCCGGCCCCTGCCCCCAAAAAAGTACAAAAAAAGTAAAAAATAAAAAAAGATCTGTTTCACCATGTTCTGGAAAAATATGACTTATCTATCAGTGGGACTAATCCAATTAACATAGTAAGAAATATAGAAGCAAAATATTTTAAAAGTAAGACAGTTGAGAAGCCACCGCAACCAAGAGCAACCCTTGCTTGCCACAACTAAAGAAAGCCCACCTACAGCAACAAAGGCCCAGGGAAATAAAAAATTAGTTCATTAGAAAATTAATTTAAGTGTCAACTACACACAGCTCATATTCTCATGTCTTACCACGCTAGTCCAACACATGCTTAAAAATACTACTTATTTTTCTGGCTATAAAATATATTGAAAGGATTCACTGCAGCATTGGTTTAATAGCAGAAAACAGAAATCAAAACAGAATAAGCAGCTACCTGTATCTACATTGTGATGCAGGCACAGATTACTATGCGCCTGCTAAAAGGAATGAGGTAGTTTTGTAAGTGCTTGAAAGAAATGATAATCAAAAATATTTGATGGAGAAGAAGAAGAAGAAAAAAAACTAACATTCAAGGACTTCTCTAGTGGTCCAGTGGTTGGGAGTCCAGTACAAGTTCAACCCCCTAGTCAGGAAACTAAGAGCCCATGTACCAAGCAGTATGGCCAAAAAAATTTATACATAAATAAATAAAATTTAAAAACAAGAAGAACTAATATTCAGAATAGCATATACCATATGCACCCACTGTGACTGTGCTTTTTAGAAGATATATGCATATCTAGGTATACGTGTTTTTATATATGTGTGTGTGTGTCTATGTACGCACACACTATACACATAATTATATAGGCAAAGGGGCCTGGACACAGGAGAAGATTATAAACTATTATACTTTTAAAATCCTATATAGTTATTTGCTGAAATTCATTAACTCTAAAATGTTAATATGCAAGATAGTAGCTGCTGTTCCAAAACATATATATTAACCTTTTGAATAGAACTGTATGAAGTGTTTAATGTGAATTACCTCACATTAGTCTCACTACAACTCTAGGAGGTTAACTTTATCATTGTCTTCATTACCCAAATGTGAAAGCTGATATCTGGGTTACAATAATTTGTCCATTCTGGTGCCAGGACTCAAAAACTAGCCTTTCTGATTCCAGCAGTCAACTCTTTTTAACAACTGTTAAGAAAAATCACCCTCAAATCCTACCTGACTGTAACTGTTACATTTTTTTTTCCTGCATACGCATTTCCCCAATCATACTGGTATGCAAATACCTTGATTACTATTTATTGATAACTTGATTTACTATTTACTTACTTAGACACACGCACATCCATGGGGCTAGCTGGCTAAATTAGGATAAAAACTCCCAGTTACTAATTTAGTACAATACACTCTAGTGCTGTCTCTGTAAGGATGTACCGTATATTCACCTTAGAGTTCATGGAATAGCTAGAAAAGCTCCATATGGAGGTTTTTATAATCTGCATAAAAAGATTGTATTTTATTCTCTCTCTCTAGAGAAAGAGAATATGAATATGAAAAACAAACGGAATGACATAAATCCATGGTTCTCAAACTGCTAGATCTCAGAATCCATTATACTCTTAGTATTTCTTATTGAGAACTCCTAAATTTTTTATGTGGGTAATACCTATCAATATTTTTCATTTTGGAAATTAAAAAAGAAATGTTTAAAATACTTACTAATGTGCTAAAGTAAAAATAAATCTATTACATGTTACCATAAATATTTTTTATGAAAAAGTTGTTTTTCAAGACAGCTGAAAACTCTTGTATCTGCTTTTGCATTCTTTCTGTCATGATATAGTGTTTAGTTGAAGTATCTAAAGAAAATCTAGTGTTGCAGACATGTGGCTGGAAAACGGAGTATTTTAATAACTTTTTCAGATTGTCATTAATATACTTTTTGATACATCAAAGCACAAAGTGGTAGTTTTTTTAAACTTAGCTTACAACACAGCAACTGAAACAATGCTAATGAACTGCTATACTTGTACCTGACTGGATCCTTTCTTTACTCATGTATAATTTTGCAACATCATACATTGGCCATTTGGAAAACATTAACATGAATTATACAGATCTTCCAAATATAGACACACTTAATATAAAATATATGTAAAGAAATCATATTTGTTAATATCATCACTGATCTCATCAGAAAATGGCTAATTACTGGGAAGCTGACAAGTTCACAGTGATGGATACAAGTTTTTCAAAATGCTCATTTTTGCCTGAAAACATGAATGTGATCATTGGCCAAAATACTGTTAACTGCTTTCCTTGAAGTAATAGGTCCCTTCATTCACTTTTGAGAAATTATTCAACTCTGAATAACCACAGTTTGTCTGTCAGATGGTCTTTGCAAAAAAAAAAAAAAGTTTCCATGAAAAAGTGGATGATTCTGCTTGTGACTCAAATTGCATAGGGGCTTCTCCTAGAGATAATTACTGTACTTTAATATGAAGCAGAAGTGCTTTAGAACCATTTCCCATTTTGTCACACACAATATTCTGAAAATGTGTGTGGTCGAGGGTCAGGATTTAACAAAATAAAAATGCTTACAGTTTCACCAAGGACATCTTTAAATGAAAATGGCTTCCCTCACCCCCAAAAAGTATATGATGAAAAATACAATGAACACTACAACAATTTGATGTCACTGTCTTGATTCCTATTTGGATACCAACAGTTTTACCAGTCATTGCTTTTATAATATCAGTGCAAATGTCAATACACCTAAGGTATAAAATGTCTTACTCTGTGTGTGTGTGTGTGTTAGTCACTCAGCTGTGTCCTACTCTTTGCACCCTTATGGACTATAGCCCTCCAGGCTCCTCTGTCCATGGAGATTTTCCAGGCAAGAACACTAGAGTGGGTTGCCATTTCCTTCGCCAGAGGAACTTCTTGACCCAGGGATTGAACCTGGGTCTCCTGCACTGCAGGCAGATCCGTTACCATCTGAGCCACCAGGGAAGATCAAAATACCTCACTACTGTTACAAAAATAGTTTTGACCTTTTATAAACTCCCTGAAGGGTTTCAAGGACACTCTGGGGTCTGCAGACAACACTTCAGAGCCACTGATACAGACCCATAAATTTCACATAAGGAAGAGAAATAACGTAAACAAAAAGCTTTAAATGTAGCACTATCATTCCTTCATCAGGATACAAGACAATACCATGGAATTTTACACTTTTCCTTTTCTGGCAGGATCTGCTCAAGAAAATTCCTGACTCACTCCTGCTGATTTGAAACTAAAACACAGTATGGTAGACATGATCTTTACAGACTAAATCAACACTTATATGGCAGGATTGCAGATGAAAACCAATACTCTCATAAGCACTCAGTATCAACAACAAAGACAAAGCCTCTTAAAATACTGGGTTGACCACTTAAGTTCATCAAAATCCGTAGACAGACCATAAAGGTATCATCAGTTAATGAAAAATGAAAAAACACTACCTTTCAATACTTTAAAAAAATACATGATTCGTTATTTATACTCATATCTATTATACAGTGTCTGATAGGACATTCATAAAATTAAACAGATTGAGATCAAAGGTCCTTTTACTTTTTGAGTTTATTTTCTGTATATAACAGAAATATATATAAACAGATTTATATAAAATGCAAAGTACCCACGGTGGAAACTATGCAAAACATTAAACCCGACTTCATTGGGCTAATGTAGAACTATGGACTAATAATAAGCCAAGTCAAACTTGAAGACAATCCAAGTCAGATTCTATTGGAATCTATATTTTCATCAATAGAAAATAAAAGTAAGCTGATTCTTGTTACCAGTTTGACATAACAAAGTATTATTTGATAAACTGACATAATCATAAAAATGTCATTAAGCTGCAGATTCAATCAAAAGCACATACAGAAGAGCTCGGTTTTTCTTAAAGTTCAGAAATCCAGTTACTGCTGCTAACACACGAGGCTTCTTATTTTCTTCAGCACCATCTATAAATTCATATTCTTTAATCAGTAGTAACATTCATATAAGCACCTGGAATCAAACATTTTTTACAAGCACTGAAGCAGTGTACCAGGACAGGATTTGGTTGGAATGGAATTGTGAGACTGCTTAGCAACAGCATACTACAACTGCTCTGGGGAGAAGTGACATGCAAAGCACTTCAGAGCCACTGATACAGACCCATAAATTTCACATAAGGAAGAGAAATAACGTAAACAAAAAGCTTTAAATGTAGCACTATCATTCCTTCATCAGGATACAAGACAATACCATGGAATTTTACACTTTTCCTTTTCTGGCAGGATCTGCTCAAGAAAATTCCTGACTCACTCCTGCTGATTTGAAACTAAAACACAGTATGGTAGACATGATCTTTACAGACTAAATCAACACTTATATGGCAGGATTGCAGATGAAAACCAATACTCTCATAAGCACTCAGTATCAACAACAAAGACAAAGCCTCTTAAAATACTGGGTTGACCACTTAAGTTCATCAAAATCCGTAGACAGACCATAAAGGTATCATCAGTTAATGAAAAATGAAAAAACACTACCTTTCAATACTTTAAAAAAATACATGATTCGTTATTTATACTCATATCTATTATACAGTGTCTGATAGGACATTCATAAAATTAAACAGATTGAGATCAAAGGTCCTTTTACTTTTTGAGTTTATTTTCTGTATATAACAGAAATATATATAAACAGATTTATATAAAATGCAAAGTACCCACGGTGGAAACTATGCAAAACATTAAACCCGACTTCATTGGGCTAATGTAGAACTATGGACTAATAATAAGCCAAGTCAAACTTGAAGACAATCCAAGTCAGATTCTATTGGAATCTATATTTTCATCAATAGAAAATAAAAGTAAGCTGATTCTTGTTACCAGTTTGACATAACAAAGTATTATTTGATAAACTGACATAATCATAAAAATGTCATTAAGCTGCAGATTCAATCAAAAGCACATACAGAAGAGCTCGGTTTTTCTTAAAGTTCAGAAATCCAGTTACTGCTGCTAACACACGAGGCTTCTTATTTTCTTCAGCACCATCTATAAATTCATATTCTTTAATCAGTAGTAACATTCATATAAGCACCTGGAATCAAACATTTTTTACAAGCACTGAAGCAGTGTACCAGGACAGGATTTGGTTGGAATGGAATTGTGAGACTGCTTAGCAACAGCATACTACAACTGCTCTGGGGAGAAGTGACATGCAAAGTGGACAGAAAAGAGAAGTCATACCTTTAAGGGATGCTAACAGGGACAGAAAGAAAGAAACATTATAAAGGCAGAGATAGATAACCCAAGGAAGCTGCAATCTAAATGACTTAATTCTGGACTCTCCTGGTGGCCCAGTGGTTATGATTTTGTGTTCCCAATTCTGGGGCCCAGGTTCGACCCCTGTTCAGGGAACTAGATCCCACATGTCATAACGAAGATCCAGAGCAGTCAAATAAATAAATAATTAAAATAAATAAATGGCATAATTCTGTTGAGTCCAAACAATATCATTTGGTTAAAAATACACACATGGGAGGGCTTCCCTGGTGGTCCAGTGGGTAAGGACACCGCCTTGCAGCGCAAGGGGCGCCAATTTGATCCCTGGCCAGGGAAGATTCCACGTGCCGTGGAGCGGCTGGACCCATGTGTCCAATCACTGAGCCAGAGCTCTGGAGCGCATGCGCCCGGAGCCCGTGCTCTACAACAGCGGCCATCGCAATTGGAGGCCCACACGGGCCAAAGAACAAAGATGAAGGAAAATAGATGAATGAAAGACCAATAGAAGTGGCCCGCCCACCTCCCACAAAAATACACACACGGGCTTCCCTGGTGGTCCACTGGGCAGAGTCCACCTTTCAGTACAAGGGCACTGGTTTAACCCCTGGCCTGGGAAGATCCCAGACCGTGTGTCCAATTACAAGGGCAAAGTAACTTCAATCAAGAAAAACAATCCAAGTCAAGAAAAAAAAAAGCTGATTCTTGTTACCAGTTTGACATAACAAAGTATTATTTGATAAACTGACATAATCATAAAAATGTCATTAAGCTGCAGATTCAATCAAAAGCACATACAGAAGAGCTCGGTTTTTCTTAAAGTTCAGAAATCCAGTTACTGCTGCTAACACACGAGGCTTCTTATTTTCTTCAGCACCATCTATAAATTCATATTCTTTAATCAGTAGTAACATTCATATAAGCACCTGGAATCAAACATTTTTTACAAGCACTGAAGCAGTGTACCAGGACAGGATTTGGTTGGAATGGAATTGTGAGACTGCTTAGCAACAGCATACTACAACTGCTCTGGGAGAAGTGACATGCAAAGTGGACAGAAAAGAGAAGTCATACCTTTAAGGGATGCTAACAGGGACAGAAAGAAAGAAACATTATAAAGGCAGAGATAGATAACCCAAGGAAGCTGCAATCTAAATGACTTAATTCTGGACTCTCCTGGTGGCCCAGTGGTTATGATTTTGTGTTCCCAATTCTGGGGCCCAGGTTCGACCCCTGTTCAGGGAACTAGATCCCACATGTCATAACGAAGATCCAGAGCAGTCAAATAAATAAATAATTAAAATAAATAAATGGCATAATTCTGTTGAGTCCAAACAATATCATTTGGTTAAAAATACACACATGGGAGGGCTTCCCTGGTGGTCCAGTGGGTAAGGACACCGCCTTGCAGCGCAAGGGGCGCCAATTTGATCCCTGGCCAGGGAAGATTCCACGTGCCGTGGAGCGGCTGGACCCATGTGTCCAATCACTGAGCCAGAGCTCTGGAGCGCATGCGCCCGGAGCCCGTGCTCTACAACAGCGGCCATCGCAATTGGAGGCCCACACGGGCCAAAGAACAAAGATGAAGGAAAATAGATGAATGAAAGACCAATAGAAGTGGCCCGCCCCACCTCCCACAAAAATACACACACGGGGCTTCCCTGGTGGTCCACTGGGCAGAGTCCACCTTTCAGTACAAGGGGCACTGGTTTAACCCCTGGCCTGGGAAGATCCCAGACCGGTGTGTCCAATTACAAGCCAGTGCTCTAGGGCGCATGCGCCCAGAGCTGGTGCTCTGCTACAGGAGAGGCCACTGCAATGGGAGGCCCACACAGGCCAAAGGAAAAAGATGGATGAAAACAAATAAATGAAGAACCAATAAAAGAGGCCAAAATTAAACACACACACACACACACACACACATATCCATACACAGAGACAGGTTTTCCAGAGCCCTGTTGCAGCAAGCTGGCCATTCTTACATTCACCTGCCCTGTTGGCCACCGAACAATCACAAAAACAAACAAAAATAACCCCACCATTTTTACGTAAATAAATGAATGGCGATTTCTCAACAGGTTTTCCCAATTTTCCCCAATTAATTGAAAAAGAGATAAATCTTCAATGATAGTACATAATTGAGAATTTATTAGAAATAAAGGGATTCACAGAGATGATTATATGCTCACTTCCATTGTTTAATGTATTAAGTTTTAGGGGTGGGGGATTTATAATGTACCAAAATAAGCAGATTCCAGGTTTCTTTTTTTGGTTTTTGTTTTGTAAAAAGTATAGGCTACTGTAATGGGAGTCCCATGCAGGCCAAAGAATAAAGACGGATGAAAATGGACAAATGGAGAACCAATTTAAAAAAAAAAGAGGCTAAAAATTGAAAAAAAAAAAAACCAGTACGGATCATACAAGACAAACCATACTATGGGACTGATTCTGATTTTTGCTTTTTAAATTCTTGGGCATTTTCATTCAGGTTCATTAATTCAAACATGACCCAGTACCAATGGTTCTCTGAGACTAGACACCCTTTCCATGCCCTCATCCTCAGACGCCCATTGTGGGTCCAAGCGGCTGGACCCATGTGTCCAATCACTGAGCCAGAGCTCTGGAGCGCATGCGCCCGGAGCCCGTGCTCTACAACAGCGGCCATCGCAATTGGAGGCCCACACGGGCCAAAGAACAAAGATGAAGGAAAATAGATGAATGAAAGACCAATAGAAGTGGCCCGCCCCACCTCCCACAAAAATACACACACGGGGCTTCCCTGGTGGTCCACTGGGCAGAGTCCACCTTTCAGTACAAGGGGCACTGGTTTAACCCCTGGCCTGGGAAGATCCCAGACCGGTGTGTCCAATTACAAGCCAGTGCTCTAGGGCGCATGCGCCCAGAGCTGGTGCTCTGCTACAGGAGAGGCCACTGCAATGGGAGGCCCACACAGGCCAAAGGAAAAAGATGGATGAAAACAAATAAATGAAGAACCAATAAAAGAGGCCAAAATTAAACACACACACACACACACACACATATCCATACACAGAGACAGGTTTTCCAGAGCCCTGTTGCAGCAAGCTGGCCATTCTTACATTCACCTGCCCTGTTGGCCACCGAACAATCACAAAAACAAACAAAAATAACCCCACCATTTTTACGTAAATAAATGAATGGCGATTTCTCAACAGGTTTTCCCAATTTTCCCCAATTAATTGAAAAAGAGATAAATCTTCAATGATAGTACATAATTGAGAATTTATTAGAAATAAAGGGATTCACAGAGATGATTATATGCTCACTTCCATTGTTTAATGTATTAAGTTTTAGGGGTGGGGGATTTATAATGTACCAAAATAAGCAGATTCCAGGTTTCTTTTTTTGGTTTTTGTTTTGTAAAAAGTATAGGCTACTGTAATGGGAGTCCCATGCAGGCCAAAGAATAAAGACGGATGAAAATGGACAAATGGAGAACCAATTTAAAAAAAAAAGAGGCTAAAAATTGAAAAAAAAAAAAAAAAAACCAGTACGGATCATACAAGACAAACCATACTATGGGACTGATTCTGATTTTTGCTTTTTAAATTCTTGGGCATTTTCATTCAGGTTCATTAATTCAAACATGACCCAGTACCAATGGTTCTCTGAGACTAGACACCCTTTCCATGCCCTCATCCTCAGACTTTTTTTAAGTTTGTTTCTTTATTTTTGGCTATTCTGGGATTTCACTGCTGCTGCTGGCTCTTCTCTAGTTGCAGGAAGTGAGGGGTATTCTCTAGTTGAGGTGAGCAGGCTTCCTGGTGCGGTGACTTCTCTTGTTGTGGAACTCGGGCTCTAGGGCACGTGGGCTCAACAGTTATAGCTCTGAGGCTCTAGAGCACAGGCTCAACAGTTGTGGCTCACAGGCTTAGTTGCTCCGCAGCATGTGGGATCTTCCTGGATGAGGGATCAAACCTGTCTCCTGCATTGGCAGGCGAACTCTTTAACACCGAACTACCAGGGAAGCCCCTTCATGGTTTTTTAATTCAGGGTCCACAGGTGCATATCAGTTAACACATGAACTGTCTGGACATTATACACACATTAATGTAGGTAGTTAACTGCATACATATATTTTTCAGAAATAGACCCATACTTTTCATAAGATTCTCAAAGAGATCCTGGACCATCAGGTTAAGCAACTCTGACACAGGAAACTCCTTCAACTAAACAGGAGGCTGATAAGATTAATTTTAACGACCCAAGAAACTATGAACATGATGTCCTAGAGGAGAATGGTAAAAAGTCTTCTGGTTTTTTGCCACAAACACCAGAAACTATGAAAAACTAGATTTTTTTTGTTGTTGTTCTTTTTTCAATAGTTCCAGACTGGAAGGTTTTAAGTCCATCCCAAATCCCTCTTCAATCTGCAACTGGAAACTTGTGTGTACTGACTGGCCAAAAAATTTTGGTGTGAGAAATGATAAAAGTGATTATCAGTTGTTATTATGAAAATCACCTGATGATTCACAGTGACTTTTTTTTTTGTAAAAAGTATAGGCTACTGTAATGGGAGTCCCATGCAGGCCAAAGAATAAAGACGGATGAAAATGGACAAATGGAGAACCAATTTAAAAAAAAAAGAGGCTAAAAATTGAAAAAAAAAAAAACCAGTACGGATCATACAAGACAAACCATACTATGGGACTGATTCTGATTTTTGCTTTTTAAATTCTTGGGCATTTTCATTCAGGTTCATTAATTCAAACATGACCCAGTACCAATGGTTCTCTGAGACTAGACACCCTTTCCATGCCCTCATCCTCAGACTTTTTTTAAGTTTGTTTCTTTATTTTTGGCTATTCTGGGATTTCACTGCTGCTGCTGGCTCTTCTCTAGTTGCAGGAAGTGAGGGGTATTCTCTAGTTGAGGTGAGCAGGCTTCCTGGTGCGGTGACTTCTCTTGTTGTGGAACTCGGGCTCTAGGGCACGTGGGCTCAACAGTTATAGCTCTGAGGCTCTAGAGCACAGGCTCAACAGTTGTGGCTCACAGGCTTAGTTGCTCCGCAGCATGTGGGATCTTCCTGGATGAGGGATCAAACCTGTCTCCTGCATTGGCAGGCGAACTCTTTAACACCGAACTACCAGGGAAGCCCCTTCATGGTTTTTTAATTCAGGGTCCACAGGTGCATATCAGTTAACACATGAACTGTCTGGACATTATACACACATTAATGTAGGTAGTTAACTGCATACATATATTTTTCAGAAATAGACCCATACTTTTCATAAGATTCTCAAAGAGATCCTGGACCATCAGGTTAAGCAACTCTGACACAGGAAACTCCTTCAACTAAACAGGAGGCTGATAAGATTAATTTTAACGACCCAAGAAACTATGAACATGATGTCCTAGAGGAGAATGGTAAAAAGTCTTCTGGTTTTTTGCCACAAACACCAGAAACTATGAAAAACTAGATTTTTTTTGTTGTTGTTCTTTTTTCAATAGTTCCAGACTGGAAGGTTTTAAGTCCATCCCAAATCCCTCTTCAATCTGCAACTGGAAACTTGTGTGTACTGACTGGCCAAAAAATTTTGGTGTGAGAAATGATAAAAGTGATTATCAGTTGTTATTATGAAAATCACCTGATGATTCACAGTGACATCAACAGTGTCACTCAGCACATGCAGTTAACAATGGATAAATTCTGAAAAACTGGACTGATTTAACCACTAAAAAAGCTGTCAGAAGATTTTAATTTTAAACTACTCCTGTGGTTTAAACAGCATATATTCTAACCTCCTACCTGTATGTTAAATGATGCTCAAATATTGTACTATAAAAAGGTTCTTCAACAACCTATTTTTCCACTCATGGCACACCTGAAAAATTTGCAGCAAATACCAAACTATAAAGAGGGCAATTTTGTCCAATCCAAACAAGTGTCAAGACCTTCCTGGAGGCAGGAAGATTAGGAAAAGTCATATTCTCAATAAAGAACTTGTTGATAAAGAACTTGTCCCAACATTCAGTCTTAAGCAGAATCAAACATTCAGGGTATGTTTTTACTGCAATCTCGAATAAACAAATGGCCAAAGCTGAAATGTTACTTGCTATAGGGTCCTCCACTTCCTCCATAATCATAGGACTGCTGTGACTGGTCATCGATGCTGTAACTTGTCTGGTAGAAATCCGTGTTTAAGTTTTCAAAGCCTGACATTGCAAATGATCTGCAACAGAGAAGAAATGTCAAAGATAGCTTATACTCAAGGTCCTCCTGAATTCGGCCCTGACACTTTACTTAAGCAAACACCCTCAGAAGGCAGCAAATAATTCTTCTGGAATTTAGGGTAGCAGCATTTGGAAGGTGGGTCGAGGGGTGGGATGTGCTAAGGAAATGTCTCTAAGTCAAGACCCAGGGAGGCATTCCACTTCAAAGGGTTGATAAGCCTTGGATTAGGGGCAGGGACCTGGGAGGAGGAGTTCCGCGGGGTCTAAAACACCAACAGCTGTAAAGATGATTTGTCACCTTGAGATAGGGCTTCAAAGCTGAAAACACGACTGCGTCTTTGCAAAATAAGACCTGGGCCGGCCAGAAAAGCGCAGAGCCCGCAGAGCCCGCGTCAGCAAGGCCCGAGAGGGAGGGAGGGTCGGGGCGAAAGGATCCGGGCGCGGCACCGAGAAGCAGCAACAAGCCGCGCAGCCCAGGTGCGGGGAGAACTCGAACCGCACGCCACAGAACTGGGCACTCACCAAACGCGGAGGCAGCGGTGGCGGCGGTGGTAGCTCCGGAAGCCCTCCAAGCCTCCCACCAAACTCAGCTAAGGAGCCTGTATCGGCCCCGTTGCTACGTGTCAGAAGGCCAAAGAACTGCTTCCGGGGCACGCCCGCTCGCGCAAGCGCGTTGGCGGACTTTGCGCAGGGTTGGACCCGGGAGCGCGATGTAGGACGCGGGCGGCGCGGACAGCGCGGGCGGCGCGTGTGGAGTGGGCGGGGGGAGGGGGAAAACGCGACGTGGAGCATGCGCAGTATCGACCAACTAAGTTTAGCCGTGAACCTACGGAAAAAGTTAAGAGCTTATTGCCGCTTGGTTAAAGGTGGAGGCAAAAAAAAAGAAAAGGTGGAGGCGAAAAGGCTCAGGCGCCGCAGTTGTTGCTTTCTACTGGGAAATGAGAGTTACTGTGTCAACCAAGTGCCGTGGTGAAGGCGTGGAAGCGCCTTTCAGAACACAAATACACGTTCACCCTAAGACAAAAGTAAAAAGAAACTCACTGCAAACAAAAATAACTATCAAAAAGACAAACCCCCACCCCCCAAAAGGAAGGTCTGTGCTCTAGAAAGAAAAGAACAGCTACACTTTGAAGTTTTCTACTCCATCAAAGAATTTCTGAAATTGCTCATGCAACTAATTTACCACATTTTACAAGTAATTTTATAATTTACTGATGTAGGTACCATCTGCAGGGGCTTCCCAAGTGGCTCAGTGGTAAAGAATCCGCCTGTCAATGCAGGAGAAGAAGAATGGAGTTCCATTCCTGGGTTGAGAAGATCCCTTGGAGAAGGAAATGGCAACCAGAAATCTCCATGGACAGAGAACCTTGGCAGACTGCAGTGCAGACTGTGAGTACACACCACACTCACATACCTACCATCTGCAGAATTCTAGTTAGAATGACTCTATCCAGATTTGCGGGAGGCAGCCTCAGTTGTCCCATTTTATGACTGCTTTTTCCAGCATAGTTATTAATTTTATTCCCTTTTTATTTTCAAAAGCATTACAGTTTGGCTGATAAACTATATGATTCTTTCTAAACTTCATTACTTCAGAAGCAGTTTCTAGTTACCAACAATGTGCATTAGTGTATCACGTCATCTACTTAGTGATCTTATTGTAAGAAAAAAAATTATAGTCTGTTTCTTCTGATGTTTCCTTTTTTTTAGGTGGTAGCTCCGGAAGCCCTCCAAGCCTCCCACCAAACTCAGCTAAGGAGCCTGTATCGGCCCCGTTGCTACGTGTCAGAAGGCCAAAGAACTGCTTCCGGGGCACGCCCGCTCGCGCAAGCGCGTTGGCGGACTTTGCGCAGGGTTGGACCCGGGAGCGCGATGTAGGACGCGGGCGGCGCGGACAGCGCGGGCGGCGCGTGTGGAGTGGGCGGGGGGAGGGGGAAAACGCGACGTGGAGCATGCGCAGTATCGACCAACTAAGTTTAGCCGTGAACCTACGGAAAAAGTTAAGAGCTTATTGCCGCTTGGTTAAAGGTGGAGGCAAAAAAAAAGAAAAGGTGGAGGCGAAAAGGCTCAGGCGCCGCAGTTGTTGCTTTCTACTGGGAAATGAGAGTTACTGTGTCAACCAAGTGCCGTGGTGAAGGCGTGGAAGCGCCTTTCAGAACACAAATACACGTTCACCCTAAGACAAAAGTAAAAAGAAACTCACTGCAAACAAAAATAACTATCAAAAAGACAAACCCCCACCCCCCAAAAGGAAGGTCTGTGCTCTAGAAAGAAAAGAACAGCTACACTTTGAAGTTTTCTACTCCATCAAAGAATTTCTGAAATTGCTCATGCAACTAATTTACCACATTTTACAAGTAATTTTATAATTTACTGATGTAGGTACCATCTGCAGGGGCTTCCCAAGTGGCTCAGTGGTAAAGAATCCGCCTGTCAATGCAGGAGAAGAAGAATGGAGTTCCATTCCTGGGTTGAGAAGATCCCTTGGAGAAGGAAATGGCAACCAGAAATCTCCATGGACAGAGAACCTTGGCAGACTGCAGTGCAGACTGTGAGTACACACCACACTCACATACCTACCATCTGCAGAATTCTAGTTAGAATGACTCTATCCAGATTTGCGGGAGGCAGCCTCAGTTGTCCCATTTTATGACTGCTTTTTCCAGCATAGTTATTAATTTTATTCCCTTTTTATTTTCAAAAGCATTACAGTTTGGCTGATAAACTATATGATTCTTTCTAAACTTCATTACTTCAGAAGCAGTTTCTAGTTACCAACAATGTGCATTAGTGTATCACGTCATCTACTTAGTGATCTTATTGTAAGAAAAAAAATTATAGTCTGTTTCTTCTGATGTTTCCTTTTTTTTTTACCTGTGCAAAATAGATATTAATCTCAAATTTGAACAAAATACAAGAATATGAGCATTAAAAATTACCTGTTTAGGAATGAATGTTAGATAAAGATGTTACTCAAATTCTGTTTCTGACCATGAAAGCAATTACTGTATTTACAGAATTTTCTTTCTTCTTCAATCCTGTCCCCAAATGAGAAGCCACGCAAGAAAACTGTTGCATGATTAAATCATGCTTATTGTTTGTCTTCCTGAAGAAGCCCCTTGGAGATTTTGAGACTATCCATCAAGTTCATGACTAGTAATGCAGGCTTTTCTTTTTAGAAGCTTTCTCTTTTTTTTAATTTTTATTTTACTTTTACAGTATTTTGTTGTTTATAGATATGTATAATCCCAGATTAGTCATATGTATATCTCTGACCCCCTCCTTCCTCCACTCCGCTCCCAGCCCCCCGCCAACCCTCCAGGCCATCTCACAGCACCCCTGCAGGATCCGCTATTCCCACAGCATAATGACAATACTATCTTTTTCACATGATAGTATAGGTTTCCATGTTACTCCCTCTACACCTCCCACCCCCTGGTCATTCCCCACAATGTCCATAAGTCTGTTCTCTATGTTTGTTTTTCTGACACTGCATGTGTTGTCATTACCATCTTACTAGATTCCATATATATGTGTTAGTATACTGTACTTGTCTTTCTCTCTTTTTTTTTTTAATTTATTTATCTTTTTGGAGGGTAGGGTGAGGAGGGAGGGGGACGGGCGGGCCACTTCTATTGGTCTTCATTTCTCTAATTTTATCCATCTTTGTTCTTTGGCTCCTATGGGCCTCCCATTGGGGTGGCCTCTGTCATCGCAGAGCGCCGGCTCTGGGCGCATGCGCTCCAGAGCTCCGGCTCGGTAATTGGACACATCAGTCCAGCCGCTCCGCGGCACATGGGATCTTCCCAGGCCAGGGATCGAACCGGTGCCCCTTGCACTGCAAGGCGGTGTCCTTACCCACTGGACCACCAGGGGAAGCCCTGTCTTTCTCTTTTTGACTTACTTCACTTTTTATAACAGGTTCTAGCTCCATCTACCTCATTAGGACTGATTCTTCTGCATTTCTTTTTACAGCTGAGTAGTACTCAATTGTATATATGTACCAGAGCTTTTTTATCCATTCATTTGTCGATGGACATCTAGGTTGCTTAGAAGTTTTCTTTCTTTTCTTTCTTTTTTTTTTTTGATGTTGTACGTCCCACCCTATCCACTGCATGATAGGCTCCAGAAATACAGTAAATGAAACTGGAGTACTTGATAAACATGCTGACTTCTGTTAAAGTGTTGAACTGGCTTCATTAGGAGATATAACTGCTAGGAGATCAAGGGATAATGGAACATGAAATAGGTCTGGAGCGACTGCGCAGTCCTTCCGTGGGACATAGTATGTCAGTCACTAATCTTGGAACAAAAATAGGGAAGAGCATTCTAATTGTGAGCAGTATGTGTTAATTAGTTTGATAGTCATGCTGATCTACACACTAACACTTTTAGATTCTTGTACTAGAAAACTGCTTTTTCAGGATGGCAGTGAAATTATGCTTCATTGTATTAGAGTTGCCTTCTTTCCTCTCTGTTTTTCAGAGAGTAAGTATGTCATGGTGAATTGTGCCAGGAAATTATGGTTTGAACGTACGTAGTTTCCCCCTGAAGAAAGTGAAGGTGTTAGTAGCTTAGTCGTGCCTGACTCTTTGCAACCCAATGGCCGTTATAACCTGCCAGGTTCCTCTGCCCATGAAATTCTCCAGGCAGGAATACTGGAGTGGGTTGCCATACCCTTGTCCTGGAGGTCTTCTCAAACCAGGGTTTGAGCTGGGGCCTCCTGCATTGCGGACAGATTCTTTACCATCTGAACCATCAGGGAATCCATTGCTGGTGAGCATGCACTAGATGTCAGTTACATGGTCCCAGCTTCAACAACCAAAGAGTCTCCAGACATATCCACAGGCACCAGATGAGGTGGGGGTTGGCAGCTGTGTGCTTATTATATCAAGTTCCAAAATGAAACCTGATAATTATGGTGAAAACCAATGTAAGTGCCCACAATCTGTCTTCACTATCCATGAATATTAATTATATAAGCCAAATATGACATTTATACTTTCCCCAAGTTATCCTTTATCCCTTAGAAAAGAGTTTCCTCATCATATTTTGCATCTGTTATTTCAATTATTTTGCTTTAAACAATAAATTATTGTTTATGAGGATACTTGCCTGTAACAACACTGAATACTTTTAAACAGAACTGATTTTCAAAAGGCAATGAACTTTAACTGTAATGTAATAATTATTCTTGGGACTTTGACTCCAATATTGTCAGTGCCTAATGGTGCTTTATTTATTTATTAAAAAAGTCTTTTAAAGATTATTTTTAAAGCAACACTGTAAGTATTTCCATTGTAGAGTTCGTGCGTATCCTCTTAAATAGCATTTCTAATGTTAGATCAGCAACAGCCCCCAACCTTTTGGCACCAGGGACCAATTTCATGGACGGCATTATTTTCACAGGCCTGTGGTGGACAGGGTGTTGTTTCAGAGTGATTCAAGTACATTATATGTGTTGTGTTTAACACATAATAGAACTTTATGTCTATTATTATGACATAATCTCTACCTCAGATCATCAGGCATTAGATCCCAGGTGCTGGGGACCCCTGGATGGATGTTGTGATCTGCAATAAGAATTTCAGTGAAAGTAGTAGTAGTTTTATATCTCAAATACCTTTGATGAAAGGGGAAATAATGTGGAAAAGAAAGCAGCGATAGAGGACTGGACTTTAGTGATGGCCCAGCCCCTCGTGCCAAAGGTGCATTTGCAAAATGTAATAGTTAACTCCTGTGCATACTTACTATGTGCTAGGCATTGCTCCAAGCTCTTCACACCTTTGAACTCCATTTCTTTTCCTCACAACCTGATAAGGTAGGTACTTTCTGTTTTCTCTTAGTAAAACTAAGAACACAGTGGTTAAATAACTTACAGACCTGGGACTTGAACCCGGTGTGTCTGGATCCTGAGTCCTTGTGCTAAACGAGTAGACAGTATTGTTACAGCTGTGGTTTATTATATCAAGTTCCAAAATGAAACCTGATAATTATGGTGAAAACCAATGTAAGTGCCCACAATCTGTCTTCACTATCCATGAATATTAATTATATAAGCCAAATATGACATTTATACTTTCCCCAAGTTATCCTTTATCCCTTAGAAAAGAGTTTCCTCATCATATTTTGCATCTGTTATTTCAATTATTTTGCTTTAAACAATAAATTATTGTTTATGAGGATACTTGCCTGTAACAACACTGAATACTTTTAAACAGAACTGATTTTCAAAAGGCAATGAACTTTAACTGTAATGTAATAATTATTCTTGGGACTTTGACTCCAATATTGTCAGTGCCTAATGGTGCTTTATTTATTTATTAAAAAAGTCTTTTAAAGATTATTTTTAAAGCAACACTGTAAGTATTTCCATTGTAGAGTTCGTGCGTATCCTCTTAAATAGCATTTCTAATGTTAGATCAGCAACAGCCCCCAACCTTTTGGCACCAGGGACCAATTTCATGGACGGCATTATTTTCACAGGCCTGTGGTGGACAGGGTGTTGTTTCAGAGTGATTCAAGTACATTATATGTGTTGTGTTTAACACATAATAGAACTTTATGTCTATTATTATGACATAATCTCTACCTCAGATCATCAGGCATTAGATCCCAGGTGCTGGGGACCCCTGGATGGATGTTGTGATCTGCAATAAGAATTTCAGTGAAAGTAGTAGTAGTTTTATATCTCAAATACCTTTGATGAAAGGGGAAATAATGTGGAAAAGAAAGCAGCGATAGAGGACTGGACTTTAGTGATGGCCCAGCCCCTCGTGCCAAAGGTGCATTTGCAAAATGTAATAGTTAACTCCTGTGCATACTTACTATGTGCTAGGCATTGCTCCAAGCTCTTCGCACCTTTGAACTCCATTTCTTTTCCTCACAACCTGATAAGGTAGGTACTTTCTGTTTTCTCTTAGTAAAACTAAGAACACAGTGGTTAAATAACTTACAGACCTGGGACTTGAACCCGGTGTGTCTGGATCCTGAGTCCTTGTGCTAAACGAGTAGACAGTATTGTTATCATGTTACGTATATGAATAGGAGGAAAGGCAATACTTATAATGAATATACAGCTTTGTCTAATGTATGATTATGTGTGTATGTGTATATATATGTTTATATATAAGATGCTAAAATTGCAGTTAGATACTTAATAATTCTATCAACATCCCTGGATGTGTTTATGTTCAAATTGATTTTAAAAAATGTTTTTGCAGTCTTCTTGTTGGGCACATGACAAACCACCTAACGTTCAAGCTTACCTTATCTTAGTCATGTAATTTACATGTAATGTAAATAATATATAGTTTGTACACTAAATGTATACATTATAGTTAATAATGTCTACTAGTAAATGATGCATGTTCTGGAGCCAGACTGCCTGGATTTACATCCTTACTAGCCATGAACCACTAGCCCTTTACACTTAAGTAGCTGTGAACCTTCAGTAAGTTACTTAAGCACTTTGTGCTTCACATTTCTCATGTCTGAGGGCAGGATAATAAGTATATTCATCATGCATGGTTTCTAGGAGGATTGTATTGGATATGCATTTAAGTATCTATGCCTGTGTCCTCCCAGGTGGCATGAATGGCAAAGAACCCACCTGCCAGTGCAGGAGACATAAGAGGCACGGGTTCAATCCCTGGGTCAGGAAGATCCCCTGGAGGAGGAACTGGCAACCTACTCCAGTATTCTTGCCTGGCAATACCTTTGACAGAGGAGCCTGGCGGGCTATGGTCCATAGGGTTGCAAGAAGTTGCACGTGACTGAATTGACTTTGCACACATGCATCTATGCCTTATGTGCTAAGTACTCAGTGAATGTAAGCAGTTAGTATCATTACTGAATCTGTTTAGCTACAGAGCAGTAGCGTTTTGTAGGTAACCAAAATGAACTTTTTAAAAATTTTAATGATTAGGCTTCAACAAACTATGCATTTATGAGATCAGCTAAACACATTTATTCTGATGTTCCTCTATAGATTTTGTATTATTTTATAATTTGTCTTTTCATATTGTGGAATGTATAAAAATATGCTTTCTTCACTTTCTGGCCTGATTCTCCAAATTGGGCTTGTCTGCATGGTATATTTTAGTCTCACAAATATCTTTTTATATCAGACACTGTTGGTTTAAGAGCCATTCATACATTGAAGCAGTTTAACTTGAAAATTGTACAGTGCTATCCATATTTTATTTTCTTGATGTATTTATGTTCAAATTGATTTTAAAAAATGTTTTTGCAGTCTTCTTGTTGGGCACATGACAAACCACCTAACGTTCAAGCTTACCTTATCTTAGTCATGTAATTTACATGTAATGTAAATAATATATAGTTTGTACACTAAATGTATACATTATAGTTAATAATGTCTACTAGTAAATGATGCATGTTCTGGAGCCAGACTGCCTGGATTTACATCCTTACTAGCCATGAACCACTAGCCCTTTACACTTAAGTAGCTGTGAACCTTCAGTAAGTTACTTAAGCACTTTGTGCTTCACATTTCTCATGTCTGAGGGCAGGATAATAAGTATATTCATCATGCATGGTTTCTAGGAGGATTGTATTGGATATGCATTTAAGTATCTATGCCTGTGTCCTCCCAGGTGGCATGAATGGCAAAGAACCCACCTGCCAGTGCAGGAGACATAAGAGGCACGGGTTCAATCCCTGGGTCAGGAAGATCCCCTGGAGGAGGAACTGGCAACCTACTCCAGTATTCTTGCCTGGCAATACCTTTGACAGAGGAGCCTGGCGGGCTATGGTCCATAGGGTTGCAAGAAGTTGCACGTGACTGAATTGACTTTGCACACATGCATCTATGCCTTATGTGCTAAGTACTCAGTGAATGTAAGCAGTTAGTATCATTACTGAATCTGTTTAGCTACAGAGCAGTAGCGTTTTGTAGGTAACCAAAATGAACTTTTTAAAAATTTTAATGATTAGGCTTCAACAAACTATGCATTTATGAGATCAGCTAAACACATTTATTCTGATGTTCCTCTATAGATTTTGTATTATTTTATAATTTGTCTTTTCATATTGTGGAATGTATAAAAATATGCTTTCTTCACTTTCTGGCCTGATTCTCCAAATTGGGCTTGTCTGCATGGTATATTTTAGTCTCACAAATATCTTTTTATATCAGACACTGTTGGTTTAAGAGCCATTCATACATTGAAGCAGTTTAACTTGAAAATTGTACAGTGCTATCCATATTTTATTTTCTTGATGTATTTCATGTTATTCCAAACACTAAAGAATGTGTGTTCATCTTTCTGCTTTCTGTGCCTTTTCCTCTTCTCTTTGCTCAGTACATGGAATTTAATTTATAAAGAGACAGTGCGTAAGGTGATTAATGTTGCAGAAAATGTGTTTATTTGCAGAGAAAGAAAATGGCGGTGTCTTGGCCAAGTAAAACAATTGCCATAAAATTTTAATATATGGTTTTTTAAATCATAAAGGGATTAGGTTTTATTATATGCCATGAGAGTAAAGTCTGTAAATGACAGCAAGTGTAATATATTACACCTCCTTAGACAGTTCACTTTTTATATTTTTCTGATTGAATTCATCTGGACCCCCTCAGTTAAAGTCACTTCAAGCTATCATGCTTATCGCTGCAGTTTAATTCTTTGCTGTTATCATGTATGTCATATTTAACTCTGTTTTTATTATTAGAGAATATTTCCAGAGCTAGATATTGCTGCTTTGGATGCTTGAAAGTTGATAAATTTAAATGTAAGTTTAAAATGTTCTTGTTGAAGTTTGTATCTTGCCTCTTGGTATACTCATGTCCAAGCTACAAAATCCTAGTTTTTAATTTTGATCTGGTTTTCACCTTAGTGCCTTGTTAGTAACAGTGTCTTACCTGAGTAGGTCTTCCCAGGTGGCACAGTAGTAAAGAATTCACCTGCCAATGGAGGTAATGCAAGAGATGTGACTTTGATCCCTGGGTCAGGAAGATCCCTGGAGTAGGAAGTGGCAACCCGTTCCAGTATTCCTCCCTGGAAATTTCCATGGGCAGAGGAACCTGGTGGACTGTAGTCCATGGGGTCACAGAGTGAACACAATTGATAGACTGAGCATACACACACACACACACACACTCACACACACGAGTATGAGTTAGATCCTGGGCACATGACATGTGAGAGAGCCTCCTGGCTTGAAGCACCTGTGAAGCAACATACCCTCTGTAAAACTCATTATTCTTGCTTTCTTCAAACCATTAGGATGTTTTTGAGTCTTCCCTTGCAGAACTAAATCTGCATAAATTAATGAAATTAAAAATCACCTACTGTCTAAGATAATGAATTTTTCCATTTGGAAGAAAATGTAAGTATTTCTTGATTCTTTCTAAGATTTTATTTTAGAAAGACCAACTGCATTGAAAAAATATAGTTGATTTTAGATACATAAATATCTCTTATTTCCTGGACCCTCTAAAAGCTCTTCCTGTTGATTCCAAAACTGATACGTTGTAATAGACCCGTCTTCCCATTCCCTGGAGATTAAATGTCTTAGCGTCACATGAAGATTTTGAGAGGGCCCTAGGAGATTAGCCTGAATTCACTGAGATACCTTTAAAGTGAACGAAAATAGACTGGTCTTCAAAGGCAATCAGAACCCCAGTGCCTCAGAAAATGACCAAAATATCTATCATTTGACTGGCTTCCCATAATGAGAACTGAAGAGAATTAAAACCGGCAGGAACCTTGACATCATTTGTTCCCTACCCTCTCTGATTTTACAAGTGAGAATCTGAGGTCAAGACATGTATTGGAAGAACTAAACCTAACCTGCTCACGTGGTGTTTCTGACAAACCTAGTTTGTTAGTTGTTGTTTGAATAATTTCACCAACTAGAGGGCATAAATTTAAATGTAAGTTTAAAATGTTCTTGTTGAAGTTTGTATCTTGCCTCTTGGTATACTCATGTCCAAGCTACAAAATCCTAGTTTTTAATTTTGATCTGGTTTTCACCTTAGTGCCTTGTTAGTAACAGTGTCTTACCTGAGTAGGTCTTCCCAGGTGGCACAGTAGTAAAGAATTCACCTGCCAATGGAGGTAATGCAAGAGATGTGACTTTGATCCCTGGGTCAGGAAGATCCCTGGAGTAGGAAGTGGCAACCCGTTCCAGTATTCCTCCCTGGAAATTTCCATGGGCAGAGGAACCTGGTGGACTGTAGTCCATGGGGTCACAGAGTGAACACAATTGATAGACTGAGCATACACACACACACACACACACTCACACACACGAGTATGAGTTAGATCCTGGGCACATGACATGTGAGAGAGCCTCCTGGCTTGAAGCACCTGTGAAGCAACATACCCTCTGTAAAACTCATTATTCTTGCTTTCTTCAAACCATTAGGATGTTTTTGAGTCTTCCCTTGCAGAACTAAATCTGCATAAATTAATGAAATTAAAAATCACCTACTGTCTAAGATAATGAATTTTTCCATTTGGAAGAAAATGTAAGTATTTCTTGATTCTTTCTAAGATTTTATTTTAGAAAGACCAACTGCATTGAAAAAATATAGTTGATTTTAGATACATAAATATCTCTTATTTCCTGGACCCTCTAAAAGCTCTTCCTGTTGATTCCAAAACTGATACGTTGTAATAGACCCGTCTTCCCATTCCCTGGAGATTAAATGTCTTAGCGTCACATGAAGATTTTGAGAGGGCCCTAGGAGATTAGCCTGAATTCACTGAGATACCTTTAAAGTGAACGAAAATAGACTGGTCTTCAAAGGCAATCAGAACCCCAGTGCCTCAGAAAATGACCAAAATATCTATCATTTGACTGGCTTCCCATAATGAGAACTGAAGAGAATTAAAACCGGCAGGAACCTTGACATCATTTGTTCCCTACCCTCTCTGATTTTACAAGTGAGAATCTGAGGTCAAGACATGTATTGGAAGAACTAAACCTAACCTGCTCACTTGGTGTTTCTGACAAACCTAGTTTGTAAGTTGTTGTTTGAATAATTTCACCAACTAGAGGGCATAATAGGCAAGGCCCTACCTAGCAAGGAAGGCTGCTCATCTAGCTAGTTTTTCTACCCGTCATACCAGGTACACCCCACCTCATTATTAACCCAATTGGCCTTACCTTCCTACAAGTGGGTGAAATTGTTCAAACAGACCCAGCATGTGCCCCCATGGGAGTCAGGGATCACCTCGCCCTCTAAACACTCCAAAGACTGCCTCCCCCAGCCCTGTGCGTTGGTTCTATCCTGAGTGCAATATCCGCCACCCACGTGAACCTGAATGACTTGCAGTGGCCCCACAGGAACTGAGTATATGCGATTAGTAAATGGACGCCAGTCTCGTCTGTCTAGTGTTCAGTGTCGTGTGTTTAGCTAATCCCTCCTTCGCCGACAAGGTGAATAGAAGATCATCAGAAGAAGCAGTTTGATCAAGTATGTTCACATAGCTTACGTCAGATTCATCATTATATCCTTTCTGTGACTTTTAGATGGTAGATGACAAATAAATAAGTAATTGACAGTAGGCAAGTAATTGTAACATCTAATTACATCAGAAACTCTGCTAGGTTAAAGGTCATATTAGATTCACTTTGTGTCCCAACTCTAGGGCCTAAAATAATGCCATAGTTTTGGTATGTGTGTATTTATTTAACAATTATTTGTTGAGAATGTACCATGTGCCAGTTACTATATACGACAGACAGCCTCTGTGTTGGCCGCTTGGTGTTTTAAGCTTGAGAGTTCTGTGCTCTCACCTCCCCTGCAAGTTGGCTGCACACTAGCCCTCTTCAGTAGCCTGTTTGGAGAAACACTCTTGTTCCCTGGTACTTCCAGTGTGAAGAAGTCACTCCTAAGTTTCCATCTTGTCATTTCTTGTCTCTGAAGTGGAACGTCCAGACCAGGGAAAATCTCTCATTTGCAGACTTGCTGCTTGAGGGAAAGTTTATGGTAACCTGCCAGTGACTGGCAGGGATGATGATATGCCCTAACTGAGAGGTCTTTATCTCCAAGGCCCCTTAGTCACATGGGCTCAGATGCCAGGGGGTTGCAGATCTTGAGAACTTTTTCTTTTTTTCCTTTAGGTCACATTTGCATAGATCCATGCTAATGGGAGTCCACAAAAACACTAATCTAATTTCTTGGCAATAGCTTTTCTTAGATTTTTCTGTCATATTCCTAAAGACAATTATTCTGTGTTCTAGTTATCTATTGCTTTATTAAAGAAAAAGCCCTCAAAACTTGATGACTTAAAACAAGAATTCTGACATCAATTTTCCTTCCATATCTGCAAATTTGGGCAAGACAGTGCAGGGCTACCTCATCTGTGTTTCACAAGCTTCTTCTGGGGAGTGGGGAAAACCAGTGCTCAAAGACTGCTTACTGCGTTCCTCTGAAAGTTCCCTTGTATGTCTGACTACGGATGCTGGCTGCAGGTAGGCACCTCAGCTGGAGCTCTCAACCAGAACACCTAGAGGAGCTCTCTCCATGGGGCACGGACTTCCTCAAAACGTTGTGACTGGACTGTAAAGAGGTTTGAGAAGGAGCACCAGTCAGCATCCCTATCAACCACTGTTTCTACGTCATCCTCGGAAATCACACGGCATCACTTCTGATGCATTCTTTTGGCTAGAAATAAGACATGAAAGCTGAGCCGTATTCAAAGAAAAGCGAACTAGACTCAATCTTTTGATAGAAGACTATCAAAGATTTTTAATGTCTTGAAACTACAACTTCCAATGCCATATTAATGAAAAAAAGAATAGGACGTTTTCTTTTGTAATCGGAGAGACGAGTACATACTAGTAGCAAGGAAGAAATGACATAAAAGAGAATGAAAGAATTCTAAATGTGTATTAGATCCTGACATGGGAAGAGAGGGCTGATTCAAGACTGGGTATATTGGTATCAGTGCTTCTCTAGAGACAGTCCTTTTTTCTTTTTTTGTGGCGGTGGGTTGGAGGGGGTCGGGCGGGCCACTTGTATTGGTTTTTCATTTATCTATTTTCATCCATTTTTGTTCTTAGGCCCCCGTGGGCCTCCCATCGCGGTGGCCACTATTGTCGCAGAGCACCGGCTCTGGGTGCATGCACTCCAGAGCTCCGGCTTGGTAATTGGACACATCAGTCCAGCCGCTCCACGGCATGTGGGATCTTCCCAGGCCAGGGACCGAACCGGCGCCCCTTGCACTGCAAGGCGGTGTCCTTACCCACTGGACCACCAGGGAAGCCCTAGAGACAGTCTTATGTGCACTTAGCGGTGCTATTGAATTACTGTTCTGCTTAGATGCCATTAGTCCTCAGAAAAACATGGTTTCTAAATTAAACACTGTATTCATAAAATAAAGCATATTTGGATAAGTATTCTTTAGAGCGCTTTCTCTACCTACGAAGATATACAACATTTGCTGTTTATTTTTTTTCACAATGCAAAAAAGAATGACTCTTATTTTTCTAGAATTTCACATCCTTAGAATGTTTATGCTGTGCTCATTTTGCCCCCTAGTGGCTTCTGAAGTCCTCGTTCCATATTTGCATTTAAGATTCACGGATTTTTGGAATGTAAGAAGGGAAAGGACTACCCTGTCCCCTCTGCCACATGCCTCAGTTTACATTTTACATGCCACGTATCCAGCTAGAACTAGAATTCAGTGCTGCTGTCTCATTCAAGTACAAATAAGACCCACAAGTGCATGGCAGTGTTGTTCATTGATGAACAGGAACAGTGCCCAGCAAGTGGGAGGTGTCTAGTAAAATTTGATTAAATGATAAATTGATTAATCAGTCAAGATTAGGACCGGTGTCTTTATCATGCTTTATACTGTTTACTTTTAATGTCTTGAAACTACAACTTCCAATGCCATATTAATGAAAAAAAGAATAGGACGTTTTCTTTTGTAATCGGAGAGACGAGTACATACTAGTAGCAAGGAAGAAATGACGTAAAAGAGAATGAAAGAATTCTAAATGTGTATTAGATCCTGACATGGGAAGAGAGGGCTGATTCAAGACTGGGTATATTGGTATCAGTGCTTCTCTAGAGACAGTCCTTTTTTCTTTTTTTGTGGCGGTGGGTTGGAGGGGTCGGGCGGCCACTTGTATTGGTTTTTCATTTATCTATTTTCATCCATTTTTGTTCTTAGGCCCCCGTGGGCCTCCCATCGCGGTGGCCACTATTGTCGCAGAGCACCGGCTCTGGGTGCATGCACTCCAGAGCTCCGGCTTGGTAATTGGACACATCAGTCCAGCCGCTCCACGGCATGTGGGATCTTCCCAGGCCAGGGACCGAACCGGCGCCCCTTGCACTGCAAGGCGGTGTCCTTACCCACTGGACCACCAGGGAAGCCCTAGAGACAGTCTTATGTGCACTTAGCGGTGCTATTGAATTACTGTTCTGCTTAGATGCCATTAGTCCTCAGAAAAACATGGTTTCTAAATTAAACACTGTATTCATAAAATAAAGCATATTTGGATAAGTATTCTTTAGAGCGCTTTCTCTACCTACGAAGATATACAACATTTGCTGTTTATTTTTTTTCACAATGCAAAAAAGAATGACTCTTATTTTTCTAGAATTTCACATCCTTAGAATGTTTATGCTGTGCTCATTTTGCCCCCTAGTGGCTTCTGAAGTCCTCGTTCCATATTTGCATTTAAGATTCACGGATTTTTGGAATGTAAGAAGGGAAAGGACTACCCTGTCCCCTCTGCCACATGCCTCAGTTTACATTTTACATGCCACGTATCCAGCTAGAACTAGAATTCAGTGCTGCTGTCTCATTCAAGTACAAATAAGACCCACAAGTGCATGGCAGTGTTGTTCATTGATGAACAGGAACAGTGCCCAGCAAGTGGGAGGTGTCTAGTAAAAATTTGATTAAATGATAAATTGATTAATCAGTCAAGATTAGGACCGGTGTCTTTAGATTCCATGCTTTATACTGTTTACTCTGTGGTGTGTCTTGTTTTCTCATCATAGCTCTTTCTCATAGCATTTGATACTTGATTTTATTTTACTCCACAAATATTTCAAATCCTTCAACTACCTTACTCCTCACTCGTTTGTCATTAAGTTTATTACATTATCATTCACGTGTTCATTCACTTTCAGTGAGTACCAGCTGAATCAGGCATGTGCTACACAACAACAACAAAAACACAACAAGGGCTTCCCTGGTGGTCCAGTAGGTAAGGACACCGCCTTGCAGTGCAAGGGGCGCCTGTTCGATCCCTGGCCTTGGAAGATCCCATTGGACTGATGTGTCTAACTACCAAGCTGGAAATCTGGGGTGCGCGCCCAGAGCCTGTGCTCTGCAACGAGAGGCTACTGGAATGGGAGGCCCATACAGGCCAAAGAACAAAGATGGATGAAAACAGATAAATGAAAGACCAATAGAAGTGGCCCCAAAAAAAGCACAAAAAATTACTTACTTTTTTTCATTTTAAGTTATAGTAAAATATATATACCATAAAATGTATTAACTATTTTAAATATACAGTTTGGCAGTGTTAAGTATATTCACACTGTTGTACTACCAGCCTCCAGAACTTTTTTTACCTGGAAAAAACTGAAACTCTGTATCCGTTAAGCGACTCCCTATTGCCCTAACCCTAGCCCCAGCCTCCACCATTCTGCTTTCTATACATTCGACTGCTTTAGATGCCTTGTGTAAGTGGGATCATACACTATTTATCTTTGTGTGACCAGCTTATTTCACTTGGCCTAATACCATCAATGTTGAAAATATGTAAGAAGGAAAGGACTACCCTGTCCCCTCTGCCACATGCCTCAGTTTACATTTTACATGCCACGTATCCAGCTAGAACTAGAATTCAGTGCTGCTGTCTCATTCAAGTACAAATAAGACCCACAAGTGCATGGCAGTGTTGTTCATTGATGAACAGGAACAGTGCCCAGCAAGTGGGAGGTGTCTAGTAAAAATTTGATTAAATGATAAATTGATTAATCAGTCAAGATTAGGACCGGTGTCTTTAGATTCCATGCTTTATACTGTTTACTCTGTGGTGTGTCTTGTTTTCTCATCATAGCTCTTTCTCATAGCATTTGATACTTGATTTTATTTTACTCCACAAATATTTCAAATCCTTCAACTACCTTACTCCTCACTCGTTTGTCATTAAGTTTATTACATTATCATTCACGTGTTCATTCACTTTCAGTGAGTACCAGCTGAATCAGGCATGTGCTACACAACAACAACAAAAACACAACAAGGGCTTCCCTGGTGGTCCAGTAGGTAAGGACACCGCCTTGCAGTGCAAGGGGCGCCTGTTCGATCCCTGGCCTTGGAAGATCCCATTGGACTGATGTGTCTAACTACCAAGCTGGAAATCTGGGGTGCGTGCGCCCAGAGCCTGTGCTCTGCAACGAGAGAGGCTACTGGAATGGGAGGCCCATACAGGCCAAAGAACAAAGATGGATGAAAACAGATAAATGAAAGACCAATAGAAGTGGCCCCCCCCCAAAAAAAAGCACAAAAAATTACTTACTTTTTTTCATTTTAAGTTATAGTAAAATATATATACCATAAAATGTATTAACTATTTTAAATATACAGTTTGGCAGTGTTAAGTATATTCACACTGTTGTACTACCAGCCTCCAGAACTTTTTTTACCTGGAAAAAACTGAAACTCTGTATCCGTTAAGCGACTCCCCTATTGCCCCTCCCCTAGCCCCAGCCTCCACCATTCTGCTTTCTATACATTCGACTGCTTTAGATGCCTTGTGTAAGTGGGATCATACACTATTTATCTTTGTGTGACCAGCTTATTTCACTTGGCCTAATACCATCAATGTTGAAAATATGTAAGAATTTCCTTCCTTTTTAAGGCTGAATAACATTGCATGATATGTATACACCAGATTTTGTTTAACCTTTCATCCATTGATGGACACTTGAACTGTTTCCTCCTTTTAGCTATTGTGGATAATGCTACTATGACCATGTACCTGATTGAGACCCTAATTTTATTTTATTTTATTTTTTGGATATATACACAGAAGTGGAATTGCTAGATCCTATAGTAATTCTACTTTTAATTTTTTTTTTTTTTTTGAGAAAGTGCCACACTGTTTTCTGCAGTGGATACATTTTATATTCCCACCAACAGGGCACAGGGGTTCCAATTTCTCTACAACCTTGCCAATGCTTATTATTTTGTTTATTTGATGATAACCATTGTAATAGGTGTAAGACAACATCTCATTGTGGTTTTAATTTGGATTTCTCTAGTGATTAATGATATTGAGCATCTTTTAATATGCTTGTCAGTCCTTTGTATAATTAAAAGAGACACTTAATTCATCAGTTGCTTCCTCTGTATAAAGAAAAATATTCTGATAACAGCCATTCCTCCCCCTGTTTTTTGATATACTATAACTCCATTTATTTAAGATCTGAGTAATAATGATGAAATAATAACTAAATCTGCATTACATTTGTACTTGTTAAATCTGAGGCATTGATCTAAGTGCCTTACATTATTAACTTATTTAATCCTCAAACCATCCCTATAAGGTGGATACTGTCACTATCCTCAGTTTACAGGGGATGACTTGGAGGCGGAAGGAGGTATGTACCTTGTCCAAAGTCGCATGGCTGGTAAACAGTAGAACTAGGATTCACATCTTTGAAGTTGGCTTCAGAGTCTGTTTAACTAGCCTGTGCTTAACCAGAACTGTATTTTAGTTCTCTGACACTCACTCAATCTTTTTTCTACCTTTTAAACATTACCTACATATTATGTGATATCTTCCTGGACACGTCTCATGTACACATTTGTGAGAGTTTCGATTGCAGATTAAAAAAATAAAAACAAAGTACAAATTTGTTGTATTGTAAGAAGAAATTAATTACTTCCTTGGATGGCAAATCTAGGGTACAGCTAGCTTCAGATGTGTCTGAATCCAGTGGCTCAAACAATTTTACCTATCTCCCAGTGATCTCAGCAAGCATTCTCAAACATCTCTTTTCTTCTGATTGAGCCCTTGCTAGCTGCTGAAATAACCGTGGTAGCAAGGGGTACAAAATACTCTGAATGACCTGCCCAAGTGAGTCATGTGCCCACTTGGAATGGAGGTGGCATAGTACCACAGAAACTTGGAGTTGGGTGGGGGATGGTCCCTGTCCTGTATTACTAGACATCTGCTCACTTTTTATTAATTCTTTTAGAAAGGGAGAGTGGGAGGCTCTGTTTCTCCCTCTGAAAATAAATGCATAAGAGAAATGATTTGTTGAAGCAGTCTGAGCATGGGTTAGAAAAAGAATTTCCAGACACAGAGCATTTCAGAAGGGAGTGAGTTTATTTAGAACAAAGGGCAGAGACAGAGTGGGCATGGCGAGCGCAGGAGGTCCACCTCCTAACCCGCCAGGGAAAGTCGACAATTTTCCTGAGTTGGTAGCCAATGTTTATAGCCTCAGGGCAAAAAAAAAATTCCTCCTGGAAGGTTGTCATTAGGTGATTGGTTAGGGCACTATCGGGTGACTACTGGGGTGGGGCATTTTTGTCTAATTTGGGGTCAAGAAGCCTACTGATGGTGATCAGGGGGCTTTGTGCAATCACTACAAAGGTGACCTTGGTTCTGAGTCCACCCTATAAGGTGGATACTGTCACTATCCTCAGTTTACAGGGGATGACTTGGAGGCGGAAGGAGGTATGTACCTTGTCCAAAGTCGCATGGCTGGTAAACAGTAGAACTAGGATTCACATCTTTGAAGTTGGCTTCAGAGTCTGTTTAACTAGCCTGTGCTTAACCAGAACTGTATTTTAGTTCTCTGACACTCACTCAATCTTTTTTCTACCTTTTAAACATTACCTACATATTATGTGATATCTTCCTGGACACGTCTCATGTACACATTTGTGAGAGTTTCGATTGCAGATTAAAAAAATAAAAACAAAGTACAAATTTGTTGTATTGTAAGAAGAAATTAATTACTTCCTTGGATGGCAAATCTAGGGTACAGCTAGCTTCAGATGTGTCTGAATCCAGTGGCTCAAACAATTTTACCTATCTCCCAGTGATCTCAGCAAGCATTCTCAAACATCTCTTTTCTTCTGATTGAGCCCTTGCTAGCTGCTGAAATAAACGTGGTAGCAAGGGTACAAAATACTCTGAATGACCTGCCCAAGTGAGTCATGTGCCCACTTGGAATGGAGGTGGCATAGTACCACAGAAACTTGGAGTTGGGTGGGGGATGGTCCCTGTCCTGTATTACTAGACATCTGCTCACTTTTTATTAATTCTTTTAGAAAGGGAGAGTGGGAGGCTCTGTTTCTCCCTCTGAAAATAAATGCATAAGAGAAATGATTTGTTGAAGCAGTCTGAGCATGGGTTAGAAAAAGAATTTCCAGACACAGAGCATTTCAGAAGGGAGTGAGTTTATTTAGAACAAAGGGCAGAGACAGAGTGGGCATGGCGAGCGCAGGAGGTCCACCTCCTAACCCGCCAGGGAAAGTCGACAATTTTCCTGAGTTGGTAGCCAATGTTTATAGCCTCAGGGCAAAAAAAAAATTCCTCCTGGAAGGTTGTCATTAGGTGATTGGTTAGGGCACTATCGGGTGACTACTGGGGTGGGGCATTTTTGTCTAATTTGGGGTCAAGAAGCCTACTGATGATGATCAGGGGGCTTTGTGCAATCACTACAAAGGGGTTCAGTCAGTTTCACAGGTGACCTTGGTTCTGAGCTCCTTTTCTTTGGCCTTGGTACAAGGCCTTGCACCTGTGGCCTCGGGGCAGGACTCAACATTATTGTTCTTAAAAAGTTTTGGCTTATAATGGTTTTAATACTTTAAAAAGTTAGCGTTAATTTATTGATTGTACCGAACACTATGCTATGCATTACACATAGGCTCAATTAATCCTCTGGGTTCAGATGTTACTATCACTTTGTTGATGAGAAACTCTGGTGTACATGGAACAGACGGTGACCCAGTTTATAAGTGGTGCAGCCAGATTCTCACCCAGACAGGCTGAGTCCAGAACCTTTTCTCCAGTTGTATGGTGAAGGAGGGTGCTTGTCACATATAGACACTGAAGCTCACAAAAGGAACAGAAGAATTTATTGCTTATGTCAATGCCTGGTATTCACTTCAGGAAAGACATCAGGGACCCTCATTTGGCCAACTCAGCTTACACTTTACACTTAAGGCTCAACGTTTGCAACTAAAGTTTATAAATATATAGGTAAAATATAGTTTATTGTACCAAATTTACAGGCAGATTATTTACCATCTGGGTCATACAGGGAAGCCCTTGTCTGAAACACTGGTTTAAAAATAAAAAAAAGAATGGTCATAGAACCTGTTCAGAGTCTAAGGGAATATGATGAAAAGTTTAAAAACATTTATGCAAGCTATCAGAGCTATTCATCATCAAAAACATTGCTATTTTATTTATAAGAATTTTAGTAACATTCTAGTTTTGCAGTGAAAATAAACTAGCTACTAAATCTTTCTGAATATATTTTATGTCAAAAAAAAAAAAAAGGAGTTTTTAACCAGTTTGCTTAAGCAAGTACCAAGATCTCTTCGGAGTGTCCACATTATCTCTTCAAGGCGCACCCGATAAATAGCCAAAGCACTGATGGCAGTATACCCAAAGTGATAAGGACAGAGTAGAATAGGTAGGTGGTTGTAGAGTCCTAGTAGAGGATGGTAGGTAGAAGGGAGAAACCTGAGAAAGGTCGGGAGGCCAGTGAGTTGACGATAACTCAGGAGAGCTGCTCCTTGTTCAGTAAAGCAGACTTGACTGGGTGTAAACAGCTGATGACGGAGATGCTGGCGAAGAAGCAATCAATTATGTATGTCCTGCATCTGCGTCTACTTGAGGGGAGTGGTCTTCTACCATCCTATATTTATTGCTGCTCACTCAATTGAGGAAGAGCAGAGCAGAGTTTTCCTGCCTGCCCACTTGCGCCTCTTACAAGTATCCTATCCTAATAAATTCTTTTCTTGTCTATCACTCTGCTTCTTGCTGAATTCCTTCTGTATTGAGGCACAAAGAACCTGAGCCTCAGTCGGTCCAGATGTTGGGTGAGTGCTGGATTAAGTCCCGGCCACGTGGGTTTGAGTCCCAGACAGGGTTTTGGCTGGGACTGAGTCCTGACTATCTGGATTAAAGTCCCAAGCAGGGTTTTGACTGGGGTTAAGCCTTAGCCACGTGGGTTTGAGTCCCAAGCCAGGTTTTGGCTAGGTTCAAGCCCCGGTCACGTGGGTTCAAGTCCCAGCCACATGGGTTCGAGTCCCAGACAAGGTTTTGGCTGGAATTCAAGCTCCAGCCACGTGGGTTCAAGTCCCAAGCGGGGTTCGATCAGGTCTGGGCCCTGGCTTTAAGTCTCAAGTCGAGGTAAAACCCTTTCAAAAGTATATTAAATGCTTCATATCTTGGAAAAAGTGATTAAGGTAAAACATTTGTCACACTTTCTTTTAAAAACACCATACTTTAATGTAGTGAGAAAAATTGCACAAACATGCATTAATGAACTGGAAGGAGAAAGAGAATCATCCCAGAGTCAATTTTCTGACTAAATTTGTGATAAATTAGTTTTTTTGGGAGTACTCTATTTCCTCAACTGAAAACTTCAGGAAGAAAAACTGGAACGGCGATGCATCAATTAGTCCATTTATACTATGAGTCTTTATTGGACACCTCTTATGTGCCAGGCACTGTGCTAATCAATGCTGGGGAGGCGCTGGAATGCTGAGCAAAAGCAAGTGTGATTCTTGTCCTAGCAGAGCATACCGTGTCATTGAGAGAGAGAGAAGCCTGGTTCAAATAATCACTCATCATATAGTCACAGGACTCCTTAGGACGCTTCAGTTCCTAAGTTCTGTGTACACATAAACATGAAAGAATAAAGCACAAATCATTGCACGTGTTTATTGGAGAGATCTGATGAATCTTCTTTTGTTTCTTAGACTCATTTTTCCCTCCAGACTGTCAGCTAAGGATGTTACAAGTCACTCATGGAAATTTTCTACCTGTTAATGACATAATGCATTGATTTGGCTTATTATTGTAATTAACAGTTACTATGAATGACAAATACTTAGTTTCAGATAATATTTCAGTCTTCATTTTCATCTCATTCTTAGAACTGTCTTGTTTTCTCACCAGGCAGAGGTTGAAAAATAATAGCTCTTAATCCTAAAGTCTGTTATAATGTCATTTTTGTTTCTTCAAATAAAGTGTAGTTTCAAAGGTAAGAACTAAAGAAAGAAAGAGACAAGTGGGTTGTTTGTTCTTATGGCTATAACAAAATAAAATATAAATATATATAATATAAATATATATGTAATATAAATATTTATTATAATATAATAAAATATTCCTTGGATTGCCCCTTTCTTTCAGATGTCAGTTTTGTTGTTAGAACATAGACAAAAATGTGAAATGAGGTGTCTTTACTGAAACATTAATGACCGAGACTAGGAGAGGGAGACCTTTTTTAAAAATGATGGCCTCTTTTTATTGAAATTTTATTTATGTATTTTTCATCCATCTTTATTCTTCAGCCTGTGTGGGCCTCCCATCGCAGTGGCCTCTCTCATTGCAGAGTACTGGCTCTTGGTGCATGCACTCCAGAGTGCTGGCTTATAGTTGGACGCATTGGTCCAGCCGCTCTGCAGCTTGTGGGATCTTCCCAGGCCAAGAATCAAACCGGTGCCCCTTGCACTGCAAGGTGGACTCATTACCCACTGGACCACCAGGGAAGCCCTAGGAGAGGAAGACTTTTAATTTGCTTATTTGTTTGTTACAATTCCTCTTTGGCAGTTCTTCTCTGAATTGTTTCATATACATTAGATCAGGTTGTTATTTGAATCGTTTGTAAAGGCTTTTGTCTTACCTTTAAAAACTAAAGTCTAGATTCCTGATATCTCTAAGTTGGGCTGAATATGTGAGAGGAAGAGTCTACTTATTGAATGCCAACTAATAGCCCTGCTTAGAGTATTTTTGCTAGCAGTTCTTCTACCTCAGGCTGTGATTTAATGAAAGAGAGACACATAAGTCATAACTCTGAAACCACCCTCCAGACTGTCAGCTAAGGATGTTACAAGTCACTCATGGAAATTTTCTACCTGTTAATGACATAATGCATTGATTTGGCTTATTATTGTAATTAACAGTTACTATGAATGACAAATACTTAGTTTCAGATAATATTTCAGTCTTCATTTTCATCTCATTCTTAGAACTGTCTTGTTTTCTCACCAGGCAGAGGTTGAAAAATAATAGCTCTTAATCCTAAAGTCTGTTATAATGTCATTTTTGTTTCTTCAAATAAAGTGTAGTTTCAAAGGTAAGAACTAAAGAAAGAAAGAGACAAGTGGGTTGTTTGTTCTTATGGCTATAACAAAATAAAATATAAATATATATAATATAAATATATATGTAATATAAATATTTATTATAATATAATAAAATATTCCTTGGATTGCCCCTTTCTTTCAGATGTCAGTTTTGTTGTTAGAACATAGACAAAAATGTGAAATGAGGTGTCTTTACTGAAACATTAATGACCGAGACTAGGAGAGGGAGACCTTTTTTAAAAATGATGGCCTCTTTTTATTGAAATTTTATTTATGTATTTTTCATCCATCTTTATTCTTCAGCCTGTGTGGGCCTCCCATCGCAGTGGCCTCTCTCATTGCAGAGTACTGGCTCTTGGTGCATGCACTCCAGAGTGCTGGCTTATAGTTGGACGATTGGTCTAGCCGCTCTGCAGCTTGTGGGATCTTCCCAGGCCAAGAATCAAACCGGTGCCCCTTGCACTGCAAGGTGGACTCATTACCCACTGGACCACCAGGGAAGCCCTAGGAGAGGAAGACTTTTAATTTGCTTATTTGTTTGTTACAATTCCTCTTTGGCAGTTCTTCTCTGAATTGTTTCATATACATTAGATCAGGTTGTTATTTGAATCGTTTGTAAAGGCTTTTGTCTTACCTTTAAAAACTAAAGTCTAGATTCCTGATATCTCTAAGTTGGGCTGAATATGTGAGAGGAAGAGTCTACTTATTGAATGCCAACTAATAGCCCTGCTTAGAGTATTTTTGCTAGCAGTTCTTCTACCTCAGGCTGTGATTTAATGAAAAGAGAGACACATAAGTCATAACTTCTGAAACCACCCCTCCAGCCCCACTGGAAGTGGATGTGGTTGGCTTAGCAGAGGGCATTCTTCCAGACTCTGTGTCTAGCTTATGTGTACTGCTTATGTGTCTAGCTTATGTGTGCTGGTTGTTTTTCACTAGGGAAGGCAAGACACTCTGATAATCTGCAGTGTTTATAAGTTTCTGGCTCCTTGTCACAGCAACAAGGGTGCTTTGATGTAGAAAAAATTAGACAGATGTTTTGATGGGCAATGAACATGTCCAAATCTTAAGATTTCATCCAGATTTTACTGTTGATGTGATCATTCTCTGAAAATTTTTGTTTGGTATTTCCAAAAAGAAAAACTAATAAATATTTGCCTTGTGTCACTTGTAGATTAACTGTTATCTACTGTTAGCTCTAGGGAATCACTGAAGCCAAATTCTCTTGTTAGGTTTTCTTTTTTCTTGTGTCTTTCCATAGAAGGTCCATGAAACTACAGAGCTAGTTTTGGTGATACATTTTCTGATAGAGTAATGCATCTGGGGATGGACTTTTTAATCCAAGACTTTCTCAGCCCTTAAAGAAGACTTAGCTAAAAGTGGCTTGGCTAATGGTGAAAAGCAAGACATTTCAACCTCTGGCAATTTTGTCACTGGGCAGCATCAATAAAGAATATAATAAGGGTTGGAGTTGGAGAAGGGGCAGGTGGGAGAGTGTATAGCTTGAAAAACAGCAGATGGGTGACCTGCTACTCTTCATTCAAATGCCCTTCTCACTTTCTCCACTCCACCCCATTTGTCACACAAAGGTTGAGAATCAATACCGAATTAAAATCACGAAGAGCCAATCCTCCAACACAGAATTGCCAAAAGGAAGACCAAAGGTCAGCTCGGTACAACATAATCAAAGGTAAGCCCTGAGGTCTTGTTAAGGCCTTATATTCATGTGTGGTGGCCTGATGGCACCACATTCTTATAAGAATTTTTCTATGATGAATACCAATGGCATCAACAAATTCACTTAGACTTTTTGGGCTTTTTCAATGATGCCAGACACTACTTTATACTTATACCTATTTGAAAAACAGTTCTGACAGTGTTTAAGGCATGGTTTTTAACCTACTTGAGGGATGCACACTGTTTTGAAATATGCATGAACTCTCCGGAATCTCTGGAAAATGTGCAATAGGTATATAGGCTTAACATACAGTTTCATGGGATTTTGTGAAGTCTGTCCGTGAACCTGGGCTTCCTTGGTGGCTCAGAGTGTAAAGAATCTACCTGCAATGTGGGAGACCTGGGTTTGATCCGTGGGTTGGGAAGATTCCCTGGAGAAGGAAATGGCCACCTACTCCAGTATTTTTGCCTGGGAAATCCCATGGACAGAGGGAATCCCATGGGAAAACCCATGGAAGAACTCAATATTTGAAAGTAAATTGTACTGGGTCAGGAGGACTTTGTGGAATACAGTTTTTCTGTCTGAGTGATGACGTCAGTCACCAGCATGGTGCACAGTGGTCTTGGGGGTTTTCTTGTGGATTGCTAGCATTACCTCCCCTTTGTCTTCCATTCTAATATGGCACTGCTCTTTTCATTCACCACCTGCTTGTCACATTCCTGACCCTTTTCTGAGGGAAAATAGAATACTATATTACTTTTCTTCCTTCTCCAGAATGGTACTGAAGACTTTACATGGCCCCATATCAGAACTACTTATTGCACGCAGGATGAGGCTGACAAACCACAACCTGTTAAGAGAGAGGGGGGAAATCCACCGGAAAGAGGCTTTGAAAGCAACTGCAGGTTCGTTGTGGGTAACCAGGCCCACAGAGCAATGAATTACATAAACACAAATGAATATGTCTGTATTTTCATGACTCCCCCACCCACCCAAAGGTTGAGAATCAATACCGAATTAAAATCACGAAGAGCCAATCCTCCAACACAGAATTGCCAAAAGGAAGACCAAAGGTCAGCTCGGTACAACATAATCAAAGGTAAGCCCTGAGGTCTTGTTAAGGCCTTATATTCATGTGTGGTGGCCTGATGGCACCACATTCTTATAAGAATTTTTCTATGATGAATACCAATGGCATCAACAAATTCACTTAGACTTTTTGGGCTTTTTCAATGATGCCAGACACTACTTTATACTTATACCTATTTGAAAAACAGTTCTGACAGTGTTTAAGGCATGGTTTTTAACCTACTTGAGGGATGCACACTGTTTTGAAATATGCATGAACTCTCCGGAATCTCTGGAAAATGTGCAATAGGTATATAGGCTTAACATACAGTTTCATGGGATTTTGTGAAGTCTGTCCGTGAACCTGGGCTTCCTTGGTGGCTCAGAGTGTAAAGAATCTACCTGCAATGTGGGAGACCTGGGTTTGATCCGTGGGTTGGGAAGATTCCCTGGAGAAGGAAATGGCCACCTACTCCAGTATTTTTGCCTGGGAAATCCCATGGACAGAGGGAATCCCATGGGAAAACCCATGGAAGAACTCAATATTTGAAAGTAAATTGTACTGGGTCAGGAGGACTTTGTGGAATACAGTTTTTCTGTCTGAGTGATGACGTCAGTCACCAGCATGGTGCACAGTGGTCTTGGGGGTTTTCTTGTGGATTGCTAGCATTACCTCCCCTTTGTCTTCCATTCTAATATGGCACTGCTCTTTTCATTCACCACCTGCTTGTCACATTCCTGACCCTTTTCTGAGGGAAAATAGAATACTATATTACTTTTCTTCCTTCTCCAGAATGGTACTGAAGACTTTACATGGCCCCATATCAGAACTACTTATTGCACGCAGGATGAGGCTGACAAACCACAACCTGTTAAGAGAGAGGGGGGAAATCCACCGGAAAGAGGCTTTGAAAGCAACTGCAGGTTCGTTGTGGGTAACCAGGCCCACAGAGCAATGAATTACATAAACACAAATGAATATGTCTGTATTTTCATGACTCCCCCACCCACCCAAAGTCAGGCTCTTAGTCACTCTTTCCTCTGTGTCTCCTTAACTCTATTATACCTCAATTATAGCTGCTATCATTGCACTGGAATTATCTGTTTATGAGTCTGTCTCTCTTACTAGACTATGAGCAATTCCAAGACAGAGTCCTTGACTTATTTATCTCTGTACCCCAATCCAGTGTCTGGGTTAAGAGTACAGGCTTTGGAGTCAGACTGTCTGCGTTCAAATCCATGCTCTGTATATGGGAGGAGAAACATTTGGACAAGATACTTAATGTGTCTGAGCCTTGGTTTCTTGATTTCTTTCTTTCTTCCTATCCTTGTTCCTTCTTCGCTTCCTCACTCCTTTCTTTCATGCTTTCTTCCTTCCTTCTTTTCTTCCCTGAATTCCTTTGTACCTAAAACCATCACATCAGTAACTTTTGTTGGTTTATTGTGAAAGGTAAAGTAAATATTGTGTATCACATTGACATTCACTGTAGACAATAATAGTGATATCTCTTATTATATAAATTATTATCCCTATTGATTCAATCATCAACTGATTATTGAATTAATAATCAGTTTCCCACTATAGTTCACCTGCCAGGAAAAAAAAGCCTTTTAAGCTTAAACCACTAAAGAACACACTACTCTCTCACCTCCTTCCTTGTCCCCACTGCCCTCTTTCCTACTAACAATCCTCTCCTGCAACACGGTAACTATATCCTCTTCATTCTATTTTATTTTTCCTCATCCATTATTTCTTCTCCTCATCTGACATCTGGTATGTTTATTCATGGTCTAGCATGCCAGCTCCGTGAAGGAAAGTCCTTTGGCTGTTTGAGGTTGACTGTAATATTCCTAATACCTACAGATGTGCCTGCCATATAGCAGATGCTCAACCTTATGTATTGAATGAGTGAAGCAGTGGACACCCAGAGACTTTCCACAATGCTTCAAAGAGCATTGTCATTCTCCACTGCAGGTCAGCCTCACTGATTGAAAGTCAGTGTGTACATTAAATATGTGCGTTTCCTCACTTTTGCTGAATAATCATAGAACATCTTTCCCCTATGTGTTGTTTTCCTCCGTGGTTGAAATAGGGAAGGAAACATTCTCTAAAAGTATTGTAAAATCTGAAATGGTTAGAATTCCAATGTCAAAGCCACACCCAGAGCGGTGCTATTGATGGAGATCATTGAATGGTAGGTAGGCCCCTGCTGGGGGTGGGGGGAGGCGAGAAAGCTGGGTGGTGAGAAGGAGAGTGGATGAGCTTTCTAGTACTTTGTAGAAGTGGCTGTGGTTGAGAACCTTGTTTCTGTCATTCTGGCTCAAAAAGCCTCTGTAACGATGCATTGTTTACGGATTTACCTCCAGGCTTCTTGGAGAATTCCCCATTCTGTTTCTTCACAGATGACTTTTGCTCCAACCAATCTGTTTCCCAATGCCCACACATCTCCTTAGGCACACACACACAAACCTTTTTGAACTGTTTTCTTTCTGCGTATTATCTTTAAATTCTGTTTTTCTAGATCCTACCATCCTACTAGGTGTGATGCCAAATTTGTCCAGTGGGGATATTTCCTCTTATTCCTCTTCTGTTCCCCCATCTTAAACTCTGATGACAGCCAGTTGAGTTCTTCTTTACTTCCTTTTAAAAACTGTTGCCTCCCTTTTGGGGGCACTATCTCTCGACTTGTCTGCTAAATTGTCTCAAGGGTTGTAATTCTTTCCTTCCAGTTTTCTACATACACCAGGCATTCAGTTTATGTTTTTGACTAAGTTTCTGGGTATATAGCTGCATATACCTGTTTTCCCCACAGTACAAAAAAGCTTCTGGACCCAAATGTGCTAACCTGCTAAATGTAGAGGATTTTTCTCCTATGGCCAATGCAGATGCTGTTCTTTCACCATTTATTTTGCAAAAGACAAAATCATTCATAACCACTATAAACATGAAGTTGGACTAGTATTTCTTGAGACCATAGGCAAAAGTGGTCTTTTTCTGCCAAGAAAGCTTGTCAGGACATAGTGAAATGGAGACCAAGGTGGGGTTCACATTGCATTTTTGAAAAATGTCTAGAATGGGCAATTAAATAGTGTGTACATTAAATATGTGCGTTTCCTCACTTTTGCTGAATAATCATAGAACATCTTTCCCCTATGTGTTGTTTTCCTCCGTGGTTGAAATAGGGAAGGAAACATTCTCTAAAAGTATTGTAAAATCTGAAATGGTTAGAATTCCAATGTCAAAGCCACACCCAGAGCGGTGCTATTGATGGAGATCATTGAATGGTAGGTAGGCCCCTGCTGGGGGTGGGGGGAGGCGAGAAAGCTGGGTGGTGAGAAGGAGAGTGGATGAGCTTTCTAGTACTTTGTAGAAGTGGCTGTGGTTGAGAACCTTGTTTCTGTCATTCTGGCTCAAAAAGCCTCTGTAACGATGCATTGTTTACGGATTTACCTCCAGGCTTCTTGGAGAATTCCCCATTCTGTTTCTTCACAGATGACTTTTGCTCCAACCAATCTGTTTCCCAATGCCCACACATCTCCTTAGGCACACACACACAAACCTTTTTGAACTGTTTTCTTTCTGCGTATTATCTTTAAATTCTGTTTTTCTAGATCCTACCATCCTACTAGGTGTGATGCCAAATTTGTCCAGTGGGGATATTTCCTCTTATTCCTCTTCTGTTCCCCCATCTTAAACTCTGATGACAGCCAGTTGAGTTCTTCTTTACTTCCTTTTAAAAACTGTTGCCTCCCTTTTGGGGGCACTATCTCTCGACTTGTCTGCTAAATTGTCTCAAGGGTTGTAATTCTTTCCTTCCAGTTTTCTACATACACCAGGCATTCAGTTTATGTTTTTGACTAAGTTTCTGGGTATATAGCTGCATATACCTGTTTTCCCCACAGTACAAAAAAGCTTCTGGACCCAAATGTGCTAACCTGCTAAATGTAGAGGATTTTTCTCCTATGGCCAATGCAGATGCTGTTCTTTCACCATTTATTTTGCAAAAGACAAAATCATTCATAACCACTATAAACATGAAGTTGGACTAGTATTTCTTGAGACCATAGGCAAAAGTGGTCTTTTTCTGCCAAGAAAGCTTGTCAGGACATAGTGAAATGGAGACCAAGGTGGGGTTCACATTGCTGACTTTGTTTGGGGCCTTGAGATGTGGCAAGTCAAAAGAAACAAGCAATTGAAACCGAGACTCTTTGAGATCCTGGGTGTGAACAGGGTGACTCATAGCAACTTTCATTTTCTCTTCAAAGCCTGGCATTGATGCAGGAGTCTGTGCTAACACTGCCCCCTTCTGTTTCTCTGAATTGTTAACATTGATAACATGACTTCTCAAATCCGATCTGAAGATCCTGACACGAATTTTCAGTTTCCAAGAAATGGTTACTTAAGGCATAAGGGGAAGGAAATCATATGTTTACTGTGAAGTATGATAACTTTGGGGCTTCCCCGGTGGCTCAGTGGTAAAAAATCTGCATGCAATGCAAGAGCTGTAGGAGATATAGGTTCAACCCTGGGTCAGTAAGATCCCCTGGAGGTAGTCATGGCAACCCACTCCAGCATTCTTGCCTGGAGAACTCCATGAACAGAGGAACCTGGCGGACTACTGTTCATAGATTGGGTTGCAAGAAGTTGGATATGACTGAAGCGACTTAGCGCACACATATGATAACTTGACCATTAAATTTTGTTTTGAGGTATTTGTTCAGTCGCATCGTAGTTGGGCATTATATTCCAGGGGAATAGATAAAGTCAAGGGTCATAACCAAATCAATCAATTCATTTACTGATTTGTGATATAAGGAGCTACTATATTTCTCCTAGTTCTGAAAACTTCCCTTTCTTCCCTTGGAAATTAAAGCACAACCACTGGTTGATGTCTTATGACTCTTCCATTTACAACAGATCCTCTCAGATTAAGAGCAGTGAAAGAGTTGTGAAGGCTGGTTCTTCACACACCGAAAGACAGCGCCACTTTCTGTGAATAGCACTGTGTGAACTGCTTTGCAGCTCTTTTATCCTTCCTTCTAAATCCCTCCATGTATCTCTCTAAAGTAGGTAAAACCAGATACACTTTGAATCTATTACAAGGAACTTGGACTTTATTTTATAAACAGTGGGGAACCAATTGAGATATTTGGGCAAAGGATGGCATCCTTAGAAGTATGACAGTGTCAGCTTTGTGTTGAATGAATCAAGATGAAAAACCTTGGAAAGAAGGAGAACATCCATGTAACAGTATTGCCTCTAGTACCTCCATGATGCGTCTAAAATCCTCACCAGTTTTTCCTCATTATCCTCCCTTAACCTAATTTAAGTCACTCTCATTTGCCTCCAACACTCTTTACTCTGTCCTATAGTCAATCTTGCTTCCCTACAATTCATTATCCCTAGAATAGTCAACATCAACTTTAAAAAACAAGTAAGCTACAACATGGAGCTTTCTGGGTGGCACCAAGTAAAGAACCGCCTGCCGAATTTTCAGTTTCCAAGAAATGGTTACTTAAGGCATAAGGGAAGGAACTCATATGTTTACTGTGAAGTATGATTTCTTTGGGGCTTCCCCGGTTGCTCTGTGGTAAAACATCTGCATGCAATGCAAGAGCTGTAGGAGATATAGGTTCAACCCTGGGTCAGTAAGATCCCCTGGAGGTAGTCATGGCAACCCACTCCAGCATTCTTGCCTGGAGAACTCCATGAACAGAGGAACCTGGCGGACTACTGTTCATAGATTGGGTTGCAAGAAGTTGGATATGACTGAAGCGACTTAGCGCACACATATGATAACTTGACCATTAAATTTTGTTTTGAGGTATTTGTTCAGTCGCATCGTAGTTGGGCATTATATTCCAGGGGAATAGATAAAGTCAAGGGTCATAACCAAATCAATCAATTCATTTACTGATTTGTGATATAAGGAGCTACTATATTTCTCCTAGTTCTGAAAACTTCCCTTTCTTCCCTTGGAAATTAAAGCACAACCACTGGTTGATGTCTTATGACTCTTCCATTTACAACAGATCCTCTCAGATTAAGAGCAGTGAAAGAGTTGTGAAGGCTGGTTCTTCACACACCGAAAGACAGCGCCACTTTCTGTGAATAGCACTGTGTGAACTGCTTTGCAGCTCTTTTATCCTTCCCTTCTAAATCCCTCCATGTATCTCTCTAAAGTAGGTAAAACCAGATACACTTTGAATCTATTACAAGGAACTTGGACTTTATTTTATAAACAGTGGGGAACCAATTGAGATATTTGGGCAAAGGATGGCATCCTTAGAAGTATGACAGTGTCAGCTTTGTGTTGAATGAATCAAGATGAAAAACCTTGGAAAGAAGGAGAACATCCATGTAACAGTATTGCCTCTAGTACCTCCATGATGCGTCTAAAATCCTCACCAGTTTTTCCTCATTATCCTCCCTTAACCTAATTTAAGTCACTCTCATTTGCCTCCAACACTCTTTACTCTGTCCTATAGTCAATCTTGCTTCCCTACAATTCATTATCCCTAGAATAGTCAACATCAACTTTAAAAAACAAGTAAGCTACAACATGGAGCTTTCTGGGTGGCACCAAGTAAAGAACCGCCTGCCAATAAAAGAGGCACAAGAGACGTGGGTTTGATCCCTAGGTCAGGAAGATCATTTGGAGGAGGAAATGGCAACTCTGATATTCTTTTTTTTGCAACTCAGAGAGATTAATATATTTTTTGGAGGGGGAGGGCTCTTTTTTTATTATTCCTTTTTTTGCCTCTAAGTCATCAAATATTTTTCGTCCATCTTTACTCTTTGGCATGTGTGGGCCTCCCACTACAGTGGCCTCTTTTGTTGCAGAGTGCTGGTTCGTAATTGAACACACCGGTGCAGCCGTTCCTCGGCATGAGGGATCCTCCCGGGTCAGGGACAAAACCGGTACCCCTTGCACTGCAATTTTTGGGCCTCTTTTATTGGTTTTTCATTTATTTATTTTCATCCATCTTTATTCTTTGACCTCTGTGGGTCTTCCATTTCAGTGGCCCCTCTCGTTGCAGAATACTGGCTCTGGACGTGTGCGCTCCAGAGCGTTGGCTCATAATTGGACACATCCGTCCAGCTGCTTCATGGCACGTGGGATCCTATCAGGCCAGGGATCAAACAGGTGCCCCTTGCACTGCAAAGCAGCCTCTTTATCCACTGGACCACCAGGGAAGCCCAGAGAGATAAATTAATTAATTAATTAATTAATTTAAAAAATATATACATATTTATATATTTTGGCGGGGTGTGGGTCACTTCTGTTGGTCTTTCATTTATTTCCATCTTTGTTCTTTGACCTGTGTGGGCCTCCCATTGCAGTGGCCTCTCTTGCTGCAGAGCACTGGCTCTGGGCGCATGCACTCCAAAGCTACGGCTCTGTGGTTGGATGCATCGGTCCAGCTGCTCCGCAGCATGTGGTATCTTCCCAGGCCAGGGATCAATCCAGCGTCCCTTGCACTGCAAGACGGTGTCCTTACCCACTGGACTACCAGGGAAGCCCAAAATAAATATTTTTATCTAAAGTCACAGGATGGGTCACAGACAAAATTGGGGCAGCTCAGGCTCCAGGGCTGGCCCTTGCATGGAGGCGGGCTCCGGGCAAAGGCCTGAGTGCACATGACAGCACTTTCACAACCAGCACAGTGCACTGGAAGGGCTCTATTCTGTAGGCGAGACCACCAGACAAGGGAACGCTGTGTCTCCTGACAGGCCCCAGGTACTGCCCAGGAAGACAGGAGCACAGGGGCTCCAGGCCTCAGAACATTCCTTGGCTCACATAGCACTGTGCAAATACAGAGCTAAAAACATCCTAAACATCTCTGGCTGGAAACCAGTCGGTCAACAGGTTCCACAACTACCTTCTTTTTGATCACAGAGAGACACCAAAGTGTTGATGCAGGAGCTGATCAGAAGTCCATGTGGACTAGTTTTGTTTTTTTTTTTTTCTTCAATTTTCAGTGCAGTTTTATATCTTGTCAGAATAACAAACATCAAACAAGTCAAGGGTACATTCATCCAAGTTTTCAAAACAACAAAAAAAACCCCAACAACAGATTAGCACATACACAGCAAGTCAGTACGGAAGGGAGTTTTATTATCAGAAGAGTTTAAGCATCGGTGTCAAACTGGTGTCTTGATGGCCTTCTTGGAGGCCAGATCTGCGGTGCCCAGCTGCAGCACCAGGAACTGGAAGACACATCCATAGGTGTCCACACTCTGCATGACTACTGGGTACTCCAAAATCTTCAAGTTGGTCCCATACAGGAGCTGGGCCTGAGTCAGTGCATTGCCAAAGGCAAACAGGATCACCTTGGTCCAGAACTGATCTGGTGAAAGCAGCGTAGTTGTTAAAGTTGGCCGACTCCAGCAAATCCAGGATGAGGGGATAGGGGTAAAGGATAGGCCTCTGGGAATCGTATGTCATCATTCATATCATAAACATGGCACTTCTGAAGACTGATGGTGGGAGATATGGGATAGAAGGTCAGCAGCTCCCACCTCCTCTCTGGAGGCAATGGGAGGCAGAGTATCCTTGGCATTCAGTCAGGTTCCACTAGAACCATGGTCCTGAATCAGAGGAGACTCTTGTTTCCAGGGAAGCCCAAAATAAATATCTGTACAGGATGGGTCACAGAAAATTGGGGCAGCTCAGGCTCCAGGGCTGGCCCTTGCATGGAGGCGGGCTCCGGGCAAAGGCCTGAGTGCACATGACAGCACTTTCACAACCAGCACAGTGCACTGGAAGGGCTCTATTCTGTAGGCGAGACCACCAGACAAGGGAACGCTGTGTCTCCTGACAGGCCCCAGGTACTGCCCAGGAAGACAGGAGCACAGGGGCTCCAGGCCTCAGAACATTCCTTGGCTCACATAGCACTGTGCAAATACAGAGCTAAAAACATCCTAAACATCTCTGGCTGGAAACCAGTCGGTCAACAGGTTCCACAACTACCTTCTTTTTGATCACAGAGAGACACCAAAGTGTTGATGCAGGAGCTGATCAGAAGTCCATGTGGACTAGTTTTGTTTTTTTTTTTTTCTTCAATTTTCAGTGCAGTTTTATTTCTTTTCAGAATAACAAAAATTAAGAAAGGCAAGGGTAGATTGATCCAAGTTTTCAAAACAAAAAAAACCCCAACAACAGATTAGCACATACACAGCAAGTCAGTACGGAAGGGAGTTTTATTATCAGAAGAGTTTAAGCATCGGTGTCAAACTGGTGTCTTGATGGCCTTCTTGGAGGCCAGATCTGCGGTGCCCAGCTGCAGCACCAGGAACTGGAAGACACATCCATAGGTGTCCACACTCTGCATGACTACTGGGTACTCCAAAATCTTCAAGTTGGTCCCATACAGGAGCTGGGCCTGAGTCAGTGCATTGCCAAAGGCAAACAGGATCACCTTGGTCCAGAACTGATCTGGTGAAAGCAGCGTAGTTGTTAAAGTTGGCCGACTCCAGCAAATCCAGGATGAGGGGATAGGGGTAAAGGATAGGCCTCTGGGAATCGTATGTCATCATTCATATCATAAACATGGCACTTCTGAAGACTGATGGTGGGAGATATGGGATAGAAGGTCAGCAGCTCCCACCTCCTCTCTGGAGGCAATGGGAGGCAGAGTATCCTTGGCATTCAGTCAGGTTCCACTAGAACCATGGTCCTGAATCAGAGGAGACTCTTGTTTCCAGGTGGTGGATAACATAAGTGTTTTGGGCACAGATCCTCCTGGACAGAGAAGGATGTTTGAGAATCTGGGATTTTCACAGTTGTGTCAGGCTGTCTGCAGTGATTGGGCAGTGGGTCTCTCCCTGGGATGTCTTCCGTAGACTACCAGAACATGAGAGATCACATCCAGAAGATGTTCATCTTGGTCCTTTATGTGGTTCCTTGGATCATCAACAAGGTTAAGCACTTTCTCAGGAATATCTTCTGTAACTTGCTTTTGGTAAGCCAGAGGGTCTGTTTACACCCTTGAGGAGGTGGCAATGCTGGTGGAAAATGTAGTAGACCTGATCCTTTTACAGCAGATGCTTAAGCAGCAGGAGCAAGACACAGGACTTTTGGTGCGTCCAGCCAGGGTCCCAGCGTGGGAAGACTGTTTTTTCATTTTACCAAGTTCTAACTTATTCATAGCATCTCACTATTTGAAATGATTTTGCTTATTTATTTGCCTGTTTAAGAGCTACACTGCTTGCTTAGAACGTAAGCTCCATGAGGAAAAGGGCCGTGTTTACCTGTTCGTCTCTAGGTCCCAAATACATAGAGCTTACAGCTGATTCCTGGATGTGGCCAATGGTAAATTGCAGTAATTATTTGTTGAACAAACTGATTTGGGTAAAAGATAAAGAAAATGTTAGGACAAATGGAGATGGAAAAGAAGAGATACCTGGAAGAGTTATAATAAAGTGGAGAGATTTGATAATTGGCTGTAGAGAAAGGTCATTGATGACATTAACTCAGAGAATGTGATAGAATATAATGAATGGGAGCGGCAAACAGATATTTGGCTTTGGCCTTGAATGTGATGTTCTAGTAGGTCTATGTCAAGATGCCCAGCAGGTACACATAAGTTGGAAACCAAGCATTAGACTTTGAAGTCTTTTGCATTGTGGCGTTAGTCCATTGAGACTGAATCAGGTCAAAAGTGGGAGATTATGTCGGGAAAACAGAACTTAAAAAAATGTGCAGATTTTTGCCCAAACATCCTGTGGGCAAGGAACCATGCTGGGACAAGTGACATGTAATAAATGAGGAGCAAAGGCTAGTGCTTCATGGAGCCAGGCATAGTAACATTGACGATTCAGCAAGTAGATAGTGTGTTATCCAGACAAATAGCGTTATTGAACAGACATATGGTGCCCTTTGACCTATCCCAAACAATTCTCCATAGGAGGCTCTGTCCCCTCAAAGGGGCAGACTTGTGTGACTGTCTTGATCCTGCCCTTCCAATCTGTAAGGGACACAAATTGAGGGCTGGCCAACATATTAATGACATGCCTCTACGCTCTGATCTAGGAAGATAATAATGTAAAACAGTTTTTGCAAAAATACATTAAGAACTTCAGAGCTACATTTGTTGCATACTACCTATAGCTGGTAATGCCCTAAGTATTCAGCATGCATTTTCTTATTTGGCCGTATGTTGCTTAGTCACTTAGTCATGTCTGACTCTTTATGACTCTGTGGACTGCAGCCAGTCAGGCTCCTCTGTCCATACAGATTCTCTAGGCAAGGATGCTGGGCTGCCATGACCTGCTCCAGGAGATCTTTCCAACCCAGGGGTCAAACCCAGGTCTACCGCATTGCAGGTAGATTCTTTACCATCTTGAGCCAGCAGGAAGTCCTGGCCCTATAAGGAACTACAATTATTACCTGATCTATAGGTGTGGCTATCATGTCTAGAAAAGTAATGTAACTTTCTCAACTGGTGAATGACAGAGCTTGGATTTGGTCCTGGAACTGCTCGATCCAAAAGCCCCCACTTTTAACCATAATGCACAAATACTTCCCCGCATAGGAAGTGGTCATTTTTAGCTTAAGTTGTAGATTTCTTTGTAGGTTTCTTTCACTTCCCATCCCCAAATTGTGAATGTTAGATTAATAAACCAGGGAAATTTTATTTGCAGTAATGCAAGGTGACCAAAATTATTCATAAGGCTGTCCTTTTGTGCTGAACAAAAGTTACTCATGTGTTTTTGTTAGCTCTCTGTGTTACACAATTGCCTTTTGTTAGAAGATTGAGAGCAAAGGCAATAGTGCTTCAGATTTTGCCCAAACATCCTGTGGGCAAGGAACCATGCTGGGACAAGTGACATGTAATAAATGAGGAGCAAAGGCTAGTGCTTCATGGAGCCAGGCATAGTAACATTGACGATTCAGCAAGTAGATAGTGTGTTATCCAGACAAATAGCGTTATTGAACAGACATATGGTGCCCTTTGACCTATCCCAAACAATTCTCCATAGGAGGCTCTGTCCCCTCAAAGGGGCAGACTTGTGTGACTGTCTTGATCCTGCCCTTCCAATCTGTAAGGGACACAAATTGAGGGCTGGCCAACATATTAATGACATGCCTCTACGCTCTGATCTAGGAAGATAATAATGTAAAACAGTTTTTGCAAAAATACATTAAGAACTTCAGAGCTACATTTGTTGCATACTACCTATAGCTGGTAATGCCCTAAGTATTCAGCATGCATTTTCTTATTTGGCCGTATGTTGCTTAGTCACTTAGTCATGTCTGACTCTTTATGACTCTGTGGACTGCAGCCAGTCAGGCTCCTCTGTCCATACAGATTCTCTAGGCAAGGATGCTGGGCTGCCATGACCTGCTCCAGGAGATCTTTCCAACCCAGGGGTCAAACCCAGGTCTACCGCATTGCAGGTAGATTCTTTACCATCTTGAGCCAGCAGGGAAGTCCTGGCCCTATAAGGAACTACAATTATTACCTGATCTATAGGTGTGGCTATCATGTCTAGAAAAGTAATGTAACTTTCTCAACTGGTGAATGACAGAGCTTGGATTTGGTCCTGGAACTGCTCGATCCAAAAGCCCCCACTTTTAACCATAATGCACAAATACTTCCCCGCATAGGAAGTGGTCATTTTTAGCTTAAGTTGTAGATTTCTTTGTAGGTTTCTTTCACTTCCCATCCCCAAATTGTGAATGTTAGATTAATAAACCAGGGAAATTTTATTTGCAGTAATGCAAGGTGACCAAAATTATTCATAAGGCTGTCCTTTTGTGCTGAACAAAAGTTACTCATGTGTTTTTGTTAGCTCTCTGTGTTACACAATTGCCTTGAAGAACTGCTATTGCTTACAGAAAGTCAATTTCCTCCAACCCTCAGGATATCCTTAATTAAAGGGTTCTTGGGGGTATCTGAAATAGAAATGTTTTGTTTCGCTCTCTACCCCCACTTCCCAGCCGAAAATTATTGTGGGTATCTGTTCCTGGAAATAATCACATTAATTAAACTGGCATTCCATGGAATCATTGCAACATCTTTGGAGATGTGCTGCTGATATACTTTGGCAATTGCTTTTCTTTCTTCTGAAGTCTCCTAAAGTTGTGATATGCCTCTGGCCATAGACTTCTTCTATTTTTCCTTCATACCATTATTGGGAAATCTTTCTAGGCTGCAGTGAGGTTTATGCTGCCCTTTAAAAATGCCCAAGTATTTCCACCAGGCCACAGTTGTCTGTTGATCTGGGTTTCTTAGACTAGCTCCTTGAAGGCATTTGGAGCTATTACAGTAAAGCCTGCTTTCTGCCATCCAGTGTCATCCCTGATCTTTGGTTTGAATCTTTAGCACCATCACTCACATTCCTTTTCTTAGCTGTATGAATCCACGTGTTCATAGGCACACAAGTAATGGCATAAAGAGGGACCTGGTGAGTCAATAAATGCCTGGGGAGGACCACTCAACTGGCTCTTAGTCCTCATTGGCTGAGAACCAAGTACAAAATAGCTGTGTGGACTACAACTGTAATGGGCTTATAGAAATGTTTCTGAGAGCATCAGAACTCTAATGAATCAGCCCAGTTTGGGGCAGGGCTAAATGAATTCTAAATGGATGTCTCTGACTTTATGCCCAGAAAATGTGTAGGGCTGCAAGGTGGCACTTTCTTTAGCCCATCAATAATTTATTAATGGGTACTTTGTGCTAGACACAATGTTCCTTAGAATTTCAAAACGACTTCCTTTTGGTTAGCTCTTCTCGTAGAACTTTCTCCACTTTTCTTAAGAGCAATTGCCACTCTCCTCACTGCATCCGGTACCTAGCTCCAATTTGAACATGGAGTAAGTTGTTCTGTCCCACTGGATTATCAGCTTGTTGAGGACAACTCTGGCAAAAATTTGCTTACACAATTGCCTTGAAGAACTGCTATTGCTTACAGAAAGTCAATTTCCTCCAACCCTCAGGATATCCTTAATTAAAGGGTTCTTGGGGGTATCTGAAATAGAAATGTTTTGTTTCGCTCTCTACCCCCACTTCCCAGCCGAAAATTATTGTGGGTATCTGTTCCTGGAAATAATCACATTAATTAAACTGGCATTCCATGGAATCATTGCAACATCTTTGGAGATGTGCTGCTGATATACTTTGGCAATTGCTTTTCTTTCTTCTGAAGTCTCCTAAAGTTGTGATATGCCTCTGGCCATAGACTTCTTCTATTTTTCCTTCATACCATTATTGGGAAATCTTTCTAGGCTGCAGTGAGGTTTATGCTGCCCTTTAAAAATGCCCAAGTATTTCCACCAGGCCACAGTTGTCTGTTGATCTGGGTTTCTTAGACTAGCTCCTTGAAGGCATTTGGAGCTATTACAGTAAAGCCTGCTTTCTGCCATCCAGTGTCATCCCTGATCTTTGGTTTGAATCTTTAGCACCATCACTCACATTCCTTTTCTTAGCTGTATGAATCCACGTGTTCATAGGCACACAAGTAATGGCATAAAGAGGGACCTGGTGAGTCAATAAATGCCTGGGGAGGACCACTCAACTGGCTCTTAGTCCTCATTGGCTGAGAACCAAGTACAAAATAGCTGTGTGGACTACAACTGTAATGGGCTTATAGAAATGTTTCTGAGAGCATCAGAACTCTAATGAATCAGCCCAGTTTGGGGCAGGGCTAAATGAATTCTAAATGGATGTCTCTGACTTTATGCCCAGAAAATGTGTAGGGCTGCAAGGTGGCACTTTCTTTAGCCCATCAATAATTTATTAATGGGTACTTTGTGCTAGACACAATGTTCCTTAGAATTTCAAAACGACTTCCTTTTGGTTAGCTCTTCTCGTAGAACTTTCTCCACTTTTCTTAAGAGCAATTGCCACTCTCCTCACTGCATCCGGTACCTAGCTCCAATTTGAACATGGAGTAAGTTGTTCTGTCCCACTGGATTATCAGCTTGTTGAGGACAACTCTCTAGTTTCATTAATTGTTGAGGTCGCTACAGTGTCTAACATGGTTCTTTGTACAAACAGATATATAAATATATGAGTAAATGAATGATTATAAGAGACATAGAGCAGAACTGCAATTTCAAAAGCTTTTCTGGTTGCACTTCAACAACCTTATTGTCATTAACTAAATGGGTTTCTGGGAAGGACTCTGATTTCCTAGTGGTGAAGCACTGATGTTCTCAAAGTGGGCTCCATCCTCTTGGTCACTTTCATTAGACAGTTTCTTTCTTTAGACTTATAGACACAAATGTCCTTGGGAAAAATGGCAATAAGAAAAATGCATTTGCCTGTTATCTTTGGTGTATATTAGAAATCCATCTCATTTTCCCTTTCTCAAATATTCCATCTTAATTTATAGTTTTATTTAATATCCTATTCAGGGGTAACCTTAGCTTCTGTGTTCAATAGAATTATATACAACAGGGTAGCTGTATGTAACTACTCTTAAGATCTCATTTACATATATGAAAAATTCAAGGGGCTGGTTAAGAGGTATCAGGTTGAATCCAGTTTCTATCAGACACATAAATCTTTTTTTATGTCACAGACATTTTTTTCCTGATGAATGGAAACCAGATTTATCATGAAGATGTATGACACTAGTTGTATTTTCAAACAATTGCCTAATATCCTCTGGCAGTCATTGGAACCACACATTGCAAACTAGCCTGTCATTTGGAGAGACCCTGGGGTACTTGGGAAATGTGCTTGAGGCTCATATCATTGTCCATAAAGGTAACATGTGATTTCCTTGGCAGCAGCTGTGCACATCTGCATCCTTCAGCAGAAGAGTGATGTCTCCCAACTCACATTTGAATTGTATGCTTTGGCTCCTTAAATCTTGTGCCCCCTAGGTGTGTCTGTACAGGTCAGTCATTACCAGGCCTTCCAACCCCACACTGCACTCCACACACATTTTTAGAAATGATGCAGAGTGACTGATGCATAAAATGACTGAATTAGAAGTGCCTGGTACCTTGTCAAGATTTTTTTTTAAGGGATTTTTCTTTTTTTTTCTTTTTAAGCACTTAAAAAAAAAAATCGTGGGATTTTTAGCTTTATCCCCAAAGCAGTTTCTTATTTCTAAAAGATTTTAAATTCTAGAACATAAACATATAAATCTATATTGCTTATCCTTGTGAATTCACGAAGGGCCAATTCTCTGATGCTGTTATGAAAACCTTTCAGTTTTGCCTTTTTAGAAATCTTTTTCATCATTGGAATCAGTCTTCCATTTGGAACCAACATTTCAGAAGTAAAGAAAATTAGACACACTACAGGAGATCAGACTCTGCTGTATGTAGCTGAAGTCTCTAGATGCCATTGTCCCAGGAGGTAGTTTGTTCATCTATTCACGTATTGGTTTATTCACTCATTTGTTCATTCTAACAAACCTTTGATGACTACTTACGGAGTGCTTTCTATGTGTCAGACACAGAACTAGGATTGGGGATACAGTGATGATCTATACTAGGAATGTGTTGTTGCTCCATGTGAGCACCTATTAGGTACAGATTGAGGTTATTTAAAAAAAGGAATGCTTAAAATTTTTAAAATACTAAGATCACAGTGTTACATATATGAAAAATTCAAGGCTGGTTAAGAGGTATCAGGTTGAATCCAGTTTCTATCAGACACATAAATCTTTTTATGTCACAGACATTTTTCCTGATGAATGGAAACCAGATTTATCATGAGGATGTATGACACTAGTTGTATTTTCAAACAATTGCCTAATATCCTCTGGCAGTCATTGGAACCACACATTGCAAACTAGCCTGTCATTTGGAGAGACCCTGGGGTACTTGGGAAATGTGCTTGAGGCTCATATCATTGTCCATAAAGGTAACATGTGATTTCCTTGGCAGCAGCTGTGCACATCTGCATCCTTCAGCAGAAGAGTGATGTCTCCCAACTCACATTTGAATTGTATGCTTTGGCTCCTTAAATCTTGTGCCCCCTAGGTGTGTCTGTACAGGTCAGTCATTACCAGGCCTTCCAACCCCACACTGCACTCCACACACATTTTTAGAAATGATGCAGAGTGACTGATGCATAAAATGACTGAATTAGAAGTGCCTGGTACCTTGTCAAGATTTTTTTTTAAGGGATTTTTCTTTTTTTTTCTTTTTAAGCACTTAAAAAAAAAAATCGTGGGATTTTTAGCTTTATCCCCAAAGCAGTTTCTTATTTCTAAAAGATTTTAAATTCTAGAACATAAACATATAAATCTATATTGCTTATCCTTGTGAATTCACGAAGGGCCAATTCTCTGATGCTGTTATGAAAACCTTTCAGTTTTGCCTTTTTAGAAATCTTTTTCATCATTGGAATCAGTCTTCCATTTGGAACCAACATTTCAGAAGTAAAGAAAATTAGACACACTACAGGAGATCAGACTCTGCTGTATGTAGCTGAAGTCTCTAGATGCCATTGTCCCAGGAGGTAGTTTGTTCATCTATTCACGTATTGGTTTATTCACTCATTTGTTCATTCTAACAAACCTTTGATGACTACTTACGGAGTGCTTTCTATGTGTCAGACACAGAACTAGGATTGGGGATACAGTGATGATCTATACTAGGAATGTGTTGTTGCTCCATGTGAGCACCTATTAGGTACAGATTGAGGTTATTTAACAAAAGGAATTATGCTTAAATAAATTTGGTGTAATTAAAAGGGGACTTGGGGATCAGACCTTTCTTGTGACCTCTTGCTAATTATGTAAATTCTAAGAGGCTCTTTTATTCTCTCTACAATGCCAACAGTGCAGGATTGTTGTAGGAATTAAAGAGAAAATGTATGTGAATATGTCTGGCAGTCAGTGTCCGTTTTTGTTAGTTTTGTTTCTTGGGCCACAGACATGGACATGAATATTTAAATATACTGGCCAGTCCAATTCTGAAACTAAAAACTCTACAATCTCTTCCTCTTCCAGGGGTGTTCCTTCTAATGCTTTTTCTTCTTTACACTCCATTTTGACTGGGCATTGGGTGCTTGAATGACTTCTTTGCAGTGATGAGTTAAGGCAGGCTGTTTTTTGCAGTTAGTTGATTTCTCTGGGACCTGATCAACTGCAAAAGTCCCTAATAGCATTGTGAATGAAACATGTTGCCCACCAAATCAGTAAACAGGATGCTACAGCCATCAAACACTAGAGCCACTTCAGGCGCTGAGCCCTGAGGGAACTCAGGATGGAGACACAGGGTCTGCCAAGCCCTCAGCCACTGCAGCCACCTCCACACATGCACTCTGAGGGAGTTCAAGATGGAGACAAGCAGGATTCTAGCCCCAGATGGCTGAGGCACATATCAAAGGCAAAATTTCAACGAGTCTCAACCCGGTCTTTTGGATCTCCTCATTTGGAACCAACATTTCAGAAAAGTAAATCTTTTCATCATTGGAATCAGTCTTCCATTTGGAACCAACATTTCAGAAGTAAAGAAAATTAGACACACTACAGGAGATCAGACTCTGCTGTATGTAGCTGAAGTCTCTAGATGCCATTGTCCCAGGAGGTAGTTTGTTCATCTATTCACGTATTGGTTTATTCACTCATTTGTTCATTCTAACAAACCTTTGATGACTACTTACGGAGTGCTTTCTATGTGTCAGACACAGAACTAGGATTGGGGATACAGTGATGATCTATACTAGGAATGTGTTGTTGCTCCATGTGAGCACCTATTAGGTACAGATTGAGGTTATTTAACAAAAGGAATTATGCTTAAATAAATTTGGTGTAATTAAAAGGGGACTTGGGGATCAGACCTTTCTTGTGACCTCTTGCTAATTATGTAAATTCTAAGAGGCTCTTTTATTCTCTCTACAATGCCAACAGTGCAGGATTGTTGTAGGAATTAAAGAGAAAATGTATGTGAATATGTCTGGCAGTCAGTGTCCGTTTTTGTTAGTTTTGTTTCTTGGGCCACAGACATGGACATGAATATTTAAATATACTGGCCAGTCCAATTCTGAAACTAAAAACTCTACAATCTCTTCCTCTTCCAGGGGTGTTCCTTCTAATGCTTTTTCTTCTTTACACTCCATTTTGACTGGGCATTGGGTGCTTGAATGACTTCTTTGCAGTGATGAGTTAAGGCAGGCTGTTTTTTGCAGTTAGTTGATTTCTCTGGGACCTGATCAACTGCAAAAGTCCCTAATAGCATTGTGAATGAAACATGTTGCCCACCAAATCAGTAAACAGGATGCTACAGCCATCAAACACTAGAGCCACTTCAGGCGCTGAGCCCTGAGGGAACTCAGGATGGAGACACAGGGTCTGCCAAGCCCTCAGCCACTGCAGCCACCTCCACACATGCACTCTGAGGGAGTTCAAGATGGAGACAAGCAGGATTCTAGCCCCAGATGGCTGAGGCACATATCAAAGGCAAAATTTCAACGAGTCTCAACTCTTGGATCTCCTCATAGAAAAGGTGCTAAATTCATGGACTCGAGGTGTCTGGTTTTCTTTAATTAACAGTAATCGTTCCTTAATTTTTTTAAAAAATAATTTTATTTATTCATTTATTTATTTTTGGCTGTGCTGGGGCATTGTTGCTGCCCAGGCTCTTCTCTAGTTGGGATGAGTGGAGGCTACTTCTTGGTGTGGTTCTTGGGTTTCTTTTTGCATTGGCTCCTCTTGTTGCAAAGCACAACCTCTAGGTGTGCAGACTTCAGTAGCTGCAGAACATGGGCTCAACAGTTGGGGTTCCTAGTCTCTAGAGCATGGCTTAATAGCTGTGGCTCAGGGGTTTAGCTGCTCTGAGGCATGTGGAATCTTCCCAGACCAGAGATTGAACCTGTGTATCCTGCATTGGCAGGCAGATTCTTTACACAGAGCCACCAGGATCCCCAACAGTAATCTTCTGAAGTTCTACCACCTGGTCTTTGTGGGTTTTCCTGGTGGTGCTAGTGGTAGAGAACCTGCTTGCCAATGCAGAAGTTCCGGAAGAGACATAGGGTGGATCCCTGGGTTGGAAAGACCCCTGGAGGAGGGAATGGCAATTCACTCCAGCATTCTTGCCTGGAGAATCCCATGGCCAGAGGTATCTGGTAGGCTATGGTCCATAGGGTCACAAAGAGTCACACACGATTGAAGCAACTTAGCACACATACACCTTGTTTTTGTAGCAAAAACTCCTATAAATCCTGGCTCCTCCCTTGCCTTTTCAGAGCTAGCTGAGAGACTACATCCCAGGCGTAAGTTCTCGATTTCATCCACCAAACAAAACATTAAGTCTCGAATTTTTTTGATAAGTCTCGACATTTTATTTATTTATTTATTTATTTATTTATTTATTTTGGGGCGGGGGTCGGGTTGGGGAGGGAGGGGAGCGGGCGGGCCACTTCTATTGGTCTTTCATTTCTCTGTTTTCATCCGTCTTTGTTCTTTGGCTCCTGTGGGCCTCCCATCGCGGTGGCGTCCGTTGTCGCAGAGCACCAGCTCTGGGCGCATGCGCCCCAGAGCTCCGGCTCGGTGATTGGACACATCAGTCCAGCCGCTGCGCGGCATGTGGGATCTTCCCAAGCCAGGGATCTAACTGGCGCCCCTTGCACTGCAAGGCGGTGTCCTTACCCACTGGACCACCAGGGAAGCCCTCAACAAACATTTATTGAGCACCCTCCAAGTGCCAGAGCCTGTGCTAGTTACTAAGGATTACTCAGATGCATGAAAAATGATTCCTGATCCATGAATATCTTGCAGTTGATTCAAAAGGCAAAGGTAGGCAAAGGTGTAAATGGCTATCAAAGTGGTATTTCAGAGCATGCCTGCAATTCCTAGCTTTGGCTTCTCGAGTCCTCTAATAAATCAATTCAATTTTACTCCTTGAGATAAATCTTTCCATTTGTCATTTGGTCTTTGCCCTTCTTTCTTTCTGCTTTCCCCATCTGTAGATGCTGTTGGTAGGATTCATTTCAGCCTACGAGGATGGCATATTTGGATTTAGTCAAATTTTAAAAAGGACCTGGGGAGGGTAAAATGAGTTCTACCACCTGGTCTTTGTGGGTTTTCCTGGTGGTGCTAGTGGTAGAGAACCTGCTTGCCAATGCAGAAGTTCCGGAAGAGACATAGGGTGGATCCCTGGGTTGGAAAGACCCCTGGAGGAGGGAATGGCAATTCACTCCAGCATTCTTGCCTGGAGAATCCCATGGCCAGAGGTATCTGGTAGGCTATGGTCCATAGGGTCACAAAGAGTCACACACGATTGAAGCAACTTAGCACACATACACCTTGTTTTTGTAGCAAAAACTCCTATAAATCCTGGCTCCTCCCTTGCCTTTTCAGAGCTAGCTGAGAGACTACATCCCAGGCGTAAGTTCTCGATTTCATCCACCAAACAAAACATTAAGTCTCGAATTTTTTTGATAAGTCTCGACATTTTATTTATTTATTTATTTATTTATTTATTTATTTATTTATTTTGGGGCGGGGGTCGGGTTGGGGAGGGAGGGGAGCGGGCGGGCCACTTCTATTGGTCTTTCATTTCTCTGTTTTCATCCGTCTTTGTTCTTTGGCTCCTGTGGGCCTCCCATCGCGGTGGCGTCCGTTGTCGCAGAGCACCAGCTCTGGGCGCATGCGCCCCAGAGCTCCGGCTCGGTGATTGGACACATCAGTCCAGCGGCTCTGATGCATGTGGGATCTTCCCAAGCCAGGGATCTAACTGGCGCCCCTTGCACTGCAAGGCGGTGTCCTTACCCACTGGACCACCAGGGAAGCCCTCAACAAACATTTATTGAGCACCCTCCAAGTGCCAGAGCCTGTGCTAGTTACTAAGGATTACTCAGATGCATGAAAAATGATTCCTGATCCATGAATATCTTGCAGTTGATTCAAAAGGCAAAGGTAGGCAAAGGTGTAAATGGCTATCAAAGTGGTATTTCAGAGCATGCCTGCAATTCCTAGCTTTGGCTTCTCGAGTCCTCTAATAAATCAATTCAATTTTACTCCTTGAGATAAATCTTTCCATTTGTCATTTGGTCTTTGCCCTTCTTTCTTTCTGCTTTCCCCATCTGTAGATGCTGTTGGTAGGATTCATTTCAGCCTACGAGGATGGCATATTTGGATTTAGTCGTGAAAAATGCCTTCTACAAACAATGGCTACACCAAAAGGACGCTGAATCACTGGAAAATGATGCGAGATGTTTTCAATGAGCTTTCCTCTATTTATCATTCTTTGAACAGAATAGCTGCTTTCTAAGGCAGATGAGTCTTTTCTTTTTTTCTTAATAGAACTTTTTTTCTTTTTTCCTCATCATGCCTCTTTTTTATTTATATTTATTTTTCATCCATCTTTTATTCTTTGGCATGTGTGGGCATCCCATTGCAGTGGCCTCTATCGGTGCAGAACAGTGGCTCTAGGCACATGAGCTCAAGAGCGCTGGTTCATAACTGGACACATGAGTCCAGTTGCTCCGTGGCATGTAGGATTTTCCCAGGTCAGGAATTGAACTGGTGCCCCTTGTAGTGCAAGGTGGACTCCTTAACCACTGGACCACCAAGGAAGCCACAGATAAGTCTGTTTTTAAAGGAACTAATTATCCATTTCCAAGGATAATTGTGCTTAGAGTTCCCAGTATCCCTCTTCTGTGTCCTATCTCCCTCCTCCTAGGAAGAAGCAGACTTTTAGAAAGGGATCAGGCACATCACCAGCATGAATAAGTAATGTGGTACCCTCTCATCCACTCATTCACACAGACCCGTGGGGTACAGGCAGAAGATGGAGGAAGAGGGACAAAGGAGGTGACGAAGCCAAACATATATAAAATTGCATTGCCCTTTACCTGATGAACACTTGCTGTGTACCAGGCACTTTCAGAATATTGTCACTAATCCTTACATCAATCCCACACAGTGGAGTTTTCTATCTTGTGTGTGTGTGTGTGTGTGTATGAGGTGAACATCCTCAAAGAAGTAAAGTGATTAGTTCATGAGCATATAGCTAGTAGGTACCTCTTACAAACTTTGTTCTGCCTGATTCTGAAACTTGTTCATTTTAATTACAACTAGACTTTTCAAACTCTATTCCCCCACATGTTGCTTCAGGGCACTTAATACAGTCCACACATGTATATAGAAAATGATTTAGAAAAACATTAAAATGCATTCTGGAGACCACTGATGGGTTATTGAAATCTCTGACTACTTGCTTTTTAGGTAAGTATTAAGTGGTTTTTTAAAAAACATTTAATTTTTATTTATTCATCCATCTTTATTCTTTGGTGTGCATGGGTCTCCCATTGCAGTGGCTTCTCTCATTGCAGAGCACTGGCTCTGGGCACATGCACTCCAGAGCACTGGCTCTTAATTGGTCACACCGATCCAGCAGCTCCACGGTACGTGGGATCCTCCCAGGCCAGGAATTGAACCGGTGCCCCCTGCACTGCAAGGTGGACTCTTTACCCTCTGGACCACCAGGGAAGCCCAAATAAGTGTTTTTTAACTTAACACGTAAGCGTTTTCAGGTTTGATATTGCTTACATCTGCATGTTTTGGAAAGGCAACAGGGACGTCATTTGAAAAATTGGATTTCCTAGGTAGAAGCTACAAGGTTGATAATTACTGACTTATCAATTACACTTCTCTGTTGCCAAGAGATAAATTGCATAATGCATAGCGAACATAGTAAGGATGGTGTCAACAAGTGTAATACAACGTACACAATGAACATCACAGTGTGAATGATAAAACATTGTTAAGCAGGTTGCTCAGAGTAAGACTGTGAGGGGAGGCAAGGGTAGACCTCTTTTGCTTTTTATGTCTATGCCTAAAATATTTTCTATGCATTTGTTGAAACTAATTGTTTCATAGTTGAGCAGTTTTATTCTTTTTTATCTTCACATTCCCCAGTCTTTTTTAAGGTGGAGAATATTTCTGTTGGTTAGGTTTCATGCTTATGAGATCACAGTTTCAAAACACATGTGTGGATGTTGGCTTCATTCAACTTCGTGATCAAATTTTGCACTCCTAACTTGGACCATTTGTTCCAGAAAACCTTCCTTATTTTGAAGAAAACCTGAAAAGATGTTACCTCCATGTGTGAAGAGTAGCCCATACTTGTTTTTCAGATCAGCATAAAATTAAAAAAAAAAAACAAACCCTTCAGATTTCAAAATGAGTTCACTTAGAAGAACTTGATTCTTCAGACTTTCTTTCAGAGACTCCATGGTGGTATGAACTGCTTTAGCTATTATTTGTATTTGGGGAGTCAAGTTCAAGGGTATTTTCAGAGAGAAACTATGACAGAAGTGACCTACACTGAACTTTTGCTCTTACCTCAAACTTTTAGGTGGAGCTGAGTCTGTAGGAGATGACCCTGAAGGATCTCCCCTTCCAGCTTAGAAATTATACTAGTCTAATTTCAATTCTTTCTTGTGAGGCTTTATTTTTAACAAGACAGACTTCTCTTGGCTGCCTTCATCCTCTGTTACATCCTCGTATGTCTCTGAAGATTGGGGGATTTACCCCAGACTAACGGGTACGGGGCTCTTTCCCCAAGGTAAGTGTTTTTAACTTAACACGTAAGCGTTTTCAGGTTTGATATTGCTTACATCTGCATGTTTTGGAAAGGCAACAGGGACGTCATTTGAAAAATTGGATTTCCTAGGTAGAAGCTACAAGGTTGATAATTACTGACTTATCAATTACACTTCTCTGTTGCCAAGAGATAAATTGCATAATGCATAGCGAACATAGTAAGGATGGTGTCAACAAGTGTAATACAACGTACACAATGAACATCACAGTGTGAATGATAAAACATTGTTAAGCAGGTTGCTCAGAGTAAGACTGTGAGGGGAGGCAAGGGTAGACCTCTTTTGCTTTTTATGTCTATGCCTAAAATATTTTCTATGCATTTGTTGAAACTAATTGTTTCATAGTTGAGCAGTTTTATTCTTTTTTATCTTCACATTCCCCAGTCTTTTTTAAGGTGGAGAATATTTCTGTTGGTTAGGTTTCATGCTTATGAGATCACAGTTTCAAAACACATGTGTGGATGTTGGCTTCATTCAACTTCGTGATCAAATTTTGCACTCCTAACTTGGACCATTTGTTCCAGAAAACCTTCCTTATTTTGAAGAAAACCTGAAAAGATGTTACCTCCATGTGTGAAGAGTAGCCCATACTTGTTTTTCAGATCAGCATAAAATTAAAAAAAAAAAAAAAAAAAAAAACCCTTCAGATTTCAAAATGAGTTCACTTAGAAGAACTTGATTCTTCAGACTTTCTTTCAGAGACTCCATGGTGGTATGAACTGCTTTAGCTATTATTTGTATTTGGGGAGTCAAGTTCAAGGGTATTTTCAGAGAGAAACTATGACAGAAGTGACCTACACTGAACTTTTGCTCTTACCTCAAACTTTTAGGTGGAGCTGAGTCTGTAGGAGATGACCCTGAAGGATCTCCCCTTCCAGCTTAGAAATTATACTAGTCTAATTTCAATTCTTTCTTGTGAGGCTTTATTTTTAACAAGACAGACTTCTCTTGGCTGCCTTCATCCTCTGTTACATCCTCGTATGTCTCTGAAGATTGGGCAGCGGTATTTCATCTTTCTTTTGCCATCAGTCACAATGTCTCTATAAGGGAAGACAGCTGCATTTTATGGACATGAAGTGAGGCTCCCTGAGGTCACCTGGCTTGTCCAAACCATATGTGAACTAGGTAGGGCCCAAAGCTAAATATAGCAGCAGGTATCTTTCTGCAAATAAGAAGCAGTGTTAAAGAATCTAGAACCTTTTAATCTTTGTCTTCTGTTGCTATGATTTGGAGGATGAGTGTTTCTGTGTATGTATGTGAGTGTTTGAGTTAAGAGATTGTATTGACTTCAGCTTGGTATCTTAAATATCGAGCACTATGATGGATATAACCTAGTACTTAGTAAATCTGTGTGGAATGGATGAAAGGGCACTAGTAATACAATGTTGTCTGGCAGAAGATAGTGAGGTTTCTATTTTTACCCATCATGGTGCTCTGCCACCCATATCCCTTGCCAAAGTCCATTATTAAGACATACATTTATAACAAGCAATAATCTTTACCAAAACTGCATAGTGGGAAGAGCAACAAATTTACAAGTAGAACATAAATTTCAATCTTTGGGCATCTTCTGTAACTTCTATATGTCTCGACTTCAGTCAAACAACAACAAATAAGGCTGCTTCTACCACTAACCTGGATACTCATGATATTCATTAAGCACTTGCCTCCAGCTGGGGAAAGTGCTAGGTGCCCAGCATGCTGATCGTTGTATTTTATCTGCACCAGCACACCTGAGAGGCTGTCTTTCATTATCTCGGTTTACCCTGGCTAGAGACATTGAGTCTCCAGTCCTACTACACCACCCTTCAGGGAAAGAGAGGTAATGACTCTGGCTAGACCTCCATAAACAGTAGCTATTAAGATGAGGATAATTCAAGAGTCCTTGGGGCATGCAACACAATGACTGCACAGCCTCTTAGTCTGAGTTAGTTGATGAGATCAATTCCCTCCCTGATAACAAAGATAGTCAGTATAAAAGCTATCTCTGCTTGAAGGAAGAGGAAACTTCAGGATGTGTTAGAGGGTGAAGATGTGGGAGGTGATCACATTATTCCAAAATTAAAATTGTCCTTTTGAGAACATACTCTTCAGCATTCAGCTCTGGGGGTGTGTGAAAGTGGGGAACAGAAAATAGCAGCTAAGACACGCTTGATCAATTCCACAAATTACCCATGGTTTATCTTCATGTGTTGTGGGCTTGAATATTACAAGGAGCAGGATGGAACAATTCTTCCTTGCTCTTCTCTTAGGAGAAATCTGTTGCTGAATGTTCAGCCTTCAGGCCGAGTGTGGCATCCCACGATGTTTCAGAGGAGAGCTGCCAGGAGAGAATAATAACACTAGCAGCTTTATCTGCTGACACGAAGGACAGGAATACACTTACAGCCTAGACTTGGCTTCTTGCCTCTTGTTCAGGCACCAAACAGCCTGGTTTACTGACAACCTCCCTGAGACATCCTGGGACACACTCGCTTACTCTAGCACTATTTAAATCTCTCTAGATGGTGTATTGCTTGGTTTCCTCCAAACCAATTATTGCTTTAACCTCACGTCTCATCCTCTGTCTCCCCAGGACTAAAGAAACAAGAAAGTGTACACATCAGAAGCTCTTAACCTGGGTTCTACAGACCTCAACATGAACAGGCTCAGGGCCAATCTTGGACCAAATCTCCGATCTCTCAAAAGGTAAGGGGTCCAGGCTCTCTTGATTTCTTGAGGATCCAGGAGATTAAAAAGTAAATATACCTCAAGAGGGCTAATACAACATTTGCTTATTTTTAACTGTTTATTATTATTTTAGCACACAACAATATGCAGCAATATAAGTGTGCAAAGTCTGAGGTACTTACAGTGTTTATTAAAAAATACAAATTCAGAGTGTATTTCAGGTGGTCTGGTCTCAAGGCACAAATTGTGTGGTGAACGTTTTGTACTTTGTTTTTTTTTTTTTTCAATCCTCAGAATGTGTCTCTGTGAATGCGTGTGTAATCTCATTTCGAAAAGAAGGTTCATGGACTTCCCTGGTGATCCAGTGGTTAAGACTCTGTCTTCCAGTGCAAGGGGTGTGGGTTCCACCTCTGGTCAGGGAGCTAAGACCTCCCATGCCTCACGGCCTAAAATCCAAAACATAAAACAGACATAATATTGCAACAATTTCAATAAAGACTTTAAAATTTTTCTACATTAAAAAAAAGCATAAAGAAAGAAGGTTCATAGTGAAAATTTGAGGATTGCTGGGCATGTGAGCCCCTGGTCACGTGGTCTCCCTGGTGCCTCACTGTACTCAGCCCTTCCTGAGAGGTTCTGTCCCCAACACTGATCGTGAACTTCAAGGCTCATGTATTCATTTCCTGGATTTCCTGATTCTCCAAGCAGTCCATTCTCCGCAGATATTAAGAACTACTTGCCTCAGACTAGCCTAACCTATGAAGTCCAGACCGATGGGCAGAGCTTCGCAATTTTGAGATCCAGACCACTTTTCTTTTAAACTGTAAAACTCTCTTAGCACTGCAATTTAACTTAATATGAAAAGTTTTAAAACATGACTTGCTGTTTTTTTTCCACATGTATCATAATCTTGAAATTCTTCTTGTTTTCTTTATTTGCCACCTCGCCATTCTTATTCTAGAATATGTAAGGCTAAAAACGGGATATCGATTATACTGAATAGGCAGGAGTCCAAACCTAACCCTGTGACTCCACAGCTGTGTGACCCTGTGGAAGTGCTTTCCCTCTCTGGTACTCAGTTTCTACATTTTTCAGGATGAGATGGCAATTCCATTTCACAAGTTCCTTTTAGTTTTAAACTTTAGTTTTAGTTTTAAACTACGATTACTCTTCTTCCTATTCTTTACTTCTTGCCAAACTATTCCCCAAATATTTTAATATACTGTGCTTAGTCGCTCAGTCATGTCTGACTCTTTGTGACCCCATGGAATGCAGCCTCTAATATCCAGCTCCAAAGGTATGTCATGGTGTGCTGGCCTACTTGGTTAGACATAAAATAATTTGCTCTTAACTACAACTAAAACCAGGACTTAGTTGGTATAGATGCAAACTTACTTTCTCCCTTAACCAGATGGCAACTAAATATTTACTTTGTCATCTTGGCAATTAGAGCATTTGGTAAACAGAACATTTCTGATAATACTCAAACCACTATAAAAACTTCAAACAGGAAAACATTTTAACTTTTGGTCCAGGTGGTGCAGTGGTAAAGAATCTGCTAACCAATGCAGGAGATGCAATAGATGCAGGTTCGATCCCTGGGTTGGGAAGATTCCCTGGAGTAGGAAATGGCAACCCACTCTAGTATTCTTTCCTGGAAAATTCCATGGACAGAGGAGCCTGGTTGGCTACGGTACAAGGGGTCCCTAAGAGTCAGACACGACTGCTTACACACGCGCGCACGCGCACACGCACACACACGTAAGTTGCCAGATACAGACCTGCACTGATAGTTTGAGGACACTAGATGGCAATATAAGTGCATCAAATAAAAAACACAGCCTTGATTGGCCCAGCATTAAAATCCCGATGATTGAGGCCAGAACAGGTTAATACATTAGTTAAAGAAACAAAGTCAAATATAATAAGGTGTTGGAGTGTTAGCTAATACTCCGAATATGTTCAGTAACCCAATTCTTAGCGAAAGAAAAGAGTGTTAAATTAGAAATTATTTTATGCTATTGCTGAGTCTATCTTCAAACTAATTCTTGGGGCAAGAGTTGGCAATAAACACATGCATCCCACAAAATGCATGTAATTCACGCTTTTCTCTCCATTTTTGGATTTTGTTTTTGTAAAAATAGCAATTGCTTGGGATGGAGTGTGCTCCGTATATATTATTCATAGATGAAGTACTACATTCTCATTAGGAATGTGAGTCCTAAGATGTTGGTGTTTGAAAGGGGGAAATGGCTGACTTACTGTAAGCTCTTGGCTGGGCCATTATTGACTGGCAGGATCAACTGGAAGCACTTTGTTAGTGGATTAGGTTGCCCTGGAAATGCCTTCCTGAAACTCTAATGATGCACTTAAGGGAACCCTGTGGGACAAGCGTAAAATGTCTCTTTGCAGGCCAGTCTTCCACCAGAGTCCTCCTGCATGGGTAGCTACACTAAAACCAGGACTAAATTTTTAAAAAAGTTGGTATAGATGCAAACTTACTTTCTCCCTTAACCAGATGGCAACTAAATATTTACTTTGTCATCTTGGCAATTAGAGCATTTGGTAAACAGAACATTTCTGATAATACTCAAACCACTATAAAAACTTCAAACAGGAAAACATTTTAACTTTTGGTCCAGGTGGTGCAGTGGTAAAGAATCTGCTAACCAATGCAGGAGATGCAATAGATGCAGGTTCGATCCCTGGGTTGGGAAGATTCCCTGGAGTAGGAAATGGCAACCCACTCTAGTATTCTTTCCTGGAAAATTCCATGGACAGAGGAGCCTGGTTGGCTACGGTACAAGGGGTCCCTAAGAGTCAGACACGACTGCTTACACACGCGCGCACGCGCACACGCACACACACGTAAGTTGCCAGATACAGACCTGCACTGATAGTTTGAGGACACTAGATGGCAATATAAGTGCATCAAATAAAAAACACAGCCTTGATTGGCCCAGCATTAAAATCCCGATGATTGAGGCCAGAACAGGTTAATACATTAGTTAAAGAAACAAAGTCAAATATAATAAGGTGTTGGAGTGTTAGCTAATACTCCGAATATGTTCAGTAACCCAATTCTTAGCGAAAGAAAAGAGTGTTAAATTAGAAATTATTTTATGCTATTGCTGAGTCTATCTTCAAACTAATTCTTGGGGCAAGAGTTGGCAATAAACACATGCATCCCACAAAATGCATGTAATTCACGCTTTTCTCTCCATTTTTGGATTTTGTTTTTGTAAAAATAGCAATTGCTTGGGATGGAGTGTGCTCCGTATATATTATTCATAGATGAAGTACTACATTCTCATTAGGAATGTGAGTCCTAAGATGTTGGTGTTTGAAAGGGGGAAATGGCTGACTTACTGTAAGCTCTTGGCTGGGCCATTATTGACTGGCAGGATCAACTGGAAGCACTTTGTTAGTGGATTAGGTTGCCCTGGAAATGCCTTCCTGAAACTCTAATGATGCACTTAAGGGAACCCTGTGGGACAAGCGTAAAATGTCTCTTTGCAGGCCAGTCTTCCACCAGAGTCCTCCTGGGAAGAGCTGGGAGGGGGCGGGGGCGCATCCAGAGAGACGCTCAGCTGGGTAAGGAAACGGCCCCAGAAAAAGGCTGCAGGTAACACTTTCTTACATGGAAGCAAAGATAATGACTTACTGATATAAACCCTCGTTTTTTTTTTTTTTTTTTTTTTGAGGCTACCAGTGCTTCGTATAGTCTGTATAGTTTTTTGAAGAAGCATCGTTAATTCCAGAGAGACTGAAGGTATGCGTGTATCTATTCATTATTTATTGATTTGCCGGGGTGGGGGTGGCAGTGGGCTGGAGAAGGATAAAAATAAAACAGGTGAGGGCTCTAAGAGAACGTGGTTTAGTCCCCTTTGATTGGGGGAAAAAAAAAAAACTCAAACACCACACTTTGTAGCTTGAATATTGGGGTCATTGGATGTGCTTTTCTTTTCTTTCTTTTTCTTTTTTTAACAAGCTTTAGAGGGACAATTTGCCCTTTGGCAGAAATTCAGTGCATATGCCACGGAATTGTTTGCTGATTTTTTTTTTTTTAACATGACAAATCGCCACGTTCACCTCACCCCTGCGTTGGGGAGTTGTTTCTGGGCGGGTGGTGGCTGTGGAGGTCCGGAGACAGCACGAAAGGGCAAAGCCAAGGCCCTTGGCAACTCCAGACTCCCGAGCAGGACGGGGAGGGAAGCGGCTGCGCAGCGCCGCGTCCCCGCCCCAGCCCCGAGCGCCCGGGAGTCGCGTGCCCATTCTCTCCAAACTAATTCTTGGGGCAAGAGTTGGCAATAAACACATGCATCCCACAAAATGCATGTAATTCACGCTTTTCTCCATTTTGGATTTTGTTTTTGTAAAAATAGCAATTGCTTGGGATGGAGTGTGCTCCGTATATATTATTCATAGATGAAGTACTACATTCTCATTAGGAATGTGAGTCCTAAGATGTTGGTGTTTGAAAGGGGGAAATGGCTGACTTACTGTAAGCTCTTGGCTGGGCCATTATTGACTGGCAGGATCAACTGGAAGCACTTTGTTAGTGGATTAGGTTGCCCTGGAAATGCCTTCCTGAAACTCTAATGATGCACTTAAGGGAACCCTGTGGGACAAGCGTAAAATGTCTCTTTGCAGGCCAGTCTTCCACCAGAGTCCTCCTGGGAAGAGCTGGGAGGGGGCGGGGGCGCATCCAGAGAGACGCTCAGCTGGGTAAGGAAACGGCCCCAGAAAAAGGCTGCAGGTAACACTTTCTTACATGGAAGCAAAGATAATGACTTACTGATATAAACCCTCGTTTTTTTTTTTTTTTTTTTGAGGCTACCAGTGCTTCGTATAGTCTGTATAGTTTTTTGAAGAAGCATCGTTAATTCCAGAGAGACTGAAGGTATGCGTGTATCTATTCATTATTTATTGATTTGCCGGGGTGGGGGTGGCAGTGGGCTGGAGAAGGATAAAAATAAAACAGGTGAGGGCTCTAAGAGAACGTGGTTTAGTCCCCTTTGATTGGGGGAAAAAAAAAAAAACTCAAACACCACACTTTGTAGCTTGAATATTGGGGTCATTGGATGTGCTTTTCTTTTCTTTCTTTTTCTTTTTTTAACAAGCTTTAGAGGGACAATTTGCCCTTTGGCAGAAATTCAGTGCATATGCCACGGAATTGTTTGCTGATTTTTTTTTTTTTAACATGACAAATCGCCACGTTCACCTCACCCCTGCGTTGGGGAGTTGTTTCTGGGCGGGTGGTGGCTGTGGAGGTCCGGAGACAGCACGAAAGGGCAAAGCCAAGGCCCTTGGCAACTCCAGACTCCCGAGCAGGACGGGGAGGGAAGCGGCTGCGCAGCGCCGCGTCCCCGCCCCAGCCCCGAGCGCCCGGGAGTCGCGTGCCCACGGCCGGAGCGCGGCGTCCCCGTGCCGTCCTGCCGACCCGTCCCCGCGGCGGACGTGACTCGAAGCTGCCTCCGCTCTCTCCAAGCCATATTCCTTTAAGATGATGTAATAGTCATTTCCCTGGATGGTTTCTTGCCCGCACTGCTGAAACAACAGCATCCGAACTGCACCGGTAACTGTGGAACCACCCAGCTCCGCCGCCGGAGAAGCCCGAGCCCCCCGCCGGCATCACTGCGCCGCGGCGGCTGCCCGCTCCCACCTGGCTGGGAATATGGGAGCCCGCTTGCCCTTGCCGGCAGGTGGGGTGGCTACCGGGGACCCCAGCAGGGCACATCTGTCTTTCTGCTGCTGGGCTTTCTGAAAAGCTTCTAAGTCCCGGCACCTCTTGCAACTCTTCTGTTTGAAGGACTCTTTCCGAAGGTTTAATTTTTTTTTTTGTTCCTCCTGGAGAAGCTTTGTGTATTTTTTTCCCTCTGCCTTGCTTCTTCAATCCAACCGCCTCTCGTCACGGTTTAACTTTTTGGTGACTTGTTTTAACTTGAGATGGGGAGTGAATAAATACATACGTATACACAAATTTACATTTATATAAATATATATGTGTGTGTATATATAGATAGATAATTATTGTTTTCTAAGAGCACAACCGTCTGGCACTTTTCATTGATACCTCGTTTACCTCTTTGGGATTTGACAAGCTCCAGACTGTGTGTGTGGCTGTGGATCTGGACTGCTTTGCAAATGGGTATTTCTTCACAAGAGCTGCTTCCAGGACGCACTGAGGTAAGTTCCCAGGCTTATGGCTTTTCCTGTCCAGCTGGGGGAAGGAAAAACAATCTCCTTTTAGAAGTTGAAACTTGCATATTCCTTTTAATGCAGAAATCTGAATGTTTTTAATATACCTCACCCCTGCGTTGGGGAGTTGTTTCTGGGCGGGTGGTGGCTGTGGAGGTCCGGAGACAGCACGAAAGGGCAAAGCCAAGGCCCTTGGCAACTCCAGACTCCCGAGCAGGACGGGGAGGGAAGCGGCTGCGCAGCGCCGCGTCCCCGCCCCAGCCCCGAGCGCCCGGGAGTCGCGTGCCCACGGCCGGAGCGCGGCGTCCCCGTGCCGTCCTGCCGACCCGTCCCCGCGGCGGACGTGACTCGAAGCTGCCTCCGCTCTCTCCAAGCCATATTCCTTTAAGATGATGTAATAGTCATTTCCCTGGATGGTTTCTTGCCCGCACTGCTGAAACAACAGCATCCGAACTGCACCGGTAACTGTGGAACCACCCAGCTCCGCCGCCGGAGAAGCCCGAGCCCCCCGCCGGCATCACTGCGCCGCGGCGGCTGCCCGCTCCCACCTGGCTGGGAATATGGGAGCCCGCTTGCCCTTGCCGGCAGGTGGGGTGGCTACCGGGGACCCCAGCAGGGCACATCTGTCTTTCTGCTGCTGGGCTTTCTGAAAAGCTTCTAAGTCCCGGCACCTCTTGCAACTCTTCTGTTTGAAGGACTCTTTCCGAAGGTTTAATTTTTTTTTTTGTTCCTCCTGGAGAAGCTTTGTGTATTTTTTTCCCTCTGCCTTGCTTCTTCAATCCAACCGCCTCTCGTCACGGTTTAACTTTTTGGTGACTTGTTTTAACTTGAGATGGGGAGTGAATAAATACATACGTATACACAAATTTACATTTATATAAATATATATGTGTGTGTATATATAGATAGATAATTATTGTTTTCTAAGAGCACAACCGTCTGGCACTTTTCATTGATACCTCGTTTACCTCTTTGGGATTTGACAAGCTCCAGACTGTGTGTGTGGCTGTGGATCTGGACTGCTTTGCAAATGGGTATTTCTTCACAAGAGCTGCTTCCAGGACGCACTGAGGTAAGTTCCCAGGCTTATGGCTTTTCCTGTCCAGCTGGGGGAAGGAAAAACAATCTCCTTTTAGAAGTTGAAACTTGCATATTCCTTTTAATGCAGAAATCGAATAGAAATGTTTTTAATATTAAATGCTGGAGAGAGAAGGACACGGATAAATATGTAGACATAGAACAGCTTGAGAGAAGCTAGAATTTAGCTGAAGAACGGCTGAAATCAGTCATTCCAGGGCTGCTTATGTAAAATAATCTCTCCCTCCCTCCCTTACAGCTTCCCTCCCTCCTTCTCCCTCCCTCTCCTCTCTCCAGCAGTCTATTTTTTTTTTTTTTTTTCTGACTCATGCTGGGTTTGAGGAAATAATTTTCTCTTTTCCTTCAGACAGACCTCTCAGTAACTGGGGACCTGGCTGGCTTTGCCTACTCAGCTTGGGGAAAAACTGGATGCAGATGAGTTGATTCTATTCCATGAAGTCATAGCTCACCACCTGAAAGGGTTTAAACTACTTTGGTAGCATCACTTCACCTGTGGACTCTGAAATTTTGCTTTCTTGGGAAAAAAAAAAAAAAAACTGGATAAGAGGAGGTCGTTTTAACAAGTTAACATTCTCTTCCTCCCTTACAAGTTGCTGCAAAGGATCAGGCTGTGACTCCTTTGGATCATACCTTCACATCATAGGAGAAGAAAAAGAAGAAAGGGACCATGGCTCTGAGTGGCAACTGTAGTCGTTATTATGCTCGAGAACAAGGGGCTGCAGTTCCCAACTCCTTCCCTGAGGTTGTGGAGCTGAATGTTGGGGGTCAAGTTTATTTCACTCGCCATTCCACGTTAACAAGCATCCCTCATTCCCTCCTGTGGAAAATGTTTTCCCCAAAGAGAGACACAACTAACGATCTAGCCAAGGACTCCAAGGGAAGGTTTTTCATCGACAGAGATGGATTCTTGTTCCGTTATATTCTGGACTATCTCAGGGACAGGCAGGTGGTCCTGCCTGATCACTTTCCAGAAAGGGGAAGACTGAAAAGAGAAGCTGAGTACTTCCAGCTCCCAGACTTGGTCAAACTCCTGACTCCCGATGAAATCAAGCAAAGCCCAGATGAATTCTGCCACAGCGACTTTGAAGATGCCTCCCAAGGAAGTGACACGAGAATCTGTCCCCCTTCCTCGCTGCTCCCTGCTGACCGCAAGTGGGGTTTTATCACTGTTGGGTACAGGGGGTCCTGCACCATGGGCAGGGAGGGGCAGGCAGATGCCAAGTTTCGGAGAGTTCCCCGGATTTTGGTTTGTGGAAGGATTTCCTTGGCGAAGGAGGTCTTTGGAGAAACTTTGAATGAGAGCCGAGACCCGGACCGAGCCCCAGAAAGATACACATCCCGATTTTATCTCAAATTCAGGCATCTGGAAAGGGCTTTTGATATGTTGTCAGAATGTGGATTCCACATGGTGGCCTGTAACTCCTCAGTGACAGCATCATTCATCAACCAGTACACAGATGACAAGATCTGGTCAAGTTACACTGAGTATGTCTTCTACCGTAAGTACAGAGGGTTCTTGTTGTTTTTCATGTGTATGAATTTGCTTCACAGATACATGTTCAAATATATGGTGTGCATGTTCAGTCTATGTCTAAGGAATGCTGTTTGGGGACTTTTTTTGCATCTTGAGGTATTGCTGGAGGGTTGGAGATTATAAGCAGCTCTCATGTCTTACCTAAGGCAACTTTTGTTTTCCCAGTCAAGTCACAGAATAGTTAAAGGCCTCAAAAACCACAGGGTTCTAACAGTGTTGGTACAGGTAATATGTGGAAGGGCACAGACATGGATGTCCGTCGGTCAGATATTGAACTGTGAAGATAAGGGGATGATTAGAGCTTGACTGTTGGGGGTCAAGTTTATTTCACTCGCCATTCCACGTTAACAAGCATCCCTCATTCCCTCCTGTGGAAAATGTTTTCCCAAAGAGAGACACAACTAACGATCTAGCCAAGGACTCCAAGGGAAGGTTTTCATCGACAGAGATGGATTCTTGTTCCGTTATATTCTGGACTATCTCAGGGACAGGCAGGTGGTCCTGCCTGATCACTTTCCAGAAAGGGGAAGACTGAAAAGAGAAGCTGAGTACTTCCAGCTCCCAGACTTGGTCAAACTCCTGACTCCCGATGAAATCAAGCAAAGCCCAGATGAATTCTGCCACAGCGACTTTGAAGATGCCTCCCAAGGAAGTGACACGAGAATCTGTCCCCCTTCCTCGCTGCTCCCTGCTGACCGCAAGTGGGGTTTTATCACTGTTGGGTACAGGGGGTCCTGCACCATGGGCAGGGAGGGGCAGGCAGATGCCAAGTTTCGGAGAGTTCCCCGGATTTTGGTTTGTGGAAGGATTTCCTTGGCGAAGGAGGTCTTTGGAGAAACTTTGAATGAGAGCCGAGACCCGGACCGAGCCCCAGAAAGATACACATCCCGATTTTATCTCAAATTCAGGCATCTGGAAAGGGCTTTTGATATGTTGTCAGAATGTGGATTCCACATGGTGGCCTGTAACTCCTCAGTGACAGCATCATTCATCAACCAGTACACAGATGACAAGATCTGGTCAAGTTACACTGAGTATGTCTTCTACCGTAAGTACAGAGGGTTCTTGTTGTTTTTCATGTGTATGAATTTGCTTCACAGATACATGTTCAAATATATGGTGTGCATGTTCAGTCTATGTCTAAGGAATGCTGTTTGGGGACTTTTTTTGCATCTTGAGGTATTGCTGGAGGGTTGGAGATTATAAGCAGCTCTCATGTCTTACCTAAGGCAACTTTTGTTTTCCCAGTCAAGTCACAGAATAGTTAAAGGCCTCAAAAACCACAGGGTTCTAACAGTGTTGGTACAGGTAATATGTGGAAGGGCACAGACATGGATGTCCGTCGGTCAGATATTGAACTGTGAAGATAAGGGGATGATTAGAGCTTGACTGTTGGTTCCCAGGAGCTTGGTAGACTCAGAGTGGCTGATGTGCTGTTGGCTGTTCTTTCATCTGAACTTTGGGGTCGGTTAAGCTGGTTACTGTAGACTGGCTTTCCTCAGCGATGTTGAAAACGCACATGGGTGTTGCACTGAATGACGTGATCTTGGCTAGATGGCAGTATAGACTGACAAAAGACCCCTTCCCCCGCCACTCCCTAAATCTGAAATTTGCCTTTTTAGGCCTTACGAATTTGTGATTTGATGCCTTAGCAAATTGTACTGAGATTTGAGTTGCACGGTAGAGTTAATTAAGTGGAGCTGCATTTAGGATTCACCTGAAAGGAATGAATCCTTGAGAACTGTCAATCACAGGGCAATCATCTTCAGACAGCTGAGGTGATAGAGTCACTGACATGAAAGGAAATCAGAAGAGAAAAAAAGAGAAAGGAAACCATTGTACTGAAGCCTTTATAGTTAGAGGTACTTAGAGTCAGTCCATTTGTTTAAATGACCATTTACTGTACAGAACACCTTGTTTTAAGACTTACTCTAAATTGACTAGAAGCCATTGATCTCTGAAAGGAGAACAGTCAGTCAGTCTGTAAAGTTTAGTGCTTGATGAATAACTGATTTTCAACAGGTCTGGGAGCTGAGTGAGTGAATTCCATAAGAAATATGTTTCCAGTTTGTCTCTATTCTTATTTTAAGGCAAATCCATAAACTTTGAGGTTTAAAATATCAAAATGTCTCTACACATAAAGGTATGGCTAAGGTATGGCTATGATTTTTGCCTACACGTGTATGTTTATTCATTTGGAGATGGTGTTGGAAGCCTGGTGACAAGGCCTGTGGAAACCGAGTTATTCTATACTGGGTTATCACAGATTTGGTTCTGAGAAGTGAAGACACAGGATTGTATGAAAAGAACAGCCTGTGGAGAAAAGAGAAATCAGCTAGTAGATCAGCCGTGTTCTGATGGGTTGTAACAAACATTATTTGGTCCACTACACCAATCTATGGCCTTATCTAGGCTTTACCTTCCTTTGTGTTAGGCCTTAGTGGACAGTTTCTGCTTTCTTCCTACTGGTGAATTTTTCTCTAGTGTAGAGATGGAGCTTTTTAACTTTAGCGTTCCATAAAGGAATTTGACATTATCCGTGATTCCAAAGAGCAGATATGTTCCAACTTGGGAAAATATGCATCTTTGTGTTTCAATCTAGATTTGTGATATTTAACTTGTTTCCCAGTTTCTAATATTTGAATACAGTCTCTTCAGAGACTTCAGTCAAATAAAATAAAACATATCAGCCAGACCCCCTCAGAAAGATGAAGTCTTTCGAGTCTAATCACTTGCTTATCTAAATGAGACTCAGAACCGGAATGTATTTGCCTGCTAGCTCAGTGATATTTCTGTGTTCATCAAGAACTCATCTCTGTAATACTATGACCTCTGTAGATTGCTCTGGACAGACTCTGCTCTCTGATCATATACTCACTCCCTGTTTTGTTGTATTACTTAGAGGATCCAAGGAGCAGTTTGCCCTCTATCACTCCATGGACAGGCTAGCACACACACAGCAACTTCATATTGCATGACACGTACACTGCATGTGATATACTTGCTCTTTGTATCTATCAACCAGAGCTAAGTGTTAACTCTTCCTCCATCTTAGGATCAATAAAGCTGACAGCTGGCTTTCTCGGGTACATGACAGCTTCCATGCAGATGCTTAGCCATAATTATTTAATTAGAAGCTGCCAACTGTGCCTCTATAAGCATTAATTCATCAGGCTGTTGTGCTTGGGTTAATGGACCAAAACTCTGGGAGGTGCTCTGAGGCAGGGAGTTGCCTGTATGCAAAGATGCACCAAGCCCCGCCAGTCAGCCAATGGCAAGCCCCTAGCCACTGCAGGCATTGCAGAGGGCATAGACCCCTTCAAGCCACGCTAGGTCTAAAGGGGCAGAGTGTGTCTCAGGGAGCGCCTCCCCCATTCTGAAAAAACCAACCAATCAACTAACAGAAAATATGCTCTTTACTGGGGATCTCAACTTCCTCCTTGGTTATAAAAACATCAGTATATAAAGATATAGTTAGAAGACCATAGATATAGATATGTGGTGACAAGTTTCTTAGTTTCAAGGAATGAACTCCAAGCAGTCATACTCTTCTGATAACCATGGGGCAGTGCAGAGTCCCTTTACCTGGATCCATATCACAGTAAAAAGTGAACAGAAAGAAATGAATACATTGCATATGGTTGACAGTCATGGGAGGGATCCCTTCTTCCTCTGTGTGTCAGTTTCTTCTAGATTGTTCCAGGGAGGTCTGTCAATTATAAACAGGTTAGATTTTTGCCTCAATCAGTCTTCATATAAATATAGAATTGATTATGAACATCAGGTAGTTTTTTTTTAAATTTTGGCCTCTTTATTGATTTTTTATTCATTTATTTTCATCTATCTTTATTCTTTGGCATACATGGGCCTCCCATTGCAGTGGCCTCCCTCGTTGCGGAGCACCCGCTCTGGGCGCGTGAGCTTCAGAGTGCTTTGGACACACTGGTCTGTTCTGCAGCACGTGGGATCTTCCCAGGCCAGGGATCGAAGCAGTGCCCCTTGCACTGCAAGGCAGACTCTACCCACTGGACCACTTGGGAAGCCAAACATCAGATAGTTTTGACGGAATGTTTAATGTAGGACCACAAACAAAGTCAACAGGTGCTTGTTTGTGTTCAACAGGGTGGCAAGAAATGTGTTTGTTTACATTGCTTATACACCGAAATACAGTGTGTGAGATACCATGGATTATGATTCACTTACCAGTAAATAAGAAAGTGTGAGTGGTAATAGGAACATAGAAATGTCCGTCTTAGGGTTGGATCCTTAGGAAATGTTTTTCCGGCTGTTGTGCTTGGGTTAATGGACCAAAACTCTGGGAGGTGCTCTGAGGCAGGAGTTGACTGTATGCAAAGATGCACCAAGCCCCGCCAGTCAGCCAATGGCAAGCCCCTAGCCACTGCAGGCATTGCAGAGGGCATAGACCCCTTCAAGCCACGCTAGGTCTAAAGGGGCAGAGTGTGTCTCAGGGAGCGCCTCCCCCATTCTGAAAAAACCAACCAATCAACTAACAGAAAATATGCTCTTTACTGGGGATCTCAACTTCCTCCTTGGTTATAAAAACATCAGTATATAAAGATATAGTTAGAAGACCATAGATATAGATATGTGGTGACAAGTTTCTTAGTTTCAAGGAATGAACTCCAAGCAGTCATACTCTTCTGATAACCATGGGGCAGTGCAGAGTCCCTTTACCTGGATCCATATCACAGTAAAAAGTGAACAGAAAGAAATGAATACATTGCATATGGTTGACAGTCATGGGAGGGATCCCTTCTTCCTCTGTGTGTCAGTTTCTTCTAGATTGTTCCAGGGAGGTCTGTCAATTATAAACAGGTTAGATTTTTGCCTCAATCAGTCTTCATATAAATATAGAATTGATTATGAACATCAGGTAGTTTTTTTTTAAATTTTGGCCTCTTTATTGATTTTTTATTCATTTATTTTCATCTATCTTTATTCTTTGGCATACATGGGCCTCCCATTGCAGTGGCTTCCCTCGTTGCGGAGCCCCCGCTCTGGGCGCGTGAGCTTCAGAGTGCTTTGGACACACTGGTCTGTTCTGCAGCACGTGGGATCTTCCCAGGCCAGGGATCGAAGCAGTGCCCCTTGCACTGCAAGGCAGACTCTACCCACTGGACCACTTGGGAAGCCAAACATCAGATAGTTTTGACGGAATGTTTAATGTAGGACCACAAACAAAGTCAACAGGTGCTTGTTTGTGTTCAACAGGGTGGCAAGAAATGTGTTTGTTTACATTGCTTATACACCGAAATACAGTGTGTGAGATACCATGGATTATGATTCACTTACCAGTAAATAAGAAAGTGTGAGTGGTAATAGGAACATAGAAATGTCCGTCTTAGGGTTGGATCCTTGGAGAAGGAAATGCAATCCACCACATTATTCTTGCCTGGAAAAATTCATGGACAGAGAAGTCTGGTGAGCTACAGTCCATGGAATCTCAAATATATATATTTGGGTCTTCCCTAATGACTCAGTGGTGTGGAATCTGCCTTGCATGCAGGAGACCCCGTTCCAACCTTGGGTTGGGAAGATCTCCCTGGAAGAGGTCATGGCAACCCACTCACATACTCTTGCCTGGAGATTTCCATGGATGGAGGAGCCTATCAGGCTGCAGTCGATGGGGTCACAAAGAGTTAGATATGACTGAAGTGACTAAGTAGCTGCAGTAGCAGCAACGTTGGCTCACAAAGTATTTTAGTTGTTTTAATTTGAAACAATGAGAAGGTATTTTTCCTCCTTTCTAATCCAGCTAGGTAAATAGTTACCTTTTTTCTCTCCAAGTGTTGAATGGAAGGTGGTATCATACACATCTGGGGATGTCTTCTTGACTCACCTACAGATGAAATGTGAGTTAATTTGGAAGAGAGATATCTTGATAATGAATCAATAGCCATTCACACCACTTAGGAACAAAATCACAGGTGCATGGAAATAAATGATGCTCTTATTTAGAGCCCTCTTCCAGTGCCCTAGAGAGTGGGACGGAGGTTCTTCCTTGAAGATTACGTACATTTCCTTAATCTTATTCCCGTGAGTAAATTACTTCAGACGAATGCCTGAAAGCCTTCAGATTCAAAGGCATTCGCCTCTAACAGAATTGCGATAACCTGACCACAAGTATGGAGTTCATTCATGAGATCCCAAAACATGAACTCTGAGTTCTGTGGATTATAGATAGAGACTTCAATTCATTGCCTTTTCAGCACGTTACTGCTCGTAGGTCCTTTTTAACCTTTTTTTCTTGTTACTTGGTTTCCTTACATTTAAAGGTTTTTTTCTTTTCTATAAAAGTTTCTAAATCGCTTTATATGCATAGTATATATCTTCAGGGTGGTTGATTGAGATGGGGGTGTGGGGAAAAGTAGATCAGGAAATGATTTCTCACTTAGAATTCAGCTGCATGACCTTGTCTTGGGAAGAAATAGTGGTTGTAGCCATCGTGAGTAACTTACCCAATGTTGATTTTAAAAGCTTCTGTACAAGGCTTTTTCTTTTTTTAAAGCAAAGCAAGTGGAAAAGCATCTATCATGAGGTAGTTCTAGCTCTCTTTTTTTCTGGCTCCTCAAAAGTTATCAAGAATAACTTCAATTTTTATTGCCCATAGATTTATGATATTGGCACATTAAAAATGAAGTCACAAAACAGCAAAGTCCAAACTGTGAAGATCTGGTCATTATTATACCTACCTCTCCTCTTTCTGTTATGTTTTTCTGCCTTTTCCATCTTAGATGCTTCCCTTTCCTCATACTTTCATCATTCCTGCTTTCAAGTTCTTTCTCTTTAGGCCATGATCAAGACATCAGTAAAAATTCTGTCCTGTCATTATAGTTAGAACAGTTTCAGAGATTTTTGTACATAAGAAACCTTTTAATAGTTGTGGATCAGGTGATTTTGTATGCCAAAGGGAGTGTTCTTAAGACTTGAGCCTTCTTAATTTATAATTTAAATATATAGCCTAATCTATGTATAAGGTTTTATCATGAGGTCTGTGTAGACCTTGCTTGGGGAGAAACTGGCGAGTGATGATCAAGGACAGGGTCTGTGGGTATCATTTTTTCTTGTCTATTTAAGATACTGTTCTCTGGCCATTGGGTTCAATGCAATAGTTATATAAGCACGTTAGTTGTTGTTGTTGTTCATTCACTAAGTTGTACAGGACACATTGTGACCCCAGGGACGGCAGCACACCAGGCTTCCCTGTCCTTCACTATTTCCCAAGTTTGCTCAAACTTATGTGCATCGAGTCGGTGATGCTCTCTAACCATCTCATCCTCTGTCATCCTCTTCTCCTCCTGCATGTTAGGAACATATTCTGTTATGCCATTTTCACTTTCTTGCTGAACAAGATATGTTACCTGAACCCGATTCCTTTTAAGGGATGATTTGAGAAGTTTCTTCCCAAGTCTCTGGCCTCCTTGAGTGAATTTGACCACAAGAGAAGTGTCAGTATGTGAGCAGAAAGGGAGAGATCTCTGGGATGGCCCTCAAGTGCCTCAATATGTTAAAAACATGTGTGTGTGTGTGTGTGTGTGTGTGTGTGTATTTTTGGGGGAAGAGTATTCCAAATGATTCTGACAACCTAGTGAGATTTGGATCTTACCAAAAGAATTATAAATAGAGAAAGTGCCACAGAGCTCCGTTTGGAACACCTCCAAACACAAAGGAGTGGAGTGGAGTGATTGGCCAGAGGAGAGTACCAGGCCCATGCACAGAAACAGTTCTTTGGAATAGAGAGGTGATACTCAGTCTCTGCATCGCAGCTGACTGCTGCTCTTTTCTTGGGTCTTTTTGATCTAGCTTTCCTCAAATACTGCATTTCTTGGCAAGTCAGCTAAAACATTTTAGTATAGAAATTTTCAAACACATCCAAATGTAGAAACACCCAACTCCAAAAATTACAATGATTATTACAAGGCTAATCTTGTTTCCTATATATTCCTACCACTTCCTCTTCTGAACGCACTGGATTATTCTGAAACAAATTTCAAGTATTAATCATTTCATTCATCCGTAAATGCTGTATGTCTCAGAAATAAAATAAATACCACTATCACATATAAAATTAATAATTCTTTAATATCTTCTAATATCTAGTTGGTGTTCAAACCTTGACTTTTCTCACAATTTTTTAAAGTTTTATTTAAATGAATTATTTATTTTTGGTTGCACTGGGTCTTCGTGTTGTCACATGGGCTTTTCTCTAGTTTCAGCAAGCAGGTGGTCCTCTCTAGTTGCGGTGTACATGCCTCTTATTGCAGTGACTTCTCTTGTTGCAGAGCATGGGCTCTAGGCTTGGGGGCTTCAGTAGTTGTGGCTCACAGGCATGTGGAATCCCCCTGGCCAGGGATTGAACCTGTGTCCCCTGCAGTGGCAGGCAGATTCTTTTCTACTGAGCCATCAGGGATGTCCCCATCCATCTTCTTTTATTGCTATTTTTTTTTCCAAAAATTTTTGCATATGACATTACCACAAAGTGGCAGAATTCTAAGACTTGATCAGGTTCAAGTTCAGAATTTCTTGCAAGAAACCTTCACAAACGTTGGCAAGTCCATTTTAAATTTGCTTTGGCAGATTGAAATGCTATATATTTTGGAAGCAAGACACCTTTTTACTGTTAATTTCTCATAATCATCATTTGGCCAAATAACCATTGAAACCTATTCTCTCCATTATTCACTTGGATTCTGATGTTATAGCAGGCTTCTGCTTTCCCTTTTAATCAATGAAGAACTGCGAGTGGTTCCATTGCTGTTCTTGTCATCAGGCTGGGCTACCATCAGGGACGCAGATGGGCACTGACTGGTGTTCACTGGGAGGGAGAATCATAGTGAGTGGGAACGTTTGACCCTTGGTTATTCTGATTTTGTACTCTTGGATTCTTTCAACTGTGAGGAAACTCCACTGAACTCTTACATGTTTCTAAACCTCTGCTTGCATTCTTTATCTCAGTTAATGGCTTCATCACTTGCCATGTTCCCTGGGGAAGAATAAAACCTGTGTGGCTCTTCTTTCTCCCTATTTCTCCATTCTCCCAAGTTCAGTTGGTTCTTTTTCTTCATCCACCTCCAATCCATCCAGTTCTTCCCATCTCCATGATACTGCTCTGGCCTAGGCCATTGGTATTGCTTTCCTTGACTATTTCAGAAAAGTTGAAATTGTCCTCCACACCACATCTGGTGTGGTCCCCTTTGGGTCTCATCTGCCAGCTGCTGCTATGCTGAGATTTCTAAAATGTGAGCCTGACTATGTCACCCCTTAACATGAATCATAGCCGTTGATGAAATGACTGCTGCTTCTATCTCTCACCTCTTCTGATGCCCATTTGCTTTATGCATTGTTTTTTTCTGGCCACTTCTATTGGTCTTTCATTTCCATCTTTGTTCTTTGGCCTCTGTGGACCTCCCATCACAGTGGCCTCCCTTGCTGCAGAGCACGGGCTCTGTGCGCATGCGCTCCAGAGCTCCGGCTTGGTAGTTGGACACATTGGTCAAGTCACTCCACGGCACGTGCAATCCTCCCAGGTCAGGGATCGAACCGGTGCCCCCTGCACTGCAAGGCAATGTCCCTACCCACTGGGCCACCAGAGAAGCCCTGCCTCACGCATTGTTAATTTAACCTCAACTCCTGAATGCCGTTAAACACTTGCTTCTTCAATTTTGTGCATAATATTCCCTCTGCCTGGAACTCTGCCTCTGCCAGTTTTGATGAAATACTTCAGGACCCAATCTACAGTTTTACCGGAAGCTTTTCTAGCCCACCATGTCTAGATTAGACACTTCGCTCTTTTTTTTTTTTTTTTTTTTTTTACATTTTATTTTTACAGAGTTTTGTTGTTTACAGATATGTATAATCTGAGATTAGTCATATGTATATACCTAGCCCCCTCCCTCCTCCACCCCCCTCCTAGTACCCCTGACTCCACCCTCCAGGCCGTCGCACAGCACCCCTGCAGGATCCCCTATTCCCACAGCACAATGACAATAGCTGTCTTTTTCACATATGATGGTATAAGGTTCCATGTTACTCCCTCTTCACCTCCTACCTGCTGTTCATTCTCCACAATGTCCATATGTAGATTAGACAGCTCTCACCTTTGCTCCATAGGACCCTATTTTCCTTTACCATGGCACCAACAAGGCTGTGGCTCACTTGCTTATTTAAACTGTTTCTGTAACAGTAGACTGCAAGTTCTGCAAAGGTAGGAGCTATCAGTCACATTCATTGTGATATACCTAGCCCAGAACCTGGCAAAACTATAAGTACTCCATAAATATTTCTCAAAAAAAGGAAGCTAAATGTCCATTTCAGACTTCTGTTTTTTAAAATGTATATGTGTGTGTATATATAGAGAGAGATAGATGGATAGATAGATAGATATTTAATTGGAGGATAATTGTTTTACAATGTTGTGTTAGTTTCTCCTGTACAATGTGAATCAGCCATAAGTAAATATATATCCTCCCACTTAAGCCCTCCCCCTTTGTTCTTTGGCCTCTGTGGACCTCCCATCACAGTGGCCTCCCTTGTGCAGAGCACGGGCTCTGTGCGCATGCGCTCCAGAGCTCCGGCTTGGTAGTTGGACACATTGGTCAAGTCACTCCACGGCACGTGCAATCCTCCCAGGTCAGGGATCGAACCGGTGCCCCCTGCACTGCAAGGCAATGTCCCTACCCACTGGGCCACCAGAGAAGCCCTGCCTCACGCATTGTTAATTTAACCTCAACTCCTGAATGCCGTTAAACACTTGCTTCTTCAATTTTGTGCATAATATTCCCTCTGCCTGGAACTCTGCCTCTGCCAGTTTTGATGAAATACTTCAGGACCCAATCTACAGTTTTACCGGAAGCTTTTCTAGCCCACCATGTCTAGATTAGACACTTCGCTCTTTTTTTTTTTTTTTTTTTTTTTACATTTTATTTTTACAGAGTTTTGTTGTTTACAGATATGTATAATCTGAGATTAGTCATATGTATATACCTAGCCCCCTCCCTCCTCCACCCCCCTCCTAGTACCCCTGACTCCACCCCTCCAGGCTGTCGCACAGCACCCCTGCAGGATCCCCTATTCCCACAGCACAATGACAATAGCTGTCTTTTTCACATATGATGGTATAAGGTTCCATGTTACTCCCTCTTCACCTCCTACCTGCTGTTCATTCTCCACAATGTCCATATGTAGATTAGACAGCTCTCACCTTTGCTCCATAGGACCCTATTTTCCTTTACCATGGCACCAACAAGGCTGTGGCTCACTTGCTTATTTAAACTGTTTCTGTAACAGTAGACTGCAAGTTCTGCAAAGGTAGGAGCTATCAGTCACATTCATTGTGATATACCTAGCCCAGAACCTGGCAAAACTATAAGTACTCCATAAATATTTCTCAAAAAAAGGAAGCTAAATGTCCATTTCAGACTTCTGTTTTTTAAAATGTATATGTGTGTGTATATATATAGAGAGAGATAGATAGATAGATAGATAGATATTTAATTGGAGGATAATTGTTTTACAATGTTGTGTTAGTTTCTCCTGTACAATGTGAATCAGCCATAAGTAAATATATATCCCCTCCCACTTAAGCCTCCCTCCCACCCACCTCTCCCCCATCCCACCCCTCTAAGTCATCACAGAGCAGACTTCTGTTTTGGTTCTAGGTGCCACTGTCTTCAACCTGCCATTACATCATCTCTTAACAGAAGAACTTAAGAGCAGTGATGGTGTGATTGCTCTGGTGTGGTTAGCAATAATGATGGCATTTCCTGACTTCCACTGAGTCCTTCAGGCTCTGGGCTAAGCACTTAACATACAAATTGGAATTCTCCCTGAGAGAAGCCCTGCTCTTAGCACCTGCACAGACAATCTAGCTCCAGGGAACTGAGAAAAACATTTACCAGCAGTGAAATCTCCTGTGGTTTCCTTTTAGTTGATGCACCCAAGCAGGAGCAAATTGAAGCTGGGGTGGGGCCAGGGTTTAAGGAACACCCCACAATGAGAGACTTGGAATTCAGAAAAGTGCTGCAAAACTGAGAGAATATCCTGCATAAAAGAACTCTGCTATAATGCAAGATGGGCTGTGAGGAGGAGTAGGTGACCTTCTTAATCTTCTTCCTGCCAAGGGTTCTACTTCCTCCCTCCATTCTTAGCTCCTTAGTGATCATTCCTTAATGCCAAAGGCAACAGAACATGGTAGCTGAGACCCTGAGTGTGGGAGCCCAGACTGCTTGAGTTTGAATCGCTAGCTCTGATCACCAGCAAATCATTTGACTTTGTGCCTAGGTTTCCTCACCTGAAAAATGGAGTCGGTAGCAGTGGTACTTGCTTCACTGCCACAGTGTGGCTGCAAGAGTCGAATAGGTTGCTATATATAAAGTACTGATGATAGGCCCTGGTACCCAGGCAATGCTATGGAAATGTTAGTAAGTAATTTCAAGGACCTCTGAGAATCCTGACATGACATGATACAGGTCCTTCCTGAAAATAGCTTGCCTGATTCTTTTTTTTTTTTTTTTAATTTTTATTTTACTTTTTAGTTTTACAGAGTTTTGTGGTTTACAGATATGTATGATCCCAGATTAGTCATATGTTTTTTTAATAGTCCTCCTGGATACTCTGTCCAGTCTGTCGATTCTATGCATATTAAAAGCAAAAACAGAACAAAATTAAAAAAGATCAAATAAAAGCATCTAGAAGTGACTTTTAAAGAGGAAATTCAAGTTACTGATTTTAATTGCATCTGAATAAACATAAAAGTAAACCTTTCAAAGAGCTTCCTATTCCAGTAACTCTTCTTGGCTATTTCCATAATGCAAATCATTAATAGTGACTTTTTGGCCCACCGTACTTTGAACGTGTGGTTTTTCAGAACCTAGGAGAATGTGTGGTAGAATTGAAAGTTAAGAATATCATTCAAATTGCATAGTCACTGAAGGATTAGAATAACCTTTTAGGAATCTCANCCTAGAGAGAGTTTTCCTTCATGGTGATAGAAAATGTTTCTTGAGTAACACCCTGACAATATGATCATTTAAATTGCCCCAGAAAGGAAAGCAAGACACTTATTTCGCACTGAGTAGCTGTGCTGTGTGACTTTGAAAGGAAATAGAGTGGGAGATAGGGAGGGTAGAGGAGCCTGGCTTGCCGTAGTCCGTGGGGTTGCAAAAAATCAGCTGCAACTTAGCAACCGAACAATGAGAGTACTGGGCCTGGGGGCTGCTTCTGTGTGACCCATTCAAAAACTGCCACAGGTCAAGAAGTTCGTACTTTTCTACTTCTATAAGTCCCATTCTGAAGCAGAAAGTTCTGATAATTATCCCCATTTATAGCAACCTTTTATTCTGAGTGTAACTGATACAAGGTGGTTATGAACTAGTAACGTGGTGAAAATCAGAGGTGACTCATTTATACATAACCTGGCGTACCCTCTAGAGACTTCTGGGCTGTTGTATGTTGTGTTTTAGACAGTAGATGGGGCAAGGACTGGAGTCGGTAGCAGTGGTACTTGCTTCACTGCCACAGTGTGGCTGCAAGAGTCGAATAGGTTGCTATATATAAAGTACTGATGATAGGCCCTGGTACCCAGGCAATGCTATGGAAATGTTAGTAAGTAATTTCAAGGACCTCTGAGAATCCTGACATGACATGATACAGGTCCTTCCTGAAAATAGCTTGCCTGATTCTTTTTTTTTTTTTTTTAATTTTTATTTTACTTTTTAGTTTTACAGAGTTTTGTGGTTTACAGATATGTATGATCCCAGATTAGTCATATGTTTTTTTAATAGTCCTCCTGGATACTCTGTCCAGTCTGTCGATTCTATGCATATTAAAAGCAAAAACAGAACAAAATTAAAAAAGATCAAATAAAAGCATCTAGAAGTGACTTTTAAAGAGGAAATTCAAGTTACTGATTTTAATTGCATCTGAATAAACATAAAAGTAAACCTTTCAAAGAGCTTCCTATTCCAGTAACTCTTCTTGGCTATTTCCATAATGCAAATCATTAATAGTGACTTTTTGGCCCACCGTACTTTGAACGTGTGGTTTTTCAGAACCTAGGAGAATGTGTGGTAGAATTGAAAGTTAAGAATATCATTCAAATTGCATAGTCACTGAAGGATTAGAATAACCTTTTAGGAATCTCAGCCTAGAGAGAGTTTTCCTTCATGGTGATAGAAAATGTTTCTTGAGTAACACCCCTGACAATATGATCATTTAAATTGCCCCAGAAAGGAAAGCAAGACACTTATTTCGCACTGAGTAGCTGTGCTGTGTGACTTTGAAAGGAAATAGAGTGGGAGATAGGGAGGGTAGAGGAGCCTGGCTTGCCGTAGTCCGTGGGGTTGCAAAAAATCAGCTGCAACTTAGCAACCGAACAATGAGAGTACTGGGCCTGGGGGCTGCTTCTGTGTGACCCATTCAAAAACTGCCACAGGTCAAGAAGTTCGTACTTTTCTACTTCTATAAGTCCCATTCTGAAGCAGAAAGTTCTGATAATTATCCCCATTTATAGCAACCTTTTATTCTGAGTGTAACTGATACAAGGTGGTTATGAACTAGTAACGTGGGTGAAAATCAGAGGTGACTCATTTTTATACATAACCTGGCGTACCCTCTAGAGACTTCTGGGCTGTTGTATGTTGTGTTTTAGACAGTAGTGCAGACTGGGGATCAACTTTGCTGGACCACTACCTAGAGGAAAGGAGAGCCAGGTTCTGGTAACTGATTCTTCTGTGAAGGGAGCAGAGGAGCCGCAGAGACATTCTAGTGACTGGGTTCGGGGAAGCGGGGCATGGGGCTATCCGAGTGCGACAGAGGCATAACATCAAAGCCAAGGGTATACTCTAGACTTGAGGAAATGTTGCAGAGTCCTTGATGGAAAGAGAGCTGGCTGACAGAAGCACATGGAACACTGGTCAGGCATCACGGCTCAGTTTCTTGCAGTGTTAAGCATGCAGTTATGTTGGGTGGAGAAATTTTCCTTTGGACAGATGCTTGCAAATTTACACTGAAATGCAAATGGAAGATAGGATCCCATTTGCACTAATTTGTTTTCTAGTTAACTAGGTGAAGTATCTTTTTTGTTGTTGTTCAAGCAGGGAAATACCTGTGTGAAGGTGTGCCTCTTGCCAAGCTGCAGTGAAACAGCCTGATATTCATCCCCATTTGCATTAAAAATGCACGCCTTAGAAAGCACCAGTGTTGTTTGCCTTTCCTGTGACCTGGAATAGTCGTGGCTACTGCTCTAATGTGTGATACTTTCAACATGTTAAAGGCCACTTTCAGGCCTTTGGATGCTCGGTAATGTAAAATGTTTCTTTGTTTGGAAAGATCTGGTTGCTTCACACTGACTAAGGAGCTGTCTTTTCTAAAATAGCTTTTTGGTTTTTGTAGGGTTGTCCAGATGAGGAGAAGGGTAGCAAGTACCCTGTCGGTAAGCAGAGAATCGAGATCTTGATTCACAAATTCCTCAGGCTTACAGTTTTCTAGTACTTCTCCGTGGTTTGCCAGGGAAGTGATGTCCAATGTGCACAGGCCTCATGGACTGGAACATACAGGCCCTTGAAACTGTCCATCCTTTGAATCCTTTTGCACAAAGAACAAAGCATCGCGTGATGTGCAATTTAGTTTTTTTTTTTTTTTTTTAACAAGGCAGCTACTGGCCTTATTTATTTATTTATTTATTTTTTAAAAGATTTATTTATTTATTTTGGGCGGGGGCAGGGTTGGGGAAGGAGGGGGACTTCTGTTGGTCTCTCATTTCTCCGTTTTCATCCATCTTTGTTCTCTGGCTCCTGTGGGCCTCCCATCGCGGTGGCGTCTGTTGTCGCAGAGCGCCAGCTCTGGGCGCATGCGCTCCAGAGCTCCGGCTCGGCGATTGGACACATCAGTCCAGCCGCTCCGCGGCATGTGGGATCTTCCCAGGCCAGGGATCGAACTGGCGCCCCTTGCACTGCAAGGCGGTGTCCTTATCCACTGGACCACCAGGGGAAGCCCTGCAATTTAGTTTTGTACAAAGATTGTGTCATTCCTTCCTCAGAATGACTTCCTTTAGTTATTTTTAAAAACTTTTTATTCTGTATATAAGTGGAAATGCAAATGAAGATTTAATTTTCCATAACTTTAAGTATATTTTATTTCTTCCCATCCTTTAATTCCTTTGTAAAACTTTTTATTTTGTATTAGAGTATAGCTGATTAACAGACAATGCTGTGATAGTTTCAGGTGAACAGCAAAGGGCAGCCATAAATATACACTCATCCACTCTCCCCCAAACTCCCCTCCTATCCCAGGCTGCTACATAACATTGAGCAGAGTTCCGTGTGCTATACAGTAGATCCTTGTTGGTTATCCATCTTAAATATAGGAGTGTGTAGATGTCCAGTCCATACTCCCTAACTCTCTGTCCCATCCTTCCCCTGCCCTGCAAGTGTAAGCTCATTTTCTAAGTCTGTGAGTCTTCTTCTGTTTTGTAAGTGAGTGAGTTTGTATCATTTCTTTTTAGATTCCACATAGAATATATGTCATATGGTATTTCTCCTTTTCTGTCTGAGTTACTTCACTCAATGTGACAATACCTAGGTTCATCCATGTTGCTGTAAATGGTGTTGTTTCAGAATGAGCACCTTTAATCGGCAGATTCCAGTCCAGTCTCTGTGGCTTGTACAGAATTCTGTTTGCTACCTTCTGGTCGTGTGAGCATGTGCTAGGCCCTGGAACCTTGCTATGCCTTTGCATTTGTGTGTGTTAGGTTCCTAAATGTCTCTGCAATGGTTGATTATACATTCTTTCTAGAATATACTTCAAACACCTATTCTGTGCCTGAGGAGGCACACCGTTTCCGGGATTCCCCTGTAAATGAGAAGCATGTGGTTGTCAGTGTTCTCACAGAGCAGGTAGTTTAAGGAGAGAGTAGACTAGTAAATGGGCAATTTCAATCTCGTGTGATAGAGATGTGTAAATCGATAGAAGGAGAGACAGGGAACGTCTCTTCTGAACTTAGGGTTTCAGGAAGCTTAACGACATTTTACATTAATGCTTAGAGGAGCAAATGCTGAAATCCTTAACGCATCTTTTGACTTTAAGATACTAGCTGGTGGATGAAATCATAAACACCCTGTCCTAGGATGCCTTAGGAGAATGTTAAAATCATTAGACGTCATTTTGTTTCTTATTTAGTTCCATCATTTCCAGTGTGAATGATGTTGATTACTGCAAGAACCAGTGTCTTCCTTTTTAAACTCTTCACTTCCATCAGCCCTCTGTCTTGTGAAAGTGTGAGAGTTCATGTGCAAAACCGAGCCAAAGGATAGCCTCACATGACTGGTAATTGATTTTAAAGATACTTTATAATTACATCTATAGTCTCCTTTTATAATGATTCTCGAAGTGTCGTCATGATCATTAACTTTTCAGGATTACTGATTTTCCTTGTCAGTCTCACCCAGAACTATTTTTCAGTACCTGCCCCAATACTGAATGCACAGGAGGTGTTCAGTAAACACTGTGGAATCAATGCACTCATAACAGCACATTTTACTCTTTTTTTTACTTTTGGCCTATTTTTATTGATTTTTTAAATTTATTCATTTTTCATCCATCTTTATTCTTCAGCCTGTGCGGGTCTCCCACTGCAGTGGCCCCTATTGTCACAGAGCACTCGCTCTGGGAGCATGCGCTCCAGAGCGCCGGCTCACAACTGGACACACCGGTCCAGCCAGCTCCGGGACATATGGGATCTTCCTGGGCCAGGGATCAAACTGGTGCCCCCTGCACTGCAAGGCAGACTCTCCATCCACTGGACTACCTGGAAAGCCCCCACATTTTACTTTTTAATGTTCTTGGCTGGTTCACACAACTTGCAGGATGTAAGCTCTTCAAGCTAAGAATTGAATCTGGGCTCTTGGTAATGAAATTGTGGCATCCTCTACCACTCTACCACCAGGGTGTTCCCACCAATACCACATTTTAAAGAAGCAAACTATCAATTTTAAAGAAATTAAATGTAAAATTTTAAAGAAAATGTATATAAAAATGTGAGTTATAAAATGAATGCAATTATCAGTTTTACATGATACTTAAATTTTTAACTACAAATGTATACACCAGGTGGCTCTGGGCAAAAGAACCCACCTACCAATGCAAGAGGCATAAGAGATGTGGGTTCTTGATTCTTACGGAAGATCCCTGGGTGAGGGCATGGCAACCCACTCCAGTATTCTTGCCTGGAGAGATAAAATCATTAGACGTCATTTTGTTTCTTATTTAGTTCCATCATTTCCAGTGTGAATGATGTTGATTACTGCAAGAACCAGTGTCTTCCTTTTTAAACTCTTCACTTCCATCAGCCCTCTGTCTTGTGAAAGTGTGAGAGTTCATGTGCAAAACCGAGCCAAAGGATAGCCTCACATGACTGGTAATTGATTTTAAAGATACTTTATAATTACATCTATAGTCTCCTTTTATAATGATTCTCGAAGTGTCGTCATGATCATTAACTTTTCAGGATTACTGATTTTCCTTGTCAGTCTCACCCAGAACTATTTTTCAGTACCTGCCCCAATACTGAATGCACAGGAGGTGTTCAGTAAACACTGTGGAATCAATGCACTCATAACAGCACATTTTACTCTTTTTTTTACTTTTGGCCTATTTTTATTGATTTTTTAAATTTATTCATTTTTCATCCATCTTTATTCTTCAGCCTGTGCGGGTCTCCCACTGCAGTGGCCCCTATTGTCACAGAGCACTCGCTCTGGGAGCATGCGCTCCAGAGCGCCGGCTCACAACTGGACACACCGGTCCAGCCAGCTCCGGGACATATGGGATCTTCCTGGGCCAGGGATCAAACTGGTGCCCCCTGCACTGCAAGGCAGACTCTCCATCCACTGGACTACCTGGAAAGCCCCCACATTTTACTTTTTAATGTTCTTGGCTGGTTCACACAACTTGCAGGATGTAAGCTCTTCAAGCTAAGAATTGAATCTGGGCTCTTGGTAATGAAATTGTGGCATCCTCTACCACTCTACCACCAGGGTGTTCCCACCAATACCACATTTTAAAGAAGCAAACTATCAATTTTAAAGAAATTAAATGTAAAATTTTAAAGAAAATGTATATAAAAATGTGAGTTATAAAATGAATGCAATTATCAGTTTTACATGATACTTAAATTTTTAACTACAAATGTATACACCAGGTGGCTCTGGGCAAAAGAACCCACCTACCAATGCAAGAGGCATAAGAGATGTGGGTTCTTGATTCTTACGTCGGGAAGATCCCCTGGGTGAGGGCATGGCAACCCACTCCAGTATTCTTGCCTGGAGAATCCCATTCACAGAGGAGCTTGGCAGGGCGTAGTCCATAGGGTCACAAAGAGCTGGACATGATGGAAGGAACTGAGCACACACTGCACCTTATGAATGATGGTTAAGGTATGACTGAGCACAGTTAACAGTGTCTGACTTCACTGGATGAAAACCTTAGATTTGTCCCTTCTGACCAGGGCACCCTTGAGAGAGTGTCTTAACTTCTTGACTCTTTAGAACACTCGTCTCTAAAAGGGGAACACAGAAACCTCTCTCATGGCACTACTGTGAGAATTAAGCCAAGGTCATGCCAGCTTGTTTGCTAGACGTATTCAGCACTTTGTCTCTAGGCTCTTTTGGTTCATTCTACAAATAGGTATGTTTGGCTTTAGAAGAAGAAACTGAGGAACTATGGATCTGATCTTGCAGATTTTATCTTAGCTTGAGTGGACACCTAGAGAATGTCTTAAGGAAAAGTAACTATATCTAAGAAGAGAGAGATTAAATCTGCTCATTGAGAAAGCTGTTCAAGCATCTAGATATTGATGGTCAAAATAAGTAGATGGGCTTTAATGGGACTGTGGCCTCAGCATTATTATTATATAAGACTGAGTCACAGAGAATTAAAGACATCTTGGGTCTATTTTGGTTTCCTCTACTTATGATCATGCACCTGTGGTGTGAAGGTACTTGCTGAAAGGATAAAAACAAATGCCTTATTTTAAAAATCATTTATTTATTTATTTTTGCCTATTATGGGTTTTCACTGCTGCAGCAGGCTTTTCTCTAGTTAGAGCTAGTGGGGGGCTACTCTCCATTTGAGGTGAGCATGCTTCTTGTTGCGATGACTTCTCTTGTTGTGGAGCTCAGGCTATGGGGGGCACATGGGCTTCAGTAGTTGTGGCACATGGGCTTATAGTTGGTGCTCTGAGGCTCTAGAGCACAGGCTCAATAGTTGTGGCTCACGGGCTTAGTTGCTTGGCAGCATGTGGGATTTCCTCAGATCAGGGATTGAACTCTTCACCACTGAGCTACCAGGGAAACCCAACAAATCCCTTATTGAAGTCCGGTAAACTATAATGCTGGATGGGACCTTGAAGCATATCTTTTGCAAGAGGGAAAGTACCAACTTGATTTATAACATCAGAACATCCTGGGAGGTAGGGGAATCTCATGGTTTCATGATTTAGTTTCCTCTCCTAGTCTCCAGGCTTTCGATGAAAATAGTCAGAAGCCACCATACAGAATCTTTTAAAGTGACACTATTTTGATTTAAGTAGGAACTGGGTGTGAGCAAGGTGTTCCTCCTTATTCCCTCTTTCTTCCCTAATTTTTGGTGGTGGTCCTTGGGACAATATCAAGAAACCTAGGACGCAGGGTGGGCTTCCTAGGTAGTGTGGTGGTAACGAAGCTGCTTGCTAGTTGCCCCGAGGGATGTTGGATCTTAGTACTCTGACCAGGGATTGAACCTGCATCCCCTGTGCTGGAAGGTGGATTCGCAACCACTGGATCATTAGGAAAGTTCTTCCTTGCTACTTTTTGAAAGTTCATTGATTTATGTTTAGTTCTCAGTACAAATTAAGTGAAGGATGGATTGGGGAAAGACAGTTATTAGAAAACGTAAAGAACAAAAGTAAATTAATTTTACCTCTCAGTTTGATCTATTACAGAGAAAGTTACCTTAATTATCCATTTTACTTTTTTTCATATTACATAAGCTATGGGAATTATTACTATTGAAAGAAAGCACAGAAAATCGTCATTACACCTAACTTTATATGCTTTCACCTAATAGTCTGGAATTGTTTTATATATAGTGAATAAAATCTGGGGTTAGGATATTATTTTGTTAATGTATATTTCCTCCAAAGAGCTTAAGGAAACGTGGTAGAATCCCTGGTTGAGATGGTGCTTGCTATCCTAACATGAAGAATTAATCTATTTGAGGGGGGTTTGCAAATAATCCCTCATACCAGCTATGTTCTGTATAAAAGCAGCAGGAACACTTTCTTTTTTATCATAGCTATATTTTCATATTGTTTATAGTCTGTGATTTGCCTTGGTAATTTGCTTCCTTTTATGGGAGAACAAGTTTTCTTCTAAACAACCAGATGCAATGTAATCAAATAATTGCTGTCTTAATTTGCTGCTGAAGACCTCCTGAGCAGCAGGAAATAAAATACAGGTATGCAGTGGCATATATTTAAATTCTGAGATGCTAACTGTCATCATGGGTATCTTTATACCTGAAATGGATGTCAGGGATCTTGTCAAGTGTTTCTCATGTAATCCTCATGAACCTTGACAAAAATTGGGTAGATTTCCTCCAGGGCTTTCGATGAAAATAGTCAGAAGCCACCATACAGAATCTTTTAAAGTGACACTATTTTGATTTAAGTAGGAACTGGGTGTGAGCAAGGTGTTCCTCCTTATTCCCTCTTTCTTCCCTAATTTTTGGTGGTGGTCCTTGGGACAATATCAAGAAACCTAGGACGCAGGGTGGGCTTCCTAGGTAGTGTGGTGGTAACGAAGCTGCTTGCTAGTTGCCCCGAGGGATGTTGGATCTTAGTACTCTGACCAGGGATTGAACCTGCATCCCCTGTGCTGGAAGGTGGATTCGCAACCACTGGATCATTAGGAAAGTTCTTCCTTGCTACTTTTTGAAAGTTCATTGATTTATGTTTAGTTCTCAGTACAAATTAAGTGAAGGATGGATTGGGGAAAGACAGTTATTAGAAAACGTAAAGAACAAAAGTAAATTAATTTTACCTCTCAGTTTGATCTATTACAGAGAAAGTTACCTTAATTATCCATTTTACTTTTTTTCATATTACATAAGCTATGGGAATTATTACTATTGAAAGAAAGCACAGAAAATCGTCATTACACCTAACTTTATATGCTTTCACCTAATAGTCTGGAATTGTTTTATATATAGTGAATAAAATCTGGGGTTAGGATATTATTTTGTTAATGTATATTTCCTCCAAAGAGCTTAAGGAAACGTGGTAGAATCCCTGGTTGAGATGGTGCTTGCTATCCTAACATGAAGAATTAATCTATTTGAGGGGTGTTTGCAAATAATCCCTCATACCAGCTATGTTCTGTATAAAAGCAGCAGGAACACTTTCTTTTTTATCATAGCTATATTTTCATATTGTTTATAGTCTGTGATTTGCCTTGGTAATTTGCTTCCTTTTATGGGAGAACAAGTTTTCTTCTAAACAACCAGATGCAATGTAATCAAATAATTGCTGTCTTAATTTGCTGCTGAAGACCTCCTGAGCAGCAGGAAATAAAATACAGGTATGCAGTGGCATATATTTAAATTCTGAGATGCTAACTGTCATCATGGGTATCTTTTATACCTGAAATGGATGTCAGGGATCTTGTCAAGTGTTTCTCATGTAATCCTCATGAACCTTGACAATAAAAAATTGAGGCTTAGAGAGGTTTAACTTGCTCCAGGTCACTGGTAGTGGCTGCTTCAGAATTTCTGTATGGGGGAAACCTTGAAGCATGAAGTTCAAGCAGAATTCATTCACTCATATCAAGAATGAAAGTGAAGGTGGACTGATGGAGATCAAAGGTGGGTGATGGGGCTGAACTTCAGAATAATTCTCCATACCCCACAGACCCAAGCTACTGCCATGTGATCTCATAATTGGTTTGAGCAGAATTCAGATCCCAGCGGCCCTGACCCCGATTCTCGCATTCTTAACTGTCATGCAGCACCACCCGAGTACCAGATGGCAGCCTTATCATTTTAGAACTGTCAAAAGCAGCTCTTCAAGGAAACTGACGCTCAAGATGAAGTGAGAAGCTGACATCCAGTCTCCATTGAGGGGTGGGGTGGCAGCAGATTCTGGACAGGACTGATTGACCTTCCTCTTCAAATTTCAAGCCTTCTGAACAAGATTTTCCTGTGATACTACGTTAAAAAAAATTAAACCAGATTGAGCTGAAATCGGCAAATCTGTCCTCAGTTACCCACACAAAACTTCTGGGATATGATCTCTTCTCCCAGAGACTCCTACACAGCATTATTTTTAAGAATTTGGTTTCTTAGGTACCACAGATATGAAAAAGGAACAAGATTTCATAGTACAAAAAAGACATCAAAAAAACATTTGAAATGGAATAGAAGAGATTTATCCTTGTCTTTCTCCATACCATCAAATACCTAAGCTAAATAAATAAAATCATGTCTTTAACAATTAAAAAAAATCTGCAAAGGCATATTTGCAAGTCCTGGTTCTTGAATCTGTAGCAAAACTGAGATAAGTGAGTTAGTCCAGTAGATGATGAATCCAGATGCTCTGACAGGCAGTCTTTGTCATCAGATAAAAGGAACATTTAGCTATGAACCTCTGACTAACCTGAAACTCTGTTTAAATCATGAAGTATACTGACAATGAGCGCTTCTTTTACCAGCTCCCTTAGTTTTGAATTTGAGGAGAGTTCCTCAAGGCTGTAATATTGGTATAACTAGTTTATGTTACTAGCACTTTTCTATTACCTTTGAAGTCTAGACATGTATAACAGCAAGGTTAGAAACAAAAAGTAAAAAGAAAAATTGATTCTTGATATTAAAACCAGTTGACCCTCACAACCCCTTTTCCTTCTGAATCTTGATGAAAATCCTAAAACCATAAATATAGGGGAAATATAACCTCTAGCTCTCCCCGTTTCTTGTTGTTGTTGTTGTTGTTGTTTTTCTTCATTTAACTGTTCTCTGAACAGATGAGATGTTCTCTGAACATTACAGATGTTACTGACTGAGCACAAATCACATGGAAGACACTATGATAAGCAATTCATAGATATGACAGTGTTCTCTCTTTAGGACAACTTTAGGAGCTAAGGATTATTTTTTTCTCATCCTACAGATAAGAAAACTGAGACCTTGGGAGCTCCTTACCCAAGTTCACAGATAGTAAATAATACAATCAAGATTCAGACTTTGGTCAAGTCTATTCAATATCTTCTAAGATTGTAAAACCTTTTTAATTGCTAAGATATGTTGGTTTGTTCCTCGAGTAACAGATTTCATCTATAAAATGAAAGATAAATATTAGATGGTAGAACAGAAAATGAGATTAAATTTTTTTTTAACGTAGTAGAAGAAACAGTATATTTGTATGCTGGTAGGAAGGATTTTGGGCTTTCCTGATGACTCAACAGTAAGGAGCCTGTCTGGAGTGCAGAAGCAGCAGCAACTCCAGGTTCAATCTCTGGTCAGGAATATCCCCTGGAGGAGGGATCTTACCTGGAGAATCCCATGGACAGAGAATCCTGGTGGGCTACAGTCCTTGGGGTCACAAAGAGTCAGACACAACTGAAGGGACTCAGCACACACACTGGAAGAATTCACAGCTTCCCTGGTAGTGCCAGTGGAAAAGAACCTTCCTGCCAATGCAGAGGTGTAAGGGACATGGGTTCCATCCCTGGCTCAAGAAGATCCCCTAGAGGAGGGCATGAGTAACCCACTTCAGTATTCTTGCCTCGGGAATTTGATCCCCATCAGATAAAAGGAACTTACTGAACCTCTGACTAACCTGAAACTCTGTTTAAATCATGAAGTATACTGACAATGAGCGCTTCTTTTACCAGCTCCCTTAGTTTTGAATTTGAGGAGAGTTCCTCAAGGCTGTAATATTGGTATAACTAGTTTATGTTACTAGCACTTTTCTATTACCTTTGAAGTCTAGACATGTATAACAGCAAGGTTAGAAACAAAAAGTAAAAAGAAAAATTGATTCTTGATATTAAAACCAGTTGACCCTCACAACCCCTTTTCCTTCTGAATCTTGATGAAAATCCTAAAACCATAAATATAGGGGAAATATAACCTCTAGCTCTCCCCGTTTCTTGTTGTTGTTGTTGTTGTTGTTTTTCTTCATTTAACTGTTCTCTGAACAGATGAGATGTTCTCTGAACATTACAGATGTTACTGACTGAGCACAAATCACATGGAAGACACTATGATAAGCAATTCATAGATATGACAGTGTTCTCTCTTTAGGACAACTTTAGGAGCTAAGGATTATTTTTTTCTCATCCTACAGATAAGAAAACTGAGACCTTGGGAGCTCCTTACCCAAGTTCACAGATAGTAAATAATACAATCAAGATTCAGACTTTGGTCAAGTCTATTCAATATCTTCTAAGATTGTAAAACCTTTTTAATTGCTAAGATATGTTGGTTTGTTCCTCGAGTAACAGATTTCATCTATAAAATGAAAGATAAATATTAGATGGTAGAACAGAAAATGAGATTAAATTTTTTTTTAACGTAGTAGAAGAAACAGTATATTTGTATGCTGGTAGGAAGGATTTTGGGCTTTCCTGATGACTCAACAGTAAGGAGCCTGTCTGGAGTGCAGAAGCAGCAGCAACTCCAGGTTCAATCTCTGGTCAGGAATATCCCCTGGAGGAGGGATCTTACCTGGAGAATCCCATGGACAGAGAATCCTGGTGGGCTACAGTCCTTGGGGTCACAAAGAGTCAGACACAACTGAAGGGACTCAGCACACACACTGGAAGAATTCACAGCTTCCCTGGTAGTGCCAGTGGAAAAGAACCTTCCTGCCAATGCAGAGGTGTAAGGGACATGGGTTCCATCCCTGGCTCAAGAAGATCCCCTAGAGGAGGGCATGAGTAACCCACTTCAGTATTCTTGCCTCGGGAATCTCATGGGCAGAGGAGGCTGGTGGGCTGTGGTCCATGGGATTGCATAGAGTCAGACATGACTGAAGTGACTTAGCATGTATGCAGGAAGGATTCAGGAGTTAGAGAAAAGTCAACAATATAGGAGAGAGAGGAGAGACAACTTGAGTGATATCCTTGGATAAATAAGACAAGAGAATTAAGTACATATAGAGTTTTTTGGTATGAGCTTTGACGAGATGTATGAATATAGAATAGATATATGATAGATATCAAAATAGTATATGTATATACAATCACATATATGTATGTGTATGTATGTATTATATGTGTGTGTATGTGTGTGTGTATATATATATATATATATATATATATATATATAAAACAAATAATAATAGAACATATGGTACAGAAACAGTTTACATGCTTTAGTAAGAGCTTGTTGCTGTTCTCTTTGAATTGCTTCTGTCTGCTCAGTAAAATAAGAAGCTAAAATAGTGATGATAGGGAAGGGAGGAAGTAAGGTTTAAAGAGAGAAAAGATGGTTTGAATAGTTCTTTAGTGCTGTGGGAGAGTGAATGAACTAGAAGAAAATACTGACTGACAGCATTAAGGACTCACTTGAAGCAAATGGCCGTGAATTCAAAATGAGATCATTCAGCATGGCTGTGCATTTTTCTCCAACTATGTCCAGCTGCATGGGAGCGGGTGAGGAGCAGGCCCAGATTTGATCCTAACCAGCAAGTGTGAGGTTTTGCAGAGTGCAGGCAAAAAGATTTGATAATGTAAGCAAGAGAGTTATGTAAATGATTGACTATTGAATTTAAGTTGCTAAGAAGTGCACTAAGGACATGAGAGAGAAGAAGGATGGTAAAGAGGTGTAGGATCAACGGATCGATTATCCTTGTGGAGTCAAAGGTTATTAGAATGCGGTATTGGTGAAAATGAGCCAGAGAGTTAGGAGGAAATGGAAAGATGTTTGAAATTGAACTTATAGAGGATCAAACAATTAATGACATAATTCAGGATATGACCCTGGAAGCGTCTGGCTGAGGGAGGGTGGAAAATGTGATACTGGAAGACAGGACTTGAGAGTATTCAAAGATCATCTGTGTGGGTACTGAAAGTACCAAGAATTAAGTTACTTCAGCTTTGTAACAACTCTGGGATCCTTGTTTTAGAAATAAAAACTGGGGCTTCCCCTGGTGGTCCAGTGGGTAAGGACACCGCCTTGCAGTGCAAGGGGCGCCAGTTCGATCCCTGGCCTGGGAAGATCCCACGTGCCGCGGAGCGGCTGGACCCATGTGTCCAATCACCGAGCCGGAGCTCTGGAGCGCATGCGCCCAAGAGCCGGTGCTCTGCGATGACAGACGCCACCGCGATGGGAGGCCCACAGGAGCCAAAGAACAAAGACAGATGAAAATAGAGAAATGAAAGACCAATAGAAGTGGCCCGCCCGCTCCCCTCCCTCCCCAACCCGACCCCCGCCCAAAATAAATAAATAAGTAAATCTTTAAAAAAGAAATAAAAACTGAGGCCAAGAGTTGGTAAATAAGTCCAAGATTCCAAACCTAGGAGGCATCAGTACTGGGATTTTAATTGGGCTTGCAAAACTCTTCTCTCTTACTCAGATGATATACATAATGGCTTGTGTATGGTATGCTGCCGTACCTTATGCTGTGGTTAATTAAAGAGGGCTAAGGCACATCAGGTGCTTTGTGTCATTTGCCTACCAAATCGTTCATTCACCAACATAGATGTATTAAGCATCAGCTAAACCCCAGTGCATGGCACTTTCTGTGCCCTGAGGCTGAAAAGGTGAAAGGTGTTGCAGGGAATTGCAAAATTCAGTTTTAGCTGCATTATCCTCTTTGCCAGTATGAAAGAGTTTGAATAATTATTTGAATCTTTTCTTGCATGTTGCTCTTATTATCTTATAAAAAATGAATAGAAAATAGCAAGTGAGAGTGCTAATGTTGGTGAAGCATATATGTGTCTCCTAAACTTAACATAGTTGAGACCAAGAAATCTTGGCATGCTGACTGGGGCAAATCTCTAACCTCAGATGGATGTCACTAGGTTTAAACCAGTTGAGTGAATTTTCAATTAGGAGCAAAAAAGGGTCAAAGTTTCTTGTAAAGTAGTTTTAAATGTAGGACCTGTATTTCAAAGTTACTAGCTAAAAGTCCTATAATCAGGAATATAAATTCTTATAATTAGGAATGTTAACTTTTGTCTTATTTTGGAATGCCTGTCATGTAATATGTAAATCTATGGTTTGATTTTTGCCACCAGATTTGTATGCATGGCTTAAGTGGTGTGTTTTGTATGACTATATGGACTGCTTTTATAATATTGAGGTGATAAAGGTATTGGGAAAAAATAGAAGAGGAAATGCTTAATTCTGTGTGGAATTATCAGGGATGTCTTTCTGAGGTGGTACTTCTTTAACAAAGTCAGAAAGAATGAAGAATTTATGAAGCGGACCGTACAAGGAATAGCATTATAGGACAAGCAGGTAGTGTGGCATGGAGACAGGATGGATCATGAATTGTTTCTTAAACCTCATGGTTAGAATATAAGAGTAGGGGGGAGACAAGGGCTTTGTATGGAGAGCAAAGTAGAAATCAGATGGTGAATGCCCTATGTGAAATGCTACACTGCTGGATTTCATCCTACCTGGTGAGGAAATTTGTAGGTACCTAGTACTCACCATTTATTCTCATCAGTATCTTCCTTCCGTTTTTATTGATAGTTTGGTGTTACCTAAATTCACTATTGCTTAATGCTAATGTGACACTTGGAAATATCTGATTGTATTATTAATATTTGGGGCACATTTTATGGGCCCATTCTTATAAATTTCTTCCTTTTGGCTATATGGTTTATTGAGTATTTATCTTCATTCATTTATTTGATAGATACTTTATTAAACACCTGCTATCTACCAGATATGTTCTAAATATTAGGAGTTCAGAATGAACACAATTTCTGCTCTCATGAAGTTTATATTCAAGTGGGGGACATAGACTGATAAGCAAATTTGTGTATAAATCCCTGTCCATGAATGCTGTCTATAAGATGAGCATTAGACTGAATTATGAGGTTGAAAAACCTTTGCTCCCTACTACTGTCAAGAATATTCCAGAAATGAAAGTACTATAAAGAGAAAAGACAGAGGTTTTAACGTTGATAATTTTCAATTAGGAGCAAAAAAGGGTCAAAGTTTCTTGTAAAGTAGTTTTAAATGTAGGACCTGTATTTCAAAGTTACTAGCTAAAAGTCCTATAATCAGGAATATAAATTCTTATAATTAGGAATGTTAACTTTTGTCTTATTTTGGAATGCCTGTCATGTAATATGTAAATCTATGGTTTGATTTTTGCCACCAGATTTGTATGCATGGCTTAAGTGGTGTGTTTTGTATGACTATATGGACTGCTTTTATAATATTGAGGTGATAAAGGTATTGGGAAAAAATAGAAGAGGAAATGCTTAATTCTGTGTGGAATTATCAGGGATGTCTTTCTGAGGTGGTACTTCTTTAACAAAGTCAGAAAGAATGAAGAATTTATGAAGCGGACCGTACAAGGAATAGCATTATAGGACAAGCAGGTAGTGTGGCATGGAGACAGGATGGATCATGAATTGTTTCTTAAACCTCATGGTTAGAATATAAGAGTAGGGGGGAGACAAGGGCTTTGTATGGAGAGCAAAGTAGAAATCAGATGGTGAATGCCCTATGTGAAATGCTACACTGCTGGATTTCATCCTACCTGGTGAGGAAATTTGTAGGTACCTAGTACTCACCATTTATTCTCATCAGTATCTTCCTTCCGTTTTTATTGATAGTTTGGTGTTACCTAAATTCACTATTGCTTAATGCTAATGTGACACTTGGAAATATCTGATTGTATTATTAATATTTGGGGCACATTTTATGGGCCCATTCTTATAAATTTCTTCCTTTTGGCTATATGGTTTATTGAGTATTTATCTTCATTCATTTATTTGATAGATACTTTATTAAACACCTGCTATCTACCAGATATGTTCTAAATATTAGGAGTTCAGAATGAACACAATTTCTGCTCTCATGAAGTTTATATTCAAGTGGGGGACATAGACTGATAAGCAAATTTGTGTATAAATCCCTGTCCATGAATGCTGTCTATAAGATGAGCATTAGACTGAATTATGAGGTTGAAAAAGTCCCTCCCATCCTTGGTTACACCTTTGCTCCCTACTACTGTCAAGAATATTCCAGAAATGAAAGTACTATAAAGAGAAAAGACAGAGGTTTTCAACCACGTCATGAAATCTTCCTTAAGAAGAGTAAGCTAGGGCTTCCCCTGGTGGTCCAGTGGGTAAGGACACTGCCTTGCAGTGCAAGGGGAGCCGGTTCAATCCCTGGCCTGGGAAGATCCCACATGCCGCAGAGTGGCTGGACCGATGTGTCCACTTACCAAGCCGGAGCTCTGTAGTGCATGCGCCCAGAGCCAGCACTCTGCAACAACAGACGCCACCACGATGGGAGGCCCACGGGAGCCAAAGAACAAAGACGGATGAAAATGGACAAATGAAAGACCAATAGAAGTGGACCGCCTGCTCCCTCCCTCCCCAACCCGACCCCCGCCCCCCCAAAATAAAAATAAATAAATAAATAAATCTTTAAAAGAAAAAAAGAAGAGTAAGCTATTCTCAAGTCTTGTTCTTAATACCTGATGATTTGTCAAAGGATGAACTCTTATTCTCTCCTTTGGCAAATTATTTTTTGTGTATATTTGGCAAACATGTGATTGTGTATGGTCCATAAGATCACAATTTTTCTTGAATTTATGTTTGGGTTTCAGATAATCTAATAATGTTCAAATAACAAAGCTTCTGCTAATGACAACAATAGTAATAGCTAATGTATTTTGAGCACTCACTTGCTAAATATATCAGATTTGAAGTCTGAACACTGAAAGTGATGGGATCAGTCACCTTGAGATGGGATCCAAGTGACCAAGCCAGTTGCCCCCAGTTATAAAGCTAGCATAAAGGAGAGCTGGGGTTTGGGCCTGAGCTGTAGGTTTCTAGAACCTGGGCTCTGCTCCTTAGTATGACATGTGACTGTGCTGCCAGAAAACCAAACTGCCAGTCTTCTTCTTTCTGGCAAATTAAGACCCAGAACTTCAATGAACAATGTATTCACTAACCAAATGAACTTTTTGACCAACCCAATAGATTCCTCCATTAGATCTAAAGTAGATTCTCTCCTTAAGGTTGATTCTACAGTAGATTTCTTTAGAGAAGTACTCAATAGAAACATTGTGTAATTTAAAATGTAATTTAAAATTTTCTAGTAGCCACATGACAAAAAGTAAAAGGAAGAGTAAAACTAATTTGAAGAAAATGTTTTATATTACACAATATATCTACAATATAAATTCAATATATTTATGAATATTTTTAAGTTTCTAAATTTTTAAAATCATTAAAACTAAAAACAAATGTGAAAATTGAGTTGTTAGTCACACTTGCCATATTCAGATACTCAGTGGGCACAGGTGACAGGTGGCTACTCTTGTGGAAAGCTTTAGCAGACTCTGTTTGAAGGACCTCCCTGTTGCTCACTGATATCACATGTAGATTCATGTGTGGACCCGGACATTCTGTAGCTATCTTTGCATGTCAGATCAGAAGCATGGAACCTTTGTTTTAGGCAGAGCAATTGATTTTCAGTCATTGTAGAATAGTGTCTTCCTGATTTGGATGAAGTACTTTGCAGGTACCCACTTGAATGAGCATCCAGTCTCATAATGGAAGCCATATCAACCATTAAATAAAAGACAGTGATGTCAAATCTCTTATTCTCTCCTTTGGCAAATTATTTTTGTATATTTGGCAAACATGTGATTGTGTATGGTCCATAAGATCACAATTTTTCTTGAATTTATGTTTGGGTTTCAGATAATCTAATAATGTTCAAATAACAAAGCTTCTGCTAATGACAACAATAGTAATAGCTAATGTATTTTGAGCACTCACTTGCTAAATATATCAGATTTGAAGTCTGAACACTGAAAGTGATGGGATCAGTCACCTTGAGATGGGATCCAAGTGACCAAGCCAGTTGCCCCAGTTATAAAGCTAGCATAAAGGAGAGCTGGGGTTTGGGCCTGAGCTGTAGGTTTCTAGAACCTGGGCTCTGCTCCTTAGTATGACATGTGACTGTGCTGCCAGAAAACCAAACTGCCAGTCTTCTTCTTTCTGGCAAATTAAGACCCAGAACTTCAATGAACAATGTATTCACTAACCAAATGAACTTTTTGACCAACCCAATAGATTCCTCCATTAGATCTAAAGTAGATTCTCTCCTTAAGGTTGATTCTACAGTAGATTTCTTTAGAGAAGTACTCAATAGAAACATTGTGTAATTTAAAATGTAATTTAAAATTTTCTAGTAGCCACATGACAAAAAGTAAAAAGGAAGAGTAAAACTAATTTGAAGAAAATGTTTTATATTACACAATATATCTACAATATAAATTCAATATATTTATGAATATTTTTAAGTTTCTAAATTTTTAAAATCATTAAAACTAAAAACAAATGTGAAAATTGAGTTGTTAGTCACACTTGCCATATTCAGATACTCAGTGGGCACAGGTGACAGGTGGCTACTCTTGTGGAAAGCTTTAGCAGACTCTGTTTGAAGGACCTCCCTGTTGCTCACTGATATCACATGTAGATTCATGTGTGGACCCGGACATTCTGTAGCTATCTTTGCATGTCAGATCAGAAGCATGGAACCTTTGTTTTAGGCAGAGCAATTGATTTTCAGTCATTGTAGAATAGTGTCTTCCTGATTTGGATGAAGTACTTTGCAGGTACCCACTTGAATGAGCATCCAGTCTCATAATGGAAGCCATATCAACCATTAAATAAAAGACAGTGATGTCAGCTGTTGTTATAGGCACTGATGGAGGTGAAGATTGTGATCTTCATCACTTTTCTTCAGTCCCAGGAGAAATTCTGACTCTATTATTTTAAATTCATTATTTTGTGATATTGAAATCTACATTGTGGGGGCTTGATAACATCAAGGCCAACTGTTTCTGACTGAGTTTTACAGATGTCTTATCTATCAGAGCTTCCTCTCTAAGCCCGGGAAAGAGAGAAAGAAGAAAGCAGAGAGATGTGTAAAGCTTGTGTTTCAGTCCTCCTCACAGTTCTTTCCCACCCCTTTTAAAATTTTATTTTATTATAAAAGACCAACTTTAGTGATAATGGCTTCAGGTTCTGTCTCTCTTAGTCCCATCCCCAAAGGACTGCGCCAATGCATTATGTGCACTTTAAATGGAATCCATTGTTCCAGTTGGGTTTTTCTTGTTTTATACCTTTTAGATCTTCCATCAACAGGACAGATAATGAACATAAAAGAAACCCAGCTTACCTAGGAAGATAAGGCAAAATTGCCAAGGTGTTTGAATTGTGCTGACTGGTTTTACCTGGTTGTGATAAATCCTTTCCTGTCCTGGCAGTTAATCCTAGGTAAGGGGAGGGAGACGAGGAAGAATTAAAAAACCCTAATTAGTACTCATCATTTAATCTCTGCAGTATCTGCTTTGCCACGAGGAAACTATAGTATTTGTTAGACAAAAGTCTTCAAGGATTAAGACTGAACTGCAATATTTTCTGGTTAGACAGAAACAAATTTAAATAAATATACATAGCAGCAGAAAGAGATGATCTATTGTAAAGAATATAATCTTCAATTATTGCAGGTTGCTTTTGTGCAAAAGCATTTGCACTCCCACACTTGCCATATTCAGATACTCAGTGGGCACAGGTGACAGGTGGCTACTCTTGTGGAAAGCTTTAGCAGATTTGTTGGCCCCCACTGATATCACATGTAGATTCATGTGTGACCCGGACATTCTGTAGCTATCTTTGCATGTCAGATCAGAAGCATGGAACCTTTGTTTTAGGCAGAGCAATTGATTTTCAGTCATTGTAGAATAGTGTCTTCCTGATTTGGATGAAGTACTTTGCAGGTACCCACTTGAATGAGCATCCAGTCTCATAATGGAAGCCATATCAACCATTAAATAAAAGACAGTGATGTCAGCTGTTGTTATAGGCACTGATGGAGGTGAAGATTGTGATCTTCATCACTTTTCTTCAGTCCCAGGAGAAATTCTGACTCTATTATTTTAAATTCATTATTTTGTGATATTGAAATCTACATTGTGGGGGCTTGATAACATCAAGGCCAACTGTTTCTGACTGAGTTTTACAGATGTCTTATCTATCAGAGCTTCCTCTCTAAGCCCGGGAAAGAGAGAAAGAAGAAAGCAGAGAGATGTGTAAAGCTTGTGTTTCAGTCCTCCTCACAGTTCTTTCCCACCCCTTTTAAAATTTTATTTTATTATAAAAGACCAACTTTAGTGATAATGGCTTCAGGTTCTGTCTCTCTTAGTCCCATCCCCAAAGGACTGCGCCAATGCATTATGTGCACTTTAAATGGAATCCATTGTTCCAGTTGGGTTTTTCTTGTTTTATACCTTTTAGATCTTCCATCAACAGGACAGATAATGAACATAAAAGAAACCCAGCTTACCTAGGAAGATAAGGCAAAATTGCCAAGGTGTTTGAATTGTGCTGACTGGTTTTACCTGGTTGTGATAAATCCTTTCCTGTCCTGGCAGTTAATCCTAGGTAAGGGGAGGGAGACGAGGAAGAATTAAAAAACCCTAATTAGTACTCATCATTTAATCTCTGCAGTATCTGCTTTGCCACGAGGAAACTATAGTATTTGTTAGACAAAAGTCTTCAAGGATTAAGACTGAACTGCAATATTTTCTGGTTAGACAGAAACAAATTTAAATAAATATACATAGCAGCAGAAAGAGATGATCTATTGTAAAGAATATAATCTTCAATTATTGCAGGTTGCTTTTGTGCAAAAGCATTTGCACTCCCAGTTATCTGATGCCAAACAGGTGTTGTTTTATAGCCAAATCTCAGTAATGGGGAGGAAATGAATTATTTTTATTTTGATGTTTCTCTTGGATGTTCCAAATTCAAAAGTCAGGATGAATTGTTCAACGCTCCTTGTTTGGTAGACCTCCCTCTTCAAACTTCCCTGTGACCATCTATCTCTTAAGCTGTTGTTCCCAAACATCACTCCACAAGAAAAAGTTCAGGATTTCACTGTCTTGGGACCAGTGTGATATATAAAAGCCTCACACATTTTTTTTTCCCTACTCAGTCTATCTTGGTTGAATAATTCCTATTTACTGTGAATACCTTCTCCATCTCAGGGATTACAAGCAATTTACATAACAGGAGAGATACTGAAGTGATGAGGTAGTTTGTAAGAAATTTCACTTAAAGCACAAAGACAAATGGCTGTTCCATGGAAGATCCAAGATTTGGAATGAGAAGGTGAGAGTGAGTCTTATACCCCTTTTGTGCTGCTTACCAGCCTTGTGAGCTGAGGTGTACAGCTGAGTTGGGCTTTCCTGTGAAAAATGGGTACCAATCCACATACCAGGTCGCTCTGTGGCTCAGATAAGATGACGTCTACAGGAGAACATTTGGCAAACAATGAAGTATTGTACAAGGAAGTTAATACATATATAAACTGTATATATCAGAATGCTTCCCTTTTCTAAAGGAAAAAGGAAATGATGGGGCTTCCCTGGTGGGTCTACTTTCCATCAACAGGACAGATAATGAACATAAAAGAAACCCAGCTTACCTAGGAAGATAAGGCAAAATTGCCAAGGTGTTTGAATTGTGCTGACTGGTTTTACCTGGTTGTGATAAATCCTTTCCTGTCCTGGCAGTTAATCCTAGGTAAGGGGAGGGAGACGAGGAAGAATTAAAAAACCCTAATTAGTACTCATCATTTAATCTCTGCAGTATCTGCTTTGCCACGAGGAAACTATAGTATTTGTTAGACAAAAGTCTTCAAGGATTAAGACTGAACTGCAATATTTTCTGGTTAGACAGAAACAAATTTAAATAAATATACATAGCAGCAGAAAGAGATGATCTATTGTAAAGAATATAATCTTCAATTATTGCAGGTTGCTTTTGTGCAAAAGCATTTGCACTCCCAGTTATCTGATGCCAAACAGGTGTTGTTTTATAGCCAAATCTCAGTAATGGGGAGGAAATGAATTATTTTTATTTTGATGTTTCTCTTGGATGTTCCAAATTCAAAAGTCAGGATGAATTGTTCAACGCTCCTTGTTTGGTAGACCTCCCTCTTCAAACTTCCCTGTGACCATCTATCTCTTAAGCTGTTGTTCCCAAACATCACTCCACAAGAAAAAGTTCAGGATTTCACTGTCTTGGGACCAGTGTGATATATAAAAGCCTCACACATTTTTTTTTCCCTACTCAGTCTATCTTGGTTGAATAATTCCTATTTACTGTGAATACCTTCTCCATCTCAGGGATTACAAGCAATTTACATAACAGGAGAGATACTGAAGTGATGAGGTAGTTTGTAAGAAATTTCACTTAAAGCACAAAGACAAATGGCTGTTCCATGGAAGATCCAAGATTTGGAATGAGAAGGTGAGAGTGAGTCTTATACCCCTTTTGTGCTGCTTACCAGCCTTGTGAGCTGAGGTGTACAGCTGAGTTGGGCTTTCCTGTGAAAAATGGGTACCAATCCACATACCAGGTCGCTCTGTGGCTCAGATAAGATGACGTCTACAGGAGAACATTTGGCAAACAATGAAGTATTGTACAAGGAAGTTAATACATATATAAACTGTATATATCAGAATGCTTCCCTTTTCTAAAGGAAAAAAGGTATTAAAAGTTGCTATGGGGCTTCCCCTGGTGGTCCAGTGGATAGGGACACCGCCTTGCAGTGCAAGGGGCGCCAGTTCGAGCCCTGGCCTGGGAAGATCCCACGTGCCGTGGAGCGGCTGGACTGATGTGTCCAATCACCGAGCCGGAACTCTGGAGCGCATGCACCCAGAGCCGGTGCTCTGCGACAACAGAGGCCACCGCGATGGGAGGCCCACAGGAGCCAAGAACGAAGACGAATGAAAATAGAGAAATGAAAGCCAATAGAAGTGGCCCGCCCGCTCCCCTCCCTCCCCAACCTGACCCCCACCCAAAGTAAATAAATAAATAAATCTTTATAAAAAAAAAAGTTGCTATGATAAAAAACAAATGAGTTACTGTGATTGGCAAGAAACCAATCCCATAACGGGACCTCATCCTTCTCCTCTCTCTTTACATGAAAACAGAAGTACATCACTAACTCTCTCTCTTCTGGATGAAAGCATAAAGCTGTCCAATAAGCAATCAATTAGTGATTGTCAGGAAATATATACACTAGCCTCATTAAAGCCCAGCTCAATTTCTACTCCATGGAAGTACACAAGCACGCCCAGCTGATGGAAAAAATGTTCTCAGTGTATGCTTTTCAGGGGAATCATTTTGCATGGTTGATAATCTTGTTTTTATGCACAAAGCTACTAGTTTACTGATTCAATGATTTCAACCTTGTAACAGTCCATTATTCTTCTGGGTAGGTAAAAGTCTTAAGCTTTCTGTTTCTTTGGAGATTCTAGCATCTCTCTCAAGTCAAAGGAGGAAAATAATTTTTCTTTCTACGTTTCTATGTTCTTGGCTCAGACCCCTTTGTAAAAAAGGATTAACAGGAAGAAAACAAATGAAAGTTTAATACAATGTATGCCTTCTGTATACATAGATATCTAGGAAAACTGAGTATCTGCCAAAATAGCCAACCCATCACCTTAAATACCATCTAGAGCCAAAGACAAAAGAAGATGAGGGTGGGGAGTGTGGGGAACCAATTAAAAACAGTCATCAAGCAAAGTGCAATATACAGCCTAAGATTTTATCCAGATTTCAGTCTTGCTTTCTCCATCTACAAGAGCTCCAAGGGATTGAATAATCCTCTTCCTGATAAAGAAAAGGAGACAGCCTTACAAAGATTTTTGTAAATGTATCTTTCAAAAGGGTAACTTTACTACATGTTTAGAGCTTTTCCTGTGCTTGTTGTTTCTTGAAGATAATCAGCCTAAAATAATCCTTTCACCAAAGAGATACATTTTGGGGGCAAATTCTGCTCCCCTTCCTGAGGATATATATGGATTCTCTGATCCCAGCTAAGGGAGGATAAAGTCCTTTGTCTCCTCATTAGTCCAAAGATCTTGAGTAAATTTCCTGAAGTCTTTGTTTCCATGGCTATATTTAGATCAGGATGTGTAGAGTGCATCTGACTGGGTCAAGCCCTCACTCTATCACTTATTTCTTGTTTGATCTTGTGTACACAGTTCCTTAAACCCTCAACACCTCACTTTCCTCATCCATAAAATGGAAATGATGATAGTATGTGCCTTATGGAGTTGCTGAGAAGGTTAAATGAAATTGTGAATACAAAGCCTTAGCAAAATATCTGCTTAGGGTAAGCCCTCAGGAAATATTAGGTTTTATTATTGTTATTACTATTATAGAAATGAGATATTATTATTAAGTTTTTAGATAGAGAATTGTAATAGTCTCTATGTCTTATCAAACTTTAAATGGGTCTTTTGAGATTCTCTATCGAAAATGTATGCCTAAGGAAATGACCTTCATGTCCTTCAGAAACATTTGGATGTCTGATTCTTATTTTAAAAGGCACAAAACCCACCATAAGAGTTTAAATAACTTGCTATTTGAACATCTTCATTCTTTCTCTGTATTCCCAAGTTTTATCACAGATCCAATACTTACTGACCAAGATAATTTTTATACCAAAATGTCATTGCCAGAGACTTCCCTGGTGGTCCAATGGATAAGACTCTTCCAATAAAGGAGGCCTGGGTTCAGTCACCAGTTGGGGAATGAAGACCCCACATACAAAGTCCATGCACTGCAACTACTGAGCCCCCTTGCTCTAGAGCCCACACGCCACAACTAGAGAGCCCGTGTGCCCCAACAAAGACTCAGCATGGCCAAAATGTTTTTAAAATGTCATTGTCAATGTATAGATTCCAGAAAAAGGAAAATGGCATAGATCTTGGCGATGCCTCTCTTGTAGGATTGACATCATTGGACAACAAACCATTTACACCAGTCCTCCTGCATGCCAGGCATTATTAGGTGTTGAAGATAATCAGCCTAAAATAATCCTTTCACCAAAGAGATACATTTTGGGGCAAATTCTGCCCCTTCCTGAGGATATATATGGATTCTCTGATCCCAGCTAAGGGAGGATAAAGTCCTTTGTCTCCTCATTAGTCCAAAGATCTTGAGTAAATTTCCTGAAGTCTTTGTTTCCATGGCTATATTTAGATCAGGATGTGTAGAGTGCATCTGACTGGGTCAAGCCCTCACTCTATCACTTATTTCTTGTTTGATCTTGTGTACACAGTTCCTTAAACCCTCAACACCTCACTTTCCTCATCCATAAAATGGAAATGATGATAGTATGTGCCTTATGGAGTTGCTGAGAAGGTTAAATGAAATTGTGAATACAAAGCCTTAGCAAAATATCTGCTTAGGGTAAGCCCTCAGGAAATATTAGGTTTTATTATTGTTATTACTATTATAGAAATGAGATATTATTATTAAGTTTTTAGATAGAGAATTGTAATAGTCTCTATGTCTTATCAAACTTTAAATGGGTCTTTTGAGATTCTCTATCGAAAATGTATGCCTAAGGAAATGACCTTCATGTCCTTCAGAAACATTTGGATGTCTGATTCTTATTTTAAAAGGCACAAAACCCACCATAAGAGTTTAAATAACTTGCTATTTGAACATCTTCATTCTTTCTCTGTATTCCCAAGTTTTATCACAGATCCAATACTTACTGACCAAGATAATTTTTATACCAAAATGTCATTGCCAGAGACTTCCCTGGTGGTCCAATGGATAAGACTCTTCCAATAAAGGAGGCCTGGGTTCAGTCACCAGTTGGGGAATGAAGACCCCACATACAAAGTCCATGCACTGCAACTACTGAGCCCCCTTGCTCTAGAGCCCACACGCCACAACTAGAGAGCCCGTGTGCCCCAACAAAGACTCAGCATGGCCAAAATGTTTTTAAAAATGTCATTGTCAATGTATAGATTCCAGAAAAAGGAAAATGGCATAGATCTTGGCGATGCCTCTCTTGTAGGATTGACATCATTGGACAACAAACCATTTACACCAGTCCTCCTGCATGCCAGGCATTATTAGGTGTTGAAGATACCTAAAACATTGTCTCTGCCCATGAAGTGCAGATACACTCATGAAGACACAAAGACAGATACAACAAATTATCAGATAAACGAATAAATGCTGTATCTGAGGCACAATTAAAATGCTGAGGGAGAAAGTTCTGTCTTTTAGAAGAAGTCAAGGAGAGCTCCAAAGAAAAGGGCATGTATGAGTTGGGTCTTTGGAGATGAGCGAGATTGGGGCTGGTGGATGGGGTCTGGAGTGGAGGAGAGTGTTATTCAGACAGAAGGAACAGCATGTGCAAAGGTAGGAAACTCTGAAGGGAATTACATGAAATTGGCAAGTAGTCTGGTAGGTCTAGAATAAAGCATGAGAGAGATCATGTTATTAATTGTATTTACCTAAAACTCATTGACATAGCTCTCCTGTAATGATGTAGAGGTAATATAAAATATGAATAACTCATGTTTCATGAAACACAACTAAAGCATAAAATATGAATAACTCATGTTTCATGAAACAGAACTAAAGATTATGAAAGACACCCTCTTAAAGAAATTTGCTTGTAAGATAGTAATAGGGCAGAGAAATTTAGAAGAGCTGTTAGGCTGAGTAGCTTGAAAAGCACATGATTTCTTTTGTGTGTGTGAGGAAGAAAGGAAAGGTAGATGTGGATGCTTTTAGTTGCTGGGAGTCATCATGGGACAAGTATTGGTCTGGGAATAAGGAGATTTGTTCTGCTTACTAACTGGGTGTTGACCTGGGAAAGTCGCTTAACCTTGTGGACCTCAGTTTCCTCATTTGTGAGGAAAGGGCTTTAGCTGATCTTAAAAGTCTCAGAATTTAAGGATTTATCATATTGGCAATGGCTCTCTCTTTGCTGAAGTTTATTTTAGTGGCTTGCTTGTTCCCCACTGAAAAATGTTCCATGACTGACCCTGGATGGGCAGAAATATTGTTGAGCCTCTGCTTTAATTTTCCACCTTCATTGTTCCTTCTCATCAATCCAAGATCCTTAGTTGTTTTGGGCCCCTGCCCCAGATGTCTCTTCTTCTATGAAAGTCTGCCTGCTTGACTTTGCCAGTCACATGCCTCTTATGGATCTTAACTGGGATGAACATAAAACACTAAAATACTGTCTAACTAAGTTGACTTGGCTCTGGTTTCTCATCCCATTTTAGAATGGTCGTTATTTAGATCCTATACCACGAGACTGCTGTCCTTGCTATCATCATTGTAATGTGGCATATTGACAGAGTACTGAATTTCAATTTAGCAGATGGTGCCAGGGTTTAGACTTATGCTTATCGGATACAGATGGTCCAAACAGTGAACTTATCTGTTTGTTATTTTTATTTAGAGCAGGTTAAACATAAATGACTTCATAGAATTTTTCTTTTGTGATTTTTGTTTTACTAGTGACTACAAATGTTTTCTCTTATTCTTTATCCTTTTATAGGCAAAGTCTTTGATTTTGATTGATACATATCTTCCCTCAATGTTGACCCAGATTCTCTCCCCTAATTCTGTTCTATTTGTTTTCTAGTTTTTCTGGATCAGGAGAAAAACAAAACAACGAAAAGTCCAAGCCATACTGGTAATTACTCGTGAAGGAAAATCTCTGTGGTTGTCAGGGGTTCTTAATCATGAGCCTCCACCCTCCTCTACCCCCAGTGACAGTTGTAAGCAGCAGAACAGAACTTAGTATGTTGGGTCTGGAGGAACCCATGCTTGCCTTAGAGGTGAACAAATAAAATAGAGCATCAGAGAAACCGATTTATCTGAGGTCACACTGAAGTGTTTGAAAGAGTCAAGGCCAGAACTGTGTCTTGAAATTCCTGTTTGGTGCTCTTTTCAGACACTGAAGTGCCTCCTGGAACCAGTCTGGTTGCTTAGCACCAGATACTGTTACTAGCAACTGGCATTTTTCCCACGTGGGAAAATTGATACCATCACTATGGAGAACACACTCTGTGCCAACTTTCTGAAAAACCACAAGTTCTGCAAATGTTTCGTGCTTCTGATTCTGAAGGTGGAGCCTGTGCCACCAGATGGCTATGGATTGAAAAAAAATGTTACAAGGAAGGAGGTAGGAGCAATATTGTTGGTTGAGAGTGTAGAATAATGAGAGAAGTAGGTTGTAGGATGCTACAGCTGAGCACTTGGAAGGCAGATATTTCACATGGATTTCCATTGTCCTCTAGAAAAAGTTCAGGGGCTGACTTCTCAATGTCCCTTGGGAATCTCTTTTAGTAATTCTCTACCCTGGAGTCAATGAGCTCTTCTTCCTTTCATTTAGGAACTCCAAGTCCCTTTTGTTTGGTAACTTGAAGTCAGCAGTTGTCACTTCTGTCCTTTTCTTCGGAGGGTTTCCAAAGACATAGTCAGGATGGAACAATGCTATCTTTTTGTGGCATATTGACAGAGTACTGAATTTCAATTTAGCAGATGGTGCCAGGGTTTAGACTTATGCTTATCGGATACAGATGGTCCAAACAGTGAACTTATCTGTTTGTTATTTTTATTTAGAGCAGGTTAAACATAAATGACTTCATAGAATTTTTCTTTTGTGATTTTTGTTTTACTAGTGACTACAAATGTTTTCTCTTATTCTTTATCCTTTTATAGGCAAAGTCTTTGATTTTGATTGATACATATCTTCCCTCAATGTTGACCCAGATTCTCTCCCCTAATTCTGTTCTATTTGTTTTCTAGTTTTTCTGGATCAGGAGAAAAACAAAACAACGAAAAGTCCAAGCCATACTGGTAATTACTCGTGAAGGAAAATCTCTGTGGTTGTCAGGGGTTCTTAATCATGAGCCTCCACCCTCCTCTACCCCCAGTGACAGTTGTAAGCAGCAGAACAGAACTTAGTATGTTGGGTCTGGAGGAACCCATGCTTGCCTTAGAGGTGAACAAATAAAATAGAGCATCAGAGAAACCGATTTATCTGAGGTCACACTGAAGTGTTTGAAAGAGTCAAGGCCAGAACTGTGTCTTGAAATTCCTGTTTGGTGCTCTTTTCAGACACTGAAGTGCCTCCTGGAACCAGTCTGGTTGCTTAGCACCAGATACTGTTACTAGCAACTGGCATTTTTCCCACGTGGGAAAATTGATACCATCACTATGGAGAACACACTCTGTGCCAACTTTCTGAAAAACCACAAGTTCTGCAAATGTTTCGTGCTTCTGATTCTGAAGGTGGAGCCTGTGCCACCAGATGGCTATGGATTGAAAAAAAATGTTACAAGGAAGGAGGTAGGAGCAATATTGTTGGTTGAGAGTGTAGAATAATGAGAGAAGTAGGTTGTAGGATGCTACAGCTGAGCACTTGGAAGGCAGATATTTCACATGGATTTCCATTGTCCTCTAGAAAAAGTTCAGGGGCTGACTTCTCAATGTCCCTTGGGAATCTCTTTTAGTAATTCTCTACCCTGGAGTCAATGAGCTCTTCTTCCTTTCATTTAGGAACTCCAAGTCCCTTTTGTTTGGTAACTTGAAGTCAGCAGTTGTCACTTCTGTCCTTTTCTTCGGAGGCAGTTAGAGTTGCCTAGGGAGTATGACATAGTCAGGATGGAAAATTGTCCAGGTAAATAGATTTATTTGGAGAGTGGGACAATAAGCAGGCTTTTTCTCATGCTTCTCCATGACCATCTGGTCCTGCTGACTGATCTCAGTGATCATCTTTGCTCCTTTCTCAGTGGCACAGGGTTTTAATCTCCCAACAGCCTTGTTGTTTGCTGGGGAGAATTGAGTTATACAAAGCTAAGAAATGGAAAAGGATGATATAATTTGCATTCACCCAAAACAATGAGTTTGAGCCTCTTTAGCACATTCCTCCTCACCACTTTTTGAGTTGCCCCTGTTCATCTATTCCCTAAGTGTTTATTGAGTGCCTTTTGCGGGGCTGGGTATTAGGGATATAACAAGGGTAAGGCAGATACTTGCCTGCAGGGAGCTTATGGTCCAAGAGTGGACTCAGACAAGTAGCTAGACAATTGCAGTCCTTCATGATAAGCTCAGCACTGTGATAGACACAAACATGTGGCACTGAGGTAGCTCACAGGGCAGAGAGGAACCAATGAGGGACACTCAACACATACTTATTGAATGAGACAGGAGTCTTAAATTGTGGCTTACTGATTGCGCAATTTTTGGCCGAGCCTCAGTTGCCTTATCTGCAAACTGGGGATAATAACACTTTCTAGATGGCCTCTAAGAGTTTTTATGAGTATCAATTAAAACATTACACTTAAAAGCACTTAAGAAACCATGGTGCTGTATAAGGGAATTGTTAAACGCAACGATGTGCTCTTTCTGGTATTGTGTTTGCTTGTGATACCTGAATGTGGAAGTTACTAAGAACTGGGGGTATATTTCCTAAGAGAGTAGATTTTAGCCAAATAAATATGTCTGTGGAAGCCCCTGAGAAACTTTAAAGTATCTTCTTTACAAGACAAAAACACATGACAGACCCCAGAGACAGTAATGAAGAATCTAATTTAGTTTGCATTTGGAGTGAAGACAATTCTGAAAGACATTTATTTCTTTTTAAAAAAGATTTTAAGGATATGTTTACCTCTTCAAATCCTATTTTGACAGTTCTCTAAATTCACAATGATTAAATCTATGTTGCCACCAGATTCCCCTGGACGCCGTTAAAAATAGCATCATTTTGAACTACCTTGTCTTTTTGAATGCCTATTCAATACTAAAATATACAAAGGAAAATATACAAAGAGATAGGATGGTCTTTACTCTCAAGGATCTTATAGTCTGATGGAATATGACTGGCATACATCAGCTAGGGCATGATAACTCTACAGTGCATAGATCACAAGCAAGACTGAGGGTTAAGAACTCTTATTATCAGAGGTTTATGAAGGCATTGCGATCACATTGACACTGGAATATGAATAAGATTTAGGTAAGGCCAAATGGAATAGGAAATTATTAACCCTTCCAAGTGAAAGACCTAAACTTTGGAAATGAATAGGATAAATAATGCCCATTTCTGGGATTATTTATTGGCTTTCTATATGCTAGACATCGGCTAAGAACTTTAAGTCAGGGGTCCTACACCCCTGGGGCCATGGACTGGTACTGGTCCTTGGCCTGTTAGGAACCAGGCCACACAGCAAGCAGGAGGTGAGTGGTGGTGAGCTAGTGAAGCTTCATCTGTGCTCCCCACTGCTTGCACTTCTGTGTGAACCATCCCACTCTATCTGTGGAAAATTTTTCTTCCATGAAACCAGTCCATGGTTCCAACATGGTTGGGGCCACTGCTTTACGTATAGGAACTTCACAACAACCCAATGAAGTTGATATTTTTCATGCCCCAGTTTTACATAAGAAAATGAGTTTCAAAGACATTAGGTAATATGTCTTTAGGCTCACAGCTAATTAGTAGTAAAATGAGGTTTTAGACTAAGATATATCTGATCTTAAAGTCCATGTTATCACCATCATATTATGCCATCTTCTGACTCTGTGCATCAGAAGGGTTTCGAATGAATAATTCATATTTACCGAGGACCAAGTCAGCAGCCTTAAAACTTCCCAAGTATCTCTTGAGGTTATATCTTTCCTTCATCACAGGAGAAGGATGATGTCCTCTTCTTAACTCTGAAATTCACTCTGAATGGGCTTAAGCTTTTGTCTGAACGTAATTTTCTGCTTTCATAGCCTGGGGGTAGTCAGGGTAGAAAGAAGGGAACTAAATGAGTAAACAATATTCTAAATAATGCAGTTCCTCTCTGACCTTACTCATGCTCTCTAAATGCTTTTCAGGGAGCTTTACAGGATGAAGTTGAAAACTCAGTGTACAGTTTTCATTATGGTTGGTGTGGCAACCGTATATTGAAGGACTCCTGTCTCAGAATAACATGATATTAGAGTAAAATCACTCTTTTTACAAGTGCCTTTGAATTATTATACATAATGTAGACTGAACATTGCAATCAGATCAATTAAATACATAGTATTTTTTATACTAATCCCTTCCTTAATCACTGACTTTGGTGGATATTTTAATTTTATTCAAGGAGGCAGATGAGGCTTGTGTGTGAATAAAAATGAAAGGATTGTGAGTATAAAGAGTTTATTGCTAGTGCTCCCTTGCTGAATACAGTGATTTTCTGGTTACCTGATCTGAAATGAATTGTAAGTCAGTAGCATAAGAGAGTACAATACAATAATTCAGGGCACCATGTTTTGCCTACGAAGCATAAATATTTGAACATTTGCATTACCGTCTCAGAATGAGTGGATTAAGTAGCTATGAAATACTAACTCATGTTCTTTCTGGTATGATTGAAATATTACATTCAATCTTTACCTGTCCCCTTCCCCCCTGGGGAAAACACACACACAAATCCTTGTTCTATGAAATGTGAATCTCATTTCAGTGTTTTGCTTCATTTAACTGTGCCACATTCTATGACACAACATGGTAACCATATTGTAGTTGAGAATTTAAGGTTCCCATTCTGTTCTTTCAAGGAATAGTACTTGAGTACACCGTACTTTAGGGGCTTCCCAGGTGGAGCTAGTAGTAAAGAACCTGCCTGCTAATGCAAGAGACATAGGAGATGCGGGTTTTGAATCTTGGGTCAAGAAGATCACTTGGAGGATCAACTCAGCAGCCTTAAAACTTCCCAAGTATCTCTTGAGGTTATATCTTTCCTTCATCACAGGAGAAGGATGATGTCCTCTTCTTAACTCTGAAATTCACTCTGAATGGGCTTAAGCTTTTGTCTGAACGTAATTTTCTGCTTTCATAGCCTGGGGGTAGTCAGGGTAGAAAGAAGGGAACTAAATGAGTAAACAATATTCTAAATAATGCAGTTCCTCTCTGACCTTACTCATGCTCTCTAAATGCTTTTCAGGGAGCTTTACAGGATGAAGTTGAAAACTCAGTGTACAGTTTTCATTATGGTTGGTGTGGCAACCGTATATTGAAGGACTCCTGTCTCAGAATAACATGATATTAGAGTAAAATCACTCTTTTTACAAGTGCCTTTGAATTATTATACATAATGTAGACTGAACATTGCAATCAGATCAATTAAATACATAGTATTTTTTATACTAATCCCTTCCTTAATCACTGACTTTGGTGGATATTTTAATTTTATTCAAGGAGGCAGATGAGGCTTGTGTGTGAATAAAAATGAAAGGATTGTGAGTATAAAGAGTTTATTGCTAGTGCTCCCTTGCTGAATACAGTGATTTTCTGGTTACCTGATCTGAAATGAATTGTAAGTCAGTAGCATAAGAGAGTACAATACAATAATTCAGGGCACCATGTTTTGCCTACGAAGCATAAATATTTGAACATTTGCATTACCGTCTCAGAATGAGTGGATTAAGTAGCTATGAAATACTAACTCATGTTCTTTCTGGTATGATTGAAATATTACATTCAATCTTTACCTGTCCCCTTCCCCCCTGGGGAAAACACACACACAAATCCTTGTTCTATGAAATGTGAATCTCATTTCAGTGTTTTGCTTCATTTAACTGTGCCACATTCTATGACACAACATGGTAACCATATTGTAGTTGAGAATTTAAGGTTCCCATTCTGTTCTTTCAAGGAATAGTACTTGAGTACACCGTACTTTAGGGGCTTCCCAGGTGGAGCTAGTAGTAAAGAACCTGCCTGCTAATGCAAGAGACATAGGAGATGCGGGTTTTGAATCTTGGGTCAAGAAGATCACTTGGAGGATCAACTGGAGTGGACAACCCACTCCAGTGTCCTTGCCTGGAGAATCCCACAGACAGAGGACCCTGCTGGGCTATAGTGCATGGATTCTCAAAGAATTGGAGGTAACTGATGCTACTTAGCACACATGCATATCATACTTCACCAACTTTTTCTAAAAGTTGTTTGTAAGTTGAAATTTATAAATCCAGAAGCACATTCACTGTTTTCATCTCACCCCTCCCCCAAAAGATATCTTATCTTATTAATTTGTCACTATACTCCTAGCACCTAATACAACATCTGGCGCATATTAGGCATTCAAGTGGGAAGAAGAGGAGTAGTAAAAAAACCCAATTCTGTCTTATAATCAAGCACATGTATCACATATTGTCTTTACAATATGGCTACAATTTTGCCCCCATTGATGAATACCTCTCATGATATAGACCTTACAGATGGCAAAGTATTTCTTATGTTTTTTGTACTAAGAGTGCACATTCAATAGGTCAGGCCATCTCTATTGTACATATGAAAATATGGCTCACAGGGACCAAGTAACTTCCTGGAGTGCTTTAAATGACAGTCTGACCCAGCTTTAAGTGATAGTCTGACCTGACCTTGAGTCCATGTCTCTTGACTTTGAGTCTAGTGTTCTTCTCAGACACCATGCTGATTCTCTGTGATAGCATAGGAAATGAGATTGTCACAAGAAGCAGAGTCTAGCCAAATGGGTCAGATAAAATTAGAAGTGGTCTCAAATTTTGCTGACTCAAGTCCTTGCCCAGTTTTAGAATTATGATGAGATGTATTGATATCTTCTGGCTCTGGTATTATTTAAGTAACTTTCTTTAAGTTACATACCCATTTCTCAGACTGACCATGGACAGTGTAACTGGGGATATATTCAGTCTCACTGGGAACCTGACCTCTAAAATTTTACTAATTATACCATTGGTTTACTGGGGATGAACAATTTAGTTCTTCAAGGAATAGTACTTCCCACTTTAGGGGCTTCCCAGGTGGAGCTAGTAGTAAAGAACCTGCCTGCTAATGCAAGAGACATAGGAGATGCGGGTTTTGAATCTTGGGTCAAGAAGATCACTTGGAGGATCAACTGGAGTGGACAACCCACTCCAGTGTCCTTGCCTGGAGAATCCCACAGACAGAGGACCCTGCTGGGCTATAGTGCATGGATTCTCAAAGAATTGGAGGTAACTGATGCTACTTAGCACACATGCATATCATACTTCACCAACTTTTTCTAAAAGTTGTTTGTAAGTTGAAATTTATAAATCCAGAAGCACATTCACTGTTTTCATCTCACCCCTCCCCCAAAAGATATCTTATCTTATTAATTTGTCACTATACTCCTAGCACCTAATACAACATCTGGCGCATATTAGGCATTCAAGTGGGAAGAAGAGGAGTAGTAAAAAAACCCAATTCTGTCTTATAATCAAGCACATGTATCACATATTGTCTTTACAATATGGCTACAATTTTGCCCCCATTGATGAATACCTCTCATGATATAGACCTTACAGATGGCAAAGTATTTCTTATGTTTTTTGTACTAAGAGTGCACATTCAATAGGTCAGGCCATCTCTATTGTACATATGAAAATATGGCTCACAGGGACCAAGTAACTTCCTGGAGTGCTTTAAATGACAGTCTGACCCAGCTTTAAGTGATAGTCTGACCTGACCTTGAGTCCATGTCTCTTGACTTTGAGTCTAGTGTTCTTCTCAGACACCATGCTGATTCTCTGTGATAGCATAGGAAATGAGATTGTCACAAGAAGCAGAGTCTAGCCAAATGGGTCAGATAAAATTAGAAGTGGTCTCAAATTTTGCTGACTCAAGTCCTTGCCCAGTTTTAGAATTATGATGAGATGTATTGATATCTTCTGGCTCTGGTATTATTTAAGTAACTTTCTTTAAGTTACATACCCATTTCTCAGACTGACCATGGACAGTGTAACTGGGGATATATTCAGTCTCACTGGGAACCTGACCTCTAAAATTTTTTTACTAATTATACCATCTCTGGGGCTTTCTAATCTCTGAGAAGGCTGAATGAACAATTTGAGTTCCAATATGTTTATAGACGACAGTTCTTTTCACAGCATCCATAGCCAGGTGAGGAGATTATAAGCCATTTCCACCTGGGGATGTCTCTGGCACAGCTGTATCTTTCTACTAACCTGTATACTTCTTGGGACTAAGGCTGGTTTGCACCTGGGGGATGTTTCTGGTGCAGCTGTACAGAAGAGGACACATAGTCATAACTGTTTTCTGTAATGCCATGTCAGTCCAACCATGGCAACAGTGACGCACACTGAGCAGAGGTGGTGCTTCAAAGGGCAGAGGAAGTCCACTCCTCCTGGGCATTCTGTGTCCCAGAAGTCATACAGTTGACATTTGCTTTGGAATTCTCTGCCTTGACTCACTATACTTTCTTACTTTGCCTCTACTTTTCCTTAGTTCATTATACTTAGAACTGTGTGTGTATGTTGGGGGTTAGGGAAGAGATTCAAAATCTAGCCTTCCTTCTAAGAAGTACACACTTTTGTAGGAAGATATGGAGGGCTTCTCATGTGGCCCAGTGGTAAAGAATCTGCCTGCCAATGTAGGAGAGGCAGGAGATTTGAGTTTGATCCCTGAGTCGGGAAGATCCCCTGGAGTAGGAGATAGGAACCCACTCCAGTATTCTTGCCTGGGAAATCCCATGGACAGAGGAGCCTGGAAGGCTATAGTCCATAAGGCTGCAAAGAGTTGGACCTGACTAAAGTGACTGAGCATGCACACAGGAAGATATAGAACTTATTTTCAAGTAAGTATAATGAAAATTAGAATTTGGGATACGTGTAGCCTAGAATGTATGGTTTAAACCTTGCTCCGGATACTCTTTTATGGGGGCTGTCCAAAAAGTTTGTTTAGGTTTATTTGTAACATTTTATGGAAAAAAACCTGAATGAACTTTTTGGCCAACCCAGTGCTTATTAGTTAGGTGGTTGTAGACAGAATGCTTAACCTCCCTAAGACTTGATTTCCTCGTGTGGAACATGGGGGTAACAATAACTCTATGTGCCATTTTACACAGTTGCATTCATGGCATGTTTATATAAATAGACTAACATAATTCTTGGCATATAGTAATTGCTTGGTATATGTTAGTCTTTATAATTAGTATATATCTGTATATACATTTTAAAATGGCTTCAATTCCTTCTGCTCTCATAATGTAGCTACATTTTGCATTAAGGAAATATCATTAGTACAGTCAGAAAGGTACATGGTGTGTGAGAAGTGGCCAGTCCCAGTTTGGCCAGGTTGATCTGTGAGGAGATTTCTTGAAATAAATGAGATAAATAAATGAGGCTCAATTAAGACTTGAAGTGTTTTAAGTGAGAGTGAAAAGTGCAAATCAAATTGCTCTGTTGTGTCTGACCCCATGGGTGAGCCCTGGAATTCTCCAGGTAAGAATACTGGAGTGGGTACCCTATCCCTTCTCCAGGGGATCTTCCCAACCCAGGGATCGGATCCAGATCTCCCAAATTGCAAGTGGATACTTTACCATCTGAGCCACCAGGGAAGCCCAAAGAGGAAGACCCTACTGTTCTCTTTAAATCGATACATATGGGTAGGTAATGAAGGATGGCATACTGTTTAAAACGGATATCTGGAGCCAAAGTACTCAGGTTCATACCCCAGCTCCACTGTTCACTGCTGCATGATGTTGGACACATTAATATGTAACTTCTATCTGCCTCAGTTGCCTCATGTGTACTAATATGACTGATGTCATAGGCTTAATCATGAACATGGTAAGATATTACAAGTTCATTTTGAGCTGAGAGCCTGGAAGAACACTAAATAAATATTAGCTATTATTATTATTATTTGAACTGAACTGCATAGTTGATTTGTAAGTAGCAGAAACAAAAGATAGCCCTTCCAGTATTATAACTAAAATGGACATTGTGATAAATTTTGAGTAAGACAGTCATGAAAAGTGACATTTTAAACCTCTTCTCTAATTCCCAAAGATTTGCGTTTCCTCCCAGATTTTCCTGAGCATTTATGCAGTCAATTTCTAGCTGGAGGTGACTTTTAGAATTTCTATGCAAAGTCCTTTTTTAGCATTTGGATTGGGAGTCATAGATTCGATCTTTAGCTGAGTACTTCATGGCATTTATATAAATAGACTAACATAATTCTTGGCATATAGTAATTGCTTGGTATATGTTAGTCTTTATAATTAGTATATATCTGTATATACATTTTAAAATGGCTTCAATTCCTTCTGCTCTCATAATGTAGCTACATTTTGCATTAAGGAAATATCATTAGTACAGTCAGAAAGGTACATGGTGTGTGAGAAGTGGCCAGTCCCAGTTTGGCCAGGTTGATCTGTGAGGAGATTTCTTGAAATAAATGAGATAAATAAATGAGGCTCAATTAAGACTTGAAGTGTTTTAAGTGAGAGTGAAAAGTGCAAATCAAATTGCTCTGTTGTGTCTGACCCCATGGGTGAGCCCTGGAATTCTCCAGGTAAGAATACTGGAGTGGGTACCCTATCCCTTCTCCAGGGGATCTTCCCAACCCAGGGATCGGATCCAGATCTCCCAAATTGCAAGTGGATACTTTACCATCTGAGCCACCAGGGAAGCCCAAAGAGGAAGACCCTACTGTTCTCTTTAAATCGATACATATGGGTAGGTAATGAAGGATGGCATACTGTTTAAAACGGATATCTGGAGCCAAAGTACTCAGGTTCATACCCCAGCTCCACTGTTCACTGCTGCATGATGTTGGACACATTAATATGTAACTTCTATCTGCCTCAGTTGCCTCATGTGTACTAATATGACTGATGTCATAGGCTTAATCATGAACATGGTAAGATATTACAAGTTCATTTTGAGCTGAGAGCCTGGAAGAACACTAAATAAATATTAGCTATTATTATTATTATTTGAACTGAACTGCATAGTTGATTTGTAAGTAGCAGAAACAAAAGATAGCCCTTCCAGTATTATAACTAAAATGGACATTGTGATAAATTTTGAGTAAGACAGTCATGAAAAGTGACATTTTAAACCTCTTCTCTAATTCCCAAAGATTTGCGTTTCCTCCCAGATTTTCCTGAGCATTTATGCAGTCAATTTCTAGCTGGAGGTGACTTTTAGAATTTCTATGCAAAGTAGCATGTGCGTATGCAATTTATACGCACATGCTACTTTGGCAGCCATTGGCAGCTCATAGACTGTGATCTATCGATCTAATTAGGTAGTAAATCTGTTCCTGAAAGTCAGGTGTATATTAGCTTTTGTAAGTTGAATTTTTTTTTTTTAAGATTTATTTATTTATTTTGGGTGGGGGTCGGGTGGGGAGGGAGGGGAGCTGGCGGGCCACTTCTATTGGTCTTTCTCTATTTTCATCCGTCTTTGTTCTTTGGCTCCTGTGGGCCTCCCATCGTGGTGGCGTCTATCGTCGCAGAGCGCCGGCTCTGGGCGCATGCGCTCCAGAGCTCCGGCTTGGTAATTGGACACATCGTCCAGCCACTCCGTGGCACGTGGGATCTTCCCAGGCCAGGGATCGAACCGGTGCCCCTTGCACTGCAAGGCGGTGTCCTTACCCACTGGACCACCAGGGGAAGCCCTGTAAGTTGAATATTTTAAGCAAAAAGAAGTCTTTCTTTAGGAAAAATGCTATCATTAACTTATTTTTTAAATGTAAGAGACCACTACCAACCCCATTTATCATCTTTCTAAATCCAAGTGTCCATGTGTCAGTTTATTTTGGTGGACAAATGCTGCATAAATATTTTCTAGTAAATAGCATTATGGAGGGAGCTCCAAAAAAGTCAAATCAGTCTTGATTTTTTTTTTTTATTTCTGCCTTTTCAGAAAATCTGTGAATACTGCAACCTGCCATTATTAATTTTCAATGTGTCAGTTTTCTTTAGGTACCCACATTGGACAGGTGGCCTAATGCTTTTCATGAAAACTCAAAGTAGATGAATGATAAATCAGTGTCACTTTCGTAGAAAGACTCAAAGCACCATGAGTCTTCACCTTTGATTAGTACAGGCAAGGGTGACAATGGCACCTGAATCTCACAGGTGAATTTTTCTCTCAGTGGGATTCAACCAGATTACGAATCATTCTACTGATTTCTTTGGATTTCAGGGTGATAATGAGGCTCATGTCAGAAAACCTTAATGGAACATTTTGCTGGAAAAGACATGCAACTAGATCATGCTACATTGGACACGTTTCAGGGCAAAGGCTGAGTGTCAGAGACGTTTCACCCATCTAGAACTGTCTCTGACTCAATGATTACAGCATGGCAATCACAGCCTAAGGCAGTTTTTTTTTTTTTTTTGGCGGGGGGTAGGTTGGGGAGGGAGGGGGCAGGCTGGCCACTTCTATTGGTCTTTCATTTATCTATTTTCATCCATCTTTGTTCTTTGGCCCGTGTGGGCCTCCCATCGCAGTGGCCTCTGTTGTCACAGAGCATCGGGTCCAGGTGCATGCGCTCCAGAGGTCTGGCTCCGTAATTGGACACATGGGTCCAACTGCTCCGCAGCACGTGGGATCTTCCCAGGCCAGGTATCGAATCAGCACCCCTTGCACTGCAGGGCGGTGTCCTTACCCACTGGACCACCAGGGAAGTCCAGGCAGTTTCTCTTTTCTCATCCCTTTCTGCCTTATTTTTCTTCTTTTCCATTTTCTCTGACCCCTTGCTCTTCCTTTTTTCCATCCTCACGAGTTTATATTTCTACTATCAGGAACTCATTTGGTCAATGACCAATAGGAACTCAGTAGGTCATTTCTATGATCTGTTGTTTAAAGCCAGATGTGCCTGGAGCCATATCTAATTCTCTTAATAAAGAGAATAAAGGAATACATGCATCTGAATTGCAATTTAGATGTATGTATCCATTCAGGAATAGATCTCATTTCCATTCAGGAAATTGTGTGCTTCAAGATTGTGGTTGTCTTGCCATGCCTCACACTGAATACCCTTTCACTGTCCACCATACTCTCTACTCCTTCCCACCACTTACAGGTTTTATGTATACTGGAGTGAGCTGTGTTCCCTTCTCTTGGAGATCTTCCCAACCTAGGTCTCCTGCATTGAAGGCAGATTCTTTACAGCAAAGCCCCATTACATATTTACACAATATATAACTATGTATTACAGAAATATATCCTGTATATCACATCTCTTCTAGTTATGGGATATTGGAATCTGGGTATCAACAAACTTTTTTTTATTATGATAATTCTCAAATAGCTATAAAAAGCAGTGAGAGTAGTGTAATGTGCCCTATTTCAGGGACTAGGATACTTCATGTGCTCTTGTGTTCTCCTGAGCACTAGACTTGTGACTAGCACAAAGCAGGTACTTTATACAAGCTGTACTTTATAGGTTCTCATCAAGATAATTGTATAGCCATCAAATATATATCTTTTTTAAAAAATATGGAAAACCTTTGTATAATTTCAGTACTTAGAACTCTTCTTTTTTTGAGGTGTTCAAAAATGAACTTCTTGCCCACATTTGGCTATAGCAAATAACAGATTCTTTAAAAAGAAACAGAGGACTCTGGTCATATTTTGGTAGCTTTCTCAAGATCTTTTACCTGTTGAGTGAAGAGAAACTTATAACAGGCTTTTATTCTCCTAAAATGTGTCTTTTATTACAAGTTGAGGTGATGGCTTTGGTTTGAGAGATTAAATACTTCTAAAAGAGGGGAAAATACATCTACTGATCCCAAATTAAACTTGAAACTGGAAGCATGTTTTATATCCAACTGCTCCGCAGCACGTGGGATCTTCCCAGGCCAGGTCCAGCACCCTTGCACTGCAGGGCGGTGTCCTTACCCACTGGACCACCAGGGAAGTCCAGGCAGTTTCTCTTTCTCATCCCTTTCTGCCTTATTTTTCTTCTTTTCCATTTTCTCTGACCCCTTGCTCTTCCTTTTTTCCATCCTCACGAGTTTATATTTCTACTATCAGGAACTCATTTGGTCAATGACCAATAGGAACTCAGTAGGTCATTTCTATGATCTGTTGTTTAAAGCCAGATGTGCCTGGAGCCATATCTAATTCTCTTAATAAAGAGAATAAAGGAATACATGCATCTGAATTGCAATTTAGATGTATGTATCCATTCAGGAATAGATCTCATTTCCATTCAGGAAATTGTGTGCTTCAAGATTGTGGTTGTCTTGCCATGCCTCACACTGAATACCCTTTCACTGTCCACCATACTCTCTACTCCTTCCCACCACTTACAGGTTTTATGTATACTGGAGTGAGCTGTGTTCCCTTCTCTTGGAGATCTTCCCAACCTAGGTCTCCTGCATTGAAGGCAGATTCTTTACAGCAAAGCCCCATTACATATTTACACAATATATAACTATGTATTACAGAAATATATCCTGTATATCACATCTCTTCTAGTTATGGGATATTGGAATCTGGGTATCAACAAACTTTTTTTTATTATGATAATTCTCAAATAGCTATAAAAAGCAGTGAGAGTAGTGTAATGTGCCCTATTTCAGGGACTAGGATACTTCATGTGCTCTTGTGTTCTCCTGAGCACTAGACTTGTGACTAGCACAAAGCAGGTACTTTATACAAGCTGTACTTTATAGGTTCTCATCAAGATAATTGTATAGCCATCAAATATATATCTTTTTTAAAAAATATGGAAAACCTTTGTATAATTTCAGTACTTAGAACTCTTCTTTTTTTGAGGTGTTCAAAAATGAACTTCTTGCCCACATTTGGCTATAGCAAATAACAGATTCTTTAAAAAGAAACAGAGGACTCTGGTCATATTTTGGTAGCTTTCTCAAGATCTTTTACCTGTTGAGTGAAGAGAAACTTATAACAGGCTTTTTATTCTCCTAAAAATGTGTCTTTTATTACAAGTTGAGGTGATGGCTGTTTGAAGGTACTTGACCTTGAGAGATTAAATACTTCTAAAAGAGGGGGAAAATACATCTACTGATCCCAAATTAAACGTGAATGAAATCTGGAAGCATGTTTTATATTGGACCTTTAAGAAACAGTTGTTTTGTATAAATGTCTCTTTTTTTCAGGGATTTAAAAAAGGATTGCTGTCAGTTTTGTACTTGCTAAATCACCATTGATCCCACCTGGGACTTGAAGAAATAGGCAGTTGATTGTGGGCATCTCTAGGATAACAACCTGTTGTCTATGGATCTGCTATCTAAGGTCTGGGTAGGTGGCTGGACAGAACCGATCTGGTTGGCAAATGCACATGCTAACATTTCCTACATTATCTGGAAAGTGCTTTGTTTGAGATTAAGTTCGCAACCCAACCAGACCTCCTTCTTCCTCTTTGAATGTGTTGACTCTTGCTCCAACTAATTTCTGATGTTAAAGGAAGCAATCAAATCCTTTGACTTTGGAGAAAATGTAGTTCCTGGAGCTTGGAGTGAATTCAATTCTAAAGGCACTTCATTTTGTTCAGACATTCGAGGGACATACAAAACTGTCAACATTTAGCAAAGAGGACACCCTAAACCAATCATATGCTTGCTTCAGTAGCACATAAACTAAAACTGGAATGATACAGAGAAGATTAGCATGGCCCCTGTGCAAATCTGTGAAATGTCCCGTATTTTTTGGACTTCCCTGGTGGCTCAGATGGTAAATAATCTATCTGCAATGCAGGATAGCCGGGGTCTATCCCTGTGTTGGGAAGATCCCCAGGAGAAGGGAATGACTACCCACTCGAATATTCTTGCCTGGAAAATCCCATAGACAGTGGATCCTAGTGGGCTACAGTCCATGGGGTCCCAAAGAGTCAGACATGATTGAGCAACTTATACTTTCACTTTTCAAACCCATCATAGGGTTTTGAGAAAAAATCCCCAGAGAGTAGCAAATAACAGATTCTTTAAAAGAAACAGAGGACTCTGGTCATATTTTGGTAGCTTTCTCAAGATCTTTTACCTGTTGAGTGAAGAGAAACTTATAACAGGCTTTTTATTCTCCTAAAAATGTGTCTTTTATTACAAGTTGAGGTGATGGCTGTTTGAAGGTACTTGACCTTGAGAGATTAAATACTTCTAAAAGAGGGGGAAAATACATCTACTGATCCCAAATTAAACGTGAATGAAATCTGGAAGCATGTTTTATATTGGACCTTTAAGAAACAGTTGTTTTGTATAAATGTCTCTTTTTTTCAGGGATTTAAAAAAGGATTGCTGTCAGTTTTGTACTTGCTAAATCACCATTGATCCCACCTGGGACTTGAAGAAATAGGCAGTTGATTGTGGGCATCTCTAGGATAACAACCTGTTGTCTATGGATCTGCTATCTAAGGTCTGGGTAGGTGGCTGGACAGAACCGATCTGGTTGGCAAATGCACATGCTAACATTTCCTACATTATCTGGAAAGTGCTTTGTTTGAGATTAAGTTCGCAACCCAACCAGACCTCCTTCTTCCTCTTTGAATGTGTTGACTCTTGCTCCAACTAATTTCTGATGTTAAAGGAAGCAATCAAATCCTTTGACTTTGGAGAAAATGTAGTTCCTGGAGCTTGGAGTGAATTCAATTCTAAAGGCACTTCATTTTGTTCAGACATTCGAGGGACATACAAAACTGTCAACATTTAGCAAAGAGGACACCCTAAACCAATCATATGCTTGCTTCAGTAGCACATAAACTAAAACTGGAATGATACAGAGAAGATTAGCATGGCCCCTGTGCAAATCTGTGAAATGTCCCGTATTTTTTGGACTTCCCTGGTGGCTCAGATGGTAAATAATCTATCTGCAATGCAGGATAGCCGGGGTCTATCCCTGTGTTGGGAAGATCCCCAGGAGAAGGGAATGACTACCCACTCGAATATTCTTGCCTGGAAAATCCCATAGACAGTGGATCCTAGTGGGCTACAGTCCATGGGGTCCCAAAGAGTCAGACATGATTGAGCAACTTATACTTTCACTTTTCAAACCCATCATAGGGTTTTGAGCAAATAAAAACCTTTGAGAATGTCTGACTCTTTTACAGATGATAAAGTGGAGATTTGAAGAAATTAAGTGGTTTAGCTGAAGTCATACAGATAATTATTGGCAGAAGTGGATTTCTAGAAGTAGGTTCCTGGCTCATTTATAATCACCCAGGGAGATAATAATACTGTCTATGCCAGGCCTGAACTTCCATTTTTTGCTTCCACAAATTGTACTGGGATGCTTTCAAACCTCCTTTGGATAAAATGAGATTATGGTTATTATGTTCCTGTTGTATGGGTTTGAATCCAGGCACATCAGATGTAGATGCTCACTTTCTCAAACTCTGTGCTTCACTAACCAGGAATTATCTGTGAGAATAGGTACAGCATTATATAGATATAAACAAAAGAAAAAAATGCAATGGTGGTTCTTTGCAAGGATACAAACATCGCATTCTACGTCTTCCTATTATATGGCATCAAAAGACAAAGAAAGTCTTCAGTTTCTGTAAGTGCTGTAATCTTGATCAAAACAGTTGGCTTCTGTGTACCTATTTTTCCCAATTAAAAAAAAATGATAAGAGAGATTGTAAAGTTTTGTGCTCAGAAAAAGATTGTCAAATTATCTGTTAGAAGTAAATCTCTCTGGGCTTCTGCAAACAGAATCATCTATAAATTAGTTTTTAGGAACAGAATAAATTTGCATCCACATGATCATTATGGCCTGTGTTGCATTAAGAATAGTATCAGGAAAGACAAAACTGTCAACATTTAGCAAAGAGGACACCCTAAACCAATCATATGCTTGCTTCAGTAGCACATAAACTAAAACTGGAATGATACAGAGAAGATTAGCATGGCCCCTGTGCAAATCTGTGAAATGTCCCGTATTTTTTGGACTTCCCTGGTGGCTCAGATGGTAAATAATCTATCTGCAATGCAGGATAGCCGGGGTCTATCCCTGTGTTGGGAAGATCCCCAGGAGAAGGGAATGACTACCCACTCGAATATTCTTGCCTGGAAAATCCCATAGACAGTGGATCCTAGTGGGCTACAGTCCATGGGGTCCCAAAGAGTCAGACATGATTGAGCAACTTATACTTTCACTTTTCAAACCCATCATAGGGTTTTGAGCAAATAAAAACCTTTGAGAATGTCTGACTCTTTTACAGATGATAAAGTGGAGATTTGAAGAAATTAAGTGGTTTAGCTGAAGTCATACAGATAATTATTGGCAGAAGTGGATTTCTAGAAGTAGGTTCCTGGCTCATTTATAATCACCCAGGGAGATAATAATACTGTCTATGCCAGGCCTGAACTTCCATTTTTTGCTTCCACAAATTGTACTGGGATGCTTTCAAACCTCCTTTGGATAAAATGAGATTATGGTTATTATGTTCCTGTTGTATGGGTTTGAATCCAGGCACATCAGATGTAGATGCTCACTTTCTCAAACTCTGTGCTTCACTAACCAGGAATTATCTGTGAGAATAGGTACAGCATTATATAGATATAAACAAAAGAAAAAATGCAATGGTGGTTCTTTGCAAGGATACAAACATCGCATTCTACGTCTTCCTATTATATGGCATCAAAAGACAAAGAAAGTCTTCAGTTTCTGTAAGTGCTGTAATCTTGATCAAAACAGTTGGCTTCTGTGTACCTATTTTTCCCAATTAAAAAAAAATGATAAGAGAGATTGTAAAGTTTTGTGCTCAGAAAAAGATTGTCAAATTATCTGTTAGAAGTAAATCTCTCTGGGCTTCTGCAAACAGAATCATCTATAAATTAGTTTTTAGGAACAGAATAAATTTGCATCCACATGATCATTATGGCCTGTGTTGCATTAAGAATAGTATCAGGAAAGACAAGCAACTGTAACTTCCAAAAAGTTCCTAAGGTGTCTTTTAATAGTGATGCTCTGCCTACCTGACTTCTCCTGGGGATAGACAAAAAGAGCACCTTTTTTTTTTTTTTTTGAAAAAATATTTTTTTTTTTTTTTTGTGGGACTGGGAGAGGGAGGGGGGCGTGTGGGCCTCCCATCACGGTGGCCTCTGTCGTCGCAGAGCACCGGCTCTGGGCGCACGCGCTCCAGAGCTCCGGCTTGGCAATTGGACACATTGGTCCAGCCACTCCACGGCACGCGGGATGTTCCCAGGCCAGGGATCGAACCGGCGCCCCTTGCACTGCAAGGCGGTGTCCCCACCCACTGGACCACGAGGGAAGCCCAAGAGCACCTTCTTAATAACGCTGCAAAAGCAACAAGAAGTCCTAAGAGGTCTAGTGACAAAAATGGGAAGTTTTGAGTCTAAAGGAAGATCATTTTTTACTAGAATTTTAGGACTTTAATATTATAACATCTGACGAATATGAGCCATCAATGGGATTATATGTATTAGGTGAACAGATGCTCAGATGATAAGTATATTAAACATCTTCCATGCAGAACTTGAGAAGGTGTTAATCTTAAAAATCTCTAGGCTATTGACAGTCTTTCTGAGTGGGGAGTAGTGAGAGATCAGAATACACAAGGTGAACACTGTGGCAAAATTTTGCCTTCTGTAAGCAATATGTAGATCATAATCACCAAGATTTTTTGTACATTATCATTCTAGTTTATATTTTAGTTATATATAAATATCTGCATCTCTCTCAAATTGTAAGTTTTTAGAGGGCAGAGGTATCCTGATGTCCCCTAAAACATACTATTGAATGACTCAATTCAAGGAATTGTTTTTATTCTAAAATACTCCTTCCACCACCACAGTAGAGTAGCCTCAGTTTCAGAGAATTGTAGGAGAAAGTTTTATATAAATGTTCATGAATCATAAAACTTATCTTTTCTTTTTTTTTTTAATCTGCAAGGTATGGCCAATTCAACTGAAGGTTCCTATGGCTACTGAATCACTCAGTTCAGTTCAATTCAGTTCAATTGCTCAGTTATGTCTGACTCTTTGCAATCCCATGAACTGCAGCACACCAGGCTTCTCTGTCCTTTGCCATCTCCCAGAGTTTGCTCATATTCAGGCCCGTTGAGTCGATGATGCTGTCAACCATCTTGTCCTCTGTCATCCCCTTCTCCTTCTGCCTTCTATTTTTCCCAGCATCAGGGCCTTTTTGAATGAATCACTAAGACAACATATTTCTTTCAAGTTTGCAAATCCTAAAATTGGTTTTCAAACAACAATTGCTCTTCATCTCATGGAGTAATTAGCAGAAGTCTTAGGCAAATTTTTCTGTTAAATTCTTGGAGGTGAGCTTTTCACGGTGCAGTATTTGAGACCACCAACTTCACGTAGGAGGCCACAGCATCATTTATCAGCCCCAGCAAGCTGAAAGAGCTCTGTAAGATCTAGATTACTAGGAGCTATTTAGATAACCTGTAGCCATATTTTCACTTGGACTCTATGTACATCTCAATTCATTGAACTAGACTCTGATGTTTTAATTTCACCAACATTTAAACCTTTTGAGACTATTTATTCTTTCATATATCAAACACAGAATGTTTTCTATGTATAAAGATTCAATGGTATTTCCTAGAAATGATAAAATATGTTAAATCAAAACATAGTGGCCAACGATATGGGAAGAACTGTATGAATACGATGTTCTAAATACCCTGGACCTTTAGTAAGTACCTACATACTGTATAGTTCCTGTGCTCAACAAAACTTATAAGTGAGTAGATAGGTGTCCTCGTTTGATCAGAGGTATTTATCATGTTATTCAAGTTAGTAATTAAAAAATACACTGAACACTTTAAAGGTACCCTAAAAGTGCATGTATAACAGATGCTAACAGGCCTTGTGCTCAAGAAACTTTCATTCAGTGGGGAGTTTACAATATCTAGTAAGTTTAACCCATGTAAGGTGTGATTAAAATATTCAGTAACACAAAATGGTTGTATACAGTTGCCATGATGTTAAAATAGATCTTAAGTGGATTTGCTTAAGTTCCTAGGAGGAATAAATCAGTTATTGAAAGTCCTTGTGTCATTCATTTGTGGACACAACCTTTTCTTTTGGCTGTTCTATGCCACATGCAGGGTCTCAGTTCCCAATCAGGCATCAAACCCATGACTTCTAAAGTGAAAACATGCACTCTAATCCACTGGAATGCTGGGGAATTCCCCTGACACAATTAATTTCCCTTTAATTCAAAGGGAGGGAAATAAGGAAATTGCTCATATTTCTTGGACACTTACCACTTTCCAGCTTCATACTATACTCTCTTTTTACATTTGATCTCATTTCTTCTGCACAACTCTATGAATTCAATGCTATTTTACCCATTTTAGAGATGAAGGAGTGGAAACAAGATTAGTAACCTACGGAGAGATGACTCTAAGCAAGCAGTGAAGTTAGACTCAAGTCCAAGTCTATCTGTCTCGAAACTGAACTCCTTATCACTCCACATTTCTAACTGAAAACTTTTGGTAAGCTGTAGAAGGTTCTAAACATACCCTTTTGAGTATAGTCAATAGGATAACAGGGTAGATATGAACCTAGATGCTGTCTGATCAATCCCAAATTGAGGATGATCTTCTAAACAAATGGTATGCCATTTGGTTCTAAATGTAGGGGAGTGTGAGACAACTTATAGAACCAGTAGCTAGATGCAAAGAAATGCCCATTTGCAGACTGCTCTATATCCCAAGGCTTCCTGGTAGCTCAAATGGTAAAAAAGTCTACCCACAATGGAGGACACCCAGGTTCAGTCCTTGGGTCTGGAATATCTCCTGGAGAAGGAGTGGCAACCCACTCCAGTATTCTTGCCTGGAGAATCCCATGGACAGAGGAGCCTGGCAGGTAGTAGGTGCCCTTTACAATTTTTCTTAAGTTAGTAATTAAAAAATACACTGAACACTTTAAAGGTACCCTAAAAGTGCATGTATAACAGATGCTAACAGGCCTTGTGCTCAAGAAACTTTCATTCAGTGGGGAGTTTACAATATCTAGTAAGTTTAACCCATGTAAGGTGTGATTAAAATATTCAGTAACACAAAATGGTTGTATACAGTTGCCATGATGTTAAAATAGATCTTAAGTGGATTTGCTTAAGTTCCTAGGAGGAATAAATCAGTTATTGAAAGTCCTTGTGTCATTCATTTGTGGACACAACCTTTTCTTTTGGCTGTTCTATGCCACATGCAGGGTCTCAGTTCCCAATCAGGCATCAAACCCATGACTTCTAAAGTGAAAACATGCACTCTAATCCACTGGAATGCTGGGGAATTCCCCTGACACAATTAATTTCCCTTTAATTCAAAGGGAGGGAAATAAGGAAATTGCTCATATTTCTTGGACACTTACCACTTTCCAGCTTCATACTATACTCTCTTTTTACATTTGATCTCATTTCTTCTGCACAACTCTATGAATTCAATGCTATTTTACCCATTTTAGAGATGAAGGAGTGGAAACAAGATTAGTAACCTACGGAGAGATGACTCTAAGCAAGCAGTGAAGTTAGACTCAAGTCCAAGTCTATCTGTCTCGAAACTGAACTCCTTATCACTCCACATTTCTAACTGAAAACTTTTGGTAAGCTGTAGAAGGTTCTAAACATACCCTTTTGAGTATAGTCAATAGGATAACAGGGTAGATATGAACCTAGATGCTGTCTGATCAATCCCAAATTGAGGATGATCTTCTAAACAAATGGTATGCCATTTGGTTCTAAATGTAGGGGAGTGTGAGACAACTTATAGAACCAGTAGCTAGATGCAAAGAAATGCCCATTTGCAGACTGCTCTATATCCCAAGGCTTCCTGGTAGCTCAAATGGTAAAAAAGTCTACCCACAATGGAGGACACCCAGGTTCAGTCCTTGGGTCTGGAATATCTCCTGGAGAAGGGAGTGGCAACCCACTCCAGTATTCTTGCCTGGAGAATCCCATGGACAGAGGAGCCTGGCAGGTGAGGGTTCATGGAGTTGCCAAGTCGGACAGGACTGAGCTACTAACACAGAGACAGACAGACAGACACACACACACACACACACACACACACACACACACACACACACACAGAATTTACCCCAAACCTGGCTGTTGGCATTGTGCTCAGTTAAGTGACTGAAAATGGGTGTTTTAATGTCTTTAAATCATCCTTTAAAGATTGCCTCCCTGGGGACTTTGTACTCTGTCTTTCCAGTCCATATAAAGTGATTGGCTTCTATTCCAATAAATACCTCAACAGCTAAGGAAAGTTTGGTACAGAAGGGGAAATAGGAATGCGCAATGGCCAATGAGTAGACGTGGCTCCATTCCACTCGCACAGTTCATGTATCAGAAGATAGGATATCCTGAGTGCTAAGGCTGGATGTGGGCAACCCCTGTGGCTCTATGTGCAATATTCACATAACTAGTATCATAGATATGGTTCAGGATGCACTCACTGATCAGCTGGGGTGTGCTCATGGATAGCATGCAGGCTTGGACCTGGGAAAAAATCTCAGCTGTGCATGGCCTCTGAGACGTTAGAATGATAAGTTTAAAAAAATATCAAATATAAATGATGTATAGAGAAGGAACACCATTATCTGTACCCTTATTAAAGAACATTTACCAGGACAAGTACTTTGTCTGGACGCATTGAAAGGGACAAGGAACCCAGTCCTCTTCCAGGGAAGGCAAGGTATAATAGGGAGGTAAATCCTTCCAATTCCTGAGAGCAAATGTTTTTGAATTTTTATATGTCAATGGGATAACAGGGTAGATATGAACCTAGATGCTGTCTGATCAATCCCAAATTGAGGATGATCTTCTAAACAAATGGTATGCCATTTGGTTCTAAATGTAGGGGAGTGTGAGACAACTTATAGAACCAGTAGCTAGATGCAAAGAAATGCCCATTTGCAGACTGCTCTATATCCCAAGGCTTCCTGGTAGCTCAAATGGTAAAAAAGTCTACCCACAATGGAGGACACCCAGGTTCAGTCCTTGGGTCTGGAATATCTCCTGGAGAAGGGAGTGGCAACCCACTCCAGTATTCTTGCCTGGAGAATCCCATGGACAGAGGAGCCTGGCAGGTGAGGGTTCATGGAGTTGCCAAGTCGGACAGGACTGAGCTACTAACACAGAGACAGACAGACAGACACACACACACACACACACACACACACACACACACACACACACACAGAATTTACCCCAAACCTGGCTGTTGGCATTGTGCTCAGTTAAGTGACTGAAAATGGGTGTTTTAATGTCTTTAAATCATCCTTTAAAGATTGCCTCCCTGGGGACTTTGTACTCTGTCTTTCCAGTCCATATAAAGTGATTGGCTTCTATTCCAATAAATACCTCAACAGCTAAGGAAAGTTTGGTACAGAAGGGGAAATAGGAATGCGCAATGGCCAATGAGTAGACGTGGCTCCATTCCACTCGCACAGTTCATGTATCAGAAGATAGGATATCCTGAGTGCTAAGGCTGGATGTGGGCAACCCCTGTGGCTCTATGTGCAATATTCACATAACTAGTATCATAGATATGGTTCAGGATGCACTCACTGATCAGCTGGGGTGTGCTCATGGATAGCATGCAGGCTTGGACCTGGGAAAAAATCTCAGCTGTGCATGGCCTCTGAGACGTTAGAATGATAAGTTTAAAAAAATATCAAATATAAATGATGTATAGAGAAGGAACACCATTATCTGTACCCTTATTAAAGAACATTTACCAGGACAAGTACTTTGTCTGGACGCATTGAAAGGGACAAGGAACCCAGTCCTCTTCCAGGGAAGGCAAGGTATAATAGGGAGGTAAATCCTTCCAATTCCTGAGAGCAAATGTTTTTTGCCCACCTCCACCCAAAGAAAACAAACTATAAGATCAAGAAAAATGTAGGAAAGCTATATACTCCCACGGCCACAATCACAAGTATATATTTGGAATGACATGTTGAAAATGTGGTTGCCATTTTTTCTTTTTTTAAAGCTTAGCTTTTGCTTTGACAGTTTCACAATTATAGTCTTATCTTTGAGTCTGTATTTACCTTGCCGAAAGAGATCATTATCCTCAGAAAATGTTCTATCCTATTGGTATTATTTCTTAAGTAACTATTAATGCCATTTTTATAAACAGATATAATTAGCTCATAGACTGGCAGCTTTCTTTGTAATTCTCTTTTCTTTTTCCTGAGTGTACTCTAATCTCTGACTGTACCTTGTAAACATCTGTCAGGAATTGATGAAATGACCTCATTTGGGTCCCAGTCAGCTCAGCAACAAAGACTGTCAGGCTTAGGACCTGAAATCACTGAGGTAGGGTAAAAATGAACAAACTAAAGAAAGCATTGTAAAGGGAAAGCCTCCAAGGCAAAATCCCTCCACCACCCCACCCCCAACTAAAGATTCCCTTTACACAACCTGGGATTTTATGAGAGACAGGCTGAAGGAAAATAATTACTAGAATAATAACCTATATGTGTGATTAAAACACTTGATATCTTGAAAGTAGATATTTTTTAGAAGATGAATTTGAAAAATGATGTGCCAGAGGCTCCCTTTAAGTGTTCTCAAGCCTGACTCCTTCCTCTCTGCTTCTGTGAAAGGGTCAAATTTAACCCTGCATATTACGTCATCCTTTGTACCTCTCTACAGAAATTCTTAAAGCCAGAGATTTCAAAGTGTTTTACAAATGTAAATTAACAAGCCTCATCACTTCTCTCTATAGAGACGGTTCATTTTAAGTAACACAGAAACTTACCTAAATGGCTTACTCAAGGTCACCTGTTAAGTCCTGAGTGTAATCTGGAAATGGATATTCAAAGTATAAAAATACCTCCTCACTTTGCTGCAGATGCAGACTCATTGCATCCCTTGGCAAGTACCACTGAAGGATGAATAATCTTTAATCTTTACAGGGAGGCTCCTGCTAGGTGGCCTTTTCTCAGCCTCACCAAGAACCCCCATACCTGAAAACGCAGTCCGTAGCCCTCTTCTCTCCTAGCTCTTCTGTTCCCAAAGCTGAGTGAGTCCAGAACATGACTGTTTTGTAAAGATCTCAATGAATTACTTTGATTAAATACTTGACTATGTTTTCTTTTATCCCCTCAAATTGTCTATTAATCCAGACAACAAATAGTTATGAGTTATTTTTTTGCTGCTCACTGTGCCAGATCCAAAAAACACTTCAGTCATGCCCCTGCGTTCATGAGAAAGACAGTCAGTCAACAAGAAACAGATACACTGAGCGAGTCCGATGTTGATGATGAACATCTTGAGCTGGATGAGGTGGGTGGGAATGGATGGATCAGGGGAGACCTCTGTAAGTGGATGGCCTGTCAGTAGAGACCTGGAGTATGAGAATGAGTCAGATCTTTAAAGTACAGGAGGAAGAGCGCTCCAGGCAGAGGGAGCAGCCAAAGAAAAGACCAGAGCTCAAGTGGGAAAGAATTTGGCATATTGGTAGATGGTCAAGGTTTAGTGAGCTAGATTGAGAACAGCAGGAGATGTGGTTGCAGAGGAAAGGCAGGGTTTGTGGCTCCTGGAAAGTAGTGTGGATTTTATTCTGAGAACAGTGATCAAAACATGAAGGGCTTTAAGCAAGGTGGTAACATGGTTAGATTCATGTTTTAAAACTAGTGAATTTTGGAAAACATCCTTCCTCAGTGAATATTTTTACCTATCTTTACATAAGAGTCACCAGACGGGACAGGTTTTCTCATGCCTTACACCTACTGAAAGGGTATGAGTAGGAAACTGTATGTGTTCTTACCATTTTAATCTTTACTGCACCAGTTCCCTGAATGCTCAGGAATACAAAGTAAAACATTGTTTTATAAAGCAAAGATCTACCTGCTGCTGTGGAGCTGATTCATCTGTTCTTTCATCCCTGATTAGCTGGTCTTCTTGTCCTTTAGAGAGAGAAAACTGCAGCGTTCTTTGATTTATCCATCATCCTTCTCTGTGACCCCAACAGCATGCAGCACAGACCTCACTGTTTGTATTGACATTAGTGGTCATTTGCCCTGATCTTCTGTTTGTGAGCTCTTTGAGGGCTGGGAACTGTCTTACTCACATTTGTATCTCCAGTTGTGATCGCAGAGGAAGGTCCAGAGTAGGTGCTCAAAAAAGATGAGCAGGTGAATGAGCAATCATCAACTGTCCCAAAGAAGGACACCTTAGAATATGAAAGGCATTGTGATTAATGAATATGTTAGGGAAACAAAGTTGGACTGGACACCCACTGAACTGGAATGCGTGGTCAACTTGATAGTCAATGTAATGAATTATGAGAAAAATTGTGAACTCTGATTCTGGAGATCTTTTAGAAGGCGCTGTTTGTGTATTTATCCAAGCTGCTTTAGATGAGTGGTTCTTAAAGCATGGGAGACACAGTAGTGCAGGAAATGTTTATAGGTGGCAGGAGCATCAAGATTAATGATATTGACTCTTACTTTCATGATTCCATTTTCAATATTACTTTAGAATTTCTACGTAGCAAAGCACAATGGAATATATGGGTACTTTATCATTTCTAATTATTATAAAACGAAGCTCTCCATTAAGTGCCAGCTTATTTTTGGTGCCTTCAAGCCCCTGCTAACCTTCCTTTTTCTTTTTTAAATGAAGAGTGAACAAATCTCAGGATCAGACCCGTTGAATCTCTTTAGATTGAGGACAGTAGGAGGAGAGGTTGCAGAGGAAAGGCAGGGTTTGTGGCTCCTGGAAAGTAGTGTGGATTTTATTCTGAGAACAGTGATCAAAACATGAAGGGCTTTAAGCAAGGTGGTAACATGGTTAGATTCATGTTTTAAAACTAGTGAATTTTGGAAAACATCCTTCCTCAGTGAATATTTTACCTATCTTTACATAAGAGTCACCAGACGGGACAGGTTTTCTCATGCCTTACACCTACTGAAAGGGTATGAGTAGGAAACTGTATGTGTTCTTACCATTTTAATCTTTACTGCACCAGTTCCCTGAATGCTCAGGAATACAAAGTAAAACATTGTTTTATAAAGCAAAGATCTACCTGCTGCTGTGGAGCTGATTCATCTGTTCTTTCATCCCTGATTAGCTGGTCTTCTTGTCCTTTAGAGAGAGAAAACTGCAGCGTTCTTTGATTTATCCATCATCCTTCTCTGTGACCCCAACAGCATGCAGCACAGACCTCACTGTTTGTATTGACATTAGTGGTCATTTGCCCTGATCTTCTGTTTGTGAGCTCTTTGAGGGCTGGGAACTGTCTTACTCACATTTGTATCTCCAGTTGTGATCGCAGAGGAAGGTCCAGAGTAGGTGCTCAAAAAAGATGAGCAGGTGAATGAGCAATCATCAACTGTCCCAAAGAAGGACACCTTAGAATATGAAAGGCATTGTGATTAATGAATATGTTAGGGAAACAAAGTTGGACTGGACACCCACTGAACTGGAATGCGTGGTCAACTTGATAGTCAATGTAATGAATTATGAGAAAAATTGTGAACTCTGATTCTGGAGATCTTTTAGAAGGCGCTGTTTGTGTATTTATCCAAGCTGCTTTAGATGAGTGGTTCTTAAAGCATGGGAGACACAGTAGTGCAGGAAATGTTTATAGGTGGCAGGAGCATCAAGATTAATGATATTGACTCTTACTTTCATGATTCCATTTTCAATATTACTTTAGAATTTCTACGTAGCAAAGCACAATGGAATATATGGGTACTTTATCATTTCTAATTATTATAAAACGAAGCTCTCCATTAAGTGCCAGCTTATTTTTGGTGCCTTCAAGCCCCTGCTAACCTTCCTTTTTCTTTTTTAAATGAAGAGTGAACAAATCTCAGGATCAGACCCGTTGAATCAAAAATGATATTTGGCTGGAATTTAATATTATGTTAGCTATATTTATTTCTACAGCTTATTTCATGGCAAATTATGGTCATTTACCAGGTAGGACTGAGATATAAAACTTCCTGTTCAATTGATCTTTTGAAATAAAAAATATGAGATTTAAAAAATATATATGCTAAAAGTCATACATGAATTTTGAAAAAAACCCCATGAAATTGATGTGCAAATGACTGGCATTCAGGAAGCTGGATCAGACTGGTGATTCCCAGCCTTGTTTCTGAGCCTATCTTGAAGAGCCACACTTACTGGAAAATATGCAAATGAAAATTAAATTAAAATATATAAATATACTATTCATTTTTATATTCTTCTCATTATAAAAATTATACATGCTTATTGTTGAAATATAATCCTGGAAAATACTTAAAAGCATAAAAATGAAAATTAAAAACAGATTATTACAATTTAGGAACAAGTGCATTTTATATGTGAGGGATTTTTTTACTTTTATAAATATGATGATTTTTAACTCTTAAAATGTACCTACAGATATAAATCTAAATTTGCATAAAAGAAAAGGGTTACGGCTGCATTTATTAAGACCAGTTAACCATAGAATAACTTTAAATACCAAACCTTTCCTTGTGTACTTAAAAGTTTAATTTGCTCAGGAATCCCCTGGCATTTCAGTGGTTAGGACACAGTGCTTTCACTGTAGTGGGCCTGGGTTCAATCCCTGGTCAGGGAATCAAGATTCCACAAGCTATAATGAACAGCCAAAAAAAAAAAATCTAATTTGCTCAAAATTTACATATACTTAATATTGAGGACCATATTTATGAAATAAGTTAAGACACAACTTTACTAAGCACAGTTTCAGTCAGTTATAGTGAGATGAATGAAATTTCCTTTCAGAAATCTTGTATACAAATCCCTGCTTTTCTTATTCACAAGAGATGCACAATTTGCTGCTCTGTGCAGACTTACCTTCCTACTTTGGAGAAATAAATACAGCAGATTGAACTGTGTTCTAATTTTCAGTGAGAGGAGATGGCTTTGAATCTACTGCTGTAGTAAACCAAAAGATGTACGGAGATAATCATCTACTTATAAGAATTATATAGGTGTGGGTTTGTTCATATATAGCTCTGTTTATATTTTTTCCAAAGCAGAACACTAACACTGTGTAACATTATTACCTTAATCGCAAGAAGGCTAGATCGTTTAAAACACAGCAGCAACAGCAACAACAAGCAGAACAATAACCACCCCACACCAACATGAAAACCTGTTGTTCCACTGATTACGGCTACTGTTCCTCTTTCTCCCTAAAAGACTTCTCTTTTCTGACAGAGATTGATGTTACCATTTTATTTTGATGTTATAGGGTTAGAATTTGGGATTATATGATCTTGTTATAACGCTTTGTCAGGAAACAATGCAATTAAGAAGATAACCATTGATCCTTACTTTTTTTTTTAAATTTTGGCCTCTTTTATTGTTTTTATTTATTTATTTATTTTTCATCCATCTTTATTCTTTGGCCTGCATGGGCCCCCCACTGCAGTGGCCTCTCTCGTTGCAGAGCACTGGCTCTGGGTGCATGTGCTCCAGAGCACTGGCTCGTAATTAGACACACCAGCCCAGCTGCTCTGTGGCACATGGGATCTTCCTGGGCCAGAGGTTGAAGCAGTGCCCCTTGCTCTGCAAGGCAGACTCTACCCACTTGGCCACCAGGGAAGCCCAACCCTTGATCTTGATAGAACTTCTTGTCCATTCCCACCAGCTCCACTCAACTGTAGGGAAAATATTAATCATTTTAAGGACTATAGTCTCCACAAAGACTAGGAATCCATGAAGTTATCCTCCTGTGCCAGAAACAGTCGTGTTGGTTCCTAGAAGGCTCTTTGATAGTGTTGAATGAGCCATCGTCATAATACTCTTCCTAAATACCTAAGATGTATTTGTTATTTAGTCACTAAGTTGTGACCAATTCTTTCCAACCCCATAGAGGAAACTTCCCTTTCACTATGTCTAGAGTTTGCTCAGTCTCATGTCTATTGAGTTGGTGATGTCATCCAACCATCTTATCCCCTGTTGTCCACTTCTCCTCTTGCCCTCAGTCTTTCCCGTGATCGGGATCTTTTCCAATGACTTGACTGTCCACATCAGGTGTCCAAGATGCATTAGGCGCTGTGATTTACTGTAATAATTCCAGTTCTTACAAAGACTCTAAATTGTAGTCATTGTTGTCTATATTGTCACACTGAAGAAACAAGTTCAGGAGTGTTAAGTTCACACAGCGATGGGAGTAGAATTCAAAGTTATTATAGATTTATCGGATGCCAATGTTTCAAGAGTTTCCCCTACAGAATAGAAAAGAGTTATATGGCCTCAAAAAGGGCTTTATATATGAAAAGGAAAAGTCCAAAGGTGCAGATTCAGATTCTGTCTGATGATAGTGAAATTAAAAATAAAGAAAAAAGGGAATTCATGTATTAATATGTTCCTGAGAACATAGAAATAGATTTTTTATGAGTTGTCCCTAAAGGGTTGGGAGAAGCCTTTGGTGACTGGTAGACATTATTAGCACATTTAGGCTCTAATTAGAAAACAACTGTATATGTTTACGCAAGTAGGTCCATGGTCTTAATTTTCTTTTGCTTCTGTCTAATCGCTCTTCAGGCTTCTCTGGTGGCTCAGTGGTAAAGAATCTGCCTGCCAATGCCGGAGACTTGGGTTCGATCCCTGGGTCAGAAAGATCCTGTAGAGAAGGAAATGGCAACCTACTCCACTATTCTTGCCTGGAAAATTTCATGGACAGAGAGCCAGGCAGGCTGCTGTCCATTGAGTTGCAGAAGAGTTGGACATGAGTTAGTGACTGTACAACACCCATGATGGCTCTTCAGCACTCTGGAAGACTGGGTGTGTGGGGAGAGGGAGAGGGTAGAGGCTCAAAGGGACATCTTGACTGGATCCATTCTTCCTATTTTGTCTTTTCTTTGGTGGCTGGGCTGCCTTTTGGGACAAATGGGCAGCCAAAGAGAGCCCAGAATATCTGCAGAAGGGAACACAGTGTGGCACCAAAAAATTTGTTCACCAGAGTTTGCAGTTTCCTGCAGCTTTTTAAATAATTCACTTGGGTAATGTTTTATCAAAAACTGCACAATCGCCTCAAAAGCCTGAGAATCTAATTGGCTTAATGAATTTATTGTAATTGCCTACCTAGTGTGTAAAATTTCAGCTTCAGTGTCATGCTTAACAGGCAATGTGCACAAAGTACAAGCCCAGCTGAGTACTCAAGATTTCTAGTTGTTGTTTCTCTTTATGAGCCAACAGTTGGATGCTCTCTTCGTCCCTGGGAAGAAGTCATTGAATCAATTCTTTATTTAACCTCTTTGCTGACTTATATTCCTATCCTACAACAGAGATATTTTAGTCTATCTGCTCCTTATTAAGTATGAATTTCCCTCCTAGCATTTTAATCCACTGATTCATGTTTCTTGACATATTTTTCTGGTCACAAGGTGAGCCATGCAAGAAAATGTGGATGATTCAGAAACTGCTCATCACTTTCAAGGATATTCTAAGCATTTGCCAAAGACAATGAATTCTCAAAGAAGGTTATGATTGACTTAGTGGAAAAAGTGAGCCCTGGTCAGATGACCTGGTTTGAATTTAAGCTACACTACACATGTGCTACATGACACTCAATACCTTCCTGAAGTTTTCTATATCCCAGCTTTTTTGCTTATTAATTATAGGTAATTGTTCCTTCCTAAAAAGGTAGAGGGGTAAGCAATGGTGGATTATTCGTTACAATAGAATTTTAGTCTGAGTGCAAGCACACCTAGTGGGAAGCCCCCTAGTTTTTATCCCTAAGGTGTGGGTTCCCTCTCATGGCTCCTCGTGGTTGAGGATCCCTGGGTCAGAAAGATCCTGTAGAGAAGGAAATGGCAACCTACTCCACTATTCTTGCCTGGAAAATTTCATGGACAGAGAGCCAGGCAGGCTGCTGTCCATTGAGTTGCAGAAGAGTTGGACATGAGTTAGTGACTGTACAACACCCATGATGGCTCTTCAGCACTCTGGAAGACTGGGTGTGTGGGGAGAGGGAGAGGGTAGAGGCTCAAAGGGACATCTTGACTGGATCCATTCTTCCTATTTTGTCTTTTCTTTGGTGGCTGGGCTGCCTTTTGGGACAAATGGGCAGCCAAAGAGAGCCCAGAATATCTGCAGAAGGGAACACAGTGTGGCACCAAAAAATTTGTTCACCAGAGTTTGCAGTTTCCTGCAGCTTTTTAAATAATTCACTTGGGTAATGTTTTATCAAAAACTGCACAATCGCCTCAAAAGCCTGAGAATCTAATTGGCTTAATGAATTTATTGTAATTGCCTACCTAGTGTGTAAAATTTCAGCTTCAGTGTCATGCTTAACAGGCAATGTGCACAAAGTACAAGCCCAGCTGAGTACTCAAGATTTCTAGTTGTTGTTTCTCTTTATGAGCCAACAGTTGGATGCTCTCTTCGTCCCTGGGAAGAAGTCATTGAATCAATTCTTTATTTAACCTCTTTGCTGACTTATATTCCTATCCTACAACAGAGATATTTTAGTCTATCTGCTCCTTATTAAGTATAAATTTTCCCCTCCTAGCATTTTAATCCACTGATTCATGTTTCTTGACATATTTTTCTGGTCACAAGGTGAGCCATGCAAGAAAATGTGGATGATTCAGAAACTGCTCATCACTTTCAAGGATATTCTAAGCATTTGCCAAAGACAATGAATTCTCAAAGAAGGTTATGATTGACTTAGTGGAAAAAGTGAGCCCTGGTCAGATGACCTGGTTTGAATTTAAGCTACACTACACATGTGCTACATGACACTCAATACCTTCCTGAAGTTTTCTATATCCCAGCTTTTTTGCTTATTAATTATAGGTAATTGTTCCTTCCTAAAAAGGTAGAGGGGTAAGCAATGGTGGATTATTCGTTACAATAGAATTTTAGTCTGAGTGCAAGCACACCTAGTGGGAAGCCCCCTAGTTTTTATCCCTAAGGTGTGGGTTCCCTCTCATGGCTCCTCGTGGTTGAGGACCACAGAGTTGCAGTCTTTCCTGGATGTCACCTAAGTTTTTATTGGCTGACTGGTAACTATTTTCTCCACTCAGTTCTTTGCACATGTCCAGGATAAAGTGTGCGAACATAGCCTATCACAATGTTCTTACAAGGAAAGAGAATCAGGAAGTGAAAAGAACAAAGGATTGATAACCATTTTAGGAATCTTATTCATAAGTCAGCTGTGAATCTTTCTGTTCAACTATTCTATGAATGAGTTGCTTCTCTATTTCTTATAACTTTTCCTTTGATAGAAAAGACCATATCTTTCTTACAATTAGAAATCTTTACAAATTAATTTTGGTAGTAGCCCCTGAAGATAGAAAAACATAACATACTTACAGCATACATACTGAGACAAAAACATACAGAAATCTTATAGCTTTCATTTTATGATTTTAGCCATGAGATGAGTATGACAATGTAAAACTCACTAGTTTATAAAGGAACAGTTGAACTTCCACTGTGTTTCTGACACATGGGCTAAGTTGAGGTTCACTTGAGGTAAAGCATTTTGCTAATATTTGTGAAAGAAACTTTTAAGATTTTTCATGGGCCTAGTTTTCAAAATAGCCTTTTCTCTTTTTTCCCCCTTGATAAAAATAACTTTTGTTCCTAGAGAAGACCAGGTAGAATACTTATACCTCAAAAGGCTAGAGAAAGAATGTTAAGTTTTCTCAAGAGTGATTTTGTTCCTTTAGTCCAGATGTTTTACAATATCTGCAGGTTTTTGAGATGAATAGGCAAGATGTGCTTGAGTGCTGCATCAGTCCTGTCCAACTCTATGCAACCCTATGGACTGTAGCTTGCCAGGCTCCTCTGTCCACTGGGTCTCCCAGGCAAGAATACTGGATGGGTTGCCATTTCTGCCTTCGACCCAAGGACTGAACCCACGTCTCTTACCTTTCTGAAGTTTTCTATATCCCAGCTTTTTTGCTTATTAATTATAGGTAATTGTTCCTTCCTAAAAAGGTAGAGGGGTAAGCAATGGTGGATTATTCGTTACAATAGAATTTTAGTCTGAGTGCAAGCACACCTAGTGGGAAGCCCCCTAGTTTTTATCCCTAAGGTGTGGGTTCCCTCTCATGGCTCCTCGTGGTTGAGGACCACAGAGTTGCAGTCTTTCCTGGATGTCACCTAAGTTTTTATTGGCTGACTGGTAACTATTTTCTCCACTCAGTTCTTTGCACATGTCCAGGATAAAGTGTGCGAACATAGCCTATCACAATGTTCTTACAAGGAAAGAGAATCAGGAAGTGAAAAGAACAAAGGATTGATAACCATTTTAGGAATCTTATTCATAAGTCAGCTGTGAATCTTTCTGTTCAACTATTCTATGAATGAGTTGCTTCTCTATTTCTTATAACTTTTCCTTTGATAGAAAAGACCATATCTTTCTTACAATTAGAAATCTTTACAAATTAATTTTGGTAGTAGCCCCTGAAGATAGAAAAACATAACATACTTACAGCATACATACTGAGACAAAAACATACAGAAATCTTATAGCTTTCATTTTATGATTTTAGCCATGAGATGAGTATGACAATGTAAAACTCACTAGTTTATAAAGGAACAGTTGAACTTCCACTGTGTTTCTGACACATGGGCTAAGTTGAGGTTCACTTGAGGTAAAGCATTTTGCTAATATTTGTGAAAGAAACTTTTAAGATTTTTCATGGGCCTAGTTTTCAAAATAGCCTTTTCTCTTTTTTCCCCCTTGATAAAAATAACTTTTGTTCCTAGAGAAGACCAGGTAGAATACTTATACCTCAAAAGGCTAGAGAAAGAATGTTAAGTTTTCTCAAGAGTGATTTTGTTCCTTTAGTCCAGATGTTTTACAATATCTGCAGGTTTTTGAGATGAATAGGCAAGATGTGCTTGAGTGCTGCATCAGTCCTGTCCAACTCTATGCAACCCTATGGACTGTAGCTTGCCAGGCTCCTCTGTCCACTGGGTCTCCCAGGCAAGAATACTGGATGGGTTGCCATTTCTGCCTTCGACCCAAGGACTGAACCCACGTCTCTTACATCTCCTACGCTGGCAGGCAAATTCTTTACCATTTGGGCCAGCTGGGAAGCCCCTGTCACCACTGTAATTCACCATTATCTTGGATAAACTTAACATGCTCCTTTAGCCTTCAAACAGAATTCTATTTGCTGGAGACTTCACTTAGGACCCTGTCCAATTCCTTTGGACCCACTCTGTCTCTAAGTCTGACTCGGTCCATCACTGGAAATAGTCTGATTTCTACACCAGGTTCTGTTCAACACCTGCCATTTGAGGGACCTAGGCATGAAAAGAAATGCTCATTCTGAAGGCTTTCAATGCACAGCTTTGGATGGAGCATCCAAGGGAACTTACCTGGAGGCACTGAGGAAGCCGGGATACCACCGTCTCTGCAGGTACCTTCATTGCTGTTGCTCCTTGCCCTTGAGGCCTGTGGGGTAGGGGAGGAGGAGGTCTCTTGAGGTTCCATCTTCCCTCACCCGGTCTGTGAAAAGATACACTGAGACATATTAAAATGTTTAAGCTTGAGAAAAATCAATCCAATCTGGAAGTTTCCAAGCTAGCCAGTAGGAAGGAGTTCAGAGGAGCAGTGAAAAATGACTTATAGCCAGAAAGGAGTAGGGACTGCGGAGCTTAACTTAAGGAACTTAAGGTAAGTTCCAATGCCTCATACGCAGTAAGGCCAAAGGAACTGAAACCTCAGAGTAGAGTAAGGTTTATTGTAAGCCCATTCAGGGAGGCAGTGACTTGCTCCTAAAATACTCTGAAGGGCTTCCCTGGTGGTCCAGTGGGGAAGGACACCGCCTTGAAGTGCAAGGGGCGCCAGTTCGATCCCTGGACTGGGAAGATACCACGTGCCGCGGAGCGGCTGGACCCATGTGTCCAATCACCGAGCCGGAGCTCTGGAGTGCATGTGCCCAGAGCCGGTGCTCTGGGACAACAGAGGCCACTGCTATGGGAGGCCCACGCGGGCCAAAGAACAAAGATGGATGGAAATAGATAAATGAAAGACCAATGGAAGTGGCCCACCCAAACCCCTCCCTCCCCACTCCATCCCCCCCCCCCCCATCCTCCCCCCAAATAAATAAATAAATATTTAAAAAAAAATAAAAATAAAATAAAATACTCTGAACTCCCTGAAGAGTTTCCGCAAAGCACTTGGGGGGATGGGGTCAAAGGGTCTGTGATCAGCTCAAGCATAATTCTCTGAGGGACAGATAGTGAGGTAGTATGGTGGAGTCACAGAGGTTACCATTGTCAATCCTTGGGCTGCAAAGGGCCTGGGGCCAAGTGTTTATGGTCATCCAGTGGCTATTGTTGGAGAGGGAATGGTTTTTTATATCTGCAGAACAATGCATCCAATATTATTATCTAGGTGTTTCACACAGGAGCTAAAGCAGAGGATGAGGGAGTAGGGGTCTTTTAGGCAGAGGATTCAGCTAGTACTCATCAGCGGTCTCCTGGTTGGCTGGTTTAAGATTCTGAAAGTGTCCAACCTCAATTTGAGACTTAAACCTAGGACCCAGAGTTAATCAAACCTGTTTGGGACTTGAACCCACGTGGCCATGACTCAAACCCAGCCAAAACCCTGTTTGAGACTTGAACCCACGCGGCTGGGACTTGAACCCAGCCAAAACCCTGGTAATTAAAATCACTCATCCAATGTCTGGACCCACTGAGGTTCAGGTTCTTCATGTCTCTTTGCAAAGAATTCAGTGAGAGACAAAGTGATAGGTAAGAAATGGATTTATTCAGATTCAGAGAAAGCACACTCCACAGACAGAGTGTGGGCCATGGCAGAGCAAATCCAGTGGCCCCATATGATAATGAGTGGGAGGGTTATTCCAGCTCCTTTAGGGAGGGGTGGAACTCTCAGCGGCCTCTGGGTGTGTCATTTAGATTGCTGACTGATGATCAAGGTCTGGTCTGCCATCTTGGACCCATTTGATTTTAATGGGTTTATGCTGTGTCCTTGGGCTGTCATTCTTTTCAGAAATTGTGCCCTGCCCCTTTCCCTCCTAACCCTTACAATTCCATTTCTGGAAAAGCCAAAACCTTAATTAAGTCTTCCTTGGATGATGTGGGGCTTAGCATAAACGTTCTCATTATTGGGCCAGTTGTCTTATTTTTTAACAATACAAAAGCACCGTTTGCAAAATAAACCAATCTGGAGATTTCTAAAGGTAATTTCATTCAATAAAAGGAGACCTTAGTTATTTAAAACCACGTGGGCCTTTTAAGAAGAAAGAATCTTTTTGGTTGTTGTTTATTTTATTTATTTATTTTTTTAAAGTATTTATTTGGCCACACAGAGTTGAAGCATGCGGGATCTTTAGTTTTGGCATGTGGAATCTAGTTTTCTGCCAAGGGATCCGGCCCCTGGCTGATGCATTAGGAGAGCAGAGTATTAGCTACTGGACCAGAAGAAAGTACCTTAAGGAGAAATGTTAAAAGATTTTTCAAAAGATAGGAATTTCCTTGGTGATTCAGTGATTAAGAATCTACCTTCTAATGTAGAGGCTTGGCTTTGATCTCTGGTTGGGGAACTAGGATCCCACATGTAGCTCATAAGCCAGCAACTGCTGAACCTGTGAACCAAGACTCAACACAGCCAAATAAAAAATAAAGTTGTTATTTTTTTAAGATTTCTCATAAGATGAAATGTCCGAATTTTCCCCTGTCCTTTTTTCTTTCTCCTTGTCCTCATTGTCCTCTTTTTATTTCTTTTTCTTTTCTGCCTCTTCTTCCTTTTCCTCACCCTTTTCTCCTTCTTCAACCCGGCTCTGCGTGTGTAGCATTTAAGGTGGGAAGTCTTCAGGGAGCAAGATGGATGGGAGTCAGATAGTTTGGGAAGGTTAAAGACATTAAGAGTTGTAACAGCTGAGAGCAGATTGATTCAACCAAGGCTTAAAATGCCATGCTAAGACATGGCAACCTGGAGTTATTTAAGGAGGCAAAGGAAAGGGACGTATAATGTTTTTTATTATTCTGAACGTGAAGTTGTGACCTTATCAGTATTTCTCCAGACTCCATGAAAACCTGAAGTGTCCATTCAGGATCATAATTACCCTTAGGAAGCGTTAGATGAGAAAGCTGGGCAGAAATACTCACTCAAGGTGTTGTCAGGACTTGACCTGTCTGAATTCAGTCTGTGGAATTCAGCAGAGAGGAGAGAGTTGGGTGAGGCACTGGTCAGGGCAGCATGGAACATGTACTCCAGTTGTCTTATTTTTAACAATACAAAAGCACCGTTTGCAAAATAAACCAATCTGGAGATTTCTAAAGGTAATTTCATTCAATAAAAGGAGACCTTAGTTATTTAAAACCACGTGGGCCTTTTAAGAAGAAAGAATCTTTTTGGTTGTTGTTTATTTTATTTATTTATTTTTTTAAAGTATTTATTTGGCCACACAGAGTTGAAGCATGCGGGATCTTTAGTTTTGGCATGTGGAATCTAGTTTTCTGCCAAGGGATCCGGCCCCTGGCTGATGCATTAGGAGAGCAGAGTATTAGCTACTGGACCAGAAGAAAGTACCTTAAGGAGAAATGTTAAAAGATTTTTCAAAAGATAGGAATTTCCTTGGTGATTCAGTGATTAAGAATCTACCTTCTAATGTAGAGGCTTGGCTTTGATCTCTGGTTGGGGAACTAGGATCCCACATGTAGCTCATAAGCCAGCAACTGCTGAACCTGTGAACCAAGACTCAACACAGCCAAATAAAAAATAAAGTTGTTATTTTTTTAAGATTTCTCATAAGATGAAATGTCCGAATTTTCCCCTGTCCTTTTTTCTTTCTCCTTGTCCTCATTGTCCTCTTTTTATTTCTTTTTCTTTTCTGCCTCTTCTTCCTTTTCCTCACCCTTTTCTCCTTCTTCAACCCGACTCTGCGTGTGTAGCATTTAAGGTGGGAAGTCTTCAGGGAGCAAGATGGATGGGAGTCAGATAGTTTGGGAAGGTTAAAGACATTAAGAGTTGTAACAGCTGAGAGCAGATTGATTCAACCAAGGCTTAAAATGCCATGCTAAGACATGGCAACCTGGAGTTATTTAAGGAGGCAAAGGGAAAGGGACGTATAATGTTTTTTATTATTCTGAACGTGAAGTTGTGACCTTATCAGTATTTCTCCAGACTCCATGAAAACCTGAAGTGTCCATTCAGGATCATAATTACCCTTAGGAAGCGTTAGATGAGAAAGCTGGGCAGAAATACTCACTCAAGGTGTTGTCAGGACTTGACCTGTCTGAATTCAGTCTGTGGAATTCAGCAGAGAGGAGAGAGTTGGGTGAGGCACTGGTCAGGGGCAGCATGGAACATGTTACTCCCTATGTCCTCTTTCTGATGATCTTCCTTCCTCTTAACTAGCCCAAACCTCAGCCTTTGTGCACTCACTTCTCTGCTTAGGTTTCTGTGCCTTTGAAGGTATCAGTTCTGCCTTCAAAGTTTCAGGAATCAGGAGGTTTCCTTTCTCTTTTGCACACTCTGTTTTACAAGAAACTTTTTAACAAAGTCCAACAAAACCACAGGGCTTCTGAAAGCCAGCTCTGTTTAAATTGTACCCAGGTAATTATAATTTCTTTACCTGTGGCCATTCCTCTGGTAATATGTATTCACACTAAAAAAAGATATTTTGAAATTCTTTAACAGCATATTAAAATGCAAATCGGTCTTCCTATTAAAGATTTCTGGAAGTTCTCTGACAACACATTTAAATGCAAATTGCCCAAGTGTAGATGCTAAAATTAAAATTGGGAAACATAATACACCTCATGGAGGAGCTGATGCTCTTACCAGCAGAGAAGAGAGCAGAGCTCCTGGCCTCCTGCATTGTAATCACACAGTTGGTCAGCGACCAGGTCTGGACACCTGCAGAGAGCAGCAATCCTACCTCCTAGTTGCTCCTCCTCCATCTACATGTAATTCTGCAAAATGAATCTGAGCAGAGTGGACTCCTTGCAGTCTGACAGCCAGATTCCCCGCCTTCCTTCCTCACATGTCACATAGCCTGGACAGACTGGGAAGGCAAAGCTTCTGACCCTCTGGTATTTTGTACTTTGTGACTCTGCCTTGACCTATGTACAGCGTTACTGAGATTTCTCCTGTTCTCTTCAGAGCTAGGTGGTTATAGGAAACAGATTCCCATGGCAACCATACAAGCCATTGCTTTCAGAGTTCTGCTTTTGTGACACTGCAGGGTCCTTCTAATTATCTCAAAGGGTGTCATGGGGTTCGCAAACAAAATTAGTTTTAATTCACTCTAAATTTAAAAATAAATATGTTTCATTCTGTGCTTTGGGGCCACTGGGTGGTAAAGGATGTAGGCTGCGAATAAGGTGGGTGGTGGGCATGAAATTAAATAATGTTCTGCTTAGAAGATTTAGAAATGTGCCGTTGGAGATCCTTTCAGGACTCTGGTTGAAGAGCATAGAATGGATTCCCAATTCCTAAAATGTGGCTCCAAGATTAATATTCTAAAATAGCCTGAGTTGTGAGCAAAGCCTTTTTTGCAAGGTTGAGCATTCTATACCCTGACATTGTTTCTCCAGGTGATGTGTTTTTAGGATTTTTCTAAGTTGCTCTGGGAAAATTTCTGGATGAAATAGCTCTCTTTGGTATAGTTCGTTGCATCCTTTGTTTAAAGCTAATTTTGGGCTACATAAAAAAATATGTGACTACACTTTTCTTAAAGACTCTTTTGTTTTAAACCCAATACAAACCTCTTTTCCCAAGAGTCAACTTTGTTATGAATTTGATGCGTATCTATATATATCTATAGGTGATGTATGAAACGATTGTGTGTATCTTTTTAAAAAAGAAAATGGCATTGTTCGGCAATGTGATTTCTGCCTGATTATTTCTTAGGGATTATCAGTTTTGATGTGTGTATTTTTAATTCATTTATTTGCTTTTAGAATCATATCATACAATTATGCCTGCCCATGCATGCTCAGTCAGTAAGTCATGTCCTCCTGTTTTTCACCCCGTGTCTGTAGCCCGCCAGGCTCCTCTGTCCATGGAATTAATCTCGTAATGGTAAACATTTTGCTTACTAATAATTTTCTACTATTTTAAATAATGCTACAGGAAATATTTTTGCATGTGGTTTATTTAGGGTGGATACTTATACGTGAAATTATTATTTGATTTTTTTAGCCCTCTGTGTTTGGCAGAGACCTGGAAATGTTTCTTATTGATTAAGGGGAAGGCAAAGCTTCTGACCCTCTGGTATTTTGTACTTTGTGACTCTGCCTTGACCTATGTACAGCGTTACTGAGATTTCTCCTGTTCTCTTCAGAGCTAGGTGGTTATAGGAAACAGATTCCCATGGCAACCATACAAGCCATTGCTTTCAGAGTTCTGCTTTTGTGACACTGCAGGGTCCTTCTAATTATCTCAAAGGGTGTCATGGGGTTCGCAAACAAAATTAGTTTTAATTCACTCTAAATTTAAAAATAAATATGTTTCATTCTGTGCTTTGGGGCCACTGGGTGGTAAAGGATGTAGGCTGCGAATAAGGTGGGTGGTGGGCATGAAATTAAATAATGTTCTGCTTAGAAGATTTAGAAATGTGCCGTTGGAGATCCTTTCAGGACTCTGGTTGAAGAGCATAGAATGGATTCCCAATTCCTAAAATGTGGCTCCAAGATTAATATTCTAAAATAGCCTGAGTTGTGAGCAAAGCCTTTTTTGCAAGGTTGAGCATTCTATACCCTGACATTGTTTCTCCAGGTGATGTGTTTTTAGGATTTTTCTAAGTTGCTCTGGGAAAATTTCTGGATGAAATAGCTCTCTTTGGTATAGTTCGTTGCATCCTTTGTTTAAAGCTAATTTTGGGCTACATAAAAAAATATGTGACTACACTTTTCTTAAAGACTCTTTTGTTTTAAACCCAATACAAACCTCTTTTCCCAAGAGTCAACTTTGTTATGAATTTGATGCGTATCTATATATATCTATAGGTGATGTATGAAACGATTGTGTGTATCTTTTTAAAAAAGAAAATGGCATTGTTCGGCAATGTGATTTCTGCCTGATTATTTCTTAGGGATTATCAGTTTTGATGTGTGTATTTTTAATTCATTTATTTGCTTTTAGAATCATATCATACAATTATGCCTGCCCATGCATGCTCAGTCAGTAAGTCATGTCCTCCTGTTTTTCACCCCGTGTCTGTAGCCCGCCAGGCTCCTCTGTCCATGGAATTAATCTCGTAATGGTAAACATTTTGCTTACTAATAATTTTCTACTATTTTAAATAATGCTACAGGAAATATTTTTGCATGTGGTTTATTTAGGGTGGATACTTATACGTGAAATTATTATGATTCTTATTTGTTCAAGGAGTTTGCCCCTTTCTCTTAGCCCTCTGTGTTTGGCAGAGACCTGGAAATGTTTCTTATTGATTAGTAAGTCCTGGTTTTTGGGAAGGAGCGCTCTGGTTTCCTATTCATAATCTGTCCATAATCTGTGTAATTAAAAAATTAACAATACTGCAAGAAATTCCATCATGATTACAGTCACATCCTGTGTTAAATCCACACTGCAAATGACCGGTGTGAAGCAGAGCTCTGAGTGATGGAGTTAATATTATTTATTCAGTGTTGCTGTATATCCATGGATTCTATATTCTTCCCTGAGGGTGAAAAGCTCACTCTGTATATTTTCCCCTAAGTGTTTTATTTCTCTTTGGAAAGTTTGCTGTAGGGCAGGAATAATAATTTGCCATAATAAATTATTATGTTATTTGGTGGACTTGGAAGTCTGGAAGTATTCAATTATCTTGTGAATTCGGGCAGAATAGAAGGCTCAAAGTAGATGATGATAATTTTTATGATAAGGCTCCTCTGGGCTAAGTGGAATCCTCATTCACAGAGAACACCTCACAGACTGCAGAATGACTTCCCTATGTAGAGTGCACACTAAGCTTAGTTAGAGAGCAGAAAGGCATTTGCATTGTGTAATATCAATCACAGATGGCTAAATTGGAAAAGAACTTAGACCAATACCTCCCTATTGCACCTGAGAAACTTTTATCTCAAAGAGTTGATGGTAAGTTATCCGAGATCACTTAGCACGAAGATGACGGGGTAGCATTATAAATCAGATTTTTAAAAATTTTACTTTTTGAAGTTTGCATATAGTAAAATTTGATTCTTTCCTTTTTGGTATATTGTTCTATAATTTTTGACAAATACACCAACATAATCAGAATATGGAATGAATTTCATCACTCCAAAAGGTTATGTACTGTCTCCTTTGTAGTCAAATCCTACTTACATCTCTAACCTCTAGCAATTTCTGACCTCTGAAATGGTCATGCTATTTCCAGGATATTGTATAAATGGAAGTATATAGTATTTCATCTTTTAAGCCTGGCTATTTCATTTACTTAATATGTTTAATATTTATTCTTATTTTTGACTGTATTAGAAATCCATAAATTTTTATTTCTGAATATCATTCCATTGTATGACTACACCCCTATTTGTGTATCCATGTACTTCCTGAGAACTGGGTTGTTTCTTACGTTTGGTAATTACAAAAATGCTACTATAAGTATTTGTTTACAGATCTTTGTATGAACATAATGTGTTTCTCTAGGGTAAATAAGTAGACGTGGAGGGTTAAACAAGCAGAAGTAGGAATTTCTGCTTTATATATATAAAACATTGTAAGAAAGGGCTTCCCTGGTGACTCAGTGCTAAAGAATCTACCTGCAATGCAGCGGACTCAGCATAAGCCATGTGCTTGATCCCTGGGTTGGGAAGATCTCCTGGAGTAGGAAATGGCAACCTATTCCAGTATTCTTGCCTGGAGAATCCCATGGACAGGAGAGCCTGACAGGCTACGATTCCATGGGGTCACAAAGAGTTGGATGCAACTCAGCACACACACACACACATACACACACAAATGCACTTACTTATTTACAAAACAGTTACAGGTATTAAAAACGAGCTTATGGTTACTAGGGAGAAAAGGGGAGGGCGAGAGATAAATTGAGAGGTTGGGGTTGACATATACACATTGCTGTGTAATATCAATCACAGATGGCTAAATTGGAAAAGAACTTAGACCAATACCTCCCTATTGCACCTGAGAAACTTTTATCTCAAAGAGTTGATGGTAAGTTATCCGAGATCACTTAGCACGAAGATGACGGGGTAGCATTATAAATCAGATTTTTAAAAATTTTACTTTTTGAAGTTTGCATATAGTAAAATTTGATTCTTTCCTTTTTGGTATATTGTTCTATAATTTTTGACAAATACACCAACATAATCAGAATATGGAATGAATTTCATCACTCCAAAAGGTTATGTACTGTCTCCTTTGTAGTCAAATCCTACTTACATCTCTAACCTCTAGCAATTTCTGACCTCTGAAATGGTCATGCTATTTCCAGGATATTGTATAAATGGAAGTATATAGTATTTCATCTTTTAAGCCTGGCTATTTCATTTACTTAATATGTTTAATATTTATTCTTATTTTTGACTGTATTAGAAATCCATAAATTTTTATTTCTGAATATCATTCCATTGTATGACTACACCCCTATTTGTGTATCCATGTACTTCCTGAGAACTGGGTTGTTTCTTACGTTTGGTAATTACAAAAATGCTACTATAAGTATTTGTTTACAGATCTTTGTATGAACATAATGTGTTTCTCTAGGGTAAATAAGTAGACGTGGAGGGTTAAACAAGCAGAAGTAGGAATTTCTGCTTTATATATATAAAACATTGTAAGAAAGGTCTTCCCTGGTGACTCAGTGCTAAAGAATCTACCTGCAATGCAGCGGACTCAGCATAAGCCATGTGCTTGATCCCTGGGTTGGGAAGATCTCCTGGAGTAGGAAATGGCAACCTATTCCAGTATTCTTGCCTGGAGAATCCCATGGACAGGAGAGCCTGACAGGCTACGATTCCATGGGGTCACAAAGAGTTGGATGCAACTCAGCACACACACACGCACACATACACACACAAATGCACTTACTTATTTACAAAACAGTTACAGGTATTAAAAACGAGCTTATGGTTACTAGGGAGAAAAGGGGAGGGCGAGAGATAAATTGAGAGGTTGGGGTTGACATATACACATTGCTGTGAACTCTGGTAGATAGTGGAGGGGCAGAGGAGCCTGGTGTGCTTAGTCCATGGGGTCACAAAGAGGTGCACATAACAACGACTAAACAATAAACACTGATTAAAGAGGTTAAGCACTTTTTCATGTGCTTCTTTGCCATTTGCAAATTTTCTTTGGGGCATTATATGTTAAAATCTTTTATCTAGTTTTTAATTGAGTTATTCAGTTGAGTTGTGAGGTATATGTGTGTACATTTATATATACTTATATGTGTATAGACATATACGTAGTTATACATACATATATCTTCAGGAGATAAATACTCTATTGGATATGTGGTATGCAATTTTTTCCCAGCCTATAGTTAGGCTTCTCATTTGCTGCTTTTTTTGTAAAAGTTTTTAATTTTGATAAAGTCAAATTAATCAATTTTGTAATATTATGGGTTGTGACTCGATATACCTAAAAACTCTGCCTTGCACCATATTTCAGAGAGCTTCTATATTGCCTTCTAAGTTTAATAGTTTTATATTTTCCATTTAAGCGTAGAATCCACTTTGAGTTAATTTTTATTAAATGTGTGGGTATAAGTAGAGATTATCATTATCTTTTTTCTTTTTGCTTACGTACATTCCATTGTCTGGCACCATTTGTTGAAAAGGCTATTCTTTCTCCAGTGACTTATTTTTGCATTGTTGTCAAAATCAATTTCTATTGTCTATTTTGACAGTCTCTGTTCTGTTCCATTGATCTATTTAACTTTTCCTTCATCAATTTTGCACTTTCTTGTTTACAGTAGCTTTACCATAAGTGTTTAAAAAAATAAAATGAGTCCTGCAACTTTGTTCTTGTTTTCAAAATTGTTCTGGCCCCTTTAGTTCCTTTGCATTTTGTTAAAATTTAGAACCACATTGTCAGTATCTCTAACAGCAACAACAAAAATCTTGCTAGAATTTTTATTGCAATTGTGTTATATTTATAGGCCAGTTTTGTAGATATTTGAGGAAAATTAGACTCTTTACAAAACAGTTACAGGTATTAAAACGAGCTTATGGTTACTAGGGAGGGAGCGAGAGATAAATTGAGAGGTTGGGGTTGACATATACACATTGCTGTGAACTCTGGTAGATAGTGGAGGGGCAGAGGAGCCTGGTGTGCTTAGTCCATGGGGTCACAAAGAGGTGCACATAACAACGACTAAACAATAAACACTGATTAAAGAGGTTAAGCACTTTTTCATGTGCTTCTTTGCCATTTGCAAATTTTCTTTGGGGCATTATATGTTAAAATCTTTTATCTAGTTTTTAATTGAGTTATTCAGTTGAGTTGTGAGGTATATGTGTGTACATTTATATATACTTATATGTGTATAGACATATACGTAGTTATACATACATATATCTTCAGGAGATAAATACTCTATTGGATATGTGGTATGCAATTTTTTCCCAGCCTATAGTTAGGCTTCTCATTTGCTGCTTTTTTTGTAAAAGTTTTTAATTTTGATAAAGTCAAATTAATCAATTTTGTAATATTATGGGTTGTGACTCGATATACCTAAAAACTCTGCCTTGCACCATATTTCAGAGAGCTTCTATATTGCCTTCTAAGTTTAATAGTTTTATATTTTCCATTTAAGCGTAGAATCCACTTTGAGTTAATTTTTATTAAATGTGTGGGTATAAGTAGAGATTATCATTATCTTTTTTCTTTTTGCTTACGTACATTCCATTGTCTGGCACCATTTGTTGAAAAGGCTATTCTTTCTCCAGTGACTTATTTTTGCATTGTTGTCAAAATCAATTTCTATTGTCTATTTTGACAGTCTCTGTTCTGTTCCATTGATCTATTTAACTTTTCCTTCATCAATTTTGCACTTTCTTGTTTACAGTAGCTTTACCATAAGTGTTTAAAAAAATAAAATGAGTCCTGCAACTTTGTTCTTGTTTTCAAAATTGTTCTGGCCCCTTTAGTTCCTTTGCATTTTGTTAAAATTTAGAACCACATTGTCAGTATCTCTAACAGCAACAACAAAAATCTTGCTAGAATTTTTATTGCAATTGTGTTATATTTATAGGCCAGTTTTGTAGATATTTGAGGAAAATTAGACTCTTAAAATATTGAAGTTTCCAATCAACACACATGCTGTATTCCTCACTTATTTGTGTTCTTTGCTTTCTTACATCTGTGTTTTGGAGTTTTCAGCAACAGATGTAGCATATATTTTGTTAGGGTAGTCCCTAAGATATTTCATTTGGGGGGTGTATTTTAGAAGATTTTTCATTTTCTCTTCTTTTGAAATTGACTGATGTGCTTGCCTACCCACCTGTCTGCCTTCCCTTCCTTCCTCCCTCCCTTCTTTCCAAGCATGCCCAATTTATGTACATAACAGCACCTTACAAGAATGATTCTTACAATGTCAATATATAATGTTTAAATTCGAATAATTTCCTTATAAGCATTTATGAACATCATATTTTAGAAACCTTTTGATCAATTTTTTCTACCCCTCATCCTTCTTTCCAAGCATGCCCAATTTATGTGCATAACAGCACCTTACAAGAATGATTCTTACAATGTCAATATATAATGTTTAAATTCGAATAATTTCCTTATAAGCATTTATGAACATCATATTTTAGAAACCTTTTGATCAATTTTTTATACCCCTCACCCCAGCCATCAATTTATCCTTTGTATCTATGAGCTTTTTGAAAAATAGAGTCCACATATAAGAGAAATCATACGGTATCTATCTTCCTCTTCTGACTTATTTCACTTAGTATAATTCCTTCAACATCCATCTATTAGCGGTTCAAACAACTTAATTCTTCTTTTTGCTTACGTACATTCCATTGTCTGGCACCATTTGTTGAAAAGGCTATTCTTTCTCCAGTGACTTATTTTTGCATTGTTGTCAAAATCAATTTCTATTGTCTATTTTGACAGTCTCTGTTCTGTTCCATTGATCTATTTAACTTTTCCTTCATCAATTTTGCACTTTCTTGTTTACAGTAGCTTTACCATAAGTGTTTAAAAAAATAAAATGAGTCCTGCAACTTTGTTCTTGTTTTCAAAATTGTTCTGGCCCCTTTAGTTCCTTTGCATTTTGTTAAAATTTAGAACCACATTGTCAGTATCTCTAACAGCAACAACAAAAATCTTGCTAGAATTTTTATTGCAATTGTGTTATATTTATAGGCCAGTTTTGTAGATATTTGAGGAAAATTAGACTCTTAAAATATTGAAGTTTCCAATCAACACACATGCTGTATTCCTCACTTATTTGTGTTCTTTGCTTTCTTACATCTGTGTTTTGGAGTTTTCAGCAACAGATGTAGCATATATTTTGTTAGGGTAGTCCCTAAGATATTTCATTTGGGGGGTGTATTTTAGAAGATTTTTCATTTTCTCTTCTTTTGAAATTGACTGATGTGCTTGCCTACCCACCTGTCTGCCTTCCCTTCCTTCCTCCCTCCCTTCTTTCCAAGCATGCCCAATTTATGTACATAACAGCACCTTACAAGAATGATTCTTACAATGTCAATATATAATGTTTAAATTCGAATAATTTCCTTATAAGCATTTATGAACATCATATTTTAGAAACCTTTTGATCAATTTTTTCTACCCCTCATCCTTCTTTCCAAGCATGCCCAATTTATGTGCATAACAGCACCTTACAAGAATGATTCTTACAATGTCAATATATAATGTTTAAATTCGAATAATTTCCTTATAAGCATTTATGAACATCATATTTTAGAAACCTTTTGATCAATTTTTTATACCCCTCACCCCAGCCATCAATTTATCCTTTGTATCTATGAGCTTTTTGAAAAATAGAGTCCACATATAAGAGAAATCATACGGTATCTATCTTTCTCTTTCTGACTTATTTCACTTAGTATAATTCCTTCAACATCCATCTATTAGCGGTATTACAAAGAGCATTATTTTATTCTTTTTTATAGCTGAGTAATATTTCATTGACTCTAGATTCTATGTCTTCTCCATCTATTCATCTACTGATGGCTACTTAGGTTCCTTCCATATCTTGGCTATTATAAATAATTCTGCAAAACATGGGTGTATGTAAAACTTTTCAAGTTCATGTTTTTGTTTTCTTAAATAAATTCCCAGAAGTGGAACTGTTGAATTATATTGGTATTTCTATTTGTAAATTTTGAGGACCTTCCATATCCATTTGCATAGTGACTGAGCTACTTTACATGGCCAACAACAGTGCACACAAGTTTCTTATTCTTCATATCTTTGCCAACATTTTTTTTTAGAAGAGGTTGTGAGGAATTGGTGGTATGATTATTTTCTTACCTGCTTGGTAAAATTCACCAGTGAAACAATCTGCACCTGAGGTTTTCTTTGTTAGAAGTTTAAAATTATGACTTAAAGTCCTTAAATAGATATAGAGCTCTTAAAATTATTTCTTTCTTCTAGAGTAAGTTTGGTAGTGTGGTCCACATCATCAAAGTTGTTGAATGTATGGACATAAAGTCATTCTTAGCATTTACCTGTAATGATTTTGATAGCTCTGGAATCTGTAGCAATATAGTCTGATATTGATAGTTTGTGCCTTTCTACTTTTTTCTTTTTCCATTTTATTTTTTGTTGCTTCCTTCTATTTGCTTAAGTTCCACATGTTCTTTATCTAGTGTCTTAGGCTAGAAACATTGATTATCATCTGTTTGAGAGTGTTCTTCATTTCTAGTAGAAGCATTGAATGATATAAATTTTCTTCTAGCACCATTTTAAAGGCAATCACATAATGTTTATTATGATACACATTTAGTTCTATTCAATTCAGAATGTTTTCTTGTAGGTTCCAGTCTTTTTCAATGATGAATGTTCTGAAGATAATTGTGATTTTGAATTGTGTGTGTTTATGAAAGGAGGTCAGTATACATTTGGATTAATTTTTATACCCCTCACCCCAGCCATCAATTTATCCTTTGTATCTATGAGCTTTTTGAAAAATAGAGTCCACATATAAGAGAAATCATACGGTATCTATCTTTCTCTTTCTGACTTATTTCACTTAGTATAATTCCTTCAACATCCATCTATTAGCGGTATTACAAAGAGCATTATTTTATTCTTTTTTATAGCTGAGTAATATTTCATTGACTCTAGATTCTATGTCTTCTCCATCTATTCATCTACTGATGGCTACTTAGGTTCCTTCCATATCTTGGCTATTATAAATAATTCTGCAAAACATGGGTGTATGTAAAACTTTTCAAGTTCATGTTTTTGTTTTCTTAAATAAATTCCCAGAAGTGGAACTGTTGAATTATATTGGTATTTCTATTTGTAAATTTTGAGGACCTTCCATATCCATTTGCATAGTGACTGAGCTACTTTACATGGCCAACAACAGTGCACACAAGTTTCTTATTCTTCATATCTTTGCCAACATTTTTTTAGAAGAGGTTGTGAGGAATTGGTGGTATGATTATTTTCTTACCTGCTTGGTAAAATTCACCAGTGAAACAATCTGCACCTGAGGTTTTCTTTGTTAGAAGTTTAAAATTATGACTTAAAGTCCTTAAATAGATATAGAGCTCTTAAAATTATTTCTTTCTTCTAGAGTAAGTTTGGTAGTGTGGTCCACATCATCAAAGTTGTTGAATGTATGGACATAAAGTCATTCTTAGCATTTACCTGTAATGATTTTGATAGCTCTGGAATCTGTAGCAATATAGTCTGATATTGATAGTTTGTGCCTTTCTACTTTTTTCTTTTTCCATTTTATTTTTTGTTGCTTCCTTCTATTTGCTTAAGTTCCACATGTTCTTTATCTAGTGTCTTAGGCTAGAAACATTGATTATCATCTGTTTGAGAGTGTTCTTCATTTCTAGTAGAAGCATTGAATGATATAAATTTTCTTCTAGCACCATTTTAAAGGCAATCACATAATGTTTATTATGATACACATTTAGTTCTATTCAATTCAGAATGTTTTCTTGTAGGTTCCAGTCTTTTTCAATGATGAATGTTCTGAAGATAATTGTGATTTTGAATTGTGTGTGTTTATGAAAGGAGGTCAGTTCAGGGTTTTTCTACTCTGTCATCTTAGCAACCCACAAAAAGGAATCTAATTCAGAGTTCTTTCTATCTTCCCTGAGACTTACTGTTTGAGTCATGGATCATTTGGAAGTATGTTTTTAATTTTCCAGTATTTGGAGATTTTTAAAGATATTTTTCAGTCATTGATTTTCTGGTTCAATTTTGTTATAATCAGAGAATAATGCTTTGCATTATTTCAATCAAAAAAGTTATTAAGGATCGTTTTCTATAACCCAGTATATGGTCTGTCTCATTGAATATTTCATATGGACTTGAAAAGAACATGTATTATGCTATTGTTAAGTGGAGTGCCTTATGAATGTTAATTAGGTCAAGTTGATTGCTGGTGTTGTTCAGCACTTCTATATCCTTGTTGATTTTCTTTCTTGATCTTTTGATTATTGAGAGATGAGTGTTGAAGTCTTCAAGTATAATTATGAATTTGCCTACTTCTATTTTTAATTGCATTCATTTTTGTTTCACATATTTTGAATATGTTAGTAGGTGCAGATATACTTAGGATTTTGATATGTTTATGAGTTAACTCTTTTTTACCTTTGTAATGTCCCCCTTTATCTCTGGTAATTTTTCTTGTCCAGAACTTAGCTTTATCTTATCTTTATGTAGCCTATCTGTTGACTAACTTGGTGACAGAAGATGAGAGGGAAGGAAGAAAAACCCTTGAAACCCCAGCGACTGCATTTCCCACTGGTCCTAGGGAAGCATATCCTTTCCCATTATCTAGCAATCTGCACAGGAGGGACTTCCTTGGTGGCTCAGTGGTAAAGAATCCCCCTACCAATGCAGGAGACGCAGGTTCGATCCCTCATCTGGGAAGACCCCACATATAGTGGAGATATTGAGCCCAGCTGCACAACTAGTGAACCTGTACTCTAGAGGGGCTACGAAGCATTGAATGATATAAATTTTCTTCTAGCACCATTTTAAAGGCAATCACATAATGTTTATTATGATACACATTTAGTTCTATTCAATTCAGAATGTTTTCTTGTAGGTTCCAGTCTTTTTCAATGATGAATGTTCTGAAGATAATTGTGATTTTGAATTGTGTGTGTTTATGAAAGGAGGTCAGTTCAGGGTTTTTCTACTCTGTCATCTTAGCAACCCACAAAAAGGAATCTAATTCAGAGTTCTTTCTATCTTCCCTGAGACTTACTGTTTGAGTCATGGATCATTTGGAAGTATGTTTTTAATTTTCCAGTATTTGGAGATTTTTAAAGATATTTTTCAGTCATTGATTTTCTGGTTCAATTTTGTTATAATCAGAGAATAATGCTTTGCATTATTTCAATCAAAAAAGTTATTAAGGATCGTTTTCTATAACCCAGTATATGGTCTGTCTCATTGAATATTTCATATGGACTTGAAAAGAACATGTATTATGCTATTGTTAAGTGGAGTGCCTTATGAATGTTAATTAGGTCAAGTTGATTGCTGGTGTTGTTCAGCACTTCTATATCCTTGTTGATTTTCTTTCTTGATCTTTTGATTATTGAGAGATGAGTGTTGAAGTCTTCAAGTATAATTATGAATTTGCCTACTTCTATTTTTAATTGCATTCATTTTTGTTTCACATATTTTGAATATGTTAGTAGGTGCAGATATACTTAGGATTTTGATATGTTTATGAGTTAACTCTTTTTTACCTTTGTAATGTCCCCCTTTATCTCTGGTAATTTTTCTTGTCCAGAACTTAGCTTTATCTTATCTTTATGTAGCCTATCTGTTGACTAACTTGGTGACAGAAGATGAGAGGGAAGGAAGAAAAACCCTTGAAACCCCAGCGACTGCATTTCCCACTGGTCCTAGGGAAGCATATCCTTTCCCATTATCTAGCAATCTGCACAGGAGGGACTTCCTTGGTGGCTCAGTGGTAAAGAATCCCCCTACCAATGCAGGAGACGCAGGTTCGATCCCTCATCTGGGAAGACCCCACATATAGTGGAGATATTGAGCCCACGCTGCACAACTAGTGAACCTGTACTCTAGAGGCCAAAGATATATAACTATTGAGCTCATGCCCTTCACCTACTGAAGGCCCCATACCTACTGAAGCCAGTGTGCTCCAGAGTCTGTGCTTTGCAACAAGAGGAGCCACTACAATGAGAAGTCCACACACCACAACTGGAGAGGAGGACCCCCTCATCAAAACTAGAGAAAAGCTTGTGTAGCAATGAAGTCCCCACACAACCAAAAAAAGAATAAATAAATGAATATTTTTTTAAAAAAACCCTCTGCACATGAGCATAGCTGCATGCCTCAGGGCAGCATAGGAGAGTAAAAAATATTAAATGATACATGTCTTCCCCCAGAAGATCCATCCCACATGGGGGCCCCTTTTGGGTTTTTTGGCCACAAAGAGAGAAGAAAATTTATTGTTGTTGTTTGTTTTGACTGCACCCTTATGCATGCGGGATCTTCCCTGCCTAGGGATCTAACTCGCATTGGCTGCAGGAGAAGCTCTGGACCACCAGGAAAGTCTCAAAGAAAATTTCTTTTGAAGTGTCTTGAAATTCAGGATTTTGTGGACTTCAAGCTAGGAGGCATGGAAGGGAGAAACATAGGAATGTCTACCATGCTGGTCATGCTCTTAGTTCTATTATTTACATTTAGTGTTATTAGATAGGGGCCTTATGCATCTTCTCCAGGATTTTAACTCTAGTTAGAGCAAGTATGGAGTGAGCTTGCTGCTGCTTAGTTAGTCATTTCATTCGTGTCCGACTCTGTGCGACCCCATTGACTGCAGCCCACTAGGCTCCTCTGTCCATGGAATTTTCCAGAAAAGAATACTGGAGTAGGTTGCCATGTCCTCCTCTAGGGTGAACTTCCCAACTCTGGGATGCAACTTGGACCTCCTGCATTAGAGGCAGATTCCTCACCACTGAGCCATGAGGGAAGCTCTCGCTCTCTCTCTTTATATATATATAATTTATATAAATAAATAATATTTACAATACACACACACACACACACACACACACACACATATATGTATTTGAGACTCCATGGACTTTAACTCGCCAGGCTTCTCTGTCCATGGAATTTTCCAGGCAAGAATATTGGAGTGGGTTGCCATTTCCTTCTTCAATGGAATGACCTTACTCCTTTGTAGATGGATCGATCTCCTCATAAATCACATTTACTCCACACTGGAAAACTCAGATTCCTCCCTTCACCCTTCTCTGTCATTTTGGTCAAAAATAACCTTCTAATTAATTAGTTATATTATTATGCCTACAGTTCTATATTATATACTATTAATACTTTTAACACATGTAACTGATACAAGTGCAACAGTCAACTATTTTCAGCCATATATCTTAATTCTAATCAGTTTAGTAAGATAATAATTAGTATAGATCATAACTAGGAGATAACAAAAAAAGTGGAGAACTGTATTTCTTTCATGTAAATGGGAAAGAGATTGGCTTTATGAACAACATGTCTTTATAGGGCCCTGTATATGCCCTTCAATAAATACATGATAAATAAGAATTTCGTTTATCTAGGAGATATAAATCAGTAGGTATTAACTGTATTTTATCAGTAAGCACTCTTTTAGTCATGATTTCAGAGATGCAACATTCTTTGACTTAAACTAAGGCAGAAATATATTTAAATATCCAGGAGTAACATGACTTCATAAATGGCTACATTTACTTACCCAAATTATGTAGCCAAGAAACTATATCTTCCTTATTTTCATGGCTTGTATATTTTCTTTTCTTTCTTTTTTATTTTTGCTGGACTGTGTGACAGGCAGTATCTTAGATCTTCAACCAGAAACCAAACCCGTGCCCCCTGCAGTGCATGCATGGAGTCTCTGACCCTGGACCACCCAGCCAGGGAAGTCCCCATTTCTGTCAGCTTCATTCTGAAGCAGATGCTTCCCGGAATGTGGTTAGTTACTAGTAACTAAGTCACTAGTATCTGTAGACTTATAATTTTTCCTCAAAGTAACTCCATCAAATAGAGTATCTTTTTCAAAATTGTAATTGGAAGTTGGAGATTCTCATTGGTTGATCTGGATTGGACTTTATTTTCATCTCTGAACCATTGGCTATTACTCTGATTGTCCAGACCTAGAAAGTAGACTTAGCCCTTGATAGAATAAGTCCCCCAGGAACTTTGAGGTCCTATGAATATAAGAAGGCATTGATTCTAAAAAGGCAAAACAGGAGCTGTCCACTCTGTAGGAGATGTTGAAAGAAGTGCGGAAAGCTATGAAAAGAAACCTTTCCTACTTCACAGTGTGGTTTAGAAGTCTATTTTGTGTAAGAAGGAAAATTCAAAGGCTTGTTTTCTAAAATTCTAGCAGTAACAATTTTCTTGAATCCAGGAGAGTAAGTGAATTATGCTGAGTTTTTATAGTCCCTGATTTTAGCTCTGACATGTATAGTAAATGGAATTCTCCATTAATGAATGGCATATGCAAAAGATAGACCATGTTTCTTTCTTTTTTTTCTTTACACTAATTGCTACCTGCTATAGTTTGTTGCTTATTAGAAAAATAAGGAACAGATTTCAAGTTAGAAAAGATTTCTTTTCAAGTTAAAAAGTAAATCAGGTACACTTTTAATGTCAACATCTTCATAGATAAGGAGAAAAGATCACTAAGAATTAAAAACAGAACTTTGCTTGAAGAAGAGAATTTAGTGGAAGAGGGTAGGCACTTCTTAAGTATAGATGCTCCTTTTTTTGTGTCTTCCATAGCTCTCACCATGAGCTAGTTTGCTCAGGGTTCAGGGTTGAGTTTCTCGGCCAGGGACCCTGAGGGATCATTGGAGACATGCTGGCAGGAAGCACCTCACAGCAACTATCAGTGTTCAGCAGTCACCAGAGGCATGGAAGGGAGACAATGCTCGGAGACACAATTGCTTCTCAAAACATTGAGTCTCTACCCATCAGAGGGGAGTTTGTTTCCAGGGATGATGTGAAGACGTTCTCCACAAGGAGTCATCTGTGATTGCTGCTGCAGCTGTATCACAAAATAAAATTTTCCCTGAGAACCAAGAAAGAGATCAGAAATTTAGACAAGTCTCTCGACTGATTGCAAATGGCAAGGTGATTGTTCAGCACTTGAGAAAACCTGAGAGCTTGGACTCAGTCCTCAACATCTTTGGGATAAAGGATTCCCAGGTGGCATAGTGGTAAAGAACCTGCCAATTTAGGTCCAGACCTAGAAAGTAGACTTAGCCCTTGTTTCCCCAGGAACTTTGAGGTCCTATGAATATAAGAAGGCATTGATTCTAAAAAGGCAAAACAGGAGCTGTCCACTCTGTAGGAGATGTTGAAAGAAGTGCGGAAAGCTATGAAAAGAAACCTTTCCTACTTCACAGTGTGGTTTAGAAGTCTATTTTGTGTAAGAAGGAAAATTCAAAGGCTTGTTTTCTAAAATTCTAGCAGTAACAATTTTCTTGAATCCAGGAGAGTAAGTGAATTATGCTGAGTTTTTATAGTCCCTGATTTTAGCTCTGACATGTATAGTAAATGGAATTCTCCATTAATGAATGGCATATGCAAAAGATAGACCATGTTTCTTTCTTTTTTTTCTTTACACTAATTGCTACCTGCTATAGTTTGTTGCTTATTAGAAAAATAAGGAACAGATTTCAAGTTAGAAAAGATTTCTTTTCAAGTTAAAAAGTAAATCAGGTACACTTTTAATGTCAACATCTTCATAGATAAGGAGAAAAGATCACTAAGAATTAAAAACAGAACTTTGCTTGAAGAAGAGAATTTAGTGGAAGAGGGTAGGCACTTCTTAAGTATAGATGCTCCTTTTTTTGTGTCTTCCATAGCTCTCACCATGAGCTAGTTTGCTCAGGGTTCAGGGTTGAGTTTCTCGGCCAGGGACCCTGAGGGATCATTGGAGACATGCTGGCAGGAAGCACCTCACAGCAACTATCAGTGTTCAGCAGTCACCAGAGGCATGGAAGGGAGACAATGCTCGGAGACACAATTGCTTCTCAAAACATTGAGTCTCTACCCATCAGAGGGGAGTTTGTTTCCAGGGATGATGTGAAGACGTTCTCCACAAGGAGTCATCTGTGATTGCTGCTGCAGCTGTATCACAAAATAAAATTTTCCCTGAGAACCAAGAAAGAGATCAGAAATTTAGACAAGTCTCTCGACTGATTGCAAATGGCAAGGTGATTGTTCAGCACTTGAGAAAACCTGAGAGCTTGGACTCAGTCCTCAACATCTTTGGGATAAAGGATTCCCAGGTGGCATAGTGGTATAGAATCCGTCTGCCAATTTAGGAGACAAAGGAGACTTGAGTTCAGTCTCTGCGTTGGGAAGATCCCCTGGAGGAGGAGATGCCAACCCATAACTGTATTCTTTCTGGGAAAACTCCATGGACAGAGGAGCCTATAGTCCACGAGGGCTATAGTGCATGGGGTCACAAAGAGTTGGACACAACTGAGCAACTGAGCACATATATTAGGCATGAGAGAAAAAGAAAGGCAGGGAAACAAGCACTTTATGTTTTTTAGGGGAATCTAAAGCTTGTTGGCTTTTTTTTAAAAAAAACTGTTATTTTACTTTTAACTTTTACAGAGTTTTGTTGTTTATAGATATGTATGTTCCCAGATTAGACATATGTATATCCTCCCCCCCATCCTACCCCTCCAGACTGTTGCACAGCACCCCTGCAGGATCCCCCTTTCTCACAGAGCAATGACTATAGCTATTTTCTTCGCATATGATAGTACTGGTTTTCATGCTACTTCCTTTACGCCTCCCACCCACTGTTCATTCCCCACAATGTCCATATGTCTACTGTCCATGTCTGTTTTTCCATCATTTCACTGCATGTGTTATCATTACCATCCTACTAGATTCCATATATATGTGTTAGTATATTGAGGAGAAGGACAAGTACAATATACTAACACATATATATGGAAACAAGTACTTTAACATTTTATTCAGTCTGATGTGTAGAGTAGTGGTTATAGCCATATTTAGTAATCTGGAAGCATCTCAGGGTGAAACTTTCACTCACAACTTTCTCAGTGTTCTCTCCTTCCATCTCTTCTACTGTCCTTTCTATTTCCTCTTTGGCAGCCTCCTGTTCCAGTTCTTTTCTCCCCAGTTCTGGCTTCTCTAGAGTCAAGGGGCCTTAGTATTCTGTGTACCCTCTAAATGTGTATGGTGACTTTTAATTTTTCTGAGCATAGCACAGATATACCATGGGATTTTCACTGACGTTTATCTAAAATGCCCTTGTGGTGTATATATTTTCATGTGCTACCAGGAACCTCACAAATATAAAAGATAGGCATAGTGGTTTTAGAAAATCTTGGACTCAGTCCTCAACATCTTTGGGATAAAGGATTCCCAATTTAGGAGACAAAGGAGACTTGAGTTCAGTCTCTGCGTTGGGAAGATCCCCTGGAGGAGGAGATGCCAACCCATAACTGTATTCTTTCTGGGAAAACTCCATGGACAGAGGAGCCTATAGTCCACGAGGGCTATAGTGCATGGGGTCACAAAGAGTTGGACACAACTGAGCAACTGAGCACATATATTAGGCATGAGAGAAAAAGAAAGGCAGGGAAACAAGCACTTTATGTTTTTTAGGGGAATCTAAAGCTTGTTGGCTTTTTTTTAAAAAAAACTGTTATTTTACTTTTAACTTTTACAGAGTTTTGTTGTTTATAGATATGTATGTTCCCAGATTAGACATATGTATATCCTCCCCCCCATCCTACCCCTCCAGACTGTTGCACAGCACCCCTGCAGGATCCCCCTTTCTCACAGAGCAATGACTATAGCTATTTTCTTCGCATATGATAGTACTGGTTTTCATGCTACTTCCTTTACGCCTCCCACCCACTGTTCATTCCCCACAATGTCCATATGTCTACTGTCCATGTCTGTTTTTCCATCATTTCACTGCATGTGTTATCATTACCATCCTACTAGATTCCATATATATGTGTTAGTATATTGAGGAGAAGGACAAGTACAATATACTAACACATATATATGGAAACAAGTACTTTAACATTTTATTCAGTCTGATGTGTAGAGTAGTGGTTATAGCCATATTTAGTAATCTGGAAGCATCTCAGGGTGAAACTTTCACTCACAACTTTCTCAGTGTTCTCTCCTTCCATCTCTTCTACTGTCCTTTCTATTTCCTCTTTGGCAGCCTCCTGTTCCAGTTCTTTTCTCCCCAGTTCTGGCTTCTCTAGAGTCAAGGGGCCTTAGTATTCTGTGTACCCTCTAAATGTGTATGGTGACTTTTAATTTTTCTGAGCATAGCACAGATATACCATGGGATTTTCACTGACGTTTATCTAAAATGCCCTTGTGGTGTATATATTTTCATGTGCTACCAGGAACCTCACAAATATAAAACTACTGGAATATAAGAGAAGCATTTCTATTTTAATTCAAAAATTGCATTCTACACTGTTGTCTATTTTGCAAGCATAGAGGTATGGATCCTAATGATGGTATTTTGTAGCTGGTATTCAGATGATCCGACATGGCAGCAAGCTTTGTATTAAATGACTGCTCACTTTGTAAGTTTTCTTCATATCTCCATAGAATAATCTGAAATTTATGTTTCAACCACAAAATCATTGGCATCATCACTTATGTTTTGAATCATCACCAATTGCCAAGCCTAATTTGATATTAAACCTGGAATTTGGGGATTTTTTGGTTATTTTCAGGTAGCTCTCTTTATTTCTTTATGTTTCTGGCATCATTGTTTGAGATCATGGTCAAATATCATTTATATCACAAGTGTGTGAGTGAAGACATCCTTCTTCCTCCCAATAAGTAAATCATTATATTTGATTTTATTCTCAATTTAATGAGTTTTAGGTGCATACATAGATCTGGTTTAGCCTAGGGATTCTCTAGTAGAAACATCCTTGTGGGGGCTTCCCTGGTGGCCCAGTGGGTAAGGACACCGCCTTGCAGTGCAGGGGGCGCCGGTTCGATCCCTGGCCTGGGAAGATCCCACGTGCTGCGGAGCAGCTGGACCGATGTGTCCAATTACTGAGCCTGAGCTCTGGAGCACATGTGCCCAGAGCTGGTGCTCTGCAACAACAGAGGCCACCGCGGTGGGAGGCCCACACGGGCCAAAGAACAAAGATGGATGAAAATAGACAAATGAAAGACCAATAGAAGTAGCCCGCCTGCTCCCCTCCCTCCCTACCCCGCCCCTCCAAAATAAATAAATAAATAAATCTAAAAAAAAAAAGAAAAAGAAACATCCTTGTGATTGTCATTGTTTTGGGGGATTGACTTGGTTGTACTTGGTTTATAAAAGTGTGTGCCTAGTTTGAAAGGGCTCTAAGATTTGTGATGGAAAATAAATCACTTCAAAAATAATACAGCTTTCTACCTCTTACACTGGAAGCATTAAACCGAGTCTCACAATCTAACAGTTCAATTCAGTAAACAATTATGACTAGCCACCATGATCCAGCCACTATGAGATTTGCTGGTATTATGAAGATAAGTAAGACATTGTCCCTAAGGATGAGGTTTGTGGGTGGGGAAACCAATGGTATAACTAATGGGCATCAGCATTGTGCTTTAGAGTTTGTCAGTTAATTTTAACTCTAAAATGTATTTTTCTAAGGAAGAATTATACCTTTTTCTATTCTTAATTTTAAGAATATCTGCAAAGTCCATTAAAAAATATTTTTATTTTTGGCTATGCTGAGTCTTCATTGCAGTATGTGGACTTCTCATTGCAATGTCTAGGCTCATGGGCTTCAGTAGTTGCAGCGTTCAGGCTCAGTAGTTGTATCTCTCAGGCTCTAGAGCTAGAGCACAGGCTTAGTTGATCCATGGCAATGTGGGATCTTCCTGGATCAGGGATTGAACCTGTATACCCTGAACTGGCAAGCAGATTCTTAACCACTAGAAACACCAAGGAAGTCCCTCTGCAAAGCCCTTTTATAGAGAATGAGTTCTATAGAATCAGTGATATCATGGTGAGTTACTTATTAGTGCTGAGGAAAAAAATCTACTTCCCCTAATAATTGTGATATTGAACGTAGTAATAGTAGAAGTAAGAGTAATGGTGATGGTATGCCAGACATTTATTGAGCACTCGTTTTGTATCAGGCTTCCCTGGTGGCTCAGAAGTAAAGAATCTGCCTGCATTGAAGGAGACACGGGACACACAGGTTTGATTCCTGGGTCAGGAAGATTCCCTGGAGGAGAAAATGGCAACGCACTCCAGTGTTCTTGCTGGGATAATCCCATAGACAGAGGATTAGCCTGGCAAGCTAGTCAGTGGAGTTGCAAAGAGTTGGACACGACTGAGCATGCACACATGAGTCTAAATACTGTTGATTATCCTGACTGAGTTTTCTTCAGTGGGACCAGAATGTGGCAGAAACTGCATCTAACTGCATTTCACCTTAGGATATCTAATGTCCTTGGAGCCTATGAAAGCAAATATCAGGGCCCAGCTCCTCTGCCTGTCTGGCTAAGAATTTAAGAAAACTGAGTTTTAAGGCAGTAAAGTGCCTTTTATTAATATTTTTTTAACCTCTCTATAGAGTTGACTTATCACTGGTCTCACAACACACTTCCCTTGTCTGCCTAGGAAACACTGTCTGACAGGAGAGGGACGCCTATTGTCCAGGACTGGGGCAATGCCACACACATTCCCTCAATGGATTCTCTCCTGGTGCTTTTCTCCTTTAGTTTGTTCTTGAGCTAAAGATCTTAGGAAAGGAAAAATCCACTTAGCTACCTGCAGTGTCAGTCTCTTTGCTTGTAACTTGAGGAAAATAGTACATGTTTCAGTGAGATAAGATCGAGGCAACCCCTTTATGAAGACCAATGATACAAATGAACTTATTTACAAAACGGAGATCACGTGACAGATGCAGAAAACAAACTTTTGGTTATCAGGGGACAAAGGGTGGGGGATAAATGGGGAGATTGGAACTGACATATATACCCTACTAAATATAAAGTAGATGACTAATAAGCACCTGCTGTATAGCACAGGGACCTTACTCAGTAACTCTGTAATGACCTATACTGGGAAAGAATCTAAAAAAGACTGGATGTATGTATAACCAATTCACTTTACTATATACCTGAAACAAACACAACATGATAAATAAACTATACTCCAATGTTTAAAAAAAAAAAGACCTACTTGGTTACCAGAGTTTGGTAACAGACGGAAATATGTTTAATACTGGATGTTCTTTTCAATTGGCAAAAAATTATAAATTGTAGTTTTGTTTCTGGAAATGGATTTTATGCCATAAAATTAATAGAGTTATCAAAAATAAATTAAATGAAAATCCAAATGGAAACAAAAGTAGTGAACATTTATTAAGCATGTAAAACAAAACAGTGAAAACCTTTACCATAAATTTTCCTTCTGGCAACATTTTCTGCATGAACTATATGAGTAAAGTATTCTAAAATATATCAAAATTATTATTTTTATACTTATTTTCCTTTTTATAATTATAAGTATTCTTTATCCCTCTTAAACATGTTTATTATCGAGTCAGTATGCCTGAATGCCTCTCAATTACTGGAATAGTAAATGTTCATGGAAAAGCAGTTTCCATAATAACTTCTTTTTCAAGGATCTCTTGCTCTTTTACATTAATAAGATCTTTCCTTTTCAGCAACCATTAGTGATGTGCTTATTAGACAGATGTGAAATCATCTCTTCTGGGAATATAATTCAAGAAAAACTTAGCGTACTTTTTTTTGGCAGTTTTTGCCCAGTCTCTTTGCCAGGACTGGGGCAATGCCACACACATTCCCTCAATGGATTCTCTCCTGGTGCTTTTCTCCTTTAGTTTGTTCTTGAGCTAAAGATCTTAGGAAAGGAAAAATCCACTTAGCTACCTGCAGTGTCAGTCTCTTTGCTTGTAACTTGAGGAAAATAGTACATGTTTCAGTGAGATAAGATCGAGGCAACCCCTTTATGAAGACCAATGATACAAATGAACTTATTTACAAAACGGAGATCACGTGACAGATGCAGAAAACAAACTTTTGGTTATCAGGGGACAAAGGGTGGGGGATAAATGGGGAGATTGGAACTGACATATATACCCTACTAAATATAAAGTAGATGACTAATAAGCACCTGCTGTATAGCACAGGGACCTTACTCAGTAACTCTGTAATGACCTATACTGGGAAAGAATCTAAAAAAGACTGGATGTATGTATAACCAATTCACTTTACTATATACCTGAAACAAACACAACATGATAAATAAACTATACTCCAATGTTTAAAAAAAAGACCTACTTGGTTACCAGAGTTTGGTAACAGACGGAAATATGTTTAATACTGGATGTTCTTTTCAATTGGCAAAAAATTATAAATTGTAGTTTTGTTTCTGGAAATGGATTTTATGCCATAAAATTAATAGAGTTATCAAAAATAAATTAAATGAAAATCCAAATGGAAACAAAAGTAGTGAACATTTATTAAGCATGTAAAACAAAACAGTGAAAACCTTTACCATAAATTTTCCTTCTGGCAACATTTTCTGCATGAACTATATGAGTAAAGTATTCTAAAATATATCAAAATTATTATTTTTATACTTATTTTCCTTTTTATAATTATAAGTATTCTTTATCCCTCTTAAACATGTTTATTATCGAGTCAGTATGCCTGAATGCCTCTCAATTACTGGAATAGTAAATGTTCATGGAAAAGCAGTTTCCATAATAACTTCTTTTTCAAGGATCTCTTGCTCTTTTACATTAATAAGATCTTTCCTTTTCAGCAACCATTAGTGATGTGCTTCTTAGACAGATGTGAAATCATCTCTTCTGGGAATATAACATTACCAAGATCTTTGCTTGCAAAAAAGTTGTGTTTTTGTTTTCTCCCAATACCTGTTAGAAAGAGCAGTTTTCACCTTCAGAAATTTCAACTGGTGTGCCTAGAAATCATCCTTGATGTGTCTGAATTATTTCATGAGGCTTCCCTTGAATTCTGACCTCATGCCAACCAGTTGTCTATCTCTTCAGACATAACCACAGTGATTTTAAAGGGCTTTTATTCATTTATAACCATGTTGGTTCAAAAGTATTTTTAATGTGGATTACAAGGATATATTATGGCAATGTAAGGCATTAAAATAATTCAGAATATCAACAGCTAGTGTGGTCAATGAAGACATTTTAAAGAAGAAAGATGTTAGGTCTAAAACCAGAAAGTAGCAGTATATATGTCAGCAAAGTGGAGGAGAAGTGATGCCCAGAGTGAAGGGAGTGGAAGGAGCGAAGAAATGGAATTAAATATGCACTGTCTGGAAGAATCCTTTGATGGCCCCTGGGCTGATGTTCTTAAGTTTACAATATCTGGTTGAAACCAAAGTCTCATCTTCATCTCCCATCACTCCTTTATTTCAAAAAAATTTGCACAGGTTAAAGGAATAAAATTCCAGTTTTAAAATACAATCTAGTGTCTAATTTTATAATTTAGACTATTAAGAGCCCTTAGTTTTTTTTTATTTATTGTGATATAATTCACATGTAGCATTGTGTACGTTTGAGTTGTGTGCCATGTTGGTCTGATGTATTTATGCAGCACTATGATCACTACAGATAGAGTCAGCTCGCCCCTTTATCACATCACATAATTGTCTTTTATGAAACAAATTAAGGTCTGGAATCTTAGCAACTTTGAAGTTTAAAATACAATATTGTTGACTGTATTTGCTGTGTGGTAACCTTAAATCTCTAGATTTGATTGATTTGCTACTTGCAAGTCATTGTTCCTTTCTGGCACACTGAAGTGCCAATACACTCAACTCCATGGCTGCACATACTCTGATCTTTTGCTCAGATCATTTGTCCTCTGTGTTAGCATCCTTGGTTCTCCTATATTAAATTCATGGCTCTTTGCTTATACTTCCTTAGAACTTAGCATGTACTACTACTAAGATGCCCAGCATAGAGTTGTGTGACTTGTTTAAAGATTTACTACACTCAGTAGTCTGTATGTGACCTTTAAAGGCAGATTTTATGTATTTAATATCATACTTTATATATAGTGAGTGCTTCAATTGAAATGCATTGAGCATGACATGTTTGAAAAATAAGATATGCTGCTTTTTAGAGAGGAAAGTTATTTCTATTTGTAGGGGATCCCGTGAGATATACCTAAAATGCATTAGACCAGAAACTATGAAAATGAGATAAAACTGAGAGGGTCTGGGAACTTGTTTGGGAAAAAAATTATCTATATTTTTATTATCTTAAATTTAATATTTAATTATGAATGTCACCATGCAGTATAATATTTAGAAGTATTGCTGACTTTGGCATTGGTAGATATTACAGAAATTTTTGCATCATATCAGTCATTTCAGATTCTTGAAATTTTACTTAAGATCACTTCTTCAAAATTAGATTAATTATTAGGCTGCTATTAAATCTAGCTGTTTGAACCACCAGTGAAGGAGCTTCTTGATTCCATATATAGTTGAAGGAATATGTTTATTTTTTATATAATGGTTTCCTTTGGAATCTTAATGTATTTTATTTTATGAATTTTAAAACCTGATTACGAGAAAGAGTTCATAGGTTGAACCCTTCATTGGATTGCTGATAAAATGTTTGAGAGAACAGATTAGGAGCACTTGCACATACAGTGAGAATAGGGTTTATGAGGGAAGCTGGTAGTGTCTTATGAGGATAGAGTCAGCTCGCCCTTTATCACATCACATAATTGTCTTTTATGAAACAAATTAAGGTCTGGAATCTTAGCAACTTTGAAGTTTAAAATACAATATTGTTGACTGTATTTGCTGTGTGGTAACCTTAAATCTCTAGATTTGATTGATTTGCTACTTGCAAGTCATTGTTCCTTTCTGGCACACTGAAGTGCCAATACACTCAACTCCATGGCTGCACATACTCTGATCTTTTGCTCAGATCATTTGTCCTCTGTGTTAGCATCCTTGGTTCTCCTATATTAAATTCATGGCTCTTTGCTTATACTTCCTTAGAACTTAGCATGTACTACTACTAAGATGCCCAGCATAGAGTTGTGTGACTTGTTTAAAGATTTACTACACTCAGTAGTCTGTATGTGACCTTTAAAGGCAGATTTTATGTATTTAATATCATACTTTATATATAGTGAGTGCTTCAATTGAAATGCATTGAGCATGACATGTTTGAAAAATAAGATATGCTGCTTTTTAGAGAGGAAAGTTATTTCTATTTGTAGGGGATCCCGTGAGATATACCTAAAATGCATTAGACCAGAAACTATGAAAATGAGATAAAACTGAGAGGGTCTGGGAACTTGTTTGGGAAAAAAATTATCTATATTTTTATTATCTTAAATTTAATATTTAATTATGAATGTCACCATGCAGTATAATATTTAGAAGTATTGCTGACTTTGGCATTGGTAGATATTACAGAAATTTTTGCATCATATCAGTCATTTCAGATTCTTGAAATTTTACTTAAGATCACTTCTTCAAAATTAGATTAATTATTAGGCTGCTATTAAATCTAGCTGTTTGAACCACCAGTGAAGGAGCTTCTTGATTCCATATATAGTTGAAGGAATATGTTTATTTTTTATATAATGGTTTCCTTTGGAATCTTAATGTATTTTATTTTATGAATTTTAAAACCTGATTACGAGAAAGAGTTCATAGGTTGAACCCTTCATTGGATTGCTGATAAAATGTTTGAGAGAACAGATTAGGAGCACTTGCACATACAGTGAGAATAGGGTTTATGAGGGAAGCTGGTAGTGTCCTTGCAAGCCCAGTTCGAGAGAGTGGTATCTGAGGATATGGTTAGGATGTCCTTGCCATGGTAAAGAATTGAGAATTGGAAGCCTGGATAATTCAGGATACTACTGCAGAGCTTGATTGGATGACATCATTCTTCTAGGAAACTAGCCTTGGTTGTTCTACCTAGGGTGGGTTACAGGGGCAAACTCATTTAGAAATCTGTCACCGCCCGGCTAAGAGATGAAGGGGCCTGATCAAAGACAGCTGGCTGTTAGAATTTAAGATAAGACTTGATCCGGACCACACAAGGGTGAAATAGAAGAAATAGATAGAGATGAGCCTTGGAAGTGCTGTTTTGGGTAGAAAAGAGCAAGAGTTCAATTTTTCATGATACTGTGTTGAGCTTACATAAAAATCTTGTTAGCTATAGATGCTGGCTTGGCATTTCAATGTGAAGCTAGGGATTTAAAAGCTTCCATTACAGAGTATAGAGGTGAGGGAAAAAGAACGAAGGAGTTCATCAGTGGAAAGAGCAGAATAAGGGAAGAGGCTGAGAGTTATGCAGGAAGATTCAGGTTCAATAGAAAGTTCTTAGTTTTCCACCTCTCAGGAGTTACCCAGTGGTCTCTGCCCAGCGTTTACCCTCTGCGGAGTCAGGATCTAAGGGGCAAGCTGGACTCCTGGCTGGCACCTAGTTTACGAGAGAACTATGCTGCCCAGGAAGGGCCAGTTTTCAGCAGGAACCAAGGGCCCAGATTGGGTTCAAATTGTGACTCTCAAGACGTAAAATCCCCTTACTTATTTGTCCAGAAGCTTGGTGACACTTGAGGCCACATCCCATGCACATGGTTACTGAACTTGTTAGGAGCTTGGCTGTTTCTCTTTACTGGCCTCACTTCTTACAACTCTTACAGCATGCAAATCCTACTGTTGTTTCTGCTAAGGCTGTTCTCTGATCACTCAAGTTACTGTTTTTTCTTCCACTGTGTGCGCTTTTTGCTAAGGTTATCCTCTCTCTCTTAGACAGTCTCTGACACTTTTCCAGAGTGTCTAATTTTATAGTCTTCACTAATTCTTTCAAGTTTGTGAAAATTTGGCCATGATATAGAAGCTTTCTAACTTCCACAATTATCTGCTCTTTTAAATTGTTCCTTAGTAGCAGCCGACTCCAATATGCTTGCCCGCAGAATTCCATGGACAGAGGAGCCTGGTGGGCTACAATCCGTGGAGTTGCACAGAATTGGACATGACCGAAGTGACTTAGCACAACCCCGCACAAGGAGACATACCGATGTTTGGTATTTAACATTTCTCCAATGGTCCATGTTTATTGTTTCCTCAGTTTTTTATTGTGGCTTTTCTAGAAATTTAAATCATTTATAAAAGTCTGCTATGATTAAAAATGCACTGAAGCTTTATTCTTAGGTTATGACTGTGTCTGATCCCATTCATTGCTGCAATTTTATTTTGAAGTATCTTATAATTTTGACTGAAACTTGATCCATCTATAAAGACCTTCAAAAACATTCAAATGAAGCATGCAAGATGGTAGCCTATTTAGTAGACTGCATCTGGAATACCAATTTCCTTCAGGTCCATGCTGATTTCAATGATGAACTAAGCACAAAAGCATAGTTTAATAAAACAAAATATCCATTTCATTTCGGTAGTATTTTATGTGATTAAATGAGATGCCAATTACATTTTGCATATAATGTTGAGTGTTTCTTAGAAGATTATCTAGTAATTTAACTAGACTATAGCCCCTGTATCCTCTTAAATTAAAGCTGCTGTTTTTTGGGTGAATTATCAATATGTCATATCTTATTTTTCTTTTGCTGACACTAAAATTAAAATAATGACAGAATAACCTGAAACAGATTATTATGAATTTTTAGGTAACTGTTGACTTATTTTCAGTTGATATGCTGATAAATCTATAATTCAATGCAACTTGCTTTTTAAAGTTAAAATTTTATTATTTTAGAGCAGCTTAAGGTTTATAGCAAAAATGAGCAGAGGTATAGCAATTTCTCATATGTTCCTGCTCTCGATCTAAAAGTTACTGTTTTTCTTCACTGTGTGCGCTTTGCTAAGGTTATCCTCTCTCTCTTAGACAGTCTCTGACACTTTTCCAGAGTGTCTAATTTTATAGTCTTCACTAATTCTTTCAAGTTTGTGAAAATTTGGCCATGATATAGAAGCTTTCTAACTTCCACAATTATCTGCTCTTTTAAATTGTTCCTTAGTAGCAGCCGACTCCAATATGCTTGCCCGCAGAATTCCATGGACAGAGGAGCCTGGTGGGCTACAATCCGTGGAGTTGCACAGAATTGGACATGACCGAAGTGACTTAGCACAACCCCGCACAAGGAGACATACCGATGTTTGGTATTTAACATTTCTCCAATGGTCCATGTTTATTGTTTCCTCAGTTTTTTATTGTGGCTTTTCTAGAAATTTAAATCATTTATAAAAGTCTGCTATGATTAAAAATGCACTGAAGCTTTATTCTTAGGTTATGACTGTGTCTGATCCCATTCATTGCTGCAATTTTATTTTGAAGTATCTTATAATTTTGACTGAAACTTGATCCATCTATAAAGACCTTCAAAACATTCAAATGAAGCATGCAAGATGGTAGCCTATTTAGTAGACTGCATCTGGAATACCAATTTCCTTCAGGTCCATGCTGATTTCAATGATGAACTAAGCACAAAAGCATAGTTTAATAAAACAAAATATCCATTTCATTTCGGTAGTATTTTATGTGATTAAATGAGATGCCAATTACATTTTGCATATAATGTTGAGTGTTTCTTAGAAGATTATCTAGTAATTTAACTAGACTATAGCCCCTGTATCCTCTTAAATTAAAGCTGCTGTTTTTGGATGAATTATCAATATGTCATATCTTATTTTTCTTTTGCTGACACTAAAATTAAAATAATGACAGAATAACCTGAAACAGATTATTATGAATTTTTAGGTAACTGTTGACTTATTTTCAGTTGATATGCTGATAAATCTATAATTCAATGCAACTTGCTTTTTAAAGTTAAAATTTTATTATTTTAGAGCAGCTTAAGGTTTATAGCAAAAATGAGCAGAGGTATAGCAATTTCTCATATGTTCCCTGCTCTCAAACGTGTATAAGCTTCCTATTATCGACATACCCCATCAATTTTTGCATGTTACAACTGATGAATCTACACCATAATCACCCAAAGTGCATAGTTTATATCAGGGTTCTTCTTGGTGTTTTGCACTGTGTGGACTGGACAAATGTATAATGTGTAACCGGTATGGCGTCATAGAGTATTTTCACTACCCTAAAATCCTCTGTGTTCTACTTATTTGTCCCTACCCACAACTCTTGACATCTAATAATCTCCATAATTTTGCCTTTTCCAGAATGTTGTGTACTTAGGGATCCTACAATATGCAGCCTTTTCCAATTGTCTTCTTACAGTTAGAAATATGTATTTCATTTTCTTCCATGTTTTTTGACTTGATGGCTTATTACTTTTCAGTGCTGAATAATATTCCATCGTCTGGTATACCATAGTTTATCTCTTCACCTACTGAAGGACATCTGGGTTGTTTCCAAGTTTTGGTAATTATAAATAAAGCTTCTCTGAACATCCATGTGTAGTTTTTTGTGTGCACATGACTTTTTCAACTTCTTTGAGCATGAAAGAATACAGTTGCTAGATCCTGTGATAAAGCTTTGTGATTAGCTTTGTGAGAAACCACCAAACTGTCTTCCAAACTGACTGTATCCTTTTGCATTCTTACCAGCCATGAATGGAAGTTCCTGTTTTTCCATATCCTTGACAGTATATGGAATTGTTGGTGCTCTGGACTTTAGTCATTCTATTAATAATAGGTGTGTGGTTTTAATTTGCATATCCCTAATGGAATCTTTTCATATCCTTATTCACTGTCTGTGTATGTTCTTTTGTGAAGTGCCTATTAAGGTATTTGGCCCATTTTATGTTTACAGTATTTTCTTATTGTGGAGTTTTAAGAGTTTTTGTGTGTTTTGGATAACAGTCCTTTATCAGATGTGTATTTTGTAAATGTTTTATTCCAGACTGTGGCTTGGTTTCTCATTCTTTCATACTGTCTTTCATATAGCAGAAGTTTTTTAATTATAATGAGGTCCAGTTTATCAATTAGTTCTTTCATGGATGCTGCTTGCTTTTTATTTAGTTGTTTAAGATGCATAGAGATGTTTAATGACACATTCCTAGGTACCTAATTCTCTGGGTATATTCTCTAGGTATATGTGGGCATCCTTCGCACATGAATGTTAGTTTTTCTTAAAAGGGGGATTTTTTTTTTTTACGTACTATATTATTGTATGTATTATTGTTGTTGTTTAGTCACTAAGTCACGTCCAGCTCTTTTGCAACCCCGTGAACCATAGCCTGCCGGGCTCCTCTCTCCGTGGGATTTCCCAAGTAAGAATACTGATGTGAGTTTCTACTTCCTTCTCTAGAGGATCTTCTTGACCGAGGGGTAGAACTTGCATCTTCTTTACTGGCAGTTGGATTCTTATCTCTAAGCTAACAGGGAAGCCCCACATTGTCAGATTATCTGACTCAAATTTTGCACATCCATTCACAATTGATAGACTTTCTCATAAACATGCTTGTTCCTCATCAGAGTCTTAAGGGCCTTTTGTTGTGGAGGAAGCCTTTTATAAGTACTTTTACTTCAGGGTAGGGACTTGGAGAACAAGAAGGAAACCTTTTCTAATTTGTTCTACATAATGTTTTCAGCCCTGTGTTCTTTTTAGATTGAACGCAAGTGGATTTAGGTGGCAAAATAGCACAGCAAGAGTGTGGGCTTTGAAGGTGGCTGAACTGAGTTCTAATCACTGTTTCATTATTTACTGTCTACATATGCAAACTTAACTTCTCTACACCTCAGTTTCTTCATCTGTACTGCTTAGTCTCTTGTTCAACTATCATTTGCCGAGCATTTGCTATATGGAAGGCGCTATGTAAACTCTTAGGGATAGGCATAGTGCTTGACTTGATGGAAATTACATATAAATGGAGAATAATCGAGAAAATAGTACCTAAGATACAAATTTATTGATATTAGCAAAGAAAGTGATAACGTAACGTATGTATAGTAGGAGTTCAATATATGATAGATGTCAAAGTGTTATTCTTGTTAGTTTATAAGTCTTCTGACCAGACACTGTTGTTTTTTCTAGTGCCTATGAATTATAATGAGGTCCAGTTTATCAATTAGTTCTTTCATGGATGCTGCTTGCTTTTTATTTAGTTGTTTAAGATGCATAGAGATGTTTAATGACACATTCCTAGGTACCTAATTCTCTGGGTATATTCTCTAGGTATATGTGGGCATCCTTCGCACATGAATGTTAGTTTTTCTTAAAAGGGGGATTTTTTTTTTTACGTACTATATTATTGTATGTATTATTGTTGTTGTTTAGTCACTAAGTCACGTCCAGCTCTTTTGCAACCCCGTGAACCATAGCCTGCCGGGCTCCTCTCTCCGTGGGATTTCCCAAGTAAGAATACTGATGTGAGTTTCTACTTCCTTCTCTAGAGGATCTTCTTGACCGAGGGGTAGAACTTGCATCTTCTTTACTGGCAGTTGGATTCTTATCTCTAAGCTAACAGGGAAGCCCCACATTGTCAGATTATCTGACTCAAATTTTGCACATCCATTCACAATTGATAGACTTTCTCATAAACATGCTTGTTCCTCATCAGAGTCTTAAGGGCCTTTTGTTGTGGAGGAAGCCTTTTATAAGTACTTTTACTTCAGGGTAGGGACTTGGAGAACAAGAAGGAAACCTTTTCTAATTTGTTCTACATAATGTTTTCAGCCCTGTGTTCTTTTTAGATTGAACGCAAGTGGATTTAGGTGGCAAAATAGCACAGCAAGAGTGTGGGCTTTGAAGGTGGCTGAACTGAGTTCTAATCACTGTTTCATTATTTACTGTCTACATATGCAAACTTAACTTCTCTACACCTCAGTTTCTTCATCTGTACTGCTTAGTCTCTTGTTCAACTATCATTTGCCGAGCATTTGCTATATGGAAGGCGCTATGTAAACTCTTAGGGATAGGCATAGTGCTTGACTTGATGGAAATTACATATAAATGGAGAATAATCGAGAAAATAGTACCTAAGATACAAATTTATTGATATTAGCAAAGAAAGTGATAACGTAACGTATGTATAGTAGGAGTTCAATATATGATAGATGTCAAAGTGTTATTCTTGTTAGTTTATAAGTCTTCTGACCAGACACTGTTGTTTTTTCTAGTGCCTATGATACTTCTTAGCACATATCATCAGGCTCTTGTCTTCAGTAGAATTCTTTAGAAAAAACTCTAAGATGATAATTTGTGTGCAAATAATTAATTAGGGACGCTCTCGTGGGAGAAAATGGTAAAGGATTTGGGAAACTGGCCAGAAAGTAGGAGCAGCCAAGGAAGGTGGGATTCAGGCAAACTCTAGAAGAGGAGACCTGATACTTTGGGAAACTCTGGAGTCTGAATCTTCCCTCAGAGCATTTCTGGTCCAAAATAGGAAAAGTGTCCATCATTGTACTTGCCAGTCACTGACTAAGAACCATGGGAAATATGGTGGGCAGAATACTGGTCTGATTCCTTCCCTAATCCCTTGAACCTATGACTACCTTTCATGGCAAGGTAATTGTGCAGATGTGATTAGAGGTGTGGACTTTCAGATAGGGAGATTATCCTGAGTTATTCAAAGGAGCCCAGTCTAGTCACAGGAATCCTTAAAAACACTTCCCCAATTAAGTTCAGACAGAGACATAATGGTAGAATATGAGACAGAGAAAAGTGATTATTATTGACTTGGAAAATGGAGGAAGAGGGACTTTGAGCCAATTAATGTGGAGGCTTCAAGAAGCCTGGAGTAGGCAAGGAAATGAATTTCCTCCAGAACCTCCAGAAGGAAATACAACCTAGAAACACCCAGTGAGGACTGTGTCCTGTCTACTAACCTACAAAGCTGTAAGGTGATAAATTTGCATTGTTCTAAGTCACTAAGTTAGTGGTAATTTGTTACAGCAGCAATAGAAAAGTAATAGGCTATGTAAATTTCAGTCTAATAGGCTAGACATTTCAGTCTCTCTGCTCTTATGTGCAGAGCAACTCTGCTATGGGAGATTTTCCAAAGAATCTTTGCAGGTAAGGAATTGGAGCCAAATGTATTTAATACACCGAAGTAGAATGAACTCAGAAATGACCAAAGAGACCCTAGGATATATGAGGAGCCACAACCAGTGTCTGCTACAGTGCTCAATAAGTATTTGTTACCTAAATGAATGAATGAATAAATGAATGGATGAATGAATAAATAATTGAGCAAACAAATTTATGTAAACTATTGGAGCAAACTGATTGTGTAAGAAAAAGCTTCTTGTCACAGGCAGACAAGGTAATGTTGGCAGTTTCCATTCAAAGAGAGTATTTGGTAATCAAAACATTTTTCTACATATAGTATCTTCCCCTTGTTTTTAGGTTCTCCAAGGAGCCTGTGGATTAGAAAAGTATAAGTTTTCTTTAGACATAATAAAAAATGAGCAAACTTTAAAGCTGTGTCTTTGCTGTAGAAATCCTCCTGAAAATTCAACAATTCTTTGGGGAATTTCATTGTATTTTAAGTGCCTGACTTGTAAACTGCTGTAACTAACCAGCTGGAGAATTCATCATCCTCTGGAGCATTGGGCTTGCTTGGCAGAATAACAAAACAAATCTACCTAGAAATGGAAAAAGAATGGCCTTTAGAGGCAAATGTTTTGAGAAGTCAAGGTCAAGAAAAATAAACTAATGGAATATTTTCCACTTTTCTATAGTTATCCACCTTATCTACTCTCTCTTTCCCACTTTTGTGCTTGGGTAAGAACTCTAAATGAATTCTCTTCTTCATAGCTGAATGAAAATTAAATCTATATATGTGAATCATTTATTCTGTTGATATATCCATATATTCAAGAGTCAGAGAAAGCTGATTGGGATATAAGACACAATGGAAATTCATTCGCTAATGTCTTGTATTTGGGGACATAATTTCTATAATTTTTTGTGGCTTCAGATCTTCTAAAGAGGTGCTTTATTTTTATTTAAAGATTTATTTATTTATGGGGAGGGTGGGGAGGGAGGGGAGTGGGCGGGCCACTTCTATTGGTCTTTCATTTGTCTATTTTCATCCATCTTTGTTCTTTTGGCCCTTGTGGGCCCCCCATCGTGGTGGCCTCTGTTGTCGCAGAGCACCGGCTCTGGGCGCATGCGCTCCAGAGCCCCGGCTCGGTCATTGGACACATGGGTCCAGCCGCTCCGCGGCACGAGGGATCTTCCCAGGCCAGGGATCTAACAGGCGCCCCTTGCATTGGAAGGTGGTGTCCTTACCCACTGGACCACCAGGGAAGCCCTAAAAAGGTGTTTTAAATCTGATAAGATTAGAAATGAGGTTACGCCTGAGAGAGATGCTCATTGAAATGTCAGATCAGGATTTGCTCTCATTATAGCTCCTCCTCATAGCACTTTTAAGTGACGTTTTCTTCTTTTTTTCTCTCCTTTACTGAAATATTTTAATACTTGTATTGATGCATGAAGTGTAGCACTATACCACCGTGAGTGTACACCTTGTAGATATAAATGCTACATCATTAAGAATGCTTTTAGCTGCAGGTAAGAGGAAAATGCAACCAAAAGAGGCTCAAACAGTAAAGGAAATTCAGTGACAAAGCAGGTACAGGACTGGTTTAGTGATGCAACTGAAGTCCCTGGTGCTTTCCATATTTCAGGTGATCATATTTAAAGATGACTCTGATCATGGTCCCAACTTGACTGCAGAGAGTCAGATATATCCAGTTATGCCTTGTATTCTGAGGAAGAACTTTAGTGAGTCTCCTCTTTAGTGAGTCTCCTTTAATGTGGAGTAAAACCTTTTCAAGATGTTCCCATTCCTCTAGCTTACTCTTCTTTGGATTGCTTTAGTCAGGGTTAGATCACTTACCATGTCCCAAAAGCAAAGAAGGCTTGGGAATTGTGGATCCGTGAAAGCTCTTTTCAGCCTCTAGAATGGGAGGTGGCTCTACCAGTAAGGAAGAAAGGATGGCGATGATGATTGAAGATAAAACCCTGGGTCTAGGTGTCCAGTTGTGCTGGTGAAATGGGATCATCTTGTCACGTGCTTAGTATGGTGCCTACAAGTGTGTCTAGTCTCAAGGTACCTTCTGTGATGTAATTCCTTGAATTTTAGTTTGCTGCTGTGTCAGCAGTTTTAACGTCCAGCTGCAACACCAGTCGAATATCCAAACAGGCATCATTTTTTTTTTTTTAAATTTAATGAGTCTCTGAAAGCAGGCACAGGACGATTTTTTGTATGACACTGAAAATTCATCTTCCATTAACACGGCTCGGGCGCATGCGCTCAGAGCCCGGCTCGGTCATTGGACACATGGGTCCAGCCGCTCCGCGGCACGAGGGATCTTCCCAGGCCAGGGATCTAACAGGCGCCCCTTGCATTGGAAGGTGGTGTCCTTACCCACTGGACCACCAGGGAAGCCCTAAAAAGGTGTTTTAAATCTGATAAGATTAGAAATGAGGTTACGCCTGAGAGAGATGCTCATTGAAATGTCAGATCAGGATTTGCTCTCATTATAGCTCCTCCTCATAGCACTTTTAAGTGACGTTTTCTTCTTTTTTTCTCTCCTTTACTGAAATATTTTAATACTTGTATTGATGCATGAAGTGTAGCACTATACCACCGTGAGTGTACACCTTGTAGATATAAATGCTACATCATTAAGAATGCTTTTAGCTGCAGGTAAGAGGAAAATGCAACCAAAAGAGGCTCAAACAGTAAAGGAAATTCAGTGACAAAGCAGGTACAGGACTGGTTTAGTGATGCAACTGAAGTCCCTGGTGCTTTCCATATTTCAGGTGATCATATTTAAAGATGACTCTGATCATGGTCCCAACTTGACTGCAGAGAGTCAGATATATCCAGTTATGCCTTGTATTCTGAGGAAGAACTTTAGTGAGTCTCCTCTTTAGTGAGTCTCCTTTAATGTGGAGTAAAACCTTTTCAAGATGTTCCCATTCCCCTCTAGCTTACTCTTCTTTGGATTGCTTTAGTCAGGGTTAGATCACTTACCATGTCCCAAAAGCAAAGAAGGCTTGGGAATTGTGGATCCGTGAAAGCTCTTTTCAGCCTCTAGAATGGGAGGTGGCTCTACCAGTAAGGAAGAAAGGATGGCGATGATGATTGAAGATAAAACCCTGGGTCTAGGTGTCCAGTTGTGCTGGTGAAATGGGATCATCTTGTCACGTGCTTAGTATGGTGCCTACAAGTGTGTCTAGTCTCAAGGTACCTTCTGTGATGTAATTCCTTGAATTTTAGTTTGCTGCTGTGTCAGCAGTTTTAACGTCCAGCTGCAACACCAGTCGAATATCCAAACAGGCATCATTTTTTTTTTTTTTAAATTTAATGAGTCTCTGAAAGCAGGCACAGGACGATTGTTTTGTATGACACTGAAAAATATCTAAAAATTCATCTTCCCTCATTCATCTTTCCTTTTCTAATATTCTCTCTTTGTCACACGTGCTCCCCATTAGACTTGGGTCTCTCCCCAACTCTGGCCCCTTTCTTAAGTTCTTTTTTCCTGACCTTCTTTATTATGGAGATCAATTTAGTCATTCCAGTGTTCTTTCAATTTTTCTTTTCACCCACTATTCTGATTAGCACAATGAAGTCTCAGGAATGGAGCAGGTTAAGGCAGAATTCTCTTAAGAAGCAAGGCATAAAAGAATGCTATGAAGACATTAAATGGAGTAATGCATTTTCTTTCCCTTGCAACTGAGCTATTTGATGTTGCCTAGAGATCCTAGACAATGAACCACTGATACTTTGGCAGAAACCTTCAACCTTTTTCACTCTCTTCCCCAAAGGAGACCAAGAATGGAAGCAAGACCACTTGGCCATTCATCAGGAGGATCTGCTCCTGTTTTGCTGAGAGCCTTGTTACATTAGAATAACACCTTAGGATCTACGTAAAACTAGTTTGGCAAACTTCCAATAAGGAAGAGATCCCCGTGATGTTAAATGTACTGTTTATTTTCTGTCTTTTTCATCCTGGTTTTAATTTCTTCTGCCCATGGCTGATTGGGTGACCATGCAGACCTAAGTTCATCTTTGCATTTGTAATTATATGCTTTGTTTTAATGTTGCACATATAAATGGACACTCCATTTAGATTTCATTTTTATTTTGCCATTTACCTAACTACCAACTGCCCTCTAGGTTTGAAAGGAGAAATAATTACATCCACCATTAGTTTTATCACGTTACTTTCTTGGTGTTTTGTCTGAAAGAAAGTGCTCAGACAGACATTTAATTGTAGAAACAAGTCAGTTAGTGCCCTGTACTTTGGGGACAGTATTGCTGATTATGTCTCTGAAAGCTATTCCAGCCAATGAAACTAGAGGTTGTGTAGAAAGTCCAGGTCCATTTATGTCATGTGCTTTATATTATCTTTTCCTCAAAATGTGAAGACTTCTTCACTCAGATCTTTTGTGGCTTTAGGATTGCTACCTCAAATAGAGAGAAGTGTACCTGAATGAGTCTCCTTGGGACCTCTTTGGCTTTCTTTAAAAGGCAAGGTTCTGTCCTATTGGTTCATTGGAAAGCAGTGGTCATTTGTGTGTAAGGTGAGTGGCTTTTACTTGCTTCCTCTGTAACATGTAGAAGGAGAATCTCCATCTGCCTCTTGTTTAGCAAGGAAATTACCTAGTGGAGAGTTTTGGGGCCCATTTTTCCTTATGTCATTTATGAGACCAAGGATTCCAGAGTACAGGAAGTAGAAGGCACAGGAGGGGAGGGGAGGAAGGAGTACTAGGCAAACAGTATAGAGTTTTCATGTTTTTATTCACCAAGACTGTGACTGTTTGAAAGTACTTTTTAAAGGGAAGGATTGGGGGAGTTCTCTCCACATATTGGAATGAAAAAGAGTTACTTTGTTTTATATTGAGTTCATGAAAAGATGATAAAAATAATAGCAAGAATTTGGTATGGTTAACATTTCACCTTAATTATGAAACACAATTCTTATATAAGCCTCTGTCATTGATGTTATTATTATATCATTATTCTCATTTCATTGATTAGGTAAGAGGCTTAGAGAAGTTAGTGGCTTATATAAAGCCACATAGCTGGTTCTAACCACTATATTATATGGCCTCCCTAATACACTCTTAGGATATATCTATATACTTATGAAGAGTAACGTTGTAATCGAATATGAATTTACTCATTCCATCAAATTCATTTTTTCAGACCAAAGCACTCATGTATCAGTGGTGGGCTGTCTGATTCACTAGAATCCTCAAATGAAAAATTAAAGTTCCTGTTTGTTTTTCAACCTTACAAATATTGAGAGGTCATAAACATTTTTTTTATAGCCATATCCCTTGGCCTACTACTTTGGATCATGTGCATTATGCTGGGATTAGAATGACAGAAAGAGACAGAGGATTTGGGGAAAGGAAATTACATGGACTGGAAAGGTATTTAGCACTAAGCATAATACAAAGACTTAGAATTTGATTTTTTGTTTTTGCCTCTAAGTCATAATTTATTCTTATCCATCTTTATTCTTTGGCATGTGTGGGCCTCCCATTGTAGTAGCATCTCTCTTTACAGAGCACTGGCTCTGGACACATGCGCTCCAGAGCGCTGACTTGTAATTGGACACACCGGCCCAGCTGCTCTGTGGCACGTGAGATCTTCCTGGGTCAGCGATCAAACCAGTGTCCCTTGCACTGCAAGGTGGACTCTTTACCCACTAGACCACCAGGGAAACCCTAGCATTTGATTTTTAAGAGCAATAAAAAATACAGTGGCAAGGATTTATCTCACAAGGAAAATAATAAACCAAAATGCTGGTATGATCAGCACAAAATTAAGTTTCATTCTACAAGGAGAAAAAGGGATGGCACCTCAGGAAAACTGATTGGTAATCATTTATGACTGACTATCCTAAAAATCAAGATAGAAATCTAGAAATCATACATTGCTCCATGATCAGTATATGTGCCGTGTACAAAACCAGTCAGCCTTTTTGGCTATGGTCAACTATAATGGACGCACTCAGCCACACTCAGATATGATCTAAGTGTGTGCTTGTGTTAGCACCAGAATAGCTTTTTTCAGCCCCACAAATTGAAGAGCATTGAGCCAGAGAAGATATGGATTGACTTGGAAAGTGTAGGGAAGTAAGTCTCCTGGGCTTCTGATATGGCCAGTTCCTCCGTCAACAGATCGATTTCAATATTTTATGTCTGACATCAGAAGACATCTCTGCTTCATTGTAACCCTTCCAATCCTGACGCTGTATCTCTTCTCCCAAATTATTGCAACCTTTTGTGAATGCTGCTGCTAAATTTGAACACCCACTTCTTACAACTTACTAGTTGTACTATTAAATAGGGCACAGATATCTTTGTACTTTTTCACTCAGATAATGTAGCAGGAAGCATCTTGTAGTCCACAGGTATTTTGCGATGTAATCTATATGTAATATGTAAGTAGTACTTGACTTTCTATATTCAGTCCTGCAACAAATATGTATTTATCTTTTGACCTATGGCAGACATTGTGGTAATTATAGGGGATATGAGATGGAGGAGATATATTCCAGTAGTGCCAGGACCCAACACCGATGAAAGGTACAGTCTTTTAAGCTCATTATTAATATGCCATACGACTGGGTAAAACAGAAGAGTTCTCCAACAGGATTTCATACCAGTAGGTACTCCATCTTAAAACTAACTATAAAAGTAAGCAGAAGCTTACTAGGTAACAGAAGAAAGATATGAAATAGATGCCAAAGGGAAAACCCAACAGCTGCAGAGGAAGGACCAAGCATAGTCAGGAAGTGGTGGGAAGTTTCACCAAAGTACATGGCAAGGAGAGGGAGGCAAAATGAGAAAGGAGACAAAATCACTTAGATGGTGAAGGACCTGGAAAATGATGTCGAGAAGGTAGATCTTTTTCTGAAGGAAGGATTTTAGGGAGACAATTCCATCAGAGCCCTGTGGATATTAAACTGAAAGGAATTAAGGCCAGAGGTAAGATCAGTTGTGGCCTCTCTAAGTAGGAAAGAAGAGAGATGATGAATTCCTAAGCTAGAGAAGAGTATATGTTTTGACTCCTCAGCAGAACTCTAAGCTTCTTGGAGAGACACTAAGCCTAAGTTATGTTTTGCTTGTATCTTTCTTTGTTTCTAGACTATTTCTGTGTGTATAGCAGATGCTTAGAAAATACTTACAAATAGATTAGGAATCCATCTGTACCGAGGAAAATGTAATTTAACAGTATAGTTCTGACCCACCGAAGAGGTTGTTTTTTGGTAAAGCTCTATCATTTTTAAAAATATGAGAATTACCACTGTATGAATTGCTGCATGAATAGAAAAGTATCTTGAAGCTTTCCTTGATAGCCACATGCCCAGAAGTTTGCCCATCAAAAACTCTTTTTTGGGTGTTCAATGTAGTTGCTTTTGAAGTTTTAGATATTTTTTAGAATTCATGGAGATGAGAAAAATAAATCTCAAAAGTCATTATTTTATTTTATCTTTCATTTTTTTATATTCAGTCCTGCAACAAATATGTATTTATCTTTTGACCTATGGCAGACATTGTGGTAATTATAGGGATATGAGATGGAGGAGATATATTCCAGTAGTGCCAGGACCCAACACCGATGAAAGGTACAGTCTTTTAAGCTCATTATTAATATGCCATACGACTGGGTAAAACAGAAGAGTTCTCCAACAGGATTTCATACCAGTAGGTACTCCATCTTAAAACTAACTATAAAAGTAAGCAGAAGCTTACTAGGTAACAGAAGAAAGATATGAAATAGATGCCAAAGGGAAAACCCAACAGCTGCAGAGGAAGGACCAAGCATAGTCAGGAAGTGGTGGGAAGTTTCACCAAAGTACATGGCAAGGAGAGGGAGGCAAAATGAGAAAGGAGACAAAATCACTTAGATGGTGAAGGACCTGGAAAATGATGTCGAGAAGGTAGATCTTTTTCTGAAGGAAGGATTTTAGGGAGACAATTCCATCAGAGCCCTGTGGATATTAAACTGAAAGGAATTAAGGCCAGAGGTAAGATCAGTTGTGGCCTCTCTAAGTAGGAAAGAAGAGAGATGATGAATTCCTAAGCTAGAGAAGAGTATATGTTTTGACTCCTCAGCAGAACTCTAAGCTTCTTGGAGAGACACTAAGCCTAAGTTATGTTTTGCTTGTATCTTTCTTTGTTTCTAGACTATTTCTGTGTGTATAGCAGATGCTTAGAAAATACTTACAAATAGATTAGGAATCCATCTGTACCGAGGAAAATGTAATTTAACAGTATAGTTCTGACCCACCGAAGAGGTTGTTTTTTGGTAAAGCTCTATCATTTTTAAAAATATGAGAATTACCACTGTATGAATTGCTGCATGAATAGAAAAGTATCTTGAAGCTTTCCTTGATAGCCACATGCCCAGAAGTTTGCCCATCAAAAACTCTTTTTTGGGTGTTCAATGTAGTTGCTTTTGAAGTTTTAGATATTTTTTAGAATTCATGGAGATGAGAAAAATAAATCTCAAAAGTCATTATTTTATTTTATCTTTCATTTTATTTTATTATTGTTGTCTCTAATAATAATGATATGTTTCATTTATTGAATATTTACTCAGGTGTTGTTATTCTTGTAAGTACTCTGGAGACATTTTCTCATTTAATTTTTACACATTCACTATGAGGTAGGTTTTATTACTATCCCACAGTTAAAAATGAGGAAATTGGAACACAGCTTAAGTAACTTGTCCAAGATCTAGTAGCTGGAGACAGAAGAGCTTCTGACCCAGGTTTTCTGACCCCAAAGTATACTCATCACTGTAAAAAATAAAAGAGATAGGCAGATTTAGGGTAGCACAGTGATCAAGTGCTCAGATCCTATTAGTGCATTGTGGTGACATGATTTTGAGGGACGCTGGGTGGGCTTCAGGCAGAAAATAAAAGATAAAGAGGGGAAAAAGGAAGAGAAAGTAGTTCAAAACTGAGATATATTAATATGCTCTCACAGTGAATGAATAACAGATATTTTTCAATGAAATAAAAGATGAAAAGACAAAGAAGGATTTCATGGCAGGGAGTGAAAGAGGACCCTCGGCCATGGCTTTGGGCTCTGATCTTGGTACAGAAGAACTGTGTCTTTATAAGCATTTTTGTAAATTGCAGCTTTACTCACTCTCAGGCTATTTCTAGACCTGTTAACAGATTCATAAATCTTCACCTAATGTTTTTTTTTTTTTTTTTTTTTTTCTGGTTTCTGGTTAGGATCAGCCCAAGTGATTCTAGCCTTCCGAATACTTATTATCATACTTCAAATACAATATCAAGAAAAGAATAACTTAATTGTAAAACAGTCTGTTTTCCTGATTCTGGTTCTGAAATTCTCATATTCAGTGAACACAATAGCTTTGGTGCATAAAATACATTCACAAATAACACGATAGATTATGCCACAATTGTATATGAAGGTCAGAATGTTTTTCATAATGTGATACAGACAGGATGATTAAAAAGCCCACTCACCTCTTCCTTCTTCATTGTTCTGTCTCTTTTAATTTGGATCCCTTTGGGTTGGCTATAACCAGTGCAAAGGAGTGCAGTCTACAGAGCGAGCAGCGGGATATTGTGAAATATGGAAATCATTTCTATATATGCAGAGGGGAAGCCTAATTACCTCTATTGATCATTCATCCGATCTTTCCCCTTCCCTGTTTTGTTTAGTGTTCAGTTATATAATTGGCATCATTAGAGCATTAGCCTTCTTTCACAAGGCATGTGGTTGCTGGTCATTAGCAAACTTGATAGACATGTCAAGAAGAACAGACCTAAGAAGGAAAGCAGACTTTATCTCCACAGCAGGGTAGCTGGCTTTCTCTAGTTAACCCATCTTTTTTCCTCTGCAGATGATATTAGAATTATATTTCAAGTGCAAACCCTCGAAGCTTCAGTTGATTGTTAGTTACCTCAGTCTTGGAGGTGATTCTTTCCCTAGCTAGGTAGCAAAGCATTGCTTTATAGGCTCCTGAGATGTCTGTTAAATCCGTTATGATTTGTTAGAAACCAAGTTAGACCTTTTACGATTCTCTAGGGCCTCCAGATGGGGAAGGATTATTTACAGGTAGAAAGAGAAGTCTGGGCTTTTTTGTGGCAGGGCTAACAGGAATGGTTCAAGGTTCAGCCTCTCGTCAAAAATAAGTTTCAAAGTTGATTGAGCTTTACACGCTCATTATTTCAGAGTGATCTGCAACTGTTTGGTTGGCATCAAAAATATCAGCTGGAATACCGAAAACTCTTCATTACTTAATTTTTCCCACAGCCATTATAATGAGCCAAAAAAAAAATCCCATGCTGATTGAAAGACTAGGCTGAGTGATAAAAATGAAGCTCCAGGTTTGGGTTCAGGCTTTCAACTCAATAACTCTGTGACAGTGGGAAGCCATTTCTTCAGTCCACTTTCTTTGCATATGAGTTGGTTGGGTTTTGGAGTTTAAACTCAAATATACCATTAAAGATCTGGGCAAAGAGCATGAGGTCTGTGGCAGTTGAAGACAGAATGTCCATTTGGACTATAGGCATTAGAGCCATACACACACTTAAAAATATCCTCTCACAGAAAATACATGTATGGGAAGTACTTGGCCAATAGTTGTTCGTTTATGACTTCTAGGGTATATAATCTATCCCCCACCCGCCTTTTTTTTGATCGACATTTTCTGTTTCCACAAAAGAAAAGATAAAATAGCAAGTGAAAGACCTAAATCAATGCCTCATAGTAAAAAAAATTGTTTTAAAAGAACCAAGCAAATTATATGAGGATAAAAACTTAGTTTAGATAGAAAAAAAAAAGCCAGTATGTCATAGTTAAATATGTACAATTTGATTGTGAATAACTTACATTATTGATGTGGGGGAAGGAAAAGAACTGCATAATCCTGAAATGCAGCATGTAAAACCTGTCACATGGTGTCTGGAAGTTCTTTTTCATTGCCTTCAGCTTTGGTCTGACCCTAATTATAGGGGAATACAGATGTGGCCATTGTTGTTCAGTCTCTAAGTTGTGTCAGACTCTTTGCAACCACATGGACTGTAACTGGGCAGCCTCCTCTATCCATAGGATTTCCAAGGCAAGAATATTGGAGTAGGTTGCCATTTCCTTCTCTAGGGGGTCTTCTCTACCTAGGGATTAAACCCAGGTCTCCTGAATTGGAAGGCAGGTTCTTTAACACTGAGCCGCCAGGGAAGTCCCCAGATGTAGTCAGGGACCCTTGAAAGGAATATGAAAAAGCCAAGAAGCAACCAAGACTTCAAAGAACAGACATTTTTTCGTTTGAGTAAAGGCTAAAGGAATATGAATTGATCTTGGAAGAGAGAAGGGAAGAATTCAGGTTAATTATTCTTCAAGGACAGGATGTATTTTCATGTTGAGAATGTAAAGTAGTTTCCTCCATATCTGTGAGTAAAGACATTAGCTGGAATTGGTGAGCTTAAATAAAAGCAATGGATGTGATTGACACTCAGGAAAGATAATATCTTGCATAGTAGAGTGATAAAATGCTAGAAGAACCTATTGAGAGATGTTTTGTTACCTTTGTCCCAGAGGATCATCAGACAGAGGAAGATGAGTGATTAATCTGGTTATCCTGATGTTAAGGAGCAACCGGTCAGCTCTAATCTGGAATGATCGACATTTTCTGTTTCCACAGAAAATACATGTATGGGAAGTACTTGGCCAATAGTTGTTCGTTTATGACTTCTAGGGTATATAATCTACCCGCCACCCGCCTTTTTTTTGGTCGACATTTGCTTTTTCCACAAAAGAAAAGATAAAATACAAGTGAAAGACCTAAATCAATGCCTCATAGTAAAAAAAATTGTTTTAAAAGAACCAAGCAAATTATATGAGGATAAAAACTTAGTTTAGATAGAAAAAAAAAAGCCAGTATGTCATAGTTAAATATGTACAATTTGATTGTGAATAACTTACATTATTGATGTGGGGGAAGGAAAAGAACTGCATAATCCTGAAATGCAGCATGTAAAACCTGTCACATGGTGTCTGGAAGTTCTTTTTCATTGCCTTCAGCTTTGGTCTGACCCTAATTATAGGGGAATACAGATGTGGCCATTGTTGTTCAGTCTCTAAGTTGTGTCAGACTCTTTGCAACCACATGGACTGTAACTGGGCAGCCTCCTCTATCCATAGGATTTCCAAGGCAAGAATATTGGAGTAGGTTGCCATTTCCTTCTCTAGGGGCTCTTCTCTCCCTAGGGATTAAACCCAGGTCTCCTGAATTGGAAGGCAGGTTCTTTAACACTGAGCCGCCAGGGAAGTCCCCAGATGTAGTCAGGGACCCTTGAAAGGAATATGAAAAAGCCAAGAAGCAACCAAGACTTCAAAGAACAGACATTTTTTCGTTTGAGTAAAGGCTAAAGGAATATGAATTGATCTTGGAAGAGAGAAGGGAAGAATTCAGGTTAATTATTCTTCAAGGACAGGATGTATTTTCATGTTGAGAATGTAAAGTAGTTTCCTCCATATCTGTGAGTAAAGACATTAGCTGGAATTGGTGAGCTTAAATAAAAGCAATGGATGTGATTGACACTCAGGAAAGATAATATCTTGCATAGTAGAGTGATAAAATGCTAGAAGAACCTATTGAGAGATGTTTTGTTACCTTTGTCCCAGAGGATCATCAGACAGAGGAAGATGAGTGATTAATCTGGTTATCCTGATGTTAAGGAGCAACCGGTCAGCGCTCTAATCTGGAATGATCTTTTTTGACTTCACCATTGTCCCCCTTCCCCAGCATCTTGTAGTCATTTCCTTTAACCATAGTGAATGTATTTCAAATAAAGAAAACCAGAGGTCCTTTTGAGGTACTGGAATAGAACCTCTAAGCCACTCGAGAATATAAAAACGTTTTTTTCAGTTCTGTTTTTCTGGGATAGTAGAACTCATTTTTAATTCCTGATTACATGCTCTGTCTAGCTGACCCAGCATGGGCATCACTCTGCATTTAGAGTTCTGTAGAACAAGAGATGAAACTCATCAACTCTTAGCCCCGTTTCCAAATTCCTAGGACAAAGATTCTGTTGTGTCTGGTTTGGGAAAAGTGTTAACCTGGCTTCAATAAACTATACCTTGGGATAGGATGAGAATTATTTGGTAGGAGGACTTACCAGAATAGGTGACATTATGGGAGAAGTGATGTTGTTTCAGGAGGACGGGGAGTGAGAGTAAATTCCTGGGATGGGCCACCAAGTGAGGGTCCTTGACTTCATATAGGAAAGAATTCAAGAGTAAGCCGAAGGGCTTCCACTGGTGGTCCAGTGGGTAAGGACACCGCCTTGCAGTACAAGGGGTGCAGGTTCGAGCCCTGGCCTGGGAAGATCCCACGTGCCGCGGAGCAGCTGGACTGATGTGTCCAGTCACCGAGCCGGAGCTCTGGAGTGCATGCGCCCAGAGCCGGCGCTCTGCAGCGACAGACGCCACTGCAATGGGAGGCCCACGGGAGCCAAAGAACAAAAACAGATGAAAATGGAGAAATGAAAGACCAATAGAAGTGGCCTGCCCACTCCCCTCCCTCCCCAAACCGACCCCCGCCCAAAGTAAAAAAAAAAAAAAAACTTTAAAAAAAAAAAAAAAAAAAAACAATTATAAAAAAAAAAAAAAAAAGAGTAAGCCAAAGAAAAGTGAAAGTTGATTTATTCAGAGGTACACACTCCACAGGCAGGATTTGGACGGTCTCAAAAAAAAATTTTACGGAAGCTAACAAGTAGGAGGAAGATGAGTGATTAATCTGGTTATCCTGATGTTAAGGAGCAACCGGTCAGCGTCTAATCTGGAATGATCTTTTGACTTCACCATTGTCCCCTTCCCAGCATCTTGTAGTCATTCCTTTAACCATAGTGAATGTATTTCAAATAAAGAAAACCAGAGGTCCTTTTGAGGTACTGGAATAGAACCTCTAAGCCACTCGAGAATATAAAAACGTTTTTTTCAGTTCTGTTTTTCTGGGATAGTAGAACTCATTTTTAATTCCTGATTACATGCTCTGTCTAGCTGACCCAGCATGGGCATCACTCTGCATTTAGAGTTCTGTAGAACAAGAGATGAAACTCATCAACTCTTAGCCCCGTTTCCAAATTCCTAGGACAAAGATTCTGTTGTGTCTGGTTTGGGAAAAGTGTTAACCTGGCTTCAATAAACTATACCTTGGGATAGGATGAGAATTATTTGGTAGGAGGACTTACCAGAATAGGTGACATTATGGGAGAAGTGATGTTGTTTCAGGAGGACGGGGAGTGAGAGTAAATTCCTGGGATGGGCCACCAAGTGAGGGTCCTTGACTTCATATAGGAAAGAATTCAAGAGTAAGCCGAAGGGCTTCCACTGGTGGTCCAGTGGGTAAGGACACCGCCTTGCAGTACAAGGGGTGCAGGTTCGAGCCCTGGCCTGGGAAGATCCCACGTGCCGCGGAGCAGCTGGACTGATGTGTCCAGTCACCGAGCCGGAGCTCTGGAGTGCATGCGCCCAGAGCCGGCGCTCTGCAGCGACAGACGCCACTGCAATGGGAGGCCCACGGGAGCCAAAGAACAAAAACAGATGAAAATGGAGAAATGAAAGACCAATAGAAGTGGCCTGCCCACTCCCCTCCCTCCCCAAACCGACCCCCGCCCAAAGTAAATAAATAAATAAATCTTTAAAAAAAAAAAAAAAAGAATACATTTATAAAAAAAAAAAAAAAAGAGTAAGCCAAAGAAAAGTGAAAGTTGATTTATTCAGAGGTACACACTCCACAGGCAGGATTTGGACTGTCTCAGAAAATGAGAGCAGGCTTGGGGTGTCAGGTTGGTAAGTTTTGAAGGTCTGGGTAACTCCACATGCTAACAAGTAGGAGGAAGAGTCTAACTATTTTGGGGAAGGGTTGGGAACTTCCAGGAATTGGGCCACTGGCCACTTGTTGTTTCATGATTGTCCTGGAACTGTCATAGTACTTGTGGTTGTGGGAATGTCCCTTCGTTAATGTATCACAATGAGCATATAATGAGGATTAAGGTCTATTAGAAGTCAGATTTTCCACCATCTTGGGCCTCGTTGTTCTAACCATCGTATCCTGTTTTTCTCTTCATTCTTTTAGTCATGTGCCCTGCCCTTCTTTCTCTCTGTGTCCTCCTCCAAATCCATTATGTTGAAGCCCTAACCCCCAAACCTCAGATTCTACTTGGAGGTAGAGTCTCTAAAGAGGTAAATACAGTAAAATGAGGTTGCTAGGGTGTGCCTCGATTGGATCTATCTGTGTCTGTACATGAAAAGGAGATTTGCTTTTATAGAGAGAAGCTAGGTGCACATGAACATCAAGGAAAGACCATGTGAGGACTTAGTGAGAAAGTGACCATCTGCAAGCCAAGGAATGAGGCCTCAGAAGAAAAAAATTAACTGACATGTTTATCTTTGATGTCTAGCCTCCAGAACTGTGAGACAATATGTTTCTGTTGTCTAAGCCATCTAGTCTGTGGTGGTATATGCTTATGGCAACCCTAATAAATAAATAAGGTGGTCCATGTAAGTTCTTTGAGAAACAGAGCTGTGCAAATTCCCCAGGCAATCTGCAATCACCCCTAGAGTCACTGTAGTTACCTATATCAATAGTATGTCATGATTCTATAGAGACCTATATAACTGTAACTGTCCCCACCTCCACCCCCTTACTAGGAGTTTATAATTGGATCTAAGTATTGCACTTTTCTAGGGCAGGAACAGAGAATGCAGCAGCTCAGGACACTCCTAAATTATGAATATTCTCTAGCCTCTACTTAGTTGGAGCAGAAATTGTAGGGAAGGGGGAAGACACAGCAGTTTGTGTTTCTACAGCCATGGCTGCTATGATAGGAGATCTAACTAGAACCATTCACCCCCCATCCAGTTGGGGTGTCAGGTTGGTAAGTTTTGAAGGTCTGGGTAACTCCACATGCTAACAAGTAGGAGGAAGAGTCTAACTATTTTGGGGAAGGGTTGGGAACTTCCAGGAATTGGGCCACTGGCCACTTGTTGTTTCATGATTGTCCTGGAACTGTCATAGTACTTGTGGTTGTGGGAATGTCCCTTCGTTAATGTATCACAATGAGCATATAATGAGGATTAAGGTCTATTAGAAGTCAGATTTTCCACCATCTTGGGCCTCGTTGTTCTAACCATCGTATCCTGTTTTTCTCTTCATTCTTTTAGTCATGTGCCCTGCCCTTCTTTCTCTCTGTGTCCTCCTCCAAATCCATTATGTTGAAGCCCTAACCCCCAAACCTCAGATTCTACTTGGAGGTAGAGTCTCTAAAGAGGTAAATACAGTAAAATGAGGTTGCTAGGGTGTGCCTCGATTGGATCTATCTGTGTCTGTACATGAAAAGGAGATTTGCTTTTATAGAGAGAAGCTAGGTGCACATGAACATCAAGGAAAGACCATGTGAGGACTTAGTGAGAAAGTGACCATCTGCAAGCCAAGGAATGAGGCCTCAGAAGAAAAAAATTAACTGACATGTTTATCTTTGATGTCTAGCCTCCAGAACTGTGAGACAATATGTTTCTGTTGTCTAAGCCATCTAGTCTGTGGTGGTATATGCTTATGGCAACCCTAATAAATAAATAAGGTGGTCCATGTAAGTTCTTTGAGAAACAGAGCTGTGCAAATTCCCCAGGCAATCTGCAATCACCCCTAGAGTCACTGTAGTTACCTATATCAATAGTATGTCATGATTCTATAGAGACCTATATAACTGTAACTGTCCCCACCTCCACCCCCTTACTAGGAGTTTATAATTGGATCTAAGTATTGCACTTTTCTAGGGCAGGAACAGAGAATGCAGCAGCTCAGGACACTCCTAAATTATGAATATTCTCTAGCCTCTACTTAGTTGGAGCAGAAATTGTAGGGAAGGGGGAAGACACAGCAGTTTGTGTTTCTACAGCCATGGCTGCTATGATAGGAGATCTAACTAGAACCATTCTAACAGCCCCACCATCGCAGGCTTTATCCTATGCTCTCTGCTTCCCCATCATTGATTAACACTGCTGGAGATTTGTTCAGGGTAGAGTCACTTCACAGCCCACTCTGTGCCCGTGATGGCTCCTGGAGACAGGCTTTACCCAGCAGTGGCCTCAATAGACTCCTCAGCCGGTGTGAACCTGTTAGGACTAAGTGACTTTCCCTTGGCCCAAACTGCTCACACTGCACCCTTAATTTTCTTCTTGGGTTGAGCTTCAAGGACCTGCCCTGGGATTGCCTTGTGGTTCAGGGACATCTCTTAGCATTAATGAAGCTCATCGGCAGCTCCTTTTTTCCCCCTAGGATCTCTGTTTGCTAACAAAGCCTTCTAAAGGCCCCCAAATATCACTGGAGACTCACGCTGTTACATATGGAGGTCAGAGTTCCTCCCTTCTGGGAATTTCCTCGCTGTGTTGTAGGTACACTTTGTCAATTGAATAGTTATTCGTAACACATACCAGAGCCAAGACAAGTTCTGTCCCTTTTGATCTTATCTAGGGAGATCATTCCTTTATTCTGAAATGGTTGTTGACTTTCTACTGCTTGCAATATCCATTCAGTGATGTTAGAATGATAATTGTCATTCATTGAACATTAACTGTGTGCTAGGCTGTGTGCTCAGTATACATTATTTCAATTACTAGGCAACATTTTTACAGTGAAGCTTTGACATCTTAGAAAGGTTGGTTAGCTTCCCCAATATTTCACTGTTTGCAAATGGTGGAGGCAGTAACCCATTTCCCTGTGATATCTCAACACTAATGTCTAATGCTGTTTTCAGCACTCATTATATGCAGGCTGAATTGAACTGGATGAAATAGCCTTCCCATTTTAAGAACTAGATAATGTTAAGGTGTATATGTAGAATCTAGAAAGATGGTAGGCTCTCCCAGGTAGCACAGTGGTAAAAGAATCTGCCTGCCAATGCAGGAGACGCAAGAAACAAAGGTTCAGTCTCTGAGTTGGGAAGATCCCCAGGAGAAGGAAATGGCAACCTACTCCAGTATTCTTGCCTGGAAAACTCCATGGACAGAGGAGCCTGGTGGGCCACAGTCTATGGGATCACAAAGAACTGAACACGACTGAGCACACACATACACAGAATGACGGTCCTGATGAGGCTATTTGCAGGGCAGCAATGGAGACACAGATATAGAGAACAGACTTGTGGACCAATACAGGAAGGACAGAGTGTGAAGAACGGAGAGAGTAGAATGGAAAAATATACATTGCCATATGTAGAATAGATAGCCAGTGGAAACTTGCTGAATGGCTCAGGGAACTCAAATCAGTGCTCTGTGACAACCTAGAGGGGTGGAATGGGGAGGGAGGTTCAAGAGGGAGAGGACATATGTCTACCTATGGTGGACTCATGTTCATGTATGGCAGATAGCAAGACAATGTTGTAAAGCAATTATCCTTAAATTAAAAATTAATTAAAAAAATAAAGTGAGCTCATGGAATGGCCCCCAGACTTGATGGTTGTTGCTGCCACTCTCTTGGCTGCTGCCAACTTCTTTCTGTAATCCCCGGCCCAGAAATTTCCTTACTTGGAGGTTCAGGAAGTTTACAAGCTCCCAAGTGTTGTTAAAGGTGCTTTGCTGATCTTGGCCCAGCCATGTAGTAGCAGAACAAAGGTGGTGTGTTGGATGCAGTTGCCATGCTATAGAAAGAACAGCGGAATGTTAACCAGCACATTAATCATGCCAACAGATGGTCTGCTTGGCTCAGGCTCTTCAATAGACTCTCCCTATCTCTCAAACTCACGGCTGTGTAACTGTTAGTCTGAAGGGAATAATATGATGCAGCTTTAGATGGGGAACCAGGACAGTATTAGTAATAGTTAGAAGAATAGGTTCGGCTCTCTGAAGTTTTACTTGGTCTTTATTCTGCTTGCCCAGGACACTGACCTTTATCTTTCTATCATAGCAACCAACCCCCATATCAGTACATTTAAAATACAGGCTCACATTCTGTTTCCACACCCTAGATGGTCTCCAGTGAAGTTAAAACTCCCCAATGCAGGAGACGCAAGAAACAAAGGTTCAGTCTCTGAGTTGGGAAGATCCCCAGGAGAAGGAAATGGCAACCTACTCCAGTATTCTTGCCTGGAAAACTCCATGGACAGAGGAGCCTGGTGGGCCACAGTCTATGGGATCACAAAGAACTGAACACGACTGAGCACACACATACACAGAATGACGGTCCTGATGAGGCTATTTGCAGGGCAGCAATGGAGACACAGATATAGAGAACAGACTTGTGGACCAATACAGGAAGGACAGAGTGTGAAGAACGGAGAGAGTAGAATGGAAAAATATACATTGCCATATGTAGAATAGATAGCCAGTGGAAACTTGCTGAATGGCTCAGGGAACTCAAATCAGTGCTCTGTGACAACCTAGAGGGGTGGAATGGGGAGGGAGGTTCAAGAGGGAGAGGACATATGTCTACCTATGGTGGACTCATGTTCATGTATGGCAGATAGCAAGACAATGTTGTAAAGCAATTATCCTTAAATTAAAAATTAATTAAAAAAATAAAGTGAGCTCATGGAATGGCCCCCAGACTTGATGGTTGTTGCTGCCACTCTCTTGGCTGCTGCCAACTTCTTTCTGTAATCCCCGGCCCAGAAATTTCCTTACTTGGAGGTTCAGGAAGTTTACAAGCTCCCAAGTGTTGTTAAAGGTGCTTTGCTGATCTTGGCCCAGCCATGTAGTAGCAGAACAAAGGTGGTGTGTTGGATGCAGTTGCCATGCTATAGAAAGAACAGCGGAATGTTAACCAGCACATTAATCATGCCAACAGATGGTCTGCTTGGCTCAGGCTCTTCAATAGACTCTCCCTATCTCTCAAACTCACGGCTGTGTAACTGTTAGTCTGAAGGGAATAATATGATGCAGCTTTAGATGGGGAACCAGGACAGTATTAGTAATAGTTAGAAGAATAGGTTCGGCTCTCTGAAGTTTTACTTGGTCTTTATTCTGCTTGCCCAGGACACTGACCTTTATCTTTCTATCATAGCAACCAACCCCCATATCAGTACATTTAAAATACAGGCTCACATTCTGTTTCCACACCCTAGATGGTCTCCAGTGACAGCTTCACACATAGCATTGAAAATGGCTACCGCCAACCAGTCAGGTAAGCGTATATTCAGAGGAATTTTGATATCCCTTGCTTTATTTCTGTTAGTTTAGTGGGCAGATTCTAATTTGAACAAGCAAAATTTAGCCTACCTGAGGCTGGTGGGCAGGTGTTACTTTTTATGAGTGAGCTGCTTCAGTTGCTAGGGTGTCCAGATATTCCAGGCTGACATCACCTCTACAGGAAACCCAAGTTCCATTTGGTGAGGGCTTAGGGTCTTAGCGAATCCCACCTTCCACTGTTCTCACTGACAATGCATTGAGCTACCATTTGTGGAGATACATAGCTAAATGTTGATATTCATATGTTGTCCTTATTCAATTGCTAAGTGGTATCCAAATCCTTCCTACCCCATGGACTGAAGCACAGCAGTCTCCTCTGTCCTCCACTGCCTACTGGAGTTTACTCAAATTCATGTCCACTAAGTGGATGATAGCATCTAACTCTTTTATCCTCTGTTGCCCCCCTCTCCTCTTGCCCTCAATCTTTCCCAACATCAGAGTCTTTTCCAATGAGTCTGCTCTACACACCGCATGGCCAAAGTATTGGAGCTTCAGTTTCAGCATCAGTCCTTCCAATGAGTATTCAGGGTTGATTTCCTTTAGGTTTGACTGGTTTGATTTTCTTGCAGTCCAAGGGACTCTTGAAGAGGCTTTTCCAACACCATGGTTCAAAAGCATCAGTTCTTTGATGGTCAGCCTTCTTCATGGTCCAACTCACATTGGTACATGTCTACTAGAAAAACCATACCTTTGACTATATGGACTTTTGTCAGCAAAGTGATATCTCTGCATTTTAATATGCTGTCTAGATTTGTCCTAGCTTTTCTTCCAAGGAACAAGTGTCTTTTAATTTCATGGCTGTAGTCACCATCCTCAATGATTTCTGAAGCCCAAGAAAATAAAATCTGTCACTGCTTTCACTTTTTCCTTGTCTATTTTCTATGAAGTGATGGAACTGGATGTCATGATCTTAGTTTTTTTTTTATTAAAAAACATTTATTTATTTATTTATTTTGAGGGGGGCGAGTTGGGGAGGGATGGGCGGGCCACTTCTATTGGTCTTTCATTTCTCTATTTTCATCCGTCTTTGTTCTTTGGCTCCTGTGGGCCTCCCATCGCGGTGGCGTCTGTCGTTGCAGAGCACTGGCACTGGGTGCATGCAGTCCAGAGCTCCGGCTCGGTAATTGGACACATCCGTCCAGCTGCTCCACGGCATGTGGGATCTTCCCAGGTCAGGGATCGAACTGGCGCCCCTTGCACTGCAAGGCGGTGTCCTTACCCACTGGATCACCAGGGGAAGCCCCGATCTTAGTTTTTTAATGTTGAGTTCCAACCAGATTTTTTTCTATCATCTCTCACCTCATCAAGAAGATCTTTAACTCCTCTTCACTTTCTGCTATTAGGGTAACATCATTTGCATATCTGAGGTTGTTGATATTTATCACAGCAATCTTGATTCCAGTTTGTGATTCATCCAACCCAGCATTTCACATGTGTACTCTGAATATATGTTTAACAATATATTGTGACAATAGAGTGACAATATATAGGCTTTCCCAGTTTTAAACTAGCCAGTTTTTCTGTGATATTCATATATGTATGACCTGTCTATCAATGTATCTATCTGTCTTACTGAGGTCCACTTAAATCAGTGGAATGGAGTTGGTTGGGAGTAAGACAGCTTTGATAAAGAAAACAAATAGCTAAAGCCAAAAAGGATAAAGTGTGACGTTCCCCTTCCCCTTGCCACCTCTTTTATTTTTTTCATAGGGAAGAGAATTGGTCAGTCCTGTGCACTACTTGGCACCCGGCAGTTTTCACATGGGATCTTGTTAAATTCTCATCCAAGACTTTTGAGACAGGTTTCTTTGTCCCTTTTACACAGAAGAGAAGACGGAGAACCAGAGGGAGTAATAAAGAGTACAGTCACAGGGATTGTAAATGCTTTAGTTGGGGTCCCACACTGGCTTATCTGATCCTGATGCACACATCTGGCATCTGAGATGAACTGTCACATTTCTCAACACCTTTTGTGCTGCGTCTTCTCTGAAAGAAACTGATGATTTATGAGAGGAGGTAAAACATTAGGAAGAATCAAGACCTTCTCCTTTATTGGTGTGTTTAATGGATGGTTCTGTGCCAAATTGCCCAAAGCACTTTATGTACTCCTTGGATGCCTACATTTGAAAGTCTTGATCAATGCATTGTACAACTCCAGGCGCAAAAATACATATCCAGAGTAACACCGGCTCTGCTGGACACATACGCACATATGGCATTCATAATCTCCCCAGATTCTTTTTTTCTCACGCAGAAAAGGTAATAGTGGTTCAAAGTCAAACAAATTGCTTATAAAACCCAGGAGGTGTGATGTGAGTTGACACATTTTTGGCATATTTTGGCATATTTTGAATCTTCATGGCGATCTTTGAGTCTTCTAAGCCTTTTTAGATTGGGAAATGGGCCAGGTCAATTTATAATCCTGATGACAGAATCTTGAGACCAGACAATCTTCTGGTAGTGCTGAGCCAAAATATTAAGGTGTAGTCCTCTGGAGATCTGGATCCAGATGAAGAGACCACAAGACGTGTCCTAGAGGCAACACATCTGCTTAGACAGTCCACAAAGTGTGGCTTCTGCAAGACCTCACACACTGGCCTTAAGTTTAAGAAACCCACAAGGAAATACTGAAAGAAATGGACCATTTTGGGATGTGGTTAGTGGGAAAATACAGCTACTGAGTTATTTGGGAGAATTTATTTCCTTGGGAACTTGCTGAGTAGCATGGAAGCAGAAGAAGGGTAGGAGGAGAGAGGAGGATAGCAAAATTTGTATACTGTGCAATTTAGTTTATTTTGAGTTTTGCATGGTGTCATTGTGGATATTTAAGAAATAATTTGTGAAATCTTTTTTTGGTCTCTTATGAAATCTTTTATTCTTTCCCAAATGTACTTTGTCTTAAGCCAGTAGATGCATAGCGTCTGTTCTTTAAAAATATGTCATCCTAACGGTTAAAAGTGGACATTAAAGTCTGATTCATAGGGCTGACCTCTGTAATATAAAGAGAGGTTCCAGAAACATAATTCTGTAGAGTTCGAGTTGGCTGTATTCTTTCAGTCTCCCACTTTCTTGTGAACTGTCACATTTCTCAACACCTTTTGTGCTGCGTCTTCTCTGAAAGAAACTGATGATTTATGAGAGGAGGTAAAACATTAGGAAGAATCAAGACCTTCTCCTTTATTGGTGTGTTTAATGGATGGTTCTGTGCCAAATTGCCCAAAGCACTTTATGTACTCCTTGGATGCCTACATTTGAAAGTCTTGATCAATGCATTGTACAACTCCAGGCGCAAAAATACATATCCAGAGTAACACCGGCTCTGCTGGACACATACGCACATATGGCATTCATAATCTCCCCAGATTCTTTTTTTTTCTCACGCAGAAAAGGTAATAGTGGTTCAAAGTCAAACAAATTGCTTATAAAACCCAGGAGGTGTGATGTGAGTTGACACATTTTTGGCATATTTTGGCATATTTTGAATCTTCATGGCGATCTTTGAGTCTTCTAAGCCTTTTTAGATTGGGAAATGGGCCAGGTCAATTTATAATCCTGATGACAGAATCTTGAGACCAGACAATCTTCTGGTAGTGCTGAGCCAAAATATTAAGGTGTAGTCCTCTGGAGATCTGGATCCAGATGAAGAGACCACAAGACGTGTCCTAGAGGCAACACATCTGCTTAGACAGTCCACAAAGTGTGGCTTCTGCAAGACCTCACACACTGGCCTTAAGTTTAAGAAACCCACAAGGAAATACTGAAAGAAATGGACCATTTTGGGATGTGGTTAGTGGGAAAATACAGCTACTGAGTTATTTGGGAGAATTTATTTCCTTGGGAACTTGCTGAGTAGCATGGAAGCAGAAGAAGGGTAGGAGGAGAGAGGAGGATAGCAAAATTTGTATACTGTGCAATTTAGTTTATTTTGAGTTTTGCATGGTGTCATTGTGGATATTTAAGAAATAATTTGTGAAATCTTTTTTTGGTCTCTTATGAAATCTTTTATTCTTTCCCAAATGTACTTTGTCTTAAGCCAGTAGATGCATAGCGTCTGTTCTTTAAAAATATGTCATCCTAACGGTTAAAAGTGGACATTAAAGTCTGATTCATAGGGCTGACCTCTGTAATATAAAGAGAGGTTCCAGAAACATAATTCTGTAGAGTTCGAGTTGGCTGTATTCTTTTCAGTCTCCCACCTTGTGTATCTGTGAGGGTAAATGCTGAATTGGTTGGTGAAAATTGCAAGTTACTGAAACTTAAATGCACTAAATGCTGCAGGTTTGTTTGTTTGTTTTTTTTTCTCTTCTACTATTTCTCCTGAGTCCACCTAATGCTTATTCCTGTGAGGCAGCTCTGGGAAGTGGGAGAGGACATGCCCCACAGTGCCATGGCAGATACTTCCCCACACAGCTGCAGTAATGGCATCTTGGACTTTCTAAATAGTGGTGCAGGACGCGTGGTGATTGATTTCCCAGTGTCCTGTGGAGGGTGGTCTTTCCCACGCCAACTTGGTAATGGTAATTCTGTCTCTGCTGGCATTGACTGGTCTACAGGTGGGCAGGCTCTATCTTCTGAGATTTGCCTGAGGCTTTTGAAATGCCAATCTTCCCATTTGTAAAGTGGAGGCAACAGTAGTTTTTAACTCCTTTGTTGTTACAAAGATTTCATGAGTGACTACTTAGGTAATACCTGACACATAGAAAATACTTGGAAAAAGAGTTTGGGATAAACAGATACACAATACTGTATATAAAATTGATAACCAACAAGCACCTACCAAAGAGCACAGGGAACTATGGTCAATATCTTATAATAACCTGTAATGGAAAACAATCTGAAAAAGAATATATATGGGCTTTCCTGATGGCTTAGTGGTAAACAACCTGCCTGTCAATGCAGGAGACATGGGTTAAATCCATGGGTCAGGAAGATCCCCTGGAGAAGGAAATGGCAACCCACTCCAGTATTCTTGCCTGGAAAATCCCATGGACAGAAGAGCTTGGCAGGCTACAGTCCATGGGGTCCCAGAAGGCTAGAACGTATACAAAAGATAGACCATGGGGCTTCCCTGGTGGTCCAGTGGGTAAGGACACCACCTTGCAGTGCAAGGGGCCCCGGTTTGATCCCTCGCCTTGGAAGATCCCACGTGCTGTGAAGCGGCTGGACTGATGTGTCCAACTACTGAGTCGGAGTTCTGGAGTGCATGTGCCCAGAGCCGGCGCTCTGCAGTGAGAGAGGCCACTGCGATGGTAGAACCACACAGGCCAAAGAACAAAAATGGATGAAAATGAATAAATGAAAGACCAATAGAAGTGACCAAAAAAAAAAAAAAGTCCATGTTTCTTCCTTTTTTTTTTTTTTTTTTTTTTTACTAATTACTACCTGCTATATCCTGAGCTTATTTTAAAAAATAAGAAATAGGGCTTCCCCTGATGGTCCAGTGGGTAAAGACACCGCCTTGCAGTGCAAGGGGCACCAGTTGGATCCCTGGCCTGGGAAGATCTCACGTGCCGTGGAGCGGCTGGACCAATGTGTCCAATCACTGAGTCAGCACTGCGGAGTGCAGGCGCCCAGAGCCGGCGCTCTGCAGTGAGAGAGGCCACTGCAATGGGAGGCCCACACAGGCCAAAGAACAAAGATGGATGAAAATAGAGAAATGAAAGACCAATAGAAGTGACCAAAAAAAAAAAAAAAGTCCATGTTTCTTCCTTTTTTTTTTTTTTTTTTTTTTACTAATTACTACCTGCTATATCCTGAGCTTATTTTAAAAAATAAGAAATAGGGCTTCCCCTGGTGGTCCAGTGGGTAAGGACACCGCCTTGCAGTGCAAGGGGCGCCAGTTCGATCCCTGCCCTGGGAAGATCTCACGTGCCGCGGAGCGGCTGGACCAATGTGTCCAATCGCCGAGCCGGAGTTCTAGAGCGCATGCGCCCAAGCCGATGCTCTGCAACGACAGACGCCACCGCGATGGGAGGCCCACAGGAGCCAAAGAGCAAAAGACGGATGAAAATAGAGAAATGAAGGACCAATGGAAGTGGCCCACCCGCTCCCCTCCCTCCCCAACTCGACCCCGCCCAAAATAAGCAAATAAATAAATCTTAAAAAAAAAAAAAAAGAACAGATTTCAAGTTAAAAAATATTGCTTTTCAGATTAAAACGTATTCAAATATACTTTTTAATGTCAACATCTTCATAGATAAGCAAAATAATCACTGAGAATTAAAAACAGAGCATATCTTGAGGAAAATGATTTAGGAGAAGAGTGTAGGCACTTCTGAAGTATGAATGCTCCGTTTACATCTTCCGTAGCTCATGGCTCTCACCATAAATGGGAGCAACTGAATAACAACAATAACAATAATGACAACTGCAGGAACTAACAACTATATACTATACAGATAACTAACAACTATATATATGAGCTATATGTGTATAGTTTATATATATGTATATATATACACATATATATACACAACTGAATACATATATATGTGTGTGTGTGTGTGTGTGTGTGTGTGAATTACTTTGTTGTATACCTGAATGTAACATAACATTGTAAATCACCTTGTTGTTGTTGTTCAGTCACTAAGTCATGTCAGACTCTTTGCAACCCTATGGACTGTAGCACCCCAGGAATTCCCTGTCCTTCACTCTCTCCTAGAGTTTGTTCAAACTCATGTCCATTGAGTCAGTGATACCATCCAACCATCACATCCTCTGTCACTCTCTTCTCCTCTTACTGTCAATCTTTTCCAGCATCAGGGTCTTTTCCAGTGAGTTGGTTCTTTGCATCCAGTGGCCAAAGTATTGGAACTTCAGCTTCAGCATCAGTCCTTCCAGTCAATATTCAGGGTTGATTTCCTTTAGGATTGACTGATTTCGTCTCCTTGCTTTCCAAGGGACTCTCCAGCACCACAGTTTAAACTATACATCAGTAAAAAGTCGTTTGTTTTGAAAAAAAAAAAAAAAGAGTTATTATTTTTCTTTAAAACTCCTCCACTTTTTTTTAAAACATTTTTTTGAGGGTGGGGGGGCTGGTTGGGGAGGGAAGGGGTCAGGTGGGCCACTTCTATTGGTCTTTCATTTATCTGTTTTCGTCCATCTTTGTTCTTTGGCCCGTATGGGCCTCCCGTCACAGTGGCCTCTATTGTCGCAGAGCACCGGCTCTGGGCGCATGCACTCCAGAGCTCCTGCTCGGTAACTGGACACATCAATCTATCTGCTCCGCGGCACGTGGGATCTTCCCAGTCCAGGGATTGAACCGGGGCCCCTTGCACTGCAAGGTGGTGTCCTTACCCACTGGACCACCAGGGAAGCCCAAATCCCCCACTTTTTGATATAGACATTCTATTCCTAGGAAGTATGCTGGAAACATATTTAAAGATGTATATGAAGATATATAGGTACAGATATAATTATCTGTCTATCTATCTATCTATAGATGTTCATCACAGTCTTATTATTGGGACCCTAATTATCCAAGAGTTGTCTAATATTAAATTAACAATGAAATCTGTACTCTAAGAAATACTCTGAAGCTGTTGAAATTATGTAGTAGAATTTTATTTAGTGAAATGAAATGCAATTTATGGTATGTTATTTCATAAAGAGCAGTGTATTTTCTAAGAATAGATAGTGATAGATACAACCTTAAATACAAATATAAATACAGGTGTATGGATACAGGTAGGATATATACCACAAGTAGCAGAAAGATGTTTCTAAAAATCATAGAATTTATAAAACTATACATGTAAAATGTATTTAATTGTATTTTTTAAGATCAAAGAATACAGGTGTTAAGAAAATAAAATCAACTTTAAGTGGCTAAATTTTTAAAAAAATCAAGAATACATGGTGTTCTTTTCCAGTGAGTTGGTTCTTTGCATCCAGTGGCAAAATTGGAACTTCAGCTTCAGCATCAGTCCTTCCAGTCAATATTCAGGGTTGATTTCCTTTAGGATTGACTGATTTCGTCTCCTTGCTTTCCAAGGGACTCTCCAGCACCACAGTTTAAACTATACATCAGTAAAAAGTCGTTTGTTTTGAAAAAAAAAAAAAAAGAGTTATTATTTTTCTTTAAAACTCCTCCATTTTTTTTTAAAACTTTGTTTGGGGGGTGGGGGGGGTGGTTGGGGAGGGAAGGGGTCAGGTGGGCCACTTCTATTGGTCTTTCATTTATCTGTTTTCGTCCATCTTTGTTCTTTGGCCCGTATGGGCCTCCCGTCACAGTGGCCTCTATTGTCGCAGAGCACCGGCTCTGGGCGCATGCACTCCAGAGCTCCTGCTCGGTAACTGGACACATCAATCTATCTGCTCCGCGGCACGTGGGATCTTCCCAGTCCAGGGATTGAACCGGGGCCCTTGCACTGCAAGGTGGTGTCCTTACCCACTGGACCACCAGGGAAGCCCAAATCCCCCACTTTTTGATATAGACATTCTATTCCTAGGAAGTATGCTGGAAACATATTTAAAGATGTATATGAAGATATATAGGTACAGATATAATTATCTGTCTATCTATCTATCTATAGATGTTCATCACAGTCTTATTATTGGGACCCTAATTATCCAAGAGTTGTCTAATATTAAATTAACAATGAAATCTGTACTCTAAGAAATACTCTGAAGCTGTTGAAATTATGTAGTAGAATTTTATTTAGTGAAATGAAATGCAATTTATGGTATGTTATTTCATAAAGAGCAGTGTATTTTCTAAGAATAGATAGTGATAGATACAACCTTAAATACAAATATAAATACAGGTGTATGGATACAGGTAGGATATATACCACAAGTAGCAGAAAGATGTTTCTAAAAATCATAGAATTTATAAAACTATACATGTAAAATGTATTTAATTGTATTTTTTAAGATCAAAGAATACAGGTGTTAAGAAAATAAAATCAACTTTAAGTGGCTAAAAAATGTTAATAAAATCTGGAAGAAGTTACTTCCAAATCTTAAGAAATGACTTCTATTTTCTTTTTTCCATGAACAAGCATTTTCAATTCTTTCTTCTAGGAAAATGCGTTATTTATATATCTTTTAAAGCTACTAACTGTACATATTGTTAAAGCCACTTGCCACAGATTTCTGCCAAGATTCTAATTCAGCTCCATTCAGGAAATATTTATAAAGAGTCTATTAGATGCCACGCACTTTGCTAGATGGTTTGTAAAAACATACACAGTCTGCTCTCTTCGAGCTAAGGGTGTACCAAATTATCTCAAAGCACAGGAAAGGGAAATACACTGGGCTTGATTGTCACTGTTAACAGGGATGGGAACTGGAGCTTCTGCTTCCCCTTGCCTCTCTGCTGTGTGCACAGGGACTGAGTCAAAGGCCGTTGGACTACCTCAACCCCGTCGGTAATGTCTGTCAGCCTTCTTCGTCCTTAGCGCTCATCACCCTGATTAAACATACTCACTTGAAATAGGAATGAATAGAAGTAGAATAGAAGCTCCAGTATAGCTTCAAGGTAAGTCTCCTAAACCTTTCCATCAGATCATTGTCCTAAGCCTTTTCCATATAGAAATCCTGGAGTTGCTCTTACCTGCAGAAGGAAGCCAAGTCTATTTTAGGGGCTTTGTTCAGTTTGTTCACTGTAGTGATATGTTCTCAAAATGGAATACCATTTGTAGAGTAAGTGTTTAGAATGAGGACAGAGAAGAAGAGAAGAAAAAATTCTCTGTCTTAATTTTGTTATTCTTCAGATAAGAAGAATAACAAAGGGAGAGTGTCAGGCAGTGCTTGGGAGCAGAGTGCTGGAGGAGACTCAATTGCCAAGGGGGTGTGGCCTTCCTGTTTGTTCCTTTCCCTGGGACTTCTCATGGAGCTTGAAATGGTGTTGAAGCTCACTGTAAAATGTGAAGGCAAACTCTGTGAGGGGAAGTGACAAGGCGGAAGAAACTTGTTTGGATACTTAAGAAAAGCTGTCACATTCGTCTCCTCTAAGCAGCCTTTAAAGGAAGTTTTTAATAACTCTACCACCACCCAGGGCCTTATGTCAGAAACTGTAGGTAGCAAAGGTAAGAGTGGTAATGATAGTGGAAGGTTGGAGAAAAGAAAGAGAAGTGAAGAAAAGACGGTATGAAAGGTATGGCAGAATTGTTTATAGCCTATATTCAGCTTATCTGTTAGGACATTGAGAAAAGCTGACCAAACAATTTTCAATTGTGGTGAACGTGAGTGGGAATGCTTAACGTTTTTTTTTTTTTTTTTTATGTCTGTGATGAGATGAGAAATCAGTAGGAAACAAAACCAGGAATATCAAATATGCTGAAATTAAACAGCACATGAGCATTATTGGGTCAGATGAAAATAGCATCCATCTGCTCCTAGAAGTCACCATTCATAAAATCTCAACTTTGGCCAACATAGCCTTTTGGCCCAAACACAGCCTCTTTGCAATGTCTTAAGCTGCAGATGAGCAGTTTCCTGTGCTGGTCTTGGGGCCCTGCTGCGTGAATGAGCTTGAGATGAGCACCCGTGATGGGAGATGAAAACTACTAATTCACTGTAAGGTTTTGTTATCAGAGTTTAGATCAGAATTTAGCAAGTGTAGCTACTTTTTAAAGTAAAAAAAGGAGTAACTGTTTCACAGTTATAAATGCTTCTATTTAGCTTAATGACATCCGAGATGTAGTTAAATTTTACAAACAGTACTTCCCTCCCCTGTTTGGCAACTAGGGAGTGATGACTGCCCTCTTTATGATTACATCATCCTCTTAGTGGCAGGCTGAGAATTTATGTGATAAAACGGAACTGTGTGGTAGTCCATCTGAAATCTTCTGCGCCTCCAAAAAGTTATTTTTGTCTCTCAGTAGTGATTGTAGGAGCAGTAATAGTATTAATAAACTTTGGTTGAGTCCACACTATGCCAGGGGTTATCTATTTGTTCACATTGAAAGGGCTCTGAAGTCAATGTTTGGTATATAGTATCTTATTTTGTCATTACAGTAACCCATTGAGATAGATGCTATTGCATTGTCTGCATCTTTAAAGACCAGAAACAGTTTTCTTACAATTATAGAGAGGCAAATAGTAGCTTTTGAATTTGAAAGTCTAATATCAAGCACGATGTAGTTAAAAATAACCATTTAGACGCTCCCCTGGTGGTCTGTCTTGCAGTGCAGGGGGCGCCAGTTCGATCCCTGGCCTGGGAAGATCCCACGTGCTGCAGAGTAGCTGGACTGGTGTGTCCATTTGCCCAGAGCCGGTGCTCTGCTGCAAGGGAGAGCGATGGAAGGCCCACACAGGCCAAGGAACGAAGATGGATGAAAATGAATAAATGAAAAGACCAATGGAAGAGGCCATAGATTAAAAAAAAATACTCATTTACAAGAATCCCATGAGAAAATGAAATTGTCTCAATAAGTTCTGTATCCATGCCATTTTCGTGGGAATGAAAGAGATTTGGCGTTTAGTAGATTTATTGATCAAGGCAGATGGTTCACACCAATGTTATAGTCAGACCCTAGAGTATTGGGATGGTCATAGAAATACTTTGTTGTTGTTCATCTTTTTGTGTGTGACTGGAGGCATGATTTCTTTGGAACATTGGGGAGCGCTCAACCACAATGAATTAAGACAAAGCATAACTCTCTTGGCGTGATAAAAGTGCTGGTACAGAGATTACTCCCAGTGTTTTTAGACTGTGTCATTTGCTGTTCTTGGAGTCCACATGCTTGATAATGAACTACAAAAGGGGCCTTCTTCTCTGGTTTAGGAAAGGTATATCAGGCCATCCAGTAACAAAACTGTTGTTAAAGATGGAACCAGGTAGCTCAGTTGGTAAAGAATCTGCCTGCCAGGTAGGAGACCTGTTGAGGCTGAGAATTTATGTGATAAAACGGAACTGTGTGGTAGTCCATCTGAAATCTTCTGCGCCTCCAAAAAGTTATTTTTGTCTCTCAGTAGTGATTGTAGGAGCAGTAATAGTATTAATAAACTTTGGTTGAGTCCACACTATGCCAGGGGTTATCTATTTGTTCACATTGAAAGGGCTCTGAAGTCAATGTTTGGTATATAGTATCTTATTTTGTCATTACAGTAACCCATTGAGATAGATGCTATTGCATTGTCTGCATCTTTAAAGACCAGAAACAGTTTTCTTACAATTATAGAGAGGCAAATAGTAGCTTTTGAATTTGAAAGTCTAATATCAAGCACGATGTAGTTAAAAATAACCATTTAGACGCTCCCCTGGTGGTCTGTCTTGCAGTGCAGGGGGCGCCAGTTCGATCCCTGGCCTGGGAAGATCCCACGTGCTGCAGAGTAGCTGGACTGGTGTGTCCATTTGCCCAGAGCCGGTGCTCTGCTGCAAGGGAGAGCGATGGAAGGCCCACACAGGCCAAGGAACGAAGATGGATGAAAATGAATAAATGAAAAGACCAATGGAAGAGGCCATAGATTAAAAAAAAATACTCATTTACAAGAATCCCATGAGAAAATGAAATTGTCTCAATAAGTTCTGTATCCATGCCATTTTCGTGGGAATGAAAGAGATTTGGCGTTTAGTAGATTTATTGATCAAGGCAGATGGTTCACACCAATGTTATAGTCAGACCCTAGAGTATTGGGATGGTCATAGAAATACTTTGTTGTTGTTCATCTTTTTGTGTGTGACTGGAGGCATGATTTCTTTGGAACATTGGGGAGCGCTCAACCACAATGAATTAAGACAAAGCATAACTCTCTTGGCGTGATAAAAGTGCTGGTACAGAGATTACTCCCAGTGTTTTTAGACTGTGTCATTTGCTGTTCTTGGAGTCCACATGCTTGATAATGAACTACAAAAGGGGCCTTCTTCTCTGGTTTAGGAAAGGTATATCAGGCCATCCAGTAACAAAACTGTTGTTAAAGATGGAACCAGGTAGCTCAGTTGGTAAAGAATCTGCCTGCCAGTGTAGGAGACCTGTGTTTGATCCCTGGGTCAGGAAGATCCCCTGGAGAAGGAAATGGCCACCCACTCCAGCATTCTAGCCTGGAGAATCCCATGGACAGAGGAGCTTGGCGGGCTACAGTCCAAGGGGTGGCAAAAGAGTCAAACATGACGTAGTGACTAAACAACAATAGAATGAGAGAGGACCCTGTGCCCAGATCTCAGGTTATCATCCAGCTAGAGGGTTAGAATTTAGGGCTTGTTCTGGGAGATGAGAGAGCAGAGACAGAAGGGACTTAAAGAATGGAATTATGATGAAAGGAATCTGCTATGTTCATTGCTTAGCTGCCCTTCTGTTAAAAATAGCTTCTCTATTTTTGAAAAACACATAGCTTTCTTGTTATATTTATTCACCAAGTGTTCTTAACACATATGCATGACTTGCCAGGAACACACACACACACACACACACACGGCCACACACTAATGCACTGAAAAACAGTGCATTTAAACACAGTAAACATCATGCTGAAATGCTGATGGGATAATTAAAAGGATCAAACTACACCTGTCTTCATATCCATTCATCCTTCAGCCTCACTTTCCTATCCCAACTTCTGTGTGATTAAAGCATAAATAAACTTGTGATAAACGACCGAGGTTTGCCAGCATGGACGTGTCCCTAAGACTGTGGTGGTCTTTTTGGCTAATGGAAAGGTCTAATCATTATCACTCATTGGACTAGTTGTTCTGCATTGTGCATTGTCCTCCTGGGTTTCTGAAATTCACAGGTATTTTGAAGACACAAGCACTCCCACACTGTGCAGTTCCATGGTGACCTGACCTATGTTTTGCGAAGGCCAGTGTGCTGTCCCTAACATCCTGTGGTTGATTTGAGGACGTTACAGACTCATCTACATGTCCTCGCCTGAAACTATTCTCCAGTAAATCTTGCTGTGGACCAGCATGCTTAAATTAATCCAGGTGTGCGAAAGGTTCTAATCTGCTATAATCCCGTATTATTCCTTCTTTTGAAATGATTTTAACATTTTCCTAATAGACTCTGAACATTTTCATTTATCTATGTTAAAAAAACCCACTTTTTTCCTGACTTACTTCCAAAATATAACTGTCTTTATTTTTACTAATTATAAAGTATAGACTGCTATTGTAAAAAAAATAAACAGTGGAGAAGTATATATAGTAGAAATGGAACTTCTCTGCAACCTCATCCCAAAGATAATGATAATAATAAAAATGAAAATAATACATTTATTAGGGACTATGTGCCAAGCTAAGCTTTTCGACTCATTAGCATGTATTTCCCTTCGAATAGTTCTGTGCTCTTATTTCCCCATTTAGTATACTGAGGAATAAAAAGTTAAAAGTGTACACCACCACACAGGTAGTCCATAGCAAAGTCAGACCTAATTATTGGCAAGTGTGAATCTGTATCCCAGTTACTCTATTAAGCCTGATAGATAAGGGCTGATCATTTATTTAACTTCAACTTTAAAAAGTTAAATAAATCAGAAAAGATGAACTAAGCACACCTTAATATACCTTACATTAACTTTATGGATGCCTCATTTATGTATTAATTCCCTAGCCATTGAGCTGACACCAAGACCATTTCTTAAGGATGGCTACACCATTTGCTTTCCCTAAATAAACTACACCTTTAATTGTTGTAACTTTGGGTTCTTGGGCAGTAAGTTCTTCAGACTTTTTTTTTAAAGACAGTCTCCCTTATGGCATCTTCACAAAACTATTTTTCATAGAAGCAGTTGGTTTTGGTCTTACCTCTTACTAACTTTTGTAATTTTAAAAGCAACTAGATCATTACAACAAGTAAAAAACTGGATTTAACCAATCTGAGGACAAAAGTCAGCAAACAATGCAACATGTGAGGGCAGAAGTGCCTGGGGCTTGTAGCACTCAGCCCTCAGCACTGCCCTGGGCATCAGCCTGAGCCTATTGCAGAGGGAAGTTGCTGCTTGTAGGTGCACTCAGAAAGTCAAATTCAGTTAGGAGAACTTTATGATGGGGTTAACAAATTCAGTTAAAGATTGTGGGAACCTGTTTCTTTTGAAATGATTTTAACATGCTTAAATTAATCCAGGTGTGCGAAAGTTTTAGAACCTTTTTAAAAACATTTTCATTTATCTTATTGTTAAAAACCCACTTTTTTCCTGACTTACTTCCAAAATATAACTGTCTTTATTTTTACTAATTATAAAGTATAGACTGCTATTGTAAAAAAAATAAACAGTGGAGAAGTATATATAGTAGAAATGGAACTTCTCTGCAACCTCATCCCAAAGATAATGATAATAATAAAAATGAAAATAATACATTTATTAGGGACTATGTGCCAAGCTAAGCTTTTCGACTCATTAGCATGTATTTCCCTTCGAATAGTTCTGTGCTCTTATTTCCCCATTTAGTATACTGAGGAATAAAAAGTTAAAAGTGTACACCACCACACAGGTAGTCCATAGCAAAGTCAGACCTAATTATTGGCAAGTGTGAATCTGTATCCCAGTTACTCTATTAAGCCTGATAGATAAGGGCTGATCATTTATTTAACTTCAACTTTAAAAAGTTAAATAAATCAGAAAAGATGAACTAAGCACACCTTAATATACCTTACATTAACTTTATGGATGCCTCATTTATGTATTAATTCCCTAGCCATTGAGCTGACACCAAGACCATTTCTTAAGAATGCCTACACCATTTGCTTTACCTAAATAAACTACACCTTTAATTGTTGTAACTTTGGGTTCTTGGGCAGTAAGTTCTTCAGACTTTTTTTTTAAAGACAGTCTCCCTTATGGCATCTTCACAAAACTATTTTTCATAGAAGCAGTTGGTTTTGGTCTTACCTCTTACTAACTTTTGTAATTTTAAAAGCAACTAGATCATTACAACAAGTAAAAAACTGGATTTAACCAATCTGAGGACAAAAGTCAGCAAACAATGCAACATGTGAGGGCAGAAGTGCCTGGGGCTTGTAGCACTCAGCCCTCAGCACTGCCCTGGGCATCAGCCTGAGCCTATTGCAGAGGGAAGTTGCTGCTTGTAGGTGCACTCAGAAAGTCAAATTCAGTTAGGAGAACTTTATGATGGGGTTAACTTAATATCAAGCCTGCTGAGAGGCATCTGTCAAAGTTGTTCATTGTGGGGAACCTGTTTCTTTTTTTCCCATGCTCCATACCTCTCAGGGTATATACACTTATCACAGCTTGTTTTGCCACTTGTTTTTCCTTTTTTGCATCTTTTGTATGTAAGTTCACATGTTTTATTTTTATATATAAGTTCACATTTAAAAAATTATTTTTAATCCAAGGATAAATTGCTTTACAATATTGTAAGTTTGTATGCTACAGAGTCCAAGTTTACTCTGCTTGCCACAGGATAGGTCGATCAACTTAGAGATGAGATGTTGAGGCAAGGAATACAACTTTATTCAGTACATTGGGTAACAGAGAAGATGGAAGGCTTCTGTCTCAAAGTAACCATTTTTATCAGGGTCTGTATGTTAGTTTCTTTAGTAGAACAAAGAAGAGGGGAAGGTGAGGAAGTAAAGTAAAAAAGCCAGTAATCTTGCAAATATCTCCTGGAATGGCCAGCCTCAGGGAGGGGATGTGTTAATTTCTTCCTTCGTTTAGTCATCCACAGATGGATAGGGTCCTGAACAAAGGCATTTTGGTTTAACATTCCAGCAGAGGGGTAGGGTTCCCCAAGGCAGGCTATTATATATGGATAGTATCCTTTTGGTGGACAAATGGACTGGAAAGCAAATGTTACAGTAAAAGAAACAGATCCAACTTGGAGTAAGTTCTTCCCTGTACCACACATACCTCTGTGGTTTCAATTAATCTTGACAACCAAGTCTTCAAAACGTGCACAATAAAGAGTACAATGAATTCCCCAGGAAAGAAACATTCTAGATCTTCTCCAATGGGACTGAGTAAGCACTAGAAAAATGAAATAGAACTGAAGAAATTAATTGCATAAATCTAGCATTATGAATTGCCCGTTTTTCTTTTCCAGAAAAAACCCAAACTTACTAGCATGGCCTATAAGGCTATATGGAGCTTCCCAGGTGGTGTTACTGGTAAAAAACCTGCCTGCCAATACAGGAGACCTAAGAGACAATGGGTTCCATCCCTGGGTCAGAAAGGTCTGCTGGAGAAGGACGTAGCAACCTACTCCAGTATTCTTGCCTGGAGAATCCAATGGGCAGAGGAGTCTGGTGGGTTACAGTCCATGGGGTTGCAAAGAGTTATACACACTGAAGTGACTAAGCATACAGGTACCTACATAACCGCCATACATGATAAAGCTCTGCCCCTCCACTTAGCTAAATAACCTATCATGCTTGATCCTGCCATGCTGTTTCTGGAGTTTGTTTCCTCTGCCTTTGCTACTTGATGGAATGTTTATTCTCATCTTTCTCCTTCTCTTTCCCATTAAGAAATCCCTTCACAATCCCTACTTATGCCTTTTTCTCTCAGATCTCTGGACTTCTTATCTCCTAGAGCCGAGCCAAGGAGTTCCTTCACACCATTTCATTGCTCTGTCCCAACTGTACATGGTGTTTCTATTTTAGCATAACCCATATTCATGAGCATGTTTTGGCTTGTGTGTTGCTCCTATTACAGGATGAAATCCAGGAAGGCAGGGGCAGGATTTTTTATTCATTTGTATTTTCCCAGAGTCTGTCCTCTGCTTGGCAAATAATAATATTCCACAGATACTTTCTGAATGAGTGAACACTTAGTCTGGGGCATGGATGCTTTGCTTTTGGTCTCCCAGCATGCTAAAATGGGAAGGCATGAATGCTCTTTGGCTGAGACACATTCTCCTGATGACTGTGCTTTCCTACAACCCTGAATTGGGGAGATTGAATGAGGCTTCCTATAGTGGCCATTCCTGCAAATCTCTTTCCAACCTTGAAAGAGAGATCAAAGATACAGCCCTGAGTTGTGTGCTCAAGCTTTTGTTCCTACTTTCCCTTTGCAGTGAGGGGATAAGAGGAGGATTTTCTGTCTATATTACTGCAGACTTTGATCTCACTTGGTTGATGCGGATGGTACCCTTGTTCACAGTACATTGTGGTGAGACTATCATATAAAGCAATAAGGGGAAGTCTGTGTGACAGCCAGGTGATGCTCAAGGAATGTATGGGTTTATTTCATACTTTTAGCAACCTTTGCAAGGGGAGGGATAAGAGGCGTTTTAAAAGAAAGACAAAATGGGTTCCATCCCTGGGTCAGAAAGGTCTGCTGGAGAAGGACGTAGCAACCTACTCCAGTATTCTTGCCTGGAGAATCCAATGGGCAGAGGAGTCTGGTGGGTTACAGTCCATGGGGTTGCAAAGAGTTATACACACTGAAGTGACTAAGCATACAGGTACCTACATAACCGCCATACATGATAAAGCTCTGCCCCTCCACTTAGCTAAATAACCTATCATGCTTGATCCTGCCATGCTGTTTCTGGAGTTTTTTTCCCTCTGCCTTTGCTACTTGATGGAATGTTTATTCTCATCTTTCTCCTTCTCTTTCCCATTAAGAAATCCCTTCACAATCCCTACTTATGCCTTTTTCTCTCAGATCTCTGGACTTCTTATCTCCTAGAGCCGAGCCAAGGAGTTCCTTCACACCATTTCATTGCTCTGTCCCAACTGTACATGGTGTTTCTATTTTAGCATAACCCATATTCATGAGCATGTTTTGGCTTGTGTGTTGCTCCTATTACAGGATGAAATCCAGGAAGGCAGGGGCAGGATTTTTTATTCATTTGTATTTTCCCAGAGTCTGTCCTCTGCTTGGCAAATAATAATATTCCACAGATACTTTCTGAATGAGTGAACACTTAGTCTGGGGCATGGATGCTTTGCTTTTGGTCTCCCAGCATGCTAAAATGGGAAGGCATGAATGCTCTTTGGCTGAGACACATTCTCCTGATGACTGTGCTTTCCTACAACCCTGAATTGGGGAGATTGAATGAGGCTTCCTATAGTGGCCATTCCTGCAAATCTCTTTCCAACCTTGAAAGAGAGATCAAAGATACAGCCCTGAGTTGTGTGCTCAAGCTTTTGTTCCTACTTTCCCTTTGCAGTGAGGGGATAAGAGGAGGATTTTCTGTCTATATTACTGCAGACTTTGATCTCACTTGGTTGATGCGGATGGTACCCTTGTTCACAGTACATTGTGGTGAGACTATCATATAAAGCAATAAGGGGAAGTCTGTGTGACAGCCAGGTGATGCTCAAGGAATGTATGGGTTTATTTCATTAGGCGTAATGTATTCTCAGCAGAGCCTGGTCTGCGTGCATAATGTGATTCTTGGGGTGCCACAGCAGATACTCGCTGTTAGAGGAAGGTAATTGCATTACCCTGCCACTTTCAGATTCATTAAGGAGAATCTCAGGGCTCACCCATCAGTTTTCAGTCCTGCTCACATTCAGAACCATTTCCCTGCGGTCACCTTTCCATCAGGCCGTGTATCTCATTGGCCCTGCCTGACAGTCCTCTCCGAAATGCTTCTTAGCAAGTGCCTACACCTGTCCTGTATGTGGTTGCAGAATTGCTTGGCAAAAGAAGAAAAACTCAGAGGACAGCAACACTGTCTTGATCATCTCCAAATTGAGATGTGCCCATGATTGATGATTTTAGGTGGTTCGTGGATAAACATCTACACATTTTAATTGTTATGTGTTTATGTTAATGTCGACTAGAAGAAAATAGCAGATAAAACCTGTGATTTCGGGCTTCCCCTGGTGGTCCAGTGGGTAAGGACACCGCCTTGCAGTGCAAGGGGCGCCGGTTCGATCCCTGGCCTGGGAAGATCCCACGTGCCACGGAGCGGCTAGACCAATGTGTCCTATCACCCAGCTGGAGCTCTGGAGTGCATGCACCCAGAGCCGGCATTCTGCAACGACAGACGCCACCGCGATGGGAGGCCCACAGGAGCCAAAGAACAAAGACGGATAAAAATAGAGAAATAAAAGACCAATAGAAGTGGCCCGCCCGCTCCCCTCCCTCAACCCGACCCCAACCCAAAATAAATAAATAAATAAATCTTTAAAAAAACAAAACCTGTGATTTCACAGATGTAGTGTTAAGAGGGAGGCAAAGTGGATATTGCCATGAAAGTAAAGAAAGTGTTAGTTACTCAGTTGCCTCTGACTCTTTGAGACCCCAAGGAGAGAGGAGCCTGCCAGGATCCTGTAGGCAAGAATACTGGAGTGGATTGCCATTCCCTTCTCCATGGGATCTTCCCAACCCAGGGATCAAATCTGGGTCTCCTGCATTGCAGGCAGATTCTTTACTGTCTGACAGCCAGGTGATGCTCAAGGAATGTATGGGTTTATTTCATTAGGCGTAATGTATTCTCAGCAGAGCCTGGTCTGCGTGCATAATGTGATTCTTGGGGTGCCACAGCAGATACTCGCTGTTAGAGGAAGGTAATTGCATTACCCTGCCACTTTCAGATTCATTAAGGAGAATCTCAGGGCTCACCCATCAGTTTTCAGTCCTGCTCACATTCAGAACCATTTCCCTGCGGTCACCTTTCCATCAGGCCGTGTATCTCATTGGCCCTGCCTGACAGTCCTCTCCGAAATGCTTCTTAGCAAGTGCCTACACCTGTCCTGTATGTGGTTGCAGAATTGCTTGGCAAAAGAAGAAAAACTCAGAGGACAGCAACACTGTCTTGATCATCTCCAAATTGAGATGTGCCCATGATTGATGATTTTAGGTGGTTCGTGGATAAACATCTACACATTTTAATTGTTATGTGTTTATGTTAATGTCGACTAGAAGAAAATAGCAGATAAAACCTGTGATTTCGGGCTTCCCCTGGTGGTCCAGTGGGTAAGGACACCGCCTTGCAGTGCAAGGGGCGCCGGTTCGATCCCTGGCCTGGGAAGATCCCACGTGCCACGGAGCGGCTAGACCAATGTGTCCTATCACCCAGCTGGAGCTCTGGAGTGCATGCACCCAGAGCCGGCATTCTGCAACGACAGACGCCACCGCGATGGGAGGCCCACAGGAGCCAAAGAACAAAGACGGATAAAAATAGAGAAATAAAAGACCAATAGAAGTGGCCCGCCCGCTCCCCTCCCTCAACCCGACCCCAACCCAAAATAAATAAATAAATAAATCTTTAAAAAAACAAAACCTGTGATTTCACAGATGTAGTGTTAAGAGGGAGGCAAAGTGGATATTGCCATGAAAGTAAAGAAAGTGTTAGTTACTCAGTTGCCTCTGACTCTTTGAGACCCCAAGGAGAGAGGAGCCTGCCAGGATCCTGTAGGCAAGAATACTGGAGTGGATTGCCATTCCCTTCTCCATGGGATCTTCCCAACCCAGGGATCAAATCTGGGTCTCCTGCATTGCAGGCAGACTCTTTACTGTCTGAGCCACCAGCATTGCAATAAGTCAATTTAAAAGAAAATTTAGGATTTCTCCAGTGGTCTAGTGGTTAAGAATCCACCTACCAGTGCAGGGGACATGGATTTGATTCTCGATCCAGGAAGGTCCACATGCTGCCTGGCAGCTAAGCCTGTGTGCCTCAACTACTAAGCCTGTACTCCAGAACCTGCATACCACAACTACTGAATCCCACTCGCCTAGAGCCCATGTTCTATATCAAGAGAAACCACCGCAGTGAGAAGCCTGTATACCACTACTAGAGACTTGCCTCAACTAGAGACAGCTGTGTGCAGCAACAAATACACTGCACAGTCAGATAAATAAATCCTAAAAAAGTTTGATAATAGAATTTGACAGTTATTTGAAGCAAGGACTAAAATAACTGAGATGATATTCTAATAACTAAAATGTGGAAATATCGTGATACAGGACAGTTCCTGATATATAATAGGTGCTTAATCAATATTTTCTGGATGAATATTGAAAAGTGATAGTATCTACTCTTTATCATGTGCTTGTTTTACGCCCAGTTACCAGGGCTGTAAATGTTGCATACCATATGTCCTTTGATTCTGACTTGCAAGATGAGAATTTATCGTCATTTTATAGATGAAGGAACCAAGGCATAGAAAGTAACTTTACACAGCATCACAGTTAGTGGTTGTAGATCTATTCTCTGTCACCAAACCCCACATTTGACCTCTCGACATCCCTGTGTCATAGATACTGTAAGTTAAAATGAAGGTTTTATTTCCAGTTCCACCTGGGTTCCCTGAGGTGGTAAAACTATTCCAACACGTTAAAGGTTAGCTCAGATAGCTCTGTTGTGACAAGTGTGCCGCCAGGACTGTGCCTTTGATACATTTGGCTGGAACTGGCCTGCTTAAACGGCTTGCACTTTGTGAAGTCTTATAAGTCCCCAAAATAAGCCTGAATTCTCATCTCTTCTTCTACCCTCTCAGCAGGAACTTCTGTTCAGCTTCTCTGCCAGTGTTATGCGAATGTCATGTCACAGCTGAAGCAAAAACTTCCAGGGACTTCCATCCTAGGGTGACCCAAATGGAACCATGTCTCACACAGCCTTTGTGCAGTGATGACACTGCTTTGGATAGTGTGACTCAGAGAGAGACTCTGATGGTCACCAAGACATTAACGGGGCACATGTGACGTGATAAGAGTGAAATAATGTTTTTCAAAATAATTGTATTTTTTTTTTTGGTGATTTACATATGAATGTGTAAGTAAATTTAAAAGTGTTTTAAGTTGGTATTTGTATATGTCACTTATATAACTAGACAACTATACCTTTAAGTGGACCAAGAGCTTCTCCCCACCCTTTGCTTTATATTTAGACCGTGTCTATATGGTGCTGAACACAAGGACCTATTAGCCTGGGCAGTATGGATGAACCAAATACTGACTAAGTCTTACAGTCCGAAAAATAAAGCCGCATTACATTCTTGAAAGCTCTTTTCAGTAAATCTTGGGATACCAGTAGCTTCTAATTTAGTGCAAATATAAACTTAAAAAATTGGAGTATAGCTGTTTCACAATGTTGTGTTGGTTTCTGCTTAAAAATAACTGGATGAATATTGGAAAAGTGATAGTTCCTGATATATAATAGGTGCTACTTTCTTTTTTTTCTTTTTGTGCTTGTTTTACGCCCAGTTACCAGGGCTGTAAATGTTGCATACCATATGTCCTTTGATTCTGACTTGCAAGATGAGAATTTATCGTCATTTTATAGATGAAGGAACCAAGGCATAGAAAGTAACTTTACACAGCATCACAGTTAGTGGTTGTAGATCTATTCTCTGTCACCAAACCCCACATTTGACCTCTCGACATCCCTGTGTCATAGATACTGTAAGTTAAAATGAAGGTTTTATTTCCAGTTCCACCTGGGTTCCCTGAGGTGGTAAAACTATTCCAACACGTTAAAGGTTAGCTCAGATAGCTCTGTTGTGACAAGTGTGCCGCCAGGACTGTGCCTTTGATACATTTGGCTGGAACTGGCCTGCTTAAACGGCTTGCACTTTGTGAAGTCTTATAAGTCCCCAAAATAAGCCTGAATTCTCATCTCTTCTTCTACCCTCTCAGCAGGAACTTCTGTTCAGCTTCTCTGCCAGTGTTATGCGAATGTCATGTCACAGCTGAAGCAAAAACTTCCAGGGACTTCCATCCTAGGGTGACCCAAATGGAACCATGTCTCACACAGCCTTTGTGCAGTGATGACACTGCTTTGGATAGTGTGACTCAGAGAGAGACTCTGATGGTCACCAAGACATTAACGGGGCACATGTGACGTGATAAGAGTGAAATAATGTTTTTCAAAATAATTGTATTTTTTTTTTTTGGTGATTTACATATGAATGTGTAAGTAAATTTAAAAGTGTTTTAAGTTGGTATTTGTATATGTCACTTATATAACTAGACAACTATACCTTTAAGGGGACCAAGAGCTTCCCCCCCCCCCCCCCCACCCTTTGCTTTATATTTAGACCGTGTCTATATGGTGCTGAACACAAGGACCTATTAGCCTGGGCAGTATGGATGAACCAAATACTGACTAAGTCTTACAGTCCGAAAAATAAAGCCGCATTACATTCTTGAAAGCTCTTTTCAGTAAATCTTGGGATACCAGTAGCTTCTAATTTAGTGCAAATATAAACTTAAAAAATTGGAGTATAGCTGTTTCACAATGTTGTGTTGGTTTCTGCTATACAACAAACTGAATCAACCATATAAGATTCCACATATAGATTCCATATATAAGGGATGTCAAATTATATTTTTCCTTCTCTGTCTGACTTACTGCACTCAGAATGACTCTCTCTAAATCTATCCATATTGCTGCAAATGGCATTATTTCATTCTTTTAATGGCTAAAAATCCCATTGTACATGTGTACTACATCTTCTTTATCAATGGACATCTGGTTGCTAAAATGAAATATCATCTCACACTGGTCAAAATAGCCATCATCAAAGAAAATTTACGCATAATAAATGCTGGAGAGGTTGTGGAGAAAAGGGAATCCTCCTACACTGTTGGTGGTAATGTAAATTGATAAAGCCACTATGCAAGACAGTATGGAGTTTCCTTAAGAAGCTGAAGATAGAACTACCATATGACCCAATAATGCCATTACGGGACATATGCCCTGAGAAAACCATAAAAAGATATGTACACTCCAGTGTTCACTGTGGTCCTATTTACAATAGCCAGGATTTGAAAGCCACCCAATGTAAACTTAAAGTTTAAGACTGTGCATTCTTTTTGAAAGTCCCCACTCTGCGATCATAGGGCTAAAGAGAAAAGACATTTGGAAGAAGAATACAATATAGAGTTTTCTTAGTTTCATTAAAATTATGAGTTGTTCCTTTACCCCTTTCTGATTTCTTCTGTTGTGGCTCACCAAGACATTAAGAATGTCTTAAGTGATATTTTTAAATATGAACATGAATGTGTAAGTAAATTTAAAAGTGTTTTAAGTTGGTATTTGTATATGTCACTTATATAACTAGACAACTATACCTTTAAGTGGACCAAGAGCTTCTCCCCACCCTTTGCTTTATATTTAGACCGTGTCTATATGGTGCTGAACACAAGGACCTATTAGCCTGGGCAGTATGGATGAACCAAATACTGACTAAGTCTTACAGTCCGAAAAATAAAGCCGCATTACATTCTTGAAAGCTCTTTTCAGTAAATCTTGGGATACCAGTAGCTTCTAATTTAGTGCAAATATAAACTTAAAAAATTGGAGTATAGCTGTTTCACAATGTTGTGTTGGTTTCTGCTATACAACAAACTGAATCAACCATATAAGATTCCACATATAGATTCCATATATAAGGGATGTCAAATTATATTTTTCCTTCTCTGTCTGACTTACTGCACTCAGAATGACTCTCTCTAAATCTATCCATATTGCTGCAAATGGCATTATTTCATTCTTTTTAATGGCTAAAAAAATCCCATTGTACATGTGTACTACATCTTCTTTATCAATGGACATCTGGTTGCTAAAATGAAATATCATCTCACACTGGTCAAAATAGCCATCATCAAAGAAAATTTACGCATAATAAATGCTGGAGAGGTTGTGGAGAAAAGGGAATCCTCCTACACTGTTGGTGGTAATGTAAATTGATAAAGCCACTATGCAAGACAGTATGGAGTTTCCTTAAGAAGCTGAAGATAGAACTACCATATGACCCAATAATGCCATTACGGGACATATGCCCTGAGAAAACCATAAAAAGATATGTACACTCCAGTGTTCACTGTGGTCCTATTTACAATAGCCAGGATTTGAAAGCCACCCAATGTAAACTTAAAGTTTAAGACTGTGCATTCTTTTTGAAAGTCCCCACTCTGCGATCATAGGGCTAAAGAGAAAAGACATTTGGAAGAAGAATACAATATAGAGTTTTCTTAGTTTCATTAAAATTATGAGTTGTTCCTCACATTTCTGATTTCTTCTGTGTGGCTCATTTACTGTCTATGATATTACATAAGTACTAGGGCTTAGAATAATTTCAGAGCTGACTGACAATTCTCAAAAGTTAAAAATGGTTATTTTTCTCTTCATATGCTTTTTTCACTCTAGTTTCAGGGAAGAAAAGGGTCAACCATAGGCAGACAATGAGGATCCTGGGCATTCCATATGTAAAACAAATGCCAATTCCTAACAAAACATCTCTACCTTATCTGGGAAAGCCAATGATTTCATTAGTGCTCATTATGATTGGAAGGAATTTTTGAAAATCTTTTTTTTCCTAGAATTCCTCAAAATGTGACTTATGGACCACAGACTTTAAAATCACCTGAGAGTGTTAAAAGTGTATACATTCTGGGTCTCTACCCTAGACCATGTAAATTAATGTTTTCAAGGGGGACCCCAAAAGATGGACTTTTCAGAAACTGCCTAAGTAATTCATATGAACACTAGACTTTAGTATTGACTTTATTCTACTCTCAGCTGGTAAAGAATCTGCTTGTAATGCTGGAGATCCCTGTTTAATTCCTGGGTTGGGAAGATCCCCTAGAGAAGGGATAGACTCCAGTATTCTTGGGCTTCCCTGGTGGTTTAGATGGTAAAGAATCCACATGCAGTGGTTTGATCCCTGGGTTGGGAAGATCCCCTGGAGAAGGGAAGGGCTACCTACTCCAGTATTCTTGCCTGGAGAATTCCATGGCTCATCCATGAGTAGCAAAGAGTTGAACATGGCTGAGTGACTTTTGCTTTCACATAGAAATTGAGACAACAGAGTCAAACTAGACGATAAATAAGAAATCACCATGTTTAGTTATTCAGAACCACCTAGGTGAGCTGCAGTTTTTTAATTCATTTAACATGCATCTTTCTGCCTCAGCTGTGCCGTTATGTAACTTAATTACTTCTTAGTTTGGTTTGACGGCCTTATTCTATTAGATAAGATGTGTTAATTACTCTGATGGCAATATGTGGTAATAATGGCTCGGTGTTACATTAATAATTTCAAGATCATGAATAATATGCAACACCTCTGTGTCTGAGCCATCATTAATTTGTTTCACCAGTGCTGAAGTGTTTAAAATTCAGTTTCAAGCATGTCTTCTCAGAGGAAAAAAGAACAATACACGTACTGAAAAAGCTATTCTTTATTCTGTTCTTAACTCTGTCCTTGCTACACAATTAGCTGCATATTTTACCTAATTAGTAGGATAAAAATCCAAGTTCATTTTATTTTTTAAAAATACAGGTAAATCAAAACAAAGTCTTTGTTGATAAAAAAGGGGAAGAGTAAGTGAAATAGATTAATAATTCTTATGCAGTTTTATCCCTTACAATGAATCTCAAAGGATAAGATTAATTCTGTAAGTATTTTTTTTTATTAGGCTGAGGTTCTGAGTAAGCTTTAAGTCATGTTTGAGGCTTCTCAGCTGGTGTAGTGGTAGAGAATCTGCTTACCAATGCAGAAGGTACAAGAGAGGCAGGTTCAATCCCTAGGTCAGGAAGATCCCCTGGAGTAGGAAATGGCAACCAACTCCACTATTCTTGCCTGGGAAATTCCATGGACAAAGGAGCCTGGTTGGCTACAGTACATAGGGCACAAAGAGTTGGACATGACTGAGCACATACATACAAAGACATGTTTCCTAAGCTAAAATAAAATCTGCTACTCATGTTCATAATGATTAAGATGCTGATACCTAGGCAGAAAAGAAGGTAATTAGGAGACATCTGTTCTATTTCCTACCCTGCATCCATTTATCTTTTCTGATAATAGCATAGTGATGCAGAATAAGCATTTCTCTTAGTCTGTGTGGGAACAACAATCAACATTCATAGTTTTACAGTCAACTCAGGACTGATTGATCATCAGCATTTTGCATTCTTCTGGGGATTGTGATTGACTTAAAGATGGCATGTGATAGAAACTGGTCCAATCACTGGTCATCCTAAGATTTCTAGAGCAGTTGAGAAAATGTGTACTGAGTACACGATCATCAGCTTGGAGAAACTGACACCCATCTTGCCGCCATGAAAGGCAAGTGTACCATTATGGAAAAACAAAAGGGATGGGCAAATGAGATCAATTCCTTTGATAGAATTTAAGTCCCTGAATCCATTCAAGCCTAAAGTTACCTACTTTTTTTTTAAACAGTATGCAGTCAAAATATTCTATTTTTTTGCTTAAGCCATTGTGAGTTGTATTTCTATCACTGGTAGTAACAGCAAAATGACATGAAAATGTTTAAAACCTTCTGAACTCTCAGAGAGCCAAAGCAATCTGGTGTAAGAACGTTGCTGGAGATATTGCACTCCCTGATTTCAAAGTATGTTATAAAGCTAAAGTAATTAAAATAATATTGCACTGGTTTTATGAACAGAGATATAGATACCCTTGGAACAGAATAGAGAGCCCAAAAGTAAACCATGCATATTCAATCCTAATGTTCAACAAAGGTGCCTAGTGGAGAAAGTATACTTTCTTCATTTAGTAGTATTGAGAAAATTGGTTCCTTATTTTATATCATACACAAAAATGAACTCACATGGTTTAGAGGCTTAAGACCTGAAACTATAAAACTTTTAGAATATGGATATGGCACAAAAAGCATGAGCAACCCAAGCAGAAAGTAGGACTTTGTCTATTTTAGCATGACCAGAGAACTAAGTTTGGTGTCAGAGCAGTCTTGCATCAACATCGTGAGGGATGATGAGAGACTGGTGAGAAAAACGTTATTGTTAGATACACTGAGGGACTGAAATTACTCCTATATCTTCTCTACCCATTATGAGCTTTCTCCCAGTGCTTCTGAAAATTTAATGCTGAGAAGTACCTGCGTAGTTTGTGAAATATAGGTATTCCCAGGCTCCTCGGCCGAGAGACTCAGACTTAGTAGGTCCATGGCTGGGCCCATGAATTTGAGTTTATGAAGTGGTCCATAGATTCTGATGGTCAGTTTTAGGAGTCACTGCCGTGCATTCCACTGGTAGTTCAAGACCACCGGACAAGACACCTCTGTGGCCAGAACCTATCATGATCAAGTTAGACAACCCTGATGAACTCTCTCAATAGAGCATGAAGTCTTTGAAGGTGGAGCCCATGGTATGCTTGCTTACCATTGTAGCCCCGACACTGAGTCTGGTGGTTGACACATAGTAAGCAGTCAGTAGTATTTTAGCACAGTGTCCCACTTTGCAGTGTGGCAGTTCCAGCTCTGTAGGTACATGTGCAGAACAGGAGCATTGCAATTTGCAATGTAATGTGTAACCTCCAGCCCCTAAATACTGAGAGTGGGTTAATTTCATCAATTTGTAATTATTTCCCACAGTAGATTATTAATAGATCATCTTTAATTATACATAAAAATAAAAGAACATGGAAGAATGTACCATTTACTGATGAAGGATTTGCATTTTGGAGTACTTTGAGCACTTTTCTGGGACTCTCCTTTGAGAATCACTAGTCTAGGTTAGTGATCAGTGTGATAAATTGAGTCTCAACTATGAAACTGATTATCACCTACCATAATCCCTGTTGGTAACCAAGCATTTATGTCACCTTTTTCTTACCCTCAGGCTATGTTGTGGGCAAAATAGCCATTTTTTCTGGATTCTAACATAAGGATGAATTCTTCTTTGGTTTCTCAGCCTAAGTCCATTTAGTTTCTTCTTTGGACTTTGTGTGACTGCCATTTTGACAGTTTTTGAAAGTGACTAAAATCCTCTTTATTTGACATTCCTTATCTCCTAGATAACCACTGTCTCGGCATGGCTGCATTCTGCCTTATTCTTTCTTTCTGTCACTAATAGACTTTCTTTTCTTGCAGACACATCGTGAATACAGCTTAGAACAATGAGAATTGTCTGCTATCTAGGCCTCACAGTGCACACAAAGCTTTAAGTAACTAGACGTGTATTACTTTACCTGCAGCACAGTTTTTCAGTCTGTCCTATACCTGTGAATAGATCTGATAGGAGTTACACCTGTACCTGCAAGTTTTAGGGTGCTTCACTCCCAGTTTATAATCATGTCCTCATGTGAAATAATGTGTAAGGTCTCACTACTGTTAAAATAAGTGCTATGTTTAGGGATTCATGATATTAGCTAGATTAATCTATTTATTTGCTTCTCCACATTAGTGACAAACAAGTTCTGTGTGACTTTTGTTTTTTTACCTGCTTCCAAAGTCTGTCTCTCCTCATGGGTTGAAATGTGGGAATGCTTTAAAGAGAAATGGTCCTAGGAGCCTCTGTCTCTACACTGGCCACCCTCTGTAACCAAAAAGGACCCCAGACTCCTGCTGGCATTTCCTGAGCAGCCTGAGAGTCAATGTGTTTATTTAATTTCCACCTACAAAGCTATCTGATGATTGCGTTTCCCAGCAGTGAACAGTCCATTGAACTTTCAAAGCATTCACCCAAAAGACTACTTTTGTGTATTGTCTGTTATATAACTGCATTTATAGATCAGATCTCTTCCCTTTGACTGCTTCGATAAAAAATGATGGTGATTATGCTAGACTCACACACACATACACAAACACTCACACTCATGCATGCACAGTTCTTTTTAGGTCTCCCATTACTGTGGTCCAGACTTCCTGCACCTCCTGTTGAGATGTCTCTGGTAGACTCCTCCAACCTCTTTGGTCCCAGGTGAACCTCTCTCCGAGCAGTGGGAGTCATTGGCCCCTGCCCTGACTCCTTGCTCAGGATATGGTCTCAGCCCTTCGTCAGCATTCCAAGATCTCTCATGCCCTCTGTTTCTGGCTCCTCATGTTCCTTCCCCACATCCTCTTCCTCCCATCTTAGACTCCATGCTACAGCCATACCGAATTACCTGTTGTGTGCTCTCCCGCTTCTGGGCCCTCGAATAAACTCTCCACTTCGACTGAAATACTGTCCTCTCCGTCATTTCTCGTTCTGTCAGCCTAGCTCCTTGTTCTCCTTCAAGTCTCACCTTGAACACGAATGCCTTCAGGAGACCTTCACAGGCAGCACACCCTGAGGAAGCTCCTTGCTTGGAAGTTCCCAGAGCCCCAAGTCCTTTCCTGTGAAAACTTTGGCATGCTGTGTCATAGCAATCTCTTGACTTGCCTATTTCTCCCTGCCTCCACTGAGAAGACCATGAACTTAGCAACTGGGGCTTGTTCACTGACAAAGCTCCAATATCAAGAACAGGTTTGACATATAGTAGACACTCAATAAATGCTTATTTTTAAAAAGATTTTTTGTTGATGTGGACCATTTTTTAAAAAGTGTTTATTGAATTTGTTACACTATTGTTTCTGTTTTATGTTTTTTTTGTTTTTGTTTTTTGTTTTTACCCCATCATTAGACATGTGGGATCTTAGTTCCTTGATCAGGGATTGAACTCAGCTCCTACACTGAAAGGTGAAATCTTAACCACTGGACCACCATAGATATCCCTAAATGCTTGTTTAATAACAGAAGAATGATTGCGTTTCCCAGCAGTGAACAGTCCATTGAACTTTCAAAGCATTCACCCAAAAGACTACTTTTGTGTATTGTCTGTTATATAACTGCATTTATAGATCAGATCTCTTCCCTTTGACTGCTTCGATAAAAAATGATGGTGATTATGCTAGACTCACACACACATACACAAACACTCACACTCATGCATGCACAGTTCTTTTTAGGTCTCCCATTACTGTGGTCCAGACTTCCTGCACCTCCTGTTGAGATGTCTCTGGTAGACTCCTCCAACCTCTTTGGTCCCAGGTGAACCTCTCTCCGAGCAGTGGGAGTCATTGGCCCCTGCCCTGACTCCTTGCTCAGGATATGGTCTCAGCCCTTCGTCAGCATTCCAAGATCTCTCATGCCCTCTGTTTCTGGCTCCTCATGTTCCTTCCCCACATCCTCTTCCTCCCATCTTAGACTCCATGCTACAGCCATACCGAATTACCTGTTGTGTGCTCTCCCGCTTCTGGGCCCTCAAATAAACTCTCCACTTCGACTGAAATACTGTCCTCTCCGTCATTTCTCGTTCTGTCAGCCTAGCTCCTTGTTCTCCTTCAAGTCTCACCTTGAACACGAATGCCTTCAGGAGACCTTCACAGGCAGCACACCCTGAGGAAGCTCCTTGCTTGGAAGTTCCCAGAGCCCCAAGTCCTTTCCTGTGAAAACTTTGGCATGCTGTGTCATAGCAATCTCTTGACTTGCCTATTTCTCCCTGCCTCCACTGAGAAGACCATGAACTTAGCAACTGGGGCTTGTTCACTGACAAAGCTCCAATATCAAGAACAGGTTTGACATATAGTAGACACTCAATAAATGCTTATTTTTAAAAAGATTTTTTGTTGATGTGGACCATTTTTTAAAAAGTGTTTATTGAATTTGTTACACTATTGTTTCTGTTTTATGTTTTTTTTGTTTTTGTTTTTTTTGTTTTTTACCCCATCATTAGACATGTGGGATCTTAGTTCCTTGATCAGGGATTGAACTCAGCTCCTACACTGAAAGGTGAAATCTTAACCACTGGACCACCATAGATATCCCTAAATGCTTGTTTAATAACAGAAGAACTCGTGTAGAAGTTCCATAATATGTGAATGATTTTATGTGTATTCTACTTCATTTTTTAATAAAGAGTTATAAGAGAAATTTATTTAATAATAATAATGAAGGCTTCCCTGATGACTCAGTGGTAAAAAATCCACCTGTCAATGCAGGAGACATGGGTTTGATATCTGGTACAGAAAGATCCCACATGCCACAGAGTAACTAAGCCCATGTACCGCAACTCCTGAGCCTGTGCTCTTATAGAGTCTGAGAGTGGCAACTACTAAATCCATGTGGCACAACTACAGAGGCCCCCGAGCTCTAGAGCCTGTGCTCCATGATAAAATAAAAGCCACTCCAATGAGAAGCCCATGTACTGCTACTAGAGAAAAGCCCACAGAACAACAAAGACCCATTCAGCACAGCCAAAAATAAAAATTGACTAATTAATTAAATTCAGTAATAATAATAATGAAACAATTTTTTTGATTTGGTTATTTTAATGATATGCTTAAACATCCTAAGGCCATCCGCAAAGACCATTGTATTTTATAAAATGTTTTTCAGTTGTTAAAAGAAAGATACTAAGCGGTACAGATATGTGACTATTCTATCCCATTAGTTACCATGGGATACCTTCTTTGAAAAACATCTTCTCTAAGATAGATGCCCACATCTATGATAATAAAGTCTCTAGAGTGAACTGACTTTGAGAGAATAACAGTAAATGTAGAATATCAGAGATGAGGGACATTAGAGACTGGAAGGAGAAAACTAAAAAATAATTCTTTCATAGAAGAGAAAATGCATCTATCTATACTGTCACTTTTTTTTTTTAACACTTACGGTCTTTTCTACTAAGTATACTAATTTGTAATGAGTTGAGATATTTTGTCATCTAGCTTATCCAACTTTATTCCATGTGTGTGATTCAAAATATTCAAGTTGAAATGGAGACACTTGTGTCACAGACCACATTGAACCTCATAACTAATTGTGCTTCCTGGAGAAGCCCCGTTCTTGATCAAAACTTTTGTCACAGACTTTTACCTACTTTGAAAGGTGAAATCTTAACCACTGGACCACCATAGATATCCCTAAATGCTTGTTTAATAACAGAAGAACTCGTGTAGAAGTTCCATAATATGTGAATGATTTTATGTGTATTCTACTTCATTTTTTAATAAAGAGTTATAAGAGAAATTTATTTAATAATAATAATGAAGGCTTCCCTGATGACTCAGTGGTAAAAAATCCACCTGTCAATGCAGGAGACATGGGTTTGATATCTGGTACAGAAAGATCCCACATGCCACAGAGTAACTAAGCCCATGTACCGCAACTCCTGAGCCTGTGCTCTTATAGAGTCTGAGAGTGGCAACTACTAAATCCATGTGGCACAACTACAGAGGCCCCCGAGCTCTAGAGCCTGTGCTCCATGATAAAATAAAAGCCACTCCAATGAGAAGCCCATGTACTGCTACTAGAGAAAAGCCCACAGAACAACAAAGACCCATTCAGCACAGCCAAAAATAAAAATTGACTAATTAATTAAATTCAGTAATAATAATAATGAAACAATTTTTTTGATTTGGTTATTTTAATGATATGCTTAAACATCCTAAGGCCATCCGCAAAGACCATTGTATTTTATAAAATGTTTTTCAGTTGTTAAAAGAAAGATACTAAGCGGTACAGATATGTGACTATTCTATCCCATTAGTTACCATGGGATACCTTCTTTGAAAAACATCTTCTCTAAGATAGATGCCCACATCTATGATAATAAAGTCTCTAGAGTGAACTGACTTTGAGAGAATAACAGTAAATGTAGAATATCAGAGATGAGGGACATTAGAGACTGGAAGGAGAAAACTAAAAAATAATTCTTTCATAGAAGAGAAAATGCATCTATCTATACTGTCACTTTTTTTTTTTAACACTTACGGTCTTTTCTACTAAGTATACTAATTTGTAATGAGTTGAGATATTTTGTCATCTAGCTTATCCAACTTTATTCCATGTGTGTGATTCAAAATATTCAAGTTGAAATGGAGACACTTGTGTCACAGACCACATTGAACCTCATAACTAATTGTGCTTCCTGGAGAACAGTACCTCCATTGTTCTTGACTCTAAATGATGCCAAAGAGATTTTGATGGGTGTTTCTAAGCCAGACTTTTACCTACTTTGAAAATCAGTTTGGGGTAGGGGGTGCTTCCCTGGTGGTCCAGTGGGTAAAGACACTGCCTTGCAGTGCAAGGGGTGCCGGTTCGATCCCTGGCCTGGGGAGATCTCACGTGCTGCAGAGCAGCTGGACTGATGTGTCCAACTATGGAGTGCATGTGCCCAGAACCTGTGCTCTGCAACAAGAGAGGCCACTGTGATGGGAGACGCACACAGGCTAAAGAACAAAGATGAAAATAAGTGAAAGACCAATACAGCAAAAAAAAAAAAAAAAAAAAAGAAAATCAGTTTGGATTCACTCAAAAAAAGAAAGACAATCCAGTTGTCTTCATATGTCTTCAAACCCTAATTCTTTGTCTTTTGGAGAATACATTATCCCAGGAAAGAATTTCAGAAAACAAATTTTAATAAAACGTTTAAAAAAATTTAACTTCAAAAAATGGCATAGGGCTTCCCTGGTGGTTCAGTGGGTAAAGAGTCAGCCTTGCAGTGCAAGGGCACTGGTTCGATCCCTGGCCCAGGAAGATCCCACTTGCCTCGAAGCAGCTGGATTGGTGTGTCCAACGAGCAAGTGCTCTGAGCGCATGTCGCAGAGCTGGTGCTCAGCAATGAGAGAGGCCACTGTGATGGGAGACGCACACAGGCTAAAGAACAAAGATGAAAATAAGTGAAAGACCAATACAGCAAAAAAAAAAAAAAAAAAAAAAGAAAATCAGTTTGGATTCACTCAAAAAAAGAAAGACAATCCAGTTGTCTTCATATGTCTTCAAACCCTAATTCTTTGTCTTTTGGAGAATACATTATCCCAGGAAAGAATTTCAGAAAACAAATTTTAATAAAACGTTTAAAAAAATTTAACTTCAAAAAATGGCATAGGGCTTCCCTGGTGGTTCAGTGGGTAAAGAGTCAGCCTTGCAGTGCAAGGGCACTGGTTCGATCCCTGGCCCAGGAAGATCCCACTTGCCTCGAAGCAGCTGGATTGGTGTGTCCAATTACGAGCAAGTGCTCTGGAGCGCATGTGCGCAGAGCTGGTGCTCAGCAATGAGAGAGGCCACTGCAATGGGAGGCCCACACAGGCCAAAGAATGAAGATGGATGAAAATAAATAAATTTTAAAAAGCCAAAACAATAAGAGGCCAAAGTTAAAAAAAAAAAAAGGTAAAAGTGAATTTATTTACAAAATAGAGCCGCAGACATAAAAAACAAATTTATGGTTACTAGGGAGAAAAGGGGTGTGTGAGAGAGATATTGAGAGATTGAGATTGACACATACACACTACTAAATATAAAGTAGATGACTAATAAGCACCTGCTGTATACCATAGGGAACTCTATTCAACGTTATTCACTTTGCTGTACAGCAAGAAACTAATACATTGTAAATCAATTATACACCAATGAAGTTTTTTTTAAAAAATTTAAGTAAATGGATTCTATAAAAAAGATAAACTGTACTTATATTCAAAAGCTTTCTTGCTCCCATATTATATCGTTATAGTCAGCCATGACATTTTTGGTGTTTAGGGTATGATTAAATCCAATGTTAAGAGAATGTTTTGAAGTACAGGAGTTTTGAGGGAAACACAGCATAATAAAGTGAGGGAATGCAACCATCCATTCTGAACTTATTCATGGAAATGAAAATATTTAGAGCAGGAAGCTTGGTGGCAGCTTTGTCAGTGGTGGGGATCTGCCTCTGGGTCCATGCATGATAATGTTTCCTCAGACACAAGTTTCTAAACCATGTAACATGGGGGACCTGCCCCTAAGAGCACAGGTTGTAGTGATTTATGGAATTTGGAAGTTGTTTCCAGTTGAGCTCTTCTCCTTGGTCTGAGAAATGTGTATCTACTTGCTTGGAAATTTTGATATTTCTCCAAAGATACTCCTCTACTCACCTGTGTGTCTTTCTGCATGCTCCTCCAGGTATAGCATTGGCTCTCTCTTCACTTTTACCTTTCTTGGATAGCTTTGTTGGACTTCCCTGTCTCTTTCACATTAGAATTCACAAACCCTTTTTTTGTGTTTCTGTCTTATCCGCTATGGAGTTGTGTATAGTTCTCGGTAGTGTGCCTCAGCTGAAAAAATCCTGCTTGCCAGTGCAGGAGAGGCAAGAGATGCCTCGTGCAGAGAAGATCCCCTGGAGAAGGAAATTGCAGACCACTCCCATATTCTTGCCTGGGAAATCGCATGGACAGAGGAGCCTGGTGGGCTATAGTCCATGGTGTTGCAAAGAATCGGACACAATTGACCACACATGCACACACAATTGCCAAATATATTTTGAAACAAGTCTTTTGGTGTTTTCAATATATACCTTAGTCTCTCTTTCTGTTACCTCTGTTAACAGCTAATCAGTTAACAGTTTCTTGAGTTTCTTTCCCTAAAACAAATTTCGCATATTGCTGATGCACGTGAAACTAAGCATAAAAGATCATATTTTATGCACTCTTTTCCTCCCTGTTTTTCACTTACTCAGTTTTGGGTATTCTTCTATGTACATATGCAGGCATGCCTCGTTCTTTTAAACAGCTGCTGAGTAAATTCTGTTTTATGGATGTTTTATAAATTATAATTACCCAGGCGCTCCTCGTTATGAACACTTTGATTGTTTGCAGCTTCCTGTCTTTACAAATACAGCGGTGAAAATCCCAAGTGAACTTCTGCAAGTATGTTTTCAGGATGCATCCCAAACGGTGAGATTTCAAGGTCAGAGGACATTTGCCTGTTTAATATTGGTGGATTAACTCTACAGAAAATTAGTCTCACACTTTATCAGCATAGCACTGTCTGTAAAAATTAGTTTACTTTTCCCTCTCCCCACCTAGAAGGTGAGAAAATTGAGTGTAGGATGCTGTTTTTTATTTCTTGATCCCTGAAGCACCTAGGCCAGCATTCAGTAAATATTTGCAGAAGGAAGAAATGACAAATAAAATGTTCTACTCATATTTTAGCCTGTGTTAATACCATCAGAGTTATGCCAGTGGTAATATTAAAGTCTTGCTAATGTGACAGTCAGGCAAGTTTGATAATTCATGGAAAGATGTGCCTGTGGTTGTGAATTCACCAGGCAAGCACATACTATGTCCGCATTCATCTTACTTACAGACTCAGAAAGAGGAAGAAAGGATAGTTCCAGGATCCGTCTATGTCCTGTCTCTTTAAGGGGGAACCATCCCCTGGGACCAGCAGACCTGCAGACTGGTGACTTGAGTGTGTGGATGGGATCTAGACAGGACAGGAGAATCCTCTGTTCTTTGCCCCAGGCAGGGAGTGTGTAATCCTGCCAGACTAAGTGCTGAAATGTCATTTTCTTCCTGTCATTTCTCATGTGCATCCCGTGGTGCATGTGAAAACTGTCTGTGTTTCCTCAGGGCCTAACAGATCAACTCTAAACTCTCCAGACTGACCAGCAAAGGCTCTCCCTCATCCGGCCTCTAGTGTGTATGCTGCTACTCCCAGCTACTGCGGTCAGCTGGAGATCAACTGTGGTCTTTGCTGGCCTCGTTTTCAGGATCATTCTGTCTTGTTTCATTGTGAAAAACATTTTCGTCTTCCTGAGTTCTATATCTGGGAGATCCTTTGCTATTGTTACTGTTTTTTTTTTTTTTTTTTTTTCTTTTTCTTTAACTAGCATCTGACTTCTCATTGTCTGATTCCTGGATGCCAATCATTCTTAGTTCAGATTGGTTGCCATAGTGGTTTTAATCTGCACCCAGGTTTTAAGTGAATGAGCTGTGAATATGCCACTCTTCTATATTTCAGCCTGGATATTCAGAAAAGTTTTATCAGACCTGCCCTGCTTTCCAAAGCACATTTCCTTGAAGTATTGTGTATATCCCACAAGGTTGACTCCCCTGGGGGGAAGTGAGGTGAATCTAAGAGTTATTTACGTTTTCTGTGTGTTCATCAAGCTAATGCCCATTTGGCAGATCAGCCCTGACTGGTTCAGTGCAGGTGTAATGAATGTCTTAGGTTACCCTGTGACTTTGAACTTTAATTTTATTAGCTTGGTTCACTTAAAGAGCACCTCTGTGACACTGTAATCTTTAGTATGCCTTCTCTCTGCAGACTGATAGGATTTATGGCCCCAGGGTTGGAAAAGCATAAAGATGAAATGGTCCTCCTGAGAGGTTTGTCTTTTCAGGTTAGTGTTAATGCAGAAGCCGTATTTACCCACTAGATCCCAGGACCATAAAAAGTAAATCCACAGCAGAGTGCTAAAAGATGACTCTTGTTCAGAACCATTGCAGCATCTAAAACTGACACTGCAATCAATGAAAACATTTTATTGGCCCTCTTGGGTTTTACTACAGAAAATCACAAAGCTCTCTTATGCACCAAAAGCAAGAACAGATTTTGTTGGTGGCCCTGAATCAATCTGTTAGATATATTTGGAGGAATGTGGATATTAGTGAAGTTGGAAAGAAATTTTCAGGTGGTGCCAAGAAATAAGCTTCTACAAGTAAACAATCAATCAAATAAACAAACACAGAGACAGAAGTATTTGCATAGGTCTCACAAGTTGGCAAAATACTTCTGCATATATCGTATGTTCAGTCCACCAACCTAGGAAGGGCCAGGTGTAGTGTATAATCATTCTGTCTTAGAGACGAGGGCATTTGAAGTCCAGAGAAGTTGAATGATGTGAGGTTGAAATTTTCATGAGTGGGTATGGTGTCCCTCCTGTGTGTTATACTCCGGGATTTAAAACTATCAGCAAAGCCATATTTACATCTATTCTAAATCCACCCCCCGCCCAACTTCTGCAGAAGTAGGCTGAACATCTGGACTGAAAAGTAAAGTCACCATTTGTAGAATATTTGTCTTATTAGAGTAATATAAACAATCCACACAGTTCAATCATTTATTAAAAAAAAAAGACATCTACAGCTGGATTTATCTGCATTCTAAAACATTCTGATTCCTACAGCATTGTGCATTCATCCCTTCATTTATTCATTTAAAATTTACCAGGCATTGTGCTGTAGTAACTACACCAAATCAATGATGTATCATCCCTGCTCCTAAGAAGAAAATAACAATATTAGTGTTTACTGATGCTAGCTTATGATATTCTGGTCAATGTGCTAATCACTTAAAATACTTTGTCGTGTTTATTTCTAACAGCCCTTAAAATCTTATTGGTTTTTCCAGTGGCTTAGCAATAAAGAATCCACCTGCAACACAGGAGCAACAGGAAACTCGGGTTTGATCCCTGAATTGAAAAGATCCCCGGAGGAAGGTACAGCAAGCCACTCCAGTATTCTTGTCTGGAGAGTCCCATGGACAGAGGAGCCTAGTGGGCTACAGTTCATAGGGTGGCAAAGAGTTGGACATGCCTGAAGAGACTTAGCACACAGGCATAAAACTTATTCCTATTTTTCTGGTGAGGTAATCGAAGCTCACATCCCCAGTAAGTAGTAAGAGGCAGACCTGGACTCCATTCAGGGCCTGGCATGATCAAGAAGCCCACGCTTTTTACCTCTCTGTGACTCTGTCTCCATGTTCTGCTTCTTGGCTCATGATCTGGGATAGACAGACACAGGAACAGAAAACTGAGGGAAGTTCAATAACAAGGACAAGAATGAGGTGGTGTTGGAATCCAAAGTGAGGAAAATTAGAGAGGATTTGTCTTGGTAGATGAGACTTAACTGGGGTATTAAAATAGCCAGAGAACTTTTCTATGCAGAGATGAATGAAAGGCATTCGATGAAGAAAGGAAAACAGAGAGAAAAGCCTGAAATTATATCTAAGGATTTCACCTTTGGATACTGCATGAAGAGGCTTCACTGTCTGTAAAATGAATAATGCAGAGAGCATATTCGTTGGTTACCACAAGTTTATTGAATTCTCATGGAGTTCCTGGGACTGTTTCAGTTGCTTGAGGTATTGATTATAACACTGTCATGGTCTTGCCATTACTATTCCTTAAAACTAGAAAGAGCACCTCAAACCTTTACAGTAATCAGACCACAGAGGAAAGCACCATCGCTGGACAAGTTGTTTCAGTAACACATACAGAAGAATCCGGGAACTGATGAATTTCTATGCATTGGTCTTTATCAGCCCTCTACAATGGGATGATTGCTACTTAAATATGCAAGAAGAATTCACATTCTCCTCTAATTCACACAGAAGATTGTAGCAGAGGTTGGAAAGCAGGGAATGTATAATTACCCAAAAGCAGCATGAATGAGAGTTGTCAGTTGTCAAACCATCAATTATCCTAGAGATGGAATATATCCTTCCAGCCATGGAGGGTCTGTCCGTTTCTCTACAGACGTGAAGACTTTGAGGTCTCTTGATTGAAGGTACGATGTTCCTGTCACTCATCAATAATGATATCATACCATTAGGAGTCTGAGAATCCTATGTCATTAAGAGTCTGAGAGTATCCTAACTGCATCCTAGGGGTACTCTCTATCCTGAAGGAGCAATAGGCAAGTCCCAGAGCTTACTGGAAGAAAGAAGAAGAATGCTTTGAGTGTGCTTATTTATAAGAATGCTTTGGTGTAGTTGAAGTCAGCCTTCATTTTCAAAGTGAATTTTTCTTGCCTCGTATGTTCTAGCAAGAAAGCTCCTCTATGACTTTTGGGGTTAAAGAATAAATCCTATGCTCAGAGCACATGTAATCGTGACCTTTTAACTACCAAGATAGAAGATCCCAGAGATTCTTAGGGAAAGCCCATATATATTAAACAAGTAAAGGAGATGGCCTTTTGATATAAGACAGCAAACTAAATACACAGATTATTTTTCCCTCTCTGATCCCTATTAAACACCCCTAACATGACAACAGAAGAACAAAAGGTCATAAAAGTACCAGGACAAAGAGAATGGTCCAGAAGATGGCACCAGATGAGAAACATCAACAGTGTGTTGGAAGCTAGAAGATAAAGACAAGAGATAACTGACATAGTAGAGAAGAGGAGGCTGAAGTGACATGGAGGGAAAGACACGAAGAGGCTGAGTCTGTGATCTTGGCAAGGTCCCGGGGGCCTGAGGATTCTGGGTCGCTGAGGATATCCCGAAGGCCACAGGCATACCACCCCGAACACACCGATCTCATCTAATCTCAGAAACTAAGTAGGGTTGAGCCTGATTAGTACTTGGATGGGAGGATATCCCAAGGAAAGGATGGAAACAGAGGCATCCTGTGAAAGCCTGTGTGGAGTTAGACTACCCAATAAATCAGCCACCTTGTGTAGCCTATTAGCCCACTCTCCTCATTCAGTAAGAACAGGCAGAGTTTTCTTCAGATAAATGGATCAAAGGAGCTTTGGACTAACACCACACAGTAGAGGTAAACCATCCAGTGGTGGGCAATGCTGAAATACGATGTTGAAAATAGGAAGCTAAGTTACAGTCTACTCATTGACTCATAAAACTCTTAATTTATGCCCTATGCATATCTTTCAGAATTCTGAACTGGGCAAGAAATTGGAGGATTCCTTTCTAATATGCCTAATAAGCAGTGGGGAACACTAAAATCCTAACACTGGAGATTCCTCAAAGAAAGGGCCATATCTCTGTTTGCTCAGGTTACTGTAAAACCTATAAGCAAAGATGTTATAACACTATTTGCCCTTTTTTCCTAACTAACACACTTTTTAAAAGTAATTGCCTTATGTACTTTAGGACATCCAGGATAAGGTCATTAATATTAGAACATTTCCATGATCTATTGCATAGTGCTGGAATTACTAAGCAATTGTGCTGAAGAATCATCTATCTACAAGTTCCCCAGTCCAAAGATCTTGGAAAATAATTGATGTTCGCCACTGTAATGTAGCTTTTCTTCTGTGCTTCTCTTTTGTTCTACACGTAGTCCTGGTGTATCATTTAGAGATTGCCATACTAATGCTGCAAAGAAGCTACACTAAATCTCAATGTCTTCAAAATATAAGACTTTATGTAGGGTAAGAGTATGGTTTTTCTGATGTGGGCAAGGTTCACTCATCTCATGTCTGTGTGGTCAGCTGTGGTGACCTGACGGCTTTGCATTTCATGCCTGCATTCTCTCTGTGAGTGTCTGGGTGTCTAGGGGGTCAGTGGGATGCTTGATAGCTTCCTTTTGTTTGGGCTGGGATGAGTGGGGGCATCTCAGTTCTGCCTCAGGTTTTTTCTCCTGCAGTCTTGTCTGGAGGTGTTCATGGTGGAGGAGCAAGAGGGAAATGCCTCAGTGTGCACGGAATGGTCACACCTCTGCTCACCTCATGTATGCTAATGTTCCAGTAGCCCAAGCATCCCATGGCCGAGCCCAAACTCAAGACGGGAAGAACTGGGCCTGTCAGTGCCATCAGTCTGCCATATCTGACTCCATCTTGTCCTTCCATCTCTCTTTTTTCATATGGACTTCACCCTGAAATTTAGGGAGTATCAGTTTGAGGGGTTATCTTCATCTAACAGTTTTCTATTGGCTTAAGAGATGTCTATCTGTATGCTTTTTATCAGTTTATTGAAATATACAAGTCAGCATGAAGCCATAATATATTTTTCTTAGAAAGTCACTGACATACAAAGGACATTGGAAACTAGTTTAGATGCCAACTTTTTCTGTTCTTTGAAGTGTGGTTATAAAGAGTTTATCCAAAGTGGGACTGAATTTACAAATCCCCTCTCAGAATTGAAGCGTTAGAGTCACTTTGGAGCTTCCTCTTATTTCTCCTCTAAGTCCAAACTCTTGGACCACACTTAGGGTGATGTGTGGTACAGGAGACATCTCAGCACTTGGTTTCAGGGCTCACGCTGGGTGACCCTGACAAATCTCTTGACTCTGTTTCCTGTTCTGGGGAAGTATTAATATTAGAACATTTCCATGATCTATTGCATAGTGCTGGAATTACTAAGCAATTGTGCTGAAGAATCATCTATCTACAAGTTCCCCAGTCCAAAGATCTTGGAAAATAATTGATGTTCGCCACTGTAATGTAGCTTTTCTTCTGTGCTTCTCTTTTGTTCTACACGTAGTCCTGGTGTATCATTTAGAGATTGCCATACTAATGCTGCAAAGAAGCTACACTAAATCTCAATGTCTTCAAAATATAAGACTTTATGTAGGGTAAGAGTATGGTTTTTCTGATGTGGGCAAGGTTCACTCATCTCATGTCTGTGTGGTCAGCTGTGGTGACCTGACGGCTTTGCATTTCATGCCTGCATTCTCTCTGTGAGTGTCTGGGTGTCTAGGGGGTCAGTGGGATGCTTGATAGCTTCCTTTTGTTTGGGCTGGGATGAGTGGGGGCATCTCAGTTCTGCCTCAGGTTTTTTCTCCTGCAGTCTTGTCTGGAGGTGTTCATGGTGGAGGAGCAAGAGGGAAATGCCTCAGTGTGCACGGAATGGTCACACCTCTGCTCACCTCATGTATGCTAATGTTCCAGTAGCCCAAGCATCCCATGGCCGAGCCCAAACTCAAGACGGGAAGAACTGGGCCTGTCAGTGCCATCAGTCTGCCATATCTGACTCCATCTTGTCCTTCCATCTCTTTTTTCATATGGACTTCACCCTGAAATTTAGGGAGTATCAGTTTGAGGGGTTATCTTCATCTAACAGTTTTCTATTGGCTTAAGAGATGTCTATCTGTATGCTTTTTATCAGTTTATTGAAATATACAAGTCAGCATGAAGCCATAATATATTTTTCTTAGAAAGTCACTGACATACAAAGGACATTGGAAACTAGTTTAGATGCCAACTTTTTCTGTTCTTTGAAGTGTGGTTATAAAGAGTTTATCCAAAGTGGGACTGAATTTACAAATCCCCTCTCAGAATTGAAGCGTTAGAGTCACTTTGGAGCTTCCTCTTATTTCTCCTCTAAGTCCAAACTCTTGGACCACACTTAGGGTGATGTGTGGTACAGGAGACATCTCAGCACTTGGTTTCAGGGCTCACGCTGGGTGACCCTGACAAATCTCTTGACTCTGTTTCCTGTTCTGGGGAAGTATGGTGATGATCCTTTGAAAAGAAAAGCTATTTTATAGATTTAATGATTAAAAGACAAATGGATGATGATACATAATCTAAATATTGGGTTGGCTATAAAGTTTGTTTCATTTTCCCCTAAGATGTTACAGGAAACCCAAACTAACTTTTTGGCCAACCCAATATATACAATTTTACCTCTATTAAAATTTTCAGTATTACCATTATAACAAAAACTATTTTATTATGAAATTTCCCCATGACAGCATTAACCACAACAATAATAACTTTCATTTGCTGAGTATGTATCATGTGCGAGGCACATGATAGAATTTTACCTCCTTAACTTTATTTAATCTTAATGGGAATGCTATGAAAATTAATACTATCCCTGTTTTATAGAAGACTGAGTTTGAGAAAGGTCAGATAACTTACCCAGTCTCACACGGTATTGAAGGAAATGTAATGAAAGGAATCTGACAATAAAATTCCAGAACCATTTTCTTAATTATTCTTCCCATGCTGTACATTATGGTAATCTTCTGTAATTATGAATCTTCTGCACTAACCAGAGTGTTTACTCCATAACTAATTCCCATGATGAAGCAGGCTTCATTCAACAGAAGTTTTGATACAATTACGAATCTTTATTAAGCACTTAGTGTTTACATCATAATGCTAAAGATGTTGAAAAAATGTGGTTGATGCTGTGCTGTGCTTAGTTGCTCAGTCAACTTTTTTTTTTTTTTAATTTTGGCCTCTGTTATTGGTTTTTTAATTTTTTTGTTTTCATCCTTCTTTTTTCTTTGGCCTTTGTGGACCTCCCGTCAACTTTTTTTAAAAATGCTTAAAAGGAAGTTTTAGATGCCAAAAACTTTTTCCTTTTGTTCTTTGAAGTGTGGTTATAAAGAGTTTATCCAAAGTGGGACTGAATTTACAAATCCCCTCTCAGAATTGAAGCGTTAGAGTCACTTTGGAGCTTCCTCTTATTTCTCCTCTAAGTCCAAACTCTTGGACCACACTTAGGGTGATGTGTGGTACAGGAGACATCTCAGCACTTGGTTTCAGGGCTCACGCTGGGTGACCCTGACAAATCTCTTGACTCTGTTTCCTGTTCTGGGGAAGTATGGTGATGATCCTTTGAAAAGAAAAGCTATTTTATAGATTTAATGATTAAAAGACAAATGGATGATGATACATAATCTAAATATTGGGTTGGCTATAAAGTTTGTTTCATTTTCCCCTAAGATGTTACAGGAAACCCAAACTAACTTTTTGGCCAACCCAATATATACAATTTTACCTCTATTAAAATTTTCAGTATTACCATTATAACAAAAACTATTTTATTATGAAATTTCCCCATGACAGCATTAACCACAACAATAATAACTTTCATTTGCTGAGTATGTATCATGTGCGAGGCACATGATAGAATTTTACCTCCTTAACTTTATTTAATCTTAATGGGAATGCTATGAAAATTAATACTATCCCTGTTTTATAGAAGACTGAGTTTGAGAAAGGTCAGATAACTTACCCAGTCTCACACGGTATTGAAGGAAATGTAATGAAAGGAATCTGACAATAAAATTCCAGAACCATTTTCTTAATTATTCTTCCCATGCTGTACATTATGGTAATCTTCTGTAATTATGAATCTTCTGCACTAACCAGAGTGTTTACTCCATAACTAATTCCCATGATGAAGCAGGCTTCATTCAACAGAAGTTTTGATACAATTACGAATCTTTATTAAGCACTTAGTGTTTACATCATAATGCTAAAGATGTTGAAAAAATGTGGTTGATGCTGTGCTGTGCTTAGTTGCTCAGTCAACTTTTTTTTTTTTTTAATTTTTGGCCTATTTTATTGGCTTTTTAATTTATTTTCATCCATCTTCATTCTTTGGCCTGTGTGGGCCTCCCAGTGCAGTAGCCTCTCTTGTAGAGAATCGGCTCTGGGCACGCATGCTCCAGAGCACTGGCTCATAATTGGACACATGGGTCCAGCCACACCATGGCACATGGGATCTCTCTGGGCCAGGGATCAAACTAGTGCCCCTTATATTGCAAGGCGGACTCTTTACCCACTGGACCACCAGGGAAGCCCCATGTCAGGATCTTTGTGACCCCATGGACTATAGCCCACCAGGCTCCTCTGTCCATGGGGATCCTCCAGACAAAGAATACTGGAGTGGTCTGCCTTTCCCTCCTCCAGAGGCTCTTCCTAACCTAGAAATGGGATCCAGGTCTCCTTCATGGGTAGAGGGCAATGTAATGATGCCATTGAGAGGACCCTGAAGGGCTCTACCTATGAAAATTACATTTATTTGTTTTTCCAACAATCATTTATTGGAAAACTACTACAAGAGAGGTCTAGACGTTAAGGAAATGAGTGAGGCAGGCCTGGAGCTCTCTGGAGGAACGCACTCTCTAGTGAAGAACACACACACGCACACACAATATGAAGCATGGGAAAGCGCTGAAACAAAGATGTGACTATGTGTGACAGAATTTGGTTCGGATGTGAGGGTGTGAAACAAGGACTCAGTCCAGAGAAGGCTCCATGGAAGTGATGTCATGACAGATGAGAAAAAAAAATCTCCTCAGAAAGGAAATCAATAAATAAATACAAATGTAGGAAAGGCTAGTTGATATAAGCACACCGCGGCAGATGTAGGACAGAAAGGGAAGGTGAGGGTATAGGGGGAAATGAATATTCAGAGGCAAACAGGGTCCAGATCATGAAGGGGCATGCTGAGAAGATGGAGGTGTTTCTTGGAAAATGGTAGCCATTGATTTTTAAGAATATAAAAGTCCATCATGAAGTAAAAGGTGAAATGGTGAAATGCTTCAGTACCCACATCAGATAGGATTTTCCCCCATTTTCTGGTAGGAACAGTGGCAGCATGGAGCGGGGGTGCCTCTTGTCCAGTGCCATCCGTCTAGTGGAAAGGATCTTCCTGTGAGACCACGTGGCATCTCCACACTGACAGAATCCAGGCAGATAGCCTGTCTTGTGCACCAGGCCTTGAAAAAACAGAGCTGTGACAGAATCTGCTTCTGAGATGTTCTAATTCTTCCTGTTCACTGGTGCTGGAAAAGCTTGGGAGCTGATTGAGCACAGCCGCTGACCTCATTCTCTGGCACTTGTAACAGTGGTGTGGGCAGTGAGCAAAGCATGAAAGTGTGTGCAGGCCTGCACCTCAGTCCAAAATTGTGCACAAAGTCTGCTATTGCACTGCTGGGACAGGTTGTGAAAGAATGAGGCAACTGGGAAGCCAAGAAGTGCATCTGCATTTTCATGCTGTGAGTTAGCAAGCAAGCTGTCACTGTGGATTCTGCTAATGCTGTTTTTTGCTTCTGTCAGTCTGAAAATACTTCAGAAGTCTCCCTGTCCCTGGACCCGTGCTTGACTGGTGACCTGGAGGTCATCACTGCTAGGCTCTGCTTACATCCAGGACATCAGTTTAAAGCACTGGAAATTTCACACCCTTTGAAGTTAAAGACATTGCCAGGTTTCGATGGTAGGTACTTAGTAAGACTGTTTCTACGATTTCTTCTAGATGAAAAAGACAAACTATTCTGCAAGAGTTATAATAAAGAAAGTGCTTGTTCACTTGTTATTGATCCACTTTCACTCAGATGCTCCCTTCTTCCCTTCTAAAATGTGCATCACTTACCCTGATATACACGACTCACACATGGACCCACACCCTCTTGCATGTCCCTTATATTTGCAAAAATATGTGGAAGGTTGCCAACATCTGGGGAATTCAAAGTTATGTGCAGATCAAGAAAGGAAAAAAAGTCTGTGTGAGTGGGTGTCAGTATTCATATTATTGGTTATTCATAATGATAACCATTATTGTATATACCACTTTATATTTTGCTTTATTCAGGTAATATTCTTAACCATTTCCCCCAAGTTTTGTTATTGTCTTAGTGACGACTACATAATATTGCATGGTTAATGTGTTATCATTCAGTTGCTTGTCTAATATTGGGTATTTCAAGTATTTGTGATTATAACCCAAGCTGTTATGCACATGTCTGCCTGTTTTGCTGCAGACACACTTCTCCAGGATAAGGACTATGGAGTGGAATTACTGGGGCAAAGGCTATAGCGGAAGTTTAGAGCTTCTAATTGTTTTCATGTTGCTGTCTAAAGAACGTAGTACAAGCTTTTTATGTCATGAGGGGTGTGAACACATCAATTTAACCGGAATTTTCCCAGTAGTATGTTATGATTTTAAGTTTGTTGTTGTTGTTGTGTTATTAATCTAGTAGATGTAAAATGATGCAATGAAGTTGCCTTCATTTGAAATTCCGTGGATGGGAGGAAAATTCAAGAGGAAGGAGACGTGTATGTCTATGGTAATTCATGTTGATGTATAGCAGAAACTACCACAATATTATAAAAGCATTTATCTTCCAATTAAAAATATAATAAAAAAGACAAAAAGAAATTCCATGATTAGTAGGAAGCATACACTTTTCCCCCAGTACTTACTCAATAGTCACAGTTTCTGTTAGGCAAGTTGTTTGTTTATATCTTTTATATATTTGATACCTGTTTATTTCTTGCATGAAGTTTTTGACTAGTTGTGTGCCATATTAGACATCTGTAGGCATGAACAATTTGTTTCCTAGAGAGAGCAATCCTGACCTCCTGATGTAAAGTGAAGGCAGTTGGGGTAGCATGACATTGACTCAGACTTCTTGAGAATATGCAGGCATACTGGGAAACAAACACAGGATGAAAACTCTCTACTTTCAAGTGAGGTTCATGGTTCAGGTATAGAAGTGGAAAATGAGCTGAAAAGGCAGACTTGGATTCCGGTAATTGAAGACCCAAGGGTGCTCTCTGAGATGTATTGGTATGATTCTCCTTGGGAGTTGGGGCGAAGAGTCGCTTAAAACATGTAGACCAATTTCCTGGTGCTTAGGAAAAGAGATGGTAGCATTGTGCTCTGCATTGAAGATAGATCATATCCATGCATTCATCCCTGGGTCTCAAGATGAGAATTGTTCTGGAGGAAGGTTTCGGCATAGCAACAGAAGAGGAGGGAGCCACCTAGATTAGCATCGCGTAGGATCCACAGCATCGTCATCTCTCATTTCTGGAGCACTTCCCCTGGACTAGGTTCTCTACCTAGTACATTAAGTACCTTACCTCATTTATTCCTCTGAAGATCTCAAAAAGCATATGGTAATTCTCATTTTAAAATGACAAACTGGAGGCTTGAGAGTGTATACAGCTAATAACCGCTGATGTCAAAGTCAAATCCAGAGTGTCTCCAAAACCAGTGCACTTCGTGAGCTCTGACAGTGGCTTTACGTGATCTCTTTGCACAAGTATTGTCCAATGGTTACCTTCCTCATTCCCTTCCCACTTCCCCAGCACATTGCATTTCCTCCCTGTGTGCCTGTCCCCTGCGACTCTTGCCCTCCTCCAAATTCTCGGTCACACATTCAATCCCTCAACATCTGTGGAGCGCATTTAGTCTATGGTAATTCATGTTGATGTATAGCAGAAACTACCACAATATTATAAAAGCATTTATCTTCCAATTAAAAATATAATAAAAAGACAAAAGAAATTCCATGATTAGTAGGAAGCATACACTTTTCCCCCAGTACTTACTCAATAGTCACAGTTTCTGTTAGGCAAGTTGTTTGTTTATATCTTTTATATATTTGATACCTGTTTATTTCTTGCATGAAGTTTTTGACTAGTTGTGTGCCATATTAGACATCTGTAGGCATGAACAATTTGTTTCCTAGAGAGAGCAATCCTGACCTCCTGATGTAAAGTGAAGGCAGTTGGGGTAGCATGACATTGACTCAGACTTCTTGAGAATATGCAGGCATACTGGGAAACAAACACAGGATGAAAACTCTCTACTTTCAAGTGAGGTTCATGGTTCAGGTATAGAAGTGGAAAATGAGCTGAAAAGGCAGACTTGGATTCCGGTAATTGAAGACCCAAGGGTGCTCTCTGAGATGTATTGGTATGATTCTCCTTCCCCTCACTTTTCTTAGGGCCTCTGGAGTTGGGGCGAAGAGTCGCTTAAAACATGTAGACCAATTTCCTGGTGCTTAGGAAAAGAGATGGTAGCATTGTGCTCTGCATTGAAGATAGATCATATCCATGCATTCATCCCTGGGTCTCAAGATGAGAATTGTTCTGGAGGAAGGTTTCGGCATAGCAACAGAAGAGGAGGGAGCCACCTAGATTAGCATCGCGTAGGATCCACAGCATCGTCATCTCTCATTTCTGGAGCACTTCCCCTGGACTAGGTTCTCTACCTAGTACATTAAGTACCTTACCTCATTTATTCCTCTGAAGATCTCAAAAAGCATATGGTAATTCTCATTTTAAAATGACAAACTGGAGGCTTGGAGAGTGTATACAGCTAATAACCGCTGATGTCAAAGTCAAATCCAGAGTGTCTCCAAAACCAGTGCACTTCGTGAGCTCTGACAGTGGCTTTACGTGATCTCTTTGCACAAGTATTGTCCAATGGTTACCTTCCCTCATTCCCCTTCCCCACTTCCCCAGCACATTGCATTTCCTCCCTGTGTGCCTGTCCCCTGCGACTCTTGCCCTCCTCCAAATTCTCGGTCACACATTCAATCCCTCAACATCTGTGGAGCGCATTTAGTGAGCCAAGCTTTGTGCAGAGTGATTCTCTATGTTTTTATTTCTAGATAATGCCTGTTATAGTACAGGCAGAAAGTACTGTAAATATATAGTATTGTTAGCTGCAGTCCAGTGCCCTGGAGAACTTCATTAAATGGCATATTTCAGCTGACACTCCCAAAGATGGGAGGTATTTTTGCTTGTTTTTCTTTCTCTCCCCCAACTTCCTCCTTCCTTTCCTCCCACATACTGTGCTAGGTGCTTGAGGTACAGATTAAATGTAGAGTGAGATGAATATAATTAAAACGTGCTTGTGATCCATTGTGAGAATACAATGGATATCTCCTGGGCCTCTGCTGTTGTTGCTGTTCAATCACTAAGTCTTGTCTGACTCTTTATGACTCCATGGACTGCAGCACTCAGGTTTCACTGTCTTTCACTACCTCCCAGACATGTCCTTTGGGAGATGTCCTTCACTAGCTCCCAAATTCATGTCCATTTAGTTAGTGATGCTGTCTAACCATCTCATCCTCTGTTTCCCTCTTCTCCTTCTGCCCTTAATCTTTCCCAGCATCAGGGGCCTTCTAGTTAATGCTTATTCCTCATTGAATAGTTAGTAAGATAATGATTTCACTGATGCATTTTATAAAAATTCCAAACAGTACCAAACTATTGGACAGGAAGGACAGCACTGAAGGTGAAGGGGGCTTTGGTTAATTCTCATCCATTTTTTCTTCCTCTAGAAGCTAGATGGGTGGGATCCTTTGGTCATGCTTACACAGCATGACCTGCAAGGTAAAACTAGAGAGCGGAGCTTGTTAAGAACCCTGGGAGATGGATGAAGCTGCTCTGGGGCCTGAAGCACCCAGCCTGAATATGTCCAAATTTCTCTAGCTGTGTGACTAGCTGGCTTCATGAATGGCTAACAGGAACAGGAAGTGCTTTTTTTTTCCCTTCTGGCTGGGAGGTAAAGTGATTATAGGACATTCTCCCACTATGCTTATGTGGCGATAGATCATACTTTCCCACATCAAACACACATGCATCAAGGAACATTCTAATAGGGGCTGAAACCGAATCTGGCCTCTGTACCCTGGCACTGAATTAATTCTTGGAAATGAGAGTTTTGGATGAAGTGAAAAAAGGAACAAATAACTTTATTGCTTTGCCAGGCAGAGGGAGCCACCATGGGCTTATGCCCTACAAACAGTGTGTCCTGACCTGGCGAGGGTAGTGAGGAATTTTATAGTAATGGTTCAGAGAGGACGTGATAGGGCTTCCCTGGTGATCCAGTGGGTAAAAAGCCTGCCTTGCAGTGAAAGGGGCACTGGTTCGATCCCTGGCCCGGGAAGATCCCATGTTCTTCAAAGCAGCTGGGCTGTTGTGTCTAATTACGAGCCAGTGCTCTGGAGCACATGCGCCCAGAGCCAGTGCTCTGCAACGAGAGAGGCCGCTGCCGATCCACACATGCCCAAGAATAAAGATGGATGACAACAAATGAAATTAAAAAAAAACTCTATATTGAAAAAAAAAGAGGACATGGTAAGCTCATGGGTATTCTTCTGATTGGTGCTGAAGTCAGTGGGAGTCCGCATCATCAATCTTTGGATTCCAATTGGTCTGGGGTCTACCTTCTTGTGGGCAGCATGCAGTTAACTTCTTTCACCTGGTGGGGGTTTCAGTATCTGCAAAGCAGCTCATATGTTGTTATATATATATCCCTTGAGGGTGAACCAGGACCTGTTCCAAGTCTGCACTGTTGTTTCTCCTGGTCTCTGCATCCCCTCCTTTCCTAATTAGCAACTGCTTGGACCTGCTCTGTTAGAACTCAGAGAAGGTCTTGGAGGCTGACTGAAGCCTACTTCTTGTAACCAAAATATGGAGGACACTGAAAGGCTTTTGTTCCCAGAAGCTGCACAAGGTCCTGCTTGGTGTTGAGATTAGGTGATGGATTCTAAAATGGTGTTCCTTTTCATGTCTGCCCTCAGCCCATCCCATGGACCCCTCACTACCCTGAATTGTAGGAGATAAGCGAAAGATCTATTTTCTCAACAGAGGTTTCAACATTTGCAATGGACGTGATTATAGGACATTCTCCCACTATGCTTATGTGGCGATAGATCATACTTTCCCACATCAAACACACATGCATCAAGGAACATTCTAATAGGGGCTGAAACCGAATCTGGCCTCTGTACCCTGGCACTGAATTAATTCTTGGAAATGAGAGTTTTGGATGAAGTGAAAAAAGGAACAAATAACTTTATTGCTTTGCCAGGCAGAGGGAGCCACCATGGGCTTATGCCCTACAAACAGTGTGTCCTGACCTGGCGAGGGTAGTGAGGAATTTTATAGTAATGGTTCAGAGAGGACGTGATAGGGCTTCCCTGGTGATCCAGTGGGTAAAAGCCTGCCTTGCAGTGAAAGGGGCACTGGTTCGATCCCTGGCCCGGGAAGATCCCATGTTCTTCAAAGCAGCTGGGCTGTTGTGTCTAATTACGAGCCAGTGCTCTGGAGCACATGCGCCCAGAGCCAGTGCTCTGCAACGAGAGAGGCCGCTGCCGATCCACACATGCCCAAGAATAAAGATGGATGACAACAAATGAAATTAAAAAAAAACTCTATATTGAAAAAAAAAGAGGACATGGTAAGCTCATGGGTATTCTTCTGATTGGTGCTGAAGTCAGTGGGAGTCCGCATCATCAATCTTTGGATTCCAATTGGTCTGGGGTCTACCTTCTTGTGGGCAGCATGCAGTTAACTTCTTTCACCTGGTGGGGGTTTCAGTATCTGCAAAGCAGCTCATATGTTGTTATATATATATCCCTTGAGGGTGAACCAGGACCTGTTCCAAGTCTGCACTGTTGTTTCTCCTGGTCTCTGCATCCCCTCCTTTCCTAATTAGCAACTGCTTGGACCTGCTCTGTTAGAACTCAGAGAAGGTCTTGGAGGCTGACTGAAGCCTACTTCTTGTAACCAAAATATGGAGGACACTGAAAGGCTTTTGTTCCCAGAAGCTGCACAAGGTCCTGCTTGGTGTTGAGATTAGGTGATGGATTCTAAAATGGTGTTCCTTTTCATGTCTGCCCTCAGCCCATCCCATGGACCCCTCACTACCCTGAATTGTAGGAGATAAGCGAAAGATCTATTTTCTCAACAGAGGTTTCAACATTTGCAATGAACCAGACTCTGTGTTAGACAGAGTAGATTAGTTTCATTACCAGCAAAACCAGCTTTAAAAGAGTATTCACATTGGTGATCTTTAATTTCATGAAGCAGAACAGCTTGCTTTAGTTCACCCACTCTGGTTCATTCAGTGCATTGTGAGAAGGCACCCCTGCACCTCTGAGCTTGCATTTCTCAGCCACAGGAGGACATCGAGTATGGATTTTAGGGAACAGGGTGTTCTTGCTTTCCTATAGCATGTACCCCTTTGTTAAAGGAACAAACTGAGCATGCCTAGCCCCATAGGAAATGTAAGTGCCTTTCTCTCATTTTTTGTCACCCATTAACAGCACACATTTGTGTAACAATGGTATCTGTGAATTGGTTTCATGCTGTTTCTTATGTTAAGTCATTTCATAAGAAAATTTCCAATTGTATGTTATTACCTCACCTTCCTTTCAGAGAGCTCCTGGGACTATCTGAAATATGGGACTGGCCACAAAGTTATATTACGTTAAGAAGTTTAATTAGCAGAAAATGCAATATAACACACATGTCACACATTAATTTTTATAGGCTGCGTGCAGATAAGATATTGAGAATTCCTGGGTGATTTCAACCTGCAGGTACTTTTTTTTCTCAACTGTATTATTTAAGTTTTATTCTTACTCAAGGTGAATGTAAGATTTGGGAGCTATCCTTCTCTTATTTTTTCATTCATTTGTTCAGGCAATATTTCCTGTGCCTCCACAAAGGCTGGCCACAGTCTTGGAGAAGAACACAGCCGTAAACAAGATAGCTCAGGGTGTTGCTTCTAGGAAACCTACATCCTGGGTCAGCAGTATCCCACAGAATTTTCTGTGATGATGGACATGTAGTGTGATTAGATTAGGGACTGATTTTTCTATCCAGTAACCACTAACCTTATGTGACTCTTGAGCACTTAAAACTTGGATAGTGCTACTACAGAGCGTAACTTTTAGAATGATTTCATTTGTTATATTTAAATGTAAATAGCCACACAGGGCTAGTGGCTGTTGTATTAGACAGCACAGCTCTTCTGCAGGAGACTGACTGTAAACCAGTAAACACAAAACTGATGTCTGTTTGTTACCAAGTCCAAGCTCTCTAAACTCACTTTGCTCACCACATGAAAGGTCAGTAGATCAGAGAGGAGATGTTGTGGCAAGGAATGATGACTTTATTCAGAAATATCCAGACCAAGAAGATGGCAGACTAATGTTTTAAAAGAACCATCCAAGGGAATCTGGATTGCCAGTATCTTTTATGCAGCAGAGAAAGGGAGCAGGTGAGGAAGTAAAGTATAAAGGTCGGTCAGCCAAGTCTTGCAAATATCTCTGGGAATAGCCAACCTCAGAGAGGAGATGTGTTAATTTCTTATTTTCTGTAGAGAGGTAGGTGAGCAGGGTCAGATTGTCTCTTTATAAATTGAACAAAGGCATTTTAGTTTAACATTCAGGCAGAGAGGTGGGTGGGCCTCCCTGAGATAGGCCATGATGTATGATTATAATAGCAAAAGCAACAAAAAGCAAAGATGCAAGTCAAAGAAACAGCTAAAATGGAATCTGATTTTAACTGTTACATATTCAGATTTTGAAATTTGCTGGCGGGGGTGGTACGGGGGTGGTAATACACAGGTAATGTGATGGAGATAGGGGAGGATCTGACTTCAGAGAGAGAGACTAGAGAGGGATAGGTAAGGAGCCAGACTTGTAGGAGCTGAAGGAAGAGAACCGCAGGTAGAGGAACAGCAAGCACATAGCCCGAGTTTTCTCAGAAGCATGCTGAATGTGGATGTCTGCCACTGTGTATTGGCTTCCATGACAAAAGCATATATGACTTAAATTAAGTTTTGCTCTTGCAAATATTTTCATTATCTTTAAAATAGTAAGTTTTCTTCAAAAAAAACAAAACTCCCAGACATCTGCTGGAAATCTGTCTCTTCCCAGACCCACACCTGGGCTGAGACATCTACTTTGTTTAATTTTGATTGGAGTGTAGTTGCTTTACAGTGTTGGGTTAGATTCTGCTGTACCACAAATTGAATCCGTTATGCCTATTCATACATCCCTTGTAAAACTTGGATAGTGCTACTACAGAGCGTAACTTTTAGAATGATTTCATTTGTTATATTTAAATGTAAATAGCCACACAGGGCTAGTGGCTGTTGTATTAGACAGCACAGCTCTTCTGCAGGAGACTGACTGTAAACCAGTAAACACAAAACTGATGTCTGTTTGTTACCAAGTCCAAGCTCTCTAAACTCACTTTGCTCACCACATGAAAGGTCAGTAGATCAGAGAGGAGATGTTGTGGCAAGGAATGATGACTTTATTCAGAAATATCCAGACCAAGAAGATGGCAGACTAATGTTTTAAAAGAACCATCCAAGGGAATCTGGATTGCCAGTATCTTTTATGCAGCAGAGAAAGGGAGCAGGTGAGGAAGTAAAGTATAAAGGTCGGTCAGCCAAGTCTTGCAAATATCTCTGGGAATAGCCAACCTCAGAGAGGAGATGTGTTAATTTCTTATTTTCTGTAGAGAGGTAGGTGAGCAGGGTCAGATTGTCTCTTTATAAATTGAACAAAGGCATTTTAGTTTAACATTCAGGCAGAGAGGTGGGTGGGCCTCCCTGAGATAGGCCATGATGTATGATTATAATAGCAAAAGCAACAAAAAGCAAAGATGCAAGTCAAAGAAACAGCTAAAATGGAATCTGATTTTAACTGTTACATATTCAGATTTTGAAATTTGCTGGCGGGGGTGGTACGGGGGTGGTAATACACAGGTAATGTGATGGAGATAGGGGAGGATCTGACTTCAGAGAGAGAGACTAGAGAGGGATAGGTAAGGAGCCAGACTTGTAGGAGCTGAAGGAAGAGAACCGCAGGTAGAGGGAACAGCAAGCACATAGCCCGAGTTTTCTCAGAAGCATGCTGAATGTGGATGTCTGCCACTGTGTATTGGCTTCCATGACAAAAGCATATATGACTTAAATTAAGTTTTGCTCTTGCAAATATTTTCATTATCTTTAAAATAGTAAGTTTTCTTCAAAAAAAACAAAACTCCCAGACATCTGCTGGAAATCTGTCTCTTCCCAGACCCACACCTGGGCTGAGACATCTACTTTGTTTAATTTTGATTGGAGTGTAGTTGCTTTACAGTGTTGGGTTAGATTCTGCTGTACCACAAATTGAATCCGTTATGCCTATTCATACATCCCCTTTTGCTTAGATTTCCTTCCCATTAAGGTTGCCATGGAGCACTGAGTAGAGTTTCCTGTGGGATATAGGGATATGGTAGGTTCTCATTAGTTGTCCATTTTATACACAATAGAGAACTGCATGGCAGCATCTACGTGGGATGAGCCTCTCCTCTTGGAGGACAGGTTCTGCCTGGGAGCCTGACTGGGCTTTGGAGAGGCCAGGAAGATCTCATTCCATTCTTTCCCAGTGGAGCTGCTGTCTCTTCCCTGCAATGCAGTTCTCAGTGCACTGACTCATGCTCCGGTTGTTCTGGCCACACCCTCTCAGCATCTCACACTCCAGGTATTCACAGGTGGTACAAGAGATATTTGCTGCCTAACCTACTTTCTGTGTCTAATTTTTTTCTGACTTATCCAGGGAGAGAAGAACGTAATTCCTTTCTCTGAGTCATTTCTTTATCCAATGTCTGTAGCTCTTTGTCTCTCCACCTCCTCCATGTGTCCCCTCCACCCACTCTTGTTGGTCTCCTCACTGCTTTTCTCCCTGTCACATTCCCCACTAGCCTACCTAAGTTTCTGTTTCTAGGGTTCTCTTTTCATAGCACTTCCAGGCACATGCACAGGCAGGAACACATTTGGTAATTAGGGTGTGGCTGATACTATCAGTACGAATATGGCTATCAAAGTCTTTATCATCCCCACCCCCATTTTTACAGATCAGAGTATAAACATGACAGTAGGGAACTGAAGTGCTGTGGTCCAAATATCCAAGATGGCAAATGCCCCAGACCAGATATTTGACTTCCATTTCCCCGTTTTTTTTATCCCAAGGGTAGTTCTATTTACCAAAACATGATGTTTTTCCAAAGTGACAAAAAGCATATATGACTTAAATTAAGTTTTGCTCTTGCAAATATTTTCATTATCTTTAAAATAGTAAGTTTTCTTCAAAAAAAACAAAACTCCCAGACATCTGCTGGAAATCTGTCTCTTCCCAGACCCACACCTGGGCTGAGACATCTACTTTGTTTAATTTTGATTGGAGTGTAGTTGCTTTACAGTGTTGGGTTAGATTCTGCTGTACCACAAATTGAATCCGTTATGCCTATTCATACATCCCCTTTTGCTTAGATTTCCTTCCCATTAAGGTTGCCATGGAGCACTGAGTAGAGTTTCCTGTGGGATATAGGGATATGGTAGGTTCTCATTAGTTGTCCATTTTATACACAATAGAGAACTGCATGGCAGCATCTACGTGGGATGAGCCTCTCCTCTTGGAGGACAGGTTCTGCCTGGGAGCCTGACTGGGCTTTGGAGAGGCCAGGAAGATCTCATTCCATTCTTTCCCAGTGGAGCTGCTGTCTCTTCCCTGCAATGCAGTTCTCAGTGCACTGACTCATGCTCCGGTTGTTCTGGCCACACCCTCTCAGCATCTCACACTCCAGGTATTCACAGGTGGTACAAGAGATATTTGCTGCCTAACCTACTTTCTGTGTCTAATTTTTTTCTGACTTATCCAGGGAGAGAAGAACGTAATTCCTTTCTCTGAGTCATTTCTTTATCCAATGTCTGTAGCTCTTTGTCTCTCCACCTCCTCCATGTGTCCCCTCCACCCACTCTTGTTGGTCTCCTCACTGCTTTTCTCCCTGTCACATTCCCCACTAGCCTACCTAAGTTTCTGTTTCTAGGGTTCTCTTTTCATAGCACTTCCAGGCACATGCACAGGCAGGAACACATTTGGTAATTAGGGTGTGGCTGATACTATCAGTACGAATATGGCTATCAAAGTCTTTATCATCCCCACCCCCATTTTTACAGATCAGAGTATAAACATGACAGTAGGGAACTGAAGTGCTGTGGTCCAAATATCCAAGATGGCAAATGCCCCAGACCAGATATTTGACTTCCATTTCAGTGTTATCCCAAGTATTCTATCCACCCTCATGTTTTTACTTCAACCTAGTAGTCTGCATTGAACAGCTTCTCACATTTGAGACCCTGAGAAAGCCAAATGGATTGCCTTTTTTCCCAGTGTGAGAAGGTCTATGATGTCTACTTTCTCCATGATCACTCACATGACCCAGTGTAGGTACAAAATGGTGGTATTTTAAATGATTTTGAACATGCTTTCTTATTTTTAAAAATTAACTGATGTTAAAAAAGCTAAATTAAAAACATTTTTTCGTAGACAGTTCTTGAATCTCAAAGTACCTTTTTGATAAAATCCTAGAGTGAAAAAAGTATTAGTTTGTGGTTTTGTGTTTGTTGTTGTCTATTTTGACTGACAATCCTATTCAGAAAAGGCAGATCCTTCCTTTATCAACCCTGACCAATATCTACTAGCCCCACTCTGTCCTCTTACAAGCACACGGTGCAGAAGATAGAAGAATGAGCAGCCTGGATGTGGGGGCTGATAGAAATCCCATGGAAGAGGTGAAGCCAGAGATCTGCAAGTGTAGGGTTATCAGTTTTATACCATACTGACATATTATTTCTTACAAAAGTCCGAGATATGCTGATTTAGTAACTTTCCCCAAATTCTTTGGTAGGTAATACAGTTTTTAGTCCCAGGTTGTCCCTCACTATTGCAGTAAACCCCCAGTAAATGAGGACTTCTGAATTTTAGCCTCTTGATGGGGGACTATTGAATCTTGGGACTCAGAGCTCTGGGTATCCATGTCCAGAAAAGAGAACATTACTTTCATCATTAAGTAACTGACATCTTATTGAGATTATGCTATATATCTCTTTGAAGGTAAGCCAACATGAATGGTTCAGTTTTCTCTGTTTTCTTCCTCTTTTCTTTTTTTTTTTTAGTCCTCTGATATTTCCACAGAGAGCAGTTATTATTGGTCTCCTCTAGTACACCTAGAGATTACTTTGTGCTGAGGCCCTCAGATATTTTGTTTGCTTATTAGGGAGGCATGAAGCTTGTATCAATGCTCCATATCAGATACAACTATCTCTAGATTCAGGTATGTAAACAAAACATATAGATAAGAAGCAGGGCAATATATTTAAATTAAAAATTAGAGTCTGAACAGCACTGAAATAAAATATATGTTAGTGACAGGAGCTTTTCTGGTGATTCTCCTGCAAATGCAGGAGACATGGCTTGATCCTTGGGACAGAAAGATCCCACATGCCTTGGAGCAACTAAGCTCTTGTACCACAGCTACTGAGCCTGTGCTCTCGAGCCTGGGAGCTGCAACTGCTAAGCCCACGTGATACAACTACTGAAGCCCACATACCCTAGAGACTGTACTAGAAGTCCATGCACTGCACCTAGAGAGTAGCCCCCACTCACCAAAACTAGAGAAAAGTCCACACAGCAATGAAGACTCAGCACAGTCCAAAATAAATAAATAAATAAATAATAGGTAACAGAGTGCAATAGAGAATGTATATCTGATGGATCATGAGCAAAAATGCTTATGATCAGCAACTCATGTTATTGCCGTTCAACATGTTTTATGGATATTTGTGATCTCTGTCTTTGTGATCTGTCTCTGTCCTTGTCTTTTCTCTCTTTCCCTCATTTGTAAGAATGCCTTTATCGTCCTGTGCAAGGTGGAGTGCTGTATAGGATTCATTTAGACATAGGTACATGCCTCACTGTGTCCATATCACTCTTTAATGAACAGAGACCCTGATCAGCCCAGTTGACAAACAGTCCAATATGACAGAACAAACAAGAAAGGGACCAGGAAGCTTTTTCAATTTGCAAGAATCCACCTGTAGTCCCATGCCTCACTATGATAAAAAAATCATTGAGGACTCAGAGCTCTGGGTATCCATGTCCAGAAAAGAGAACATTACTTTCATCATTAAGTAACTGACATCTTATTGAGATTATGCTATATATCTCTTTGAAGGTAAGCCAACATGAATGGTTCAGTTTTCTCTGTTTTCTTCCTCTTTTCTTTTTCTTTTTTTTTTTTAGTCCTCTGATATTTCCACAGAGAGCAGTTATTATTGGTCTCCTCTAGTACACCTAGAGATTACTTTGTGCTGAGGCCCTCAGATATTTTGTTTGCTTATTAGGGAGGCATGAAGCTTGTATCAATGCTCCATATCAGATACAACTATCTCTAGATTCAGGTATGTAAACAAAACATATAGATAAGAAGCAGGGCAATATATTTAAATTAAAAATTAGAGTCTGAACAGCACTGAAATAAAATATATGTTAGTGACAGGAGCTTTTCTGGTGATTCTCCTGCAAATGCAGGAGACATGGCTTGATCCTTGGGACAGAAAGATCCCACATGCCTTGGAGCAACTAAGCTCTTGTACCACAGCTACTGAGCCTGTGCTCTCGAGCCTGGGAGCTGCAACTGCTAAGCCCACGTGATACAACTACTGAAGCCCACATACCCTAGAGACTGTACTAGAAGTCCATGCACTGCACCTAGAGAGTACCCCCCACTCACCAAAACTAGAGAAAAGTCCACACAGCAATGAAGACTCAGCACAGTCCAAAATAAATAAATAAATAAATAATAGGTAACAGAGTGCAATAGAGAATGTATATCTGATGGATCATGAGCAAAAATGCTTATGATCAGCAACTCATGTTATTGCCGTTCAACATGTTTTATGGATATTTGTGATCTCTGTCTTTGTGATCTGTCTCTGTCCTTGTCTTTTCTCTCTTTCCCTCATTTGTAAGAATGCCTTTATCGTCCTGTGCAAGGTGGAGTGCTGTATAGGATTCATTTAGACATAGGTACATGCCTCACTGTGTCCATATCACTCTTTAATGAACAGAGACCCTGATCAGCCCAGTTGACAAACAGTCCAATATGACAGAACAAACAAGAAAGGGACCAGGAAGCTTTTTCAATTTGCAAGAATCCACCTGTGCATTCAGGAGACCGAGGTTCAATCCCTGGGTTGGGAAGATCCCCTGGAGTAGGAAATGGCAATGAACTCCAGTAAGCCTTGCTTGGAAAATCCCATGGACAGAGGGAGCCTGGAAAGCTACAGTCCCTAGGGTCGCAAAGAGTCAGACACAACTGAATGATGGAGCACGCACACGTGCATCAAGGAGAGGAAGAAGGTAATCAGGACAAAAATGTGAAGGTACTGCAGACAATAGCAAACTTGTACATTTGCACTGGGTACCAAGAGGAGAAATGCAGTTGGAGGATGACAGCTACACAAATGAAATGGAATCTGTAGTGTCAGGTGATACCTTCACACCAGAAACACCTGTGGCACACAGACACTCTTTTTCTCAATCCTGAATTTGAGCTGCTTGCTTTTGATTGTCCTTTCTGTCCCTAAGGGTTTCATTTCAGGTTTTCTGTCCTATAGCTAATTGCTCTTTGGTTTCCGTGGTAGCAAAACCTAACACGTTGAGCATAGTCCGCCCAGAGCACTGAGTTGTGAATGCTAAAATTTATGATAGAGCAATTTGGTTGCACCATGTTCCGAAGAAATGGAGACCTTTAATTTTTCATCTGCTGTAGTGGCAGTGTTTGCTATGATTTCAGATCAAAAGGTGGTACAAAATTATTTTTGAATTATTTTAACACGTGAAAACTGAACATTGAAATGATTTATGGAAATAAGTCATCTGACTTGACACTAATGGGTTTTTGAGTCTCATCTTCCAACCATTTATTTTTAACCTCTCCAAATATCCTCTGCTGTGCAGATACCAGCAACTCATTTCTAAAGCCAGTGAGCTGTCTGCTTATAAATACTGAATCTACCAGCGTATCACACAAAATTAGACTTTGTTCATTCCACTGAGCTTTCAAGATGGTTACATGCCTTTGAAACTGCACAAACCTTGGTAATCTAAACAGGAAAGACCTGATAAAATCTTATTTAAATGTAGTCCAGGGCTAATGTTTGCCATCTGCTTCTGCCATATCTGAAGGAACCCTGGAAAATAGTGTCTGCCCCAGTGGTCCGTATTCAGACCCTGATGCCTTTTGAGCGATGTAGAGCCCAGTAGGCACATTTGCTTTTGAGAAATCTTTGAATGAACTCCTGATGGTGGTCTGCCCTGTGTTACTGCTCATTAGCCTCATTTGGGGAACACACTGGCTTAATCACTGTTGAACACAATAATTTCCAGGTATGTTTATACTATTGATATGTCTTTGGTCAAGAGGGTGGGCTAGAAGAGGTGCAGATGAAGCAGTGGAATGAAGCTTTAGAGGCAGGCAAAAAATCTGTAGGATTTCTATTCCTGCTTCATACTAACTATGGGACATAGCACTATTTGCAGTTGCTAAGCCTTGGTTTCTTCACTTGTAGATTGGCTTTAGTATACTGAAGTTACTTTATGTCATTATTGCAAAAATTCAATAATATCATGCATATAAAGGGTACAGACCAGTGCCTCACTGGAATCTGTAGTGTCAGGTGATACCTTCACACCAGAAACACCTGTGGCACACAGACACTCTTTTTCTCAATCCTGAATTTGAGCTGCTTGCTTTTGATTGTCCTTTCTGTCCCTAAGGGTTTCATTTCAGGTTTTCTGTCCTATAGCTAATTGCTCTTTGGTTTCCGTGGTAGCAAAACCTAACACGTTGAGCATAGTCCGCCCAGAGCACTGAGTTGTGAATGCTAAAATTTATGATAGAGCAATTTGGTTGCACCATGTTCCGAAGAAATGGAGACCTTTAATTTTTCATCTGCTGTAGTGGCAGTGTTTGCTATGATTTCAGATCAAAAGGTGGTACAAAATTATTTTTGAATTATTTTAACACGTGAAAACTGAACATTGAAATGATTTATGGAAATAAGTCATCTGACTTGACACTAATGGGTTTTTGAGTCTCATCTTCCAACCATTTATTTTTAACCTCTCCAAATATCCTCTGCTGTGCAGATACCAGCAACTCATTTCTAAAGCCAGTGAGCTGTCTGCTTATAAATACTGAATCTACCAGCGTATCACACAAAATTAGACTTTGTTCATTCCACTGAGCTTTCAAGATGGTTACATGCCTTTGAAACTGCACAAACCTTGGTAATCTAAACAGGAAAGACCTGATAAAATCTTATTTAAATGTAGTCCAGGGCTAATGTTTGCCATCTGCTTCTGCCATATCTGAAGGAACCCTGGAAAATAGTGTCTGCCCCAGTGGTCCGTATTCAGACCCTGATGCCTTTTGAGCGATGTAGAGCCCAGTAGGCACATTTGCTTTTGAGAAATCTTTGAATGAACTCCTGATGGTGGTCTGCCCTGTGTTACTGCTCATTAGCCTCATTTGGGGAACACACTGGCTTAATCACTGTTGAACACAATAATTTCCAGGTATGTTTATACTATTGATATGTCTTTGGTCAAGAGGGTGGGCTAGAAGAGGTGCAGATGAAGCAGTGGAATGAAGCTTTAGAGGCAGGCAAAAAATCTGTAGGATTTCTATTCCTGCTTCATACTAACTATGGGACATAGCACTATTTGCAGTTGCTAAGCCTTGGTTTCTTCACTTGTAGATTGGCTTTAGTATACTGAAGTTACTTTATGTCATTATTGCAAAAATTCAATAATATCATGCATATAAAGGGTACAGACCAGTGCCTCACATATGGTAAGAACTCTATAATTATATTTGTATTATTATATATTCATATCCATGCAAAGCTGAGAGGGCAGAGAAAGAATTTGCCTAGCTGCAACATTTCTTGGTGCTCTTTTACTATTGGAGACATTTCCTGGGTTTAAGGAACTACCATTTAATGATACTGAGCAATATGCAAATATATGCAAATACTGAATGTCCATACACATTCTTGTGACCTAGTTCATTTGAATCATAACATGGTATAAAAGTAAAGGGCTTAAAATATATGTACTCTGGTAGTTTATTGTATTTTATTTTTGGAGCAGAAAAAGGTTTATTGCAGAGCCAAGCAAAGAGAATGAGTGGCCTGTGCTCAAAAAAGCTGAACTGCTGGTAGTTGTTCTAGAGCCAAAAGTCATGAAATAAATATTTGCCTCTTGAAAATAATTTAATTCAGATATATAAACATCTTCTTGATATATGAGATGTATATGAATAAGAGTTTCCTTTTCATGGCAGGAAAAAGCAAAGAGATAATTAGTTACGTATTTTGATTATGTAGTGAATTCTGATTTCATAAATATTAAAACATAGAGAAAAAGTAACATAATTGAAAAAATATGGTAAAGATATTATTTATTATTATATATATATTATTTTACTATGTAAAGGTAATCATTATTAACTATTGGAATCTGGTTTCTAAACTGTTTAAAATATGTATACACACTTGCATCAGTGCATGTTCAAGTTATGTTTGACCCCATAGACTGTAGCCCACCAGGCCTCTCTGTCCGTGGAATTTTCCAAGTAAGAATACTGGAGTGTGTTGCCAGTTCCTACATACACATATGCACAAATATAGATATAATTTAATTTTATTTTATAAATCCTGAACTTCCCTGGTGGCTCAGATTGTTAAGAATCTGCTTACAATATGGGAGACCCAGGTTCAATCCCTGGAAAGATCCCCTGGAGAAGGGAATAACGGAGTACTTCAGTATTTGTGCCTAGAGAATTCTGTGGACAGAGGAACCTGGCGGGCTATAGTCCATGGGATTGTAGAGTCAGACACAACTGAGCACATAGGATGTCTGCTAAGAAATACTAAATATATTTAGTGTATATAAAATATGTACCATAAACATCATTCTGCAACTAAGAAAAAATTATTCTGAACTTGCTTTTACCACAAAATGTCAGAGACTTCTAAAAATTTGTTTTTATTCATGTATAGTTGATTTAGAATGGTCTGTTAGTTTCTGCTGAACAGCAAAGTGAATCAGTTAAACATATACATATATCCACTCTTTTATAAGTCACTTCAGAGTATCGAGTACAGTTCCCTGTGATATACTGTAGGTTCTTATTAGTTACCTCTTCTAAGTATGGTAGTGTGTATATGTCAATCCCTATCTCCCAAATTATTTCTCCCTCCAATTTCCCTTTGGTAACTATATGCTTGTTTTCTACATCTGTGACTTTTTTTGTTTTGTAAATACATTCATTTGTACCATTGTTTTAGGTTCTACATGTAAGTGATATCACATGATAGTTTTCTTTCTCTGATTTGCTTGCTTCATTCAGTATGATAATATTTAGATCCATCCATGTTGCTGCAAATTGCATTATTATGTTCCTTTTTTTTTTCTTTTCCCCATCATACATCTTTTTAAATTTATATTTATCTTCATCCATCTGTTTTACTCTTTGGCATGTGTGGGCTTCCCATTGCCGTGGCCTCTCTCACCGCAGAGCACCAGCTTTAAGCGCATGCACTCCAGAGCTCTGGCTCATAATTGGACACATCAGTCACTTCGTGGCATGTGGGGTCTTCCCAGGGCAGGGATGGAGCCAGTGCCCCTTGCACTGGAAGGCAGACTCTTTACCCACTGGACCACCAGGGAAGCCCTATTTTGTTCTTTTTTATGGCTAAGGTTCCTTCGTATGTATGTACTGCCTCTTCTTTATCCATTCCTCCCTCAGTGGACACTCAGGTTGTTCCCATGCTTCTGGCTATTGTAAACAGTGTGGAAATGAATATTGGGGTACATGGATCTTTGCCAGTTATGGATAAATCCTGAACTTCCCTGGTGGCTCAGATGGTAAAGAATCTGCCTGCCAATGCAGGAGACCCAGGTTCAATCCCTGGAAAGATCCCCTGGAGAAGGGAATAACGGAGTACTTCAGTATTTGTGCCTAGAGAATTCTGTGGACAGAGGAACCTGGCGGGCTATAGTCCATGGGATTGTAGAGTCAGACACAACTGAGCACATAGGATGTCTGCTAAGAAATACTAAATATATTTAGTGTATATAAAATATGTACCATAAACATCATTCTGCAACTAAGAAAAAATTATTCTGAACTTGCTTTTACCACAAAATGTCAGAGACTTCTAAAAATTTGTTTTTATTCATGTATAGTTGATTTAGAATGGTCTGTTAGTTTCTGCTGAACAGCAAAGTGAATCAGTTAAACATATACATATATCCACTCTTTTATAAGTCACTTCAGAGTATCGAGTACAGTTCCCTGTGATATACTGTAGGTTCTTATTAGTTACCTCTTCTAAGTATGGTAGTGTGTATATGTCAATCCCTATCTCCCAAATTATTTCTCCCTCCAATTTCCCTTTGGTAACTATATGCTTGTTTTCTACATCTGTGACTTTTTTTTTGTTTTGTAAATACATTCATTTGTACCATTGTTTTAGGTTCTACATGTAAGTGATATCACATGATAGTTTTCTTTCTCTGATTTGCTTGCTTCATTCAGTATGATAATATTTAGATCCATCCATGTTGCTGCAAATTGCATTATTATGTTCCTTTTTTTTTTCTTTTCCCCATCATACATCTTTTTAAATTTATATTTATCTTCATCCATCTGTTTTACTCTTTGGCATGTGTGGGCTTCCCATTGCCGTGGCCTCTCTCACCGCAGAGCACCAGCTTTAAGCGCATGCACTCCAGAGCTCTGGCTCATAATTGGACACATCAGTCACTTCGTGGCATGTGGGGTCTTCCCAGGGCAGGGATGGAGCCAGTGCCCCTTGCACTGGAAGGCAGACTCTTTACCCACTGGACCACCAGGGAAGCCCTATTTTGTTCTTTTTTATGGCTAAGGTTCCTTCGTATGTATGTACTGCCTCTTCTTTATCCATTCCTCCCTCAGTGGACACTCAGGTTGTTCCCATGCTTCTGGCTATTGTAAACAGTGTGGAAATGAATATTGGGGTACATGGATCTTTGCCAGTTATGGATATCTCCAGATATGTGGCTAGAAATATAATTTCTAGAGCACATGGTAGCTCTATTTTTAGTTTTTTTTTTTCTTTTAGACCATTGTTTTTTTTTTTTTTTTTTTAAATTTTGGCCTCTTTTTATTGATTTTTTAAATTTTTTTGCCACTTCTATTGGTCTTTCATCATCCATCTTTTGTTCTTTGGCCTGTGTGGGCCTCCCATCTCAGGGGCCTCTCTCGCTGCGGAGCACTGGCTCTGGGTGAATGCATTCCAGAGCTCTGGCTCAGTAATTGGACACATAGGTCCAGCCACTCCACAGCATATGGGATCTTCCCAGGCCAGGGATTGAACCAGCACCCCTTGAACTGCAAGGTGGTGTCTTTACCCACTGTATCACCAGGGAAGCCCTGATTTTTTATTTATTCATTTTTCATCCATCTTTATTTTTCGGCCCATGTGGGCCTCCCATTGCAGTGGCCTCTTGTTGCAGAGCACTGGCTCCAGGCACATGTACCTTGGAGCGCTGGCTCGCAATTAGACACACCGGTCCAGCTGTTTCTCGGCACATGGGATCTTCCTGGGCCAGGGATCGAACCGGTGCCCTCTGCACTGCAAGGCAGACTTCTCACCCACTGGACCACCAGGGAAGCCTGTTTTTAGTTTTTTTAGAACACCTTCCGTACTATTCTCCATAGTGAATGTACCAATCTATGTTTCTACCAGTGATATAGCAGTGTTCCCTTTTCTCCACACCCTCTCCAGCATTTATTGTTTGTAGATCCTTTGATGATAGCCGTTCTAACTGGAGTGAGGTGATACCTCATTGTCATTTTAATTTGCATTTCTCTAATAATGATTGATGGTGATTAGGTATCTTTTCTTGTGCCTCTTGGCCATCCGCATGTCTTCTCTGGAGAAATGTCAGTGTAGATCTTCTGCCCATTTTTGGTTGTTGTTTTTTTTTTTTTTTTTGACTTTTAAAAAATATTGATCTGCATAAGCTGTTTATATATTTTGGAGATTAATCCCTTTTTGGTTGCTCTGTTTGTGAATATTTTCTCTCATTTATGATAAACGTTTTTCATGATAGATTTATCTGTGTCTTTTACATTGAGAAACAGCAGCCAACTAGTGTTTGAGGCCTTTACAACATTCTAGAAAGCTATACCATGGGCCCTTGGAAACCAGACTGAAAAGAGGAGGATATAGGTCAGCATCACTACTCCTTGTAGCAACCTAATTGTAAGAACTGGTATGAATTTGTCTATTTTGTGTGTATGTGTGTGTGTGTGAAAGCCGTTCAGTTGTGTCCAACTCTTTGTGACCCCATGGATGAGCCATGGAATTCTCCAGGCAAGATGACTGGAGTGGGTAACCTATCCCTTCTCCAGCAGAATCTTCCCAGTCCAGGAATCGAACTAGGGTCTCCTGCATTGCAGGAAGATTCTTTACCAACTGAGATTCCAAGGAAGCCCTTGGTCTATTATATGTGTATGAAATGATTGATTTTACCATTTACCATTTTCTTATTGATATTGTTCAGTAGATTGTAAGTGTTCTTATCATGATCTCTTTTGAGAGTCTGATAATAGTAACAGTTCTGGACCCTTTGAAGCATCCAAGGTGTGCATATACCTTCTGGGACTTTATGATCTCCCTAGAGCTCATCTTACTCCCATTGCAGTGGCCTCTTGTTGCAGAGCACTGGCTCCAGGCACATGTACCTTGGAGCGCTGGCTCGCAATTAGACACACCGTCCAGCTGTTTCTCGGCACATGGGATCTTCCTGGGCCAGGGATCGAACCGGTGCCCTCTGCACTGCAAGGCAGACTTCTCACCCACTGGACCACCAGGGAAGCCTGTTTTTAGTTTTTTTAGAACACCTTCCGTACTATTCTCCATAGTGAATGTACCAATCTATGTTTCTACCAGTGATATAGCAGTGTTCCCTTTTCTCCACACCCTCTCCAGCATTTATTGTTTGTAGATCCTTTGATGATAGCCGTTCTAACTGGAGTGAGGTGATACCTCATTGTCATTTTAATTTGCATTTCTCTAATAATGATTGATGGTGATTAGGTATCTTTTCTTGTGCCTCTTGGCCATCCGCATGTCTTCTCTGGAGAAATGTCAGTGTAGATCTTCTGCCCATTTTTGGTTGTTGTTTTTTTTTTTTTTTTTGACTTTTAAAAAATATTGATCTGCATAAGCTGTTTATATATTTTGGAGATTAATCCCTTTTTGGTTGCTCTGTTTGTGAATATTTTCTCTCATTTATGATAAACGTTTTTCATGATAGATTTATCTGTGTCTTTTACATTGAGAAACAGCAGCCAACTAGTGTTTGAGGCCTTTACAACATTCTAGAAAGCTATACCATGGGCCCTTGGAAACCAGACTGAAAAGAGGAGGATATAGGTCAGCATCACTACTCCTTGTAGCAACCTAATTGTAAGAACTGGTATGAATTTGTCTATTTTGTGTGTATGTGTGTGTGTGTGAAAGCCGTTCAGTTGTGTCCAACTCTTTGTGACCCCATGGATGAGCCATGGAATTCTCCAGGCAAGATGACTGGAGTGGGTAACCTATCCCTTCTCCAGCAGAATCTTCCCAGTCCAGGAATCGAACTAGGGTCTCCTGCATTGCAGGAAGATTCTTTACCAACTGAGATTCCAAGGAAGCCCTTGGTCTATTATATGTGTATGAAATGATTGATTTTACCATTTACCATTTTCTTATTGATATTGTTCAGTAGATTGTAAGTGTTCTTATCATGATCTCTTTTGAGAGTCTGATAATAGTAACAGTTCTGGACCCTTTGAAGCATCCAAGGTGTGCATATACCTTCTGGGACTTTATGATCTCCCTAGAGCTCATCTTAAGCCCCTTTCAATCTCATTATCTATAACTATTTGTTGTTTTCCACTCGCTCAGTCATGTCTGACTCTTTGAGACCCCATGAACTGCAGCACACCAGGCTTACCTGGTGTTCAGTATGTCCCAGAGTTTGTTCAAACTCATGTCCACTGAGTCAGCGATGCCATCCAACCATCTCATCCTCTGTTGCCCCTTCTCCTGCCTTTAGTCTCCTAGCATCAGGGTCTTTTCCTATAACCATGACCAGTTAAAATCCTTGGAGCCCCTCAACTCTGCAAAAATTACTTGCTATATTTAATCACACGTAAAGCAATAATAAACTGTAAAACATAATACTTTAGTGTATGTTGAAGTTAAAATATCTTAGTTTGGGGTAATATGATTGTAAAATTTACAATATATTCATTGAAATTAGGATGAAGTCATTTATGAAAATTTTTTCTCTGATTGCTGAGTGTGAAATACATGCTAATTCTATCTCTTAGCTCATATAAAATAAACTTCACCTGTGAACCAGAAAGCAAAGTGATTTGCTAAATAAATTTAATACAGAGCTTTCAAATCAGTATGTACCCTGCTACTGTTGGGTATAGCTTCCAAATTTTCTTGTAATGTATCATGTATCTGAAAGCATTACAGTCAATAATACCTAACATTTATTAGGACTCAATGTGCTAGAGGATCTTTATTAAGCACTTTGCCTGCCTTATCCTATTTGGTCTCTACATTATTTCCAAGCTGGAATCAAGATGCTTGGAGAAATATCAACAGTCTCATGTATGAAAATGACACCATCCTTAACTCTTTGTGACCCCATGGATGAGCCATGGAATTCCCAGGCAAGTTTGGGTAACCTATCCCTTCTCCAGCAGAATCTTCCCAGTCCAGGAATCGAACTAGGGTCTCCTGCATTGCAGGAAGATTCTTTACCAACTGAGATTCCAAGGAAGCCCTTGGTCTATTATATGTGTATGAAATGATTGATTTTACCATTTACCATTTTCTTATTGATATTGTTCAGTAGATTGTAAGTGTTCTTATCATGATCTCTTTTGAGAGTCTGATAATAGTAACAGTTCTGGACCCTTTGAAGCATCCAAGGTGTGCATATACCTTCTGGGACTTTATGATCTCCCTAGAGCTCATCTTAAGCCCCTTTCAATCTCATTATCTATAACTATTTGTTGTTTTCCACTCGCTCAGTCATGTCTGACTCTTTGAGACCCCATGAACTGCAGCACACCAGGCTTACCTGGTGTTCAGTATGTCCCAGAGTTTGTTCAAACTCATGTCCACTGAGTCAGCGATGCCATCCAACCATCTCATCCTCTGTTGCCCCTTCTCCTGCCTTTAGTCTCCTAGCATCAGGGTCTTTTCCTATAACCATGACCAGTTAAAATCCTTGGAGCCCCTCAACTCTGCAAAAATTACTTGCTATATTTAATCACACGTAAAGCAATAATAAACTGTAAAACATAATACTTTAGTGTATGTTGAAGTTAAAATATCTTAGTTTGGGGTAATATGATTGTAAAATTTACAATATATTCATTGAAATTAGGATGAAGTCATTTATGAAAATTTTTTCTCTGATTGCTGAGTGTGAAATACATGCTAATTCTATCTCTTAGCTCATATAAAAATAAACTTCACCTGTGAACCAGAAAGCAAAGTGATTTGCTAAATAAATTTAATACAGAGCTTTCAAATCAGTATGTACCCTGCTACTGTTGGGTATAGCTTCCAAATTTTCTTGTAATGTATCATGTATCTGAAAGCATTACAGTCAATAATACCTAACATTTATTAGGACTCAATGTGCTAGAGGATCTTTATTAAGCACTTTGCCTGCCTTATCCTATTTGGTCTCTACATTATTTCCAAGCTGGAATCAAGATGCTTGGAGAAATATCAACAGTCTCATGTATGAAAATGACACCATCCTTAATGGCAGAAAGTGAAGAGGAACTAAAGAGCCTGTTGATGAAGAGGAAAGAGGAGAGTGAAAAAACTGGCTTAAGTTCAGCATTCAGAAAGCCAAGATCATGGCATTTGGTCATATCACTTCATGGCAAATAGATAGGGAAAGAATGAAAACAGTGAAAAACTTCATTTTCTTGCACTCTAAACTCACTGTGGATGGTGACTGAAGCCATGACGCTTGACAATTGGGAGAAAAAGTGTGACAAACCTAGACATTATATTAAAAAGCAGAGACATCAGTTTGCTGACAAAGGTCCATATGGTAAAATCTATGGTTTTTCCAGTAATCATGTATGGAAGCGAAGGAAGGCTGAGCACTGAAGAATTGATGTTTTGGAATTGTGGTGTTGAAGAAAACTCTTGAAAGTCCTTTAGGAGTTCAAACCAGTCAATCCTAAAGGAAATCAACCCTGAATATTCCCTGAAAGGACTGATGCTAAAGCTCAAATACTGCTGCCACCTGATGCAAAGAGCTGACTCATTGGAGGAGATTCTGGGAAAGATTGAGGGCAGGAGGAGAATGGAGAAACAGAAGATGAGATGGCTGGATGGCATCACTGACTCAGTGGACATGAGTTTGAGCAAACTCTGGGAGATAGCAGACAACAGGAAAGCCTAGTGTGCTGTAGCCCACAAGGTTGCAAAGAGTGGGACACAGCTTAATGACCAAACAAGAATATTCCCAGAAGTTTGATGATTTTATCAATCTAATTTTATAGTTGAAGGAACTTAAATTTTTAAAGTGAATTGGCCAATTTACACATGTCTTTGGATTCCCAGGTGATGCTAGTGGTAAAGAATCCACCTGCCAATGCAAGTGACATAAAGTGATGTAGTTTGGGGCTTCCCCTGGTGGTCCAGTGGGTAAGGACATCGCCTTGCAGTGCAAGGGGCACCGGTTCGATCCCTGGCCTGGGAAAATCCCATGTGCTGCGGAGCGGCTGGACTGATGTGTCCAATTACTGAGCCGGAGCTCTGGGGCGCATGCGCCCATAGCCGGTGCTCTGCAACCACAGAGGCCACTGCAATGGGAGGCCCACAGGAGCCAAAGAACAAAGATGGATGAAAATGGACAAATGAAAGACCAATAGAAGTGGCCCGCCCGTCCCCTTCCCTCCCCACCCCATGATGTAGTTTGATCCCTGAGTCGGGAATATCCCCTGGAGGAAGACATGGAAACCCTCTCCAGTATTCTTGCCTGGAGAATCCCATGGACAGAGGAGCCTGATGGGCTACAGTCCATTGGGTTACAGGAGCTTGTAGAACACAATTAAATTCTCAACTCCTCTGAGTTTATTGCTTTGAGTTGTATACGACTGAAGAAACTTAGCACACATGCATGTACACAGCAGTAAAGTTCTGGAGTCAGTAAACAAACCTACTACTACCATGTTTGTGTCCTGTCTTCTACCCATTCTATAGACTGGCAAATGCAGATAGCAATATTGAACATATTATTTGAAATATAGTTGTCCGATTAGCTCCTGTCCATGACCTTAACTTTGCAGATCAAAACAAATATATAAACAGCATGAAAATAGAAAAATATGTCCCCCAAATTGTATTCTCACTGTTCAGTTCAGAGGCTTATAAGGGCAATTTTCAGAAGATAGTTATTTACATTTAAGGAATATCAAATGTCCAAACTAACTCTCTTACTCAGTTTTTGTGTTAGGAAATATGAATCTTCTGGAGGAGTGTTAGCCACTGTGTAGCCTGGTGGGCCAGCAGAGAACACACCTTGTGTGGTGTTTCTTTCCCCCTCTGTGATCCTTGGTTTCTTTCCCAAAATGATGAGTGTGGATACACTCCAGTATCTGGTTACATTTCTCATATTAATGTGTCTTCCTATGCATCATTTCTTTTTTTTTTTTTAAGCCTATCATTTTTCTGTAGTTTCTTTTTAAAGAATATTTACTTTTTAGCAGCACCGGGTCTTTGTTGCTTTCCATGGTCTTTCTCTAGTTGTGGCAAGGGCAAGTAGCTAGGCTACTCTCTATTTGTGGGGCAGGGGCATTTCATTGTGATAGTTTCTCTTGTTTCAAACCACTGGCTCTAGGCACAAGGCTTCAATAGTTGTGCCATGGGCTCAGTAGTTGTGGCACACAGGCTTGGTTGCCCCATGGCATGTGGGATCTTCCCAGGCCAGAGATTGAACCAATATCCCTTGCATAGAGGTGAATTCTTAACACTGGACCACTAGGGAAGCCCTTTCTGTAGATTCTTGACAGTTGGTCCTTTATAATCATTCTATACTTTGTTTCTTCCTTTTTTTTAACCCCTATTTGTTCAGACCAGTATCGGCATATATTAGAAATACACCATGCTGATTTTTGCCTTCCCTCACCCCACCTGTCTAGCTATTCTATTGTCCAGAATGCCCTTACTGTTTTGTTCTCTCTGTTATAATACCATCTATTTTTCTAAATCAGCTTAAGTCTAGTAAGGTCACTTCATTTGGGAGAGGTCTCAGTGTAGCTTCTGAGACATGGAAAGGAGACCTTTAAGCTTCTGTTGAACTCCCTCTCACGCGCTTGTGGAACACGATTAAGTGTGCAGTTCCTCCGGGTTTATTGCTCTCTTGTTTCACATGTGAATGTCCTTTTCCTGAGAAGATGGCAAAAGGTTTAAGGTGGAGACTGTCTCATATAATCCCCACATAACTTAACATGGTTAGAATCTCCCAGTTTTACTCAATGAAACATGTATGTGGTATGGTCTGAATGTTTGTGTCCCAGAGTTCGTATGTTGAACTCCTAACCACTAGAGTTGGTAGTGAGACCTTTGGGGAGGGATCAGGTTATGAGAGTAGACCCTCTTGGATTATTACTCTTATAAAAGAGTCTTTAGAGAGACTTCTAGTTCCTGTGAGGAACTAGTTTCTCATAGGAACTAGTTCCTGCTGCCATGTGAGGATCCAAAAGAAGTCTGCATCCTGGAAGAGGGCCCTCGCCTAACAATGCTGACAGTCCCTTTTCATCTCTGGTGTTGCTCCATAGTGTAAATCAGATCCACTGTAGGACCAGAAGCTATGGTCTTTTCTTGAAACTTGGAATTTTCTGGAACAAACTGTAATATGGAGAAAATGATGAAATAAAGCACTCTAGCCATCAAATTATTGAATATGTCTGGTGCCAGACACTATACAAATAAGATATAACCTAGGTGTTCCCTCTTTCTCTGAAAGCTTACAACTGAGTGGATGTTGCAATAATTTATGGAATAGGGGATTTCACAGAGGGAGTCTTAGATAGGGAATGTCTTAGAGATTTCACAGATGAGGTGATGTTCGAGCTGATCCTGGAAGAAGAAGCAGGGGTAGTGGATAATAAGAATAATAAGCAGCAAAGAAAAATGTTTTAGCTTTAACTTTTCAGGTCACTGGTAATTCTGTGCATTCCTTTTTATCTAATATCCTGAGAACCACACCTCTTTCCTTCTCCTCTCTTTAGCTAAGGCCTTGTATGTTAAAGTCTGCTCCAACTCAGGAACTCAGAATCACCCAGGCTGCTTGTTAAGATGCAGACTCCCAGGCTCTACCACAGAGCTACTAAGATAGAACCTGTAGAGGGGGTACACAGGCACTGACCTACGTAACAAGTAGAGACTCTAGGTAGTGATGTGTTTAAGCTGCTTCTACTTTTTGAAGCTCCTGGGTTATTCAGATAGAAGAAATGCCACAAGAGGGAAGCTAAATCTATGAATTTTAATATGTTTCTATTAAGCAAATTAATTTTAAGACATTTTTAAAATAGAATGAATACATATATATGTATGTATGTATGTGTGTCTGTCTCTCTCTCTCTGTCTCTCTCTCTCTCTCTCTCTCTCTATATATATATATATATACACACAAACACTCAGTTGGTAATACCAGAAAAAGTTAACACTTGAGGACTGTAAATGTGGGACTTTGAGGCAAATGAAATCAAGATCCCAACCCCTCCCCATTAGCTCTATTAACAAATTCCACAGGAACACCAGCCAAAGATGGGAAAGCTCTCTATCTTCAGCAGAAAAATACCTGGAGCCAACTGTGACTCAAATCATGAACTCTTTATTGGAAAATTCTGATTTAAATGGAAGAAAATAGGGAAAACTATTAACCTATTTGGGAATGACCTGAATGAAATCCCTTGTGCTCATACAGTGGAGGTGACCAGTAGATTCAGGGAACTAGATCTGATACACAGAGTGCCTGAAGAACTATGAATGGAGGGTCTTAACATTGTACAGGAAGCAGTGACCGAAACCATCCCGAAGAAAAAGAAATGCAAGAAGGCTAAGTGGTTGTCTGAGAAGACTTTACAAATAACTGAGGAAAGAAGAGAAACAAAAGGCAAGGAAGAAAGTGAAAGATGTACCCAGCCAAAGGCAGAGTTCCAGAGAATAACAGGGAGAGATAAGAAGGCCTTCTTAAATGAACAATGCAAAGAAATAGAGAAAATAAGAGAATGGGAAAGACTAGAGAGATCTCATCCCCAAAATTTTAAATACCAAGGGAACATTTTCTGTAAGGATGGACATGAATAAAGACGGAAACAGTAAGGACCTGACAGAAGCAGAAGAGATTAAAAAGAAGTGGAAAGAATACACAGAAGAACAATACAAAAAATGTCTTAATGACCTGGATAGCCACAATAGTGTGGATGGTGTGGTCTCTCACCTACAGCCAGACATCCTGAAGTGTGAAATCAAATGGGCCTTAGGAAGCAATACTGAATTCCAGTTGGGCTATTTAAAATTCTAAAAGATGATGCTATTAAAGTGCTTCACGCAGTATGTCATCAAATTTGGAAAATTCAGCAGTGGCCATAGAAATGAACAAAATCAGCTTTCATTCCAACCCAAAGAAGGGCAATGCCAAAGAATGTTCAATCTACCATACAGTTGTGCTCATTTCACATGCTAACAAGGTAATGCTTAAAATCCTTCAAGCTAGGCTTCAAAGTATGTGAACTGATAACTTTCAGATGTACAAGCTGGGCTTAGAAAAGGAAGAGGAACCAGAGATCAAATTAAAAACATTCGTTGGACCATGGATAAAGCAAGGAATTTGTGGAAAAACATCTACTTCTGCTTCATTGACTATGCTAAAGCCTTTGAGTAAGTGGATCATAACCAACTGTGGAAAATTCTTAAAGAGATGGGAATACCACCTTACCTGTCTGCTGAAAAATCTGTGTGTGTGTCAAGAAGCAACAGAACCTGACATAGTACAACTGACCTAATTCCAAATACAGAAAGTCTGTATATTGTCACCCTACTTATCTGATTTCTATGCAGAGTACATCGTATGAAATGCTTGGTTGAATGAATCACAGGCTAGACTCAAGATAGCTGGGAGAAATACCAACACCTTCAGATATGAAAATGATACCATCCTAATGGCAGAAAATGAAGAGGAGCTAAAGGACCTTTTGAGAAAGGTGAAAGAGGAGAGTGGAAAAGCTGGCTTAAAACTCAACATTGAGAAAACTAAGATCCTGGCATCTGGTCTCATCTCTTCATGGCAAGTGGATGGGGAAACAGTGGAAACACTGGCAGACTTTATTTTCTTGGGCTCCAAAATCACTTCAGATGGTGACTGCAGCCATGAAATTAAAAGATGCTTGCTCCTTGGAAGAACAGCTATGATAAACCTAGATGGCATATTAAAAAGCAGAGACATCACTTGGCCAACAAAGGTCCGTATAGTCAAAGCTAAAGTTTTTCCAGTAGTCATGTATGGATGTGAGAGTTGGACCATAATGAAGGCTAAGCACTGGAGAATTGATGTTTTCAAAGTGTGTTGCTAGAGAAGCCTCTTGAGAGTCCCTTGGACAGTAAGGAGCTTAAACCAGTCAATCCTAAAGGAAATCAACGCTGAATGCTCATTGGAAGGACTGACGCTGAAGCTGACGCTCCAGTACTTTGGCCACATGATACAAAGAGACAACTTACTGGAAAAGACCCTGATTCTGGGACAAATTGAAGTCAGGAGGAAAAAGGAATGACAGAGGATGGGGTAGTTGGATGGCATCGCTGACTCAGTGGACGTGAGTTTGAGAAAACTTGGGGTGATGAAGGACAGGGAATCCTGGCATGCTGCAGTCCATGGGGTGGCAAAGGGTCAACTAAACACTAAAAAACTATATATATATATATATATATATATATATATATAATGGTAGTTCTGTTTTTAGTTTTTTAAGGAACCACATGCTGTTCTCCACAGTGAATATATCAGTTTACATTCCCACCAACAGGGAAAGAGGGTTGCCTTTTTTCTACTCCCTCTTCAGCACTTATTGTTGTAGATTTACATGTACCCCAGTGTTCCCTGAGGCACTATTTATAATAGCCAGAACATCAAAGAAACCCAGATGTTCACTGACAGGTGAGTGGATAAAGAAGATGTGATACATATGTATGATGGAATTCTACTTATTCATAAAAAGAATGAGACTGGATCATTTGTGGAAATATGGATGGGCTGGGCACTGTTGTACAGATGAAGTAAGTCAGAAGGGTAAAACAAATATTGTATATTCATTCATATATATGGAATCTAAAAAATTGTACAGATGGACCTCTTTTCAGAGCAGAAATACAGATGGAGACATAGAGTACAGACATATGAACATAGTGAGAGGAAGAGAGGGTGGGATGAGTTTGGAGGTCATGACTGACATACATACACTACCATGAGTAAAATAGATAGCCAGTGAAATAGAACCTGCTATATAGCACAGGGAGCTCATTTCAGAGATCTGTGGTGACCTAGATGGGTGGTATGGGGCTGGGGTGGGAGAGAGGGCCAAGAGAAGCCTCTTGAAAAGAGTCCCAGTAGTCATGTATGGATGTGAGAGTTGGACCATAATGAAGGCTAAGCACTGGAGAATTGATGTTTTCAAAGTGTGTTGCTAGAGAAGCCTCTTGAGAGTCCCTTGGACAGTAAGGAGCTTAAACCAGTCAATCCTAAAGGAAATCAACGCTGAATGCTCATTGGAAGGACTGACGCTGAAGCTGACGCTCCAGTACTTTGGCCACATGATACAAAGAGACAACTTACTGGAAAAGACCCTGATTCTGGGACAAATTGAAGTCAGGAGGAAAAAGGAATGACAGAGGATGGGGTAGTTGGATGGCATCGCTGACTCAGTGGACGTGAGTTTGAGAAAACTTGGGGTGATGAAGGACAGGGAATCCTGGCATGCTGCAGTCCATGGGGTGGCAAAGGGTCAACTAAACACTAAAAAACTATATATATATATATATATATATATATATATATAATGGTAGTTCTGTTTTTAGTTTTTTAAGGAACCACATGCTGTTCTCCACAGTGAATATATCAGTTTACATTCCCACCAACAGGGAAAGAGGGTTGCCTTTTTTCTACTCCCTCTTCAGCACTTATTGTTGTAGATTTACATGTACCCCAGTGTTCCCTGAGGCACTATTTATAATAGCCAGAACATCAAAGAAACCCAGATGTTCACTGACAGGTGAGTGGATAAAGAAGATGTGATACATATGTATGATGGAATTCTACTTATTCATAAAAAGAATGAGACTGGATCATTTGTGGAAATATGGATGGGCTGGGCACTGTTGTACAGATGAAGTAAGTCAGAAGGGTAAAACAAATATTGTATATTCATTCATATATATGGAATCTAAAAAATTGTACAGATGGACCTCTTTTCAGAGCAGAAATACAGATGGAGACATAGAGTACAGACATATGAACATAGTGAGAGGAAGAGAGGGTGGGATGAGTTTGGAGGTCATGACTGACATACATACACTACCATGAGTAAAATAGATAGCCAGTGAAATAGAACCTGCTATATAGCACAGGGAGCTCATTTCAGAGATCTGTGGTGACCTAGATGGGTGGTATGGGGCTGGGGTGGGAGAGAGGTCCAAGAGGGAAGGGACATATGTATATAGCTGCTTAACTTTGCTGTACAGTAGAAACTAATACAACACTGTGAAGCAACTATACCTCAATTAAAAAGAAAACTTTGTGGCTAAATGGATCTTTTAGATCATGTGTCTCCAAATGAGAAGATGCTGAGAATGCATGCATGCGTGCCTAATAAATAGACTTGCTGAATTGGAAACCATACTTCTCCAGGTGCTTAATATGTCCTGTCTCTGTAGGACTGATTATAAATGGAACAGACTCCCAGAATGTTTCTCACAGTTTAGGTTACAAGTTCTCCTCATTATGAACACTTCAGAATGTTTTCTACAGAATCATTTCCGCTCAACACCTGTCAGGCGGTGGTGAGAGGTGGTGGGGCCCAGGAGTTCTTCAATGGATCCAGATTCTCCTAAGTGGGTGTCATTACTCTCCTTTGTGAAGAGAATGGTTATCTGTCATGAATTAAGAGCATAGGCAGATTCATAAGGGAGTTTGGTAATTTTTACTGCACTGCTTTTTATTTTATTAAACTCTCATTTGCTATTTGTTGTATACTAGTGTGTGCATGTGGGCTCAGTCCTTAAGTCACGTCTGATCCTTTGCAACCCCGTGAACTGTTGCTCACCAAGCTCCTCTGTCCATGGGATTCTTCAGGCAAGAATACTGGTGTGCGCTGCCATTTCCTTCTCCAGGGGACCTTCCCAACCCAGGGACTGAACCCACGCCTTCTGCACTGCAGGTGGAGTCATTCCCATGGAGCCACCTGGGGAGTTCTGTATACTGATAGCTATATCTAATTTTCATCCTTTATGTGAGATTTCCATGCTTGCACCTCTAGAAGAGTGAGCACAGCTTGGCAGTATTGGCCACCATGGGACATTTGGTAATGCCTGGAGACATTTTTGGTTGTCATAACTGGGTGTAGGGTGTTACTAGCCTCTAGAGCATGGCATGTAGTATGATCTTGCTACATGTAGTATGATGCCCATACATATGTACTTCAGTCCTGTCCAACTCTGTGAAACCCCTTGAACTGTAGCCTGCCAGGCTCCTCTGTCCGTGGGATTCTCTAGGCAAGAATGCTGGAGTGGGTTGCTGTGCCCTCCTCCAGAAGATCTTCTTGACCCAGGGATCGAACCCATGTCTCTTACATCTCCTACACTGATAGGTGCATTCTTAACCACTAGTGCTTCTGGGACAGGCCCCAGTGACAAAGCATTATGCAGCACACAAATGTCAATACTGCCAAGTTTTAGAAATCTTGTTCGGAAGCCATGGTTCTTAATCTGAGTGTCTTATTCAACTGTCCACTCCATAAACAGAAATGAACTTCAATTTATGGACCTTCCAAATTTGGGCAAAAGTTTGTGTGTGTATATATGTTGTCTGGGGGAGGAGGTCTGTGATTTCTATCAGATTCTCAAATCTCTCAAAGGCGACACATTAAAAACTTCTGCCTCTATCATTTCCCAATCAAAGAATGTTTTCCCTATTGCTTGTATTCCAGCCATGCCTCTCACCTCCATTTAAAACATACTTAGCATTGCTCTGTCAGTGTGTTCAGATGATGACAGGGTGGCTATCTGTCCTAAGATACTTGGGACTTAACAGTCCTAATTATTATTTTTTATTGAAGTGAAGTTGAGTTATAATATTATGTTAGTTTCAGGTATACAGCGGTGATTCAATTATATGTGTATATTTTTCAGATTATTTTCCATTATAGTTTATTATAATATGTTGATAAAGTTCTGTAGCTATGTAATAAATCATTACTGCTTATTCATTTTTTAAAATTTTATTTATTTATTTATTTCTGGCTACTCTGGGTTTTCCCTGCTGCTTCAGGCTCTTCTCTAGTTGCAGGGAGTGGTGGCTACTCTCTAGTCGAGGTGAGCAGGCTTCTTGTGGCGGTGACATCTCTTGTTGTGGAACTCAGACTCCAGGGCACATGGGCTTCAGGAGTTGTGGAACATGGGTTCCATAGTTGCGACTCCGAAGATCTAGAGCACAGGCTTCATAGCTGTGGCTCAGGCTTAGTTGCTCCGCAGCATATGGGATCTTACTGGATCAGGGATCGAGCCCCTGTCTCCTGCATTAGCAAGCAAACTCTTTACCACTGAGCCCTCAGGGAAGCCTGCTTATTCATTTTATATGTAGTAGTTTGCATCTGTTAACCCTATACTCCTAATTGATTCCTATGCCCTCCCTCTACCCTTTGGTAACGATAAATTTGTTTTATATGTCTGTGAACCTATTTCTGTTTTGTATATGGGTTAATTTGTATTATCTTTTAGATTGCATATATAAGTGATACCATAGAATATTTGTCTTTTTCTGAATTACTTCACTAAGTATGATATGACCTAAGTCCATCCATGTTGCTGCAAATGGCAATATTTCATTATTCTTTATGACTGAGTAATATTATATTACATATGCGTACCATATCTTCTTTATCCCTTCATCTATTTATAAACACTTAGCTTCCATGTCTTGGCTATTGTAAATATGTGGCTATGAACATTGGAGTGACTATAACTTTTCAAATAAGAGTTTTCTCCAGATATGTGCCCACAAGTGGGATTTCTGTATCATAAGGTAACTCTGGTTTTAGTTTTTTAAGGAACCTCCATACTGTTCTCCATAGTGACTGTATCTATTTAGATTCCCAGCAACAGTGTAGGAAGGTTCTCTTTTCTCCACACCCTCTTTGCACTCATTATTTGTAGACTTTTTCATGATAGCTATTCTGGCCTGTATTTGGTGCTACCTCATTGTGGTTTTAATTTGCGTTTCTCCAATAATTAGTGATGCTGAACATCTTCTCATGTGCCTGCTGGCTTATCTGATACAGATAATTGCTAATGACATCCCTGTTCATGCTCACATGTGTCCAGTCCTAATTTAGATGCTGAGTTTCCAGGTGCCTAGTCGGATATATTGTCTCCATGATTTTAGAAATTTCTCCTTGCTGAGGCATAAATTTTATGTTTAAAAAGTACATGCAGGAAAAACACACAGATATACAGTCTCATCCCTGCTCACTTCCACCTCAGGCTAGCTAATCCTTTGGGACATAGAAGAAGGAAAATATATGACAAGTGCCACAGTTGCATTAAATATTTTACTTAGGATATTTTTATAAACTAAAAACAGATGACATATAGAAATCTCATTATGGATATAAAACACTTGCCAAATTAGGGTGTGTTCTTATCACAGTCTGTGGCCTATATAGCTCAAAATTCTGTGAGAAATTCAAAATATGCATAAAGATTGGTCCTGAAAGAGCAACATTTATATACTTTGTTCTTGTTATGAGCTGATATATTGGGTTTTTAATTCTGTGAACCTATTTCTGTTTTGTATATGGGTTAATTTGTATTATCTTTTAGATTGCATATATAAGTGATACCATAGAATATTTGTCTTTTTCTGAATTACTTCACTAAGTATGATATGACCTAAGTCCATCCATGTTGCTGCAAATGGCAATATTTCATTATTCTTTATGACTGAGTAATATTATATTACATATGCGTACCATATCTTCTTTATCCCTTCATCTATTTATAAACACTTAGCTTCCATGTCTTGGCTATTGTAAATATGTGGCTATGAACATTGGAGTGACTATAACTTTTCAAATAAGAGTTTTCTCCAGATATGTGCCCACAAGTGGGATTTCTGTATCATAAGGTAACTCTGGTTTTAGTTTTTTAAGGAACCTCCATACTGTTCTCCATAGTGACTGTATCTATTTAGATTCCCAGCAACAGTGTAGGAAGGTTCTCTTTTCTCCACACCCTCTTTGCACTCATTATTTGTAGACTTTTTCATGATAGCTATTCTGGCCTGTATTTGGTGCTACCTCATTGTGGTTTTAATTTGCGTTTCTCCAATAATTAGTGATGCTGAACATCTTCTCATGTGCCTGCTGGCTTATCTGATACAGATAATTGCTAATGACATCCCTGTTCATGCTCACATGTGTCCAGTCCTAATTTAGATGCTGAGTTTCCAGGTGCCTAGTCGGATATATTGTCTCCATGATTTTAGAAATTTCTCCTTGCTGAGGCATAAATTTTATGTTTAAAAAGTACATGCAGGAAAAACACACAGATATACAGTCTCATCCCTGCTCACTTCCACCTCAGGCTAGCTAATCCTTTGGGACATAGAAGAAGGAAAATATATGACAAGTGCCACAGTTGCATTAAATATTTTACTTAGGATATTTTTATAAACTAAAAACAGATGACATATAGAAATCTCATTATGGATATAAAACACTTGCCAAATTAGGGTGTGTTCTTATCACAGTCTGTGGCCTATATAGCTCAAAATTCTGTGAGAAATTCAAAATATGCATAAAGATTGGTCCTGAAAGAGCAACATTTTATATACTTTGTTCTTGTTATGAGCTGATATCATTAGCTTGTGTGTGTGTGTGTGTGTGTGTGTGTGTGTGTGTGTGTGAGTGAACATATGCTTATGTAAGTTACTCTTGGTCAAGTCATTTAACATTTTTCTGAATTTAAGAAAGGAATTCTTGGCTTATCTGGTGTCTCAGTAGTCAAGAATCTGCCTGCCAGTGCAGAAGACATGGGTTCAATCCCTGATCCAGGAAGATCCCACATGCTGTGGAGCATCTAAGCCTGTGGGCCGCCACTATTGAGCCTATGCTCTAGAGCCTTGGAGCCACAGCTACTGAGTCCATGTGCTACAGCTAGTGAAGCCCACTAGCCCTAGAGCCTGTGGTCTGCAGCTAAAGAAGTCACAGTAATGAGAGACCTGTGCACCACAACTAGAAAGTAGTCCCTAGTTGCTGCAACTAGAGAAAAGCCTGCACAGCAACGAAGATACAGCATAGCCAAAAATATATAAATTAAAAAATGTTTAAAAGAAAAGAATTCTGTAAAATAAGGTAATCAGAATACTCTCCAAGGCCCTTCCAGTCTTGCATTCTATAGTATGTCCATTCATTCATTCACTCACTCCTTCACTCCAAAGCATATGAGCACCTGCTCCCAGCCAGGTCTGTAGGTTCAGAAATATAAATTGCCCTTTTAGACCTCAAAAATATCAGGACCCAGTAGGGAAAGAGGACAGTCCATAGTCCATATCCAGAGTGATATGGGAGTATGGAAGGGAATTCCGTAGCGCAGATGCAGGAAAAAGAAAGGTGATTCAGGCAAGGAAAGGGAAATGTGGGCCTTTAACAACTGCACATAATTCAGTAGCAAATTCCTGTGGCAAGATGACTCCTATGGGAAGGCCAGAGCCATGCTAGGTTGTAAACCTCATTGTGGCAGAGAACCACCTCTTCTGTGGATCTCTGCAATAAGAGTGGCAGTGGTGGTGATTAAGGACACAGGCTTTGCTCTTTGACCTGGATTTGATCCTGGCTTTAGGACTTCCTAGGTCATGTTGGGCAAGAGAGTTCACTTCCTTAAAGCACAAGGTTCCTTAGCTGTAGGTTGGAAATGAAAATAGAGTTATCACTAATTCTTTAACAGACTTACACCACAGAATTGAATAAAAATTATGCATGTAAGGCTCTAGTAAGTACTTATTAAAAGTGCTTAATACTAGTAAATACTTGTTAAAAGTCCTTAGTGCTGTTGGGTGTTGTTAGATGTGGGTTTCACTGTTGAATGAGCATGGGATCTGTGAGTCTTGCAGGCTTGAGTACCAATCCAAGCACTGCCACTTACTTAGTGTGTGATATTGGGACTTCTTCAGTCCTAGCCTCAAATACCTTATCAGTTAAATAAGAATAATAATATCCAGCACCGAGTCCTTGAGAAGTCTGAAGAGGATGTATGATTTTCAGGAACATGAATGGGACCTAGAGATTATATACTAAGTGAAATAAATCAGAAAGAGAAAGACAAATACTGTATGTGTATTAAGTGGACTTTAGAAGGTAACACAAATGAACCTATCTATTCGGTAAAAAACAGAAACAGACTCACATAAGGAATAGATTTGTGGTTGCCAACAAGGAGTGAGTTGGGGAAGGACTGGAGTGGGAATGTGGGATTAGCAGGTTCAGTCTCTTCTATAATAGAAAAGAATGGGTAAACAATGAGGTCTCACTGTGTAACACAAGAGAGTGTGTACATTCAGTATCATGTGATAAATCATAATGTAAAATGATATTTAAAAAATCACTTAGCTGAATCACTTTGCTATAAAGAGTGTACACAACATTGTAAATCAAATATGCTTCCATTAAAAAAAAGATGTATGTAGAGTGATGGGTGCTTAACAATAGTTTCTTTAGAAGTTTTTTTGCATTTCTGTGGGCCTTTAACAACTGCACATAATTCAGTAGCAAATTCCTGTGGCAAGATGACTCCTATGGGAAGGCCAGAGCCATGCTAGGTTGTAAACCTCATTGTGGCAGAGAACCACCTCTTCTGTGGATCTCTGCAATAAGAGTGGCAGTGGTGGTGATTAAGGACACAGGCTTTGCTCTTTGACCTGGATTTGATCCTGGCTTTAGGACTTCCTAGGTCATGTTGGGCAAGAGAGTTCACTTCCTTAAAGCACAAGGTTCCTTAGCTGTAGGTTGGAAATGAAAATAGAGTTATCACTAATTCTTTAACAGACTTACACCACAGAATTGAATAAAAATTATGCATGTAAGGCTCTAGTAAGTACTTATTAAAAGTGCTTAATACTAGTAAATACTTGTTAAAAGTCCTTAGTGCTGTTGGGTGTTGTTAGATGTGGGTTTCACTGTTGAATGAGCATGGGATCTGTGAGTCTTGCAGGCTTGAGTACCAATCCAAGCACTGCCACTTACTTAGTGTGTGATATTGGGACTTCTTCAGTCCTAGCCTCAAATACCTTATCAGTTAAATAAGAATAATAATATCCAGCACCGAGTCCTTGAGAAGTCTGAAGAGGATGTATGATTTTCAGGAACATGAATGGGACCTAGAGATTATATACTAAGTGAAATAAATCAGAAAGAGAAAGACAAATACTGTATGTGTATTAAGTGGACTTTAGAAGGTAACACAAATGAACCTATCTATTCGGTAAAAAACAGAAACAGACTCACATAAGGAATAGATTTGTGGTTGCCAACAAGGAGTGAGTTGGGGAAGGACTGGAGTGGGAATGTGGGATTAGCAGGTTCAGTCTCTTCTATAATAGAAAAGAATGGGTAAACAATGAGGTCTCACTGTGTAACACAAGAGAGTGTGTACATTCAGTATCATGTGATAAATCATAATGTAAAATGATATTTAAAAAATCACTTAGCTGAATCACTTTGCTATAAAGAGTGTACACAACATTGTAAATCAAATATGCTTCCATTAAAAAAAAAAAGATGTATGTAGAGTGATGGGTGCTTAACAATAGTTTCTTTAGAAGTCTTCTCTCTCTCCTTAATTCCTTTGCATTTCTTTGATTTACATTACTTCTGACTGAAAACTTCTGTAGAGTTCCTCATTCACTCATTCACTTATGATCTATTTAAAAGCGATTCATTGAGCAGTGTTCAAAGAGGATAGGTCTAATCCCGTTCATCGTCTTTCTTCTGTGGTGACCCCAGTCGTTGTGGCCTCGGCTGTCTTCCCGGGGACACGTGTCCTCTGCCCTTGTTTCTTGCTGTTCCTTTGTGACAGGCGCTTCCCTGTGAGAGGAATAATTGGCAAGTCAGCACTCTCTGCTCTAGGAACATCAGGGGCACGCTGGGAAGGAGCAGTTGTTCAGAGAGCGATGGCCGCAGGAGAGGGAATGTAGCCAAGGGCAGGGGGCATGTTGCTAAGTTATCTCCCCTCATTTCATTCACATCTCACCTGTGCATGTCAGGATCCATCCCTCAGCGTGACACCACTCAGAGATCACCTCTTAAGGTTGGGAGGGCCAGTTTCTTGTCTTTTGTCTTCTGCCTCCATGAAGCTCTTTCTTGCCATCCATTCTCTTCCCTTGTTTGTATTACAATTGAATTTTGTGTTGTAGCCCAGGGGGAATGCTGCTTGAGAGCTTTATTTAGCTTGGTGGTGACATGCTTATTTCATGCAACATAGATTTTTGTGAAATTTAGTTTTATAATTAAAGGGAAAAAAAATTTGAAGTGTCCTTTAGAGGACTGTATTTGTAAACTCTTGGGTTTCAGATACTTGAAACGCTGTGGTCACTTCTGGAACCAATACTATATATCCTAAGAACAAAATAATATCCTCAGAACATAAACAACAGATTCATGGTTCAAAGCCCCGCTCCCTAGCCTCTTTTCCTGCTTCAGGATCTGGGCATTTTGGGAGCAGTGATGATGTATAGGTAAGGCTGCGGTGGCACTTTCAAGCTTCTGCACCTGCAGGTCTTGAATCTAAGCCACAGCTGCTGAGTTTCCATCAAAGAGAACACATGCTCAAAGGAGGGTTAGAAACAAATCTTTGCTTCTCATTTTTGAAATTTTCTCTCTGCCCTAGTGGGTGTACTTGGATGAGATTCAGATGGGTGGCAAGTGATAAATGCACATCACAGCCCATTGGGTTCCAGAAATAGAAGCAGAACAGTGGGCCTGACTCCAGAGGTTACCCCATGGAAGGAGATCAAATGGCCTTTTATTGTACTAGGCTCTGGGGGTTACCAGAAAAAATAGAAAAAGGCATATTAACTCGTGTACCCCAGTCGTTGTGGCCTCGGCTGTCTTCCCGGGGACACGTGTCCTCTGCCCTTGTTTCTTGCTGTTCCTTTGTGACAGGCGCTTCCCTGTGAGAGGAATAATTGGCAAGTCAGCACTCTCTGCTCTAGGAACATCAGGGGCACGCTGGGAAGGAGCAGTTGTTCAGAGAGCGATGGCCGCAGGAGAGGGAATGTAGCCAAGGGCAGGGGGCATGTTGCTAAGTTATCTCCCCTCATTTCATTCACATCTCACCTGTGCATGTCAGGATCCATCCTCAGCGTGACACCACTCAGAGATCACCTCTTAAGGTTGGGAGGGCCAGTTTCTTGTCTTTTGTCTTCTGCCTCCATGAAGCTCTTTCTTGCCATCCATTCTCTTCCCTTGTTTGTATTACAATTGAATTTTGTGTTGTAGCCCAGGGGGAATGCTGCTTGAGAGCTTTATTTAGCTTGGTGGTGACATGCTTATTTCATGCAACATAGATTTTTGTGAAATTTAGTTTTATAATTAAAGGGAAAAAAAATTTGAAGTGTCCTTTAGAGGACTGTATTTGTAAACTCTTGGGTTTCAGATACTTGAAACGCTGTGGTCACTTCTGGAACCAATACTATATATCCTAAGAACAAAATAATATCCTCAGAACATAAACAACAGATTCATGGTTCAAAGCCCCGCTCCCTAGCCTCTTTTCCTGCTTCAGGATCTGGGCATTTTGGGAGCAGTGATGATGTATAGGTAAGGCTGCGGTGGCACTTTCAAGCTTCTGCACCTGCAGGTCTTGAATCTAAGCCACAGCTGCTGAGTTTCCATCAAAGAGAACACATGCTCAAAAGGAGGGTTAGAAACAAATCTTTGCTTCTCATTTTTGAAATTTTCTCTCTGCCCTAGTGGGTGTACTTGGATGAGATTGAGATGGGTGGCAAGTGATAAATGCACATCACAGCCCATTGGGTTCCAGAAATAGAAGCAGAACAGTGGGCCTGACTCCAGAGGTTACCCCATGGAAGGAGATCAAATGGCCTTTTATTGTACTAGGCTCTGAAAAATAGAGAGGGACTTATTAATATGTAACTACACAGTCATTACATATTTATGCAGTATGGAATACATAATTAGAGCTGCACTGACTGTATAATTTATCATGGGTAGGCATATTTAAGGCTGTTCAGATAACCATGTACTGTAATTATCTGGTAATTGCTGTTCTTTGAGTAAAAGTAGTAACCAATAAAGTGAAAACCGGCAAGTAATTGCTTTATAATTATTTTGGGAAAGGAATTGTTCCAAGTAAAACAATTAGAGATAAACAGATGAATCTTTCCTTTGATAGGCGATACTATCTAGCTATCAGAAACCATGTAGTCATATCAAGAAAAATTCCATGTTATTTTTATTCATTCATTTATTTTTACTTGAAGCAATATGGACAATAGAATGATTTCCGTACAATAGATCCTACTTATGGCTCTTAGTGGTTATCATTGGTGGTTGCCTTAAAATGGGTGCAAGTTAATTCAAAATAACCAAAACTTGATTTTTTTATGTCTCCCTTAGTTGCTTTTTTTGTTTGTTTGTTTTACATATCTCCCTTAGTTATTTCTTTGATGAATTGTCATGACCACAAATTCAGCAGTGAGGTTATCAGTCCTAGGAGCAATTCTGCTTGTTACTTTTAACAATTGCTAGGACAACTTTTTTTACCCAAACTTTATAATAGGGAGCTGTTCTTTCCAGAAGAGGAAATCTTTAAACACTCTCGGTTAGAGGTTATTCTGATTTTCTACTTCCACTAACTTATTGTTACTGGCGAGGGCGGAGGTGAATTAGAGAAAGATAATTCATTTACTTAAGCAAAGCTTCTAAACTGTCTTGTATTTTGTATCTTTGCAATTTATTTCATATTTTATTTATTTAACCACTACTTCTCATTAGATCAATTGTGAGCTTTTTTGCTTTCAAGTTAGTTAAAAAAAAAAAAAAAGACAGTCATAAACCAATTAAGCCCAGACTGCCAGAGCATTTATTTTTATACTTGTTTCCTATTCCAATTTGAAATTCAGGTAACATAATTGCATGGATCTTTAGTAACAAAACTAATAAGGATCAATACTCATTATTAGTGACTTGAGGTTGCTCTAGTCTGGTAGTTTCCTGAAAAATCCTTGTGTTACAGGTAATTTAATGTGAAAGGCAGTGGGGTATGAATAGCAATGAGAATAGTATGGTGGAGTTTCTCAGGGTACCAAGAAACTGGTAACAGGGTTTCCCTTTGGGATGAGTTCATGGGATTAGGGTGACAAGAGGTACACTTTTTTTTTTTTTAAAGATTTATTTATTTATTTACTTTGGCGGGGCGGGGGTAGGTGGGGGCGGGTGGGCCACATCTATTGGTCTTTCATTTATTTATTTTCATCCATCTTCATTCTTTGACCCGTGTGGGCCTCCCATCGCGGTGGCCTCTGTTGTCGCAGAGCACCAGCTCTGGGCGCATGTGCTCCGGAGCTCCGGCTTGGTAATTGGACACATCAGCCCAGCCGCTCGGCGGCACGTGGGATCTTCCCAGGCCAGGGATTGAACCGGCACCCCTTGCACTGCAAGGCGGTGTCCTTACTCACTGGACCACCAGGGAAGCCCGAGGTACACTTTTGAATGCTTATCGAATGTGGTCTCTAGTCCTTTGTAGAGCTGGCCTGTGTGAACAATAATTAATAGAGAAAGATGGTTGTAGGCAGATTGTTGGGGCCCCATGACTTTTGCTCCTAGTATTGCACTCACAAAGATCAATACGTCAGCTACATAGCGAAGGGAGATTGCAGGTGGAAATAAGGTTGACTTAAAGAATGGAGATTATTTGGATTTATCCAAGAGGGCCCGATTATATGTTTTAAAAATAGAAGAGAAAGGCAGATGTGGGGCACTGAGCAGGACCTAGAGGGCTTCTAGGAACAGAGAGGGTTCAAATGATAGGTAACAAGAAAGTGGAGACCTCAGATCTGCAGTCACACAGGACCTGCTTACTACCAACTGCCCCCGTGGGCTTGGAGGGAATTCTCTTCCAGGGCCTCCAGGTAAGAACTCATTGCAGCCAACACTTGGATTTTGGCTTTGTGAGATCCTCAGGAGAGAGCCAGTGGGAGCTCACTGTGCCTGGATTTCTGACCTATGCAAGCAGTGAGATCTTTAGTAACAAAACTAATAAGGATCAATACTCATTATTAGTGACTTGAGGTTGCTCTAGTCTGGTAGTTTCCTGAAAAATCCTTGTGTTACAGGTAATTTAATGTGAAAGGCAGTGGGGTATGAATAGCAATGAGAATAGTATGGTGGAGTTTCTCAGGGTACCAAGAAACTGGTAACAGGGTTTCCCTTTGGGATGAGTTCATGGGATTAGGGTGACAAGAGGTACACTTTTTTTTTTTTTAAAGATTTATTTATTTATTTACTTTGGCGGGGCGGGGGTAGGTGGGGGTGGGGAGGGAACAGGCAGGTGGGCCAGTTCTATTGGTCTTTCATTTATCTGTTTTCATCCATCTTTGTTCTTTGGCCCGTGTGGGCCTCCCATCGTGGTGGCCTCTGTTGTCGCAGAGTACCAGCTCTGGGCGCATGTGCTCCGGAGCTCCGGCTCGGTAGTTGGACACATGGGTCCAGCTGCTCTGCGGCATGTGGGATCTTCCCAGGCCAGGGATCGAACCGGCACCCCTTGCACTGCAAGGCAGTGTCCTTACTCACTGGACCACCAGGGAAGCCCGAGGTACACTTTTGAATGCTTATCGAATGTGGTCTCTAGTCCTTTGTAGAGCTGGCCTGTGTGAACAATAATTAATAGAGAAAGATGGTTGTAGGCAGATTGTTGGGGCCCCATGACTTTTGCTCCTAGTATTGCACTCACAAAGATCAATACGTCAGCTACATAGCGAAGGGAGATTGCAGGTGGAAATAAGGTTGACTTAAAGAATGGAGATTATTTGGATTTATCCAAGAGGGCCCGATTATATGTTTTAAAAATAGAAGAGAAAGGCAGATGTGGGGCACTGAGCAGGACCTAGAGGGCTTCTAGGAACAGAGAGGGTTCAAATGATAGGTAACAAGAAAGTGGAGACCTCAGATCTGCAGTCACACAGGACCTGCTTACTACCAACTGCCCCCGTGGGCTTGGAGGGAATTCTCTTCCAGGGCCTCCAGGTAAGAACTCATTGCAGCCAACACTTGGATTTTGGCTTTGTGAGATCCTCAGGAGAGAGCCAGTGGGAGCTCACTGTGCCTGGATTTCTGACCTATGCAAGCAGTGAGATACCTGGCTGTTGTTCTCAGTCTGTGGTCGACAGTTACAGCAGTCATAGGGGAAGCCAAGTTGCAGTGCAGTAGGTACCTATGCTTTACAGTCACCCTGCCAGAAACATCAAGGCGCTCTGTTAGTAGAGACTCTGGTATCTCTCAGTAACAAATTAAGAGGCAATTAAGGCTCAGAGAGGTTAAGTCTGTGGCGGCTCAAAATAAGAGCGCCAGTCACCGCCGAGCCAGGACTTGAAGCCAGGTCTGTCTGGACGAGGCCTGCACTCATGTTGTTGACCAACTGAGATGTGATACTTCAGCCTGCTGGAACCAAGAACTGCCCTGTCATCCTGGGAGACACAGCAAGTCCCAGGGACCATTGTGCTGGCTATGTAGCTCATATTATTCCCCTCTCTGCTTGCTCATCTGAGAGACAAGAAGCCCGACAGCAGATCTGCACCTGCAGGAAGTGGCCACACAGCCCACAGGGCCCAGTTAGCCACAGTCAGTCCATGGCCGGAGCTCACCTGGGGCCCAGCTCCCACCCTGCCTGGCAACCTGAGCACGTGTCGTAGTCGAGGCTCCGAAGCATGAAATGGTTTTTTTTTGCGCTGAAGCCTGAGAGACATGGTGCATCGAACTTGGTGTGGCTCTTTCCAGCCCCCCTGCTGTTTGTTTTTAAAGATGAAATAAGGCCAGGCATGAAAAAGGTCTCCCGTGTCCTCAGTACGATATGGCAACCAGTAGTGCAGGCAAGCATATAAATAGAGGGAAGACAGGGCAGTCTCTGAAGCCCGGCAACAGTCAACACCCAGGATGTGGCAGTCACGCCTGCTATTATCACCTTACTATGATTATATGACTATTTCAGGGGCATGGAGAAATGCCCCTGGTCCCCAGAATATATGGAGTCCCAATTAAAGCATCTTCCCATTTCCTTGGTTTAAGATTAATGTCCCATGAAATGTTTCCTTACCTTTGTTATCTGTTCCCTGACACTTCTGAAATGAACATCATTATAGGAAAATAGCAGGCAGCTTGAAAGATGTCAGCGATTTTCATTCCATCTAAACCTAATACCCTGGGTTAAAATGCATTTGTGAGATCCTCAGGAGAGAGCCAGTGGGAGCTCACTGTGCCTGGATTTCTGACCTATGCAAGCAGTGAGATACCTGGCTGTTGTTCTCAGTCTGTGGTCGACAGTTACAGCAGTCATAGGGGAAGCCAAGTTGCAGTGCAGTAGGTACCTATGCTTTACAGTCACCCTGCCAGAAACATCAAGGCGCTCTGTTAGTAGAGACTCTGGTATCTCTCAGTAACAAATTAAGAGGCAATTAAGGCTCAGAGAGGTTAAGTCTGTGGCGGCTCAAAATAAGAGCGCCAGTCACCGCCGAGCCAGGACTTGAAGCCAGGTCTGTCTGGACGAGGCCTGCACTCATGTTGTTGACCAACTGAGATGTGATACTTCAGCCTGCTGGAACCAAGAACTGCCCTGTCATCCTGGGAGACACAGCAAGTCCCAGGGACCATTGTGCTGGCTATGTAGCTCATATTATTCCCCTCTCTGCTTGCTCATCTGAGAGACAAGAAGCCCGACAGCAGATCTGCACCTGCAGGAAGTGGCCACACAGCCCACAGGGCCCAGTTAGCCACAGTCAGTCCATGGCCGGAGCTCACCTGGGGCCCAGCTCCCACCCTGCCTGGCAACCTGAGCACGTGTCGTAGTCGAGGCTCCGAAGCATGAAATGGTTTTTGCGCTGAAGCCTGAGAGACATGGTGCATCGAACTTGGTGTGGCTCTTTCCAGCCCCCCTGCTGTTTGTTTTTAAAGATGAAATAAGGCCAGGCATGAAAAAGGTCTCCCGTGTCCTCAGTACGATATGGCAACCAGTAGTGCAGGCAAGCATATAAATAGAGGGAAGACAGGGCAGTCTCTGAAGCCCGGCAACAGTCAACACCCAGGATGTGGCAGTCACGCCTGCTATTATCACCTTACTATGATTATATGACTATTTCAGGGGCATGGAGAAATGCCCCTGGTCCCCAGAATATATGGAGTCCCAATTAAAGCATCTTCCCATTTCCTTGGTTTAAGATTAATGTCCCATGAAATGTTTCCTTACCTTTGTTATCTGTTCCCTGACACTTCTGAAATGAACATCATTATAGGAAAATAGCAGGCAGCTTGAAAGATGTCAGCGATTTTCATTCCATCTAAACCTAATACCCCTGGTAAAAGACATTTGTCATTCATACTCTAATAAAGCATTTCGCAGGTGTCGAAGGCATGCCGCTAGAGGAACATGAAGTGAATGATTGTAAGTGATTCACAGATGAACACTCGACTTTAATAGTTATGTGTTTTAATACGAACTACAAGAAAACATACATAGCATATTAAGTGTGGATTTTCTAATACCACTACAGTTGGTAGTAGGTAAAGATAGTATGCCTATTGCGAGAGTGAAAACAGAAGGTCAATATGAAAGCAGTTGGTGGGTGATGGATATTTGGGAATCTCCGCTTCGGTGTGGCTTGTCTTCAGTTCATCAGATTAATTTTGTTTTTCATCAGATTAGTTTTAAGGTGGACATTAGAAGAGAAGAGAGAGAAAAATCTTGGTCCCCTGAAGAATAAAATGAGGCTGGAGGAGAAGTGGGTGCCAAGGCTGCTAGGAGCCCCAGCAGAGGGGATAGAGAGCCCCTGACAGTGAGGACTGAGATCATTCACGTCAAGTGTGGCCGACATCAATTTTTTTTTTTTTTTTCTAATTCTACCCAGATTGTAGGAAAAATGAATGTGAGTTCGCTTGGCCTAAGAGCGTGACTGGCTTTCAAATTGCTTTCCCTGCCAGCAGGCTGTGCAGTGAGAGACTCTTTTTATTTCTTTTGTGCTGACAGAATTTACTTTGGCTTCATTTGACAGTAGGCCTTACAGAACGTTGGAGCCAGGAGGGACCTGCTCATCCTCATCGTTTTACAGACCAGAGACCTCAGGCGCGGGGAAGGTAAATGATTTCTTCTTCAAGGTCTCGCAGACACCAGTTCGTGACTGGGACTTCCTCTCAAATGTACTCCTCCTGAGGCGGACCTTGTCAGAGCAGACAAGGAATTTTAGACCCCAGGCCCTGTGTGGATAATTTAATACAGAACAAACACAGAGAAGGGTTCCAGTCCTGGCCTTCTCTTCTGTGAATCTGGTGCTTTTACCTTTATGCCATCTCCCTATTATACTTCAGCTCCGTAATTTTAAAAGCCGTTATAACCTTATATATTAATTTTTTTTAGCAGTTGAGAAGCCGTTTGTGGGAAATGTGCTCAGAGTAGGCAGCTGCTCTTCCTGCAGCCCCTTTAGTGAAATTCTGCATGTCCTAGGGAAAATTTGTTTAAGAGTATTTGATAGCTTTGGTAGGACGTTTTAAGAATTCCCTAAGCCAGGAAACCTGCATGAGGGTACCTGAGTCCTATTGGAAATAGTAGTCTTTTTCTGCTTTTGCCTGTAGTTACCTTTCCCATATTTCAGAGACTTGGAATTCTACAGCCTGAAGGAATGGTTGTTTATAAAGGAAAGAATCAGATGCTAATCCTTAGGCGTCTATTTGGAGACAAAGTTTTACACAGATTCTTATTCATGGGAATATAAATTGTATTTATTAGGCAATAAAGATGAAAGGTGAATTGGCTAATGGCTCCCTTGCTTACCTGTGTTACCTCTATTATACTTCAGAAACAAACAGCTTTTCAAGAAAATACAAATGTTGCTGAAAAGCTATAGAGGATTCTGTTATTCCATCAGCTGCCCATCATCATCCTAATCACGGAGCCGGTCTGTTTCCTCATGAATACTATTATTTGAGAAGCTAAAAATGTGAAGATTCTATTGGAGTTGAATCTCAGGTTCTGACTAGCTCTATTTTTCCCTTTTGTTTCATAATAGGAACTTCAGAGTTCTCCCTGTGAGTTCCAAGATGGTTTGGAGTGGTTTTGCCCACTTTTATTTCTTTTGTGCTGACAGAATTTACTTTGGCTTCATTTGACAGTAGGCCTTACAGAACGTTGGAGCCAGGAGGGACCTGCTCATCCTCATCGTTTTACAGACCAGAGACCTCAGGCGCGGGGAAGGTAAATGATTTCTTCTTCAAGGTCTCGCAGACACCAGTTCGTGACTGGGACTTCCTCTCAAATGTACTCCTCCTGAGGCGGACCTTGTCAGAGCAGACAAGGAATTTTAGACCCCAGGCCCTGTGTGGATAATTTAATACAGAACAAACACAGAGAAGGGTTCCAGTCCTGGCCTTCTCTTCTGTGAATCTGGTGCTTTTACCTTTATGCCATCTCCCTATTATACTTCAGCTCCGTAATTTTAAAAGCCGTTATAACCTTATATATTAATTTTTTTTAGCAGTTGAGAAGCCGTTTGTGGGAAATGTGCTCAGAGTAGGCAGCTGCTCTTCCTGCAGCCCCTTTAGTGAAATTCTGCATGTCCTAGGGAAAATTTGTTTAAGAGTATTTGATAGCTTTGGTAGGACGTTTTAAGAATTCCCTAAGCCAGGAAACCTGCATGAGGGTACCTGAGTCCTATTGGAAATAGTAGTCTTTTTCTGCTTTTGCCTGTAGTTACCTTTCCCATATTTCAGAGACTTGGAATTCTACAGCCTGAAGGAATGGTTGTTTATAAAGGAAAGAATCAGATGCTAATCCTTAGGCGTCTATTTGGAGACAAAGTTTTACACAGATTCTTATTCATGGGAATATAAATTGTATTTATTAGGCAATAAAGATGAAAGGTGAATTGGCTAATGGCTCCCTTGCTTACCTGTGTTACCTCTATTATACTTCAGAAACAAACAGCTTTTCAAGAAAATACAAATGTTGCTGAAAAGCTATAGAGGATTCTGTTATTCCATCAGCTGCCCATCATCATCCTAATCACGGAGCCGGTCTGTTTCCTCATGAATACTATTATTTGAGAAGCTAAAAATGTGAAGATTCTATTGGAGTTGAATCTCAGGTTCTGACTAGCTCTATTTTTCCCTTTTGTTTCATAATAGGAACTTCAGAGTTCTCCCTTTGAGGTCCAAGATGGTTTGGAGTGGTTTTTGCCCACTGCACCTGAAAATTTCTGCCTCATCGTGTCTTGACAAGATGGGCAGGCTAAGCACTTATTTACTCTTCTCTTTACTTGAATTTTCTAATTCTATAATATATTTAGGCTTTTGAGATATTTCTGGAGATAATATTTTAATGGAAATTGTCCCTGCTTGATCTACTGTGACTGAGAGACATGTAGTTCAGGACTGCTTAGGGATTTGAGCGTCGAACACTAAATTGCAGTCTTAACTTTGCTGAAAGGATAGCCTTTCAGCCTTCTGTTTCTCTCTCAGAAAATGAAGCTCTATTGTCTGCTTCTCCTGCATGTCTCCCAGGGAAGGGCTCTGCATGTCCCTCACTCCTAGATACAAGCACAGCAGCCAGAAGCTTCTGACTCTATATATGTCACCAAGTTGAAATGGTTCGTCAACTCAGCTGGAATTAAAAGCATTCTCTTTGGTTTAAGTTCCATAGCCTTGACACTCACAGAAAAACTCCAGGGGAAGTTAAGAAAGTGGTGAGGAATTAAATTCACCTTGGAGGCTGTCTTCTTAATTTAGACCTAAGAAATATTTGATCAAAACTATTGCTATTTTTTTCTCCTGTCATGCCATTTATGGGATAGCTGCTGGGCAAGAGCCATAACTTACTATTAATGAATAATTAACACTCTCTGCTTAATAACTCTAAACCTTCCCTTCCTCCTCTCCCACCAGCTGTCATGGGTTCTCACCTATGTTCTGTTTAATAGCATCCCTCCTCACTTTCTCACCCCATTATCAAAGCAAGAGAGAATGAAGGACGATGGAATGGACACATCTGTCTCACAGAAGGATTACAAACTGGAGGTTTACATGTTAGATCCTAATAGGAAGGGCCAGGAGGTTGTTAGCTCTCTCATTCATTCTTTTATTTATTCATTCATTCCATCATAGAAACTAATGTCGAGAGTCAGATTGCCTCAGTTTCTGTGCAATGTCTTTTTTTTCTTTCTTCCTTTTTTTTTTGGCTGTGCCATATGGCTTGCCTAATCTTAGTTCTCCAACCAGGAATCAAACCCGAGCCCCTGGGAGTGAAAGCGCAGAGCCTAACCACTGAATCACCAGTGAATTCCTTCTATGCAGTTTCTCATTGGGTAATTTAATTTATTTAGAATACTTATTTAATCCCTTTATGCTTTAGTTCCCTAATCTAAATGCAAGTAACAGTTCTATATAGAGGATTTTTGTTAGGATCCAATTGGAAGATAGTCCCATCGTGTCTCCTAAAGAGAAAGCCTCCAAAAGTTAACTAGTCATTTATTTGTGAAGTCATTTGGCGACCGTGTATTAATGGTTCATTTATGCCAGTCACTTTGCCGTGTGCTGGGGATACAGAAATAAAGAGCTTTGCTGAAAGGTTAGCCTTTCAGCCTTCTGTTTCTCTCTCAGAAAATGAAGCTCTATTGTCTGCTTCTCCTGCATGTCTCCCAGGGAAGGGCTCTGCATGTCCCTCACTCCTAGATACAAGCACAGCAGCCAGAAGCTTCTGACTCTATATATGTCACCAAGTTGAAATGGTTCGTCAACTCAGCTGGAATTAAAAGCATTCTCTTTGGTTTAAGTTCCATAGCCTTGACACTCACAGAAAAACTCCGGGGAAAAGTTAAGAAAGTGGTGAGGAATTAAATTCACCTTGGAGGCTGTCTTCTTAATTTAGACCTAAGAAATATTTGATCAAAACTATTGCTATTTTTTTCTCCTGTCATGCCATTTATGGGATAGCTGCTGGGCAAGAGCCATAACTTACTATTAATGAATAATTAACACTCTCTGCTTAATAACTCTAAACCTTCCCTTCCTCCTCTCCCACCAGCTGTCATGGGTTCTCACCTATGTTCTGTTTAATAGCATCCCTCCTCACTTTCTCACCCCATTATCAAAGCAAGAGAGAATGAAGGACGATGGAATGGACACATCTGTCTCACAGAAGGATTACAAACTGGAGGTTTACATGTTAGATCCTAATAGGAAGGGCCAGGAGGTTGTTAGCTCTCTCATTCATTCTTTTATTTATTCATTCATTCCATCATAGAAACTAATGTCGAGAGTCAGATTGCCTCAGTTTCTGTGCAATGTCTTTTTTTTCTTTCTTCCTTTTTTTTTTGGCTGTGCCATATGGCTTGCCTAATCTTAGTTCTCCAACCAGGAATCAAACCCGAGCCCCTGGGAGTGAAAGCGCAGAGCCTAACCACTGAATCACCAGTGAATTCCTTCTATGCAGTTTCTCATTGGGTAATTTAATTTATTTAGAATACTTATTTAATCCCTTTATGCTTTAGTTCCCTAATCTAAATGCAAGTAACAGTTCTATATAGAGGATTTTTGTTAGGATCCAATTGGAAGATAGTCCCATCGTGTCTCCTAAAGAGAAAGCCTCCAAAAAAAGTTAACTAGTCATTTATTTGTGAAGTCATTTGGCGACCGTGTATTAATGGTTCATTTATGCCAGTCACTTTGCCGTGTGCTGGGGGATACAGAAATAAAGAGAATGTCCTGTTTTTAAGGGTTAATAGATTGGGTAAGGAGAGGTGGGGCTGCAAATCCCATGGTGATTAATTACACTCCAATGGCAAGTGCTCTAGCCTAGAGCTGTACCCTTGGTATATCTCCAGTGACCCAGGAGACAACCACTGTGCCAGATCCAGGGGATGAGGAGGTATAGACAAGTGAGCATGCCAGGGAGAGGAACTGCATGTTTAAAGCCTGGGCAGTGGGAATGGGAAGAGAAGTTCTGTGTTACTGGAATAATTAGATCCAAGGGGTCTAGGTGGAAAAGAGTAAGAAAATGAAGACAGAATATTTGGAACTGCCAGATCTTAAAAGCCTGTGTCAATCTCCTTGGAGGGCTCTTGGCCCAGCATGCAGAGCCTCTGAAGATTTCTAAGGAGGGTGATGACTTTATTTATTTATTTATTTTGCCTCTGACAAGGGGAGTTGGGTGAACACAGTTGAAAGCCACTGAACCCCGCTAAAGAAGGGTATTGCATTAGTCTGTGGAAGAAATGACCAAGCAACACAATCTAAATTTATCATTAATAATGGGGATGGAGAATAAGGAATGGATTTAAGATAATGGATTGAGGGGACAGAATGGGAGAATTTGGTGAATCATGGGATGTGGGTTGTACAGAGGAATAAAAACAGTCCTGGCACTCTAGCTAGGCAGCTGGGTAGGGGGGTGTCATTCACCAAAATAGGACAAAACAGGAGACAGAACTGGGTTGCCTAATCTTAGTTCTCCAACCAGGAATCAAACCCGAGCCCCTGGGAGTGAAAGCGCAGAGCCTAACCACTGAATCACCAGTGAATTCCTTCTATGCAGTTTCTCATTGGGTAATTTAATTTATTTAGAATACTTATTTAATCCCTTTATGCTTTAGTTCCCTAATCTAAATGCAAGTAACAGTTCTATATAGAGGATTTTTGTTAGGATCCAATTGGAAGATAGTCCCATCGTGTCTCCTAAAGAGAAAGCCTCCAAAAAAAGTTAACTAGTCATTTATTTGTGAAGTCATTTGGCGACCGTGTATTAATGGTTCATTTATGCCAGTCACTTTGCCGTGTGCTGGGGGATACAGAAATAAAGAGAATGTCCTGTTTTTAAGGGTTAATAGATTGGGTAAGGAGAGGTGGGGCTGCAAATCCCATGGTGATTAATTACACTCCAATGGCAAGTGCTCTAGCCTAGAGCTGTACCCTTGGTATATCTCCAGTGACCCAGGAGACAACCACTGTGCCAGATCCAGGGGATGAGGAGGTATAGACAAGTGAGCATGCCAGGGAGAGGAACTGCATGTTTAAAGCCTGGGCAGTGGGAATGGGAAGAGAAGTTCTGTGTTACTGGAATAATTAGATCCAAGGGGTCTAGGTGGAAAAGAGTAAGAAAATGAAGACAGAATATTTGGAACTGCCAGATCTTAAAAGCCTGTGTCAATCTCCTTGGAGGGCTCTTGGCCCAGCATGCAGAGCCTCTGAAGATTTCTAAGGAGGGTGATGACTTTATTTATTTATTTATTTTGCCTCTGACAAGGGGAGTTGGGTGAACACAGTTGAAAGCCACTGAACCCCGCTAAAGAAGGGTATTGCATTAGTCTGTGGAAGAAATGACCAAGCAACACAATCTAAATTTATCATTAATAATGGGGATGGAGAATAAGGAATGGATTTAAGATAATGGATTGAGGGGACAGAATGGGAGAATTTGGTGAATCATGGGATGTGGGTTGTACAGAGGAATAAAAACAGTCCTGGCACTCTAGCTAGGCAGCTGGGTAGGTGGTGGTGTCATTCACCAAAATAGGACAAAACAGGAGACAGAACTGGGTTAGGAAGAAACTGGAGGCTCCTGTATTAACTTTGGTGGTATTTTGACTCTTGAGTTTGTCTTCATTTCTCCCATAAAATAGACAGGCATTGGGAGTGAGATGATAGGAACAGAAGGACACTGACGGGGGGGACAAGGGACCAAGATGGGGCAGTAACCACAGCAGTCACAGAAAATCACTGACTAAGCTGAATCTTGCCTGTAAATAAAAGCTTCCTTTTGTCCAAGATGGAAAAATCTCCATGGATTTTTAGAATAATAAAATAATGAGTGTTCATTGTAAAAAGAAGAGTCGAACAATTAAAGAATTAAAGAAAAGGAAGGTCGTCTTGTAATTCTGCCACCTAGAGTTAATTACCCTGGTCAGTTGCACCTACATCCTTCCAAGCTCTTTGAGAGATACACTCAGTTCCTTTGTGCTGCTGCTTATTAATTTTTACATGATATACCATCTGTATCTCCATGTATGGGTCAGCATTTATAGATCTTTCTCATTCCTTTTAATGGATGCTTGAAATCCTATTGTATAACCATCCTTACAAAATATTTCTAGACATGGATTTTTTTGCTGCCTCAGGCACTTACATGTGGGAGATCATATCTTCCTATTTATATCTGATAATTGATAAAATAAGATTAGTTAGTCCGTGTGATTATATTGCAATTGGGAAATTGGGAAGATCTGTGTGTTAGTTTCCTAGTGCTGCTATAACCAATTACCACAAACTTAGTGGTTTAAAAAAGCACAAATTACTACTGTACAGTTCTAGAGGTCAGAAGTACAAAATAAATCTTAAAGAGCTAAAATCCTGTCTCAGCAGGCCTGGCCATGGTCTTTGATGCCTAGCTTCATCACTCCAGTCTCTATTTTAGTTATTACATCATGTTCTCCCTCTTTCTTCCTTCATACATGGACCTTTATGATTTCGTTTAGGGACCACATGGATGATATGGGAGAATCTCCCCACCTCAAAATCTTTAACTTAATCATATGGGCCACATAAAGTAACATATTTACAGACTTCAGATATTGGTATGTGAATATCTTTGCATGTGTGCTAAGTCACTTAAGTTGTGTCCGACTGTTTGTGACCCTATAGACCACAGCCCACTAGGCTCCTCTACCCATAGAATTCTCCAGGCAAGAATATTGGAGTGGGTTTCCATGCCCTTCTTCAGGGGATCTTCCTGACCAAGGGATTGAACTGTATCTCTTAGGCTGTCTGCATAGGCAGGAGGGTTCTTTACCACTAATGCCTCTTGAGAAGTCCATTATTCAGCCTACAACATGACAAATATTTCAAAACCAAATGCTAGAATTTCAATAAGAAATGACTGAGATTGGAAGTATCATCTCAATTAGGACCTGCAAGATCTTCATCCTTTGGAAGAGACCGCAGTGAGTGATATCTGATGAATTTTGCTAAGTACTCAAGAACACAGTGAAGATTATGAGATAACTTTGACTGCTAAAGACATTAAATCCTAGCATTTTAGCAATTTTAGGAGAGCAAGGCTAATACTTGAAGCAGTAGGAATAGTTGTAAGCTAAAATAATATCACCTCATAATGTGATGTAGACTAAATGGAAGGGTGCAGGGGAAAAAATTCAGATGTCTTCACAGATCTAACTTCTTTTGCTAAAATGAGATTTCACACTAGAACTTGTAGTTTCTAATTTCTTTCTAATGGAAATGGAATGTATATGGTAAAAGGTAAAACAGAGGCATCTAGGATGGCAATCCCTTTGACTCTTATTTCTTTCAATAGCCTGTTGTCACTGTGCTTTCCTAAGAAACAAAAATAGCAATTTTTTTCTCTTACTAAGTTCTGCAGAGCTAATGCGAATGATATGCCTGTAGCCTGTGTCATCACTGTCTGCTTTCTGCACTATGCTTTTACTGGAGGCAAGTTTATTTTGACTCTACTTTCCTAGTTTCTACTTGGTATAAACTATGTGAAGCCTCCTTCTCAGGGATTTTCACTTTGGGACTGTTCTCATCTTCTGGTCCACACAGCTTTCCAGGATGCTGCTCAGCAGCAAGGCATTTAACTGCAAAGCCTCTGGAGCTAGTTGTGCCACAAAATTCAGTGCTACTTTGTTTCAGGCAAGAGCACTGACTTATTCAGAGGGACCAGCCATGGTCTCCTCAGGGATGGCCTTCATTTTGAATCTCTTCATCTACTTCCTGATGTCTCATTTCATCCCAGCTCATGGGATTCTTTGCCTTGCTCTTTGAGAAGTGAGCTCTCATATGCCATTGTTCTTGGCTTGGACCCTAGAACAGTTAGAACAGCACATGACTTCTGGCAAGTATCTTGCCTTCTTCATATCTCCACCAGTCGACTCACAGTCCCTTGGAAAGCATACTTCCTCTATTAGAATAGAATGTCAGCTGAATGACGGAGGTGAACAACTTGCACATCTCTCTGCAGATATGATCGGAGTATGTCCTATTTCTCATCCATGAAATGTAAGCACATATAATAAAAGTTAGTTGCTTAAAAGGAAGATGCTTGATCTGAACTTTCTTTTTCCTCTCCCATGATCAAGGACATACATATGACATGTCATGCCCCACGGACTGTACAGAAGAGAGCAGACGTTCTAAGTGATGGTGGAGACACTAGACGGGTGAAATCAGGGTACCAGGAAGGTATATAGGTATTAGCGAAAGGAAATTTTTATTTCAGCAGTTGTGTTTGTATGTTTTGCTACAGAGAACTCTGCCCCAATGTTTCTATCTGGAAATGAAGAAGTTTATCTCCAAGAGGCACTTTCTAGGGCCAGTACTCTAGGACAGTCACACTAAGCTTTATTTCTTATGTAAACCTTCTTCATTCTGACTCATTTTGACATTTTTCTTCTCTTATTATAGATTTGTTTTCCTTCTCTTGGGATATATGGACCCCAGTATTTTGCATTTATGATTTAGATTTCTGATGGTTCAGAGCTAACTCATTATATATACATGTTTTCAAATGTGTCCTTTGTATACTGTATGTATAGATATTATACTCTTTATCAAAGAAAAATATACTGAATAGATGTGCGATTATGTGAATAAAATATTATAATCTTAGTAGTTGGCCTAGTGATTCTTTTATAGTTAGAGATTGGTTTACTGAGAAAATTATTTGATAAGACCTTTCCAGAGAAGAAATGAGCCTCTAGGTTCTAGGCATGAAATTGGCAACCAAGTTTCATTCAGAAGAAGAGAGTTATTTTGAGCAATAAAGGGGTGAGAGGAGAAAGGAGAGGGTTCTGGTTCACAAAGGGAAAAGGATGGGGGAGATGAGTTAAGGATCCTGATTTAGGGAGCAGCCAGGGATTCCTAAAAGAAGAATCATCTATCATAGTTATATTTTTAAATGAAATGCATTATACACTAGAATGTGAACCCCTCTGGGAGCCCTACTTTTTCCGTTAAAATAATCCTGCAGCATTTTTGGTCTGTTTCACTTTCCAGCAGAAGCTTATTAAAAGGCTGAGTTGTATGTTAAATGAAATATTTAATGTTATGAACTGGAAATCATCATCTCATTGGCTGTTGTCACTAACAAAGTAAAGAATAGAGGTGAGCCTCACTTTGGTGTGACCACAGTGCTGTGCTCCTTATGGCCTCCATTATTGAGCAGTATTTCTGTTAGCCATGTGAGATCACAGAATTCCAGCAGAGTATCTTTTACTGGAGGCTTGGATGTGATGCATGTACCTGCCCATTCAGACTTGGGGTCACATCAAATGAGGTGGTGGAGTTTGAGGAGTGTTTTCTGTACTTTATTCAGCTTATTTCCTACCTTATTTCCCCAGCCGGCCTGTGCGCTTAGCTCTCCCATGTTTGCCATCATTCACGGAGCCTCTCTGTGTTAAGAGAGAAAGATCCCCCATTGAACTCTCTCCCATCCTACTTTCCCCTGGAATTCTTTGATTGTGCTAGCAATAACATGCTCAAATTAAGTGTTATTGAAGATCCTGGGTATACTGCACATGAGTGAAGTGGCTGGATGTTAGACTATATGGAATGGCATGGCCTGTGGTAAACTGGTGAATTTATATCCTGGCTAAAGGGAGCAACTTAGACTCAACTCTTGCTGATTGCTAGCAGATAGAAGTTATATTTATTTTAACTATGCTATATATATGCCAAGCGAGTGTAGCTAGATCTAATTTTCAACAGAATATGGAAATTAAGGACTATATGTGATAGTTACTAAGTTTACAGCATTGAAGACTGAGCCAGTCCACATTTCATCAATTTATGACCTTTGGTTTAACACATTCTCACCCAACCTGCCACACATATTTAAGTTTCTGCAAGTTGAAAAAGGGAGAGGAGAAGCCCCGATCTAGGTTGAAGCCTCTAGGAAGCTTATCCAGAAATATCTGAGTCTTTTCAGGGCAGTCACAGAACATCCTCCTGACAAGTCTGCAAGCTATTGTGCTGAGACTGTTATCTCAGTCAAGAGGGAGAAGACATATGTATACCTATGACTGACTCATACTGATGTTTGGCAGAAAACAACAAAACTATAAATCAATTATCCTTCAATTAAAAAATTTTTTAATTAAAAGGCTGAGTTGTATGTTAAATGAAATATTTAATGTTATGAACTGGAAATCATCATCTCATTGGCTGTTGTCACTAACAAAGTAAAGAATAGAGGTGAGCCTCACTTTGGTGTGACCACAGTGCTGTGCTCTTATGGCCTCCATTATTGAGCAGTATTTCTGTTAGCCATGTGAGATCACAGAATTCCAGCAGAGTATCTTTTACTGGAGGCTTGGATGTGATGCATGTACCTGCCCATTCAGACTTGGGGTCACATCAAATGAGGTGGTGGAGTTTGAGGAGTGTTTTCTGTACTTTATTCAGCTTATTTCCTACCTTATTTCCCCAGCCGGCCTGTGCGCTTAGCTCTCCCATGTTTGCCATCATTCACGGAGCCTCTCTGTGTTAAGAGAGAAAGATCCCCCATTGAACTCTCTCCCATCCTACTTTCCCCTGGAATTCTTTGATTGTGCTAGCAATAACATGCTCAAATTAAGTGTTATTGAAGATCCTGGGTATACTGCACATGAGTGAAGTGGCTGGATGTTAGACTATATGGAATGGCATGGCCTGTGGTAAACTGGTGAATTTATATCCTGGCTAAAGGAGCAACTTAGACTCAACTCTTGCTGATTGCTAGCAGATAGAAGTTATATTTATTTTAACTATGCTATATATATGCCAAGCGAGTGTAGCTAGATCTAATTTTCAACAGAATATGGAAATTAAGGACTATATGTGATAGTTACTAAGTTTACAGCATTGAAGACTGAGCCAGTCCACATTTCATCAATTTATGACCTTTGGTTTAACACATTCTCACCCAACCTGCCACACATATTTAAGTTTCTGCAAGTTGAAAAAGGGAGAGGAGAAGCCCCGATCTAGGTTGAAGCCTCTAGGAAGCTTATCCAGAAATATCTGAGTCTTTTCAGGGCAGTCACAGAACATCCTCCTGACAAGTCTGCAAGCTATTGTGCTGAGACTGTTATCTCAGTCAAGAGGGAGAAGACATATGTATACCTATGACTGACTCATACTGATGTTTGGCAGAAAACAACAAAACTATAAATCAATTATCCTTCAATTAAAAAAATTTTTTTTAATTAAAAAAAAAGGTTAATGGCAGAATCTAGGTGGTAGGTATATAGGCGTTCACAGTAAAACTCTTTTAAATTTCTGTATGTTCAAACATTTTTATAATAAAATGTTGAAAAAAAAAGTGTTATCTCAGGTTCAAGTTCCCAGACTCAGGAATAAGTAGGGACATGGGGATGAGAAATCTAATTATACAACCTGCCAAGTCTCTTTCTACAATGCCAGAGTTTTCTGCAGCTCACTGGGTAACTGTCTTTCCATCTCTTTCTATACAAACTTTGTTTTTCTCACTTCTTTCCAATACATCTATGGGAGTGGTGTATTTGTATATGTGTTCTATGTGTGTCTGGTGTGTGGGTGGTGTGTATTGGTATGTGTTGAGTGTATTATATGTGCAGTGTGCATTGTGTGTCTGTGATACATATTGTATGTGTGTGGTATATGTGGTGTGTGTATTGTGTGTGTGATGTGTATTGTTTGTAGAGGTAGTATGTGTGGTATGCATGGCGCATGGTGTATATTGTGTATGCGTAGCATGTGATGTGTGTGGTGTGTATATGTGTTATGTGTACACATGTATTATGGGTGTACATGTGTGTTACGTGTGTGTATGGTGTGTGTAGGATGTTTATGTGTGTATGTGTGTTGTGTGTTTGATTGTGGGCGGGGCGTGTGTGTATGCATGGTATGTGATGTATGTAGAAAGTATGTGTGTGTTGTGTGTGTGGTATGTGTTGTGTGATGTGTTTAGGGAATATGTGGGTGTTGTGTGTATGTGTGTTGTGTGTGTGCATGTGGTGTGTGTGGTGTGTATCCTCACATACAAACACATCATTAACAAGAATATGTTGGGGGAAATTAAACTAGAAAGAAAGAAAGAACTTAAATATTTAGCATCTCTCCAGATTTCCAAGCATAGTTTGCTTAGATTTCTAAGGATATTTTCATGAATTTCAAAGCATATGGCTTTCCTCCTGTTTGCCCTCCCTTTTCTTCTCCAGAGGGGGTGCTACTAGCCACAAGACTGGGGTAGGGGTACGTTAGAGCTGTAGGAAAAACTTGTGGTGAAAAGCAATAAAAAAATAATTAACAGCTAGGGAATTCCAGACACAGGAGTGAAATGAGACTGTTGTGTATGCGGATTAGTCAATATACTGTCAAATAAAAAATATACCAAATCTAGTTCTCTGCTTTTTCAGATCATTAAATCGTTTATAGGATTTAAGTCAACCTTTTCTTTTAATTCCTTTGATAACACAAACACATCTGAGCTGTTATAAGCTCTTAATCTGCTGAAAATTTATATCTAGCTCATCACAACATGGTTTTAATTTCTGCAATGAAGTTGGAGAAATAGTCATTTTATTTTAGATGTGTACAGATATTCTATAGTTGATCTGCAGCATTCTTTTCATTTTTACTTGAAGCAGCTTTGGAAGCCAACTTTATTGGCTGTGTCATTTCTATGCCTTTGTAACTTTCATGTATAATTTAAATAGGATGTTTTAAGTGCATTAAAGAGAGTCATCTCACATATGTCATTGATGTCAGCTTAACTTCATAAGGTTTAGCTCTGGTCAAGGCCATAGAACAGAACGTGTTTTAAATTATTCAAGTAAACAGCCAACGTCCCAGGCATAGATTGAGCTGGACCAATGTATCATTTGCCCTATTCTGTCTGCTTCACTGCATATAACCACATGATTGCTTTGTCTTAGATGACTTTTTACAATGCATTGATCCTAAGCTAGCATTCATCATAGGAAAAGATTCAAGTGTCCATGAAATGGGATTTTGCTGTATTAATTGCGGGCTTTCTCTTAGGTGCCTGGCTTCAGAGTGAATATGCATTTACCACCCAGGTGGAGAGGGATACACATTGTGGGTATTGCCAGAAGAACTTTCTGCCCATAGTGTGTTTTGTTCTCTAAAGTAGATTCAGTTTATCATAAAATGTTCAAGGCAGCCTCATGATTTTCACAACTACCTACCCATTCTTTCTCTCCTGCCCGTTAGTTTTTGACCGATTTTTATGACTACTCTGTGTCCACAATCCTCAGGTATTTCCAGTGATAACAAAACAGTCACGGGAAGGAGGCTCTTTCATTATTTAGGCTGTTTTTACACGTTGGGTAGCTGCCCCAGTAGCTCAGCAGTAAAGAATCTGCCAGCAATGCAGGAGCTGCTAGAGATGCAGGTTCAATCCCTGGGCTGGGAAGATCCCCTGGAGGAGGGTATGGCAACCCACTCCAGTATTCTTGCCTCGGAAATCCCGTGGACAGTCCATGGCGTAAAAAGAGTCGGACATGACCGAAGAGGCCAAACATGCATGCATTCAATCTGAAAATCAATTACCAGTCTACACATTGGGTTGGACTTTGGATGAGGATTTGGAAGTAATAAAGAGATCTTTCATGTCCTGGGAGAAGAAGGACTTTCTTGCAATGGGCTTAAATTGGAATGAGAAGAATTTAGGAGTTTCTGTAAGTGAACTCTGTGATACTAAAGGCCTTGAGAGAACAGAGTCCATTGCTGAAGGAGGCTTTGGAAGGTATTTTTGGAGGATATCTTTAAGGATATCTTCATGAGAGATTAGAGACCAGCAGTTCATCACTGGGGACTCAGGACATGCTACAGTCCTAAATATAGTCATTTTATTTTCAAAGATAATATTGTTGACAAATTTTCAGATAGATCTCTTTGTACCGGCATGACAGAAAATACCAATGTGGGACTATTCACTCTTCCTTTTAAAGTTTCACAAAGATAGCTCCTACAAAATGCACCAAATAAGGTTACCCATGCTTTTCCCCCATGGTTTAGTGTCTGACACTGAGAATTTTAGCTCGAGTCAATCAGTGGTTGTAGCTTCAAATTCTCCTCTTGGTATGACTGCTCTCAGAAATATACCAAAGAGCTGATAGTCAAGCCAAAGTGTAGATAAAAGAGTAGACCAGCTATCCCTGTGTTTTCAGCACTTATAGGTACTGTATCATGTAAGTTGTCTGTATATTGAATTTTTCTCATTTTCTTCACATAAAAATTCTGTGCGCCAGCAGTGTGCCAGTTCTGTACACACGTGCATTTGTAAGTATAGTTTCCTTTGTCTAGAATTCAGTTCACCATAATATAGACTTCATTAGAACCCAGCCCAGACCTCAGCAACTGCAGGAAGACTCCCTGGATCCCATGGCCCTCTCGTCTGGTATCATACTTAGGCTCCTTTTACTGTGCTTACTGTATGTAGTTGCTCAGTAAACATGTATTGGATGAATGAATATTGAATGGATATGTAGCCTTTCTCCCATAGTGGACCATGAGCTCCAGGAAAACTGGAAATGTATTTTATTCATGTCCACATATTTGGCTAACACCATGTCCGACTTAGAGTAGATACATGATAGCCACGTGGGGAATGGATTGATATTTATATGTGGGGAGACAAAGCATCTCTGTATCCACTGCAAGACTCTCTGTGTTTACGTTGTCCAAGAAAATAAGACTGTGATAACAAAGTCACTGCTGCTGAATCCTCACGTTGTTCTGTCCAACTCATGCATTTCTTGCACACCAGTCCCTTCTGTTCTAAGCACCCCAGTTTCCCTGGTCAGCAGCATCAGGTTGTGTTCACACTCGACTGTGTTAAAATGGCTTTGGCACTTTGCTGTTCCCCTTGCCCTTCCTTACTACTACATCTGCAGAGAATTGGAAACCTTCATATTCACTTTCTGTACATCACTGGAGTCATTTCACCTTCCCTGGTGTCTCACAGATAAGCCTGAGAAAAGCAGATGAAATCACAGTTGATGAGAACCTAGGGCCTCACTGAAATGATAAATGAGGATTTAGAAAATGGCCCACGTTAACTGTAAACTGCGCTTGCTGGGCAAGTTGAGGAATTAAACTGCCATCTTTCATTTTAGGGAGCTGAGATTTCTCTGCAGTTGGAGCTGCCATCTTGAGCTGTCTTCTCACATTTTGTTGAGTTATTCACTCCCCAGCCCAACTTCTTTTATTTGGAATATTCAGATCTACCTTTTTCATGGGATGGATTACTTGTTTTCTCCCTAGCTTTTTCTCATGCCATTGAACTGCATCGTGTGTTAATAAGCTTTTTACTGTGCTAAATTGCTTTGTTTCTGTAGCTGATTCGAAGGCAAAAAGGCCCTAGAGGGTGAAGGGGGGTGGGGTGGGAAGAAACATTCTAAAGTAATTAGAATGATTACAGCAGCTGAAAACACTGCTTTCCTAAAACTGCAATATTTTCTCAGGAGATTTTGTTTTTGTTTTTGTTTTACAATAGTGCATGAAGCTCCAGGATCAGTTCTTGCAAAACAAAAGGTGGCTGGTAGTTTTTCATCATACAGCTGCATGAGTCACACATTAAAAAATTCTCATGTGCATTACTGTGACCACTTGAAGGTTATCTGGCTCATCTTATATTTGTTTCCAGTTATGTCATCTGCCTTCAGGATCACCGAACCAGAAGCTTAGTAGCAGCTCTGAAAGGTGTGAAACATGTGGGGAGAAAATAAGACAAAGCATCTGTATCCACTGCAAGACTCTCTGTGTTTACGTTGTCCAAGAAAATAAGACTGTGATAACAAAGTCACTGCTGCTGAATCCTCACGTTGTTCTGTCCAACTCATGCATTTCTTGCACACCAGTCCCTTCTGTTCTAAGCACCCCAGTTTCCCTGGTCAGCAGCATCAGGTTGTGTTCACACTCGACTGTGTTAAAATGGCTTTGGCACTTTGCTGTTCCCCTTGCCCTTCCTTACTACTACATCTGCAGAGAATTGGAAACCTTCATATTCACTTTCTGTACATCACTGGAGTCATTTCACCTTCCCTGGTGTCTCACAGATAAGCCTGAGAAAAGCAGATGAAATCACAGTTGATGAGAACCTAGGGCCTCACTGAAATGATAAATGAGGATTTAGAAAATGGCCCACGTTAACTGTAAACTGCGCTTGCTGGGCAAGTTGAGGAATTAAACTGCCATCTTTCATTTTAGGGAGCTGAGATTTCTCTGCAGTTGGAGCTGCCATCTTGAGCTGTCTTCTCACATTTTGTTGAGTTATTCACTCCCCAGCCCAACTTCTTTTATTTGGAATATTCAGATCTACCTTTTTCATGGGATGGATTACTTGTTTTCTCCCTAGCTTTTTCTCATGCCATTGAACTGCATCGTGTGTTAATAAGCTTTTTACTGTGCTAAATTGCTTTGTTTCTGTAGCTGATTCGAAGGCAAAAAGGCCCTAGAGGGTGAAGGGGGGTGGGGTGGGAAGAAACATTCTAAAGTAATTAGAATGATTACAGCAGCTGAAAACACTGCTTTCCTAAAACTGCAATATTTTCTCAGGAGATTTTGTTTTTGTTTTTGTTTTACAATAGTGCATGAAGCTCCAGGATCAGTTCTTGCAAAACAAAAGGTGGCTGGTAGTTTTTCATCATACAGCTGCATGAGTCACACATTAAAAAATTCTCATGTGCATTACTGTGACCACTTGAAGGTTATCTGGCTCATCTTATATTTGTTTCCAGTTATGTCATCTGCCTTCAGGATCACCGAACCAGAAGCTTAGTAGCAGCTCTGAAAGGTGTGAAACATTGGGTTAAAAACCAGTATTCTGGGGCTTCCCTGGTGGTCCAGTGGGTAAAGAGTCCACCTTGTAGTGCAAGAGACACCGGTTCGATCCCTGGCCAGGGAAGACCCAACATGCTGTGGAGCAGCTGGACCAATGTGTCCAATTATGAGCCAGTGCTCTGGAGTGCATGCACTTAGAGCCAGTGCTCTGCTGCAGGAGAGGCCACTGCAGTGGGAGGTCCACACGGGCCAAAGAATGAAGATGAATGAAAATAAACAAGTGAAAGACCAATAAAAGACGCCAAAATTTAAAAAAATATTATGATAAATATGTAAAATCTATTTATTAAAAATGTAAGTTGTAGACATCTCTTTGGTCAGAAAAACAAAAATAGTAGATGTGGAAGCTATGAATTAACAGATAGGAAAAGGTGATTTATCCTAGTGGGGTACTAGTCCTTCTGCAATGGATTTTGATTTTCAAGCTGAATAGAAGCCAGAGAAATGGGGGAAGGCTTAGGAAGAATAACTTATATTTTTCCTGGCTTCTCTCATGATCCCCCATGATCAGGTAGCACCTGACGGATCCTTTCAAACCTTTGCTCAATGACTGTCCATCATTTCCTTGTAATGGACATATAATAGAAATTGATGGCCCTTTCGAGCATCCTTGCAGGTGTGAAAAGCTGGTAAAGAGGCAAAAGTAAGGCTTCAGAATTGACAGCTGAGGAAGAGGGTGGGAAAGGAGATGGGCCACCCATGCTTGAACTTCCTTCCTCTCTTGTCTCCATCAAATGCCCATTGAAAACAGCAGCATGAGATGCATTTCTGCTGAGACTAATACCTCAACATGACGTTTCCCACAGAGATCTATTTCCTAAGCAACTTTAAAATATACATCTCCAGTCTGTATTTCCCACTTTGCTGTCATTTGAAGACAACTTATGTTGAACATAATTTATCCTTTTTTTTTTTTTTTATTTTGGGGGGGGGGGGTGGGGAGGGAGGGGAGCAGGCAGGCCACTTCTATTGGTCTTTCATCTGTCCATTTTCATCCATCTTTGTTCCTTGGCCCGCGTGGGCCTCCCATCGCAGTAGCCTCTCCCATCGTAGAGCACTGGCTCTGGGCGCATGCGCCCCAGAGCTCTGGCTCGGTAATTGGACACATCAGTCCAGCCACTCCGCAGCACATGGGATCTTCCCAGGCCAGGGATCGAACCGGCGCCCCTTGCACTGCAAGGCGATGTCCCCACCCACTGGACCACCAGGGAAGCCCAATTTATCCTTTTTTAATCCTTTTTTTCTGAAGATGGGTTTTAGAAACATCCAGTAATTCTGTAGCGTCATTATTATTTGCAGTTTTACTTATTTAGTGTAAAGACTGAATGCTGCTAAACTAATGGATTTTTATGTTAATTGTGTCCGATTTTTAAGGTGGGTGTTCTGGCTTCCAGCTTTTACATTGTAATCATGGTCGCTTGACTACTTTTTAAAGTACTCTTTAATCAGCTATGTAAAATAAGGTGATATTTAAGTGAGAATCAGTATAATCCTTGGATGGACTGTTTTATAGGTCAAAGTGCAGACATTTGGTGGTGCCTGTGTCGGCTGAATAGAAAAGGGTCCGGGGAGAATTTTGGGGAAGGGGGCTTAGGAAGAATAACTTATATTTTTCCTGGCTTCTCTCATGATCCCCCATGATCAGGTAGCACCTGACGGATCCTTTCAAACCTTTGCTCAATGACTGTCCATCATTTCCTTGTAATGGACATATAATAGAAATTGATGGCCCTTTCGAGCATCCTTGCAGGTGTGAAAAGCTGGTAAAGAGGCAAAAGTAAGGCTTCAGAATTGACAGCTGAGGAAGAGGGTGGGAAAGGAGATGGGCCACCCATGCTTGAACTTCCTTCCTCTCTTGTCTCCATCAAATGCCCATTGAAAACAGCAGCATGAGATGCATTTCTGCTGAGACTAATACCTCAACATGACGTTTCCCACAGAGATCTATTTCCTAAGCAACTTTAAAATATACATCTCCAGTCTGTATTTCCCACTTTGCTGTCATTTGAAGACAACTTATGTTGAACATAATTTATCCTTTTTTTTTTTTTTTATTTTGGGGGGGGGGGGGGGGGGGGGGAGGGGAGCAGGCAGGCCACTTCTATTGGTCTTTCATCTGTCCATTTTCATCCATCTTTGTTCCTTGGCCCGCGTGGGCCTCCCATCGCAGTAGCCTCTCCCATCGTAGAGCACTGGCTCTGGGCGCATGCGCCCCAGAGCTCTGGCTCGGTAATTGGACACATCAGTCCAGCCACTCCGCAGCACATGGGATCTTCCCAGGCCAGGGATCGAACCGGCGCCCCTTGCACTGCAAGGCGATGTCCCCACCCACTGGACCACCAGGGAAGCCCAATTTATCCTTTTTTAATCCTTTTTTTCTGAAGATGGGTTTTAGAAACATCCAGTAATTCTGTAGCGTCATTATTATTTGCAGTTTTACTTATTTAGTGTAAAGACTGAATGCTGCTAAACTAATGGATTTTTATGTTAATTGTGTCCGATTTTTAAGGTGGTTTTTCTGGCTTCCAGCTTTTACATTGTAATCATGGTCGCTTGACTACTTTTTAAAGTACTCTTTAATCAGCTATGTAAAATAAGGTGATATTTAAGTGAGAATCAGTATAATCCTTGGATGGACTGTTTTATAGGTCAAAGTGCAGACATTTGGTGGTGCCTGTGTCGGCTGTATAGGAGCTCATTCCCTTTTGGATTCATTGCTAGAAGTCAGACATTCTGATAAGTGGAACATTATAGTTTGTGTTTTGGCTAAAGTGTATGTTGTCTGCAGCTGGGAACAAACAATCAGCAGGCTCATGAATCATGATTCCTTTCTCAGTTCATTGTGAAATAATAATATATGGACTTAAAACCATCAGCCGTGATTATAGCTGTCACTAAAAGGAAATGTTGATTGAGGCCATAACCTTTCAATGAAATATAAGACACACAAATTCAGAGAAATATTTTCATTTATTCATAGGTACTCATGACTTTGGGGAAGACAATCTATTGCATAATATCAAAGAATCATTGAGATGTAAATGTAATCAAATATATGACCTATATATTTCTAACTTATTCTCCATATTTAGTTTTAAATGATCTTCATTAATATGCTTGGAGTCAAGCCTCACAGGTTTTTTGTTTCCTTCCCATCCACATCTGCTTCTTCTGGGTACAGCTGCCTGTTCTTGTTTGGGATGTTATTCTGTCTTCACTGACAGTTGGTGGAATGGACCCGGTATAATCCTCTTTATTATATATTATATCTCTATTCCACTCTCACAATAGAAAATATGAATGTGTCCACCATAAAGCTTTCAAGTTCATCTATTAATTGTCCAACCACCCAGAAGAGGCTGAATCAACTCTTGACCCAATCCTAAATTTAAAGCGTTCAGCTGTTCCATAAGCAGTGCTCATGTTATACTGAAATGTTGTTCCCACTCAAATCATGTAAGGGTATGTGTGGTGAATTTGCTCGGGGTGGGGTGGAGATGGGGGTATGTTCCCCCAAGAGGAAGTGGTTCCCCAAGAATGGGATGTCCACCCCTTACTATGTAGATCTATCAAGGGCCTTGCAGTGACATTTATTTTAAAAAGGCATCCAGGTTGCCTTTAAAAATTTGTTGTTGTTGTTCAGTTGCCAAGTCATGTCTGACATATCATGACCCCATGGACTGCAGCAAGACAGGCCTCCCTGTCCTTCATCAGCTCCTGGAGACTGCCCAAGTTCATGTCTGTTGCATCAGTGATGCCATCCAGCCATCTCATCCTCTGCCACCCTCTTCTGTTTTCAGTCTCTCCCAGCATCAGGGTCTTTTCCAATAAGTCAGCTATTCTTCAGGTAACTAACGTACTAGAGCTTCAGCTTCAGTATCAGTCCTTCCAATGAAAATTCAAGGTTGATTTCCTTCCATTGACTGGTTTGATCTCCTTGCTGTCCAAGAGACTGATAAAGAGTCTTCTCCAGCATCACAGTTCAAAGGCATTAATTCTTCAGCGCTCTGTTTTCTTTATGGTCAAGGTCTCGCAACCATATATGACCACTGCTAAGGTCATAGTCTTGATGATATGTACTTTGGTTGGCAAAGTGATACCACTGCTTTTTATCACACTGTCTAGGTTTGTCACAGCTTTCCTGCCAAGAAGCAATCATCTTCTAATTTCAAGGCTGCAGTCACTATCTGTAGTAATTTTAGAGCCCAAGAAGAGGGAATCAGTTACTGCTTACACCTTTTCCCCTTGTGTTTGCTGTGAAGTGATGGGGCCAGATGGCATGATCTTTGGTTTTTTGTTTTTTTTTTTCATTTAGTTTTAAGTCTGCTTTTCCACTCTCTTCCTTCATCAGGAAGTTCTTTAGTTACTCTTCACTTTCTGCCATTTCAGTGGTATCATCCACGTATCTGAGGTTGTTGATATTTCCCCAGCAATCTTAATTCCAGCTCATAACTCATCCAGCCCGGCATTTCTCATCATGTGTTATGTGTATCAGTTAAATAAGCAGGGTGGCAATATAACAGCCTTGCCATATTCCTTTCTAAATCCTGAACCAGTCAGTTCCATATAGGGTTCTAATTGTTCCTTCATACAGGTTTCTCAGGAGACAGGTAAGATGATCTGGTATTCCCATCTCTTTTAGGGAAATTTTCCAGATTTTTTGTGACACAAGGTTGCAGTGACATTTATTTTAAAAAGGCATCCAGGTTGCCTTTAAAAATTTGTTGTTGTTGTTCAGTTGCCAAGTCATGTCTGACATATCATGACCCCATGGACTGCAGCAAGACAGGCCTCCCTGTCCTTCATCAGCTCCTGGAGACTGCCCAAGTTCATGTCTGTTGCATCAGTGATGCCATCCAGCCATCTCATCCTCTGCCACCCTCTTCTGTTTTCAGTCTCTCCCAGCATCAGGGTCTTTTCCAATAAGTCAGCTATTCTTCAGGTAACTAACGTACTAGAGCTTCAGCTTCAGTATCAGTCCTTCCAATGAAAATTCAAGGTTGATTTCCTTCCATTGACTGGTTTGATCTCCTTGCTGTCCAAGAGACTGATAAAGAGTCTTCCCCAGCATCACAGTTCAAAGGCATTAATTCTTCAGCGCTCTGTTTTCTTTATGGTCAAGGTCTCGCAACCATATATGACCACTGCTAAGGTCATAGTCTTGATGATATGTACTTTGGTTGGCAAAGTGATACCACTGCTTTTTATCACACTGTCTAGGTTTGTCACAGCTTTCCTGCCAAGAAGCAATCATCTTCTAATTTCAAGGCTGCAGTCACTATCTGTAGTAATTTTAGAGCCCAAGAAGAGGGAATCAGTTACTGCTTACACCTTTTCCCCTTGTGTTTGCTGTGAAGTGATGGGGCCAGATGGCATGATCTTTGGTTTTTTGTTTTTTTTTTTCATTTAGTTTTAAGTCTGCTTTTCCACTCTCTTCCTTCATCAGGAAGTTCTTTAGTTACTCTTCACTTTCTGCCATTTCAGTGGTATCATCCACGTATCTGAGGTTGTTGATATTTCCCCAGCAATCTTAATTCCAGCTCATAACTCATCCAGCCCGGCATTTCTCATCATGTGTTATGTGTATCAGTTAAATAAGCAGGGTGGCAATATAACAGCCTTGCCATATTCCTTTCTAAATCCTGAACCAGTCAGTTCCATATAGGGTTCTAATTGTTCCTTCATACAGGTTTCTCAGGAGACAGGTAAGATGATCTGGTATTCCCATCTCTTTAGGGATTTTCCAGAGTTTGTTATGATCCACACAAAGGCTTTAGTGTAGCCAATGAAACAGAGGTAGATATTTTTTCTTGGAATTCCCTTGCTTTCTCTATTATCCAACAAATGTTGGCAATTTGATCTCTGATTTATCTGCCTATTGTAAACCCAGCTTGGACATCTGGATGTTCTCAGTTCACATAATGCTGAAACCTAGAATTCGGGATTTTGAGTATAACCTTACTAGCATGGGAGATGAGTGAGATTGTTTGGTGGTTTGAACATTCTTTAGTACTGCCCTTCTTGGGAATTACGATAAGAACTGACCTTTTCCAGTCCTGTGACCACTGGTGGGTTTTCCAAATTTGCTGACATATTGATTGCAGCACTTTGACACCATCATCTTTTAGGATTTTAAATAGCTCTCCTGGAATTCCATTGTTTCCTTTATCTTTATTGACTGCAGTGCTTCCTAAGGGCTACTTAACTTCACACTCCAGAATGTCTGGCTTTGAGTGAGTGACCACACCCTTGTGGTTATCCAGGTCATTAAAATCTTTTTTTGTACAGTTCTTATGTGTATTTTTCCATCTCTTCTTGACCTCTTCTGCTTCTATTAGGTCTTTACTGTTTCTGTCTTTTATTGTGCCCATCTGGATAAAGTATTTCTTTGATATTTCAATTTTCTTGAAGAGATCTCTTGTCTTTCCTTTTGTGTTGTTTTCCTCTATTTCTTTGCATTGTTCATTGAAGAAGCGCTTCTTGTCTCTTCTTGCTTTTCTCTGGCACTCTGCATTTAGTTGTGTGTACCCAACTGAAATGTTTCTCCCATTCAAATCATGGAATGGCTAGTGTGGGTTTTTGGGAGGTGGGGTGGAAATGGGGCAAAGCTCATATTGAGGAAGTCTTAGTGGTTCCCCAAGACTTAGATGTCCACTTCTTCCTATGTGGGCTTAATAATGCCTCATAGTGACATTTATTTTAATAGGATATGCAGGTACCTTTAAAATTGTTTACATGTCATTTGCTCTTTGTTAAACATACTGTTTGTGAAGAGTGAGGCTGAGGTATCTAGTAATCGTTATTTGGGATTCTAGAGATTGTTCTTATAAAGTTTCACATCATTGCTGTCTCTGAGAGATAGTACTCTAGAAATACATACAGAAAATGATAAAATGTATATGTCTACCGGACTGGCAGAAAGACTCTGTTAAGAGCAAGGCAAGTAATTTTTAATCTCTTCTCTTCTGCAGAGCTGAGTAACTGTTAACTTTCCCTCTGAGTTGATTGTAAAAGGCCCTCTGAATTGACTGTGTCTAGAATGGCTACTGCGCATATTCTGAATGGCAGTTTCACCACAGAAGCGCTCCAGCTACATTGTAACCAATCTGAAACACCTTCATGAAGTTAGTGACAAGAGGAATTTCTTGAGCATGTGTTTTAGATTTCTAAGCATTGTAAAAAGCCTAGTGATTGGTGATTTGAGAATGATATATTTCTGACTGTGTTTGGTAGCTATTGACCCCTCTGTGGTAGGACTGTGGTAACGAGGTCACATTTGTTCTTCATTTATATGAACTTCTTACCAAGATGCTGTATTTGCTCATACAACTTTATAGTATGATGGAAATATACAATATGCATTTATTAAGTGAACAAATACAATGTCTTTACAAATGGAACATATATCCATTTTTAATATCTCCTAGGTTTATTATCTTAGTACAGTGCTTATGTTTTCAGTCATGACCAGCATCAGGATCTTTTCCAATACGTTGGCTGTTCACATCAGGCGGCCAAAGTATTGGAGTTTTACCTTCAACATCAGTCCTTCCAGTGAATATTCAGGGTTGATTTCCTTTAAAATTGACTGGTTTGATCTCTTTGCTGTCCAAAGGATTCTCAAGAGGCTTCTCCCACACCAAAATTAGAAAGCATTAATTCTTCAGTGCTCAGCCTTCTGTATGGTCCAACTCTCACATCCATACATGACTACTAGAAAAACCATAGCTTTGACTATATGGAACTTTGTCAGCAAACTGATGTCTCTACTTGTCGTCAAACTGATGTTATCTAGGTTTGTCATGGCTTTTTTTCCAAGGAGCAAGCATCTTTTAATTTTATGGCTGCAGTCACTGTCTGTAGTGATTCTGTAGCCCAAGAAAATAAATTCTGTCACTGGTTCTACTTTTCCCCCATCTATTTTCTATTTTCCATGAAGTGATGAGACCAGATGCTATGATCTTAGTTTTTTGTTTTTTTTTTTTTATGTTGGGTTTCAAGCCAACTTTTTCACTCTCCTCTTTCACCTTCATCAAGATTCTCTTTTGTTCCTCTTTACTCTCTACTATTAGGGTGGTATCATCTGCATATCTTCACATTTCACACAATGTACTCTGCATATTAGTTAAATAAGCAGAGTGACAATATACAGCCTTGTTTTACTCCTTTCCCAATTTTGAAGAAGTCAGTTGTTCCGTGTCCAGTTTTAACTGTCTCTCCTTGACCCACATATAGGTTTCTTAGGAGATAGGTAAGGTGATCTGGTATATGCATCTCTTTAAGAATTTTCCATAGTTAGTTGAGATCCACACAGCCAAAGACTTTAGCCTAGTCAACAAAGCATATGCAGATGTTTTTCTGGAACCCCCTTGCTTTTTCCATGACCCAACAAATGTTGGCAATTTGATCTCTGATTCTTCTGCCTCTCTGAAACCTAGCTGGCACATTTGGAAATTCTTTGTTAATGTACTACTGAAGCCTAGTTCAAAGGATTTTGAGTATAACCTTGCTAGTGTGTGAAATTGTGCAGTAGTTTGAACGTTCTTTGCATTGCCGCTTTTGGGTGTTGGAATGAAAATTTAATCCTGTGGCACTATGGACTTTGCACATTTAGTGCAGTCCTTTAACAGCATCTCTTTGCTTTTTTCAAGGGGAATTTTTCTCAAGAGGCTTGATTTCCTTTAAAATTAACTGGTTTGATCTCTTTGCTGTCCAAAGGATTCTCAAGAGGCTTCTCCACACCACAGTTAGAAAGCATTAATTCTTCAGTGCTCAGCCTTCTGTATGGTCCAACTCTCACATCCATACATGACTACTAGAAAAACCATAGCTTTGACTATATGGAACTTTGTCAGCAAACTGATGTCTCTACTTGTCGTCAAACTGATGTTATCTAGGTTTGTCATGGCTTTTTTTCCAAGGAGCAAGCATCTTTTAATTTTATGGCTGCAGTCACTGTCTGTAGTGATTCTGTAGCCCAAGAAAATAAATTCTGTCACTGGTTCTACTTTTCCCCCATCTATTTTCTATTTTCCATGAAGTGATGAGACCAGATGCTATGATCTTAGTTTTTTGTTTTTTTTTTTTATGTTGGGTTTCAAGCCAACTTTTTCACTCTCCTCTTTCACCTTCATCAAGATTCTCTTTTGTTCCTCTTTACTCTCTACTATTAGGGTGGTATCATCTGCATATCTTCACATTTCACACAATGTACTCTGCATATTAGTTAAATAAGCAGAGTGACAATATACAGCCTTGTTTTACTCCTTTCCCAATTTTGAAGAAGTCAGTTGTTCCGTGTCCAGTTTTAACTGTCTCTCCTTGACCCACATATAGGTTTCTTAGGAGATAGGTAAGGTGATCTGGTATATGCATCTCTTTAAGAATTTTCCATAGTTAGTTGAGATCCACACAGCCAAAGACTTTAGCCTAGTCAACAAAGCATATGCAGATGTTTTTCTGGAACCCCCTTGCTTTTTCCATGACCCAACAAATGTTGGCAATTTGATCTCTGATTCTTCTGCCTCTCTGAAACCTAGCTGGCACATTTGGAAATTCTTTGTTAATGTACTACTGAAGCCTAGTTCAAAGGATTTTGAGTATAACCTTGCTAGTGTGTGAAATTGTGCAGTAGTTTGAACGTTCTTTGCATTGCCGCTTTTGGGTGTTGGAATGAAAACTAACCTTTTCCAATCCTGTGGCCACTGATGGGTTTTCCACGTTTGCTGACATTCTGAGTGCAGTCCTTTAACAGCATCATCTTTTAGTATTTTAAATCTCAGCTAGAATTCCATCACCTCCACTAGCTTTGTTCCTAAGGCCCACTTGACTTCAGACTCCAAGATATCTGACTCTAGGTAAGTGATCACACCATCATGGCTAAGCTAAATCATAGTCACTAAAACCTTTTGGGTACAGTTCTTCTGTGTATTCTTTCCACCTCTTCTTAATCTCTTCTGCTTCTGTTAGGTCCTTACCATTTCTGCCCTTTATTGTGCCCATCCTTGCATGCAATATTCCCTTGATATCTCCAGTTTTCTTGAAGAGATCTCTAGTCTTTCCTATTCTATTGTTTTTCTCCATTTCTTTGCATTGTTAATTTAAGAAGGCCTTCTTATCACTCCTTGCTGTTATCTGGAACTTTGCATTAATTCCCCTTTTCCCTTGCCACTTGCTTCTCTTCTTTCCTCAGCTATTTGTAAAGCTTTCTCAGATAACCACTTTACCACTTTTCTTTTTCTTGGGAATTGTTTTGATCACTGCCTCTTGTACAGTGTTATGAACCTCCATTCATGGTTCTTTAGGCACTCCGTCTACCAGATCTAATTCCTTGAATCTATTCATCACCTCCAATGTATAATCATCAACAATTTGATTTAGTTCATACCTGAATGGCCATCTGGTCATGTTCTGGTCATGGGTTAATACAGTGCTTGTAAGAATGTTGTTATGACATAGTGGATGGTGGAAAAGAAGAATGAAAGTACTTTACAAAGTACTTTTGAAGTTTTATTGAGGGGAAAAATACCTGCTTTTCCTCACAGAATTAGAAGTAGGAACTCAGGCTATATTGATTTGAATGAATTAATGCACATGAGAGTACTTGGTAAGCTGTGAAGAGGTGTGATTGTTATCACAAAAGGCAGCTTTCAGCTCACCTCACTGGAATAACTACTTCCAGTAGAGCCCTGTACTGATTGTAAAGTGCTTTCGCCTACAGTCTCCCTTTCAGTTTTTTCAGCAACCTCATGAGGGCACTATTTTGTAATCTCCACATTACAGATGAAGCAACAGGTTTATTGAAAGATCACTGGTTTGATGTCATATACTTTAATAGTGAAGTCAAGATTCAAGCTCTGTTTTTCTGATATAAGTCTCGTGGTTATCATCTGCATATCTGAGGTTATTGATATTTCTTCTGGCAATCCTGATTCTATCTTGAGCTTCATCCATGATGTGTAGACCTGTTTATAAAAATGATCTTGATTGTATCAAGCTACCATTTCTGTTGGTTGTAATAGTTGTAAGTTCAGAAGTAATTTGATCCTTTCTCTGCTTGGGAGAAAGAAGACCTCTCTTCCAGAGGTCTTGGTTATTGCTGGGATAATGACCTAATAAAAGTTGGGTTCCAAAGTGGGGATTATCTGGGAATCTGAACCGTCTTCTACAGAACCTCTTGAGGATATTCATTGCCTAATCTCCTATTTTAAAAATTCTTTTGTCATGACTAAACTAATGAGTCTGATCATTTATCTCTGAAGCAAGTGGCCACAGACACTTAATATTTTATGCAGCTTTTTATATGGATGGATTGCCACTTGCTTCTCTTCTTTCCTCAGCTATTTGTAAAGCTTTCTCAGATAACCACTTTACCACTTTTCTTTTTCTTGGGAATTGTTTTGATCACTGCCTCTTGTACAGTGTTATGAACCTCCATTCATGGTTCTTTAGGCACTCCGTCTACCAGATCTAATTCCTTGAATCTATTCATCACCTCCAATGTATAATCATCAACAATTTGATTTAGTTCATACCTGAATGGCCATCTGGTCATGTTCTGGTCATGGGTTAATACAGTGCTTGTAAGAATGTTGTTATGACATAGTGGATGGTGGAAAAGAAGAATGAAAGTACTTTACAAAGTACTTTTGAAGTTTTATTGAGGGGAAAAATACCTGCTTTTCCTCACAGAATTAGAAGTAGGAACTCAGGCTATATTGATTTGAATGAATTAATGCACATGAGAGTACTTGGTAAGCTGTGAAGAGGTGTGATTGTTATCACAAAAGGCAGCTTTCAGCTCACCTCACTGGAATAACTACTTCCAGTAGAGCCCTGTACTGATTGTAAAGTGCTTTCGCCTACAGTCTCCCTTTCAGTTTTTTCAGCAACCTCATGAGGGCACTATTTTGTAATCTCCACATTACAGATGAAGCAACAGGTTTATTGAAAGATCACTGGTTTGATGTCATATACTTTAATAGTGAAGTCAAGATTCAAGCTCTGTTTTTCTGATATAAGTCTCGGTGGTTATCATCTGCATATCTGAGGTTATTGATATTTCTTCTGGCAATCCTGATTCTATCTTGAGCTTCATCCATGATGTGTAGACCTGTTTATAAAAATGATCTTGATTGTATCAAGCTACCATTTCTGTTGGTTGTAATAGTTGTAAGTTCAGAAGTAATTTGATCCTTTCTCTGCTTGGGAGAAAGAAGACCTCTCTTCCAGAGGTCTTGGTTATTGCTGGGATAATGACCTAATAAAAGTTGGGTTCCAAAGTGGGGATTATCTGGGAATCTGAACCGTCTTCTACAGAACCTCTTGAGGATATTCATTGCCTAATCTCCTATTTTAAAAAATTCTTTTGTCATGACTAAACTAATGAGTCTGATCATTTATCTCTGAAGCAAGTGGCCACAGACACTTAATATTTTATGCAGCTTTTTTATATGGATGTGAATGGAATTATAGCCAATCTAACTATTTTGTACCTTTCTCTGTGTGTGATAAGTTATCATGGCTATCTGCCTGGTCAGGTGGATTTTCTCATTTGTAGCACAGACGTCTCTGACATGGAGAACAAGGAGAAGGATGCATGGGGGCACCACGTGGTGGAAATGGAACTGATGACATGTTCAAAAGAAAAAGGGAAAAGTTAAAGCTGGAACCCTTGGGGAGAGGGAGAGGAAAAGAGTCTAGCTCCAGTTAGAGTTGAAAGGGTCTATGCATCGGGGTTAGGAGTGGTATTCATTCAACAGTGCCCAAAAAGTGTGTCATTAAGTTATTAATTAAACTCATCAGGAAATTTCAAACAGGCTCTAGGAAAGTGCTTCTAAAACCAGAATTTACTTGACCAGTGACAGCTAGGACATGATGGTGACGTGTATTGTCTGTGTTCTAGTTCTCTTTTCCCTCTCCCCTCTCCTTTCTTTCCTTCTGTTCCAGGGTGGCGGGTTCCTTCATGAGCTTCCTCTTAGCCCCTTCCCTCAACAATTACTGTGCATTGTCTTCCTTCATCTGCTCATGTAAGATTCCACCCAGAGCTACCATGCACTTCTATAATCCTTACTCTCTTTAGAACATAAGCCTCCTGATTCCATTCCCAGCTAACCTGGTGTATTGCATCATGTACAACCTCTGGGATACAGTAGGTGCTCAAAATAGAGTTCGTGAATAAATATGATCATAGCTTAATAGGTAAACCCTACCAAATACCACAAGTAGTTTGCAAATACTTCTTAGAAACATTCCTTGGCATGATCTAAAGGTGAGACTTTCAGGGCCCTTAATGATATCAGGAGGAGATGTATTTATAAAGCTGAACCCTTGATGAAGTTCTTCATTTGCCCAAGCAATTCCTTTGGGCAGAGATGCTGAAATGCATAGTGAGACTGAAGGTCATCCTCTGCATATCTATTCAGAAACAGGCCCAGGTGTTATATTAATAATTTTCCTTTCATTAACACTGTCCCCACGTGAATACTTCCAAGTCTGACCTTTCTGAATTGAGAAACAGGATGGTGTGTGGAAAATGAAACAGAAGTACAGTCAGAAGTCTCTTATTCACCTTCTCACTCTACCTCTTACTAGCAGTAGGATACTTGGTGAGTCTCTTCCTTTCTCCCAGCTTCTGTTTCCTCAGTGTAAAATGGTGACTCCTTAACTGTGGATCTGAAGGATTATTTGTCATAGTAGATGAGCATCTCCTACACAAACTCTGAATTGTAGACAAAGACATAAAGGCATGTTCAATTCTAATATTTCACTTTTCATGTTAAATCCCAGATTCATGACTTTCTGCTACACGTTTCAACTGATATGTTGATTTTTATTAGTCATTAGAGGTTGGATTGTGTCGAATGTGCTTATTCATGTGGTAGTCGGGTGTCTGGTGAATAGCAGGTAGTGTACTAAGTGCTATGAACAGGTGGTGAAAGCAAAGCCACATCATCTTTTCCTTTAGGGAATTTTTAAACTGAGGAAGACATAAATAAACACGTAAATAACTATCATTGGATATAGTATGAGAAAAGAGTACACCTTTGTGGGGTGAAGCCACTGAGATTTGGGGATTGTTTGTTACTGTAACATAAAGTGTCTTGACTAGTCTTATCCTTACACATAAACAGATTAATTCATGTTCAAATAAATTACATTTTTACAAAGACATTGATACTATAATGAAAGATCCTTTTGAATTCTGTTCTCAGAATTATAGCTCATCTTTTTCAGTATTTGCTTTATATTCTGATTCAGAGCAATGTTCTTATAATATTAATCAGAGGACTATATCAATATCCTAACCTTTGATGAAGTACATTTTTCAAGACTTTTTAATGGCTCTAGTTGCCTCCTTTTATGCATCATTGTTTGTGTATCATTCAAAACAGAGATAGAGTTGAACAGCAAAACGTATGGGAGGTTTGAATTGTTACATTGCCTAATTTATTTTTTTTAAGTGGTGAATTTGTATGTTTCTCTAGGTGAATATTATTAAGACTCTTGGGAGATGCTTTTCTATTCCTGTATCATTCCTATTCAGCCTAGGCAACAAAATAATTTGTGGAATTCCAATATTTGGTCTTAGTCTCACATGATCATTTAATGTGTGTACACCCATCCATGTAAATATATACATCCATACCTATGTATGTATATATAAAGTACATCTCTCTATCTTATATCTATGAGATAGAGAGATGTATTCAGGTATGTATATATAAAAGCCAAGTTGATTCTTCCTTGCCACCTGCATGCCTGTTTCTCACCCATGTACCCACCCATGCTATCGGAGCGAGTGGGCTGTATATTTAAAGCATCAACCCATTCCCTAGCAACCTGCATTCTGCGGTTTCAATGACTTGGAGGCTGCAGCAGGAACAGGAAGAGTTAATTGCCTTCTTTATTTTGTGGGGAGAGGCAGCTTTCATTTCACATTGATTTCTGCATTCTCTTTGCCAATTTGCAACAGCTTGTTTCACAGCCTCACATTTGTTTAAAGCTCTCAAACAGACTGATTCTATTTTTTTCCCCCATGATTTTTTTTTTTTTCTAAACTTATGAGAACATGGCTTTGCACGTGGTTGGGAACCCAGATAAGCCTCCCTGTCTCTGGAGACTGTGATTGGCAGCTCCCCCTGTCGTGCAGATGTGAAATAAGGAAAGCTAATTTTCCCATCGACTTTCTAGTTTCTATTACTATCTGTCATTTCACATCGGAGCTCATTACAGCCTTCTCCTTGCCAGATGGAAATCTGCCTACTCACTGGGTGTCTATTTTCTGCCACTCATGGATCATGACAATGTCAGACAATATGTCAGTAAACTCCCTTCAATATCCTTTTTTTGTGCTGGAAAGATGGGTGACGTTATATAAAATGCTTGCTGTTGGTAGGTAACTATCATCATCTTATATGTGAGCAAAGAAGAGGCAAGGCCAGAAAATCCAGGTTCCTTGAGAAAAGTTGCCCATAGTAACAGATAGAGTTGAACAGCAAAACGTATGGGAGGTTTGAATTGTTACATTGCCTAATTTATTTTTTTTAAGTGGTGAATTTGTATGTTTCTCTAGGTGAATATTATTAAGACTCTTGGGAGATGCTTTTCTATTCCTGTATCATTCCTATTCAGCCTAGGCAACAAAATAATTTGTGGAATTCCAATATTTGGTCTTAGTCTCACATGATCATTTAATGTGTGTACACCCATCCATGTAAATATATACATCCATACCTATGTATGTATATATAAAGTACATCTCTCTATCTTATATCTATGAGATAGAGAGATGTATTCAGGTATGTATATATAAAAGCCAAGTTGATTCTTCCTTGCCACCTGCATGCCTGTTTCTCACCCATGTACCCACCCATGCTATCGGAGCGAGTGGGCTGTATATTTAAAGCATCAACCCATTCCCCTAGCAACCTGCATTCTGCGGTTTCAATGACTTGGAGGCTGCAGCAGGAACAGGAAGAGTTAATTGCCTTCTTTATTTTGTGGGGAGAGGCAGCTTTCATTTCACATTGATTTCTGCATTCTCTTTGCCAATTTGCAACAGCTTGTTTCACAGCCTCACATTTGTTTAAAGCTCTCAAACAGACTGATTCTATTTTTTTCCCCCATGATTTTTTTTTTTTTCTAAACTTATGAGAACATGGCTTTGCACGTGGTTGGGAACCCAGATAAGCCTCCCTGTCTCTGGAGACTGTGATTGGCAGCTCCCCCTGTCGTGCAGATGTGAAATAAGGAAAGCTAATTTTCCCATCGACTTTCTAGTTTCTATTACTATCTGTCATTTCACATCGGAGCTCATTACAGCCTTCTCCTTGCCAGATGGAAATCTGCCTACTCACTGGGTGTCTATTTTCTGCCACTCATGGATCATGACAATGTCAGACAATATGTCAGTAAACTCCCTTCAATATCCTTTTTTTGTGCTGGAAAGATGGGTGACGTTATATAAAATGCTTGCTGTTGGTAGGTAACTATCATCATCTTATATGTGAGCAAAGAAGAGGCAAGGCCAGAAAATCCAGGTTCCTTGAGAAAAGTTGCCCATAGTAACAGATGAGAGGGATGCTGCTGGCAACACAAACAAGTCAAGTTGCAGCTATAGCTGTTCTCTGAGAACTGAACCGGTGGGACTAATGACCCATGTGAACAATAAAGCATTGGGCAAACACTAGGACTTCCTCTCCTTGATGAGATGACAACTCACAGCTGGAAACCAAGCTTGGCTGGAACCACTGGTTCTCAAAGTGTGGTCCTGGACCAGAAACATCCGCATCACCTGGGAATTTTTGAGAAATGTACATTCTCAGACCCGCCCCAGACATGCTGAACCAGGATACCTGGGACTTAGGCCTAGAAATCTAAAGAAGTCCCCCATATGATTCTGATGTTTTTAAAATTTGAGCACCACTGATTTAAACTGAGGTAGAGGGCTTCCCCTGGTGGTCCAGTGGGTAAGGACACCGCCTTGCAGTGCAAGGGTCGCCTGTTCGAGCCCTGGCCTGGGAAGATCCCACGTGCCGCGGAGCAGCTGGACTGATGTGTCCAATTACCGAGCCAGAGCTCTGGAGCGCATGCGCCCAGAGCCAGCGCTCTGCAACGACAGACGCCACCGTGATGGGAAGCCCACAGGAGCCAAAGAACAAAGACAGATGAACATAGAGAAATGAAAGACCAATAGAAGTGGTCCGCCTGCTCCCCCCCTTCCCCAACCCGACCCCCACCCAAAATAAATAAATAAATAAATAAATCTTAAAAAAAAATAAAATAAAATAAACTGAGGTAGATATGGGAATATTATTTAACTGGGTTGAAAATCCAGATAGTTTTTTCCGTTATCTATTTTTTTCTTGCATGGGATGGGGAGGGAATATTTCTGGAGCTGATATATTGAATCAGATAACCTGGAATGTAATCAAAATGCACATTTATTTTCATTTTTCAAACTTCCTTTAAAATTTATTCACTGAAAGAGGGTCTTCCCCGCCCTGAGAAGAAAGCTTCAGACACGCTCTTCCTTCCTTCCTCAGACCTTCCGTTCCCTGCTTACATCCTTATGTTCTGACAGCATCCTTCACAATAATCTCCCTGATCGAGTGTTAGTGCCCTAACACTTAGTAGTTAGTGTGTTATCTTTGTGGGCAGGAATCAAGCAGTTCTCAGATGGCTTTCTCTTCCCGACATGGTCCTAATCTGGATCGTGGGAAACCCTCAAGCATCTTTGCCCAACAGCTGTGGTCAAGTAGACTGACCAGAATGCAGCGGTCACTCTCCAGGATTTGCTACCTGAGATGTCTGCCAACATCTAGATGGGGTGCACATAATCTCTGGCCCATGAGCCAGCTCTGGCCTGCTGCTCTTTTTTAAAAGTAAAGTTTTATTGAAACACAGCCATATGCATTTCTTTTATGTGTAGTCTATGGTTGCTTTTGCACTAAAACATGATACAGATTGCATGAATCTCAAACCTTAAAATGTTTGCAGTCTCTGCTAAACTATTTGCCAGCCCTTTTCTAGATTTCTGGGAGTGGGAGGCGAGGAGAAGGAAGGGAAGAAAACAGGAGGAGGTAATGGGAAGTTGGACTTCAATCCCCCTTGCCTCTCAAACTCCAGGGATTTATTAAGATCTCTAGGTGGTCTCCTTGAAGCAGCCCAATTCCCCTCTTACCTTTAAGAAAATGAGGTACCCACATGGCAGCTGCTCAGTCCAAGAAATCCTTAAATTCTCTATTTTTCAACTCTCAACATTTTTGTTTCCCTGATGAAAGTGAGTAGTCTGAGTCATAAAGCAGTTCTTTTGTTTGTTTGTTTGTTTGTTTTTTAACTTTTATTTTACTTTTAACTTTTACAGAGTTTTGTTGTTTACATATATGTATGTCCCCAGATTAGTCATATGTATATCCCCCATTTTCCACCCCTCCCAACCATCACACAACACCCCTGAAGGATCTCCTTTTCTCATAGAGCAATGACTGTGGCTATTTTCTTCACTTATGATAGTACAGGCCTTCATGCTACTTCCTTTACGCCTCCCACCCTCTGTTCCTTCCCCACAATGTCCATATGTCCACTGGCCATGTCTATCTTTCTGTCGCTTCACTGCGTGTGCCATCATCACCATCCTACTAGATTCCATATATATGTGTTAGTATATTGTATTTGTCCTTCTCTTTCTGACTGACTTCACTTTTTATGATACGTTCTAGATCCAGCCACCTCATTAGGGCTGATTCTTCTGCATTTCTTTTCACAGCTGTGTAGTATTCCATTGTATATACGTACCAGAGCTTCTGTATCCATTCGTTCATCGATAGACATCTAGGTTCCTTCCATGTTCTAGCTATTGTATAGAAAGCTGCAATGAACATTGGGGTACAGGTGCTTCTTTCAGATTTGATTTCATCAGGGTATAAGCCTAAGAGTGGGATTGCTGGATCGTATGGTGCTTCTATTTTGAGTTTTTTAAGGAATCTCCATACTGTCTTCCAGAGACGCTGTATCAATTGACATTCCCACCAGCAATGCAGGAGGGTTCCCTTTTCTCTGCACCCTCTCTAGCATTTGTTGTCTGTCGATTTGTGGATGATGGCCATTCTGACGGGTGTGAGGTGATATTTCATTGTAATTTTGATTTGCATTTCTCTAATTATAACTGAAGTTGAGCGTTGCTTCATGTGTTTTGGGGCCATCTGTATATCCTCTTTGGAGAGGTGTCTATTTAGGGAGGGGAGGGAGAGAAAAAACAGGAGGAGGTAATGGGAAGTTGGACTTCAATCCCCCTTGCCTCTCAAACTCCAGGGATTTATTAAGATCTCTAGGTGGTCTCCTTGAAGCAGCCCAATTCCCCTCTTACCTTTAAGAAAATGAGGTACCCACATGGCAGCTGCTCAGTCCAAGAAATCCTTAAATTCTCTATTTTTCAACTCTCAACATTTTTGTTTCCCTGATGAAAGTGAGTAGTCTGAGTCATAAAGCAGTTCTTTTGTTTGTTTGTTTGTTTGTTTTTTAACTTTTATTTTACTTTTAACTTTTACAGAGTTTTGTTGTTTACATATATGTATGTCCCCAGATTAGTCATATGTATATCCCCCATTTTCCACCCCTCCCAACCATCACACAACACCCCTGAAGGATCTCCTTTTCTCATAGAGCAATGACTGTGGCTATTTTCTTCACTTATGATAGTACAGGCCTTCATGCTACTTCCTTTACGCCTCCCACCCTCTGTTCCTTCCCCACAATGTCCATATGTCCACTGGCCATGTCTATCTTTCTGTCGCTTCACTGCGTGTGCCATCATCACCATCCTACTAGATTCCATATATATGTGTTAGTATATTGTATTTGTCCTTCTCTTTCTGACTGACTTCACTTTTTATGATACGTTCTAGATCCAGCCACCTCATTAGGGCTGATTCTTCTGCATTTCTTTTCACAGCTGTGTAGTATTCCATTGTATATACGTACCAGAGCTTCTGTATCCATTCGTTCATCGATAGACATCTAGGTTCCTTCCATGTTCTAGCTATTGTATAGAAAGCTGCAATGAACATTGGGGTACAGGTGCTTCTTTCAGATTTGATTTCATCAGGGTATAAGCCTAAGAGTGGGATTGCTGGATCGTATGGTGCTTCTATTTTGAGTTTTTTAAGGAATCTCCATACTGTCTTCCAGAGACGCTGTATCAATTGACATTCCCACCAGCAATGCAGGAGGGTTCCCTTTTCTCTGCACCCTCTCTAGCATTTGTTGTCTGTCGATTTGTGGATGATGGCCATTCTGACGGGTGTGAGGTGATATTTCATTGTAATTTTGATTTGCATTTCTCTAATTATAACTGAAGTTGAGCGTTGCTTCATGTGTTTTGGGGCCATCTGTATATCCTCTTTGGAGAGGTGTCTATTTAGGTCCTTTTCCCATTTTTTGATTGGGTTGTTCATTTTTCTAGTGCTGAGCTGTCTGAGTTTTTTGTAGATTTTGGAGATTAATTATTTGTCTGTTGTTTCATTTGCTATGATTTTCTCCCATTCTGTGGTCTATCCAGCTTTTTTATAGTTTCTTTTGCTGTACAAAAGCTTTTAAGTTTCATTAGGTCCCACATGTTCATTTTTATTTTTACTTCTGCTATTCTAGTAGATGGGTCAGAGAAGATCTTGCTTTGATTGATGTCTTTGAGGGTTTTGCCTATATTCTCCTTTAAGAGTTTGATGGTTTCTGGTCTTACATTTAGGTCTTTAATCCATTTTGAGTTGATCTTTGTGCATGGTGTCAGGGAATGTTCCAACTTCATTTTTTTGTATGTAACTGTCCAATTTTCCCAGAACCACTTGTTGAAGAGGCTGTCTTTGTCCCATTTTATATGTTTGCCTCCTTTGTCAAAAATAAGGTACCCATAGGTGTGTGGGTTTATCTCTGGGTTCTCTATCTTGTTCCATTGGTCTATAGTTCTGTTTTTGTGCCAGTGCCATACTGTCTTGATGACTGTTGCTTTGTAGTAGAGTCTAAAGTTGGGGATGCTGATCCCCCCAGCTCCATTCTTCTTCCTCAGAATTGCTTTGGCTATTCGAGGTCTTTTGTGTTTCCATAGGAACTGTGTGATTCTTTGGTCTAGTTCTGTGAAGAATGTCATTGGTAGTTTGATAGAGATCGCATTGAATCTATAGATGCCATTTGGTAGTATGGTCATTTTCACAATATTGATTCTTTCGACCCAGGAACACGGAATATCTCTCCATCTGTTTAAGTCTTTTATAATGTCTCTCATGAGTGTTTTGTAATTTTCAGTGTACAGTTCTTTTGTTTCTTTGGGTAGGTTTATTCCTAGGTATTTAATTCTTTTGGTTGTGATGGTGAAGGGGATTGCCTCTTTGATTTCATTTTCTGATTTTTCATTGTTTGTGTATAGGAATGCCAGTGATTTCTGTATATTGATTTTATATCCTGCAACTTTGCTGAATTTGCTGATTAACTCTAGTAGTTTTGTAACAGTGTCTTTGGGATTTTCTATGTATAAGATCATGTCATCTGCAAAAAGAGAGAGTTTGACTTCTTCCTTTCCAGTCTAGATTCCTTTTATTTCTTTCTCTTCTCTGATTGCTGTTGCTAGAACTTCCAGGACTATGTTGAATAGTAGTGGTGAAAGTGGACACCCTTGTCTTGTTCCTGATCTTAGAGGAAATGCTTTGAGTTTTTCACCATTGAGGATAATGTTCGCTGTGGGCTTCTCATATATGGCTTTTATTATGTTGAGATAGGTCTCTTCTATGCCCATTTTCTGAAGAGTTTTTTTTTTATCATAAATGGATGCTGTACTTTGTCGAAGGCTTTTTCTGCATCTATTGAGATGATCATGTGATTTTTGTCTCTCAGTTTGTTGATATGGTGTATCACATTGATTGATTTGCAGATATTGAAGAATCCTTGCATGCCTGGGATGAACCCGACTTGATCATGATGTATGAGCTTTTTGACGTGTTGTTGAATTCTGTTTACTAGGATTTTATTGAGGGTTTTGGCGCCTAGATTCATCAGGTCTTAGCCAAACCATTTGAAAAGACACAAGTTGATTTAGTACCTTATTTTGGTGTCTGATACTTAGCATCCATCTGGGATCTTCCCTGGTTGCTCAGTGGTTAAGAATTCTCCAGCCAGTACAGGAAACACAAGAGACACAGGTTCAATCTTTGTGTCAGAAAAATCCCCTGGAGAAGGAAATGGTAACACTTTAGTATTCTTGCCAGGGAAATCCCATGAACAGAGGAGCCTCCTGGGCTACATTCCATGGGGTTGCGAAAGGGCTGGATACAACTTAAGGATTAAACAGTGACCACTTATCATCTGATGACCTTGGCCAAAATTCATGATTTACATACAATGCCATTTGTGTTTAGATAGTTAAATAAAATTCAGATGACATACCTATATGTTGATTTGGAAGAAATGCGGTGAAGTTATTTGTGGACTAAATGAACAGTTAACTGGTACTTTCTTCCATAGTTGACAATTGGGGGTCAGAGGCTCCATTAAAGAGATATGCACAGAAGTTTTCTGAGATTGTTTACTGATGATTTGCTCAAATGATATATTTTAGTCACTTCTCAGATCCTCATCAGGTCTTCTGATCAAACCTAGCATTGCAAATCATAAAAAATCCCACCATTGCTCTGTATTTTTCAAACAGGCTCGGGAAAAGTTTCATGCTGATCAGTGATCCTGTGTTAGAGAAAAATGAGTCTGTTTTCCAATTTTCGAGATGGAAGCTGACTTCTAACATCTTTCAGTCAAGTGCATTGTTTATTATTTATATACTTTTATTTCTAGCTTTGTTGGATTTGCTTTATAGAGAAGTATTTGTCTTTTATTAGTTTGAAAACGGTAGAAACGCAGACAAAACAGTCTATGAAAAGAATCCCTGTGGTAGCAGGGAGAACCTGTCTCAGATTGCCCTTGAGATGATTCAGAAGAGTAAAAATGGCTTTGCGGACAGAGCAGGTTACATAAGACCCTACAGCCCAGTGCTCACTCTAGCAACTGGTTACAAAACTGTGCAGGTGAGCTCGTTTGATGGAAAAGTAATCAGAACAGCTGAACCGTGAAAGCATGGTTTTGATTATTTTGTACTCTTAATACCCAAATCCAAAGAACTATGTGGTGAACTTAACAACTGGGTGTCTTGATGGAAATGGAAATCCCACAGCAAAATCTCATCGGTTGTATTTTGCTCAGCCTTTCATGTTCCAGTAACAAGTAGGTATTTTGCTAATTTATATTTTTACAAAATATTAGGCAATATATTTACTACTCTTTTGCATATTTACATTGGAATAGAGATACAAGATAGTAAAGAGAAGAGCTGCCCCCTTTTTCACCTACTAAGATTAGTAATTTATGTTAACTCAATATGATTTTGAGCTCAGGCTAATTTCATGATTTACACAATGCCATTTGTGTTTAGATAGTTAAATAAAATTCAGATGACATACCTATATGTTGATTTGGAAGAAATGCGGTGAAGTTATTTGTGGACTAAATGAACAGTTAACTGGTACTTTCTTCCATAGTTGACAATTGGGGGTCAGAGGCTCCATTAAAGAGATATGCACAGAAGTTTTCTGAGATTGTTTACTGATGATTTGCTCAAATGATATATTTTAGTCACTTCTCAGATCCTCATCAGGTCTTCTGATCAAACCTAGCATTGCAAATCATAAAAAATCCCACCATTGCTCTGTATTTTCAAACAGGCTCGGGAAAAGTTTCATGCTGATCAGTGATCCTGTGTTAGAGAAAAATGAGTCTGTTTTCCAATTTTCGAGATGGAAGCTGACTTCTAACATCTTTCAGTCAAGTGCATTGTTTATTATTTATATACTTTTATTTCTAGCTTTGTTGGATTTGCTTTATAGAGAAGTATTTGTCTTTTATTAGTTTGAAAACGGTAGAAACGCAGACAAAACAGTCTATGAAAAAGAATCCCTGTGGTAGCAGGGAGAACCTGTCTCAGATTGCCCTTGAGATGATTCAGAAGAGTAAAAATGGCTTTGCGGACAGAGCAGGTTACATAAGACCCTACAGCCCAGTGCTCACTCTAGCAACTGGTTACAAAACTGTGCAGGTGAGCTCGTTTGATGGAAAAGTAATCAGAACAGCTGAACCGTGAAAGCATGGTTTTGATTATTTTGTACTCTTAATACCCAAATCCAAAGAACTATGTGGTGAACTTAACAACTGGGTGTCTTGATGGAAATGGAAATCCCACAGCAAAATCTCATCGGTTGTATTTTGCTCAGCCTTTCATGTTCCAGTAACAAGTAGGTATTTTGCTAATTTATATTTTTACAAAATATTAGGCAATATATTTACTACTCTTTTGCATATTTACATTGGAATAGAGATACAAGATAGTAAAGAGAAGAGCCGCCTTCACCATTATTATTCCATTATTATTATATACACTCTAACGTTTTTATTAAATTCTGTTTTTCTTTCATCTCCTTATGTTTATGTGCAATCTGATTTATGTTAACTCAATATGATTTTGAGCTCAGGCTAATTTACATAGCCAGAGTACCAGGCAGATTGTTAAGAGGAAGTGAGAATTTTCTTTACTTCATGGCTAATTCTCCATTAAGTCCTTTCAGCATGAGCTCTAAAAATACTAGTTATCTTATATCATCAAGTTGCTTTTAAAATGTGTTCACAGATTTTGAAGCTTGACTAGATGTGAAAATGCTTCCTCCTATAAAAAGATTTAGAGTAGTTAATATAAATAAGCTTTTGGAAAAAATACTTTTGAATACAGACACACATCATGCATGTGTTTATATAGGTTCACCCCAAAGTGAGACTCTAATACAGATTGCCTTGTTTTAGCTGTGTACTTGTGCTATTTTTCAAAATATTTTTATTTCCTCAAGGTTTTAGGCAGGGCCTTCAATATAAAAAGCCATGCTGTTTTTGTTGTTGTATTTCAGTAATTCCTTGCACTTACATTCTATATATCATAACTCTTTAAGAAATCTCTCTTTAAAAAATCCTCCACTGGAAGGGTGAAATATGAGAGTCTCCATTGGTTCCTGTGATTTCAAGTCTCCAACATGCATCTCTGCTGTAGGTATGAGGCAGAAATGGCAGCAAGCCTGCTAATGAAGAGGAACAGGGTGCTGATTTGTAGTTTCTTGAAGCAGCGTTCACTGAACTCCTACTATGTGTGGAGCATGGTGCCTGGAGCTAGCGGGAATCTGAAGATTAAAGCGATACCAGTGCTCTGCATACTGAGCCTTAGGGACACTCACGACCTAGATGTACTGTTTTATCAAAGTTATCTAACTTAGAAGATGATTCACATAAAATTATGTTGTGCCCTCAAGTTATCTAAGTCATTGCTACTTTTCTCCATTCCCTCAGTTATAAGCAGCACGCTATTAACTGAGAATTTTTTTCTCCTGGAATTTTTTCTTTTTGGTGGAATCTAGTATTAGTGCAAAAGCACAATATTGCAGTTTTTTATACAGACAATAAATGGTCTTCTCTGACTTGTAATTTGTTCTTTCATCTCCTTATGTTTATGTGCAATCTGATTTATGTTAACTCAATATGATTTTGAGCTCAGGCTAATTTACATAGCCAGAGTACCAGGCAGATTGTTAAGAGGAAGTGAGAATTTTCTTTACTTCATGGCTAATTCTCCATTAAGTCCTTTCAGCATGAGCTCTAAAAATACTAGTTATCTTATATCATCAAGTTGCTTTTAAAATGTGTTCACAGATTTTGAAGCTTGACTAGATGTGAAAATGCTTCCTCCTATAAAAAGATTTAGAGTAGTTAATATAAATAAGCTTTTGGAAAAAATACTTTTGAATACAGACACACATCATGCATGTGTTTATATAGGTTCACCCCAAAGTGAGACTCTAATACAGATTGCCTTGTTTTAGCTGTGTACTTGTGCTATTTTTCAAAATATTTTTATTTCCTCAAGGTTTTAGGCAGGGCCTTCAATATAAAAAGCCATGCTGTTTTTGTTGTTGTATTTCAGTAATTCCTTGCACTTACATTCTATATATCATAACTCTTTAAGAAATCTCTCTTTAAAAAATCCTCCACTGGAAGGGTGAAATATGAGAGTCTCCATTGGTTCCTGTGATTTCAAGTCTCCAACATGCATCTCTGCTGTAGGTATGAGGCAGAAATGGCAGCAAGCCTGCTAATGAAGAGGAACAGGGTGCTGATTTGTAGTTTCTTGAAGCAGCGTTCACTGAACTCCTACTATGTGTGGAGCATGGTGCCTGGAGCTAGCGGGAATCTGAAGATTAAAGCGATACCAGTGCTCTGCATACTGAGCCTTAGGGACACTCACGACCTAGATGTACTGTTTTATCAAAGTTATCTAACTTAGAAGATGATTCACATAAAATTATGTTGTGCCCTCAAGTTATCTAAGTCATTGCTACTTTTCTCCATTCCCTCAGTTATAAGCAGCACGCTATTAACTGAGAATTTTTTTCTCCTGGAATTTTTTCTTTTTGGTGGAATCTAGTATTAGTGCAAAAGCACAATATTGCAGTTTTTTATACAGACAATAAATGGTCTTCTCTGACTTGTAATTTGTTCTTTCTGATCATCTTCTAAATAGAATCTGTTTTCCATGAGCAAAGTGGTCATATTTTGCCTTTTGCAGGGCTGCCATGTCAATTACTAGGGTACTTTTGTTGAAATGCAATCATATATGGAAATTTTCCTCATACTAGAAATTTTATCAAAATGCTGAAGATATATTTCATCAGTAACCAGTCCAGACCTTGAAATTCTTTCGTTATAATCTTCACTAGTCTGATTGATAAATCAAATGAGCAAACAGTACTTCATACGTAGAAATGAATTTCTTGTTAGTATAGCAACAATTATTATGGCATTCTTATACTTATTTTGTTTTCTTATCCTCTGCCTTTAGCCCAGTACCAGGAGTGTGCTACAGTTGTGTATTTTCTGAAGCTCCACATAAGAAAAGATCTAAAATTGATTCTACCTCTGATAGCAGAGACGAGAACCAAGGAATTTGGGATGCTAGCACGTCTCCTTTGAGAGTCTGTAAATTTGAGTCCAAATCCTTTTCCTTTCATGTGTTCTGCTCCCATTTTCTCCATTTATAAGGCTATAAACTAGACATCTCTATGACCTCAGGGTCTCTTTTATTTTCATTATCTTTACTTTTTTTTCTTTTTCCCCATCATGCCTCTTTTATTTATATTTATTTTCATCCATCTTTTTATTCTTTGGCCTGTGTGGGCCTCCCATTGCAGTGACCTCTCTCATTGCAGAGCAATGGCTTTGGGCCCATACACTCCAGAGTGCTGGCTCATAACTGGACACATTGGTCCAGCTGCTTTGCAGCATCTGGAATCTTCGTTGGCCAGGGATCGAACTGGAAGCCCATCTTTACTTTTTAAATGCTGTGATTGCTTTCTGTGCATAATGCAAGTTCACCCTTGGCTTTTACAGGAAGTTTCTCTCAGTTAAGTTTCGAGAAGGAAAAAATAGGTTGGCTAAATTAGAATAGAATTCTTGGATGATAGATGCCTACTGGATGGGGCAAGGACCTTGCAGTGAAGAATGAAAAACAGTGGGGAGGTATTTAGAAATGCTCACACAGTTGACTCATGTAGGTGTGACCTCCCTACTGGTATGAACAAGGAAGGGATGGAAAGCCTGAGAGGGAGGAAGGGGGTGGCCAGCTAGAACTCTCTAGCAGCCAGTCAGGTAGACTTCCAAAGTACAAAGCTAGTATCAGAACCTCTTGTCTAAGGCACAACTGCAGGGAACCTACTATCACATGAGCACTTGTGTAACACATCAGCACACTTGTCTCCTTTTACTGCTTGGACTGGCAATGTGGAATGAATAACAGTAGATTATAACATGATCTGGAACTTTACATCTGAAGGGAGCTTTGGAAATCATTCATTAAACATTCTATATATGCATTGTTTTGAGTGCTGAGGGTTCAATTATGGGCAAAGCTGATAAGGTCCCTGCCTAGGTGGATCTTCCTGTTTAAAGAAAGGAAGTGAGCAATAAAAGAGACAAATAAGTATCAAGAAAATACGAGAGGTTCACAAATACTTTAAAGAAAATGAAACAAGATCATATGATCTTGGATGACAACTTTAGATTGGACAAGCAGAAGAGACTTATTTAGGTGGAGGCATTTGAGCTGAGACCCGTGGAAGAGATGGAACCAGTAGTATGAAAAATTTCAGGGAGAGTTGTTCCAGGTGGAGGAAACCACCAACATGTGAGCTGTGAAAAAAGCTTTATGTGTCTGAGGTCAGAGAGAAGGGCAGAGTAAGAGAAGGGTGGCTGGCAAAAGTTTGGAAAAGTAGACAGGAGCCACATCCTGAGACCTGGTGGACCGACGTAAAGATCAAGTGTGAACCTCTCCTCCTAAAGATACAAGAGCTCAAGCTCAGTGAGGCAGAATGCCTTGAGCAGGAGGGTTAATGGCAGCCTGGACTCCGACTGCTGCTCTGACCTCCACATCACACTCCCACTCCTGCCAAGGGTAGGTTCACTTAAACTTTTATATCGTACATTGATTTTCATGTCATGAGGGGAAAATAGTACCCTCATATGAAATTCTTAACATCAGTCATGTCATGAGGGAGGAATTCACTGAATAGAATTCTTGGATGATAGATGCCTACTGGATGGGGCAAGGACCTTGCAGTGAAGAATGAAAAACAGTGGGGAGGTATTTAGAAATGCTCACACAGTTGACTCATGTAGGTGTGACCTCCCTACTGGTATGAACAAGGAAGGGATGGAAAGCCTGAGAGGGAGGAAGGGGGTGGCCAGCTAGAACTCTCTAGCAGCCAGTCAGGTAGACTTCCAAAGTACAAAGCTAGTATCAGAACCTCTTGTCTAAGGCACAACTGCAGGGAACCTACTATCACATGAGCACTTGTGTAACACATCAGCACACTTGTCTCCTTTTACTGCTTGGACTGGCAATGTGGAATGAATAACAGTAGATTATAACATGATCTGGAACTTTACATCTAAAGGGGAGCTTTGGAAATCATTCATTAAACATTCTATATATGCATTGTTTTGAGTGCTGAGGGTTCAATTATGGGCAAAGCTGATAAGGTCCCTGCCTAGGTGGATCTTCCTGTTTAAAGAAAGGAAGTGAGCAATAAAAGAGACAAATAAGTATCAAGAAAATACGAGAGGTTCACAAATACTTTAAAGAAAATGAAACAAGATCATATGATCTTGGATGACAACTTTAGATTGGACAAGCAGAAGAGACTTATTTAGGTGGAGGCATTTGAGCTGAGACCCGTGGAAGAGATGGAACCAGTAGTATGAAAAATTTCAGGGAGAGTTGTTCCAGGTGGAGGAAACCACCAACATGTGAGCTGTGAAAAAAGCTTTATGTGTCTGAGGTCAGAGAGAAGGGCAGAGTAAGAGAAGGGTGGCTGGCAAAAGTTTGGAAAAGTAGACAGGAGCCACATCCTGAGACCTGGTGGACCGACGTAAAGATCAAGTGTGAACCTCTCCTCCTAAAGATACAAGAGCTCAAGCTCAGTGAGGCAGAATGCCTTGAGCAGGAGGGTTAATGGCAGCCTGGACTCCGACTGCTGCTCTGACCTCCACATCACACTCCCACTCCTGCCAAGGGTAGGTTCACTTAAACTTTTATATCGTACATTGATTTTCATGTCATGAGGGGAAAATAGTACCCTCATATGAAATTCTTAACATCAGTCTTGATAAGATACAAAGGAACTAGGAACATGCCCAGAGCAGAGGGAAATACTGCAGACTAGCATTGTCTCCTTCATTCTTTGTGGTGTAGGACTATGTTTCTTTATATTCCACTGAAACATGTGCAGAATGCAGGACACAAAAGCCATACTTTGACAAAGGAGCATAAAATCATGCCACTCGTACTTCTAATTTGTTTCCATGGAACTTTGACCTTGTGGCCCTCATGGAATCTATGGCCATCCTGAGTCTACTACCAGCACTGAAAAGGGGCTTCCGGGGGACTTGCAGACAGATGGCGGTTTGCAAAGCATCACTTTGGGGCAAAAAAAAATGTGTTTAGTGTACTTTTACCATCCATCGAAGTGTGCCTCCTTGGACAGTCATGGGCACAGACCCAACTCAAGTGGCTTAGTATACATACAGGCACGGATATATGTATATATATGGCTGAGTCCCTTCATTAGTCACCTGAAACTATCACAACATTATTAACTGGCTATATCCCAATTCAAAATAAAAAATAAAAGACTTTCTATGCAGCCCACCTTGCTGAGTTCTAGAAGGTCCCATAAGATACATCTGAATCTCACAGATGGGGACATAAGCTCAGAAAAGTGAAGTCAGTCACTCAAGTTAACACAACTGATAGATGGTAAGGACTGGAGTCTGGACCCAAGCATAACTGACTCCTCTATTCTTCCCTTACCAAGTATTTATGGAACACCTCTGTTCAGGGACTGTATTAGGCCTAGACAGCGAAAGTGAGGCTTCAGACATGTATCATGCAGTCTGTGCTGGACCACCTTCCAGCATCTCAGAAATAACTCACAGACATGAAGGGGAGCAGATGATTTTTCTCACATTCAGTTTTTGGAAGAGCAGGACAGGTTGCTTGTGTACCAGCCAGAGTCTTCTGGCACGTGCAGTGCCCAAAGCTGTTCTTCTTCTTCTGCCAATTGGATACTGGCACCATTAACTGTTCATTGGCTTCAGAAGAGGCTTTGCTGCACTGATTGATTGTGTCTAAATAGCATTTGTGGCAGAAGAGGTTTACTTGGTCTCTCTTTCTCTACCTTCCCTTTGGTAGCCAGGTAGACAGTAGGTGTTATTTTTTACACGAAGACAAGTGACAAGGGATTTCCTTGTAGCTCAGCTGGTAAAGAATCTGCCTGCAATGTAGGAGACCCACTTTCAAAGATTCCTGGGTCGGAAAGATCCCCTGGAGAAGGAATAGGCTGCCCACTCCAATATTCTTGCCTGGAGAATTCTATTATTTGTCCATGAATTGAAAAGAGTCTGACACGACTGAGCAACCTCACTTTTACTTTCATATGACAAGTCTAGTGTTTTTCCCAGATTTATAGACCAGGTTGTATGCTCTGTGTCCAATTAGTTCATCTATCTGACTACAGATGGGTGGGAGAAACATGTGGCTTAGCAATAAAAATATAAGCTTAGAGGGCTTCCCTGGTGGTCCAGTGGGTAAGGACACCGCCTTGCCGTGCAAGGGGCGCTGGTTCGATCACTGGCCTGGGAAGATCCCATGTGCCGTGGAGCGGCTGGACTGATGTGTCCAACTACTGAGCCGGAGCTTTGGAGCGCGTGCGCCCAGAGCCGGTGCTCTGTGACAACAGAGGCCACTGCGATGGGAGGCCCACATGGGCCAAAGAGCAAAAGATGGATGAAAATGGATAAATGAAAGACCAATAGAAGTGGCCCGCCCACCCCCCGCCCTCCCCAACCCACGCCTTCCCCCCCGCCTCCAAAAAAAAAAAAAAATATATATATATATATATATATATAAGCTTAGAGAACCCAAACTCTGATCTGGGTTCAAATTCTGACTCCACTGCTTATTAGCTATTATATAAGTTACTTAATGTCCCTTCAATTTTCATGCCTTTTTTAAATTAGGAAAGCAGTATAATAGTACCTACTGCAAAATGTTGTTTTGAAGAGTTCATGAGATAATCCCTCAAGAGGGTTTAACTGAGTGAGATAGCCAAGATGTTACAGTTAGCGGCATAATTTTGGTGTTCAGATTCTGCTAATGCCTTATTTTTTCTTTGTGAAGGTATTGATGACCTAAAGTGTTAGTGGAAAACAAAATATAAAATTCTAATTTTAAAAATCACAGAATATATTTATTTCCTATTTTTGTTGCAACAAATTATTGACACTATGGTGGCTTCAAACAGAACACACTTACTCTATTACAATTCCAGAGGTCAGAGTCTGAAATGAGTCTCAATGGGTTAAAATCAAGATGTCCTTGGGCTAATTCTTTCTGGAGACTCCAGGGGAGAATACTTTTCTTGCCTCTTCTAGCTTTGGGGACTGCCCGCATTCCTTGGTTTAGGGATGTATCATTCTAATGTCTGCTTTTGTGGTCAAATAGCCTTCCTCTCTGACCTCGACTCTCAAGTCTTCCTTTTTTATGAACTCTTGTGATTACATTGCGCATACCTAGATAATCCAGGATACTCTACCCATTTCAGTATCCTTCATCACATCTGCAACATCTTTCTTTACCATGTACTTTAGGTCAAACTGTGCCTCTTAAAAAAGATATGGTAACGTTCTAATCCTTGGCGCAAGCAAATGTGAGCTTATTTGGAAATAGTGACTTTGCAAGTTAAAATTAAGTCATGCTGGATGAAGGCGTACCCTAATCCAAATAACCATTGTCTTTGTATGACAAGGAGAATTTGGACAGATACACATATAACACAGCAGCATGTGAAAACATAGAGACTGAAATGACATGCAGGGACAACACAATAGGACAAGAGAGGCGGAGGTTGATGTGTCTACAAGCCAAGGAAGGCCAAGGGTTGTATTGTCAGCAACCACTAGAAGCTTAGAGAGAGACATAGAACAGATGTTCCCTTTAGCCTCCCACAAGGAGCAGCCTGCTGATACCTTGGATTTGTACTTCTGGCCTCTAGACTGTGAGACAGTAAATTACCAGCTTATGGTAACTTGTCACAGTGGCCCTGGGAGATATACCGTGTAAGATAACACATCCTTAGATTCTGGGAATTAGGACATAGGTATATTTGGTGCGGTATGATGTTTACGTGCTCAGTCGTGTCAGATTATTTTCACCCCCATGGATTGTAGCCCACCAGGCTTCTCTGTCCATGGAATTCTCCAGGTGAGAATACTGGAGTGGGTTGTCATTTCTTACTCCAGGGGATCTTCCTGACCAAGGGGTTGAACCTGCATCTCTTCTGTCTCCTGCATTGGCAGGATGGTTCTTTATCCAGGACTTAATGCAGGACTTTCTGGTAAGTAGTACCAAGGTACATGTTGTAGTTCTGGCACTGAGGGTAACTTAGGCTTCTAAAATCCCCCACTGGACTTCCCTGGTTGCCTAGTGGTTAAGAATTTGCCTGCCAAAGCAGGGAACACAGATTTGGTCCCTGGTCTGGGAAGATCCACATGCCACAGAGCAACTAAACCTGTACACCATAACTGCTGAGCCTGTGCCACGACTAGGGAGTCTATTCATCACAATGAAAGATCCCACATGATGCAACTAGAGAGTCGCCCCTACTTGCCACAACTAGAGAATGCCCATGTGCAGCAATATAGACCCAGCACAGCCAATAAATAAAAATATTTTTTTTAATTTAAAAAGTAAAAATCCCACCCTGACTCTGAAATGCTAGAACAAACTCATGGCCCACTGACTCGACCACATGCAGGTGCAGTGAGCTCAGAATATGAGAGGCAGGAGGCATGGCCTGGATGGTAGACTTTGTGCATCCCCCCAGAACCTCATTGCATGGAAAGCATCCTGGAGGGGCAGAGAGAAGAATCCAGTCTTTAACACACAGCACCCACTCACTACTAATGAACAGAGTCTGGACAATATCTCTGAATCTCCTGGACTCATTTAATAACAATAGTTCCTTCTGACAGATACACATATAACACAGCAGCATGTGAAAACATAGAGACTGAAATGACATGCAGGGACAACACAATAGGACAAGAGAGGCGGAGGTTGATGTGTCTACAAGCCAAGGAAGGCCAAGGGTTGTATTGTCAGCAACCACTAGAAGCTTAGAGAGAGACATAGAACAGATGTTCCCTTTAGCCTCCCACAAGGAGCAGCCTGCTGATACCTTGGATTTGTACTTCTGGCCTCTAGACTGTGAGACAGTAAATTACCAGCTTATGGTAACTTGTCACAGTGGCCCTGGGAGATATACCGTGTAAGATAACACATCCTTAGATTCTGGGAATTAGGACATAGGTATATTTGGTGCGGTATGATGTTTACGTGCTCAGTCGTGTCAGATTATTTTCACCCCCATGGATTGTAGCCCACCAGGCTTCTCTGTCCATGGAATTCTCCAGGTGAGAATACTGGAGTGGGTTGTCATTTCTTACTCCAGGGGATCTTCCTGACCAAGGGGTTGAACCTGCATCTCTTCTGTCTCCTGCATTGGCAGGATGGTTCTTTATCCAGGACTTAATGCAGGACTTTCTGGTAAGTAGTACCAAGGTACATGTTGTAGTTCTGGCACTGAGGGTAACTTAGGCTTCTAAAATCCCCCACTGGACTTCCCTGGTTGCCTAGTGGTTAAGAATTTGCCTGCCAAAGCAGGGAACACAGATTTGGTCCCTGGTCTGGGAAGATCCACATGCCACAGAGCAACTAAACCTGTACACCATAACTGCTGAGCCTGTGCCACGACTAGGGAGTCTATTCATCACAATGAAAGATCCCACATGATGCAACTAGAGAGTCGCCCCTACTTGCCACAACTAGAGAATGCCCATGTGCAGCAATATAGACCCAGCACAGCCAATAAATAAAAATATTTTTTTTAATTTAAAAAGTAAAAATCCCACCCTGACTCTGAAATGCTAGAACAAACTCATGGCCCACTGACTCGACCACATGCAGGTGCAGTGAGCTCAGAATATGAGAGGCAGGAGGCATGGCCTGGATGGTAGACTTTGTGCATCCCCCCAGAACCTCATTGCATGGAAAGCATCCTGGAGGGGCAGAGAGAAGAATCCAGTCTTTAACACACAGCACCCACTCACTACTAATGAACAGAGTCTGGACAATATCTCTGAATCTCCTGGACTCATTTAATAACAATAGTTCCTTCTGGGGAAAGAAAGTGAATGGAGAAAGGTTTAGAGAATTTCAATTAACAGCCTTCCCACCCCACACATGGAAGAAGAGGAAAATGCTATTCCTCATGAACTACTACGGGAATGTAGAACAAAATTGGTAGAAGCCCCCACACTCACCAGCAGTAATAAGCTTTTAATAAATATTAATGAATATTGATTGATATCACTGTCATCATCCTCACAGCTGTGTTGCCTTCTCCCACACTCTGGATGGCCATCTGTCTGACTATCCTTCATAGTCAAATGACTATCTCCCACTGCCGATCTGAAGAACATGTGTATCATTTGGTTGCTCATTGTTCTGATAATGGGTCTGTCCTTCAACCTTCATGTGTGCCTGGTCTCATAAGAACACTGAGACTCTCATCCACCTGAAATGGCAGGTGTGGACATGTTTTGGAAAGAGAAAAGCAGAAATGTATACTTATAGAGGAAAATCGAGTAGGCAAAACCACTGGATCTTTCCCCTGGTTGAGAAGCCAGAATATAGAACTAGGCACGATGACATAAGGGGAGTGTTCTGTTGTAAATGTTGCTGTGGTAGAGAGGGAACAGGTTTGCTTGGTTATCGTTATGTTGGCAGGGAAACTTCCACTGGAGACAGAGGGAGAGGTATCATTCCAGCCCCGGGATCCCTCCCAAACAGCGAGATACACTGCAGCCAGAATGCCGAGCACTCTCCAGAAGTCCAGGCATTTGGTTCCCATTCTGTGACAGGAATACCTTAAACCAGATCTTTCCTGTATCATGAGTAGAGTTCAGAAATGGATAGTAATAATAACTCAGTTGATATGAATTAAGTACCTGGGATAAGAGATGCTCTCTTAAAAATCCCACCCTGCTGAAATGCTAGAACAAACTCATGGCCCACTGACTCGACCACATGCAGGTGCAGTGAGCTCAGAATATGAGAGGCAGGAGGCATGGCCTGGATGGTAGACTTTGTGCATCCCCCCAGAACCTCATTGCATGGAAAGCATCCTGGAGGGGCAGAGAGAAGAATCCAGTCTTTAACACACAGCACCCACTCACTACTAATGAACAGAGTCTGGACAATATCTCTGAATCTCCTGGACTCATTTAATAACAATAGTTCCTTCTGGGGAAAGAAAGTGAATGGAGAAAGGTTTAGAGAATTTCAATTAACAGCCTTCCCACCCCACACATGGAAGAAGAGGAAAATGCTATTCCTCATGAACTACTACGGGAATGTAGAACAAAATTGGTAGAAGCCCCCACACTCACCAGCAGTAATAAGCTTTTAATAAATATTAATGAATATTGATTGATATCACTGTCATCATCCTCACAGCTGTGTTGCCTTCTCCCACACTCTGGATGGCCATCTGTCTGACTATCCTTCATAGTCAAATGACTATCTCCCACTGCCGATCTGAAGAACATGTGTATCATTTGGTTGCTCATTGTTCTGATAATGGGTCTGTCCTTCAACCTTCATGTGTGCCTGGTCTCATAAGAACACTGAGACTCTCATCCACCTGAAATGGCAGGTGTGGACATGTTTTGGAAAGAGAAAAGCAGAAATGTATACTTATAGAGGAAAATCGAGTAGGCAAAACCACTGGATCTTTCCCCTGGTTGAGAAGCCAGAATATAGAACTAGGCACGATGACATAAGGGGAGTGTTCTGTTGTAAATGTTGCTGTGGTAGAGAGGGAACAGGTTTGCTTGGTTATCGTTATGTTGGCAGGGAAACTTCCACTGGAGACAGAGGGAGAGGTATCATTCCAGCCCCGGGATCCCTCCCAAACAGCGAGATACACTGCAGCCAGAATGCCGAGCACTCTCCAGAAGTCCAGGCATTTGGTTCCCATTCTGTGACAGGAATACCTTAAACCAGATCTTTCCTGTATCATGAGTAGAGTTCAGAAATGGATAGTAATAATAACTCAGTTGATATGAATTAAGTACCTGGGATAAGAGATGCTCTCTTAAGTATTTTGTAGTTTTATTTTCCTCACAGGGAAACTGAGGGTAAGTCATTTGTCCATGATCATAGCTATAAAATACCAAAATCAGGATTTGAACCTAGGACTTTCTAACTCTGAAGGCCAAGCTTTAAACCATTTTACTATAATCATCTCTCTAGAAATCCATAGCCATGTGAAATAAAGCGCACCTACGTTTAGTAATTTTTTCTATAGCATACAATATGGAAATTATGGTAAAATCAACAGATCCCATTTTGCTGGAGATTGGGGTGAATTCAGGCCAATGAGAATGTCATGAGCTGAAAAGATGTTGCTGGGACCCTGTGATGTTTAGAAAATTACTTTCCAAGATGCCTTAATCCCCGCTGTCACAGTGTGGATCTCATTCCTCTCGTCTGTCTTAAGCAGAGATGGAGACCTGCCAGTAACCATTTCTTCAAAATAAGCCTTCATTGTGCTTGATTCTTCTTTGGACTCCTGTGTTAGTTTCCTTTCTGTGTAACACACGGAGAGCCTCATCCTGCTAAGGTGAGGACTAAGACTCTCAGCTTTTCACAGCTCACCAGGTAGCTCTGAACTTGCAGCTCCAGGGCTAAGCGTTCTAGCAAGCATCTCATCTGCAGGGAGCTGCTTCCCGGATGACACTGGCTTTGCTGAGCTTTTGTTGGCAAATAGCTGTTTTTTTGCACCATTGATTGGAATGGCAGAGGGACCAGTGGGAATCTCCAACAGAATGACCAGAAAGACCTGAGACAGTAGGGCTGTCTGCTCCGGCTGTGAGCCTTCCATCTCCTCAGTGGCCACCTGGAAGCCACTGGTGGCAATCAGCACCATTGGCAACCCCAGTTCATTTTGAATTTCCAAGGGAGAGGATGAATCACAAAGCTGATCTCCATTCTATTTATAGGACAGATTTGCTGAGAAGTAGGAAAACGGTTGATACCCTATTTCATTCTGGAAAATACTGGAGATACTTGCTCCTAACAATGTTGTAAGTACCCTACAGACAAGGCGATTTGCACTAGCAAATGATGTGAACGATCAGAGCCCTTGTGCCTGACCACAGTGGGAATTACTGACATTATGAGGAGTATCTTGAGAGTTCCCAAAGCTATTTCAGGCTAATAAAAGGAAACCCACACCAGACAGTGTTTTCTTTTGGAGAAAGGTTATTCTAGCCCTAAGCAGTAGCTGAGAGGCAGTGATTGATGTTTTCCCATCATGAAGCACAGTTGGTTAGTTCTTTATTTTGTCTCAAATTTATTGTCATGGAAGGACATTTGTTAGTTACAGTATATCAATAAGGAAAAACAAGTCGTTAAAGGTCAGATAGTTATTAAGGATTTTCACTGAGGAAAGAATTTAAAAGTCAACTTGATGGTAGGCCTCTTGAATGCCTTACCAATGATCCATTCTGAAAAAAAAATATTCATTTATAAGTGACAGTTTTCTCCCCTCGTTGTCAAAAGACAAGATTTTTCTCCTCCTTATTATCCTGTGGTCCAGATGTGCTAGTTATGGTTCATCTCATTTCATAATAACACATACATCACACTGGTGCAGATAATCAAACAGGCACCTGTTTCACAAAGCCCAGCCAACAACATTCATTTGGCAGCATCCAATAGAGGGCAAGTGTGTTTTGATGGGGATGGAGGTTGGAAGCTCTCAGAAATAGAAAAAGACAGAGGATCTAGACAAGGGAGGTTCCAACAAAGCAGTAATGTGCCAATCAATGCAAGCGTCTCCTAGGATCTTTTATCTGCCACCTACCCCTCTATGCAATTATATGACACACAAACTCATTGGTCATTCTGCAGTTTGATACTTCCTAGGATTTGGAGGCTGACATGATCTTATGTCTGATCCACTTCCAAGTGGTCATTCACTTTTTATTATCAAACACTATTTGACTACCTCATCCTAGGCGCAAAAATAGGATATTTTAGCTCATCTTTAAAGGCATAACTTGGTTCCCTGGGCCCTGCAGTTCAGTGAGTAAACAGGAGGAAGGCTTTTGGCAGAGTCAACGAAGTGCCCTTCAGTGGGCATTTCCCTGTAGAGATCATGCCTTTGTTGGGAGTGGGTGGGAGGAAGAGGCAGCTGGAAAAATGGCATACACAGGGCTATCAGAGTTTTCTTTTCAATGTTGTTATTCTTTCTTTTTCATTAACCTTTCACTGACATTATGAGGAGTATCTTGAGAGTTCCCAAAGCTATTTCAGGCTAATAAAAGGAAACCCACACCAGACAGTGTTTTCTTTTGGAGAAAGGTTATTCTAGCCCTAAGCAGTAGCTGAGAGGCAGTGATTGATGTTTTCCCATCATGAAGCACAGTTGGTTAGTTCTTTATTTTGTCTCAAATTTATTGTCATGGAAGGACATTTGTTAGTTACAGTATATCAATAAGGAAAAACAAGTCGTTAAAGGTCAGATAGTTATTAAGGATTTTCACTGAGGAAAGAATTTAAAAGTCAACTTGATGGTAGGCCTCTTGAATGCCTTACCAATGATCCATTCTGAAAAAAAAATATTCATTTATAAGTGACAGTTTTCTCCCCTCGTTGTCAAAAGACAAGATTTTTCTCCTCCTTATTATCCTGTGGTCCAGATGTGCTAGTTATGGTTCATCTCATTTCATAATAACACATACATCACACTGGTGCAGATAATCAAACAGGCACCTGTTTCACAAAGCCCAGCCAACAACATTCATTTGGCAGCATCCAATAGAGGGCAAGTGTGTTTTGATGGGGATGGAGGTTGGAAGCTCTCAGAAATAGAAAAAGACAGAGGATCTAGACAAGGGAGGTTCCAACAAAGCAGTAATGTGCCAATCAATGCAAGCGTCTCCTAGGATCTTTTATCTGCCACCTACCCCTCTATGCAATTATATGACACACAAACTCATTGGTCATTCTGCAGTTTGATACTTCCTAGGATTTGGAGGCTGACATGATCTTATGTCTGATCCACTTCCAAGTGGTCATTCACTTTTTATTATCAAACACTATTTGACTACCTCATCCTAGGCGCAAAAATAGGATATTTTAGCTCATCTTTAAAGGCATAACTTGGTTCCCTGGGCCCTGCAGTTCAGTGAGTAAACAGGAGGAAGGCTTTTGGCAGAGTCAACGAAGTGCCCTTCAGTGGGCATTTCCCTGTAGAGATCATGCCTTTGTTGGGAGTGGGTGGGAGGAAGAGAGGCAGCTGGAAAAAATGGCATACACAGGGCTATCAGAGTCTCCAAGTTTTTCACCCTGTTTCTTCTAATGTTGTTATTCTTTCTTTTTTCTATTCCACCAACCAAAGTTTCAGCAGAAATCCTTACACTAGGTCAGGTAGGAAACATATCATTTGGAGCTTCTTTAGACTTTCATCACAAATTCATTAAATTCATGTTCAATGTAAAGCAGAAGTTTAGGGCCTTGAGTAAACATGTGTGTTTGGTGAAGGTATTAAGATTTCAGCTACATTTTCTTGCCGTTGTTCTTCTGCACATTGACCAGAATGAGCGCAAAGCCAGGAGCAGCTGGGCTGGGATTTGGATAATCTTTGTAAAGGATCACTGGCTCTGCACACTGCTGGGTGAGAGATTTTTCATGGGAACACCAGTCTTGGATACTATGCAGGTGTGTGTGCTGAGTCACTTCAATCATGTCCAGCTCTGTACGATCCTATGAACTGCAGCCTGCAAGGCTCCTCTGTCCGTGGGAATCTCCAGGCAAGAATACTAGAGTGGTTTGCCATGCCCTCCTCCAGGAGATCTTCTGGACCCAGGGGTCAAATTCACATCTCTTGCATCCCCTACATTGACAGATGGGTTCTTTACCATTACTGCTACCTGGGAAGCCCCTTGGATACTATACTGGGTGGAATTTGTAAGGCCTGCTCCACTGCATGGGGTCCTCACCCTTGCTTCGGTTAGATTGCTCTCAGAATGAATACACCCAAGTAGGTGTATATACAACTATACAATTTTCCTCTTGTTTGTAAAAAAATATTAATACATTGGAAATGAATCCTTGGCTCTTCTGCTACAGTATTCTCAAATTTTTCACCTTGGTTCCCTTATCATTTCAACACTGATGACTGGTTAAAGCAGAGACACTGTACTTTGATGAAAAAGACCTTGGAGGTGGAAACGTGTCAACTACATCACTCCCTCTCAGTGCTTTCCATGCACTCAGAATTAACCCACACTGCTTACTCTGGCATCCCAGGCCTGAATGATGTCCTTGCCTATGGCTGCAACCTCCTCGTCCATGAATATCCTCACAGCTCCTCTGCTCCCACCAACCTCCTTTCTTTTCTTCCAGCGTTCCAGCCTTCATCCCGTCTTATTGCCGCTCCAGATCTTCGCATGACTGAGACGTTAAACAATTTCTATTTATTTATTTATTTTGGCTTCACTGGTTCATTGTTGCTATTTGAAGGCTTTCTTTAGTTGTTCTGAGTGGAAGCTACTCTCTAGTTGCAGCGTGCAGGCTTCTTGTGGTGATGACTACTCTCGTTGCAGAGGACGGACTCTCTAGGACACTCAGACTTCAGTAGCTGTGGCACATGGGCTTAGTTGCCCTGAGGCATGTGGAATCTTCCCAGACCAGGGATTGAACCAATGTCCCTTGCATTGCAAGGCAGATTCTTAACCACTGGACCACCAGGGAAGCCTTTCTTGAACTTCAAATCAAATACCCTTCTTTAGAGAGCCTTCCCTGCTCACTTCATAACGCATTAAGCTGTCTGTCATGTCCATTTTCTGTAATTCCTTGTTAACAATTGTCTGATTGTTTCACCAGAATATATGGTTTAAGAGTATAAAGTCCTTCTCTTATTCATCTTTATATTTCCAAATGACTGGCATGTAAACATACTTAATCAGTACTACTGAGTAGATAAATTACCTGTTAAGTCAAAGATCTATGTCCTGTTCCATCTTTCCCAATATTAGATTGTGTTAATTTTCTAGAACTCTCTTAGTCTTAGCTGCACCTCTGTCTCATACAAACATTTAAGCCAGATATCCAAGGTTAGTTTCACACATGAGTTTAAGCTTTTACATTGGCTGTGCTTCACTGAATCCAGTTTCACCTTATGGACATAAAAGACTATTGCCCCCAAGAGCATTTCACATTTACATCTGCAAATGGATCCCACTAACTGAGCCTGTGGCATGTTCTTGGGACAAAGATGTTATCTATCATTGACTCAGTAAGCATTCTTTGAGAAACAGGCATAAGTGGGCTTTGCAAATCCAGCAGTGAGCCAGACCTCTGCTCTCAAGACCCTTACATTTCCAAGAAGACAGCAGTTACAGTAAGCAATGTCAGTATAGGGATGAGTACCAGGATAGGGGAGTGTTCTATCATGGCCCATTGACAGAACACCTAACAGAATTAGGAGGCATCAGGGAGGCATCCAGGGTGCTGATATTGGGACAGTTCAAACATGACCAGAAGGGTAAGGTGAGGATGAGGATGGGAAGGAGATTCCAGGAAGAGGCACTAACATGTGCCTCTAGGGGAGAGAGAGCCTGGCGTGCTTCCATTGAGCTTCGCAGCTGGACTGGCTGGAAGAGAGGCTGCAAGGAGAGACGGAGAAATGTAGCTGAGCCCAGCTGTGCACAAGGCTCTGGCAAACCCAAGGTTATCTTATATTGTTTGAAGGGTCTTACTACATGTTTTCTGAGACATGGCATCAGAAGAGGACAGCTTGCTTGTTTTGGGTGGCTATTAAATTACATATTCTCCACTACACTAGCATATTAAGCCTGTTTCTATAGAGGATAGAAGATTGGTACTGCCTTGTGATTTCATTTGACTTTCATGATAATACCCTACACATAATCTCATATTTAATGAGATAATTTCAGAGGACTGTTTGCGGAGAAGTTCCATTTTTTCCCCTTATGTGATATAGAAAAATAGCACTAGATAATACGGTACATTTTCAAACTTTGCCAATTCTCACTAACAGCCTTATGTGTTTATTCATTAGCTTTGTGACATTTAGTTTTTATCCTGCTTGATCTGATGTGTCAAGTTCCTAGCCCATGTTGTCATGGTAGTCGGGGTTGGGTACTAGGCAATATACTGTTGGGAAAAAATGGCATTTCTGAAATTGTTTTTTCTTTCCAAAACATCGATCATGCCTATGAACACTGAAGAGGTTATCTTTTGCAAATTTGTGAATATCTTAGAACTTTTTTCTAAGAATGTGTGAATACAACTCTGCTCTAGACTGAGTATTTTGGGGCTATTCCCTCCCCACCACCAGAATATATGGTTTTCATTTGTTTGTTTGGCTGTGCAGGCTTCTCTGTTTGTAGCACATGAGTTTGGTTGCCCCACAGCATGTGGGATATTAATTCCCTGACCAGGGATTGAGCCCATGTCCTCTACATTGGAAGGCAGATTCTTAACCACTGGACTACTAGGGAAGTCCCCAAATTCATATGTTGAACTACTTCAGAATGTAACTCTGTTTGGAGATAGCCTTTAAAGAGGTAGTTAAGGTTAAATGAGATCATATGAGTGGGCTTTTATTCAATTTAACAAGTGCTGTTATAGGAAGACGAGATTAGGACACAGAAATGCACAGAAGAAAGCTTGTAAAAAAGATGGAGGGCCATTCCAGCCACCTACAAACCATGGGGAGAAGCCTCAGAAGAAACTTTCCTACTGCCATCTTAATCTTGGACTCTGTCTACTTGACCTGTGAGGAAATAGATTTCTGTTATTTAAGCCATACCAGTCTGTGGTACTTTGTTATAACAGTCTTCACAAACTAATACCAACTCTGTCCCCATTTTTATATGAATAAATCAACGATTACACATAATTCATTCATTTATGGACCAGCTTAGTATGTCTTTTATTGATTTGGTGGAAATGTTCACAAGTACTTTTTCAGGAATATTTTATCAGTGTTTGCTGTCAAGCGTGTTATCAGCTTCTTCTGACAAATCTACAGGAAACCCCCGTGAAGGGGAGGAAATAATTGAATATAAGAAGGATCCAAACGATTGAATCAGTTGTGAGGTACTGTGGGGTTTATGAAAATAATACTTGCAAGTCATCCCATGTTCAGGGCCTGGTCAAGACAGAGAGCTATGAGATGAAATTATATCATAATCTTTGGAATTAATATACAGTTTTTAATTTGCAAAATTTGTAAGTGCTCTTTTGAATGGACAGATCTTTAGTGGTTTAACTAGTTGTCTTGTAGAATAAGTGTGGATGCATACTCAGTCATCCAGTTGTGTCCAGCTTTTTGTGACCACCACGGACCATAGCTGACCAGGCTTCTCTGTCCATGGGATTTACCCAGGCAGGAGTATTGGAGTGGGTTGCCGATTCCTCCTCCAGAGGATCTTCCCAATGCAAGGACTGGACCTACATCTTCTGCATCTTCTGCATTGACAGGCAAATTCTTTACCACCGAACCCATAGAATAAGTATCAATGTATAAATCTATAGAGCTGGTTTTGAGATATATCAGTAGATCTGTGGAACCTCTGTGGGTCTCACAGCTGTCATCTGTGGGCTAAAGGGGTTGTCCTAGATGACTTTGTAGGTCTATTCTGTCCTTAACATTTAATGTGTATCCCTAGTGCATAAATGTGTTTGAGAAACCTTTCACACCTCTTGCATGAGTTTAAAAGCAATCCATCTAGTTACTAGTTATGGAAGTCAATCTGTAGAAAACTTAACTTCCAAATTTTTAAGGTGTTAGTAGCATTACAAACTGTAATTTCTTTAATGCCCTTTCAGTTATTTCACCCATATTTTTCCCTTCATGGGGTCGGTACTGTATAGTATTATACAATAAATCTATCTTCTGATTGATAGTATGAAAAATGCTACATAGCCTCAGAACCCAAATGGGTTGTCATGACAACTGATGACATTTCTATCCTGCAGAGTGTACTGGGAGTACATGGCCTGTGTGTCCCTACAAACTGTTTCGTGTTATTTTTGCACTGGGAAAGCTGGAGGCAGTAATGGTGTGAAGGTAGGATGTTATCCAACTCAGGTCTTCACATTATGAGTTGAACTTGAGCAGAGATGATTTTTTTTTTCCTTGGGGAGGGAGAGGGCGGGCGGGTCACTTCTATTGGTCTTTCGTTTATCTATTTTCATCCATCTTTGTTCTTCGGCCCAAGTGGGCCTCCCATCGCAGTGGCCTCCGTCATCGCAGAGCAGTGGCTCTGGGCGCATGCGCTGCAGAGCTCCGGCTCGGTAATTGGACACATCCGTCCAGCTGCTCCGCGGCACGTGGGATCTTCCCAGAGCAGGGATCGAACCAGCGCCCCTTGTACTGCAAGGCGGTGTCCTTACCCACTGGACCACCAGGAAGCCTGAGATGGTGTTTTATAATCATTGAATCTCTAGGCTTTATATTAATGTAAGTACTTTTTGTAAACTGAACATGACCTTTATGTAGCCAGTTTAACAAATTTTTTATATCACCATAGCTGACCAGGCTTCTCTGTCCATGGGATTTACCCAGGCAGGAGTATTGGAGTGGGTTGCCGATTCCTCCTCCAGAGGATCTTCCCAATGCAAGGACTGGACCTACATCTTCTGCATCTTCTGCATTGACAGGCAAATTCTTTACCACCGAACCCATAGAATAAGTATCAATGTATAAATCTATAGAGCTGGTTTTGAGATATATCAGTAGATCTGTGGAACCTCTGTGGGTCTCACAGCTGTCATCTGTGGGCTAAAGGGGTTGTCCTAGATGACTTTGTAGGTCTATTCTGTCCTTAACATTTAATGTGTATCCCTAGTGCATAAATGTGTTTGAGAAACCTTTCACACCTCTTGCATGAGTTTAAAAGCAATCCATCTAGTTACTAGTTATGGAAGTCAATCTGTAGAAAACTTAACTTCCAAATTTTTAAGGTGTTAGTAGCATTACAAACTGTAATTTCTTTAATGCCCTTTCAGTTATTTCACCCATATTTTTCCCTTCATGGGGTCGGTACTGTATAGTATTATACAATAAATCTATCTTCTGATTGATAGTATGAAAAATGCTACATAGCCTCAGAACCCAAATGGGTTGTCATGACAACTGATGACATTTCTATCCTGCAGAGTGTACTGGGAGTACATGGCCTGTGTGTCCCTACAAACTGTTTCGTGTTATTTTTGCACTGGGAAAGCTGGAGGCAGTAATGGTGTGAAGGTAGGATGTTATCCAACTCAGGTCTTCACATTATGAGTTGAACTTGAGCAGAGATGATTTTTTTTTTCCTTGGGGAGGGAGAGGGCGGGCGGGTCACTTCTATTGGTCTTTCGTTTATCTATTTTCATCCATCTTTGTTCTTCGGCCCAAGTGGGCCTCCCATCGCAGTGGCCTCCGTCATCGCAGAGCAGTGGCTCTGGGCGCATGCGCTGCAGAGCTCCGGCTCGGTAATTGGACACATCCGTCCAGCTGCTCCGCGGCACGTGGGATCTTCCCAGAGCAGGGATCGAACCAGCGCCCCTTGTACTGCAAGGCGGTGTCCTTACCCACTGGACCACCAGGGAAGCCTGAGATGGTGTTTTATAATCATTGAATCTCTAGGCTTTATATTAATGTAAGTACTTAGTGCATGACTTTTTATGTAAACAAATGAATACATATCAGAATCTTGCTGGTACATGACCTCCAATATAAAAGGTAGCCAGTTTAACTTAGGAAAGTTTTGTTTATCACAGTGCAGTCAACATTTGGGGGTCATACTAATCACCATTTATTTATATCCCAACTTTCTTCTGAGATGTCACTCCCTCTCCAGCTATTTGTCAGTGGGCTTTGGGTTGAAGTCACTTTTCCTCTGACCACAAAAGTGGCAAATCAAAGCATTATCTTCTTGTGGCCACAGTAACTGATTCAGGGACAGACATGTGGGCTGGTTGCACTGAGACACACTGTTGAGAGACAGAGGCACATGTTCCTATTTGGCTGGTCATGCCTTGTTGATTGTGTCTCAAGCTGTTGGCAACCACATTGCCATCAATGGGGACCAGTAGGATGAAGTCATCAGGAGCAAAGTAGAGCTGAAAACAGGGAGAGACTTGGACCTGGTGACATTGTTTGAACCACTTCTAAAGTTTAGACCTTTCTCTCTTCATACCAGTTTTATGAGCCGGTGAATTTCCTTGTTGTTTAAGATGTTTGGGGTTGCCTGTTCTGTCTCTTGTAGTGGAATACATGCCTTAGAAACAGGCCCACAGGATGCTTTGAAGAGCAGTGGAAAGAATCCTGGCCTATAGACAAACTCTTGGCTGTTGAATTTTGGGCAAGTTATCTGTTTGAAAATGGGACCAAATCTTCTAGATTGCCCTATTCCTTATGGTCATTAAGGAGATCTAACTTGCAGACATACTTTTGCTTTTTTTTTTGGCCACTTCTGATGGTCTTTCATTTATTTATCTTTGTTCTTTGGCCTGTGTGGGCCTCCCATTGTGGTGGCCTCTCTCGTTGCAGAGCACTGGCTCTGGGTGCATGTGCTCCAGAGCTCCAGCTCAGCAGTTGGACACATCCGTCCAGCTGCTCTGCGGCATGCAGGATCCTCCCAGGCCTGGGATTGAACTGGTGCCCCTTGCACTGCAAGGTGGTGTCCTTACCCGCTGGACCTCAAAAGAAGCCCCCAGACATACTTTTGAAGTGTCTTTTGAAATGTCAGACTTCTTTACCCCTGTCAGCTATTAAATGTTCAACAGTGGAGACTGTAAGTAATGCTACGGAACACTGTTTTGACCAGAAGCTGCTGTGTCCATGATACCTGAATATGCATCTCTCTCATGCCTTAGGCCTAAAGGAAGCCATATGATGCAACATATGCTTGTTCCAGATAAATCTCTGTGGTGGCAGGCTGTCCTATATGTTACAAGATGACTGACAGCATACCTGGCCTTTACTCACTAGATGCCAGTGGAAGCCCCTGCGCCAACTGTGAGGACTAAAAACGTCTGCGGTTATTGCTAAATGCTTTCTGTGGGAATGCGATTGTCTATCCTCCCACCCCCCAAGAAAGCATCACCAATGTAGTGGATGGGTAGATGCTTGTACTTAATTCTCTGAAAGAAACAGATACACGAAGTCAAAGATTTCCTTTGTTAATTCAAATATGATGTTTTATGAAACACTTATTTTACTTCTGTTATGGATGAAGTGTTTGTGGCCCCTGCCCCCATTCACATATGGAAATGCTATCCTTCAATTTGATTTGGAGGTAAGGCATTGGGAAAGTAGTTAGGGTTACATGAGGTCATGAGGGTGGAGCTTTCATAATGGGATTGGTGCCCCTGTAAGAAGAGACACCAGTGAGCTTGCTGTTTCTCTCCCCATGTACAAAGAAGTCCACAAAGCCAGCCAGCAGCTGCCTACATGCCAAGGGAGGAGGCCTCAGATTGAGATCTAGCTTGTGGGCACCTTGATCTTGAATTTCCCAACCTCCAGAATGGGAGAAGTAAATCTCTACTTTTTAAGTTACCCAGGCTGTGGTATTTTTGTTATAGTAATCAGAGTTATCTAGTATTACCTATTAGTATCTGGCCTAGGCTCTGGAGATGCAGTATTAAATACAACAGTCTTTGTCTTAGGAGTTCACAGTCTAGTGGGGAAGACATATACATACATGTCACCATAAAGCTAAAGCAGTCTGCCTAATGCTACACATAGTACATGCTTACCCAAGGGTGGGCAAGTGGGGAAGCAGTTGGCAAATGGACTGAGTTCAAACTGAGTCATAAGTAACACTAACTGAAGTGAAACAGGAGATAGGGGCACTGCAGTCAGAAGGAACCATATCTGCAAAGACTTGGTGGTGGCAGACAACATGGTGTTTCTGAGCATTTATAGCACCTGGTCTGGCTGAGCTACAGGGAATGAGAAGTGGGGTGGAGCAATGTGCCGGGGTGGAGGCCAGGCCAGGCTGTGATCTGGTGCAATATTATAAGCAGCCCAGATGCTATCCTGTAGGCTTTGAGGAGCCTGTGAAAGGTGTTCAGTAGATCTATATCTTGACCAGGTTTGTTCTTTAATACTGATTACACAGTGGAGGGCTGCAGAGGGCATGGTTGGTTAAGAGGCTCTGCAGTAATTTAGTGAAAGACAATATAGCTTAAACTAAGGCAACATATGGAGACAGAGGAAACAGACAGATTATGGTGATATTTAGGAAGCGGCCTTGACAAGACTTGGTTGGCAACTGATTGGATCTTGGGGTAAGGGAGAAGGGAGGCTTCTCTGTGGTAAAGAATGAGTCTGCAGGGCAGGATATGTAAGAGACTTGGGTTCATTCCCTGGGTGGGGAAGATCCCCTGGAGGAGAATGTGGCAACCCACTCCAGTATTCTTGCCTGGAGAATCCCATAGACAGAGGAGCCTGGTGGACTACAGGCCATGGGGTTGCAAGGAGTCGGACACAACTGAGCAACTGAGCATGCATGCACACATGCATTCTGAGATTCTTCTTGTGTATGTCTGTCTGTCTCTGTGTGTGTCTGTTCCTTTTCCAGATACTGTGGAGAAAACTGGTAGCTTTAGTTTTCTCATAGGAACCAAGAACTTAATCCATAGTTGGTTGTTCACAGTAAGGGGAATAAACTTTCATTTCCCTCTTAGGAAGGGCCTGCATTTTAAGAGCTGGATGTATCATATAAAGGAGCTTCCTAGATGGCACAAGGGGTGAAGAATCCGCCTGCTAATGGAGGAGACATAAGAGATGTGGGTTCAACCCCTGAGCTGGGAAGATTCCCTGCAGAAGGAAGTGGCTACTCACTCCAGTATTCTTGCCTGGAGAATCTAATGGACAGAGGAGGCTCATGGGCTGTGACTACAAAGAATCAGACATGACTGAAGCGACTTAGCACTCATGCATGTATCCTATAAAGGGTGTGTATATGTGGCTTATATCTCTGCCTGAAAGCTGATAAAAATCCCAAGAGAAAACACCTTGCTTATAACAGCTGCTGTCTGTCATGGAGGATGATGATCTTGGGGATCCTATCAAAGGAGAGACTGCGGGAAAATAGCTGTCTTATGCTCGGTGATAACTCTCACAATAACTTCACTCATGGTCTTGGATTGGATTGCCCTCTGAATGTGAATTTCATGCTTGATGTAAGTCATCTCAAAACCCATGGAAAGAATCTGGGCAGAGGAAATGAGATTTGTGTAATCTGCTTTGGCCTCTGTTCTATTCGAGCATCTTAAGCACCTCTCCTCGATCCTTCTTTTCCTTGGTGGATTTAAGCTCCATGTTGTTATTGGAAAGAGGTTTCTCAGACTTTTTCCCTGCTGTGGTGTGGCAGGCCACAAGGGCAAGTCTAAGCTTGTCTTAGTCACTTATTTTTAGTTGAAAAATCCCGTTCAGAATATACACAAAGACATTTTTGTCCTTTAACTCTGAGTGACTGAATGCAGATATTTCCTGACTTGGGTTCTTAAAATCAGACAAATTATTTGATCTCAGAGTGAAACCAAATGACTCTCCCAAGCCCTGCTTCTTCCTGCAAAAAGGCAATTTATGGCATGTTTGAAGAGGGTGCTCCTTGGAGCCCAAACTTGTCTTTATAGTCAGACTGTGTGTGAATTTAAGGGCCTGGGGAATCAGGCAGCATCTCTTTGCATGGGTTGACTTATAAGGGGGTTTCTGTATATTGGCTAAATGAGTAGGAAGTACTTCTGCATATGTGCCAAGGATCTGAATCACGATGGAATGATGTGTCCTGAGTATTCCGTCTGACTCCTTGGACTGGGTTTGAATGCTAGCAGAGTAAAAGACTGAGCCAGAGCTGAAGGAATTTGTCTTCAGGCCATCAAGTGAGAGGATGCGGCAGAGAGAAGGTCGTTATCATTGCATGAATATTACCCTTAGCCTCACAGTACTAGGACTGGCACCTGTGGGAACATCCATCCTGAGCGTGGACATTGGTTGCAGAAATAATAAAGATGAGAAACAGAAGCAGGCTTGAGCACATCTGAGTCAACTCCAGTGAACCCCAGGATGAAACTGAGGGAGACTCTGATGCAGAGGGCCTGAAGCCCTCTAAAGAAGTTGACAAAACCTAAATAGGATTTGAGTCATCGTACCTCATTTGTACTTAAATATATGTGGGGCCTGAGACGTTAGGTTTGCCAAAAAAGCCCTGGGCAGGAAAACATTTATATGTGCTGCAAAACTTTAATCAAAAACCTGGAGTGGGTCCCCTGGTAGAATTTCAATCAATGTCCCTGGGCAGTGAAAACATTTAATTGCTGCTACTTCTTACTTTGGCCTCTGTTCTATTCGAGCATCTTAAGCACCTCTCCTCGATCCTTCTTTTCCTTGGTGGATTTAAGCTCCATGTTGTTATTGGAAAGAGGTTTCTCAGACTTTTTCCCTGCTGTGGTGTGGCAGGCCACAAGGGCAAGTCTAAGCTTGTCTTAGTCACTTATTTTTAGTTGAAAAATCCCGTTCAGAATATACACAAAGACATTTTTGTCCTTTAACTCTGAGTGACTGAATGCAGATATTTCCTGACTTGGGTTCTTAAAATCAGACAAATTATTTGATCTCAGAGTGAAACCAAATGACTCTCCCAAGCCCTGCTTCTTCCTGCAAAAAGGCAATTTATGGCATGTTTGAAGAGGGTGCTCCTTGGAGCCCAAACTTGTCTTTATAGTCAGACTGTGTGTGAATTTAAGGGCCTGGGGAATCAGGCAGCATCTCTTTGCATGGGTTGACTTATAAGGGGGTTTCTGTATATTGGCTAAATGAGTAGGAAGTACTTCTGCATATGTGCCAAGGATCTGAATCACGATGGAATGATGTGTCCTGAGTATTCCGTCTGACTCCTTGGACTGGGTTTGAATGCTAGCAGAGTAAAAGACTGAGCCAGAGCTGAAGGAATTTGTCTTCAGGCCATCAAGTGAGAGGATGCGGCAGAGAGAAGGTCGTTATCATTGCATGAATATTACCCTTAGCCTCACAGTACTAGGACTGGCACCTGTGGGAACATCCATCCTGAGCGTGGACATTGGTTGCAGAAATAATAAAGATGAGAAACAGAAGCAGGCTTGAGCACATCTGAGTCAACTCCAGTGAACCCCAGGATGAAACTGAGGGAGACTCTGATGCAGAGGGCCTGAAGCCCTCTAAAGAAGTTGACAAAACCTAAATAGGATTTGAGTCATCGTACCTCATTTGTACTTAAATATATGTGGGGCCTGAGACGTTAGGTTTGCCAAAAAAGCCCTGGGCAGGAAAACATTTATATGTGCTGCAAAACTTTAATCAAAAACCTGGAGTGGGTCCCCTGGTAGAATTTCAATCAATGTCCCTCGTCTACTTATCACATTCTCTGACTCTTAAATGTCATCTAAAATCTCTACCTTCTGAGTGACAAAGCAGAGAATGTGAGATTAGAAACAAATTGCCTGGCTAAACTCTGGGCTGCTTAGTATGTAAAATCTGAAAGTGCCATTAACTTTGCTGAGCTGATAATCATCAAGGCTGTGGTCTAGTGTCTATGAGAGAAAAGACAGGTCCAGGCTCTCTGAGCTGTTGATTTCCATCTAAATGTTCTGTTTGATTGTGTGTTGATTTGGGAATCTGACGGGTGTGCCATGTACTCATCTTCCCACCAACTTAGGAAGCTTGGAAGTTAGAACATCCACATTTTAAAAATTTCAAACAGATCCCCAAATGGAAGTATTTATGCTCTCCTATTTCTGTGAAAAATACAACAAGCTGTACTGAAAATTTTCTGCAAATGCTATTTATGCCTATTGCTTGGCACGAGTCCATCTCAGTTCTGTCTCCAAATAGGACAGCCCTGTATGTTTGATTTGTATGTCTGGTTGGAGAACTGAATGATACTATTGAACACCATGTAAAGTCAAATTCACCCATCGCCTTTTGTTTATTGAATGAATGAGAAAGAACTTATATAATGGGCAGAGAAAGGGAACAAATGGTGGTCTTCTCTAGAGGAGTATGTTGCTATTTATAATGACGACATGTTTAAAAAGAATACCTGATAGCATGGTACGATACCTATAGTGTAATGCTAATCTGAGAAAGTAGGTTACAAAGATGAATATACACCTCCATACAGGATTGGAATGTTCCTAGGCCAAGACGCATGACAGCATTAAGGTTGTGCTTGCTCCATTTATAGACATAATAAATCTTTTCTCTTCGTTAGATGACCTGGAAGGATGCTGACTTAATTGGCATCATCCTCCAGCAACCCCAGGTGAAACTGAGGGAGACTCTGATGCAGAGGGCCTGAAGCCCTCTAAAGAAGTTGACAAAACCTAAATAGGATTTGAGTCATCGTACCTCATTTGTACTTAAATATATGTGGGGCCTGAGACGTTAGGTTTGCCAAAAAAGCCCTGGGCAGGAAAACATTTATATGTGCTGCAAAACTTTAATCAAAAACCTGGAGTGGGTCCCCTGGTAGAATTTCAATCAATGTCCCTCGTCTACTTATCACATTCTCTGACTCTTAAATGTCATCTAAAATCTCTACCTTCTGAGTGACAAAGCAGAGAATGTGAGATTAGAAACAAATTGCCTGGCTAAACTCTGGGCTGCTTAGTATGTAAAATCTGAAAGTGCCATTAACTTTGCTGAGCTGATAATCATCAAGGCTGTGGTCTAGTGTCTATGAGAGAAAAGACAGGTCCAGGCTCTCTGAGCTGTTGATTTCCATCTAAATGTTCTGTTTGATTGTGTGTTGATTTGGGAATCTGAGGGGTGTGCCATGTACTCATCTTCCCACCAACTTAGGAAGCTTGGAAGTTAGAACATCCACATTTTAAAAATTTCAAACAGATCCCCAAATGGAAGTATTTATGCTCTCCTATTTCTGTGAAAAATACAACAAGCTGTACTGAAAATTTTCTGCAAATGCTATTTATGCCTATTGCTTGGCACGAGTCCATCTCAGTTCTGTCTCCAAATAGGACAGCCCTGTATGTTTGATTTGTATGTCTGGTTGGAGAACTGAATGATACTATTGAACACCATGTAAAGTCAAATTCACCCATCGCCTTTTGTTTATTGAATGAATGAGAAAGAACTTATATAATGGGCAGAGAAAGGGAACAAATGGTGGTCTTCTCTAGAGGAGTATGTTGCTATTTATAATGACGACATGTTTAAAAAGAATACCTGATAGCATGGTACGATACCTATAGTGTAATGCTAATCTGAGAAAGTAGGTTACAAAGATGAATATACACCTCCATACAGGATTGGAATGTTCCTAGGCCAAGACGCATGACAGCATTAAGGTTGTGCTTGCTCCATTTATAGACATAATAAATCTTTTCTCTTCGTTAGATGACCTGGAAGGATGCTGACTTAATTGGCATCATCCTCCCAAGCATATTAGTCTACGTACAACTTCCTTAGTAAGAGCTTGCATTTCTACCGGGTCTGACTCAGGACCATTTGAAAGAGACCTAATGGTGGGCAGCTGTCCTTTGCTGTCACTTACGTGTTACTGAGAATTCTAAAATCAATTATGGGCACCACTATCTTGCTTATGGACTGCATGTCAGCTCTTGTAGAAAAGCCAAATTACAAGGCATTTGTCATTGTTTTTATCCCATAACTTGGTAATTTTATTTAGACAGGGGTATTTTGTGTTGATAAATCTAGGTAGATTACCCAATCAGACTCTATTTATTAGAACACCAATTAGATCTTGCTCCCTCATCCATCATAAGACCTTTAATTCTTGTGGGGTTTTGGCAGGATGTCCCAGGAACCATGTTCACCTGAGTAAACGACTTAAATCAAGTTGACATTTTGCAAGCATTATTTTCCTTGAAATTTCAAGGCTAGCCATTCTTTATGTATTCCATGAATAATAATCAATTTTGTTCTCAAGCATTACTACTTCATTGTTGGAATATACCATGAGAAATAGCAAGTCTAGGAATAGTATAGTTTGGAAGAAAAAGATTTTTATTAAATCTTTATTGAGCACTTATTTGGGGCAAGACACTATAAATGTGTTTGACTCAGTGTTAAAAATTCAACTTGAGAACTGATATGTTTGATTTGTATGTCTGGTTGGAGAACTGAATGATACTATTGAACACCATGTAAAGTCAAATTCACCCATCGCCTTTTGTTTATTGAATGAATGAGAAAGAACTTATATAATGGGCAGAGAAAGGGAACAAATGGTGGTCTTCTCTAGAGGAGTATGTTGCTATTTATAATGACGACATGTTTAAAAAGAATACCTGATAGCATGGTACGATACCTATAGTGTAATGCTAATCTGAGAAAGTAGGTTACAAAGATGAATATACACCTCCATACAGGATTGGAATGTTCCTAGGCCAAGACGCATGACAGCATTAAGGTTGTGCTTGCTCCATTTATAGACATAATAAATCTTTTCTCTTCGTTAGATGACCTGGAAGGATGCTGACTTAATTGGCATCATCCTCCCAAGCATATTAGTCTACGTACAACTTCCTTAGTAAGAGCTTGCATTTCTACCGGGTCTGACTCAGGACCATTTGAAAGAGACCTAATGGTGGGCAGCTGTCCTTTGCTGTCACTTACGTGTTACTGAGAATTCTAAAATCAATTATGGGCACCACTATCTTGCTTATGGACTGCATGTCAGCTCTTGTAGAAAAGCCAAATTACAAGGCATTTGTCATTGTTTTTATCCCATAACTTGGTAATTTTATTTAGACAGGGGTATTTTGTGTTGATAAATCTAGGTAGATTACCCAATCAGACTCTATTTATTAGAACACCAATTAGATCTTGCTCCCTCATCCATCATAAGACCTTTAATTCTTGTGGGGTTTTGGCAGGATGTCCCAGGAACCATGTTCACCTGAGTAAACGACTTAAATCAAGTTGACATTTTGCAAGCATTATTTTCCTTGAAATTTCAAGGCTAGCCATTCTTTATGTATTCCATGAATAATAATCAATTTTGTTCTCAAGCATTACTACTTCATTGTTGGAATATACCATGAGAAATAGCAAGTCTAGGAATAGTATAGTTTGGAAGAAAAAGATTTTTATTAAATCTTTATTGAGCACTTATTTGGGGCAAGACACTATAAATGTGTTTGACTCAGTGTTAAAAATTCAACTTGAGCAAGCTCAAGCAAGAGATTTAAATAAATTCCAAGAGTTTATTGGAATGGTACTGTGTAGCTTACAGAATACAGAGAAAAGAAGAGAACTGGGTTCTGTATGGCTTATGTTTCCCTCTACATGTTGATTTTATTCTCTTTAGTGACCAGAACTTCCTCTCAGGCACAGAGGAACATGGCCTCAGGCAGTGAACTAACACCAATTCATTTGAATCACCCAAGATTTGACAGCCCAGCTTAAACAATCTTGTAATGGACTGTGGCCCAGCATGGGTCACATACCTCCCTTTAGCCAATCATGTTGGACTTGGGGAATGGTATGCTGTGATTGACCAAATCTGAGTCATGTACCCGTATTTGGTTGGTAGCAGGGTACCATGATTGACAGTTACCACAACAACCATGTTCTGAGTTGGAGAGAAAGTATTCTTCAAGGAAAGAAATATTACAAGGAAATATGAGAGTAAGAGGTAGAGCATGATGCCAACCTTCCCTGAATAACAATTCGAGGGAACTAGAATGAGGAATACAAATATGAATAAAGTAGACAGAGATACAGAAACATGTCTTCAAGGAATATATGTCCTGTGATGGAACTAAGACATGTTACAGACACCGTTAGCCTCCAGAAATCAAAGCAGAAGTGAAAAGAGAGAAAAGAGAAAAATGAGGATAAATAGAAAAGGCAAAAGAAGGGAATGTGTTGAGGAGAGAGCAGATAGGCCTCTCTTTTATAAAATAACAGATGCATGAGGTTGTAAGATGACTAAAATAATAGCAGTGGGAAAAGAAAAAAAATAGTGAATCTAGTGTGATATATACAAGCTCAGCTAGTCTATACAGTATCTCAAAGGACACAGTCCCTATACAAGTTCTTTGGTCTTTTTTTTTTCTTAAGCAAAGCAAAGCAGCAACACCAGAGGCCTCATTTTCCCTTCTTACTTTGCAAATATGCTCCCAGTTTTAGTTAGTTTTATATTCTATAGACATAACTCACTGTTTCCTTACAATAAAAAGATGAAGTATTTGGAATGGGAGTTGCTGACAAACCAAGATGGTGCAGAATGCCCAGGAGAGAAATGCTTAGGGAAGGGGTGGGGCGAGGTCAGGCAGAGTGGGAGTGAAAGAGGTCTCTGTTTGTCGTTTTGGCTGTGACTGATGCATTTTACTAGGGGCCAAAGGATTGGCTCCTATGCCAGACTGTGACACCAACTTGCTATGTGGCCCCAAGCAAGTCATTTCGCTTCTCTGGACCTCAAACTTCTCATGGCTAAAATGAGAGAGATTGAATTAAATCAGGGATGGCAAACTGTTTCATCATAAGTGCCAATTCTGATCAATTAACTATGAGAAGGATTATGTCTGCATTCAGTGAAAAAGATTTCAAGCAACAAGGTAGATAACGCATTAAGCCATCGGCTATCAATAGTGCTTCAGTGGGAACTGGTTTGCTAGGATTTTTCCATTTGACAGATGAGGCATTTCCCCCCAATGAAGAAGGATATGAGGAAGCTGATCCAGACTCCCATCCATGCAGCCAAGCCCAGGGTCTCTCCATCTTTACTGGCAGCATCCCTGGAATGGGTTTTCTACCTATTGCTTTCCCAGTTAACATTTTATAGTGCTTTACAGCTGTTTTCTTATACATACATGGCTCCTTGAGAATTAATTATAGTCATGGACCAGGAGGACCTACCAAAATAGATAAATATCTCATTTTTATGCATAAAATTTCAGAGGTTTCATAATCTTCATAAAAACCACACATATAGCACCAAAGAAGCCCTCCATTTAATGTTGACATAAAATACAGTGTTATTATGTCAAAATTTATAATTATAAATTATGAAATTAGAAAAAAGTTATTATGTAAATCAAGTTACTACTGTCAAAACTAAGTATAGCCCACCTGCCTGTACATACTGCATGTTTACCTCCTTCACTAATAAAAATTCAAAGATTTCTTTCTTAATTAATTAATTTATTTTAATTGGAGGATAATTACTCTACAAGACTGTGATGGTTTTTACCATAGCAGATGAAGAGACTTGCTTTAGTTTTTCCACAAGTACGAGGAAGTGGTTGGAAGAATGGCTCCTTAAGGTTGGTGTCAGTTCTAATGTGCTTAATGTTCTAGTATATAGTTAAATAGTTCAAAAGCACACTGTTTATTAATGGGATCCAGTTCGGCCTGTCTCAGTTGGTGCAGGTAGAGGAGTGGTTTTTCAATCTGGCGAGCATACAGACCACCTAGTAGGCTAAAATGTGCATTTCCAGGTCCAGAGCCCAGAATTTTAGATCTCTGGGTCTGTGAGGGGAGCCATGAAATATGCATTTACAAAACATTCTCCTGGTAATTCTTATGCAAGCGATCTTGGAATCCTACCTGGAGAAACATTGCACTAGTGTGGGAGGTCTGGATCAATTAACTATGAGAAGGATTATGTCTGCATTCAGTGAAAAAGATTTCAAGCAACAAGGTAGATAACGCATTAAGCCATCGGCTATCAATAGTGCTTCAGTGGGAACTGGTTTGCTAGGATTTTTCCATTTGACAGATGAGGCATTTCCCCCCAATGAAGAAGGATATGAGGAAGCTGATCCAGACTCCCATCCATGCAGCCAAGCCCAGGGTCTCTCCATCTTTACTGGCAGCATCCCTGGAATGGGTTTTCTACCTATTGCTTTCCCAGTTAACATTTTATAGTGCTTTACAGCTGTTTTCTTATACATACATGGCTCCTTGAGAATTAATTATAGTCATGGACCAGGAGGACCTACCAAAATAGATAAATATCTCATTTTTATGCATAAAATTTCAGAGGTTTCATAATCTTCATAAAAACCACACATATAGCACCAAAGAAGCCCTCCATTTAATGTTGACATAAAATACAGTGTTATTATGTCAAAATTTATAATTATAAATTATGAAATTAGAAAAAAGTTATTATGTAAATCAAGTTACTACTGTCAAAACTAAGTATAGCCCACCTGCCTGTACATACTGCATGTTTACCTCCTTCACTAATAAAAATTCAAAGATTTCTTTCTTAATTAATTAATTTATTTTAATTGGAGGATAATTACTCTACAAGACTGTGATGGTTTTTACCATAGCAGATGAAGAGACTTGCTTTAGTTTTTCCACAAGTACGAGGAAGTGGTTGGAAGAATGGCTCCTTAAGGTTGGTGTCAGTTCTAATGTGCTTAATGTTCTAGTATATAGTTAAATAGTTCAAAAGCACACTGTTTATTAATGGGATCCAGTTCGGCCTGTCTCAGTTGGTGCAGGTAGAGGAGTGGTTTTTCAATCTGGCGAGCATACAGACCACCTAGTAGGCTAAAATGTGCATTTCCAGGTCCAGAGCCCAGAATTTTAGATCTCTGGGTCTGTGAGGGGAGCCATGAAATATGCATTTACAAAACATTCTCCTGGTAATTCTTATGCAAGCGATCTTGGAATCCTACCTGGAGAAACATTGCACTAGTGTGAGGCAAAGATCTTGTTTTTATTCTGATACAATACCTGGTATAAAATAGATAATAAGTGCTCATTAACTTGAATTATTCGTGTTTTAGCAAATCATGGGAAAATTGCCTGGGCTCAGAAATGTTTTGCAGAGCATTGCATACCATAATATACTCAGCAATGGAAAATGTTAGCACCAAACCATATGTCTTAGGAATCACAACTCAATTTCCTATATGATGTTTTTTCAATATGTTGATCATTTTAAGCTGCTCATTTTCTAATCCTAAAAAAGGAGCCATCAATGTTCTGTAATTCAGTTAAAATGGAATAGATAATGTGGTGCCTTCCTTCTTTTCTGTTATTCTAATGCACCTTGCAAATAGATGCTTTTTGATGATATGGACATTTAGGTTACCTTAGTGCCATTTCATCAGTATTTGAAAATGCTCTGGTTTTCATTAAAATAAAACCAAAATCATCTCTTTTTTTCTTTTTAAACTGTGAATAGGATGCTTTTTGAATGGATCACTAGGAAAAAATGTAGATGGAATCTAGGACTTCCCTAGTGGTCCAGTGTAAGAATCCTCCTTGCAGTGCCGGGGACATGGTTTCAGTCCTGAACTGAAACCCCATATGCCACAGAGGGACTAAGCCTGCACACCACAGCTAGAGTCCATACACCCCAACGAAGGATCCCACATGCCACAGCTAAGACGCAACATGGTCAAAAAAAAAAGTATAAATCAGTGTTTTAAAAAGGTAAATGGAATCACATGTGTTCACTCCTTTTATGTGATAAGTACTTTATAGCTGACTCAGCCTCACCACAGCCTCTTCAAGAATCTATTGGTATACCCATTTTAGGGATGAAGTTACAGATTCAGAGAAGTAAATTGCTCAGCGTCACTCAGCCAGTAGCCAGTGAAATTGGAAATTGTTTTATCTAATGTTTTAATGACCCTTTTCCAGCATATCTGTGGTATAAAGACTTAACTGAAGTGATTCTTTGGAACAAACATTCTCCTGGTAATTCTTATGCAAGCGATCTTGGAATCCTACCTGGAGAAACATTGCACTAGTGTGAGGCAAAGATCTTGTTTTTATTCTGATACAATACCTGGTATAAAATAGATAATAAGTGCTCATTAACTTGAATTATTCGTGTTTTAGCAAATCATGGGAAAATTGCCTGGGCTCAGAAATGTTTTGCAGAGCATTGCATACCATAATATACTCAGCAATGGAAAATGTTAGCACCAAACCATATGTCTTAGGAATCACAACTCAATTTCCTATATGATGTTTTTTCAATATGTTGATCATTTTAAGCTGCTCATTTTCTAATCCTAAAAAAGGAGCCATCAATGTTCTGTAATTCAGTTAAAATGGAATAGATAATGTGGTGCCTTCCTTCTTTTCTGTTATTCTAATGCACCTTGCAAATAGATGCTTTTTGATGATATGGACATTTAGGTTACCTTAGTGCCATTTCATCAGTATTTGAAAATGCTCTGGTTTTCATTAAAATAAAACCAAAATCATCTCTTTTTTTCTTTTTAAACTGTGAATAGGATGCTTTTTGAATGGATCACTAGGAAAAAATGTAGATGGAATCTAGGACTTCCCTAGTGGTCCAGTGTAAGAATCCTCCTTGCAGTGCCGGGGACATGGTTTCAGTCCTGAACTGAAACCCCATATGCCACAGAGGGACTAAGCCTGCACACCACAGCTAGAGTCCATACACCCCAACGAAGGATCCCACATGCCACAGCTAAGACGCAACATGGTCAAAAAAAAAGTATAAATCAGTGTTTTAAAAAGGTAAATGGAATCACATGTGTTCACTCCTTTTATGTGATAAGTACTTTATAGCTGACTCAGCCTCACCACAGCCTCTTCAAGAATCTATTGGTATACCCATTTTAGGGATGAAGTTACAGATTCAGAGAAGTAAATTGCTCAGCGTCACTCAGCCAGTAGCCAGTGAAATTGGAAATTGTTTTATCTAATGTTTTAATGACCCTTTTCCAGCATATCTGTGGTATAAAGACTTAACTGAAGTGATTCTTTGGAACAAACATTATCTGTCAGGACTATTAAGTTGTCAGTGGTCAGTTGTCAGAGAGAATGTTTCTGTTGGATCAGATTCATATTCTGGTGGCAAAGACTAAAACAAAGTCTGAGTTTGTATGTGTGTGTGTGTGTGTGTGCATGTGTGTGTAAATCTCCTAGATATTTGGGGAAAAACAGGTTACTAATAAGACTTCAGTTTACTCAAATTACTCTCACCAGCTAATATAATTTTATTCTTATATCATTTTTCTGTCAATCCCAGTGTTTCTTAATTACCTCAGTTTTCTTTTCCTATCACGTTTTACATTCTCAATATGTGCTAGCTACCAATGTATGCATGTACACATACACACATACATACATATAGTTAATCTTCATAGTTCACATAGTAGATAGAAATTACTACCATAATTATTCAAATTTTACTCCTAGAAACACAGATTGATTGCAAGATCAAATGATTTATTCAAAGTCAGATGTACTAAGGGGCAGAACCACGGTTTGTTTCTGAGTCTGTGTGACTTTGAAAGCATGTTGTCATAGCTTCTTACCAGTTCCAGTAGGTGTAACAAACTCAAATGCTAGACTCATTATGAAAATGATTATAGATGGTTAGGAGTGAAAAAAGTCATTACTTGGCTCTCTTGGTCATTCATCTGTATTTCCAGTTTATATAGGGACCTGGAAACAGAGAAATATTTCTTTACTATTAGAAAATAATAGGTCAAATGCAATGATCGATGGCAAGTGATATCCATGCCTGGGGTCAAGAAGCAGTGGGGAGCTGTGCAGGCTGCAGTGGACTGGGCCATCCAGAGGAACAGCCATTCTCCTCAAGCCAGCTTCTGCGTAAGAACATAATGATCTCAGCAGACCAGGTTTTCTCGGTTTTCAAGAAAAGCTGGAAATCTACATCAAGTGGAACTCTACATAAAGCTGAAATTTTATATAACATCTCTTTAATTTTTAAAAACATATCCTATAGTCTTTTTTAAGTGTCAGCTAAAGAAAACAAGTATGCTGGCCAAATCAAATTTCTAGGCCACTTATTTTCTACCTCGGTAATTATTACTTACTTGGCATTTAAAAATAAATAGAAACCAGCGTATGACATAGCAGGCAGCTTTTCTGACTTCCCAAGTAGACTGTGTGAAGTTCCTCCTCCTTCTGCTTTATTAAATTCCTCTGTTCTTCCTTATGTGTCTGGAGGAGTTAACATGTCTACAATAATGAGGGTGTTTGAATTCCTTAAATTTTTTGTCTTTCCTGTTCTAAATCCTGTGTCATGCCCTTTTGTTTACGAAAAACCATGTATTATTTCTTTGTCACTGTAGTCACTGTTGTCAGAGAATTTTTCAGAGAATGCCTTGCCTTCTCTTGGCTAAGGGACTGCCAGTGGAAGCAGCTGTCCCTGTGTGTCGTGTTGTCATCTGCTCATGATGCTGGCCCAGAAAGGATGTGGGAAGTGGCTCTTGCCACACACCGACATCACCAGCAGACCGAGCCCTCAGTTCTATAATCTGTGAAATTGTTTCCCACTTACCAGCACACCAAAAGCTAATTACTTTCTTCAGTGAAACCAAACTATCCACCTAGCCAGTTCGTTGAGCTAGGAAATTATTCACCTGTGACAGTCAGCTTATCTCTTTTTTTCTTTTTTAAAGAAATGTTAAAGGTTGGGACATAACCTTAAAGATTGAACTGACCCTGTGGGCAACTTTCCCTTTCTGGGTAATCTTTGTCTCTTATTTTAAAACCTCAAAATCCACTCTTCATCTGAGAAGTGATTTCCCTTTACTTGATATTAGAAAGAGTCTTTTTTTTATGGTGGATGCAGGGATTAATAGGTAAATTAATTGTATTTTTCAGAGGGCATAACTATTTGTAAACATAACACTCAATACATAGATGTCGCATGAGGGAGGGATGTGCAGCTCGTGAAATACTGTTGCTGGTGTGAATTATGGTAATCCTCTTAAAAGGCCAGAGGGAAAGAAGATTAAGCCCCCTTGGCCTCGTGCTTCATTTCATGTACTTACACCTCTATTTTTCAATCAGTTTTGATGAAATGCTCCACCTGATGCCATTTTAGATTTGGTACAAGGAGGTGACTGCAACTGGACAAACCTGATCATGTTCATTTGCTTTTAATTTTTATTAGAGTATAGTTGCTTTGCAATGTTGTGTTAGTTTCCGCTGTATAGCAAAGTGAATCTGCTATATGGATACACAGATCGTCCTCGATTGGATTTCCTTCCAATTCTGGTCACTGTAGAGCATTAAGTAGCGTTCCCTGTGGTGTATAGAAGGCACTCATGTCTTATTTTGTACATAGTAATAGTAGTAGTATACGTGTCAATTCCAACCTCTCCATTCATCCCACCCTCGTTTCCTCCCTTGGTGTCCCTACGTTTGTTCTCTGTGTCTGGGTCTCTATTTCTGCTCTGCAGAAATACCATTTTTCTAGATTCCACATATGTCGACTGAAAAAGATAAAACAACTTGAGAGCTGTGGGTTACGTTTTATTTGGGGCATAATAAGGACTGCAGCCCAGGAGGGAGCAGTCCAGATAGCTCTGAGAGACTGCTCCGAAGAGGCAGGGGAGGAAAGCCAATATAAGGATTTTGGTGTGGGGGAAGTTCAAAATGCCATCAAAGGGTTTCCAAGGGGGTTTGTTTTACAAATGGTTTGGGTCTGTCCTGAGGATGTGATGTTTCCATGAAGGAATTTAGCAGATTTTCCAAGTATGAGGAGATGCAAGGATTGATGTAATAAAAGCTGTTTCTAAAAGCCATTTACCTATCTAAAGACCTTTTCCACTGGATTACACTCTTCATTCCTTTGGGAGTCTCTTATTTTAAAACCTCAAAATCCACTCTTCATCTGAGAAGTGATTTCCCTTTACTTGATATTAGAAAGAGTCTTTTTTTTATGGTGGATGCAGGGATTAATAGGTAAATTAATTGTATTTTTCAGAGGGCATAACTATTTGTAAACATAACACTCAATACATAGATGTCGCATGAGGGAGGGATGTGCAGCTCGTGAAATACTGTTGCTGGTGTGAATTATGGTAATCCTCTTAAAAGGCCAGAGGGAAAGAAGATTAAGCCCCCTTGGCCTCGTGCTTCATTTCATGTACTTACACCTCTATTTTTCAATCAGTTTTGATGAAATGCTCCACCTGATGCCATTTTAGATTTGGTACAAGGAGGTGACTGCAACTGGACAAACCTGATCATGTTCATTTGCTTTTAATTTTTATTAGAGTATAGTTGCTTTGCAATGTTGTGTTAGTTTCCGCTGTATAGCAAAGTGAATCTGCTATATGGATACACAGATCGTCCTCGATTGGATTTCCTTCCAATTCTGGTCACTGTAGAGCATTAAGTAGCGTTCCCTGTGGTGTATAGAAGGCACTCATGTCTTATTTTGTACATAGTAATAGTAGTAGTATACGTGTCAATTCCAACCTCTCCATTCATCCCACCCTCGTTTCCTCCCTTGGTGTCCCTACGTTTGTTCTCTGTGTCTGGGTCTCTATTTCTGCTCTGCAGAAATACCATTTTTCTAGATTCCACATATGTCGACTGAAAAAGATAAAACAACTTGAGAGCTGTGGGTTACGTTTTATTTGGGGCATAATAAGGACTGCAGCCCAGGAGGGAGCAGTCCAGATAGCTCTGAGAGACTGCTCCGAAGAGGCAGGGGAGGAAAGCCAATATAAGGATTTTGGTGTGGGGGAAGTTCAAAATGCCATCAAAGGGTTTCCAAGGGGGTTTGTTTTACAAATGGTTTGGGTCTGTCCTGAGGATGTGATGTTTCCATGAAGGAATTTAGCAGATTTTCCAAGTATGAGGAGATGCAAGGATTGATGTAATAAAAGCTGTTTCTAAAAGCCATTTACCTATCTAAAGACCTTTTCCACTGGATTACCTGGAAAACAGAGTACCTTGCCCCCTTGGTTTCCTTCAGGGATTGTTGAAAGTCAGCAGTTCCAGATGCTGTGTTCAATCTCTGCAGAGGCAGATGGGAACATTGTCTTCAATCTCTGCAGAGGCAGATGGGAACATTGTCTTCAATCTCTGCAGAGGCAGATGGCAAATGCCCTTGTCCATTCATTGGCAGTCAAACTGGTAAGGGCCAATGCTGACAGTGTCAATATACCATACTTGTTTTTCTCTTTCTGATTTACTTCACTCTGTATGAGAGTCTTGAGGTCCATCCATGTCTCTGCAAATGGCATACTTTTATTCCTTTTTGTAACTGAATAGTATTCCATTGTGTACATGTGCCACATACTTACCCCATTCCTCTGTTGATGGACATTAGGTGGCTTCCATGTCCTGGCTGTGGTAAGTAATGCACCATTAAACAGCTCATGCAACTCAATATATGTATATAAAAGCAACAACCCAGTCACAAATTGGGCAGAGGATCTAAATACACATTTCTCCAAAGAAGACATGCAGATGGCCAAGAGGCACATGAAAAGATGTTCAGTATCACTCATTATTAGAAAAATGCAAATCAAAACTATAGTGAGGTATCACCTCATACCAGTCAGAATGGCCATCATCAAAATATCTACAAACAGGGCTTCCCTGCTGATCCAGTGGGTAAAGAGTCTGCCTTGCAGTGCAGGGGGCATCAGTTCAATTCCTGGCCCGGAAAGATTCCACACGCCATGGAACAGCTGGACCAGTGTGTCCAATTATAAGCCAGTGCTCTGGAGCACATGCACCCAGAGCCAGTGCTCTGCAGCGAGAGAGGCCACTGCAATGGGAGGTCCACACAGGCTGAGGAATCAAAGATGGATGAAAAAGAAATAAATTAAAAACCAATAAAAGAGACCAAAAACAATTACAAAAAAAATATTGACAAACAGTAAATGCTGGAGATGGTGTGAAAAGGGGAACATTCCTACACTGTTAGTGGGAATGTGGATTGGTTCAGCTTGATTATGTTTTGAAGGCATCAACCAAAGCTGATTCCTGCATTCTTGTTGAAGTGGTTAGAACATTGGCCTAATTAGTATCTAAAATATGTTTTGTAACACAGTTGGATATAGTGGTAGTTACTATTTAATAGGTCCCATAAAATACTTTGTTCTGCATTTTTAATGTGGCATACATGGGAGGGGACAGAGCAAAGGTGCCTTTAGTCTATCAACACATATTTCCTAAAGATGAAGGCTATTAACTGGATGGACCATCTCTGGCAAAATAAGAGAAGCAGAGTTTTTTGTGTCATTTCAAAGTCAAAAAGGGAACATGTGAGGATGGGAGCTGAGAAATGCACTGTGGGGGTTAGGTGTGGGTGACAAAGGTAAGCAACAGAAAGTCTGTGGGTTCACAGTTTTTTTGGGTGTCTTAAAGATATACCTGCTACCATTTCTCTTTCTTAATTTTTGTTAGCTTCACTAAATGGTAGTTTAGTGAAGAAAAATGACACCATATGGTACTGTATAAAGGAGAAACTCATGGTTAGTCCCTTTCCTTCTTCATTCCACCAAACAGAGGATCCTGGTGAACATATTTTACCTCTCAGTAACTTGCTATATTTCTTTGTCTATACATCAGATATAACAGTACTATCACCTTTGTAGGTCTGTTGTGAGATTAGTGAATTAATGTATGGAAACAGCTTATCCCAGTGCTGTTTCAGATCAGCCAATCTCTGTATTGATCTAATTAATACACTGGATTATTCCTGCACTTGCTTTTCACCAGACCAGTGTATCAGGAATGTTGTTTCATGTTTTCACACAAAGAACTGTTTCATTCTTTTAACATCTGCCTTGTATTTCAAAATGTGAGTATACTATAAATATCAGTCCTCTTTTAAAGAATATTTATATTATTGTCATTATTAGGTTGTTATAAAGAAAATTCTGCAAAAAATATCCTATACATATACCTATTTCACATCACCAGAAATAGGATTGCTAGGGCACAGGATCTGTGTATTTAAGTTTGACGAATATTACCAATTGTCTTTCAAACTACTTGAGTTTATTTACACTTCTATTAATATTAATAGTATCTGAGACTTCCCTTTTGTTTATACTTTGGCTGGCATCAATGGAGTGATTTTGCTATATGGTGGGTGATTTTGTTGTATGGTGGTGGGTTATTTTGTGTGTTACCGTGTGCTCATGAGTACCTTGTCATGTGTGTATGCATGTATGTATATGTGTGGGGGGGGCATGTGTGTGTAGTTTTATTTTGGCTCCCCTCTCTGACACATTGCTTTCCACCATCCACACCAATAAAGAGCAAAAGAGAAGCTGTGTTTGTAGGAGTATCTTTATAGAGCTGCTCTACCTGGTTCCCCAAGGAAACAACTTTGCTCTTATCTGAGTGACCTATTGTGCAGATGTGACTCCAAAGCAGAAGCAGTCCAAGTCTTGACTCTTCTCTTCTTCTCTGTTGTTATACGGTCCTGTGGGACTTGAGTGAGTGTTTATGTTTTACAAGAGGCAGTCCTAGTGTGGTTGTATGGGAGACAAACCAGCGGAAGTTTCGCAGCCTTGGCCAAGCAGTCAGAAAGATGGTTTGGAAGGAGAAAAAACAACTGAGTGAAACATAACAGGGAGAACTGAGACAATATATGGGTTTGTTAGCTGGGATCATGCTAGCCTTGTGAGATCAGATAGGAGTGCTGCTGTGGGCTTGGGAAGGCTGGGTCAGCGCGTGTCAGAATGCTGCATGTGCACACAGACCAGACTCCTTTGAACTTCTTTCAGCTCTGGTTGCCTCCCAGCTGCACCAATTCCTTTCCCCTAAAGAAATAACAAACAACAAAGAGTCTCAAGGGTAGTTGTTGACCAGGGACTTGACTGAGTCCCATTCTATACTGATTGGACTATTTCTTGCAAACGTTTCCTGGATGCTCAAACTATCAATAAAAGAGGATTGGGTGAATGTGTTCAAGACTCTCGATCCACAGAAACTGGAAGCCCCCCGTTCTCATCCATTATACTTATCTCTGTCTCTGTGTGTATTTCTTAACGTCTTGCCGCACCTGCTATTCTCCAAACTGAGTGCCGCAGCATGGTGGCAAATGGAGTTGACTGCCAAGCACCAATTATCATTATCTGGTTCCTTAAATATCTCTGCGCTGCTATGTTATAGGGTTTAACCTTCTCTTAGAACTCGTTTTTAGTGACTGTATGAAAAGAACTATGCATTTTATCTCTTTGTTCTCCCTGTTTGTGGCCTAGGATATTGGTATCGTGGAAAGAAAACTGACCTTGGGTTCAGGAGACCTAGATTCTAGTCCCAGGATAGCAGGTAGTTAAGAGACTAGAGGTCTGGGTCCAAATTCAGTTCTTTCAACTACTTCCTAGGCAACTCTGAGGAAAATGTTTTATGTTTTTGTACATTTAGTTTCCTCCTGCATCAGATGATTATAATATTTCCTACTGCCATCAATCAACATATAAAAATGAACTCTATATGTTTCTTTTTCTTTTTTCCCCATCATGCCTCTTTTATTTATATTTATTTTCATCCATCTTTTATTCTTTGGCATGTAGGGGGCTCCCATTACAGTGGTCTCTCTCACTGGAGAGGACCTGCTCTGGGTACATGCATTCCAGAGCACTGGCTCATAATTGGACACACCGGTCCAGCTACTCCACGGCATGTGGGATCTTCCCAGGCCAGGGATCAAACAAGTGTCCCTGTCACTGCAAGGTGGACTCTTTAATCACTGGACCACCAGGGAAGACCTACTCTAGATGTTTTAAGCAGAAAAACTTTTTTTGTAAATGAATCAGGACTTAGATTCTGGAGAAGGAAATGGCAACCAATTCTAGTATTCTTGCCTGGAAAATTCTGTGGACAGAGGAGCCTGGTGGGCTATAGTCACAAAGAATGGTCACAAAGAGTTGGACATGACTGAGTGATTAGTACTTTCTTAGCAGGACGTTATAGATTCAATTCTAGAAAACAGGCAATAAATGAGATTCTTGGAAGGCTGGTCACAGGTACAATCTGACTAGGATGTCCTTGGTCTCCACTGTAAATATATACTTATACAATTTCCAGATGTACACCATTTCGCCAAGGTTTGAATTTTTGAGAGTAGTAATCAGTTGACCCAGCCTGAGTTGAGAACCTCGAGGCAAAGTTTTCTGGGGACAAGAGAAGGAGTAACTGCATCCCTTGCCTTTATGGTGGGAAATATGAGGCCACCTCCAACAAGACCATGAAGGAAGAATAATAGAATGATGAACAGCATGAATTCAGGATCCAGATGCGCCATGTTCAAGTCCTAGTGCCACCCCTTAATCCATTTGTGCTTCATGCTAAAGTGAGGATGGTTAAGATATGTTATTAGAGTTACCCTGAGGATTGAATGCATTGATGTAAAATACTTAGAACAATATCTGACATACAATACGGTCACCAAATGTCATTCTTATACTATTAATTTTCTCAGATTGCATGAGTTAATACTGGATGGCCAAACACAAAAACTAACAAACAAGCCTACCCACCAATAAACATTCCATACTGATGGCAGTTTTTCTTGTAATTTATGAATTTCAGCTCTGGAATTCCACTTTCTATAGACTGGGCTAACATTATTTTCTTCATCTATGAAATTAGAAGGTGGCACATGATATTTAAGGTATCTGACAATTCCAAAACACTTTGAATAGGAGTCAGGAAAAGCCAAGAATACTTCAGGGAAAAGATAAGAGATGGCCTACAGCTTTGTTGTCAGATAAGGTAGTTGTCAGAAACATGTGGTTGTTGAGCACTTGAAATGAGGCCAGTCTCAACTGAGATGTGATCAGTAGACTTAAGAACTTTGTACAGAAAGATTGGAAATTATACTGTCACGCCCAATTCTTTGTCATCCCATGGACTGTAGTGCTGTAGTGCAGCAGGCTTCTCTATCCATGGAATTCTCCAGGCAAGAATAGTGGAGCCGGTTATCAGTCCCTTCTCTAGGTGGGGTTTCCAACCCAGGGATGGAACCTGGGCCTCCTGCATGGCCTGTAGATTCTTTATGGTCTGAGCCACTGACAAAGCCCATAATTAAGACATACTTTTAAAATTAAATCTCCCCATGTCTTTTTACCTTTTAAATAATGTGGCTATTGGAAAATCTTAAATAACTTATGTGGCTCACATTACATATATATTGGCCAGTGTTGGGCTAGAGCAGTTACATAGTCGAGTACTCTGGAAACAGTTCAATGTTTTATACCTGTATTAGTCAAGATATTTCCATTTTCAAGTGACAGAAATCCAACTCAACTTGCTCTAAAATAATAGGAATATTTGGAATACAATGGCTCATGAAAAGTATAGAAATAGCCTATTTTCAGACTTGACTAAAATCCAAGAAATCTAAGTCACTAATGTTCTGTGTGAGCATATAAGTGGACTCTGTGTGTGCATCTCTTGGTTCTTTTCCACTGTGCTAGCCCCTCTCCTAGCCAAGTTCTCACTTCCTGGTATTCACTTCCTGGTAGACATAACACTAACACATCTAAAGCTTTATATCCTAGTCTAGGAGAACAAGAGATAGCCTCATTCCCTTAATTCCAACAAATATAGTTTGGATCAGGTGCCCATAATTTTAATAATTAATCACAATCTATTGTATATTTTCCATTGTATAACATACTGTATTTTGTTTGATCATATACTAGGTAATGGATATTTGAGTTGTTTTCTATAATGCTGCTAGAAACATTTATGGTACATATTTGTGGGAGTATATATTAATTTCTCTTGGGTAATATTTAGAAGTGGAATTGTTGTTTTATATATATTAACTCTATATTCAGCTTTTTAAGAAACTACTACACTATTCTCCAAAATGGAAGGACCATTTTATATTTCCACCTATAAAGTTTCTGGTTTCTCCACATCTTTGTCAAAATTTATTATTATCTGACTTTCTAATTATAGCCATCCTTTTGGGTGTGAAGAGTAGGTTTTTGTTTTTGTTTTTGTTTTTTTTTTTAATTTTTAAATTTATTTTTATTCTTTATTTTAAAGGTTTTACAGAGTTTTGTTGCTCACATACATGTATGTTCCCAGATCAGTCATATGCATATCCATGGTCCCCACCGACCCAGATCCCCCCATCCCACCCCTCCAGACCTTTGCCCCAAGCCATTGTAAGCACTCCTATTCCCTTAGCACTGTGACACTAGCTATCTTTTCCACACATAACACTATAGGTTTCCTTGTTACTTCCTGCATGCTTCCCCCTCCCTATTTATTCACCACGATGTCCCTATGTCTATGCTCTGTCTTTTGTTTGTTTGTTTGTTTTTTTGTTTTTTTAATTTTGACCTCTTTTATTGGTTTTTCCTTTTGTTTGTTTTTCATCCATCTTTATTCTTTGGCCTGTGTAGGCCTCCCATTGCAGTGGCCTCTCTCGGTGCAAGGCATCAGCTGGTTCGTAATTGAACACACTGGTCCAGCCACTCCTCGGCACATGAGATCTTCCCAGGCCAGGGATCGAACTGGTGCCCCTTGCACTTCAAGGTGGACTCATTATCCACTGGACCACCAAGGAAGCCTTGAAAAGTAGTTTTAATAATTAATCACAATCTATTGTATATTTTCCATTGTATAACATACTGTATTTTGTTTGATCATATACTAGGTAATGGATATTTGAGTTGTTTTCTATAATGCTGCTAGAAACATTTATGGTACATATTTGTGGGAGTATATATTAATTTCTCTTGGGTAATATTTAGAAGTGGAATTGTTGTTTTATATATATTAACTCTATATTCAGCTTTTTAAGAAACTACTACACTATTCTCCAAAATGGAAGGACCATTTTATATTTCCACCTATAAAGTTTCTGGTTTCTCCACATCTTTGTCAAAATTTATTATTATCTGACTTTCTAATTATAGCCATCCTTTTGGGTGTGAAGAGTAGGTTTTTGTTTTTTTGTTTTTTGTTTTTTTTTTTTTAATTTTTAAATTTATTTTTATTCTTTATTTTAAAGGTTTTACAGAGTTTTGTTGCTCACATACATGTATGTTCCCAGATCAGTCATATGCATATCCATGGTCCCCACCGACCCAGATCCCCCCATCCCACCCCTCCAGACCTTTGCCCCAAGCCATTGTAAGCACTCCTATTCCCTTAGCACTGTGACACTAGCTATCTTTTCCACACATAACACTATAGGTTTCCTTGTTACTTCCTGCATGCTTCCCCCTCCCTATTTATTCACCACGATGTCCCTATGTCTATGCTCTGTCTTTTGTTTGTTTGTTTGTTTTTTTGTTTTTTTAATTTTGACCTCTTTTATTGGTTTTTCCTTTTGTTTGTTTTTCATCCATCTTTATTCTTTGGCCTGTGTAGGCCTCCCATTGCAGTGGCCTCTCTCGGTGCAAGGCATCAGCTGGTTCGTAATTGAACACACTGGTCCAGCCACTCCTCGGCACATGAGATCTTCCCAGGCCAGGGATCGAACTGGTGCCCCTTGCACTTCAAGGTGGACTCATTATCCACTGGACCACCAAGGAAGCCTTGAAAAGTAGTTTTAATTTATGTATCTCTAATGACTCATAATATTAAGTAGTCTTTCAGTATATTTATTTACTGGTGAGTCAAGATTTTGGAGGAATGTCTAATTTTGTCATTTGTCAGTTTTTAAATTGGTATCTTTCCATTGACATTTGAGTGTTTATGTCCTAGATACAAGAACCTTATCAGATACATGAATTGCAGATATGTTATCCCATTTTGTGGATTATATGTTTTACTTTCTCAGTTGTTCAGTCACTCAGTTGTGTCTGACTCTGCAACCCCATGCTCTGCAGCACACCAGGCTTCCTTGTCCTTCACTATCTCCCAGAGTTTGCTCAAACTCATGACCATTGAGTCAATGGTGCCATACATTCATCTCATTCTCTGTTGCCTCTTTCTTCTCCTGTCCTCAGTCTTTTCCAACATCAGGGTCTTTTCCAATGAGTCAGCTCTTCATATCAGATGTCCAAAATATTGGAACTTCAGCTTCAGAATCAGTCCTTCTAATAAATATTCAATGCTGATTTTCTTTAGGATTGACTGGTTTGATCTCCTTGCATCCAAGGGACTCTCAAGAGTCTTCTCCAGCACCACAGTTGAAAAACATCATTTCTTTGGATCTCAGCCTTCTTTATGATCCGACTCTCACATCTATACATGACTACTGGAAAAACCATGGTTTTGACTATACAGACCTTTGTCATCAAATTGATGTCTCTGCTTTTCAATATGTTGTCTAGGTTTGTCATAGCTTTTCTTCCAATGAGCAAGTATCTTTTAATTTCACAACTGCAGTCACTGTTCATTGTGATTTTGGAGCCCAAGAAAATAAAGTCTGATACTGTTTTCATTATTTGCCCATCTTTTTGCCATGAAATGATGAACCAGATGCCATGATCCTAGTTTTTTGAATGTTGAGTTTTAAGACAGTTTTCCACTGTTCTCTTTCACCTTCTTCAAGAGGCTCTTTAGTTCCTTCACATTTTCTGCCATTAGGGTGGTGTCATCTGCATCTTTATAGTATAAATTTGATAATTTTGATGTAGCTCACTTTTATTGTTGTTGTCTATTATGCTTTTAGTGTAATATATAAGAAACCATTGGCTAACACAAGGATAGAAGGATGTACCCATGTATTTTTTCTAAGACTTTTATATTTTTATTTATTATTTTTTCACAATCCCAAGTTTTTTATTTTTCTTTTTTGACTTTACAGTTTTATTGTTTATGGATATGTATAATTCCAAATTAGTCATATGTGCATCCCATTCCCCCCATCCCACCCCTCCAGGCCATCACATAGCCCCAATGAATGATCCCTTAGACCCGCAGTGCATTGACAATAGTTATCTTTTTTACATAAGATAGTATAAGGTTCCATGTTGCTCTTTCCATATCTCTCACCCACTTTTCTCTCTCCCCAATGTCCATAAGTCTGTTCTCTATGATTTTTTTTACATCAATGCTCTGTGTGTATATTTATCAATATGAATTTACTAGATTCCATATATATATATGTTAATATACTGTATTTGTCCTTCTCTTTTTGACTTACTTCACTTTGTAGAATAGGTTCTAGATTTATCCATCTCATTAGAACTGAATCTTCAGCATTTCTTTTTGCGGCTGAAAAGTATTCCATTGTATATATGTACCAGAGCTCCTTTATCCATTCATTTGTTGACAGACATCTAAGTTGCTTTCATGATCTAGCTATTGTGTAGAGTGCTGCAGTGAACACTGGGGTACAGATGTCTCTTTCAATTTTGATTTCATCAGGGTGAAATAGTGAGATTGCTGGGTCACATGGTGCTTCTATTCTTAGCATTTTGAGGAATCTCCATACTGTCTTCCATAGGAGTGGTATCAATTTACGTTCCCACCAACAACCAACAACGCAAGAGTGTTCCCTTTCTCCACACCCTCTCCAGCATTTATCTGTAGGTTTTTTGATGATGGCCATTCTGACTGGTGTGAGGTGATATCTCATTGCAGTTTTGATTTGTATTTCTCTAATAATAAGTGACGTTGAACATCTTTTCATGTGTTTTTGGCCATCTGTATGTCTAAGAGTTTCATGTTTTTAGCTCTTATTTTTAGGTCTATGATTTTTTAAGTTACTTTCTGTATATTTTATGAAATAAGACTCCATCTTTACTATTCTGCATGCGGATATCCAATTTCCCCCGTAGCATTTGATGGAAAGACTATTCTTTTCACATTGATTGTCATGGTACTCATTGAAAAATCAGTAAATATAAATGTTAAGTTTTATTTATGGATTCTCAGTTTTTTCATTAATTTGAATGTCTAATATTATATAGTATCACAATGTTTTAATTATGGTAGCTTCCTACTAAGCTTTGAAATCAGGATGCATGTGTCCTTTGACTTGGCTCTTTTTTTCAAGGTTGTTTTGGTTATTCTGAGTCCTATCCATTTTCATATGAATTTTAAGATCAACTTGCCTATTTTTGGGAAAAAAACACATTTTGGATTTTGTTATGGATAGCTTTGAATTTACAGATATATTTGTGGGGTATTTCCATTTTAATAATACTAAATCTTCCATAAATATGCATTAAGATAATATATTCTGCAGTTGTTCAATGAAGTTTTCTATAGGTTTTTTAATATTTAAGCTATTAAGTTGCTGTTTTTATTTTTCTTACTTTGTTTTAAACATTATTGAAAGTGAATATTGAAGTCTCCAACTACTATTGTTGAGTTTTTTTTTTTTTTTTTTCCCCTTCTAGTCTGGGAGGTTTTGCTTCCTGTGTTTCAGGGATGTGCTGTTCATTGCATACACAGTCCTCCACTGGTATGCATGAGGACTGGTTCTAAAACCCTCATGTGGATATCAAGATCTGAGGATGCTCATGTCCCTCATATAAAATGATGTTTATCTGCATATAACTTATGTCAGTATCAGTCATGTACATCTTCCTATATACTTTAAATCATATCTAGATTACTTATAATCCCAAAGGCAAAGTTAATGCTATATAGTCTTTTAAAATTTTGGCCTCTTTTATTGTTTTTTTATTTATTTATTTTCATCCATCTTTATTCTTTTGGGCTATGTGGGCCTCCCATTGCAGTGGCCTTTCTCACTGCAGAGCACTGGCTTTGAGCACATGTGCTCCAGAGTGCTGGCTCATAATTGGACACACCAGTCCAGCCACTCCGTGGCATGTGGGATCTTCCTAGGCCAGGGATCAAACTAGCGCCCATTGCACTGCAAGGCAGACTCTTTACCCACTGGACCACCAGGGAAGCCCAGAAACTATTTTTTTAAAAATATTTTTGTTCTATGCATAGTTGGATTTGTGGATACAGAATCATGAATATGATATGAATCATTATACATATGTTTATAATTGTTATATTTTCCTGATAGACTGTTCTTTATCATGAAATTCATTTCTAGTAATTTTTATTTTAAAGTAATTTTCATATTATTTGAGAATAATGTTTTAAAGAATTCTCATACATTATATATAATTAATATGTAACTAATCTCATATATTATATATAAAAACAATAATCTTATATTATTATAAAATCTATTTTTTAATGTTAGACTAACCAGCTCAGCTCTTTTATGGTTGTTGTCTACTTGACATATCTTTTTATATATGTTTACTATTTATGTACTTGCATCTAGAATGTATTTCCTATACAAAGAATATAATTGAATCTTATTTTATATCCCATTTCATAATCCTTGTCTTTTGATTGCATTGCTTAGCTCATTCACATTATACCATTATTGATATGTTTGAATTTGTATCTGTCATTTTGCTTTTTGTTTTCAATATGTCAAGTATTTTTTAAAATTTTTATTTCCCCTTTATTACCTTCTTTATAGTAAGAGTAATTTTTACTGTATCATTTTAATTCCTTTTTGAATTTTTTATTTCTTTTTCATAGTGGTTGCTCTAAGCCTTATAATAAACATTTTAACTCATCAGAGTCTATTTCAGATTTGTTCATTCAGCTTCAGGGAAATAAAGAAGTGTTACTTTTATATGGCTCCATTTTATCCCATCTTTCCAACATTTTTGTGAATTTGCTGTTATATATTTTATGTTTATATATCTTACAAACCAAAAATATATGGTTGTAATTTTCACTTTGCATAATTTTATATCTCTTAAAGAAGATAAGGAAAGAAAAGAATGTATCTGTTTATTGGGGGCTTCCCTGGTGACTTAGTTGGTAAATAATCTGCCTGCAATGCAGAAGACTTGAGTTTGATCCATGGGTCGGGAATATACCCTGGAGTGAGTTTTCCATGTTAACTTTTTATTTACCCTTTCTAGTTCTCATCATTACTTTCTTTGTATTTGAGTTGCCATTTGGTTTCATTTTCTTACTTCAGAATAGCTTTGTTCTGACCAGCCTCCTTTGTGTGTTATTGTCAAATTTATTATTGCTATGATATAGGCTCCATGTTATAATTATAGCATATTGTTTTATGTAATTGCTTTGTAAATCAGTTAGGAGAACAAATAAAATGAAATATGCAATTATACTGTCTTTTGAAATTACCTATATAATTACCTTTAATGATGCTCATTTTTTTATTATGTGGATTCCAGTTACATCTGGTATCACTTGTTTTTTAGCATGAAGAATTTTATTTAGTTTTTCTGGTAAGGAAGATCTGTTAGCAACAAGTTCTCTTGGGTTTTGTTTATCTGGGAACATCTTTATTTTGTCTTAATTTTTAAAAGATAGTTTTGCTGGATAGAGTGTTCTTGGTTGATAGTGTTTTACTTTCCCCACTTTGACTCTGCTGTCCCACTGCATTTTGACCTCCATTGTTTCTGATGAGAAGTTGGTTGTTAACCTTACTGAAGTTTTTGTACTTGGTGAGTTACTTTTCTCATGCTGCTTTTAACTTTATTTTAATTTCTTATTTCATAGTGGTTGCTCTAAGCCTTATAATAAACATTTTAACTCATCAGAGTCTATTTCAGATTTGTTCATTCAGCTTCAGGGAAATAAAGAAGTGTTACTTTTATATGGCTCCATTTTATCCCATCTTTCCAACATTTTTGTGAATTTGCTGTTATATATTTTATGTTTATATATCTTACAAACCAAAAATATATGGTTGTAATTTTCACTTTGCATAATTTTATATCTCTTAAAGAAGATAAGGAAAGAAAAGAATGTATCTGTTTATTGGGGGCTTCCCTGGTGACTTAGTTGGTAAATAATCTGCCTGCAATGCAGAAGACTTGAGTTTGATCCATGGGTCGGGAATATACCCTGGAGTGAGTTTTCCATGTTAACTTTTTATTTACCCTTTCTAGTTCTCATCATTACTTTCTTTGTATTTGAGTTGCCATTTGGTTTCATTTTCTTACTTCAGAATAGCTTTGTTCTGACCAGCCTCCTTTGTGTGTTATTGTCAAATTTATTATTGCTATGATATAGGCTCCATGTTATAATTATAGCATATTGTTTTATGTAATTGCTTTGTAAATCAGTTAGGAGAACAAATAAAATGAAATATGCAATTATACTGTCTTTTGAAATTACCTATATAATTACCTTTAATGATGCTCATTTTTTTATTATGTGGATTCCAGTTACATCTGGTATCACTTGTTTTTTAGCATGAAGAATTTTATTTAGTTTTTCTGGTAAGGAAGATCTGTTAGCAACAAGTTCTCTTGGGTTTTGTTTATCTGGGAACATCTTTATTTTGTCTTAATTTTTAAAAGATAGTTTTGCTGGATAGAGTGTTCTTGGTTGATAGTGTTTTACTTTCCCCACTTTGACTCTGCTGTCCCACTGCATTTTGACCTCCATTGTTTCTGATGAGAAGTTGGTTGTTAACCTTACTGAAGTTTTTGTACTTGGTGAGTTACTTTTCTCATGCTGCTTTTAACATTGTGCAATTATCTTTCCTCTAGTTCATCTACCTCATTAAACCTGATTCAAATGCTTTCCTTTTTATGGCTGAGCAATATTCCATTTTATATATGTACCACAGCTTCTTTATCCATTTATCTGTCACTGGACATCTAGGTTGCTATCATATTCTAGCTATTGTAAATAGTGCTGCAATGAGCAATGGGATACATGTGCTTTTTTCAATTTTGATTTCCTCAGGGTATATGCCTAGTAGAGGGATTGCTGGCTCATATGGTTCTATTTCTAGTTTTTCTGAGGAATCTCCATGCAGACTTCCATAGTGACTACATCAATTTACTTTCCCACAAACAATGCAAGAGGGTTCCCTTTTCTCCATACCCTCTCCAGCATTTATTGTTTGTAGACCTTTTGATGATGGCCATTCTGACTGGTGTAAGGTGATAATATTGTTGTAGTTTTGATTTGTGTTTCTCTAATAATGAGCAATATTGTGGGGTTTCCCTGGTAGCTCAGTGGTAAAGAATTAGCCTGCCAATGTAGTAGACATGAGTTCAATCCCTCATCTAGGAAGATCCCACATGCTGCAGAGCAGCTAAGCCTGCGAGCCACAGTTATGGAGCCTGTGCTTTAGAACCTTGGAGCTGCAACTATTGAGCCCATGTGCCGCAACTGCTGAAGCCCATGTGCCCTAGACCACGAGCTCCACAAGAGAAGTCCCCACACCAAGAAGCCTGCTGACCTCAACTAGAGAGCAGCCCCAACTCCCTGCAACTAGAGAAGAGCCTGCAGCAGCAGTGAAAACCCAGAATAGCCCAAAAAAATAACTAAATAAAATGAGCGATGTTGAGCATCTTTCCATGTGTTTTTTGGCCATTTGTATGTCTTTCTTTGGAGAGATGGCTGTTTATGTCTTTTTCCCATTTTTTGATTGGGTTGTTTATTTTTTTGATGTTGAGTTGTCTGAGCTGTTTGTATATTTTGGAAATAAATTCTTTGTCAGTTGTTTTGTGTCTTTTGGAAATTACTTTAGTAGTCATTGATGACTTCCTTGCTGTCATGCATAATGAGGTATTCCAGACTCATCTGGTATATTCTCTACCTCTGATCTGGAATTCATTTTCTCCAAGAAGTTCTAGTTTATTTTAGTGAGAAATGGTATTTCAAAATCACTGTTTCTGGTTACCAGGGCATTGAAGGTATGGTAAATCAGGAGATTAGGATTGACATATATACACTACTATATATAAAATATAACTAATAAGAACCTGCTGCATAGCTCAGGAAACTCTACTCAGTACTCTGTAAAGGCCTATATGGGAAAAAAATATACTAAAAAAGAGTGATATATGTATTGTATATGTATAACCAGTTCACTTAGCTGTATGCCTGAAATTAACACAACATTATAATCCAACTATACTCCAATAATTTTTTTAAAGACATGAACAGATTAACTGAAGAAAAGGAAGCAACTTTAATCAAGACAGCATAGTCTCATAGAAATCATACCTTAGAAGTGGTCAAAGCAGGCAGCTTTATACTTTTTCAGACAAAACAACAATAAATATGAGAGGAATTGACAATACAAAGGAAAAAAATCACAATCTCTGTGCTGTAAGTACTCATTGGTACTGAGGTAGTCACATACATGTCTTCTAAATTCATATTGATACTTACAATTCAGATTAAAAACTTCAGGGTTTTTAGTTAAACTCTGTTTTCTTTTCCTCCATATCAAAAGTCATGCACACTATATTCTCTTGTGCCTGGACCTCATGTAATCTTAGTTCCAAAAGTATGTCAGAGTTTGATCAGGGAAACAGACCATTTTGAATAATATGGAAGAAGGGATGGGCTTTAGGAGCTAGGTTTTATAAAACTGTGGAGAGATAGCAAAGAAGTCCATTGAAGGTTGTTTCCTCTCTGTCTGATATTGTATCTGAAGCTGATGTAGGTAAGAAGGGAAGAAATACTGTACATGAAGCAGGAAAAGATTCCAGTTTTATTGATTTTTGGGTTGTTTATTTTTTTGATGGTTGAGTTGTTCTGAGCTGTTTGTATATTTTGGAAATAAATTCTTTGTCAGTTGTTTTGTGTCTTTTGGAAATTACTTTAGTAGTCATTGATGACTTCCTTGCTGTCATGCATAATGAGGTATTCCAGACTCATCTGGTATATTCTCTACCTCTGATCTGGAATTCATTTTCTCCAAGAAGTTCTAGTTTATTTTAGTGAGAAATGGTATTTCAAAATCACTGTTTCTGGTTACCAGGGCATTGAAGGTATGGTAAATCAGGAGATTAGGATTGACATATATACACTACTATATATAAAATATAACTAATAAGAACCTGCTGCATAGCTCAGGAAACTCTACTCAGTACTCTGTAAAGGCCTATATGGGAAAAAAATATACTAAAAAAGAGTGATATATGTATTGTATATGTATAACCAGTTCACTTAGCTGTATGCCTGAAATTAACACAACATTATAATCCAACTATACTCCAATAATTTTTTTAAAGACATGAACAGATTAACTGAAGAAAAGGAAGCAACTTTAATCAAGACAGCATAGTCTCATAGAAATCATACCTTAGAAGTGGTCAAAGCAGGCAGCTTTATACTTTTTCAGACAAAACAACAATAAATATGAGAGGAATTGACAATACAAAGGAAAAAAATCACAATCTCTGTGCTGTAAGTACTCATTGGTACTGAGGTAGTCACATACATGTCTTCTAAATTCATATTGATACTTACAATTCAGATTAAAAACTTCAGGGTTTTTAGTTAAACTCTGTTTTCTTTTCCTCCATATCAAAAGTCATGCACACTATATTCTCTTGTGCCTGGACCTCATGTAATCTTAGTTCCAAAAGTATGTCAGAGTTTGATCAGGGAAACAGACCATTTTGAATAATATGGAAGAAGGGATGGGCTTTAGGAGCTAGGTTTTATAAAACTGTGGAGAGATAGCAAAGAAGTCCATTGAAGGTTGTTTCCTCTCTGTCTGATATTGTATCTGAAGCTGATGTAGGTAAGAAGGGAAGAAATACTGTACATGAAGCAGAAAAAAAGCAAACAAAAGTGGAAACTAAACAAATAAAAATACATGTGTCCTGTGTCTCAGCACCCACAGCGCCAACAGTATAATGATATGCAGAAGAAACCAGTGCCCTTTGCCAAAGAGTTGCACATTTGCTTGACTGAGATCTCAGAAAATCTGAAGAAAGATATCTGATAGGATTCCAAAGGAGACAAGAATACCAGATCACCTTACCTGCCTCCTGCGAAACCTGTATTTAGGACAAGAAGCAACAGTTAGAACTGGGCATGGAATGATAGACTGGTTCCAAGTTGGGAAAGGAATATGTCAAGGCTGTATATTGTCACCGTGTTTATGTAACTTATATGCAGAATACATCATGCAGAATGCCAGTCTGGATGAAACACAAGCTGGAATCAAGATTTCTGGGTGAAATATCAATAATCTCAGGTATGCAGATGATATCCCCCTTTATGGCAGAAAGCGAAGAGAAACTGAAGAGCCTCTTGAGGAATGTGAAAGAGGAGAGTAAAAAAGCTGGCTTAAAACTCAACATTCAAAAAACAAAGATCATGGCATCTGGTCTCATTATTTTATGGCAGATAGATGGGCAAACAATGGAAACAGTGACAGATTTTGTTTTCTTGGGCTCCAAAATCACTGTGGATGGTGACTGCAGCCATAAAATTTAAAGAAGCTTGCTCTTTGGAGGAAAAGCTATGACAAACTTAGTGTATTCAAAAGTAGAACGAAACCTAGTCACATACATGTCTTCTAAATTCATATTGATACTTACAATTCAGATTAAAAACTTCAGGGTTTTTAGTTAAACTCTGTTTTCTTTTCCTCCATATCAAAAGTCATGCACACTATATTCTCTTGTGCCTGGACCTCATGTAATCTTAGTTCCAAAAGTATGTCAGAGTTTGATCAGGGAAACAGACCATTTTGAATAATATGGAAGAAGGGATGGGCTTTAGGAGCTAGGTTTTATAAAACTGTGGAGAGATAGCAAAGAAGTCCATTGAAGGTTGTTTCCTCTCTGTCTGATATTGTATCTGAAGCTGATGTAGGTAAGAAGGGAAGAAATACTGTACATGAAGCAGAAAAAAAGCAAACAAAAGTGGAAACTAAACAAATAAAAATACATGTGTCCTGTGTCTCAGCACCCACAGCGCCAACAGTATAATGATATGCAGAAGAAACCAGTGCCCTTTGCCAAAGAGTTGCACATTTGCTTGACTGAGATCTCAGAAAATCTGAAGAAAGATATCTGATAGGATTCCAAAGGAGACAAGAATACCAGATCACCTTACCTGCCTCCTGCGAAACCTGTATTTAGGACAAGAAGCAACAGTTAGAACTGGGCATGGAATGATAGACTGGTTCCAAGTTGGGAAAGGAATATGTCAAGGCTGTATATTGTCACCGTGTTTATGTAACTTATATGCAGAATACATCATGCAGAATGCCAGTCTGGATGAAACACAAGCTGGAATCAAGATTTCTGGGTGAAATATCAATAATCTCAGGTATGCAGATGATATCCCCCTTTATGGCAGAAAGCGAAGAGAAACTGAAGAGCCTCTTGAGGAATGTGAAAGAGGAGAGTAAAAAAGCTGGCTTAAAACTCAACATTCAAAAAACAAAGATCATGGCATCTGGTCTCATTATTTTATGGCAGATAGATGGGCAAACAATGGAAACAGTGACAGATTTTGTTTTCTTGGGCTCCAAAATCACTGTGGATGGTGACTGCAGCCATAAAATTTAAAGAAGCTTGCTCTTTGGAGGAAAAGCTATGACAAACTTAGTGTATTCAAAAGTAGAGACATCACTTTTCTGACAAAAGTCCATATACTCAAAGCTCTGGTTTTTCTGGTAATCGTGTATGGGCGTGAGATTGAAAAGAAGGCTGAGTGCTAAAGAATTGATGCCTTTCAACTGTGGTGCTGGAGAAGAATCTTGAGAGTCCCTTGGACTGTAAGGAGATCAAACCAGGCATCCTAAAGGAAACCAACCCTGAATATTTATTGGGAGGACTGATGCTAAACCTGATGCTCTAATAACTTTGGCCACTTGCTGTGAAGAGATGAGTCACTGGAAAAGACCCTGATGCTGGGAAAAATAGAAGACAGACAGAGACGGGGATGACAGAGAACAAGATGATTGGATGGCATCAGCGACTCAATGAATATGAGTTTGAGCAAACTCTGGGAGATGATGACGGACAGGGAAGTCTGATGTGCTGCAGCCCATGAGGTTGCAGAGTTGGACACAACTGAGTGTCTGCACTGGATTGAATGAGGTTAGGACCTGGCTGATGCCAAATGCCAACATGTGAACTGGCAGATAGCAACTACATGGGCAAGCTCTTATTAGTTCGTAAGGTCCTGTACTGACATTCACTGAATGATGGCTATAGTTCTACTTTCCAAATTTCATGCCAATTTCTGTGATAGACAACTGTAATCTAGAAATACACATGGGAAGGAATGCAGGAAAACATAACTGAACTGGCTAAATTAATAGTAGTAAACTACCACTTTGAATAAATAGGTATTTAATATTAACTGCAAATGCTATCTCATCACCTCTCTAGTCATTTTGGATAGTGAAACCTTGTTGTGTTGCATATTTTCCAGAAAGTTCTCGAGAGACTATTTCTTTAGTAATTACAATTGATAACATTTTGTGCCATTTATACCTGTATGATAGGATTGCTAGATATAAAATCTTGGCTTTTATCTTCTTTCTTTGAATACCCTAAATAGGATCTTCTATTTTCTTCTGGCATAAAAGCATTGCTGTCTGGGATCCTGGGTGGTCCAGTGGGTAAGAAGTCCGCCTTGTAGTGCAAGGGGCACTGGTTCAATCCCTGGACCAGGAAGATCCTGCAGGCCATGGAGCTGCTGGACTGGTGTGTTCGGAGCTGGTGCTCTGCAAGGAGAGAGCCTGCTGCAATGGGAAGCCCACACAGGCCGAAGAACAAAGATGGATGAAAAATAAACAAATGAAAAATCAATAAAAAGGGGCCAAATTTTTTTTTTTTAAAAAAGCATTACTGTCCGAAAGTCTGATGAGAATTTAATATTCTTTTCCTAATAAAGCAGCTGTTTCCTTTATTTTCTTAAAATCTTACATACATATAGGTAATCATTGAATTTTCTTGCTTTCTAATTCTTAAAAGATTGTTCCTTTGCTTCAGTTTTCTTCATTAGCTAAGGCTTATTGCCTATTTGTTGAAATAGTGCTTTGCCTATGTTTCATATTTGTCACTTCCTATAAAATCCTGTTAGTCTCCTATTTTTTATTTCCATAAGTATCCTTTTTTCCCCTTTTCTTTCTGTTAAGATAACTGTTGTGTTTTTTGCACTCTTTTGTCTCTTCTAATTTAGGCTTTCTTTCTACTTATTCTTCCATTGTAATTCTTTTATAAACATTGTTATCTAAATTCTGAATCTTGTCTGATTCCAGTTTGTGTTATTCTTCAATATTTTGTATCTGTTTCTTAATATATTTGAACTCATTTTGAAATAGTAGATGGTAGTTTTAACCCTGTGTATGTGCATGTTATCCTGACAGGCATTCATTGTCTGTAGGTATTATTATTGTGCCCCGTAAATTTTTACTCTGCCACCTAAACTACCACTTTGAATAAATAGGTATTTAATATTAACTGCAAATGCTATCTCATCACCTCTCTAGTCATTTTGGATAGTGAAACCTTGTTGTGTTGCATATTTTCCAGAAAGTTCTCGAGAGACTATTTCTTTAGTAATTACAATTGATAACATTTTGTGCCATTTATACCTGTATGATAGGATTGCTAGATATAAAATCTTGGCTTTTATCTTCTTTCTTTGAATACCCTAAATAGGATCTTCTATTTTCTTCTGGCATAAAAGCATTGCTGTCTGGGATCCTGGGTGGTCCAGTGGGTAAGAAGTCCGCCTTGTAGTGCAAGGGGCACTGGTTCAATCCCTGGACCAGGAAGATCCTGCAGGCCATGGAGCTGCTGGACTGGTGTGTTCGGAGCTGGTGCTCTGCAAGGAGAGAGCCTGCTGCAATGGGAAGCCCACACAGGCCGAAGAACAAAGATGGATGAAAAATAAACAAATGAAAAATCAATAAAAAGGGGCCAAATTTTTTTTTTTTAAAAAAGCATTACTGTCCGAAAGTCTGATGAGAATTTAATATTCTTTTCCTAATAAAGCAGCTGTTTCCTTTATTTTCTTAAAATCTTACATACATATAGGTAATCATTGAATTTTCTTGCTTTCTAATTCTTAAAAGATTGTTCCTTTGCTTCAGTTTTCTTCATTAGCTAAGGCTTATTGCCTATTTGTTGAAATAGTGCTTTGCCTATGTTTCATATTTGTCACTTCCTATAAAATCCTGTTAGTCTCCTATTTTTTATTTCCATAAGTATCCTTTTTTCCCCTTTTATTTCTGTTAAGATAACTGTTGTGTTTTTTGCACTCTTTTGTCTCTTCTAATTTAGGCTTTCTTTCTACTTATTCTTCCATTGTAATTCTTTTATAAACATTGTTATCTAAATTCTGAATCTTGTCTGATTCCAGTTTGTGTTATTCTTCAATATTTTGTATCTGTTTCTTAATATATTTGAACTCATTTTGAAATAGTAGATGGTAGTTTTAACCCTGTGTATGTGCATGTTATCCTGACAGGCATTCATTGTCTGTAGGTATTATTATTGTGCTATTTTTCCCTACTCATTATAGTTTTTTATTTTTTTGAAATTGTTACTCTGCCACCTACTCTCACTTTTATTATTTTGTTGTATTGAATTTGAGCTCAACAATTTTATGTTGCTTGTGTTTATGGGAAATTATCTTTTCTGACTCTTTAGAATGAGGGAGGTTTAGGGTTGTTCTCATTTTACAGAGCTCTCTCTTCTCTTGTTTTAATCTAATGTGAAAATATGGTTGCTGCTGGCCCAGATTTCCTGGCTACATTCCCCTTATTTTGGCCCATACTTTATTTTTCTTGTATTTCTGGTCTGTCTTGTTCAATTTTTATGGTACTTCCATCAATTTCTTGTTAATATAGGACCTATCTTAGAATGGGGTTTTGGTAGGTCGATAATTAGGTTTATGGGGCTATCTTGCTCCAGTCAGTGAAGGTCATATTATGGACCCTCCTCCAGTACTGGAGGAAGAAACCTCCCAGTTAATGCTGCTGCCCTCGCACTGGTTTTCTGTGCCTTCCATGCATGGCTCTTTTTTGGGTTCTCCTGTTTTCAGGTCCTTTTATTCCCACCTTACTTCTTCTTTCTACACTGATTCTATTATGCTAACACCTTATGGGAATAGGTGGTTTGTCCTCCCCTGCTTGTGTTTGTTAGTTCTGGGGTTACCTTGTCAGTCAGTTTTCTTATAAATGCTGTCCATGAGCTTTGCTTTTGTTACTTTTCCCCCTTCTCTCTTGAATTCTATTTTATTTTTCATATTCTTGAGGTATAACTGACATATTCATAAGATACTTAAAGTATATGTCTTGATGATTTGACATACATATACACTGTGAAAGGATTCCTCCCACCTAGTTAATTAAAACAGCCATCACAGTACTTATTTACGTATTGTGAGAGCATTTAAGTTCTACCCTGGGAACAAATTTCAGTTATACGATACGATTGTTATCAGTCACACTCACCATGTTATGTTAGGTCTTCAGACCTTATTCATCTTACAGCTGAAAGTATGCGTTTTTATGTTTGTATTTTTGGGCATGTTATCCTGACAGGCATTCATTGTCTGTAGGTATTATTATTGTGCTATTTTTCCCTACTCATTATAGTTTTTTATTTTTTTGAAATTGTTACTCTGCCACCTACTCTCACTTTTATTATTTTGTTGTATTGAATTTGAGCTCAACAATTTTATGTTGCTTGTGTTTATGGGAAATTATCTTTTCTGACTCTTTAGAATGAGGGAGGTTTAGGGTTGTTCTCATTTTACAGAGCTCTCTCTTCTCTTGTTTTAATCTAATGTGAAAATATGGTTGCTGCTGGCCCAGATTTCCTGGCTACATTCCCCTTATTTTGGCCCATACTTTATTTTTCTTGTATTTCTGGTCTGTCTTGTTCAATTTTTATGGTACTTCCATCAATTTCTTGTTAATATAGGACCTATCTTAGAATGGGGTTTTGGTAGGTCGATAATTAGGTTTATGGGGCTATCTTGTTTCAGTCAGTGAAGGTCATATTATGGACCCTCCTCCAGTACTGGAGGAAGAAACCTCCCAGTTAATGCTGCTGCCCTCGCACTGGTTTTCTGTGCCTTCCATGCATGGCTCTTTTTTGGGTTCTCCTGTTTTCAGGTCCTTTTATTCCCACCTTACTTCTTCTTTCTACACTGATTCTATTATGCTAACACCTTATGGGAATAGGTGGTTTGTCCTCCCCTGCTTGTGTTTGTTAGTTCTGGGGTTACCTTGTCAGTCAGTTTTCTTATAAATGCTGTCCATGAGCTTTGCTTTTGTTACTTTTCCCCCTTCTCTCTTGAATTCTATTTTATTTTTCATATTCTTGAGGTATAACTGACATATTCATAAGATACTTAAAGTATATGTCTTGATGATTTGACATACATATACACTGTGAAAGGATTCCTCCCACCTAGTTAATTAAAACAGCCATCACAGTACTTATTTACGTATTGTGAGAGCATTTAAGTTCTACCCTGGGAACAAATTTCAGTTATACGATACGATTGTTATCAGTCACACTCACCATGTTATGTTAGGTCTTCAGACCTTATTCATCTTACAGCTGAAAGTATGTACCCTTTTACCAACCACTGTTTTACTTACCTCACCCCAAACCCTAGCAGCCATTTTCTACTGTTTCTTGAGCTTGGCTTTTCTTTAGGTTTCACATGGAAGTGATGCCATGCGTTATTTGTCTTTGGCTCTCTGACTCATTTCACTGAGCAAAATGTTTTCAAAGTCCATCCATTTGCAGTGGGCAAAATGCCCTTCTTTTTCATGGCTGTATATCATATATAACATTTTCTTCATACATTCATCTATTGGTGGATACTTAGGTTCTCTCCGTACCTTATCAATTGTGAGTAATGTTACAGTGAATATCGGAACATAGATATCTGTTTGAGATACTGATTTTATTTCCTTGGATACATATCCCAAAGTGGAATTGCTCAATCATATAATATGTATACTTTTAGTGTTCTTTGTAAAGTTCATACTGTTTTCTATATAGCTGTTCCAATTGACATTTCTATCAACAGTGCACAAATGTTCCCTTTTCTCCACATCTTCATCAAAACGTATCTCTTGGCTCTTATCTTTTGGCAGCCCTTCTAACAAGTGTAAAGTAATAGTATCTCATTGTGGTTTTGATTTGCATTTCTCTGATTATTAGTGATGTCGAACACATTTTCATGTAACTGTTCACCATTTATATATCTTCTTTGGAAAAATGTCAATTTAGATCATCTATCCATTTTTAAATTAGTTTTTTTGCTATTAGTTTGGGCTTCCCAGCTGGTGCAGTGGTCAAGTATCTGCCTACCAATGCAGGAGATGCAAGAGACATGAGTTCGATCCCTCGGTTGGGAAAATCCCCTGGAAATGACAACCCACTCCAGTATTCTTGCCTGGAGAAGCCCATGGACAGAGGAAATTGGTGGACTACAGTCCATAGGGTTACAAAGAGTCAGATATGACTGAGCACAGCACAGCACACACAGCTATTATTTTGTATGAATTCTTCATATATTTTGTATATTAACTCCTTATCAAATTTATGATTTGTAAATATTTTCTCCCATTACAAGGTTGTCTTTATTTATTTATTTATCTTTAATTTTTTGACCACTTCTATTGGTCTTTCATTTATCGTTTTCATCCATCTTTGTTCTTTGGCCCCTGTGGGCCTCCCATCTTGGTGGCCTCTGTTGTCACAGAGCACCAGCTCCAGGTGCATGTGTTCCAGAGTGCCGGCTCAGTAATTGGACACATCGGTCCAGCTGCTCCGTGGCACGTGGGATCTTCCCAGTCCAGGAATCGAACTGGTGCCCCTTGCACTGCAAGACAGTGTCTTTACCCATTGGGCAACCAGGGAAGACCCGGTTGTCTTTATTCGGTTGATGGTTTCTTTTGCTATTCTGAAGCTTTTTAGTTTGCTGTGGTTCTGTTTTATTTTTGCTTTGGTTGCCTTTGCTTTTGGTGTCAAATCCAAAATATCATTGCCAAAACTGATGTGAAAAAATTTATCCCCTGTGTTTTATTCTAGGAGTTTTATGATTTCTGGTTTTAAATTTAAGTCTTTAATCCATTTTGAGTTGAATTTTGTATATGATGTAAGATATGGATCCAGTTTCATTCTTCACACATGGCTGGCCATTTTTACTAACACTATTTATTATTAGAGAGACCATCTTTTCCCTGTTAGGAATTCTTGGTATCTTTGTTGTAAATTAACTGTCTATACTATGTATGTTGATTTTCAGTTCCTCTTGTTATGTAGATATTCAAAGTATTTTAAAACTGTTTTAAAACAATGCTGCTCCTTCTTCCACTTCCCCCAAATCCTGCAGAACAATCTTTTTCAAACACAAATCTGAATATGTTACTTTTTAAATTTTTTTTGAATGTTCTTCGTTAAGTTTTGGCCTCTTTTATTGGTTTTTTATTTACTTATTTGCATCCATCTTTATTCTTTGTCCGGTGTGGGCCTCCCATTGCAGTGGCCTCTCTCATTGCAGAGCACTGGCTCTGGGTGCGTGCGCTCCAGAGCACTGGCTCGTAATTGGACACACTGGTCCAGCTGCTGCACAGCATATGGGATCTTCTTGGGCCAGGGATTTAACCAGTGCCACTCGCACTGCAAGACAGACTCTTTACCCACTGGACCCCCAGGGAAACCCTGAATATGATACTTTTTTAAAAAAGAATGATTTTATAAATTTTTCTATCCTTTGGTGAGGTCCATGCTTCTGGCTTGGAAGAATGGTTCTCACACTTTGCATCATATTGGAATTACATAGGGTGTTTATAATAACCCTGAGGCCCAGGTTGTACTCGAGACCAGTTTAATTAGAAGCTCTGCAGATGGGACTAGGCAATTATAGTTTTTATAGCCTCCTCCCCCTCCCAACCCATGATGCCAGTGTTTGAGAACCATTGACTAGAAGGCCCTTGATAGTCTGACCCAGCCCTTGTCTGTTTCTACATCTCTTTGTGTTGATGTTGCCTAACAAGTCTGCATATAATTCACATATCAGTCATATCAAATTACTTATAGCACTAAAATTCATTACCCTGTCTCTTTGTCTCAAACTACCCTTTCCATCTAAAATGACTATGTACATGATGATCACCATATAATTGGATGGTAGCAGATCTAAAGATTATTTTGGGTACCTGGTTTTAACAAAAGGTAAGGGAGATCGCTGATTTTTGGTAAATTTACGTTTTATTTCTTCATAGTATGCCCAGTGCTGGACCAAGCTGCATGATATCATGAACCATTTCTTGCTTGGAGCTGAGCCTTCACCTCTCTCTGGTTATCTCTGTAGGACAAAGTTTGGGTCTTTGAGAAGGTTTTTGAGAAGGATAAGTTCCTGATCAGGACCTCTATAGGGTATTTACTTCTCTTGAGTGATTTATATTTATAATACTGGGGTTGAAGTTGGAAATTAGACCTGCTACTTTAAAATATGCTTGGTCTGGCTCTGGTATTGTGAAAAATGGATTCTTATCAGCAGTTGCATTAAAACAGTATCAGAGACAAGAAGAAGCATATTTTTAAAATGACAGCTCTTTGGAGCCTTCCTGTTTTAGATTAAATCGTGATTCCAAAAGGCTAAGCCCTGAATTAAAGGGCTTGATTTGCCTCCATTTTCTCTTATTCAAAGCTCCTTTTCTTAATGCTTGTACCCTAAGGAAAAATGAGGAACCACTTCTTCCTTTTAATGTACCACATTAGATCCCAGTAGATATCAAATAACCCATCTTGGTTTGGACTAAGATAAACTGTTGGTACAAGCAGTGAACCAAACTTTTGGTTGAAGCAGTTAAAAATAATGTAATAGATTCATCTTTACAGTTCTTGAAGATGATACAAAATCTGAGAGGATTCACGTTGTTTAGTTGCTCAGTCATTTGTCTGTCTCTTTGTAACCCCATGGACTGCAGTCTTCCAAGGTCCCCTGTCCAAGGGATTTCCCAGGCAAGAATACTGGAGAGTGTTGCCATTTCCTCCTCCAGGGAATCTTCCTGACCTAGGGATCAAACCTGCATCTCTACATCTCCTGCATTGGAGGCAGATTCTTTACCACTGAGCCACTGGTGTAGAAAAAATAGTTACCTCTTGGTGATGAATTGCACACAGGTGACTTTATGTTTCTTTCAGTGTTCTCTAATCTTTCCAAGTTTCTAACAATGAAGACCTTCATATGTATACATTTAAAGAGCTTACGTGTAGCTGGGATGTTTTCTTCTAAGATTGAAAAGGTTGCCCTTTTAGGACTTTATTGAGGGATTTGAAGAATCTATCACTTTTCATATTTTTCACATATTTTTTATCCGAATAGCAGAAGCTAACGAGTCTCTCACTGCAGCTTAATCTGCTTCCTTTCACTCTTCAGTCCTGCAGAGGTCTCAAGTTATGATTTCCAATTAAAAGAGAGAAGATTTTTGTTTTGGTAAGAATAGTTAATTTTTAAAAAATTAGTTTTACTCTCCAAACCTCTACTTGGGATAAATAGCACATGAGGACACAGGCAAGGCCAACTGGTGATTATGTGTTCAGGTGTCGTGTGGCTTGGAGGCCCCAGAGGGCTCAGCTTCATCTGTACTGGTTCTGCCCCAGCCAGGACATAATGGCTAAGAGAGAGGCATTGATTACAAGCTAGAAAGGACAAACCAGTGCAATAGCAAGGCATTGAAACACAAATCTTGCTTTTTTTGGAAGCTCTATTAAAAGCTCCTTTTCTTAATGCTTGTACCCTAAGGAAAAATGAGGAACCACTTCTTCCTTTTAATGTACCACATTAGATCCCAGTAGATATCAAATAACCCATCTTGGTTTGGACTAAGATAAACTGTTGGTACAAGCAGTGAACCAAACTTTTGGTTGAAGCAGTTAAAAATAATGTAATAGATTCATCTTTACAGTTCTTGAAGATGATACAAAATCTGAGAGGATTCACGTTGTTTAGTTGCTCAGTCATTTGTCTGTCTCTTTGTAACCCCATGGACTGCAGTCTTCCAAGGTCCCCTGTCCAAGGGATTTCCCAGGCAAGAATACTGGAGAGTGTTGCCATTTCCTCCTCCAGGGAATCTTCCTGACCTAGGGATCAAACCTGCATCTCTACATCTCCTGCATTGGAGGCAGATTCTTTACCACTGAGCCACTGGTGTAGAAAAAATAGTTACCTCTTGGTGATGAATTGCACACAGGTGACTTTATGTTTCTTTCAGTGTTCTCTAATCTTTCCAAGTTTCTAACAATGAAGACCTTCATATGTATACATTTAAAGAGCTTACGTGTAGCTGGGATGTTTTCTTCTAAGATTGAAAAGGTTGCCCTTTTAGGACTTTATTGAGGGATTTGAAGAATCTATCACTTTTCATATTTTTCACATATTTTTTATCCGAATAGCAGAAGCTAACGAGTCTCTCACTGCAGCTTAATCTGCTTCCTTTCACTCTTCAGTCCTGCAGAGGTCTCAAGTTATGATTTCCAATTAAAAGAGAGAAGATTTTTGTTTTGGTAAGAATAGTTAATTTTTAAAAAATTAGTTTTACTCTCCAAACCTCTACTTGGGATAAATAGCACATGAGGACACAGGCAAGGCCAACTGGTGATTATGTGTTCAGGTGTCGTGTGGCTTGGAGGCCCCAGAGGGCTCAGCTTCATCTGTACTGGTTCTGCCCCAGCCAGGACATAATGGCTAAGAGAGAGGCATTGATTACAAGCTAGAAAGGACAAACCAGTGCAATAGCAAGGCATTGAAACACAAATCTTGCTTTTTTTGGAAGCTCTATTAAAATCAAACTTTAATCATGAATTGTGGAATAGAACACAGGCAGTTAGGAGCTGCTAAAATATTAACACATCTATTGAAACAGAAACCCAGGCGCTTTATTATCCTCATGACCAACTCTGGGATTTCATAATTAAGTCTTTCAGTTTGATTTATTTAGACTCTAAGCAAACTTTCAAAGTGAGTTTGAGAGGCTTTGTACTTGGAACATGAATGCATTGCATTTCCCGAGACAGTTTGGAACTAGGTTTTCATCACTTCAACACTCTGGCCCAGAAGCAGGTATTCGGAGAAGCTTCTCCTGAGCGTAACTTACTCATTAACTGTGAGAAGGACCTCAGACATAGCTCTTAACAAATGAATCTTCAGGAGGGAGAGGGAGCAGGGGAAAGATATAATACTGAGAAGGACAATTAGTCACAGTGTATTCATTTCTCTTGGTCCTGCAAAATGGACACCTCTCTCATCTCCTGTCTAAGCCTTTAGCTGGTTTTAAATATTTCCTCACTTACCACAGTGAGTAGAAAGATACACTCCCTTCACATTTAGAAACATCAGTCCTTGTACTTTGATAATGTTGAACATCAGATGTAACATAACCCTGAGATTCATCGTGTGGCAAATTTCAAGATAATCTGAACTTGAACATACAATATAAAATCAACCCAGCTCCAGCAACAGGATTGGTAAATCAAAGAAAAGAATGAGACCTAAATATAGTACAAACTTAAGGGTGGCATTTTATCCAGTGACACATAGTTGTTTTTGAGTGAAATCAAGGAAGGGAGACGGAGTTAACAATGGTGTTAACAAAGTGAGAGAGCGAGAGCAAGAGAGAGGGGAGAGTGAGAAAGGGAGAAAGATGGAGAGAATAAAGAGAAAAAAAATTAACAGAAAAAAACAAGCACTGCCACAGGAAAGCAGAGTATCCAAGCTTAAAAATATACTTTGAGATGGTCACTCTGAGCGTTTGAAAACCACCAGTTGACTTGGTCATTTGCCAGATCAGATGACAAAGCAGGATCTAAATGAAAACTCCTGTCTCATCACCGGGATGATAGGGACAATGTAAAAGTTGAGGGGGTGTGGAACATAAAAACAAGAGCACTGCAAGAGAAGAGATAGGAAAACTGGACCTTCTTTAAGTGCTTACATCAGTGGAGAATCTGACTGCTTTTCTCAAAAGTTCCAAGCTTCAGAGGCTATTATTTGAGAAATAGTACAGGATGCCTTCAGCATAACTCACTAATTATGCCTGAGACGGAGGAATTGGCTGGTAAAAATCATTGTCTGGTGCTGCCATAGATGTGCATTGATGGAAGGCTACCTGGGAGGAGGTGGTGAAGGATCTAAATGAATGAATTTGATCCTGGAGGCCCTTTATTCCCTGAAGTTAGAGCTGGTTGCAACTTTGTGTGTCATTGGGAACATATCCATAATTAGAACTTCCCCTAGACAGATCATTCAGGGGTGGCTCTTTCTCTCTGTATCCTTGCACTGTCTGCCCGTGGGGCTCATCGCTCCTCCTCTAAGCTGTCATTCAGGCTCCAGGTGCCCGGGGCAGCCCACGGTGCTTCAGAGTCTCTCACTGAAGTTGTCCACCCAGCATGCTTGGACTTCCTAGTCTGGCCACCTTTTCCCCTCACCATCAGACAGAACCTGAGATATAAAAAAATACTCCTCTAATTTTCCTCTCACCTTTTTGTTAAAAAGAAGCTGTTTCATCCTAAGTCCGTCCATCTCTCCCCATGTCTTTACTGTCTGTATGGATTTTCATAGGAGACTGTTAAAGCGAAAATGCCCTTAGAGAAACAGTGATAGAATTTAGTGTCAGAAGCACCCAATGTGACACTGCGCTAACTGTGGAACCTTGGAAAAGGTCCTTAGCTAGTATGAATGACAATTTATTAGTTTGGCAAGTGGAAGGAAGACTCATTCATAGCACACATTAAAAAGTGTGATCATAGCTGTATAAAACCTACTAATAAACTAGTAAACCTTGAGGAATTAGTGGTAGTGTTACCGTTTTCAGCATGGTAGAATTCTTGATAGGCCAGTGAAAGAGCAGGAGGGGTGCTTCCATCAAAATTCTAATACTGGGGCTTCCCCTGGTGGTCCAGTGGGTAAGGACACCGCCTTGCAGTGCAAGGGGCGCAGGTTCGAGCCCTGGCCTGGGAGGATCCCACGTGCTGTGGAGTGGCTGGACTGATGTGTCCAATCACCGAGCCGGAGCTCTGGAGCGCATGCGCCCAGAGCTGGTGCTTTGCAACGACAGATGCCACCGCGATGGGAGGCCCACAGGAGCCAAAGAACAAAGACGGATGAAAATAGAGAAATGAAAGACCAATAGAAGTGGCCCGTCCACTCCCTCCCTCCCCAACCCGACCCCCGCCCAAAGTAAATAAATAAATAAATCTTAAAAAACAAAAAAAAAATTCTAATACTGGACCCTGTAGTAGCTACCTGCTCTATTGGTTTTAGGCTCTCCTTAAATGGGGACTGAGATTTTTAAATGTACCAACCCTTTGCAAGGGTTAGTTTCTCTAAGGTCTCAGAAGTAGCCCCTCTGACTTTGGTGTGACCTCATGGAAAAGCTATTCAGGGTAACACTGAGTCCTATCAAACTCAGTAAATTTGGCAGATGGGGATGAGACATTGAGGATGAGGATGAGACATCAAAACTTTCAGATTTCTTTTGATGAGAAATTGAGACATCATTGTTCTAACTGATATTCTAGCCATGCTGGGGAAATCAGTGGTGAAATCAGCAGACTGTAAGCACATGCATGCGTTTGTCAACTCTGAGCTTATTTTAAATCCTTATTCTCTGCGATTATTTTGCCGCATAAGTTAAAATTTAGGAAGTTACCCACCTTACCAGTTGCTAATGTTTCCTCTCAGTAAAGTTTATCGTAAAAAATAGTTAAAAGCATTATCCTTATTGTTGGAGTTGAAAATCTGCAGAGTGGAGGCTGCCCCACCCTCCCTGCAGTCTCTTCCTGCCAGGAAGCAAAGCTTTCTTATCTGAGGACTCACATCAGCACCAGTCCCTCCTCTGGCCACTTCCTTGGCCACACCAGATACTTAACCCCCACTTTTGGCTGCAACATCCCTTTCAGCCCGCTGGCCTCTTGGCCTCTGGGCCCGTCGGACTCCTTTGTCCCCCATTCTCCCTGAAGCCTTCTTCCCTCTTGGACTCTTTGCTCTGACCCCCCTCGCTCTCCCCCAGCTTGTCTCTCCTACCAAAGCCCAATATGAATAAACCTGTTACTCCCCCATCCCTTGGTCTTCTCTGTTTTTCTTTTATACTTTTCTAACACTTGTCTTCCATAAAGTCAAAACATTCGTGAAACCGTAAGTACTCAATCTGCATTATACTTTTGGTTTTTGTCACATGGACTTGCTGCAGGTCAGCTTTGTGTTTCCTAACAGAATGTGTGCTTCTTCTTCTTTTTTAAATTTTGGCCTCTTTTATTGTTTTTTTAATTTATTTATCTTCATTCATCTTTATTCTTTGGCCTGTGTGGGCCTCCCATTGCAATGGCCTCTCTTGTTGCTGAGCACTGACTCTGAGCACATGAGTGCCAGAGCTCTGGCTCCCAGTTGGGCACACCCATCCGGCCGCTCTGTGGCACATGGGATCTTCCCAGGCCAGGGATCGAGCAGGTGCCCCTTGTACTGCAAGGTGGACTCTTTACCCACTGAACCACCAAGAAGGCCCCTGGATGTGTGCTTCATCTTCCTGATAGTATCCATGGAATGTTGATTCTTCTTTCAGCCAACTTTTCAGGAGGTTCCCAAATTGTGAATGGCCCACATTTCTGTATTTATATAAACATTGTCTGTAAGACATTTTTCATAGAAATAATGATCAGTGGTGAAATCAGCAGACTGTAAGCACATGCATGCGTTTGTCAACTCTGAGCTTATTTTAAATCCTTATTCTCTGCGATTATTTTGCCGCATAAGTTAAAATTTAGGAAGTTACCCACCTTACCAGTTGCTAATGTTTCCTCTCAGTAAAGTTTATCGTAAAAAATAGTTAAAAGCATTATCCTTATTGTTGGAGTTGAAAATCTGCAGAGTGGAGGCTGCCCCACCCTCCCTGCAGTCTCTTCCTGCCAGGAAGCAAAGCTTTCTTATCTGAGGACTCACATCAGCACCAGTCCCTCCTCTGGCCACTTCCTTGGCCACACCAGATACTTAACCCCCACTTTTGGCTGCAACATCCCTTTCAGCCCGCTGGCCTCTTGGCCTCTGGGCCCGTCGGACTCCTTTGTCCCCCATTCTCCCTGAAGCCTTTTTCCCCTCTTGGACTCTTTGCTCTGACCCCCCTCGCTCTCCCCCAGCTTGTCTCTCCTACCAAAGCCCAATATGAATAAACCTGTTACTCCCCCATCCCTTGGTCTTCTCTGTTTTTCTTTTATACTTTTCTAACACTTGTCTTCCATAAAGTCAAAACATTCGTGAAACCGTAAGTACTCAATCTGCATTATACTTTTGGTTTTTGTCACATGGACTTGCTGCAGGTCAGCTTTGTGTTTCCTAACAGAATGTGTGCTTCTTCTTCTTTTTTAAATTTTGGCCTCTTTTATTGTTTTTTTAATTTATTTATCTTCATTCATCTTTATTCTTTGGCCTGTGTGGGCCTCCCATTGCAATGGCCTCTCTTGTTGCTGAGCACTGACTCTGAGCACATGAGTGCCAGAGCTCTGGCTCCCAGTTGGGCACACCCATCCGGCCGCTCTGTGGCACATGGGATCTTCCCAGGCCAGGGATCGAGCAGGTGCCCCTTGTACTGCAAGGTGGACTCTTTACCCACTGAACCACCAAGAAGGCCCCTGGATGTGTGCTTCATCTTCCCTGATAGTATCCATGGAATGTTGATTCTTCTTTCAGCCAACTTTTTCAGGAGGTTCCCAAATTGTGAATGGCCCACATTTCTGTATTTATATAAACATTGTCTGTAAGACATTTTTTCATAGAAATAATGATAAAAGTTTGTGGTTAGGACCCTAATTAGATATCAGGGTTACACTGAGTCCCATCAAACTGAGTAAATTTAGCAGATGGGGATGAGAAACAATGATATACATAAAGATCTCTCATTGGTAAAATCAGTTTTGAGAAGGAAATGTCTCTCAAAGCTCATTCTCTTTTCACTAACCTGATGATGTGAGTTCCTTTTTCCCCTTACCAAGGATCTCTTTGCCTGGGTCATATCTTTATTTATGGGTTAGGCTATGTTTTAATCAAAGAAAGCAATGAGTTTGGGCTTTTTGGTCTTGATGAAGAGGTGTTCATAGTGACAAGTAAATTAACAAACAGGGAAAGCAATAGACCTGAAGTTTCAAGCCACTAAAAAGTGTCCGTCTAGGAAGTGAGTGTGCTACCATTTTGTTATAGACCTCAACCCTGTGACACCCTGTTGGAAGTAAACATTTTGGAGGTCTTGCTGCAGTTTCCACTTTCTGCTTGAGATTTCCTCCTGCTTCTTTTCAAATATCTGAGAAGAAGGGGACCCTGCACCTCATCATCTGAGGAATTTTGCAAGATGGGAGTGAAGGGTTCTCTTCCCCCTTCTGAGCTGCTCCTGGGCGGACGTGATGTATAATAAAAAGCATCCACTTAGAGCTCTGTTATCTCACTTGACATATACTTGCTTTCAGGACCACTGTCTCTGTTCTTCAAGAGCACAGGTACCTGAAGGTCAGGCAGGCAGGTAGACAGAGTGAACGTATTTCACGTGAAAACTTTAGAAGTGTATTTCCTTAGTGCAGTAATGTGGAATCTGTCATTCTAACAAAGGTGCACACAGATCTTTGTCCTCACCAAGGACTCTAAATAAAACTTTTTGGTGCCAGCTTGGCCCACCCATCCGGCCGCTCTGTGGCACATGGGATCTTCCCAGGCCAGGGATCGAGCAGGTGCCCCTTGTACTGCAAGGTGGACTCTTTACCCACTGAACCACCAAGAAGGCCCCTGGATGTGTGCTTCATCTTCCCTGATAGTATCCATGGAATGTTGATTCTTCTTTCAGCCAACTTTTTCAGGAGGTTCCCAAATTGTGAATGGCCCACATTTCTGTATTTATATAAACATTGTCTGTAAGACATTTTTTCATAGAAATAATGATAAAAGTTTGTGGTTAGGACCCTAATTAGATATCAGGGTTACACTGAGTCCCATCAAACTGAGTAAATTTAGCAGATGGGGATGAGAAACAATGATATACATAAAGATCTCTCATTGGTAAAATCAGTTTTGAGAAGGAAATGTCTCTCAAAGCTCATTCTCTTTCACTAACCTGATGATGTGAGTTCCTTTTTCCCCTTACCAAGGATCTCTTTGCCTGGGTCATATCTTTATTTATGGGTTAGGCTATGTTTTAATCAAAGAAAGCAATGAGTTTGGGCTTTTTGGTCTTGATGAAGAGGTGTTCATAGTGACAAGTAAATTAACAAACAGGGAAAGCAATAGACCTGAAGTTTCAAGCCACTAAAAAGTGTCCGTCTAGGAAGTGAGTGTGCTACCATTTTGTTATAGACCTCAACCCTGTGACACCCTGTTGGAAGTAAACATTTTGGAGGTCTTGCTGCAGTTTCCACTTTCTGCTTGAGATTTCCTCCTGCTTCTTTTCAAATATCTGAGAAGAAGGGGACCCTGCACCTCATCATCTGAGGAATTTTGCAAGATGGGAGTGAAGGGTTCTCTTCCCCCTTCTGAGCTGCTCCTGGGCGGACGTGATGTATAATAAAAAGCATCCACTTAGAGCTCTGTTATCTCACTTGACATATACTTGCTTTCAGGACCACTGTCTCTGTTCTTCAAGAGCACAGGTACCTGAAGGTCAGGCAGGCAGGTAGACAGAGTGAACGTATTTCACGTGAAAACTTTAGAAGTGTATTTCCTTAGTGCAGTAATGTGGAATCTGTCATTCTAACAAAGGTGCACACAGATCTTTGTCCTCACCAAGGACTCTAAATAAAAGCTATTAGTTTTACTGATACTTTTTCCTAATAAAGAAGAAGGTATCTTTCAATATCTGGTAAAATCTTTGAGGAAATTAAGAGCTATAAAACACTGATCCACCTCTGCCTTCCTGGAATAGGAATATGATAATATAAATATAATGGCCAAAGCCAGTGTGATACATTGATTCGTTCAATTGACATTTGGGGAGTTCGTATCTATCACGTGCAAATATTCTTATATAGGCATTGTGGATTCAGCAGTAGATAAAAAAGACAACAATGCCTTGGTCTCACGAAGCTTACATTCTAGAAGATATCAGGAGGCTTATATTTTCAGACAATTGCTAGGAGTATTGATCCTACAAAGTCGCAGACTGCCTGCTGAGTGGCCCCTCCTCCAGTTTTTCCCTGTGAGTCCTAACGGGTCCTTCTTCCTTTCCTTCAATACAGCGGCACTGAGGAATGCGCACACTCCTAAGCAGATTGGAGCAATTCAAGTGAAAGACTCTTTCACCTTTCTTTTGCTTCTGCGTTGGACCCCTCCCTTTCAGAGTGGGAGACTCCTTCCCCTTAGTCATCATCCACCTCCAAACTCCCTGGGTTACTGAGTGTGGTGCCCCCAAAACACATGAGAAGATCGAGGCATGTTCAGCTTCCACAATGGAACCTATTTTTACTGGAGAATAGAGGAGTCTCCTGCTGAAGTAGAGATCATGGTGGCAGGCAGGTAATTTGGCAACCACAGCAATGTAGAGAGGATGAGGAGGTTCAGTGAGATCTCTAGTGATGAAGTTTGGTGTGGGGCTGTGGGGCAGTGCCTGGCTGCTGGGATCCCTCTGACTAAGCAGTGGGATGAGGGCAAGATTAGCTGAGCTGGTAGTGGAATGCAGAGAGTTAAGGTTGGAGGATGGGTTGACATAGAGAGTTGAGGAGGAAGATTGTTATCTGCCTAAAAGGGTTAGTAGTGGAGTGAAGGAAGGGGAGGGGATGTTTCTAGATAGGACTGTCAATTTTCAGAGAGTGTTCAAGCGTTGAAGTAGAATCTTTGATGGTCTTTAATTTTTTTATTATTATTTTTAATTCTTTTACAGAGTTTTGTTGTTTACGGCCACACATCACCTGAATCTGCCATAGGTATACATATGATTTTTAATAAAGGGACTTCTACAAATTGGGAGTTTATCAGTCTAAGAATGTCTGAGTATAGGTGTGGTTCTGATGGCATAACTGTCTTGGTACCCTGTGTCAATGCCTGATTCTCCTACTGCAACATTAGAGGAGGGAAATGTGTGCATAGCATTAAAAATATTATAAATACAAACTGGATTCACAGATAACCTGTAAGCCATTGCCATGTCTCACATTATGCCATTTAAATATTGTATAAGACTTCCATTATCCTCTACTCATAGAAATAAATATTTGGTATTTATACTTTATCTTCAAATAATAGGAATAAGAGGAATCCTTTGGAATTTAACCCTTTTCTCTAAGTATATCTAAAAAGGTATGTATAATTCTTTATATGCATATGCTATTTTAAATTCTTTATATAGTTTCACTATTTTTAATTCTTTATATATTACTCTCATACATAAATAAACATGTATAACTGTTGAGGTTTTGAATAATAGGGTTAGCATCTGAATAGTGTATGAGTTTTTGACCTTTAATGCTTACACTTCAGCTTAAAATATATGTATGCTTTTAAATGAAATTATGACTGAAAATGTAGCATGTCTCTCAATTCAATATGTATTTCTTTTTTTCTCCCTGACTTGCTCTATCACTTTCTTGCTGTCTATTCATTCCTTTCCTCTTCCACACACACACACACACACACACACACACACACACACACACACGAATACAGTATATCCCAGGCTAGACTCATTAGTGTCATGTTGCAACAATGCAGTTTGAGTATTAAAGTTCTCTTGCCTATTTCTCATTCAACTGAGGAAGATACATTGTCCTGGTCTCAGGTTTACTCTTTATTTTCCTCCATGCACGATTCAGTGACTTCATTCAACTGGTGAAATTATTTTGATGGATAAGTTAATAGCTGGGTAGAATAAGGCTTTTGAATTCATTTTGGCAACACTTTCTTTGATACTATACCGCGTCTCTTCTTTCCTAGTGAATGGAAAAATAAATAATCTCTTGTAATGGCTGTAAAGATGAGTATTTGAAAAGGTAGACTGTTTGAAATTGTCTTTCAGTGTCTTTTATACCATATGCCACAGAGACTGTTTTTATTCAAAGTGATATTTGAAGATCTAAGAGGAGGGGACATGCAGATATTTTCTAAATAAAATGTGCTGATAGACATAGATGGAAAGGAGTTTAACCTGCAGTGAGGTAGTTAAGGAAATAATGAAACTGTGCTCAGATGAAGTGCAGACTTGTAATGGAAAGGTGGTAATCGCTGGGCTATGTGTGTTTAAATATAACTTAATGAATATGCCATCAGATGGCCTAGTTGATTAAAAGATGATTCAGCTATGTATTGACTCAAATGACTAGAGTAGAGTGGCCCTTATATGCCAGACACTTTACTCTTCTGTGGGCTTACAAGATGAGTAAGTGTGGTCCCTCCTGGTTAGGGACCCAGAGTCTGATGTGGGAGCCCCTTACAGAGTACTCCACAGCGCTGTGAAAGCAGGAGAGAGGGGCCCCAGATGAAAGGGCAGGTGAGGAATTAGTCATGTGACCTTCAGGGGCATTAGGTTGGGCTTCGGAGGAATCAGGACACTTTCTGGAGAAGGTGCAACTAAGCGGACTCTTCACCAATGTGTTACTCAAGGAGAAGAGGGGACAGGAAAGGGGTTTAGGTAGAAGGGACAATCTTTGCTAAGTCAATGAGGCAAGAAACCTCATCATACAAGTACTGAGGAATCAAGAGCATGGAAGGAGACCAGATTAAGGAGAGAATCAAATACCAGATCAAGTCCCTTTTGTCTGCCAAGGAGAGTGAGTAATCCAGTGCCAATGAGACCAAACTGAAGGCTGACAATAGGAATGATAGTCATACCAAAAATACAAATTCTACCTCAAAGTCATATGCAGTGATATTATCTTGTAAAATAGCTTCATGAATATTCTTATCTGACCGAGAGAACCTAGCAAGGTGTAAGTAGGATAATAATACACTCAAAATTAGGAATAATAAAAACATACAGATTTTAAGAATTTGGCCAAGGCTTTACAACTTGCTGATACCATGTCAGGGCAGGGACATGAGACTCCATCATGAATCCTGTGGTATCCTGACTGCCTCTGCAACCAAGGCATCTTATCTCAGTCTTCACTCTACCTTGAAACCGAGGCCAGCCATCTTCTCATGCAAGGGATTAGAAACTTTCTTTGATACTATACCGCGTCTCTTCTTTCCTAGTGAATGGAAAAATAAATAATCTCTTGTAATGGCTGTAAAGATGAGTATTTGAAAAGGTAGACTGTTTGAAATTGTCTTTCAGTGTCTTTTATACCATATGCCACAGAGACTGTTTTTATTCAAAGTGATATTTGAAGATCTAAGAGGAGGGGACATGCAGATATTTTCTAAATAAAATGTGCTGATAGACATAGATGGAAAGGAGTTTAACCTGCAGTGAGGTAGTTAAGGAAATAATGAAACTGTGCTCAGATGAAGTGCAGACTTGTAATGGAAAGGTGGTAATCGCTGGGCTATGTGTGTTTAAATATAACTTAATGAATATGCCATCAGATGGCCTAGTTGATTAAAAGATGATTCAGCTATGTATTGACTCAAATGACTAGAGTAGAGTGGCCCTTATATGCCAGACACTTTACTCTTCTGTGGGCTTACAAGATGAGTAAGTGTGGTCCCTCCTGGTTAGGGACCCAGAGTCTGATGTGGGAGCCCCTTACAGAGTACTCCACAGCGCTGTGAAAGCAGGAGAGAGGGGCCCCAGATGAAAGGGCAGGTGAGGAATTAGTCATGTGACCTTCAGGGGCATTAGGTTGGGCTTCGGAGGAATCAGGACACTTTCTGGAGAAGGTGCAACTAAGCGGACTCTTCACCAATGTGTTACTCAAGGAGAAGAGGGGACAGGAAAGGGGTTTAGGTAGAAGGGACAATCTTTGCTAAGTCAATGAGGCAAGAAACCTCATCATACAAGTACTGAGGAATCAAGAGCATGGAAGGAGACCAGATTAAGGAGAGAATCAAATACCAGATCAAGTCCCTTTTGTCTGCCAAGGAGAGTGAGTAATCCAGTGCCAATGAGACCAAACTGAAGGCTGACAATAGGAATGATAGTCATACCAAAAATACAAATTCTACCTCAAAGTCATATGCAGTGATATTATCTTGTAAAATAGCTTCATGAATATTCTTATCTGACCGAGAGAACCTAGCAAGGTGTAAGTAGGATAATAATACACTCAAAATTAGGAATAATAAAAACATACAGATTTTAAGAATTTGGCCAAGGCTTTACAACTTGCTGATACCATGTCAGGGCAGGGACATGAGACTCCATCATGAATCCTGTGGTATCCTGACTGCCTCTGCAACCAAGGCATCTTATCTCAGTCTTCACTCTACCTTGAAACCGAGGCCAGCCATCTTCTCATGCAAGGGATTAGAAAGGTGGACCTCTCTCTGGCAGAGTAGGGTTGGGCCAAACCCCCTGATGGGGAAAAAATCTCATATTGCACATATACTGCATTCTTTTCACATAAAACAAAGAGAATAGTCCATAATAATTAGTAATCATATGGTAGTAATTATTAATTACTCATAATTAATAATAATATATAGTGTTATTAGTAATAGTGCATATCACTAATATGTTATTATATTAATAATAATAACTGGTGACAACAGTGACTGTTATATTTCAGGGGCCAGACACCAGGCAGAGCACATTGCATTTACTTCTCAAACGGCCCTAGGGGTGCAGGTACTACTAAATGTTTCCATTTTGCAGGTGAACAGAATAAGATTTCAGCAACTTGCTGAAATCACACAAATGATAGTAGAAGTGCAATGAGATTTGTCGCTGTCACAGCCCAAATTCATCACCACTTTGTGAAACTGCCTATCTTCATGGGCCGTTCCTTGATTTATTCAACACCTGTACTAAGCCGTATGTGAATTGTTGGTATTTAATAAACCTTATGGAGACTTTTTTCTCTGTTCCAAGAATTCTGCGCAGAAGCTGCTGTTCTGTAGCTAGAGAAACCCTACTCTAGAATGCTTACTAACTACTCTTTTGCCCTGCTGTTAAACAAAAATAAGAATGATTAAAAAATGCTGAATGTCTTAAACCCTAGTGGAACTTGGTTTACTGTTTAATTCAGCTTCAGGAATGGGTATGTCATGAAAATCTATTAGAAACTACCCCTTGACTAAAAGCGTGCCAATGAGACCAAACTGAAGGCTGACAATAGGAATGATAGTCATACCAAAAATACAAATTCTACCTCAAAGTCATATGCAGTGATATTATCTTGTAAAATAGCTTCATGAATATTCTTATCTGACCGAGAGAACCTAGCAAGGTGTAAGTAGGATAATAATACACTCAAAATTAGGAATAATAAAAACATACAGATTTTAAGAATTTGGCCAAGGCTTTACAACTTGCTGATACCATGTCAGGGCAGGGACATGAGACTCCATCATGAATCCTGTGGTATCCTGACTGCCTCTGCAACCAAGGCATCTTATCTCAGTCTTCACTCTACCTTGAAACCGAGGCCAGCCATCTTCTCATGCAAGGGATTAGAAAGGTGGACCTCTCTCTGGCAGAGTAGGGTTGGGCCAAACCCCCTGATGGGGAAAAAATCTCATATTGCACATATACTGCATTCTTTTCACATAAAACAAAGAGAATAGTCCATAATAATTAGTAATCATATGGTAGTAATTATTAATTACTCATAATTAATAATAATATATAGTGTTATTAGTAATAGTGCATATCACTAATATGTTATTATATTAATAATAATAACTGGTGACAACAGTGACTGTTATATTTCAGGGGCCAGACACCAGGCAGAGCACATTGCATTTACTTCTCAAACGGCCCTAGGGGTGCAGGTACTACTAAATGTTTCCATTTTGCAGGTGAACAGAATAAGTTTTCAGCAACTTGCTGAAATCACACCAATGATAGTAGAAGTGCAATGAGATTTGTCGCTGTCACAGCCCAAATTCATCACCACTTTGTGAAACTGCCTATCTTCATGGGCCGTTCCTTGATTTATTCAACACCTGTACTAAGCCGTATGTGAATTGTTGGTATTTAATAAACCTTATGGAGACTTTTTTCTCTGTTCCAAGAATTCTGCGCAGAAGCTGCTGTTCTGTAGCTAGAGAAACCCTACTCTAGAATGCTTACTAACTACTCTTTTGCCCTGCTGTTAAACAAAAATAAGAATGATTAAAAAATGCTGAATGTCTTAAACCCTAGTGGAACTTGGTTTACTGTTTAATTCAGCTTCAGGAATGGGTATGTCATGAAAATCTATTAGAAACTACCCCTTGAATAAAAGCCTAATGTATAAATCAATGGGACGATATAAAGCTGAACATATTGAGAACCTGTGCATTTTCAGTAGTATTTGAACTTTGGGTTTGGCTTCTGTTCCCAAGAACCCAACAGGATGCAGGACTGTCTTCTAGCATCTCAATGCATTTGCAGCTATTTTCTGTCTCCCTGCTATAGAGGATGCACAATCAGGTATTAAGATGTGACAGAATGATGGAAATGAGAAAGTGGAGAAGGCACATGGGAAGGCAGTAATTAACCAGAATGCATATTTATCATAGTCTGTCATTGTTTACAAACAATATAATGATTCCTGATGGTGAAATTTAACTCCAGGCTTCTAGTTTGTGAAGTCAATCAAACAACCCCAGCAGGTGCAGATCAGCAGAAGGACTAACAAAATAAGTGTTCTGATATACAGAATAAAGCTGGAGACATCTGTCAAAAACAGGTTGATTGTTGAAAACTTGAATAATCTGTATATTGGGATGTCTTCAGCATTGAAATAGTCATGGCACAATGAGGGAAGAACTCAACCTATGTAAACAAAAATTCTCCACTCTGATTAACCCTGCCTAGACACTTCCTTTGCTTTCCTGAGCACCGCTTTCCTCCTCTGTGACATGGTAATAAGAACATTTATCTCATAGAGTCCCTGGTCTTCCTCTCCACTCTTAGAAACCATCCTCATGAGTGCATGCCTGGACTCTGCAGTCACCTCCTAGCTGACTTCCCTATCTCTACTCATACCCACCTATAATCTGTTCTCTAGAGAGCACCGTGAGTAAGCTTGTAACAAAAATAAATCATGTAATTCCTCATTAAAACCACCCTTCTTATTGTCCTGCATAACTGCTGGTAGTAGCCTTTGGCATTCTGTACAATTTGACCCCGTCCCCCTCTCCAATCTCATTTTCTGCAATTTTTCCTCTCTCACTGTTACAAGCCTTGTAGGTTTTCTTTCTGTTTCTTGCATATTCTATCTTATGACTACCTCAGGACCTTTGCCTGTGATGTCCCTTTGGCTTATAATGACTTCTACGTGACCCTTATGGGCTAACTTCTTTTGCATAACAGGTTCTTGCTCAAATATCCACTTCTATGGAGATGCCTTCTAACCATTCCATCTGTCAGTTACAACTCTCTCGCCCAGGTAACTTCATCTTACTATCCTGTTTTATTTTCTTCACAGTCATAATCACTACCTGAAATTTATCTTTTACTTGTTTAGTATTTATCTTCCTTACTAGAATGTAGAATACCTGTGAGCAACTGTGTACCCATTGCCTAAAAGTACCATTAAATATTAGTTGAGTACTGAATGAATAAATGTAAGGATAAAATGATGTATGATGAATGGAAATAGATCTATAATCTATCAAGGGGTATACAAACACTAGTTTTTATAATTTCTTCTCTCCTGCTAAGCCATGTCTCTTCTCAAATCTTAGTCAAAAATGGAACAAGCATAATTTTCTGCCAGGAGCTCTTTCAAATGGGAACTTATTTTTCAGAAACTTAAAATTTAATGAAAGATAAAATTAGCACAAACAGTAAAATAAAATATCTTTATTTTAAAAATGAAGATATCCTATATTCATTGTACTAGGGCAAATTTTTCTTTTGTACCACACCACTTTATGTAACAATATGGATGCTTATTGTCTAGAATTAGAGGAGGAGAGTGGAAAAGGGGAATTTGAAATAATGTTGATGTAGAGAGAGGGCAGAATTTATCAGTCTGGATTTTCTACAGACCTATGATAATTCCCAAATTTAACTAGTCAACTTTATCACACTGTTTTCTACTCCCAGTCTCTTTCTTTTCCTGGCACATTTTCACATATCTGTTGGCCATTTGTATGTCTTCTTTGGGGAAAAAAATGCCTACTTAGTTCCTCCGCCCTTTTTAAATGCTTGGTTATTTTTAGCTTGTTTTTGCCTTCTGAATTATATGAGTGTTTGGTATTTTTTGGATGCATACTCAGGGATGGAAGCTGTATCTTCTGCTTTGGTAGGAAGATTCTTCACCACTGCGTCACAAGCCTTGAGTTTCTTGCATATTCTATCTTATGACTACCTCAGGACCTTTGCCTGTGATGTCCCTTTGGCTTATAATGACTTCTACGTGACCCTTATGGGCTAACTTCTTTTGCATAACAGGTTCTTGCTCAAATATCCACTTCTATGGAGATGCCTTCTAACCATTCCATCTGTCAGTTACAACTCTCTCGCCCAGGTAACTTCATCTTACTATCCTGTTTTATTTTCTTCACAGTCATAATCACTACCTGAAATTTATCTTTTACTTGTTTAGTATTTATCTTCCTTACTAGAATGTAGAATACCTGTGAGCAACTGTGTACCCATTGCCTAAAAGTACCATTAAATATTAGTTGAGTACTGAATGAATAAATGTAAGGATAAAATGATGTATGATGAATGGAAATAGATCTATAATCTATCAAGGGGTATACAAACACTAGTTTTTATAATTTCTTCTCTCCTGCTAAGCCATGTCTCTTCTCAAATCTTAGTCAAAAATGGAACAAGCATAATTTTCTGCCAGGAGCTCTTTCAAATGGGAACTTATTTTTCAGAAACTTAAAATTTAATGAAAGATAAAATTAGCACAAACAGTAAAATAAAATATCTTTATTTTAAAAATGAAGATATCCTATATTCATTGTACTAGGGCAAATTTTTCTTTTGTACCACACCACTTTATGTAACAATATGGATGCTTATTGTCTAGAATTAGAGGAGGAGAGTGGAAAAGGGGAATTTGAAATAATGTTGATGTAGAGAGAGGGCAGAATTTATCAGTCTGGATTTTCTACAGACCTATGATAATTCCCAAATTTAACTAGTCAACTTTATCACACTGTTTTCTACTCCCAGTCTCTTTCTTTTCCTGGCACATTTTCACATATCTGTTGGCCATTTGTATGTCTTCTTTGGGGAAAAAAATGCCTACTTAGTTCCTCCGCCCTTTTTAAATGCTTGGTTATTTTTAGCTTGTTTTTGCCTTCTGAATTATATGAGTGTTTGGTATTTTTTGGATGCATACTCAGGGATGGAAGCTGTATCTTCTGCTTTGGTAGGAAGATTCTTCACCACTGCGTCACCCGAGAAGGCCCATATTTTGGATATTAACTCCTTAGATATATGATTAGCAAATACTTTCTCCCATTCCATAGGTTGCCTGCTCATTTTATTGATTGGTTGTTTTCTCTTATAATTTTATAGTTTATTTTTTTGCTTGGTGTAATTCCACTTAATTTTTTGATTTTGTTGCTTGTACATTTGTTTTCTTCTAAGAGATTTATGGTTTCAGATATTATGTTTAAAATTTTAATCCATTTTGATTTAGTGTACCCTCTATCAAAATTCCAATTGCATTTTTCACAGAAATACAAAACATATCTTAAAATTTATATGGATCCACAGAAGAATATGGATAACTAAAGCAATCCTGATAAGAAAACAAAATAAAAACAAAAGTATAAAAAAAAGTTGAAGACATCAAAGGCATCACACCCCTGAACTTAATTTTTATTAAAGAGTGATATTAATCAAAACAGTATGATAGTATGGCATTTCCATAAAAATAGACAGAGACCAGTGGAACAGAATCAAGAGCCCCAAAAGGAAGCCTCCTGTGTATGGTCAACTAACATTTGGCAAGGGAGCCAAAAACGCTTAATAGGGAAAGCATAATATCTTCAATAAATGGTGTTAAGAAAACCTTATAACCACTTGTAGAAGAATGAAATTGGACCATTATCTTATACCAATCTTTTGGTTGTCTTTTTAAAAAGTTTTTCCCCATCTATTTCCCAATTGTTAATAATTAAGAGTATGTGACTAAATGTGTGATTGTTAATGCTAAGGGAATAATATATTTGATAACAAGGCATCAAAAAATGTAGAATTCAATTACCTCTCAATCTAACTTACCCATGGTTATCACAAGGATCATAATATTTGGTCTGGAAATCATTGCTGTTGTTGTTCAGTGACTAAATCATGTCCAGCTCTTTGTGACTCATTAGACTGCAGTATGCCAGTCTTCCTTATCCTTTACTGTCCCCTGGGGTTTTCTCAAATTCATGTCCATGTCATTCTTATCCTCTGCTGCCCTCTTCCCCTTTTTTCTTTCAGTCTTCCCAGCATCTTCTGCTTTGGTAGGAAGATTCTTCACCACTGCGTCACCCGAGAAGGCCCATATTTTGGATATTAACTCCTTAGATATATGATTAGCAAATACTTTCTCCCATTCCATAGGTTGCCTGCTCATTTTATTGATTGGTTGTTTTCTCTTATAATTTTATAGTTTATTTTTTTGCTTGGTGTAATTCCACTTAATTTTTTGATTTTGTTGCTTGTACATTTGTTTTCTTCTAAGAGATTTATGGTTTCAGATATTATGTTTAAAATTTTAATCCATTTTGATTTAGTGTACCCTCTATCAAAATTCCAATTGCATTTTTCACAGAAATACAAAACATATCTTAAAATTTATATGGATCCACAGAAGAATATGGATAACTAAAGCAATCCTGATAAGAAAACAAAATAAAAACAAAAGTATAAAAAAAAGTTGAAGACATCAAAGGCATCACACCCCTGAACTTAATTTTTATTAAAGAGTGATATTAATCAAAACAGTATGATAGTATGGCATTTCCATAAAAATAGACAGAGACCAGTGGAACAGAATCAAGAGCCCCAAAAGGAAGCCTCCTGTGTATGGTCAACTAACATTTGGCAAGGGAGCCAAAAACGCTTAATAGGGAAAGCATAATATCTTCAATAAATGGTGTTAAGAAAACCTTATAACCACTTGTAGAAGAATGAAATTGGACCATTATCTTATACCAATCTTTTGGTTGTCTTTTTAAAAAGTTTTTCCCCATCTATTTCCCAATTGTTAATAATTAAGAGTATGTGACTAAATGTGTGATTGTTAATGCTAAGGGAATAATATATTTGATAACAAGGCATCAAAAAATGTAGAATTCAATTACCTCTCAATCTAACTTACCCATGGTTATCACAAGGATCATAATATTTGGTCTGGAAATCATTGCTGTTGTTGTTCAGTGACTAAATCATGTCCAGCTCTTTGTGACTCATTAGACTGCAGTATGCCAGTCTTCCTTATCCTTTACTGTCCCCTGGGGTTTTCTCAAATTCATGTCCATGTCATTCTTATCCTCTGCTGCCCTCTTCCCCTTTTTTCTTTCAGTCTTCCCAGCATCAGGGTCGTTTCCAATAATTCAGCTCCTTGCATCAGGTGGTCCAAGTATTGGAGCTTCAGCATCAGCCCTTCTAATGAATATTCAAGGTTAATTTCCTTTAGAATTGACTGGTTTGATTTCCTTGCTGTCCTAGCAGTTCTCAAGTACCACAATTCAAAAGTACCAATTCTTCAGTGCTCAGCTTTCTTTATGGTCTAACTCTCATATCCATACATGACTACTGGAAAAACCATAGATTTCACTGTGCAGATCTTTGTCTGCAAAGTGATGTCTTTGCTTTTTTTTTTTTTTTTGGCCACTTCTATTGGTCTTTCATTCATTTATTTTTGTTCTTTGGCCTGTCTGGACCTCCCATTGCAATGGCCTCTCTTGTCGCAGAGCACTGACTCTGAGCAGATGCCCTCCAGAGCTCTAGCTCGGTGGTTAGACACATCAGTCCAGCTACTCCAGGGCACATGGGGTCTTCCCAGGCCAGCGATCAAACTGGTGCCCCTTGCACTACAAGGCGGTGTCCTTCCACACTGGACCACCAGGGAAGCCCGGTCTCTGCTTTTTAATATGCTATCTGGGTTTGTGATAGCTTTCCTTCCAAGGAGCAACTGTCTTTTAATTTCATGGTTGCACTCTCCATGCACAGTGATTTTGCAGCCTAAGGAAATAGAATGTGTTACTGTTTCCACTTTTTCGCTTTCTTTTTGCCATGAAGTGATGGGACTGGATGCCATGATCTTAGTTTTTTGAAGGGTGAGTTTCACGCCAGCCTGTCCTCTTTCACCCTCATCAAGAGGCTCTTAAATTCATCTTTGCTTTCTTCCATGAGCATGGTATCATGTGAAATTTGAGGTTGTTGATATTTCTCCTGGCAATCTTGATTCCAGCTTGTGATTTTTTCAGCCTGGCATTTCACAAGGTGTACTCTGCATAGAAGTGAAATAAACAGGGTGAGAATGAACAGGGTGACAGTTAACACTATATTGTCACCCTGGAAATTATTAGTGCTAATTTATGTTGGTAGCACTCCATTGGTTTCATTACTTATTAGATACATCTGTGAAACAACTTGACTATCTATTTTAGGTAAATTAACCATAAGAGTAGGAGTGGGCTTCACTGTGAAAGGTATTTCTTCCCATAAGAAAAATGACATTGTTCATATTTATGTAATTAATATGATTTAATGAAAAAGGCAGATCATATATAAAAGGGAAATTGTGAATTATCATCATTACTGCACAGTTTACCCCTTTTTTAGGAATTCTTTTTGCCCTTAGAATCACTACAGGTCATGTATGGCAATCCTTGTTTCAGAGAGAAGAGGAGGAAAACTCTCTATGAATTGATTTGCTCATCAGCGGTGCTTTCCTAAATGTTATCAATTATACAAATGAATCAATAGTTTGTTCGATAGTGCATGAAAATAGAAAGTAGAAATATTGGTAATGTAATACGAAAATGGGCTTTGGGTAGACTATTGAAAGAAAAGCAAAAATAAAAAAAAACAACAGCCCACACACGATTATCTATACAGGTATCTTTATTGAGATTGCCTCTTAAATATTTTACAACTATGATTGATACAAACATTATCAATTTGAGTATCAAAGCAGTTATTTTTAAAGCTTATTCAATGGATAGTAAATATATTCTAAGCACTGTGATCATCCTGAGGACAAATATTATTTAATTCTCATCTTGTACCAGAGCAATATTGCTATTGCCAACATTTTCAGATGAAAAAACTTCTAGTCACAAGCAGAATTGTGCCCTGTTCCTGTTTCTTTGATTCTAAAGCCCAATTTCTGAATGAGTAGGCTTCCCTACCTATGTCATTATGGAAATTCTGGGATCATATTGCATTAGTGGCATCAGAGCTCACCTCTTAAAGACTTTATTTGAGTGGCTTCACCTCTCTGTGCCTCAGTTCACTTTTCTGTAAAATGTGAATGACAGCTCACTTCATGAGGATGCTCTAAATCTCTAATGATGTTCTATAGGGAACATGCAAAACAGCATCTGGCATGTTGTAATCAGTCAATTCAGTGTTTTCTAGACCCATGAATATTAGGGTGACAGTTAACACTATATTGTCACCCTGGAAATTATTAGTGCTAATTTATGTTGGTAGCACTCCATTGGTTTCATTACTTATTAGATACATCTGTGAAACAACTTGACTATCTATTTTAGGTAAATTAACCATAAGAGTAGGAGTGGGCTTCACTGTGAAAGGTATTTCTTCCCATAAGAAAAATGACATTGTTCATATTTATGTAATTAATATGATTTAATGAAAAAGGCAGATCATATATAAAAGGGAAATTGTGAATTATCATCATTACTGCACAGTTTACCCCTTTTTTAGGAATTCTTTTTGCCCTTAGAATCACTACAGGTCATGTATGGCAATCCTTGTTTCAGAGAGAAGAGGAGGAAAACTCTCTATGAATTGATTTGCTCATCAGCGGTGCTTTCCTAAATGTTATCAATTATACAAATGAATCAATAGTTTGTTCGATAGTGCATGAAAATAGAAAGTAGAAATATTGGTAATGTAATACGAAAATGGGCTTTGGGTAGACTATTGAAAGAAAAGCAAAAATAAAAAACAACAGCCCACACACGATTATCTATACAGGTATCTTTATTGAGATTGCCTCTTAAATATTTTACAACTATGATTGATACAAACATTATCAATTTGAGTATCAAAGCAGTTATTTTTAAAGCTTATTCAATGGATAGTAAATATATTCTAAGCACTGTGATCATCCTGAGGACAAATATTATTTAATTCTCATCTTGTACCAGAGCAATATTGCTATTGCCAACATTTTCAGATGAAAAAACTTCTAGTCACAAGCAGAATTGTGCCCTGTTCCTGTTTCTTTGATTCTAAAGCCCAATTTCTGAATGAGTAGGCTTCCCTACCTATGTCATTATGGAAATTCTGGGATCATATTGCATTAGTGGCATCAGAGCTCACCTCTTAAAGACTTTATTTGAGTGGCTTCACCTCTCTGTGCCTCAGTTCACTTTTCTGTAAAATGTGAATGACAGCTCACTTCATGAGGATGCTCTAAATCTCTAATGATGTTCTATAGGGAACATGCAAAACAGCATCTGGCATGTTGTAATCAGTCAATTCAGTGTTTTCTATGTTTATTACATGACAGGAACATAGGTGGGAGCTACATGGGAAAATTCCAGGTTAAAGCCACCTTTGTCCCATTTTGAATTCCTAGTTAAAAGAAAAGTAATTAGTCAGTGGCCAATTGGCAGAGATATGTGTTCAGGCAGAGTTGCTAAATTCTGTAAATCTTTCTTTTCCGTTATCATCTGAAAATAGCCTAGTGAGAATATGGGGCTCTCTTCATTTTATGAAGAGTGAAAGGCAACTCCATATCCTTCATTTCCCTTCACTAGTCTTTTTCTGGAACTTTGAGTGAATCAAAGGGTTGGGTCTCTGCCCAATAAGCTCCTTTCAAAAAGACATCATTTCACTGAAGCATCACGATATACTGATGGAACAGACATTAGTCTTGGAGTCAGATTTACCAAATATCAAATCCTATTTTCATTTTTTATTAGCTTTGTGGCTCATGGGCAAATTAGTCAACAGGTGCAAAATTCAGTTTCCTCATTGATCCAATAAGAATCCTGTTTACTGCAGAGACTAGTTCTCAGCTAGAGGCCATTTTCAGTTGTCTTGACTGAGGAGTGGAAGTGCTACTGATAAGTAGTGGGGAGAAGCCAGGGATGCTGCTGCACATCCTACAATACATAGGACAGCAGCTGCAACAGAGAATTCTCCAGCCCAAACCTCAGTAGTACAAAGGTTGACTTAGTGGTGTTGCTAGAATAAAATCAAAATGTTTATAAAGCACTCAGCACCACATCTGGCACGAGATCAGAGCTCATAATTCATTGATGTCGTTTGCCGGGAGCTACTTCCTAATGGGGGTTCCCAGGCATCTTCTGTCAGACCCAAGCACTGTGATTAACTAATTTACAAGGAGATGTCAGATTCAGTCTTCCACCAAGGGTTCAGTTCAGTCTAGTTGCTCAGTCATGTCTGACTCTTTGTGACCCCATGGACTGCAACACACCAGGCTTCTCTGTCCTTCATCATCTCTTGGAACTTGCTCAAACTCATGCCCATAGACCCAGTGATACCATTTCACCATCTTGTTCTCTGTCAGTGCCTTCTCCTTCTGCCTTCCATTTTTCCCAACATCACGATCTTTTCCAATGAGTTGTCTCTTCTCATCAGGTGGCCAAAATCTTGGAACTTCAGCTTCAGCATCCATCCTTTCAATGAATATTCAAGGTTAATTTCCTTTAAGATTGACTTGTTTTTATCTCCTTGAAGTTCAAGGAACTCTCAAGTGTCTTCTCTAACACCACAGTTCAAAGGCATCAATTCTTTGGTACTCAGGCTTCTTTATGGTTCAGCTCTCACATACATACATGACTACTGGGAAAACCATAGCTTTGACTATACAGACTTCTGCTGGCAAAGTAATGTCTCTGCTTCAAATACTCTGACTAGGTTTGTCATAACTTTTCTTCCAAGGAGCAAGCATCTTTTAATTTCACAGTTGCAGTCACCACCCACGGTGATTTTGAAGCCCAAGGATATAAAGTCTGTCACTGTTTCCATCAAGAGTGTATGAAGTTCAAAAGCAGACCTTTTAGATGCTGATACTGAGTAAATCTCTACGATAGAATCTCAGCCTCCTGCCACTTTTTTTTTTTTCGACCCCGCTCATGGGCAAATTAGTCAACAGGTGCAAAATTCAGTTTCCTCATTGATCCAATAAGAATCCTGTTTACTGCAGAGACTAGTTCTCAGCTAGAGGCCATTTTCAGTTGTCTTGACTGAGGAGTGGAAGTGCTACTGATAAGTAGTGGGGAGAAGCCAGGGATGCTGCTGCACATCCTACAATACATAGGACAGCAGCTGCAACAGAGAATTCTCCAGCCCAAACCTCAGTAGTACAAAGGTTGACTTAGTGGTGTTGCTAGAATAAAATCAAAATGTTTATAAAGCACTCAGCACCACATCTGGCACGAGATCAGAGCTCATAATTCATTGATGTCGTTTGCCGGGAGCTACTTCCTAATGGGGGTTCCCAGGCATCTTCTGTCAGACCCAAGCACTGTGATTAACTAATTTACAAGGAGATGTCAGATTCAGTCTTCCACCAAGGGTTCAGTTCAGTCTAGTTGCTCAGTCATGTCTGACTCTTTGTGACCCCATGGACTGCAACACACCAGGCTTCTCTGTCCTTCATCATCTCTTGGAACTTGCTCAAACTCATGCCCATAGACCCAGTGATACCATTTCACCATCTTGTTCTCTGTCAGTGCCTTCTCCTTCTGCCTTCCATTTTTCCCAACATCACGATCTTTTCCAATGAGTTGTCTCTTCTCATCAGGTGGCCAAAATCTTGGAACTTCAGCTTCAGCATCCATCCTTTCAATGAATATTCAAGGTTAATTTCCTTTAAGATTGACTTGTTTTTATCTCCTTGAAGTTCAAGGAACTCTCAAGTGTCTTCTCTAACACCACAGTTCAAAGGCATCAATTCTTTGGTACTCAGGCTTCTTTATGGTTCAGCTCTCACATACATACATGACTACTGGGAAAACCATAGCTTTGACTATACAGACTTCTGCTGGCAAAGTAATGTCTCTGCTTCAAATACTCTGACTAGGTTTGTCATAACTTTTCTTCCAAGGAGCAAGCATCTTTTAATTTCACAGTTGCAGTCACCACCCACGGTGATTTTGAAGCCCAAGGATATAAAGTCTGTCACTGTTTCCATCAAGAGTGTATGAAGTTCAAAAGCAGACCTTTTAGATGCTGATACTGAGTAAATCTCTACGATAGAATCTCAGCCTCCCTGCCACTTTGAGAAGTTTAGTCCCCACTCATCTCTTCTTCCCCAAGAGGGAGTGAAATTTGTCATTGTAATTCTCCACCTGTCTTCACTTGTTGTGAAGGCTCATTGAGATGATGCAGGTAAAGTGCCCAACCCTGTGTATCACATAGGGTAGGTGACAACATTGGCCAGCTTTATCATCACATAATGCCTGCCTGTCTGTCTCTATTAGGCACGTGATCATATTAGAGGAATCTGTTTTCTCCAAATTACTCTGCCCTGTCTTTATCTTCATTGTACTCAATAATGGACTCTTCCTGAGAGCTTTTCTTTCTCAGATGACAGACTGTCGGAGTTTGCCTTCATGATTCCACACCCTCCCAGCTGTGTCCCTGGCAAGGTCCCAGACAGGGCTCCAGGAGCTGGCTGACCCTATTTCTAGGCCTCTTTCTCTCTCCCCATTGTAAAATGAAGGTGCTTAGTGACCTCTAACGTCCATTTCGGGTCTTATGGTCTGTGATTCTGTCTAGGCCTGTCCATAATGAGCTTTGCACCACATCCTAGTTGGCCTTCTCATGGCTATGGCTCTCATCTTCCGAAGTTTTCTAACTCCAAAGCAGTTTATGACTTACACATGTTCAAAGACAGCGGTCCCCAATCTCTTTGACTTCAGAGTCCAGTTTCCTGGAAGTTCAAGGAACTCTCAAGTGTCTTCTCTAACACCACAGTTCAAAGGCATCAATTCTTTGGTACTCAGGCTTCTTTATGGTTCAGCTCTCACATACATACATGACTACTGGGAAAACCATAGCTTTGACTATACAGACTTCTGCTGGCAAAGTAATGTCTCTGCTTCAAATACTCTGACTAGGTTTGTCATAACTTTTCTTCCAAGGAGCAAGCATCTTTTAATTTCACAGTTGCAGTCACCACCCACGGTGATTTTGAAGCCCAAGGATATAAAGTCTGTCACTGTTTCCATCAAGAGTGTATGAAGTTCAAAAGCAGACCTTTTAGATGCTGATACTGAGTAAATCTCTACGATAGAATCTCAGCCTCCCTGCCACTTTGAGAAGTTTAGTCCCCACTCATCTCTTCTTCCCCAAGAGGGAGTGAAATTTGTCATTGTAATTCTCCACCTGTCTTCACTTGTTGTGAAGGCTCATTGAGATGATGCAGGTAAAGTGCCCAACCCTGTGTATCACATAGGGTAGGTGACAACATTGGCCAGCTTTATCATCACATAATGCCTGCCTGTCTGTCTCTATTAGGCACGTGATCATATTAGAGGAATCTGTTTTCTCCAAATTACTCTGCCCTGTCTTTATCTTCATTGTACTCAATAATGGACTCTTCCTGAGAGCTTTTCTTTCTCAGATGACAGACTGTCGGAGTTTGCCTTCATGATTCCACACCCTCCCAGCTGTGTCCCTGGCAAGGTCCCAGACAGGGCTCCAGGAGCTGGCTGACCCTATTTCTAGGCCTCTTTCTCTCTCCCCATTGTAAAATGAAGGTGCTTAGTGACCTCTAACGTCCATTTCGGGTCTTATGGTCTGTGATTCTGTCTAGGCCTGTCCATAATGAGCTTTGCACCACATCCTAGTTGGCCTTCTCATGGCTATGGCTCTCATCTTCCGAAGTTTTCTAACTCCAAAGCAGTTTATGACTTACACATGTTCAAAGACAGCGGTCCCCAATCTTTTTGACACCAGAGACCAGTTTCCTGGAAGACAGTTTTCCAAAGGACAAGGGGTGAAGAGGGGATGGTTTGGGGATGATTCAAGAACATGACATGTACTGTGCACTTCATTTCCATTATTATGACATCAGTTCCATCACAGATCATCAGGCATCAGATTCCAGAGGCTGGGGACCTCTATTCTAAGAGAGTTCTTTTATCTGTAAAACTCCCAGGGCACTGGCACTCTTGAACAGCTGCTCTGGATTAATTTGGATATTTTTACTTTTACCAGGATAATCAACAGAAAATTGTTTGCACTTACCAGTAAGCTACAGATTATTATGTTCTGATGTATCTGCTTTGAGGTTATATCATATAGTGGTTGGTTTTCAAAAATTCATTATGCAGTATTAGCAAATATTAAATCTTAACCAACGAGTAAAGGATTTTTTTTCCTGTGCAGAATAAATGTATACTTTAAACTCTGTTGATGGCTACCGGGATACCCCCACCCTGGCAGATTAGAAGACTGGGGGAGGTGGGTGACATCCCCACACATCAGAAAGGTTCCAGAGCTCTTCAGCCTTCATGTAGTCATTTTTTAGTTCTCTCCAGTAAACTTGAGAGTGGGAGCTGAGATTTCTTATATAAATATAATGACAAACGACCGACAAAAACCTGGATTTTCATGTTGTTCAGTCAGTTGATCACTTTTTATAGTTACTTAAGAGTTGGAATCACTGGTATTATTATGTTGTAAAGTCCACATCTTAACCTTTTTGGTCTGTTAGTATTTTAAAATATCTCTAGTAGACAATCCTTATGATATTGAATATGTCCACCAAAAAGAGCAAAGGCCTTGCACTGAAAGAGATCTGTGTTTGAATTCTTAATCTGCAACTTGTAAACTCTGTAACTTTGGACCAGATAATCCCATATCCTCATGGCATGGCTCCTTTCATCTTCTCCCCATTGTAAACTGAAGGTGCTTAGTGACCTCTAACGTCCATTTCGGGTCTTATGGTCTGTGATTCTGTCTAGGCCTGTCCATAATGAGCTTTGCACCACATCCTAGTTGGCCTTCTCATGGCTATGGCTCTCATCTTCCGAAGTTTTCTAACTCCAAAGCAGTTTATGACTTACACATGTTCAAAGACAGCGGTCCCCAATCTTTTTGACACCAGAGACCAGTTTCCTGGAAGACAGTTTTCCAAAGGACAAGGGGTGAAGAGGGGATGGTTTGGGGATGATTCAAGAACATGACATGTACTGTGCACTTCATTTCCATTATTATGACATCAGTTCCATCACAGATCATCAGGCATCAGATTCCAGAGGCTGGGGACCTCTATTCTAAGAGAGTTCTTTTATCTGTAAAACTCCCAGGGCACTGGCACTCTTGAACAGCTGCTCTGGCTTAATTTGGATATTTTACTTTTGCCAGGATAATCAACAGAAAATTGTTTGCACTTACCAGTAAGCTACAGATTATTATGTTCTGATGTATCTGCTTTGAGGTTATATCATATAGTGGTTGGTTTTCAAAAATTCATTATGCAGTATTAGCAAATATTAAATCTTAACCAACGAGTAAAGGATTTTTTTTCCTGTGCAGAATAAATGTATACTTTAAACTCTGTTGATGGCTACCGGGATACCCCCACCCTGGCAGATTAGAAGACTGGGGGAGGTGGGTGACATCCCCACACATCAGAAAGGTTCCAGAGCTCTTCAGCCTTCATGTAGTCATTTTTTAGTTCTCTCCAGTAAACTTGAGAGTGGGAGCTGAGATTTCTTATATAAATATAATGACAAACGACCGACAAAAACCTGGATTTTCATGTTGTTCAGTCAGTTGATCACTTTTTATAGTTACTTAAGAGTTGGAATCACTGGTATTATTATGTTGTAAAGTCCACATCTTAACCTTTTTGGTCTGTTAGTATTTTAAAATATCTCTAGTAGACAATCCTTATGATATTGAATATGTCCACCAAAAAGAGCAAAGGCCTTGCACTGAAAGAGATCTGTGTTTGAATTCTTAATCTGCAACTTGTAAACTCTGTAACTTTGGACCAGATAATTAACCACTTTGAGTGGTAGTTTCCTCTTCCACATAAATAAAAGAGAATCACATCCACCAAGAGACATATTATGAAGGTTAGATTACATAAAGTACTAAGCATAATTCTAGGCTCATGGGGTCCTCAATAAATGATATCTATTATTATGCTAAATTTCTGATTTTGGAGGGATATCTATGGTCTTGTTCACTGTTGGAATAGCTATGTACAACAGGTGGCAGCATTGTCTAGTATGTCTCTTGACATTATTAGTCAAATTTGTTGGGGCTTGTGCAACCAAAGGGCTATGATTCCTGAGAAGAAGCAGGTCACTTACAAAGTAGCTTAGAAAGGAATCGTACTTGTGCCCTAAAGCAGTATTAGTGCTAGAATTGTACTAGTGCTCAGAGGATGGCAGAAGTAAACTAGACAGATATTAAGTGTGTTTGCATGAATCTGATGAAGTGTTCAAGATTCTTATTGTAAGTAATGCAAAATTAACTCTCACTAGATAAAGCCAAAAGAGAATTTCTTGGCTTATAAAACTGTAAGCCTAGGAATGAGGCCAACTTGTGATACTGCTAGATGTCGGGCTCTGTCTCTTGACTGTTCCTCAGCTTTGCCTGCTCTGGCTTCTTCATGCGTGAATATCATCTCCAACTGGTAAGGAAGATGGCCAGTGAGCTCACATCCTCCTAATTTGGCACATCCCAAATCATAATGCAGAAATTACTCATAAGTTTCAGCAGAACAGTCCCAATGGGGACTCAATTCACCTAGCTTGGTTCATATGGCCATGCTTGAATCACCCATTACAGTTGGGAGATGGCAATTTCCCAGATGGTCCCTAAGTCCTCCTTGTGGCTAGATGTGGCACCATGGTTGACAGTCCATTCAAGATGCCATAGGGAAGAGAAGTTCCCTAAAGGAAAAGAGAAGAACATATAAATCCTGTAATACTTTCATGTACATTTCATTCTAAGAGGTAAAATACACTGAGATACTCATTGAGAGGAGCTGTAATAGAATTTATTACTTGGGGGAAATTTTCAAGCTTATGAAAATTGGTGAAGAAAAATATAAAAGCAAGTAGCCAGGATAAAGATGACTTGGTGGGAAAAGAGATCAGATGGGCCACAGAACTCCCTATGAAATAGCCAAATAAGGCCTTTGGGGACAGGAGTAGTTCGGGTAGGGAAAAACACTGAGACTAAGATGAAGCTGGAAAAACAAAAAAAAAAATTTTTTTACAAGGAACATGATTCCTTTTTTCTTCCACATAAATAAAAGAGAATCACATCCACCAAGAGACATATTATGAAGGTTAGATTACATAAAGTACTAAGCATAATTCTAGGCTCATGGGGTCCTCAATAAATGATATCTATTATTATGCTAAATTTCTGATTTTGGAGGGATATCTATGGTCTTGTTCACTGTTGGAATAGCTATGTACAACAGGTGGCAGCATTGTCTAGTATGTCTCTTGACATTATTAGTCAAATTTGTTGGGGCTTGTGCAACCAAAGGGCTATGATTCCTGAGAAGAAGCAGGTCACTTACAAAGTAGCTTAGAAAGGAATCGTACTTGTGCCCTAAAGCAGTATTAGTGCTAGAATTGTACTAGTGCTCAGAGGATGGCAGAAGTAAACTAGACAGATATTAAGTGTGTTTGCATGAATCTGATGAAGTGTTCAAGATTCTTATTGTAAGTAATGCAAAATTAACTCTCACTAGATAAAGCCAAAAGAGAATTTCTTGGCTTATAAAACTGTAAGCCTAGGAATGAGGCCAACTTGTGATACTGCTAGATGTCGGGCTCTGTCTCTTGACTGTTCCTCAGCTTTGCCTGCTCTGGCTTCTTCATGCGTGAATATCATCTCCAACTGGTAAGGAAGATGGCCAGTGAGCTCACATCCTCCTAATTTGGCACATCCCAAATCATAATGCAGAAATTACTCATAAGTTTCAGCAGAACAGTCCCAATGGGGACTCAATTCACCTAGCTTGGTTCATATGGCCATGCTTGAATCACCCATTACAGTTGGGAGATGGCAATTTCCCAGATGGTCCCTAAGTCCTCCCCTTGTGGCTAGATGTGGCACCATGGTTGACAGTCCATTCAAGATGCCATAGGGAAGAGAAGTTCCCTAAAGGAAAAGAGAAGAACATATAAATCCTGTAATACTTTCATGTACATTTCATTCTAAGAGGTAAAATACACTGAGATACTCATTGAGAGGAGCTGTAATAGAATTTATTACTTGGGGGAAATTTTCAAGCTTATGAAAATTGGTGAAGAAAAATATAAAAGCAAGTAGCCAGGATAAAGATGACTTGGTGGGAAAAGAGATCAGATGGGCCACAGAACTCCCTATGAAATAGCCAAATAAGGCCTTTGGGGACAGGAGTAGTTCGGTAGGGCCTTAGCTGGAAAAACACTGAGACTAAGATGAAGAAATACAATGAAAAGAAAGAAATCAAGAAAATGACAAAGGAATATGGAATAATGTGAAGTAAGTGTGTCATCAAGGAACACTTGAAAGAACAAGGCCAGGACTAAAGCTTATATACATTATCACATTGCGTTATTTGAAGAAAAACATCACAGGTGAAAAATTCGAGCCAGGAGAGTGTTTGAGCATCACCAAAGTGGAAAATTATGTGACTAGAGACCATAGCTGAGTGGTTAAAAAGTTAGTTTTTACTGAAGTTATTTAATGACTTTATGGATTTTTTGATATTAATAAGTAATGTTTAATTAGAAAATATATGTTCTGGATGAATTTTGCCATTATCTCTGTGATTGGTATGTTTTATGTTTTTGTTACATGCATATAAATGTCTAGTGATATGTCTAAAATTTTCCATTTTGGACGTCAGATTTTTCTATCTTTTTTTTTTTAGTATTTACAGCCTCTCACAAACACTGTAACCAAAAATTACTTTCTGTACACATCATCTATTTGCTCTCTGTTCATTTTTGTTCAGGTATTTTCTGAGCATCTACTGCCCTGAAAACTTGGTGTGTATGTGCCCTGGAGTGTGCATGTGCCCTGGAGTGTGCATTACAATTCAGAAGGGAACAAAGTCAGGCTTTGGCACAGGAAAATGAGCATTAAACCACCTAGAAGCACATCCATAGTTACACATTGTGATAGGAGTGATAGAAACAGGCTGGAAGTTGGGACTGGCTTAACTTGGGCTGGAGGATGGATAGGTAAGGCACTCTGAGAAAGGGATAGATGAAAAAGAGTTAAACAAGTGGAAATCAGAAGATCGGTTCCTGGTAGATGACTAGATGAGCAAATGTAAAACCCTTAGTGATGTGGAACAAGGGCAGTGGGGCAGCTAAACTGAGATGATGGTTCCTCACTGCCATTCCCTAACTCCCCCATTTGCACTCACGGTCCAGCAGGTCGAGTGCCACATCTGTCTTTTCTGTGGCCTCCCTGAGGGGATCAGTGTGCTGTTATTTAGCTGTTGTCCCTGGGCTTCAAAGTCACGCCTCGCTATTATGCTGTGTGATGCTAAGGCTGGGATTCAGTTAACTACACATTTCCTGGGCTCCGCTGACTTCCTGCTAGGTTCTGTCCATAGGGAACCTTGAGAAAGACTGAAATACAGGTGAAGAAGGACCCCGTCTCCCTCCTGCTCATCCGAATCAAATCCAGCTTATATTTATCCCAGAAGGAGTTGGTGCGAGTTCTCAATTTTGGTGCTTTTTCCCCCCTGTAATCCCCAAAGACAGGCACCTACAGATACCATGACAGCCGCAGGCAGGGTGCCCTCCTCACACACCTGGTCCCACCTCCCACAGGATGCCTGTTACTAACATGATCGGTTCTCTTTTACTAACATGACCGCATCTCCTTTATTTGTCTCACCAGGCTCAGGGTGGGATCTGTCTCTTGCAGTCACTCTGTTTGACTCTTCCAACATCTGTTTAGCCAATTCCTTATATTAAATTCTCCCTCTTAAGATAACAGGTGGAACATCTGTTTTCCTGACTAGCCCTGACAGATGCATGGGTGGTTTAACTGTCTGCTCTTGCCCAAACTTGCCACGTCTTAATGAGGCTCTCCAGCTGGGTCCCTCCAAGGCCAAATGTCCATGTGCAGAAAAGGTCAACCACAAGCAAGAGAGGAAGCTTGTCAAGCTGGAAGATGTATTTTTCTCAGATGCTTACACACTATGCCTATTCCCAGTCTCCACTGTGCAATATCTTTTCCAAGGTTAGCAGAATTATAAAAACATCAATTTGGGCATTATTGACTTTTCAACGAGGATACTGAGAAAGTGTTTCAGCAGCCTCGATAAATTAAATCTGGCCACCTAGCTCCCAGACTGGCAGGCTCCTACATCATTGACAGAGAAGACAGAGGGACGCAGTTTCCCCAGCTGTTGCTGTAAACCATGTGCATTGTGTTCACAACCATTAGCAGGTGGAGGATTTGAAGTGTGGGTAGATTGCGGAGCTGCCTCTTTTAAAAATGCATAAGCACTTTGTGAGTTTGCTAAGTTGTGATTCACTCAGCTCAGTTTGAATTTTTCATAGGGGAGGAAGATTCTGTAGTCTTTCCTTTTTTATTCCTTCTTTGTCAATGAGGACTTAGGGCTCTAGTGAAGAGGGACCAAGTCCCATCGTATAATTTTCTTGATTGGTCCTCAGTTTGTCCAAGTTGTGAAATGTTTGAAGATGTAGTGTTTAAAGACGCGAGGCTCTCGAGTTTCCTGCCCCTCCCATTTAATCCCCACTACAAACTGCTCTGGGCTCTGGGTTTAAATGTGTTTGGTATATCCTAGAGTAAATTTTTATCCTGGAAGATTTATCCATTTGTGAAGCTCTAAGCCCTACACTGTAAAGAACCCTTCCTTCCAAAATGATTCCCTGGTCGTATAGTATGTGCCAAGACACCGTGCTCATGGCTGCTCTCCACTCCCAAGTAGAGTCCAGGCATTATGAAATTCTCGTGTACATTTTCCTGACAAGTCCAGTTACAGAACCAGTGTTCCTCCTAACACGAGACTCCAGCCAGACTGAACAATTGGTTGCATAGCATGTCAGCGGAAACATCATCATTATCTCTAACAAGCTCCTGACTCATTTCGTTTTGAGGATCAAGGTCTGGCTTCTAGCAGAATGAATGAGTGTATACTGGTTGACATGTGGACTGGGGACCGCAAACCATGAAACACTTTTACTTTAGTTAACTACCTCATTTAATTTTCCTAAAATTCTTATGAATAAGATACTATTACTAACCTTATTTTTTCAGAAGAGGAAATGAACGGTCAGAGAGGTTAAGTAGTTGACCCTAGCTGACATATTGCAGAGCCTGACATCTATCTGCTATATTATCAACTTGATATAATTCAGCCCCTGTGTATGGCTCATTGATTTAATCATCAAACATTTATCAGACCTCTCTTATGTGCCAGACAGCAAAAAATGATCCTCAACAAATTCAGCAATGGTTTACTTAAAGATAAGGAGGAGCAATTAGGCTTTTTGACCAGCAACTAGTTAATACAGCACCCCTTCCCCGACAAAGGCTGCAAATGTTTTGTTGTTTTAGTATAAATAAATGAAACTTTTCTGGGAATGAAATGGTTTTATTCCCGTATCTGACCAAACAATTGTAACCTATTTTCTCCTTGAATGGAGAGAATTATTCCAGCCAGTATTGAAACCTCAGCAAGCTGGGAGAAAAAGTATGTTGCAATTGGAAATACCAAGATATTTAGGAGATCTTAATCCTCCCTATAATTGGGAAGATTCTAGAATATCTTGAGTTATAGAATTGACCTTTCATAGGTCCTTTTATGCTTTCTGGAACAGGTAAGCTTATGTCAGTGCAACATGGGAAGGAGGTAAGCAAAAGAAAGAAGAAACAGCGTAATTCTATTCTCACATCTGATTATTTTTCAGATTTCATAATGACCCTTCACACTGCACTCCCATCTGGATCGTATTAATACCATCTTCTTTCTTGATTTTAACCTAATATATAGACTTCAGAAGCCAACTTATGAATTACCTTTCCTGAAGAGTAAAACATTCAGATGTGCTCATAAAATATTGAAACATGTGGAAGTATGACAGGCTCCACTAAAATTAATTTGTTTGATTTCCCTTTAATAGTGATGGCACCTTGGATAAGTGGAAGGTAAGACTTCTGTTTGCCTGGAAGCTGGTGGACCCGCCAACGTTTAAATCCACGATCATCCCAGCAGTTCAGGGAGGAAATAATGCATCCATGCTAAGTTCTTGGCTTCTAGCAGAATGAATGAGTGTATACTGGTTGACATGTGGACTGGGGACCGCAAACCATGAAACACTTTTACTTTAGTTAACTACCTCATTTAATTTTCCTAAAATTCTTATGAATAAGATACTATTACTAACCTTATTTTTCAGAAGAGGAAATGAACGGTCAGAGAGGTTAAGTAGTTGACCCTAGCTGACATATTGCAGAGCCTGACATCTATCTGCTATATTATCAACTTGATATAATTCAGCCCCTGTGTATGGCTCATTGATTTAATCATCAAACATTTATCAGACCTCTCTTATGTGCCAGACAGCAAAAAATGATCCTCAACAAATTCAGCAATGGTTTACTTAAAGATAAGGAGGAGCAATTAGGCTTTTTGACCAGCAACTAGTTAATACAGCACCCCTTCCCCGACAAAGGCTGCAAATGTTTTGTTGTTTTAGTATAAATAAATGAAACTTTTCTGGGAATGAAATGGTTTTATTCCCGTATCTGACCAAACAATTGTAACCTATTTTCTCCTTGAATGGAGAGAATTATTCCAGCCAGTATTGAAACCTCAGCAAGCTGGGAGAAAAAGTATGTTGCAATTGGAAATACCAAGATATTTAGGAGATCTTAATCCTCCCTATAATTGGGAAGATTCTAGAATATCTTGAGTTATAGAATTGACCTTTCATAGGTCCTTTTATGCTTTCTGGAACAGGTAAGCTTATGTCAGTGCAACATGGGAAGGAGGTAAGCAAAGGAAAGAAGAAACAGCGTAATTCTATTCTCACATCTGATTATTTTTCAGATTTCATAATGACCCTTCACACTGCACTCCCATCTGGATCGTATTAATACCATCTTCTTTCTTGATTTTAACCTAATATATAGACTTCAGAAGCCAACTTATGAATTACCTTTCCTGAAGAGTAAAACATTCAGATGTGCTCATAAAATATTGAAACATGTGGAAGTATGACAGGCTCCACTAAAATTAATTTGTTTGATTTCCCTTTAATAGTGATGGCACCTTGGATAAGTGGAAGGTAAGACTTCTGTTTGCCTGGAAGCTGGTGGACCCCGGCCAACGTTTAAATCCACGATCATCCCAGCAGTTCAGGGAGGAAATAATGCATCCATGCTAAGTTCTTGGCTTGGGCAAATCGTGGAGGGCTGTGTGCAGTTTTCCACATGAGCACACAGGAGTGCATTATGTATTGGTGTTCATGTTCTTAAACTGCCTGTCAGAATAGCCTCAGGTTCTCCTCCAAGTCCATTGAATAGAAAAACTTTCAGGGAGAGAAACTTTCTTAGGCAGAGAAACATAGGCTTATACTTCCTTTATTTTCTATTTATTATTTTTTGGTATGTGCCTCAGCTCATCAGACAGGTGCATAGAGAATAGCGGGTGTGACAAGGCCTTAAGAAATACACACACACACACACACACACGCACACACACACACACACACACACACACAAAGGATAGGAATGGGGCGGGATGTGGCTCAAGACCTTTCAGATCAAGGCCCAGAACACATTCACCAGTCCGCTTTTATTCAGTGCTGAAGCCTCCAGGTGTTTACAGGCGATGATATTAGCATGGGCTGGTTTCAGTCACAGCCTTGTTCAATGATTATTCTCATGACTCTGAGGATGGAAAGGGCGTGTTGCAGCTGGGGGCCAACTAAATTGGCAAGAAGTTAAGGAGTCTGCACAGACCCACTGTTCTAAGTTCATAACAAGTCTCCCACCTGTTGCTAATCAGTATATCCCCAGCCAATAAGTCCATGTGAATCAAACTGACTTGTTTTCTCTTAGATCTTTCTAGTATATTTCTCATTCCCAATTTACTTTTCTCCTGGCTCAAAGACACAAAACCTTCAAACAGATATGGAAAAAAACAGCGTAATTCTATTCTCACATCTGATTATTTTTCAGATTTCATAATGACCCTTCACACTGCACTCCCATCTGGATCGTATTAATACCATCTTCTTTCTTGATTTTAACCTAATATATAGACTTCAGAAGCCAACTTATGAATTACCTTTCCTGAAGAGTAAAACATTCAGATGTGCTCATAAAATATTGAAACATGTGGAAGTATGACAGGCTCCACTAAAATTAATTTGTTTGATTTCCCTTTAATAGTGATGGCACCTTGGATAAGTGGAAGGTAAGACTTCTGTTTGCCTGGAAGCTGGTGGACCCCGGCCAACGTTTAAATCCACGATCATCCCAGCAGTTCAGGGAGGAAATAATGCATCCATGCTAAGTTCTTGGCTTGGGCAAATCGTGGAGGGCTGTGTGCAGTTTTCCACATGAGCACACAGGAGTGCATTATGTATTGGTGTTCATGTTCTTAAACTGCCTGTCAGAATAGCCTCAGGTTCTCCTCCAAGTCCATTGAATAGAAAAACTTTCAGGGAGAGAAACTTTCTTAGGCAGAGAAACATAGGCTTATACTTCCTTTATTTTCTATTTATTATTTTTTGGTATGTGCCTCAGCTCATCAGACAGGTGCATAGAGAATAGCGGGTGTGACAAGGCCTTAAGAAATACACACACACACACACACACACGCACACACACACACACACACACACACACAAAGGATAGGAATGGGGCGGGATGTGGCTCAAGACCTTTCAGATCAAGGCCCAGAACACATTCACCAGTCCGCTTTTATTCAGTGCTGAAGCCTCCAGGTGTTTACAGGCGATGATATTAGCATGGGCTGGTTTCAGTCACAGCCTTGTTCAATGATTATTCTCATGACTCTGAGGATGGAAAGGGCGTGTTGCAGCTGGGGGCCAACTAAATTGGCAAGAAGTTAAGGAGTCTGCACAGACCCACTGTTCTAAGTTCATAACAAGTCTCCCACCTGTTGCTAATCAGTATATCCCCAGCCAATAAGTCCATGTGAATCAAACTGACTTGTTTTTCTCTTAGATCTTTCTAGTATATTTCTCATTCCCAATTTACTTTTCTCCTGGCTCAAAGACACAAAAACCTTCACTGATTTGTTTCCCCACAGATATGGACCATTTTAAAAGTCTTTGTTGAATTTGTTACAATATTGTTTATGCTTTAAGTTTTGGTGTTTTGGCCATGAGACACATGGGATCTTTGGTCCCCAACTGGGTAACAAACCTGTACCCCCTGCACTGGAATGCAAAATCTTAACCACTGAACCACCAGGGAAGTCCCCCAGACTTGTATTTCTACTGATTCATGAGGGTTTATGGCCAAAATATTTTGTTTAAGGTACTGTGCTGTGCTTAGTTGCTCAGTGGTATCTAACTCTTAGCGATCCATGGACTGCAGCCCACCAGGCATCTCTGTCCATGGGATTTTCTAGGCAAGAATACTGGAGTGGGTTGCCATGCCTTTCTCCATGGGATCTTCCCAACCTACGTATTGAACTCAGCTGCATTGCAGGTGGATTCTTTACCCCTGAGCCACCTGGGAAGACATTTAAGGGAATAGGCAGGTGTATTCGAGCACATCTTCTACTTCTCTTGGCTTCTCCTGTTCCTCTCCTTTTTTAAAAAGGCTATGTTCAGTTTATCAACTTTCCTCAAGAAAGATCAAACTAGATCAGCTCTGAGTTGAGGTGATTACTTTCCATTGAGCCAATTCATTGGAGCCATTTCTCCATGGAGTCATATTCGTATGGGGATGGCCAGGTTTGGAGAGGCAGAGGCAGATTCTACCTTCTGAAAGAGAAAAAATAATCCACCTCAGAATCTGGGCTTGCAGACGGAAATCATTTTCTCTTGCTGATATATTCAGTTACCAGCTGGCACATATTGAACAGCTTCTCTGTTTCATGAAAGATATTTACTTGTAATAACCTGTGATAACTAGGGCATTACTGCAATGGTGATTCCTTTTGGCTAATTGGATGGCTGCATTTCATGTAATGGGCATACAAATGCAATGAATATTCAGTCACATTTTAAAAGTAGTTCAGAAGAGTAGATATACATTAGAGATTCTTTTGGCATTGTGGTTTACAGAGACTTTTTGGTTTTTTTACTATCTTTGGGGGAATATTTATAACTTGCTATAAATATTTAAATTGTTTAGATATGTAGAGGACAGACATTGTAAAAGATGTCAGGGTATAGATTTCACAATAGTTTCCATGCTTAGGGTTGCTCTACTTGACCAAATTAGAAATGACAACAATGTGGGATCTTATTATTATGTGACTCGTTATTTATGAGAATAAGATACAGTGCCCATCAAACCTGAATCCCTTTTAAAACAGATAACATACCACATTATCCTTACCCTTAATATTAGCATCATAAAGGGGATTGATTTCCCTTTATTTTTTCATGGCTTAAATGCAATGAACTATATCAAGTGCCCAGTGTATGATGTCTGATCAGTATACAGTATTAGGTTCATGACTTGAAGAAGACTGGCTGTGCAGAGGATGGAAAGCTGGGAGCAGTGACTTATGGTTAGAAAATTGCTTTGCACCATGACTATGGATCTCCTAGTTTAGGAGCCACCAACTGAGTATCTGAAAAATGGATCTAGCTCTAAACAGCTGAATGTAGTGTCTGAATTAATACTCAGGGAAATAGGGAGAGAGGCATTGCACTGGCTTAAATATAATGTAGTGAATCATGCAAGTGAAAGCTCATTGGCAGCCCTAGATTCAGGTATGGCTGGATCCAGGTATTTCAGAGGTATCATTTGGAGAATCTTTTATTGAAGCCATTTCTCCATGGAGTCATATTCGTATGGGGATGGCCAGGTTTGGAGAGGCAGAGGCAGATTCTACCTTCTGAAAGAGAAAAAATAATCCACCTCAGAATCTGGGCTTGCAGACGGAAATCATTTTCTCTTGCTGATATATTCAGTTACCAGCTGGCACATATTGAACAGCTTCTCTGTTTCATGAAAGATATTTACTTGTAATAACCTGTGATAACTAGGGCATTACTGCAATGGTGATTCCTTTTGGCTAATTGGATGGCTGCATTTCATGTAATGGGCATACAAATGCAATGAATATTCAGTCACATTTTAAAAGTAGTTCAGAAGAGTAGATATACATTAGAGATTCTTTTGGCATTGTGGTTTACAGAGACTTTTTGGTTTTTTTACTATCTTTGGGGGAATATTTATAACTTGCTATAAATATTTAAATTGTTTAGATATGTAGAGGACAGACATTGTAAAAGATGTCAGGGTATAGATTTCACAATAGTTTCCATGCTTAGGGTTGCTCTACTTGACCAAATTAGAAATGACAACAATGTGGGATCTTATTATTATGTGACTCGTTATTTATGAGAATAAGATACAGTGCCCATCAAACCTGAATCCCTTTTAAAACAGATAACATACCACATTATCCTTACCCTTAATATTAGCATCATAAAGGGGATTGATTTCCCTTTATTTTTTCATGGCTTAAATGCAATGAACTATATCAAGTGCCCAGTGTATGATGTCTGATCAGTATACAGTATTAGGTTCATGACTTGAAGAAGACTGGCTGTGCAGAGGATGGAAAGCTGGGAGCAGTGACTTATGGTTAGAAAATTGCTTTGCACCATGACTATGGATCTCCTAGTTTAGGAGCCACCAACTGAGTATCTGAAAAATGGATCTAGCTCTAAACAGCTGAATGTAGTGTCTGAATTAATACTCAGGGAAATAGGGAGAGAGGCATTGCACTGGCTTAAATATAATGTAGTGAATCATGCAAGTGAAAGCTCATTGGCAGCCCTAGATTCAGGTATGGCTGGATCCAGGTATTTCAGAGGTATCATTTGGAGAATCTTTTATTGAATTTCTACACCATCACTTGAGCCTTTTCTGGGATGACAATGAATACTTCACTGTGTCCACCTCAGGGTGCTCATGGTATAATAGCTGAGATGTCTGAAGTAGAAAAGAACTATAGCAAAATGTGATGTGTGCAATACTCAATGCACTTTCCAAGAGAAGATCACAACTCAGAGGAAAAACTGACCACTATTTCTGAGGATAGGTGAACAGGGACTTCTGAGGGAAGTGAAACCTTGAAAACTGTTTTGAAACAGAAGCAGGGATTTTATAGACAGGTTAGTTAAAGTATTGGGGAGACCTGTTTTCAAACCCCAGCTCTGCCATTTACAAATTGCACAACGTTGTACCAAGAAACAGCAAGTTTCCTTGGGTGTCAGGAAGGTGGCTGTAGCTAGGTCTTTGTTGCTACACAAGGGCTTCTTCTAGTTGCGAAGAGCAGGGGCTCCTCTTTAGTTGTGGTTCGTGGGCTGCTCGTTGCAGTGGCTTTTCTTGTTACAGAGCAGGTTCTAGGTTCTAGGGTGCATGGGCTTCAGTAGTTGTGGCACAGGGCTTAGTTACCCCATGGTATGTGGAATCTTCTTGGAGCAGGGGTCAAGCCTATATCCCCTGCTTTAGCAGGTGGATTTTTTTTTTTTCAATTTGGCCTCTTTTATTCATTTTTTATTTATTTATTTTCATCCATCTTTATTTTTTGGCCTGTGTGGGCCTCCCATTGCAGTGTCCTCTCTCATTGCAGGGCACCGGCTCTGGGTACACGCGCTCCAGAGCGCTGGCTCGTAATTGAACACACCTGTCCAGCCACTCCGCAGCACGTGGAATCTTAATCATGCCAGAGATTGAACCTGTGTCCCTTGCAATTACCCACTGAACTACCAGGGAAGCCCGGCAGGTAGATTCTTAACTACTAGACCACCATAGATGTCCTACAGCAAGTTTCTTAAATTCCCAGGGCCATAGTTCCTTATGTGGAAACTGAGAGTGGAGCTACTGGTTTCTTAGAATTATCCTGAGGATCTGATGAGTTGAAATGTGCACTGAACTTACAATGGGGCTGGTACAAAGTCAGCTTTCCCTGACTGGTAGCTGTCTTTCCCCTCTTCAAGACCCTCCCTGTTTTCCTGACTGCAATAAGGTGCGGCACTGGATTAAGGTTTAACAGCAGCCCCAGGTCAGCTAGTCTTTATGGTATGCTTATCATGTGTCACATATTTCATGAAGCATCTCACTCACCTTATTGAAGTCCACCCTTCAACTCATGGGAGCAGAGAGATTAATACCCTCATCTAACAGATGAGGATACGGAAGTTTGAAATGTAAACGTCTTCCCTGGTCCCAAGGTCAGTGATGGTGTAGGGAACAACTGTGGGTCTCCATGGACAGAAGCATTAGACTGTATTGCCTCCTCTGCAGCATGCCGTCATCATTCACTGCCTTCTCGCCATGGACTTGACTGCTGGGTATGCCTGTGGCAGCCCATTTGGTGTGCCGTCCCGTTTCTCCTGAAGCCATGGTTGTGGATGTGGGGAGGAGGCATGCAGTACTGCCACTCCCAGCAGAACTGCCTGACGTTCATGCATTGGGTCCTGTGCTTCCTTGCAGGTGAGCCTTCCCGGTGGTCATCCTCACACTGTGATTGTTGCTGCAAGAACGGCAAGGGGGACAAAGAAGGAGAGAGCGGCACCTCGTGCAATGACCTCTCCACCTCCAGCTGCGACAGCCAGTCTGAGGCCAGCTCTCCCCAGGAGACAGTCATCTGTGGGCCCGTGACACGCCAGACCAACATCCAGACTCTGGACCGTCCCATCAAGAAGGGCCCCGTCCAGCTGATCCAGCAATCAGAGATGCGACGGAAGAGTGACCTGCTCCGGACTCTGACTTCAGGCTCCAGGGAGTCGAACATGAGTAGCAAAAAAAAGGCTGTTAAGGAAAAGCTGTCAATTGAGGAGGAGCTGGAGAAATGCATCCAGGATTTCCTCAAGATCAAAATTCCAGACAGGTTCCCTGAGAGGAAACACCCTTGGCAGTCTGAACTTTTACGGAAGTATCATCTATAGGGGAGGGCCAGGGGGTGGGGGTGGGAGAAGAAACAAATCCGTGTCACAGTTTGGAAACAGACTTCCTAAAAGAAATCCATATTTGAGAAGGAAAAGCAACAGCTAACAATTCGCACTTACTAGAACACAATAGCCCATTGATCTACTACTGCCGACTTACCTAGTTCACCTTAACATGTCAGTCCACAGGGTAGATTTCTTTCCAGATATGGAAGTATAAGAAAATCTCTCTCTTTCTTTTTTTTTGGTTCTTTATTTGTTTGTTGGTTACCTTGGTCCCATGTGCTGAAGATCTTACCACAATGAGAGCCAGCTACATAAGAAGATCCCTATTCCCATGAGGATACCCGGAGTTTGAAATGTAAACGTCTTCCTGGTCCCAAGGTCAGTGATGGTGTAGGGAACAACTGTGGGTCTCCATGGACAGAAGCATTAGACTGTATTGCCTCCTCTGCAGCATGCCGTCATCATTCACTGCCTTCTCGCCATGGACTTGACTGCTGGGTATGCCTGTGGCAGCCCATTTGGTGTGCCGTCCCGTTTCTCCTGAAGCCATGGTTGTGGATGTGGGGGGGGGGGGGGGGGGGGGGCATGCAGTACTGCCACTCCCAGCAGAACTGCCTGACGTTCATGCATTGGGTCCTGTGCTTCCTTGCAGGTGAGCCTTCCCGGTGGTCATCCTCACACTGTGATTGTTGCTGCAAGAACGGCAAGGGGGACAAAGAAGGAGAGAGCGGCACCTCGTGCAATGACCTCTCCACCTCCAGCTGCGACAGCCAGTCTGAGGCCAGCTCTCCCCAGGAGACAGTCATCTGTGGGCCCGTGACACGCCAGACCAACATCCAGACTCTGGACCGTCCCATCAAGAAGGGCCCCGTCCAGCTGATCCAGCAATCAGAGATGCGACGGAAGAGTGACCTGCTCCGGACTCTGACTTCAGGCTCCAGGGAGTCGAACATGAGTAGCAAAAAAAAGGCTGTTAAGGAAAAGCTGTCAATTGAGGAGGAGCTGGAGAAATGCATCCAGGATTTCCTCAAGATCAAAATTCCAGACAGGTTCCCTGAGAGGAAACACCCTTGGCAGTCTGAACTTTTACGGAAGTATCATCTATAGGGGAGGGCCAGGGGGTGGGGGTGGGAGAAGAAACAAATCCGTGTCACAGTTTGGAAACAGACTTCCTAAAAGAAATCCATATTTGAGAAGGAAAAGCAACAGCTAACAATTCGCACTTACTAGAACACAATAGCCCATTGATCTACTACTGCCGACTTACCTAGTTCACCTTAACATGTCAGTCCACAGGGTAGATTTCTTTCCAGATATGGAAGTATAAGAAAATCTCTCTCTTTCTTTTTTTTTGGTTCTTTATTTGTTTGTTGGTTACCTTGGTCCCATGTGCTGAAGATCTTACCCACAATGAGAGCCAGCTACATAAGAAGAGCTGACAGGCCTTGGGATTCATTTTGGCTCCAACTTGGTTTTTCTCTCCTTTTCTACCTCCCTCCTTTGAATGAGAAATAGGGTAGAGATCTGGCCCAATGCCATCGGTTTGGATTTTTAAATGTTCCTTTTCCCTTTTGTTTATGGGGTAAGGGGGGATGGCCGGTTTATATGACTTTTCACTCAAATTGATTACGTGCCAGCTTATATGAACTCCATATGCATGAGTATTTGTGTGTCAGAAGCACAACAAAGTATGTATATACACACAGTGCACACAACCCAGGGCCTGGGCCTTGGAAGAGGTTGCTCCTGCCCCTAGCAGCAGCACCCTCTCAGAGTCCTTCAGCCACAGGAGCCTCTGCTCTTTTCTTAAAACCCTTCTGGGAAGATTGCCCAACCTCTCCAGGTAACACGTTCTACCATTGGCTAACCCTCATCATCAACAAATTGTCTTCCTTATTTCAAAATTAACACCCTCGAGCTCCATTTTACTGCACTTGCCTTTCTCTGCACGAGGAGAGGGTGAGAAGAGCTAGTCAAAAATTCTTTATATTAAAAAAAAAAAACACAACAAATATCCCTGTCTAGAAAGATAACTGCACAATGCCCCCCACATTCAACCTTCTCTACCCTGAGCTGATATACCTTCCTTATCTCAATGTTTTCAGAGTCCTTACTGCCCCTGTTTTAATGGTGTGGCCTTTCCACATACTCAGCATGAAGTTCTCTGCATTCCTGTGTGGTTGTGTCAGTAAGAACACACAGTGCTTGAATAAGGGTCCAGCCTTTTGTTTGAAGGGGCAATGGTATTCTACATGCCCCTTGATCATTCCTCATAACACTTTAAAATGACAGTGTTTCACTGTTACTTCCAGTTTTGTTTGCCTGTAGGATTTGGGATTTGACTGTGTCCATACTCAAATTTGGCTGTCACTTGTCTGGAGTCTGTAAACAACCCCACTAGATAACGGGAGCTCTGAAATTAAGACTTGGACCTTCTGAACTGTCTTCCTGAATTACATCCTTGACCTGTATGGGCACAGCCAAAAAGAAACTGTTAATAGCCATCTATTCATGTAACTCTGTATTCTATTAATGTACTAATAGTTTTTTCATAGATTTGTGGTAAATGAAGATTAAAAGGTGAGAGTTTACTTTCAGCATTCCTCATGCATTTCAGTGGGAACTAAAAAAGTAATTTTTTCCATCTTTAATTGTGTGCCAAGCACTCCTAATTTTTTTTTTTTATTGTGTGTGTATGTGTGTGTGTGTGTGTGTGTGTGTGTGTGTACCACAGGTAATAAAGGCAACTGAATGATGTCTGTAGGAGGGAGACATAGTGATCGATTGCTTCTGTTTGAAGTTTTTCATTGATGCACATTCTCATGTAAAAGGTGTGTCTTGATTCCTTTCCTTAGTGCCCATTAGCATACGGATATTGTTCTGAATTTCTGTAATTGTTACCTTCACACCTGGGCAACAGACTTGGCGAATGTTTTCTCACCCTGATGATTCAAGTGGACTTTACAGTTTTACTAACGTGAAAAAAGAAAGATCATCTGGGGAGATATGTTGTAAGAGAATTATAATTATGAATTTAAGTGATGTTCTTTTGATGCATTAGTATATTAGCAGACATTTGATCTTTACTATGACATAGATTTGTACAGCCTACCAGTATGTCTTCACTCTTTTCAGTGGTTCTTTATACCACATCAAAATTACATTTTATGAATCATAGAAGAGTCTGCAAAGGATCATAGGACTTATTGCATCAAGAAGTTGAATTTGTTGAAAATATCCCCAAACTTGCTTGGGCCAAATGATTCTTATGGTTCTACTGGAAGTTCTGTCAAAGAGTTGGGGAGGTCTAACTAAAATGCCAAAGTCCCAACTTCCTTAAATTTCAGACCTGATTGTAATGGCTTCAAAATAGAAACACACTAGTAAGAATTGGGGAACTGGTAAGATGCCAGCCAACTCACTACTAAGTACTTTAAATAGGAAATGAAACTTTGCAAAGAAGGTGTTCTCTGTTCTTTGACCTGTCATGAATTTTTGTTTCTGTTTAGGCTGTTTGTATATCCCGAGTGAACGAAACCAGTGATGGCAAGTCTGTTTGAAACAATCATAACATCTTTGCATATGTATACCTATGGAGATTTAGGTCTCTGTGTGGTAGTAAACAACAAAACCCTGTTAAAAATAACATTTTTAATCTTGGTCAGCCACACCAAATAGTCCACATAGCTGAAACAACAGCAGGGGTTTCATTTGTGTAGTTGTGGGTGTGGAAAGGACAGTGAAAGTGTCAGTCAGTCCTGCCTGACTCTTTGTGACCCCTATAGCCCGCCAGGCTCTTCTGTCCAGGGAATTCTCCAGAGGAGAATCCTGGAGTAGGTTGTCATTCCCTTCTCCAGGGGAACTTCACAACCTAGGAATCGACCCTGGTTCTCCTGCACTGCAGGTGGATTTGTAGACCTGGTCAGTAAAAGTCTCTGTGTGAGTCCATGGGCATCTTGAGCCCTAGTTCAAGCAGAAATCAAGGGAAGACTCTGGGGCCTGCAATACCAGAAAGAACTTCTGGGTAAGTGAATTTTGGAAGATTCAGTGCTCTAGTGACCCTGCACCATGCACCACACTCATTTCCCCAAACATGAAAATAATTTCAAGAATCTTTAATTCACTTCTGGACAGAATAATACATATGGTGTGCTTCTTGCACACTGGTGAGGACAGGGGCTGATATGAAGAGACTAGTGGCATCAAATGGGCCAAAAGAATGAGGGATCATATGCACAGAGCTCCTGGAAAATTTTGCAGTGCTAAAATCCAATGAGCTTGGGAAGGTCATTCCCTATGGTATGTGGGTCTTCTGGAGTTAGAACTGTGTTTACAAAGTCCTCCTACCCACGATCAAAAAGGGAGTGGTCTGTGTTCAGCAGGAAAGGGGGAAGACAGGAAAATAAAACTGTCCGATCATGGTGGGAGGTTTTTTTGATTGCCCTTACCTGATTGTAATGGCTTCAAAATAGAAACACACTAGTAAGAATTGGGGAACTGGTAAGATGCCAGCCAACTCACTACTAAGTACTTTAAATAGGAAATGAAACTTTGCAAAGAAGGTGTTCTCTGTTCTTTGACCTGTCATGAATTTTTGTTTCTGTTTAGGCTGTTTGTATATCCCGAGTGAACGAAACCAGTGATGGCAAGTCTGTTTGAAACAATCATAACATCTTTGCATATGTATACCTATGGAGATTTAGGTCTCTGTGTGGTAGTAAACAACAAAACCCTGTTAAAAATAACATTTTTAATCTTGGTCAGCCACACCAAATAGTCCACATAGCTGAAACAACAGCAGGGGTTTCATTTGTGTAGTTGTGGGTGTGGAAAGGACAGTGAAAGTGTCAGTCAGTCCTGCCTGACTCTTTGTGACCCCTATAGCCCGCCAGGCTCTTCTGTCCAGGGAATTCTCCAGAGGAGAATCCTGGAGTAGGTTGTCATTCCCTTCTCCAGGGGAACTTCACAACCTAGGAATCGACCCTGGTTCTCCTGCACTGCAGGTGGATTTGTAGACCTGGTCAGTAAAAGTCTCTGTGTGAGTCCATGGGCATCTTGAGCCCTAGTTCAAGCAGAAATCAAGGGAAGACTCTGGGGCCTGCAATACCAGAAAGAACTTCTGGGTAAGTGAATTTTGGAAGATTCAGTGCTCTAGTGACCCTGCACCATGCACCACACTCATTTCCCCAAACATGAAAATAATTTCAAGAATCTTTAATTCACTTCTGGACAGAATAATACATATGGTGTGCTTCTTGCACACTGGTGAGGACAGGGGCTGATATGAAGAGACTAGTGGCATCAAATGGGCCAAAAGAATGAGGGATCATATGCACAGAGCTCCTGGAAAATTTTGCAGTGCTAAAATCCAATGAGCTTGGGAAGGTCATTCCCTATGGTATGTGGGTCTTCTGGAGTTAGAACTGTGTTTACAAAGTCCTCCTACCCACGATCAAAAAGGGAGTGGTCTGTGTTCAGCAGGAAAGGGGGAAGACAGGAAAATAAAACTGTCCGATCATGGTGGGAGTGTGCTTTCCCTTCCTCTGTTAAGAAAAATATTGCCCTGAGAGATGACTATAAAACAACAAAGTGACTTCTAAAATATACATTGAGGTTATCCTTTGTACTTGTAGGCACAGTGATCTTCCTGGTAATGCATGCATGGTGAATTATAATAAAAGGGGAACAGTGCACAAATCATAAGTGTTCCCTTTGTTCTTTGTTCCTCCATACCTATGTCTGCCCCAACTGATCCATCTAGGGGGTGCATTTATTAAAAGGAAGATACCAAGGAATTTTTCACTTTTTCCATTGGTCTTGTTTGATTCACGGGCACTTTTACCCATAGCATAGATGTATACTGTTCATTCTGGGTCCTCTTAGTTACTACTGTGTGTGTTTCTGGATTACCTTTACTTTTGGATTTTAGATTCCTCTTTGATTATTCCTTTGTGCCAAGTAAAACATGCTCCAGTGAGACAAAGTAAAAGCACATATACTGTTTTTCAAAGCTGTATGTGTGGCATGTTAGTCACTGAGTTGTGTCCGACACTTAGTGACCCCAAGGACGGTCTATAGCCCTCCAGCCTCCTCTGTCCCTGGAGTCTCCAGGCAAGAATACTGGAGTGGGTTACCATGCTCTTCTCCAGAAGATCTTCCCGACCCAGGGATCGAGCCAGGTATCCAACATTACAGGAAGATTTCTACTTGACATCAAGTCTAAAAATGGTAGACAAACTTTGATTCTCATATATTTTTCTCTGTTAAAATTTCCCACTCTTTATTATCATAGTGGCTTAACCCAGAGCACTTAAATGCTGGTATTTTTTTGCCACTTGCTATCACGTGGTAGGACTTGACTAGTCTTGGTCTTCTGGATGACTAGAGTTAAAACTCTGTGGGTTTTTAGGAATAATCCTTTGTTACCTCCATGTGAAGAGCAGTTCTCAAAGGAAAAATGACAAGAGTTATTTTCCCCTATGACTGTGGCAGGTAAATATTTTTTCCAATTTGCATGCTGGGTTATAGAGTTCTCATGAGCCACCTCTCTCTTAATGTCTTGGTATTGTTGTCATCTTGTAATCCTGATGGCCCAATTTATTTATTTTCTTTCATATTGTCAAAATAACACACGAGAAAAAACATCAGTGAGCATTCTGTATTCTGAGTTAAAATGGAGTTAGATGTCATTTGTACAGGACTGTACCATGATTAATATCTGCAGAGAAATTAGACCAAATGAAACCTGCTGAAATGGGTTTGATTTATATTGCTTTCATCATTCTGATTTTAGATGAAACAGTTATTGCTCTGCACTCCTGCTGAAAGAAAAGAGTGTTCAGCTTTAATAATCCCAGTTTTGTGATGCAAGCACAAAGCTACTTTGAAATGTTGGTTTCTCATCTTGCCATGTACATTGGAGTGAAGATTCATCCCCAGTGACTTCCAGTGGAGAAGTGTAGGCACTGTTTCCAGTACTCAGCATGCAGAAAGTCATTTGTAGAACGGGTGAAAGTTCAGGTTTGTGGGATTACCTTTACTTTTGGATTTTAGATTCCTCTTTGATTATTCCTTTGTGCCAAGTAAAACATGCTCCAGTGAGACAAAGTAAAAGCACATATACTGTTTTTCAAAGCTGTATGTGTGGCATGTTAGTCACTGAGTTGTGTCCGACACTTAGTGACCCCAAGGACGGTCTATAGCCCTCCAGCCTCCTCTGTCCCTGGAGTCTCCAGGCAAGAATACTGGAGTGGGTTACCATGCTCTTCTCCAGAAGATCTTCCCGACCCAGGGATCGAGCCAGGTATCCAACATTACAGGAAGATTTCTACTTGACATCAAGTCTAAAAATGGTAGACAAACTTTGATTCTCATATATTTTTCTCTGTTAAAATTTCCCACTCTTTATTATCATAGTGGCTTAACCCAGAGCACTTAAATGCTGGTATTTTTTTGCCACTTGCTATCACGTGGTAGGACTTGACTAGTCTTGGTCTTCTGGATGACTAGAGTTAAAACTCTGTGGGTTTTTAGGAATAATCCTTTGTTACCTCCATGTGAAGAGCAGTTCTCAAAGGAAAAATGACAAGAGTTATTTTCCCCTATGACTGTGGCAGGTAAATATTTTTTCCAATTTGCATGCTGGGTTATAGAGTTCTCATGAGCCACCTCTCTCTTAATGTCTTGGTATTGTTGTCATCTTGTAATCCTGATGGCCCAATTTATTTATTTTCTTTCATATTGTCAAAATAACACACGAGAAAAAACATCAGTGAGCATTCTGTATTCTGAGTTAAAATGGAGTTAGATGTCATTTGTACAGGACTGTACCATGATTAATATCTGCAGAGAAATTAGACCAAATGAAACCTGCTGAAATGGGTTTGATTTATATTGCTTTCATCATTCTGATTTTAGATGAAACAGTTATTGCTCTGCACTCCTGCTGAAAGAAAAGAGTGTTCAGCTTTAATAATCCCAGTTTTGTGATGCAAGCACAAAGCTACTTTGAAATGTTGGTTTTCTCATCTTGCCATGTACATTGGAGTGAAGATTCATCCCCCAGTGACTTCCAGTGGAGAAGTGTAGGCACTGTTTCCAGTACTCAGCATGCAGAAAGTCATTTGTAGAACGGGTGAAAAGTTCAGGTCCCTGGCCCTAATCCCAGAAATGCCAATTCAGGAACTTCAGATGAGGCCCAAGTACCTGTGTTTGTGGTTTTCACCCTTAATGGTATCAGTAGGGTGGTCTGTGGACCTTCCTTTGAGAAACTGCTGTTTAGGGGCTATGGAGAGGTCACAATCCCTCTCACTTTCTTTCCACTACAAATGAGTCACAGCATGCATAATTCATAACCTTAAGAAAAAAAAAAAACTCAAAGAATAACATCCTAGGACTAAGGCAGGGCAGAGTTCCATAATTTGTTTGTCCTTTCGTCTGCCTGTCCCTTATAACCTCTTCTCCATTTTGTGTGTTTAGTGTTTACGGCTTTCCTTCCCTAAACTGGAAACATGAATTAGTGTAGTTTTATGACTGGGTAGATGGGAACATTTCTCTAAGTAAGATGTGTCCTAATGATACCCAACCAGGAATGAAGATAATGCCATCTTTCGAAGAGAGTTGTTCACTTCTAGGCCTTTGCACAGTTAGTGTCAGAAGAACCTCAGAGTGATCCATAATTTAATGAAATGTGTAGCCCCAAAAGGGGTTCCAATAACTGTGCATGCAAGCCATCAAAATGAATACGGAATGTTGAGTGAATTTAACTATATTTCACAAAGAAAATCCGGAGTCATTGTACTGCAAAGTTTGTCCAATTTGACTCAAGCGGTATTAGGAAACCCTCAGAGAGTTGATAACCATGAATCCCAACATTAACTAAACACTTCAAGCAAAATCCATAAAGAAGAATAAATTTAAAAAAATAAAGAGTGGATTCAAAATTCCACCTGTAATGATATGAAGTTCTCTAATGTTTCAGTCACTCTGACTAGGATAGATGGCAATATTATAATTATTCAGAAAGAAAAACAAATTTTGAAGGTTTTCAGCAATCTAGTTGGTCCTATCTATAAATCTGAGGAACTGGAGAGGTACCAGATCCCCGCACTCTACAAGCAACAGAGAATAGATGACTTAAATTCATGCTTGTCATAATCATGCCTCGGAAGATTCATCCCCAGTGACTTCCAGTGGAGAAGTGTAGGCACTGTTTCCAGTACTCAGCATGCAGAAAGTCATTTGTAGAACGGGTGAAAGTTCAGGTCCCTGGCCCTAATCCCAGAAATGCCAATTCAGGAACTTCAGATGAGGCCCAAGTACCTGTGTTTGTGGTTTTCACCCTTAATGGTATCAGTAGGGTGGTCTGTGGACCTTCCTTTGAGAAACTGCTGTTTAGGGGCTATGGAGAGGTCACAATCCCTCTCACTTTCTTTCCACTACAAATGAGTCACAGCATGCATAATTCATAACCTTAAGAAAAAAAAAAAACTCAAAGAATAACATCCTAGGACTAAGGCAGGGCAGAGTTCCATAATTTGTTTGTCCTTTCGTCTGCCTGTCCCTTATAACCTCTTCTCCATTTTGTGTGTTTAGTGTTTACGGCTTTCCTTCCCTAAACTGGAAACATGAATTAGTGTAGTTTTATGACTGGGTAGATGGGAACATTTCTCTAAGTAAGATGTGTCCTAATGATACCCAACCAGGAATGAAGATAATGCCATCTTTCGAAGAGAGTTGTTCACTTCTAGGCCTTTGCACAGTTAGTGTCAGAAGAACCTCAGAGTGATCCATAATTTAATGAAATGTGTAGCCCCAAAAGGGGTTCCAATAACTGTGCATGCAAGCCATCAAAATGAATACGGAATGTTGAGTGAATTTAACTATATTTCACAAAGAAAATCCGGAGTCATTGTACTGCAAAGTTTGTCCAATTTGACTCAAGCGGTATTAGGAAACCCTCAGAGAGTTGATAACCATGAATCCCAACATTAACTAAACACTTCAAGCAAAATCCATAAAGAAGAATAAATTTAAAAAAATAAAGAGTGGATTCAAAATTCCACCTGTAATGATATGAAGTTCTCTAATGTTTCAGTCACTCTGACTAGGATAGATGGCAATATTATAATTATTCAGAAAGAAAAACAAATTTTGAAGGTTTTCAGCAATCTAGTTGGTCCTATCTATAAATCTGAGGAACTGGAGAGGTACCAGATCCCCGCACTCTACAAGCAACAGAGAATAGATGACTTAAATTCATGCTTGTCATAATCATGAATTAATATTTAAGTAAAGACTACTCTCAAAGGAAAGTGAAGAATGGCTAATGAAATTAATGCCCTTGAACCACAAGTTAAGATTATTTGACCAAGAGCTTTTAAAAAACCTTAACTTGGATTAGTTTCCTTTCCCTCCTTTAATTCCCAATGGATCTCTTTATTCCCAGCTTCTTAACCTTTGAACGATGTTCTTGTTTGTGGGAAAAAAAAAAAAAAAAACTATTGTTTATTGGGTAAAGAATTTTTAGTTCCTAGACTCTCATCCTTCCTTTTTTTAGGGAATTTACTTTGAAAAGGCTAAAGGAAAATGTGTCCCGGTCCAGTGATTCTCAAGGGATTTGTCCCCGGGGGAGGGAGGAGGTGATTTTCCTGTTAATCAGGCTTTTTAAAAGTATTTACCTGCCAACTGGAGGATTTAGTAAGCCTCCTCTCTCCAGCGACCTCTTCCATCTTGTCAGTGTATTCTTAGAATTGACCTTTAGCTAATTTACCTGCATTTGCACAATAAAAATCAACCTAACTTCAGACTCTCTCACTGCTGCTGTTGGCTCCACCCATCACCAATGGAAGAGAGTTGACACATAACTTAAGTAATGGAGAACTGCTTTCTAATTGTGTGTGTGTGTGTGTTTGTGTGCACATGTAATTTTTAAGTTGGTGTTAGCTTAGTGGCTAGTGTCCATGGTAATGCTATAATGCTATCCAAGTGCAGGAAAACAGTCTCTGGGCACAGAGTTTAACAGCTTTTTTTTTTTTTTAATATTTATTATTTATTTATTTATTTGGGGGGGGCAGGTTGGGGAGGGAGGGGGCGGGCGGGCCACTTGTATTGGTCTTTCATTTATCTATTTTCATCCATTTTCGTTCTTTGACCTGTGTGGGCCTCCCATCGCGGTGGCCTCTGTTGTCGCAGAGCACCGGCTCTGGGCGCATGCGTTCCAGAGCACCGGCTCGGTAATTGGACACATCGGTCCAGCCGCTCCGTGGCCTGTGGGATCTTCCCAGGCCAGGGATTGAACCGGCGCCCCTTGCACTGCAAGGCGGTGTGCTTGCCCACTGGACCACCAGGGAAGCCCAGTTTAACAGCTTTTAATTCAGCAGAGTAGTTTGTCTTTGCTGTGTGTATGAGCACTTGAGAAGATTGAATAAAGCTGGTTTCCTGATACATAATTCAAAAATTACAGATTTTTGAATGAAAATGAAACTTGATTTCATTTATATAGTCACTAGTGGCATCTTAAAGAAAAAAAAATGAAGAAAGAAAAAGAAAGCCTTGAAAGCTTAAGTTTACATGGAATTCACATTGAAGACTTGGAGTTTTTCTCAACTGCAGCAGGAATCAGTGGTTTAACTCATATGTGAGAGGGAGAAACACTTTCAGAAAAGGCTCTGATATTTGTGGACTCTCACTCAGGGATGATTTTGCACCGTAGGAGAGTTTGGGTAATGCCTGAGGACATTTTTGATTATTCTGACTTGAGAGATGTTACTAGCATCCAGCAGTAAAAACCAGGGATGCTGCTCAACATCCCACAAGGGACAGGACAGCCCCTACAACAAGAGATAAGATAAACAATAATGATTCAACCACTGGTAATCTGTATAGGCTCTATTTATTATCCCTCAAGACAGAAGTGAATGTTGAGATTTACAGAGAACTATCACATCTTCTCCAGGTTTCAGTCCTAGAAGCAGGCATAGAGTCTAACTCTGTCTTCTATTTAAGTCTTTCTCTGCCTCAGAAAAATAATACTTCAGTTAAGTCGTCAACCTTAAAACAGGTAAATGGGTTTGTTGAGAAGTACTTTGGGAGCATTTTCAGTTCATGTGACCTGTTAAGGGTGTTTTGCCGCTGATCAACAATATAGAGCAAAGTGCTCTTAGAAATGAAACAGAAAAGTTGGAGCAAGAGTGCTTAGAACAGGCCAACAGTTTGGTCATCTGTAACTGCTCACCATGTACTTTGGGTTGAATATCTTCACAGAGGACGATATTTAGACCTTGGAAAATGTGATCCTCAGACTCAGGCAGGTGGCCCCCATGCCCTTGCTTTCAGAGACATGATGAGTCTAAGCACAGACTACTGGCTACTGAATCTCATGATTTCATTTGTATTTACTGACTTCATTAGAACATGAAACAGGTATCTTAAATAACATGAACATATATCTTAAATGATTTGACATTTTTCTTTATGATACCCACATGCCAGTGATAGAATAAAGGTCCAATCATTCTACCTCCATTTTGTACAAGGAAAACTGAAGACTCAGAGAGCTAAAGTCAGACATTCATTTGTTCATGCATTCACCCTCCGCTGGTACCCAAAATTTTCATCCGTCACTAGTGGCATCTTAAAGAAAAAAAAATGAAGAAAGAAAAAGAAAGCCTTGAAAGCTTAAGTTTACATGGAATTCACATTGAAGACTTGGAGTTTTTCTCAACTGCAGCAGGAATCAGTGGTTTAACTCATATGTGAGAGGGAGAAACACTTTCAGAAAAGGCTCTGATATTTGTGGACTCTCACTCAGGGATGATTTTGCACCGTAGGAGAGTTTGGGTAATGCCTGAGGACATTTTTGATTATTCTGACTTGAGAGATGTTACTAGCATCCAGCAGTAAAAACCAGGGATGCTGCTCAACATCCCACAAGGGACAGGACAGCCCCTACAACAAGAGATAAGATAAACAATAATGATTCAACCACTGGTAATCTGTATAGGCTCTATTTATTATCCCTCAAGACAGAAGTGAATGTTGAGATTTACAGAGAACTATCACATCTTCTCCAGGTTTCAGTCCTAGAAGCAGGCATAGAGTCTAACTCTGTCTTCTATTTAAGTCTTTCTCTGCCTCAGAAAAATAATACTTCAGTTAAGTCGTCAACCTTAAAACAGGTAAATGGGTTTGTTGAGAAGTACTTTGGGAGCATTTTCAGTTCATGTGACCTGTTAAGGGTGTTTTGCCGCTGATCAACAATATAGAGCAAAGTGCTCTTAGAAATGAAACAGAAAAGTTGGAGCAAGAGTGCTTAGAACAGGCCAACAGTTTGGTCATCTGTAACTGCTCACCATGTACTTTGGGTTGAATATCTTCACAGAGGACGATATTTAGACCTTGGAAAATGTGATCCTCAGACTCAGGCAGGTGGCCCCCATGCCCTTGCTTTCAGAGACATGATGAGTCTAAGCACAGACTACTGGCTACTGAATCTCATGATTTCATTTGTATTTACTGACTTCATTAGAACATGAAACAGGTATCTTAAATAACATGAACATATATCTTAAATGATTTGACATTTTTCTTTTATGATACCCACATGCCAGTGATAGAATAAAGGTCCAATCATTCTACCTCCATTTTGTACAAGGAAAACTGAAGACTCAGAGAGCTAAAGTCAGACATTCATTTGTTCATGCATTCACTCCGCTGGTACATTTTTCATGCATACCAGTTACTAGTCACCACAAGGAGCATTATAATCTACTGGGGAATCGAACGTGGGATACAGAACTTGAATCCAAATTAAGTTCAAATCCTAGGCTAACATTATTTCTGCCTGTAGTTCTGATCAACATTCTAGATTTATGGTTTAAATATCAAGTAATAAATAATGTAGAGTACAAATTAGTTAGTATGCACCAGAAACTCTATAGGTGCTTTCTATGTCTTATCTTATTTATAACCTAACCAGGTAGACTCTGTTACTCTCCTCATCTTACAGATGAGGTCAGTGAGACTCAGAAAGGCAGAGCAGCACATACCTTGTCAACATGGAGACAGATTCTTATCCAGGTTTATTACACTCCAAAGGCTTGCAACCCCCTCTGATATGAGTTCTGTTCTGGATTTCACCTTTTTATTGCTTCTTGTGATAACCAGAATGATACTAGTCTGACATTCTACCTGCAAGTTCTTAGCAGTTTTGAGTTCCAAGTTCTACTAGACAAGCAAATCCCTAGGAGATCAAGGAAAAGCAAATGCAGGGGTTACCATGGACTCTACTTGATGGTAAAAAGGGGGCTGTGTTTGCAAACAAGTGTCTGGTGAGTCCTCAGCCCTGTGACACCAACAGGAGTAAGACAGTGTCCACGTCAGGGGGATGGGACCTGAGCTGCTGGCTGTACTGTATACAGGAGACCAGGGCAAATTTCAGGAGAAGTAAAATCAGTATCTGTATATGAGTGTGTGTGTGTATACATCCTTGTATATGCTGTTTTTACCTTTTGACGTTTTAAACAGTCTCAGTTTTTGTTCATGACAAGTCAGAAATCCAAATACGATCTGACTGCCCCTATCTTATCATCATTACTGTTCTGAGCTGGAAAAAAGAGAGGCAGCTAGAGAGAAGAAACTGCACTGTAGTACGTGAGTGTGTGTGTGTGTGTGTGTGAGGAGTGTGTGTAAAGTATGTGAGTGTGTGTGTGAGGAATGTGTGTATACTTGTGTGTATGTGCATTTTATGTATAAATTTTGTGTGTATATATATATATATATGTACATATGTGTGTACATCTATCTAAATGTATATATCTATATCTATACATTTATATGCACACATAAAGAAATCTTAATTTGAAACTTTGAAATTTTGAGTTTGAGGTACTTATCATTTATTTTTGATTTCCTAGACAGTCTAAAATAGATCTAATTTCCAAAATTCTCTTCCCCCATGACTATATGTATATATCTATGGTACAGAGAATATGTTTAGAATACCTACATTTAATATCTATGATTGAAAAAAACAGACAAAATTGCATTTATGGAAAATTCAACCTTGGAAAAATGAGCTTCCTTATTTGAACCATTTGTTGAAATTTCAAGCTATGTGTTTTCAGATTTGTTCATTAAACAGTAACACATGCACCCAACCCACCAGATGAACATGATGATGTTTAGGAAGAAAAGAATGAGAAAACATGGGCCTTTGATAGCACAGAGCCAATGGTCATCATGCCAATGTTACTCCACGTACCTATTGGCTAATTTACTATCTTACTCATTTTCTTTCATCATTCATGGGGGGCCTCTGTGGCCTTATATATTTGTAGATGGAGTTAATTCTCTGTTCAATGATTTTAAAACTATAGAAAATAATTTATAATATGCATATTGTAAATATATACTAAAGCTCAAGGGCACATTGTGAAAATAACCAAACATTTTTCTAAACTTCTGCAAGTCACCCTTTTAGCTTTTACTCAAATCGTTAAGCAAATCCCTAGGAGATCAAGGAAAAGCAAATGCAGGGGTTACCATGGACTCTACTTGATGGTAAAAAGGGGGCTGTGTTTGCAAACAAGTGTCTGGTGAGTCCTCAGCCCTGTGACACCAACAGGAGTAAGACAGTGTCCACGTCAGGGGGATGGGACCTGAGCTGCTGGCTGTACTGTATACAGGAGACCAGGGCAAATTTCAGGAGAAGTAAAATCAGTATCTGTATATGAGTGTGTGTGTGTATACATCCTTGTATATGCTGTTTTTACCTTTTGACGTTTTAAACAGTCTCAGTTTTTGTTCATGACAAGTCAGAAATCCAAATACGATCTGACTGCCCCTATCTTATCATCATTACTGTTCTGAGCTGGAAAAAAGAGAGGCAGCTAGAGAGAAGAAACTGCACTGTAGTACGTGAGTGTGTGTGTGTGTGTGTGTGTGTGAGGAGTGTGTGTAAAGTATGTGAGTGTGTGTGTGAGGAATGTGTGTATACTTGTGTGTATGTGCATTTTATGTATAAATTTTGTGTGTATATATATATATATATGTACATATGTGTGTACATCTATCTAAATGTATATATCTATATCTATACATTTATATGCACACATAAAGAAATCTTAATTTGAAACTTTGAAATTTTGAGTTTGAGGTACTTATCATTTATTTTTGATTTCCTAGACAGTCTAAAATAGATCTAATTTCCAAAATTCTCTTCCCCCATGACTATATGTATATATCTATGGTACAGAGAATATGTTTAGAATACCTACATTTAATATCTATGATTGAAAAAAACAGACAAAATTGCATTTATGGAAAATTCAACCTTGGAAAAATGAGCTTCCTTATTTGAACCATTTGTTGAAATTTCAAGCTATGTGTTTTCAGATTTGTTCATTAAACAGTAACACATGCACCCAACCCACCAGATGAACATGATGATGTTTAGGAAGAAAAGAATGAGAAAACATGGGCCTTTGATAGCACAGAGCCAATGGTCATCATGCCAATGTTACTCCACGTACCTATTGGCTAATTTACTATCTTACTCATTTTCTTTCATCATTCATGGGGGGCCTCTGTGGCCTTATATATTTGTAGATGGAGTTAATTCTCTGTTCAATGATTTTAAAACTATAGAAAATAATTTATAATATGCATATTGTAAATATATACTAAAGCTCAAGGGCACATTGTGAAAATAACCAAACATTTTTCTAAACTTCTGCAAGTCACCCTTTTAGCCTGATTATACAGATACCAAAATCGTTGCTCAAGGAAAGGATAACATTATGTGAAATGAAAGAAAATGTTATGTATTTGTTTTGGCACCCTATATGCATACAACCGAAGGACTGAAATTTGAGCTCTCTTAACAATACAGTATGTTATGTTTTCAATCACAGCTATGTGCTTTGCATATTTTGGAGAATATGAAAAGTCTTTCAAGTCAACCTATGCAAACAGAGCTTCCCTGGTGCTCCTTGGGATCCATTTGTATGTACACAAGCCCAGACCTACAGAAACTCAGCCTGGCTTTCAGCCCAGGGCTCAGCCTATGGTCCAAGCACAGACTCCTCCCAGGGGCCTGTCAGGTTTACTCACATAGTCAGAAACATTTGCAAACCTATTGAACATGGTCAATCATTCCCCCCGCCCCCAGAGGATCCCTGAAAATGTGGTCCTAAAAGCATCAGAAAGAAAATCAGTTTTGGAGCAAGTACATGTTCTAATTAGATTTAAGGACCATTAAAGAAGGAGTGGTTGTTTTACCCCCAAAATTTTAGAGCAGAGGAGGAGATTTAACATCAATCTTGGCTTTAAGGTCTCCTATCATTTTCTTTCATTCATTTTTATTCTAAAGGAGAATGTTGAATTGAGAGAATTTTGCTTAAAATATTCTGCTTCGTTGAGAAAAGGACAGGTTAATTTTTTTCCTGTAAAACATAAGAGGTAGAGAAGAGGGAGTGCTAAAACCTCTTGTTACCCTGTTTCTGATGTAAGGAAATGAATTCAGGAATTATTGAAGTATTATCCTACTTAAACCATAGGAACAGAAATCTAGGGGAGCCCCATTTCTACAGAGTCCTGTTGAAAGCTGTTACTGGGATCTGCTGTAAATGGGTCATCACTTAGATTAACAGTGGCGTCTCCCTTGTTTCTCTGATAGGACCTTAGTCTGTAAAATCAAGAATCTTTGTGTTGGTTGAAGGAATTTAACTAATGATCTCAGTTGAATTCCTATTCCCTGCATCTTTCAGAACCAGCAGAGCACTGGGTAGAACCTAATAAACAAAATCATTTGTCCAAATTAAATTGACATGTTGAAATAGTATCAGCATCACTTTCGACACTTATGAAGACCCTGTTGATCAGGAGAACTGAGGATCTCCAAGAGCAGTTTGCCAGGGATCATTAAGCTCCTCTGACCTCTGCCTCGGATGCTTTGACAGTGATGTCACCATAGATAGAGGAGTTTGAATTTTACTGGTACTAACCAGAGTGGGGATCTACTGGGGCCTTGATCGTGTTACTTTTTCCTGACCTCATTCAAGTGCTTGATGACTTGGGTCAGTTTCTTGCACGTTGATGTATACCAAGTGACACCGATTGAAATTACCTCTTCTCCTTTCCAATGCAGTTCACTTGTACATAAGCGTCATGTCAAACTGTTTACAGGTTCTTTTTGTGTGTGATTGTGATAGCAGATTTAGCTCAAACTTTAAAGGAATCTGTTTACTGAATGTGCTTATTACAGTATAAACATCATTAATTATGGACTCACATGAATGCATGTCTACATGTCATCAATTACTAGCAGCTCGGTTATCCAGCAAAAAGTCTGTGGGCTGTGAATAGCAAATATACATAAACTACTGTGACTAATAACTCAGTAACTGTTTTTACCTTGGTATGTAACACTGTAGATTTTAGCTTGCTGTATTTCTTTCATACCTATTTTAAAGGAGAATGTTGAATTGAGAGAATTTTGCTTAAAATATTCTGCTTCGTTGAGAAAAGGACAGGTTAATTTTTTTCCTGTAAAACATAAGAGGTAGAGAAGAGGGAGTGCTAAAACCTCTTGTTACCCTGTTTCTGATGTAAGGAAATGAATTCAGGAATTATTGAAGTATTATCCTACTTAAACCATAGGAACAGAAATCTAGGGGAGCCCCATTTCTACAGAGTCCTGTTGAAAGCTGTTACTGGGATCTGCTGTAAATGGGTCATCACTTAGATTAACAGTGGCGTCTCCCTTGTTTCTCTGATAGGACCTTAGTCTGTAAAATCAAGAATCTTTGTGTTGGTTGAAGGAATTTAACTAATGATCTCAGTTGAATTCCTATTCCCTGCATCTTTCAGAACCAGCAGAGCACTGGGTAGAACCTAATAAACAAAATCATTTGTCCAAATTAAATTGACATGTTGAAATAGTATCAGCATCACTTTCGACACTTATGAAGACCCTGTTGATCAGGAGAACTGAGGATCTCCAAGAGCAGTTTGCCAGGGATCATTAAGCTCCTCTGACCTCTGCCTCGGATGCTTTGACAGTGATGTCACCATAGATAGAGGAGTTTGAATTTTACTGGTACTAACCAGAGTGGGGATCTACTGGGGCCTTGATCGTGTTACTTTTTCCTGACCTCATTCAAGTGCTTGATGACTTGGGTCAGTTTCTTGCACGTTGATGTATACCAAGTGACACCGATTGAAATTACCTCTTCTCCTTTCCAATGCAGTTCACTTGTACATAAGCGTCATGTCAAACTGTTTACAGGTTCTTTTTGTGTGTGATTGTGATAGCAGATTTAGCTCAAACTTTAAAGGAATCTGTTTACTGAATGTGCTTATTACAGTATAAACATCATTAATTATGGACTCACATGAATGCATGTCTACATGTCATCAATTACTAGCAGCTCGGTTATCCAGCAAAAAGTCTGTGGGCTGTGAATAGCAAATATACATAAACTACTGTGACTAATAACTCAGTAACTGTTTTTACCTTGGTATGTAACACTGTAGATTTTAGCTTGCTGTATTTCTTTCTTACCTATTTTGCAAGAGAAACATGATAAAAGATAGGACTACAAATTGTCCCAATGGAATTGCACATCATTTTGGTAATCATTGGTCCACCCAAAAGGCAGCTGCCTCTGATGGAACAATGGCCCTGAGCAACATATAAATATACACATACATATCTATGTATGCAATATATACAATGCTAATTACTACCATCTATTCTCACTGCCAATGGAAACAAATTATTTTCTTTGGAATCTTTGACGGATATAAAAAGTTTAATTTGCTATTAACTGCTTTCATATTCTGTTGAGTTCTTCTAGTATGGTAAATGATACAGGTGCAGTATTCAGTATTGTAACATTGTGTGGTAAATACTACAAAAAGTCATTCTGTGGATATATTTTACAAGGCAGACCAGAAACTATATTTCAGATTCTTGTGTGAATATAATTACAGAAATAGGTAACTATTTTTTATGTGTTTCCATAAATGACTCCATTTCATATACATTGTAATTTAGCACCAATCATAATAAATCATTTGGTAACATTTAGTTGTTAGAGATATCTATTTTCAGTATACATGAGAGACTGATGAGTCAACATTCTTTCATGCTAACTTAAGAATTTTAGATAGAAGGTAATTACCATTGCAATTAGTTTATTTCTGGTTTGTTGTGGCAGCTTGCTGGGTTGGGGTACAAAAAAAGAGACTTAATAAGTTGGTTATTTAAAATTCTTAGAATGAGACTGCAGTGCCTTGAGACCTTGCCACTGCCTCTTCCTAATTGGGCGGCCTTTCACTATTTATTGAGCTGCTTTGAACTGCAGTTTCCTCATCTGAAAATACTAAATAAAAATAACAGACATCTCATAAGGTTCCTATGAGAACTAGGTGATCCAATTAAAGCATTTAGCACTGTATCTCATACATTAAATAAATGCTTAATAATCCATACTCACTCTCACTACTGTTATGTAACATACAAATCTCCAAGAGGAGCTTAGATTTAACAATCTAAATACATTTCTTTTTTTCCTGTTTAGCCTTTATTACATTGCATACAGAGCTAAATATTCAGTATGTATTTTAATCAAGAGGGAGAAATTATACAGGGAGAAAAAGGGAATTTTACACCCTGGGTAGGGGGATTTAGAAACAATTTAGGCTTTTGCTGCCGTGAAGTATATTGAGCAGAACACTTGTCCCATGAAAGGAGCTGGAAAAAAAAGGAAATTGGATGATGTACAGTTTGGGAAATGTCACTTATTACCTACCTCTCTTTGTAGTTTTTAAATACTTACTGGTATATCTAAAGACCACGAGAATTATCCAGTAAAGGAACTTTCAAACTTTATTTAACCTAGAGTCTCCTAGACTTCTCTTACTAAGGATGCTTCCTATTCTAAGGTCCATATTTTCAGAAGAGCTAATCTAGCCCAGTCCCTTCCTTGTACAGGAGAGAAAACTGAGACCTGGACAGGGCAAGGGGCAGGTTGAAGGTGAACTGGTTCTGGGTCTAAACCCCATTTATCAACCCAGGTTAGGATACTTCTCCTAAATCACTCCTAGCTAAATGACCAACAACAGTGATGGAAAAAAACCTCTGAATTCACGTCCTTCCAGAACAGACCCAAAGTAAAGAGTTGCAGGAGATACTGAAGGCCAAGCAAGAGAAAGGCAAGGATGCAGCAGCCAGACATTCCTTCCTTAAGTGTCGCAGGGACAGATGCTGGTCCCGCCTCCCAAAGCTGTCCTAAGAGATGGTCGATGGTCACTGCCAAGACACACATACTGGACCAGGCCGTCCCTCCAACTGCTACTGGGGTAAGAGCTTAAATGGACCAAAGTTATGGGATGGTTTTCACGGAAGTTCTGTGAATTCATTTTTCAAAGGCTTATATTTATTTATGGGCTTACTTATTTCCTATTGTTGGCTACACTGGAGGGCATGTGGGATCTTAGTTCCCCAATTAGGGATGGAACCCCTCCATGACCCCTTCAGGAGAAGCCCAGAGGCCTAACTGCTGGTCCAACAGGGAGTTCTCCTCCTATGAATTCTTTGGTGGGAAGCTGGGGGCTTTCCTCCGGAAAACTTAGCAAGAAGACTCCTAAGTTGAGAAGTCATTGAGCTATACAGTCTGTAAAACTGTTTTTTTAGAGCCCAGGCTTCCTTGGGCGCAGGCTGCAGGAACAAGGCTGCCTCCATCATTCTGGAGAGATGTAGACAGTGAAGGATTCACATCACAAGGGAATGTAGCTGCAGCTGTGCAGGAAGGGAGACAGCTGAGAGTTCGTCACCGCTGGTCTGCCTCAGACAGCAGGTGGGGCTTCTCTGCAAATCAAGGATCTCTGTAGTGAGGGCAGTGAGGATGTGGGTCCACTTTCTCTGCCGACTGTGGAGTCTGGATGGAGAGGAGGTTTGCAGGGGTGGTGGGGTGGGGAGCTGGTGGCTACTGGGAGCATAGTGGTGGTGGGCCAGGGGAAAGACCCACCTTGGGATCTCTGGAGAGACTTGGGGAGCCTGTGGGAGACTTCACCCATCTCAGCACTGAAGTTATGAAGAGTCAGCGAAGGCCTACAACTTCTGTCCAAAAATTCACCCGTCTGACAAGTTGAGTTGAGCAGGACTCGCTCAAAAAGATCGTAACTTTGGAAATGAGGACAGGGAAGCAGGGAAAAACACCACTTTCTCAGACAATATGCCTCCTCCCCTCTAATTTCAACCAAAAGGCAGCCTTCCTTCCCAGGGCCTGCCAAACACCCAGAGCCACGTCAATCTCGGCCCCAGTGGCAGCAGCCACTGAGACAAGTCACGCAGGCCAGTAGGGAGGCAGGTAATGGCCCCAGCCAAGACACACATACTGGACCAGGCCGTCCCTCCAACTGCTACTGGGGTAAGAGCTTAAATGGACCAAAGTTATGGGATGGTTTTCACGGAAGTTCTGTGAATTCATTTTTCAAAGGCTTATATTTATTTATGGGCTTACTTATTTCCTATTGTTGGCTACACTGGAGGGCATGTGGGATCTTAGTTCCCCAATTAGGGATGGAACCCCTCCATGACCCCTTCAGGAGAAGCCCAGAGGCCTAACTGCTGGTCCAACAGGGAGTTCTCCTCCTATGAATTCTTTGGTGGGAAGCTGGGGGCTTTCCTCCGGAAAACTTAGCAAGAAGACTCCTAAGTTGAGAAGTCATTGAGCTATACAGTCTGTAAAACTGTTTTTGTAGAGCCCAGGCTTCCTTGGGCGCAGGCTGCAGGGAACAAGGCTGCCTCCATCATTCTGGAGAGATGTAGACAGTGAAGGATTCACATCACAAGGGAATGTAGCTGCAGCTGTGCAGGAAGGGAGACAGCTGAGAGTTCGTCACCGCTGGTCTGCCTCAGACAGCAGGTGGGGCTTCTCTGCAAATCAAGGATCTCTGTAGTGAGGGCAGTGAGGATGTGGGTCCACTTTCTCTGCCGACTGTGGAGTCTGGATGGAGAGGAGGTTTGCAGGGGTGGTGGGGTGGGGAGCTGGTGGCTACTGGGAGCATAGTGGTGGTGGGCCAGGGGAAAGACCCACCTTGGGATCTCTGGAGAGACTTGGGGAGCCTGTGGGAGACTTCACCCATCTCAGCACTGAAGTTATGAAGAGTCAGCGAAGGCCTACAACTTCTGTCCAAAAATTCACCCGTCTGACAAGTTGAGTTGAGCAGGACTCGCTCAAAAAGATCGTAACTTTGGAAATGAGGACAGGGAAGCAGGGAAAAACACCACTTTCTCAGACAATATGCCTCCTCCCCTCTAATTTCAACCAAAAGGCAGCCTTCCTTCCCAGGGCCTGCCAAACACCCAGAGCCACGTCAATCTCGGCCCCAGTGGCAGCAGCCACTGAGACAAGTCACGACAGGTGTTTATCACAGTAGGGAGGCAGGTAATGGCCCCCAGCCAGGCAGAACACCATCGGCTTCAAATGAGCCAAACTTGCTCCCAAGGCTCACAAATAGCAATGTGTCAGCGGCAAAAGCTTAGAGGGTGAGTGCTCAGAATCCCAGAGAGCTCCCCATGTTATTTAGTCTCAGCAACTATGTCATGAAGGCATCAGAAAGAAAGTCTGGGCACGAAAACTCCAGCTTCAGCTTGCGTTCCTCTTCTTCCCTCCTCACTGTGCCCTCTCCCACCTCTCCAGAGGGTACCAAGAAATAAAACTCACTATGTACTTGAGAAGAAAATCACTGAAATGGGTTTTCAGTCTCTCTGTGGCTAGATCTGGGCTCAAATGTGCTGTCAGCCCATGAAATCCTTGGTGGATATAAAGCAATTCAGTCTGCCACCTCTGAGATAGAGCATCACAAACCATGTGCATGTGTCACACTAATAAAGTTTTTCTCCTCACCATCTCTCCTGGCCTCTCCAGTTCTGCAGTTCTGAATTCTATTCCATTTGTTCTTTGGAGGTCTGATAACACAGAACAAATATTTTGAATAAAACTCGGTGCCTCTTATTTTGCACCCTTACTCCCACACTTCTCTCTAGGTCTCAGTTTCCTTGTCTGAGCAGTAAACGAGGAACCTGGAGGAAACACTTCTATGTACCATTTTCCATTCCTCTTTTCTATGTATTTTTACCTTAGCTGGTCTCCACCGTGGAGGCACGGGTAGTAGGGGATAAGGGCACTTGAGTAAATCCCACAGTTTGAAATCCCGTTTCTGATGGTCTTTCAGTGAAAACAGCTGGTTTCCCTAAGAGAGAACAGAGGATGAGGTGGTAAGTTGGATGCTGGTTTGTATTTTCAAATTTTGTGGTTCCATTGTTATTGTGAATGGGTCAGTTATCCTCACCCTTTCCTGACACTGGGGCTCCCAAGGGGTGAGTAGGACACCCAGTGACTCACCTTCTGCATTACTCAGGACTTCAGTTTTGTTTCAGCAAGCCCAGGGTGAATTTCTATTTTTCCTTTACTGTGGATAGAAGGGAAGGGGTTGGCAAGGGGAAAAAGAGTCCACTAATTGAAACTGGAGATGGGATACCACAGTTGACAGCAAATTCTTCTTCCTCCCCTTGCCCCCAGGAAAGTATGTCCCTCAGTGCCTAGAAATAATAAACTGTCAGATGTTCTTAAAAATAAGGAGATAGATGCTCCACTCTTTGTCACCTGACATTAACAAATGTGACAGCATACAAGGAGGGAAAGAGAGACCTTAATAACTATCAGGTCTGTGTACCTGAGGCATGTGTGTGTGTGCTAAGTCACTACCATCGTGTCTGACTCTTTGCAACTCTATGGACCATAGCATGTCAGGCTCCACTGTCCATGGGATTCTCCAGGCAGAAATGCTGGAGTGAGTTGCCAAGTTCTCTTCCCGGGGATCTTCCCAGCTGAGGGATTAATCTACCACCTCTTATGTCTCCTGCATTGGCAGGTGGATTCTTTACCATTAGCACCACCTGGAAAGCTGAGAAAGCCAATGAGTAGCATGACAATTATCTTGATCTACTCTTCAGGGAACTTCTACCTGAAGATTCCTTTCCAAAGCCCATAAAGGGACTGAGTTCATAAAGGGATTGAGTGTACACTGTCTGTCATCTGACACCTTGAAGTTTGCAGTGAATATACTTGTTCATCTGAAGCTTTCAAACACAAGAGTAAAAGGTTAGGATTTTCATGTCATTTTCCTCTTACATCTGTCCTTTCTCACATGGGTCTATGCAGCTATGCATTGATATTTATTTATGAGGCTTTGAGAAAATGCTGGAAATATAGTAGAATAAAACTAACAATTGAAATCGTTTCTGATGGTCTTTCAGTGAAAACAGCTGGTTTCCCTAGAGAGAACAGAGGATGAGGTGGTAAGTTGGATGCTGGTTTGTATTTTCAAATTTTGTGGTTCCATTGTTATTGTGAATGGGTCAGTTATCCTCACCCTTTCCTGACACTGGGGCTCCCAAGGGGTGAGTAGGACACCCAGTGACTCACCTTCTGCATTACTCAGGACTTCAGTTTTGTTTCAGCAAGCCCAGGGTGAATTTCTATTTTTCCTTTACTGTGGATAGAAGGGAAGGGGTTGGCAAGGGGAAAAAGAGTCCACTAATTGAAACTGGAGATGGGATACCACAGTTGACAGCAAATTCTTCTTCCTCCCCTTGCCCCCAGGAAAGTATGTCCCTCAGTGCCTAGAAATAATAAACTGTCAGATGTTCTTAAAAATAAGGAGATAGATGCTCCACTCTTTGTCACCTGACATTAACAAATGTGACAGCATACAAGGAGGGAAAGAGAGACCTTAATAACTATCAGGTCTGTGTACCTGAGGCATGTGTGTGTGTGCTAAGTCACTACCATCGTGTCTGACTCTTTGCAACTCTATGGACCATAGCATGTCAGGCTCCACTGTCCATGGGATTCTCCAGGCAGAAATGCTGGAGTGAGTTGCCAAGTTCTCTTCCGGGATCTTCCCAGCTGAGGGATTAATCTACCACCTCTTATGTCTCCTGCATTGGCAGGTGGATTCTTTACCATTAGCACCACCTGGAAAGCTGAGAAAGCCAATGAGTAGCATGACAATTATCTTGATCTACTCTTCAGGGAACTTCTACCTGAAGATTCCTTTCCAAAGCCCATAAAGGGACTGAGTTCATAAAGGGATTGAGTGTACACTGTCTGTCATCTGACACCTTGAAGTTTGCAGTGAATATACTTGTTCATCTGAAGCTTTCAAACACAAGAGTAAAAGGTTAGGATTTTCATGTCATTTTCCTCTTACATCTGTCCTTTCTCACATGGGTCTATGCAGCTATGCATTGATATTTATTTATGAGGCTTTGAGAAAATGCTGGAAATATAGTAGAATAAAAACTAACAAGATAACATAGAAACATGTGGAGTGCAGTTGTCTCCCATATTTTGTATTGCTCTTTTATTAATAAGTAAATCTCCGTCAAAGACAAAAATATACAAGGGGTGTCTTCTTGTTTGAATGGGAAAATGGATTATTTACTGGTGTATGACATGCAGGCAATACAGTTCCCATCTTCTTAGTTTCAGAACAGTGAAATCATCCAAACAAAAAACCCGGATCCAGAGAACTCTAAGGGCATCTCTGGAAGTTATCACCATAAGAGTGCTGAGCGCTGAGGATGTTTCTGCAGTAAACATGGGAGGTACTACAGAACAAAATGACAAAAGGTCAAACAATTGTTTCTCCCACATCCAAGACCTCAGGATGTTCCTCATGGACAAACTTCCTTAACCTAGCCTAACCACGAACTGTTTCTTCCTTAAGATTTCCCCAGGCTTCCCCTGGTGGTCCAGTGGGTAGGGACACCGCCTTGCAATGCAAGGGGTGCGGGGTTCGAGCCCTGGCCTGGGAAGATCCCATGTGCCGCGGAGCGGCTGGACCGATGTGTCCAATCACCGAGCCGGGGCTCTGGAGCGCATGCGCCCAGAGCCGGCGCTCTGCGACAGCAGAGGCCACCGCGATGGGAGGCCCACAGGAGCCGAAAAACAAAGACGGATGAAAATAGATAAATGAAAGACCAATAGAAGTGGCCCGCCCATCCCCCTCCCTCCCCAACCCGACCCCCGCCCAAAATAAATAAATAAATAAATCTTTAAAAAAAAAAAAAAAGATTTTCCCCTCCCTCTGACACTATTGCTGTTTCTGCTCTGGTTGTCTTACTGGACTTTCTCAGAGTAGTTTAGAAAAGAGGCAGAAACTGGGCAGCCAAGGAGTTGGAATGAAACAGGATCTGGGAGGAGAAAGGGAGGTCAGTCGGGAGGCTTGCTTCTCGAGGTCTGACCTGGGATGAGCAGCAGGAGCATCACTGGGGACTTGCTGGAACTAAACTGAGGAGCCCACCCCACCCCTTCCTGGATGAGAATCTGAGTGGCAGCAGAACTCAGGCAACACAGGTACATTAGAGTCTGAGAAACACTGGTCTGTAAGGTATGGCTGAATGCGTAGGGATAGTCTCAGAGGCTAAGATGTTGAGGGTGAAGGAAGGTATGAAAGGTGTTCCAAGTGTAGCCAGGTGAACAGAAAAATACCACTAGTAAGTGGAATTACATTCCATGCCTAAAGGAAAAAAATGCTTATGGGTTTTTAAAATTTCTTATATAAAATTTTTTCATTGTAAAAGTATAACACGTATATCTAAACAAAAAGAACAATAAAAGTTATCCATAATTGCAACTATCAGTTATACTCATAGTTAACATTTCATCCTGTCTTCTACTTTCTTTATGTATATGTATTAACTCTATGGGTATATATATAATAATATAGGTAAGTATATATAGTTAAATATATCTATCTATAAATATATCTATTAGGTAAAGAATTATATATATATATATATATATATATATATAAGAATATATATATTAGAATATATATATAATTAAGAATATAAGTATAAAACATGAATAAATAATAAATGCAAAACTATATAATAATATTACCATATTGATATACAATTATTTAGGTGCTACATATTAATAACCTAATTAGCCTTAGATTACCTAAGATTTAACTAGGATTAACTTAATTAATATTAGGTCACTCAGAAATTGCAATAAAATAACCAGGGTAGAAACAACTGTAGTGTCAAAAGGAGGGAAAGACCTAAATGACAGGGACAGGGATAGGAGCTTAAGTGCCCATTGTAACTTTTATTTCTGGTTTATAACATATTCTGGTATTTTATGCAAGTGAGTTTTAGGAAAAATTGTTTTTCATTAATGATGTTAGCTTTTTAATGTTAATACCAAAAAGGTAGACTATACTGCCATATTGAATGTTTCAAGAATACAGAGCAGTAGGAACTCTCATACTTCCCTGGTAAGAGAATAAAGCAGCACAGCTACTTTAGACATCTTTTAAGTGTTGTTTCCAAGCAAGGGTTTGCTGCCCAACAGGCCTGGAAGTCAATACTCTGGAACCTGATTTTGAGAAAAGACGGAGCATTATCGTGAGGTCAGCCAACAGGGAGATAGATAGAAGGCACAGTTTAAATCTGCTTCTCAACCCAGAGCTGTGATGCAATATAAGAGGTTAGGGAAATTTCAGACTTGAAGCTGATTGGCTAGTCTCAAATCAGTCCATAATAAGCTACAGGGGAGATTGGTAGCCTGCTTTTCCTTGAGGGACTTCTTGCTTCATTTGTAACGCTCTCTTGGACAACATTTTTATGCTTTAAGTTCTGCAGACTGTTCCCAGGCACGTCACCTGTCGACAGAGGCTCAGATACTGAACATGTGCGGTGGCAGTACTGTCTCCATAAAACGATTCCAGGTTTGATTAAGCAACAACCTATTTAAGGATGCTAAACTGGTTTATACAGGTCATGTGTTATGTGCTGTTTCAGCGTTAGTCTATTAAATATCAGTAAGAGTTCCACACTGGAAACGGCACAAATGCCCTTCCATGGTAGATTGGCTACAGACAAGAACGTATACTGGCTGAGTCTTTCATGCAATATTCCAAACAAACAAAACTATGCTGTGCTGTCAGAAATCACCCAGAGGTTCCCATTCAGGAGGAACAACTGGGTAGTGACAGGCAGTGCAGGATAAGGGCTTCTGGAAGACCGATAATGCTCTATTTCTTGAGTTGGACAAATAAGGAACATACTTCAATAAAGTAGTTTAATAAACATTTCAAAGTAATGTCAGGCATTTTAGAACATTTAGAAAATAAAGCGTCAGTTGCTATTATCATTTTGATATACATTCGCCTGATATTTTGTTTTAAACTCTCTCTTTTCCCTCCTGAAACCATATAATACACATTTATTAAAATTAACCCCTGTCCCTCACAGATAAAAATATATATATAAACTAGGAAGAGAAATCCCACGGCAATTCCATTCTGTGCAGGTAAGTTCTGTTAAAATGTAGTACTTATTCAGGAGGGGTTTATTTTTAAAGTGGATCTCATGTTTTTGTTACATAAATGGGTTTTTGCTAGCTTCAGATTTCTTTGGTGGCAGAGCATGGTTGATTGGTCTTACTAATTTTCCCTTCCACCCTTCCCATATTCTAAACTCTATTCAGTAAATGAAAGGAGTCACCTGCATTTAAGCTCGCTATCCTTACCCTCTCCCTTCTTTTGCTGGAGAGTTACGTGTTTGTTTGAGAAAAGGAACAAATGAACAGGGAGCTAAGCTTTGACTGGGCCTCCTCACAGGTCATCCTATAAGGAAGCTCTGTTTGGAAATATCCTACCCCTGGCCCCCAGTCACTTGCTTATCTCATAAAAAAGCCAAGAGTCACCTCTTGAATACTCAGAGCCATCCCAGGTCTCAGGCCAGCCCACTGCAGATATTTGAAAAAGAAAAAACACTCAGTGATATAAGGTCTCATCTATCTTCTGTTCCATGTACCCCTCTGGTCTAGGTGATGGTGGGAAGGTGGCCTTTGAGAAAAATGTATTTCTCAGGAGGCCCTGTGAAACTGGATAAGCCAGAGGTTCTCACTCGAGGCCAATTCCATGTCCACACACACACAGCCCAGGGGACATTTGCAGTGTCTGGAGACAGTTGTGGTCGTTGGATCAGGGAAGGCTTGCTACAGGCATCTAGTGGGTAGAGGCTGAGGAAGCTGCTTAACATCCTACAATGCATAAGACAGCCCCCATGACAAAGAATTCACCAGTTTCAGATGTTAGTAGTGATAAGTGGATAGGGATGTGTGTGTGTGTGTGTGTGTGTGTGTAAACACACATGCAATTAATATAAACCAAAATTAATGGAATAAGTGTCCTCCAAGGCAGTCTTGTAGGAAATCAGTAGGTTGATTATTCTAAAGGATAATCAACTTAGTGGTTGACAACAACCACCCAAACTCTTTGTGAGATCAAAAGGAAGACTCTAGAGAAAGAACCACTGAGCTGAAACTGAAAGTGTTCAACCTTAATTTGAGACTTAGACCCATGGCCCAGACTTAATCAAACCTGTTTGAGAATGCCGGACTCGAAGCCTAAATTCCATTCTGTGCAGGTAAGTTCTGTTAAAATGTAGTACTTATTCAGGAGGGGTTTATTTTTAAAGTGGATCTCATGTTTTTGTTACATAAATGGGTTTTTGCTAGCTTCAGATTTCTTTGGTGGCAGAGCATGGTTGATTGGTCTTACTAATTTTCCCTTCCACCCTTCCCATATTCTAAACTCTATTCAGTAAATGAAAGGAGTCACCTGCATTTAAGCTCGCTATCCTTACCCTCTCCCTTCTTTTGCTGGAGAGTTACGTGTTTGTTTGAGAAAAGGAACAAATGAACAGGGAGCTAAGCTTTGACTGGGCCTCCTCACAGGTCATCCTATAAGGAAGCTCTGTTTGGAAATATCCTACCCCTGGCCCCCAGTCACTTGCTTATCTCATAAAAAAGCCAAGAGTCACCTCTTGAATACTCAGAGCCATCCCAGGTCTCAGGCCAGCCCACTGCAGATATTTGAAAAAGAAAAAACACTCAGTGATATAAGGTCTCATCTATCTTCTGTTCCATGTACCCCTCTGGTCTAGGTGATGGTGGGAAGGTGGCCTTTGAGAAAAATGTATTTCTCAGGAGGCCCTGTGAAACTGGATAAGCCAGAGGTTCTCACTCGAGGCCAATTCCATGTCCACACACACACAGCCCAGGGGACATTTGCAGTGTCTGGAGACAGTTGTGGTCGTTGGATCAGGGAAGGCTTGCTACAGGCATCTAGTGGGTAGAGGCTGAGGAAGCTGCTTAACATCCTACAATGCATAAGACAGCCCCCATGACAAAGAATTCACCAGTTTCAGATGTTAGTAGTGATAAGTGGATAGGGATGTGTGTGTGTGTGTGTGTGTGTGTGTAAACACACATGCAATTAATATAAACCAAAATTAATGGAATAAGTGTCCTCCAAGGCAGTCTTGTAGGAAATCAGTAGGTTGATTATTCTAAAGGATAATCAACTTAGTGGTTGACAACAACCACCCAAACTCTTTGTGAGATCAAAAGGAAGACTCTAGAGAAAGAACCACTGAGCTGAAACTGAAAGTGTTCAACCTTAATTTGAGACTTAGACCCATGGCCCAGACTTAATCAAACCTGTTTGAGAATGCCCGGGACTCGAACCCAGCCTAAATCCTGTTAATTAAAATCACTCACCCAATGTCTGGACCCACTGAGGTTCAGGTTCTTCATGTCTCTTTGCAGAGAAGAATTCAGCAAGAGACAAAGTGATAGGTAAGAAATGGATTTATTCACAGTCAGAGAAAGCACACTCCACAGACAGATTGTGGGCCATAGCAGAGCAAATCCAGTGGCCCTGAAAACATGGCATTCTTAGCTTTTATGGGCTGGGTAATTCCATATGCTAATGAGTGGGAGGATTATTCCAGCTCTCTTACGGAAGGGGCGGAACTGTCATGGTGCCTCTGGGTGTCTGGGTCCAATGTGCCATCTTGGACCCATTTGATTCTAATGGGTTTATGCTGTGTCCTTGGGCTGTCATTCTTTTCAAAAATTGTGCCCTGCCCCTTTCCCTCCTAACCCTTACAAAACCACACTGAGCAGGAACAGACAGTGAGAAGCCTGGCACAAGGAACAGTGTTGACCCTCAGGGAACCTAAATTCCCTTTGAGACACACAGGACTTTCTGGATGTCCCTAGGCGAGTTATTTAATAGCCTTAGAACTCTTTTCCCCTTATTTATAAAACAAAGGAGAGAGAATGAAAATTAACATTTACCCTGAATCTAGTATTTACCTTTAACTTTTTCATTTAGTCTTCATCATAGCTCGACCAAGGAAACATTGATATCTCCATATTACTTACGAGACTCAGAGAGGTTAAGTTACCTGCCCAGTGTTACACAGCAGAATGTAGCAGGACCAAGACTTCAACTTAAGTGTCCAGATCACTTTCATTTTTCACCTTTCATAGGTCCTGTTTCCTCAACCTGTAAAACAGAGATGATAGACTTCCCTGATGGTCCGGTAGCTGAGACTCTGTGCTCCCAGTGCAGGGACCCAGTTTCAATCCTTGCTCAGGAAAATAGATCCCACAGGCCACAACTAAGACCCAGCTCAACCAAATAAATAAGTATTAAAAAAAAAAAATACAGATGGTACATGAGTTTTTGTGTGACCACTTATTGATTTAATGCACACAGCCCCAGGAGAGCAGTGGAGTTTTAATCATTATGATTATTTTGACATGTCCATGTTCAGAAACTGCCCCTTTATTTGTAAGAAACAGCTGCTTAGAAATGAAATTTACTCATCATTATTAGATACTAATTATGAAGCAAATAGAGTTCCTTTGGAATAAAAATTCCCCTGATTCTTTTTTGGCTGAATCAAGAGAGGCTGAAATTTTGACCTAGGGACAGAAATCAGGTTTACCCTGGCTTGAGTGCCCCATTTACCAAGCAGGGGGCTCTCCTGTCCCCGGGCAGGCAGGGAGAGGTAAATGGTGCCACTAACAACACCACTGAGCTAAGCGCCTCCACCAGGAACTCCAGACTTGCCTTTCTCCTTGGTCATCCTTGGTTACCAGGCTCTCAAATACTCTCCAGAGATTCTCAACTTTTCAAGTAAATGATTCCAGTCTGGGAGGATGAATAATTCAGTGTTAGTGGTAAATTTTGAAGAAACACACATGTGGGAGACACTCTGGGACCCGGGGTGTTAGTGTGGTTAGGCCTGAAACAAGGAACCAAGTGTTGACTAATTTCACACAGGACTTTCTGGATGTCCCTAGGCGAGTTATTTAATAGCCTTAGAACTCTTTTCCCCTTATTTATAAAACAAAGGAGAGAGAATGAAAATTAACATTTACCCTGAATCTAGTATTTACCTTTAACTTTTTCATTTAGTCTTCATCATAGCTCGACCAAGGAAACATTGATATCTCCATATTACTTACGAGACTCAGAGAGGTTAAGTTACCTGCCCAGTGTTACACAGCAGAATGTAGCAGGACCAAGACTTCAACTTAAGTGTCCAGATCACTTTCTTTTTTCACCTTTCATAGGTCCTGTTTCCTCAACCTGTAAAACAGAGATGATAGACTTCCCTGATGGTCCGGTAGCTGAGACTCTGTGCTCCCAGTGCAGGGACCCAGTTTCAATCCTTGCTCAGGAAAATAGATCCCACAGGCCACAACTAAGACCCAGCTCAACCAAATAAATAAGTATTAAAAAAAAAAAATACAGATGGTACATGAGTTTTTGTGTGACCACTTATTGATTTAATGCACACAGCCCCAGGAGAGCAGTGGAGTTTTAATCATTATGATTATTTTGACATGTCCATGTTCAGAAACTGCCCCTTTATTTGTAAGAAACAGCTGCTTAGAAATGAAATTTACTCATCATTATTAGATACTAATTATGAAGCAAATAGAGTTCCTTTGGAATAAAAATTCCCCTGATTCTTTTTTGGCTGAATCAAGAGAGGCTGAAATTTTGACCTAGGGACAGAAATCAGGTTTACCCTGGCTTGAGTGCCCCATTTACCAAGCAGGGGGCTCTCCTGTCCCCGGGCAGGCAGGGAGAGGTAAATGGTGCCACTAACAACACCACTGAGCTAAGCGCCTCCACCAGGAACTCCAGACTTGCCTTTCTCCTTGGTCATCCTTGGTTACCAGGCTCTCAAATACTCTCCAGAGATTCTCAACTTTTCAAGTAAATGATTCCAGTCTGGGAGGATGAATAATTCAGTGTTAGTGGTAAATTTTGAAGAAACACACATGTGGGAGACACTCTGGGACCCGGGGGTGTTAGTTGTGGTTAGATGCAGCCCCTGGCAACTTAGGGACTTCGATCCTGTAACCCACCAGCACACCATCCTGCCAGCATCCCTGCTTGCACTAACACCTGTCTGGCAGGAATCTCACCTCCTGTCAAGGCTTCCACATCTCTTGTTAAAATGCAAATATGACTTGGGAGCAATGAATGCATGAATATATTAGCACATATTAACACTGTTTGTTTATCAGATTAGGGATCTGCTCCCTGAGGGAATGGGTGTTAATTTGCATTTTTATCTGTGTAGTAAAGGACCTCTCAGAGAGGTTTGGTCTGGGAGACCTTAAGAAGGATGTAGGATCACAGCCTTTGGGTTTGAAAAGCCCATTCCAGGCTTGCCCAGAAGCGTGGAGTCTAGAGCTTAGAATTGGTTCACAGGTCACAGAGAAGGGAGGAGCAGGGCTTGCCCAGAAAGCTGGGAGTTCTGAATCTAAACCTGGTTAGCAGCTCAAAGGTTGTTGGTAGAAAGACAATGACCATGGCCAAGAAAAGAGTGGGCTTGAGTTTGAAGATTTAGGTTTGACAAGGTTAGAATTTAGGAAAACAAGAGATATTGCTTTGTTTTATATTTTTTAAGTTTGAAATAAATTGGGCTGTTCTGCATGGCATACAAGTTTAGTTCCCTGACCAGAGATTGAGCCTGTGCCCCCTTTATTGGAAGTACACAGTCTTCACCACTGGACTGCCAGGGAGATCTTGACATTGCTTTGTTTTAAAGGAAGACAGAGAATGTGATGCAAGTGTAGAGGTCAGAGGGCATGGTGCTTGTGTGTGTGTGTGTGCGTGTGTGGGGGGTTAGGGGGTGGTTTCTTGGGTCTCCTGCATTGGCAGGGGGCGTTCTCTACCACTAGCGCCATCTGGGAAACCTGTTACACTAATTGCTCAATGGTCTGGAACTCTGAATTGTGAAACAAATAGAAGTGAGAAAACAGAAGCTCTCTTGGGAGAGGCTACTTTGTTGCCCAGGAATCTATTGCTTTCCTACCATCTGAGAGAGAGAGTTTGACAAGTTAATTAATTTGCCTTTCCTTTTACGAAGCACTTGTGTGGCTCACGTCTGACACTCCTCTCCCTGAAGTGGAAGCAGTGTCTGTCTCCAACACCAGCCTCAGACGACCGCAGAGGTCTACTGCTTTTTGACAGAATTACCTTTTTTAAAGAGAATAGGCCAAGTGGGGTGGAGAAATGTTTCTTTGGCCTAAACTGTATTAGGAGGGAGGATGTTTAGTGTTCCTGAGGGTGATTGTTTAGGATTTAAGGTCACAGGGTGTTGGTTACTATGCAGGACCCTGAGTGCCAAGGTACCAGCACATCCTTACATTTATTTATTTATTTAAAGTTTGGACTCTTTTATTGGTTTTTTGTTTATTTTCATCCATCTTTATTCTTTGTTCTGTGTGGGCCTCCCATTGCAGTGGCCTCCCTCGTCGCAGAGCACTGGCTCCAGGCACATGTGCTCCAGAGCACTGGCTCATACTTGGAAACACCGGTCCAGTCGCTCCGCAGCACGTGGGATCTTCCCGGGCCAGGGATTGAACCGGTGCCCCTTGCACTTCAAGGCGGACTTTTTACCCGCTGGACCACCAGGGAAGCCCTCCTTTCATTTATTTTGTGTGTGTTATTTATGTTAAGTAGGTCCCTCCAAGGCTGTGGACTTAGAACTGGGTCTGCTCGTTCCTGAGTGTCAGGGCAGGTTTTTGTACGTGAATCGGTGGCATTTTGCTTTTCTAAGAACTGCTGTGCTTACCTGGGAAATGAGAACATTATCCCTCTGCTCTATTTACTTCATAGTGTTTTCGAAAAAAGTAAGACTGCATTTGCATGTCTTTTCCCCTATTTTCTTTAGTTCCTTCCTCTGGGTATAGATTTCTGCTTTTTAAATTTTTTAATTGGAGGATAATTGCTTTACAATATTGTGTTGGTTTCTGCCATCTATCAACATGAATCAGCCACAGGTACACATAATCCCCTCCCTCTTGGACTTCCCTCCCACCTGCCACTGCCCACCCCATCCCATCCCTTTGGGGCTTCATAGAGCACTTGGCTTGAGCTCCCCGTGTGGAACTACACACTCTCATTGGCTATCTATTTTACATATGGTAATGAACATGTTTAGATGTTACTCTTTCAATTTGTCCCTCCCTCTCCTTCCCTCACTGTGTCCACCATTCTCTTCTCTATGTCTGTGTCTCCATTGCTGCTCTGTAAATAGGTTCATACTGCAGGTCTTTTTAGAATCCATTTATAAATTTTAGAATAGAGCAAGAGAGGCGGAATAAGTAATGAAGGAACATAAAGTGTAAGTACAAGTGTAGTACTGAAGGAACATGAGTCTTTGCAAAAATTAGAGTGTATTGTTTGCTCATATCTTTTGTATGTATGTGTGTGTGTATGTATGTTAATAAAAAATCAGGCTGAAATATGTAGATATTATTATCACTATGTATCAAGGGTCACTCAGCTAGGAATTCCTCCCAAGGCAAGCTTTCATGTATAGGACTCTGGAAGTATTGTATTCTTTGTCTTATCCCAAAGCTCATTAAAAATTCTAGCATCTGTGTCAAGTAAAATGGAGGTGGCATTTATCCCATAAAGTCGAGGTCTATCAATAGTTGGCTCTTCATGTTCATGTCAGGGCAGCATCCTCAGTTCCATCTTGCAAGAGGAGAAACCATTCACTGAAATGTTGCCTTCTTGTTTCTTTATCTTGCTCATTTTTTTATAATAATAATTTTCCGGTTTTGAGAACATATTGAGGGCTAGGCTAAGTTGTACATATAATATCTCATTAAGGTCTCGTAATAACCAAGTCATAGTGTTATGATTCCCGCTCTAAAATAAGGAAACAGAGCCTCAATGATGTTATCAGAGCCATAAATAGGAAATGAAAGGACTAGATGCAAGTTTAGTTTAACTTCAAAGCCCCGCGCTGTCCAGTAAAGAGGCTGGTGAACAGACGTCCATCCAGGTTCCAGGTTGGACTGGCCTGCTACTGATGTATCTGTGTGGACTTGTAATGCAGTTCTCAGACCTCTGGCATTAGCAGCCTTTCGCGAAAATCTGTTTGACCCAGAAGCCCGAGCGGGGGCATCTTGACCTGACTCACATGTTACCATTATGCTGGGATATATACACAGTGCTGATTCGGGGGTTATGGTTCAGGGCACTGTATACCTTTGCTGTGAATAAAACCATCAGTGTGGTGTGTGGGGAACAGCTGTGTAATCAAAGCCACGAGCCTACATGGATTTCAGCGAATTGGCTCCATAGAAACCTACAGCCGGAAGGAGATGGACCAGAGACACCTGCCCTTGTGCATCCACACCAGCCCCCATCATGTTCCCCAGCTGCTCCCGAAACAGATGCCCTCCTTTGTATAGAGGCCCTGAGCAGGGCACACGACAGCTCTGCTGTTTCACGTCTGCACTCAGGGTAATATATCTGCTGTCATTACACCGCACACACATTAGGGGGGATAGTGTCGGCAGTGCTGACACACTATTGATTCATGGCTGAGGCTGTTTGTCTGTGACAAGACAACATCAGTTGATATTGACAAATCATCTGAAAATACTCACCTACTTGCACTCTATCAAGTTGAGTGAAATATACAGTAAATTGGCTGCTGGGAGTCACAATAGATCCACAGGGAGAAAGTGTCCATGAGACATTCGATATTCTGTATAAATACATGGCCCAGGCTCATGGAAGGTTAAGGAATGTTTTCTCCCTGTAAGGCCAAAGACTGGAAACCAGTTGTGCTCGTAGTGTGAAAGAATGAGGAGTGAATTTGGAATGGGGCTTTTTTATATAATTCTGTCTTGTTTGTTGAGCTTAAAAAATGAATATGAAAATCTTCCTGGTATGCAGTACTAGATCGGCAAAACAGTCTAAGGTACTACAGGAGATGAAAGCATGCCTTTATTTTTAAGGAGCCAGGATCAACGAAGAGGGTTTTTACTTACACTGGTCTGTTACAGGCAGGTTACAGTCTTTCTTTATTTTTTTCTTTCTTGGTGCTGGTGGAAGTTAACAAAGCTGTTTAAAGTGGGGCTGTGCATTCTGTGAAGCTAGAGCATTGCATATAGGTTACCTAGAAAAACGATGGCCATTGGTTTTTTTCCTTTATTTTTTTCTTGTGTGGAGCAGGATCGGCATCTTGAAACCCAGAAGCGGGGGCATCTTGACCTGACTCACATGTTACCATTATGCTGGGATATATACACAGTGCTGATTCGGGGGTTATGGTTCAGGGCACTGTATACCTTTGCTGTGAATAAAACCATCAGTGTGGTGTGTGGGGAACAGCTGTGTAATCAAAGCCACGAGCCTACATGGATTTCAGCGAATTGGCTCCATAGAAACCTACAGCCGGAAGGAGATGGACCAGAGACACCTGCCCTTGTGCATCCACACCAGCCCCCATCATGTTCCCCAGCTGCTCCCGAAACAGATGCCCTCCTTTGTATAGAGGCCCTGAGCAGGGCACACGACAGCTCTGCTGTTTCACGTCTGCACTCAGGGTAATATATCTGCTGTCATTACACCGCACACACATTAGGGGGGATAGTGTCGGCAGTGCTGACACACTATTGATTCATGGCTGAGGCTGTTTGTCTGTGACAAGACAACATCAGTTGATATTGACAAATCATCTGAAAATACTCACCTACTTGCACTCTATCAAGTTGAGTGAAATATACAGTAAATTGGCTGCTGGGAGTCACAATAGATCCACAGGGAGAAAGTGTCCATGAGACATTCGATATTCTGTATAAATACATGGCCCAGGCTCATGGAAGGTTAAGGAATGTTTTCTCCCTGTAAGGCCAAAGACTGGAAACCAGTTGTGCTCGTAGTGTGAAAGAATGAGGAGTGAATTTGGAATGGGGCTTTTTTATATAATTCTGTCTTGTTTGTTGAGCTTAAAAAATGAATATGAAAATCTTCCTGGTATGCAGTACTAGATCGGCAAAAACAGTCTAAGGTACTACAGGAGATGAAAGCATGCCTTTATTTTTAAGGAGCCAGGATCAACGAAGAGGGTTTTTACTTACACTGGTCTGTTACAGGCAGGTTACAGTCTTTCTTTATTTTTTTCTTTCTTGGTGCTGGTGGAAGTTAACAAAGCTGTTTAAAGTGGGGCTGTGCATTCTGTGAAGCTAGAGCATTGCATATAGGTTACCTAGAAAAACGATGGCCATTGGTCTATAAATACTGCTTCAAACAAGGCATTCACTCATTCAGCTGAGAGTTAGTAAGTACCTTTTATGTGCCACGTGGGCTTCCCTGGCGGTGCTAGTGGTGAAGAACCTGCCTGCCAATGCAGGAGACATAAGAAACACAGATTTGATCCCTGGGTGGGAAAGATCCCCTGGAAGAGGGCATGGCAACCCACTCGAGTATTCTTGCCTGGAGAAACCCATGGACAGAGGAGCCTGGTGGGCTATGGTCCATGGGGTCACAAAGAGTCAGATACGATTGAAGTGAATGAGCCTTTACACACGCCATGTGTGTCATGTATGCGGCTATGCGGTGAGGGTCCAAATGAGAGCCAGAGATAAGTCTCTGCCCTCAAGAAGCTTATCTTTTACTTTGATAGGAAGATAAAATAAAGGGAAATATAAAATAAAATAGTAAATACAAATTTAACAAATGTTTAAGATGTAACACGTCAGAGACAAAGGTAGTTTGAAATGGATTCTGCCACATGCAGCAAGAAAGTCCTATCTGGCAGCAGTGGGCAGGTTGGGCACATCTGGATGTTCCCCAAAGTCCTCATGGGCCTGCATCATGACAGTAATGCAGGCCTAGAGAAGAGAGACTGTATTTATTTGGTGACTGCTCTAAGCAAGTTCTCCACTGAGATACTCTTATGGACCTTAAGGATGAGTAAAAGCTTGGTGGGAAGGGTTTGGGGTTTGAAGTCAGATTACCTACCCTATCCTACTACCATGCCCTAGGAAAACCACGAATGGGGCTTTTTTATATAATTCTGTCTTGTTTGTTGAGCTTAAAAAATGAATATGAAAATCTTCCTGGTATGCAGTACTAGATCGGCAAAAACAGTCTAAGGTACTACAGGAGATGAAAGCATGCCTTTATTTTTAAGGAGCCAGGATCAACGAAGAGGGTTTTTACTTACACTGGTCTGTTACAGGCAGGTTACAGTCTTTCTTTATTTTTTTCTTTCTTGGTGCTGGTGGAAGTTAACAAAGCTGTTTAAAGTGGGGCTGTGCATTCTGTGAAGCTAGAGCATTGCATATAGGTTACCTAGAAAAACGATGGCCATTGGTCTATAAATACTGCTTCAAACAAGGCATTCACTCATTCAGCTGAGAGTTAGTAAGTACCTTTTATGTGCCACGTGGGCTTCCCTGGCGGTGCTAGTGGTGAAGAACCTGCCTGCCAATGCAGGAGACATAAGAAACACAGATTTGATCCCTGGGTGGGAAAGATCCCCTGGAAGAGGGCATGGCAACCCACTCGAGTATTCTTGCCTGGAGAAACCCATGGACAGAGGAGCCTGGTGGGCTATGGTCCATGGGGTCACAAAGAGTCAGATACGATTGAAGTGAATGAGCCTTTACACACGCCATGTGTGTCATGTATCTTGACTATGCGGTGAGGGTCCAAATGAGAGCCAGAGATAAGTCTCTGCCCTCAAGAAGCTTATCTTTTACTTTGATAGGAAGATAAAATAAAGGGAAATATAAAATAAAATAGTAAATACAAATTTAACAAATGTTTAAGATGTAACACGTCAGAGACAAAGGTAGTTTGAAATGGATTCTGCCACATGCAGCAAGAAAGTCCTATCTGGCAGCAGTGGGCAGGTTGGGCACATCTGGATGTTCCCCAAAGTCCTCATGGGCCTGCATCATGACAGTAATGCAGGCCTAGAGAAGAGAGACTGTATTTATTTGGTGACTGCTCTAAGCAAGTTCTCCACTGAGATACTCTTATGGACCTTAAGGATGAGTAAAAGCTTGGTGGGAAGGGTTTGGGGTTTGAAGTCAGATTACCTACCATACCCTACTACCATGCCCCTAGGAAAACCACTTCACCTTTCTCACCCTCCATTTCCGTATTTATAAAGTGGAGCCAATACCTTGCATATTTAAAATATGTGGCATATAATAGGCAATCAATAAATGAACTGAAGGACTCACTGGTGGTGCCTTGGTTTAGGAATCGGTGCTTTCACTGATAGGGCCCGAGTTCAGTCTCTGGTCAGGAATGTAAGATCCTTCAAGCCATGTGGCACAGCCAAAAAAGAAAAAAAAAAAAAAAACAACCCTAGGCTAATAGAGTCTTCTCAGTCTTCTAAGGGGAGTACTAAGGACAACTGTACTAAGTCTGAGGCTCTCAGAGGTTTAGAATGCTTCATGCTTTCTGTTTGTTTGTTGTTTGTTTGGGGGGAGGGGGTTAGTGTATTGCTGGTTTTTGATTTTTGTGTTTTTTTGCAGCAAGTGGGATTATACTTTCCCTACCAGGGCTAGGACCTGTGCCAGAGTCTTAACTAGGTCTTGTGACACCAAGGAAGTTACAGAACTTAGTGTTTATAAAAGGCTGAATGAGTGGGGCTATGGATCCTTAGCCAACTGACTAGATCGCCACTCTTTTCGTTGTAGCTAGTGTTACAGCATAGTATTCAATAAGATATTCCCTCAAATTATTCCTACTGTTATCATTGCCTCTGCTGTGATGACCTCCCCCATGGCCATGACCTCCACCAACCTCACCCCCAAACATCACAACTGCTTCTATAAGCATCTTACCAGTCTCAAACCCTTTACTGAGTACCTGGCCCTAAATCATGGAAAATATCATCTCACCTAATTCTCACAACAACCCATGCGATAGTGTTATAACCTCTTGTTTTACAGATGAGAAAATGGAGGCATTTCTCCAGGTTAAAACATTAATTCAACATCAGCAGCAAGTAAGGAGTAGAACTGGGATTCCAACGCAGGCAGCCTAACTCTAGAAATTCCTCACGTGAGCTGTTAGACACAATGCATGACCCACCTGAGCTTTTCTAAGGCACTATGTAATTCTGACGGATGTGTTAAGGCAGTCACTCTGATTACTGTGATCATCAATAGTCTGGAATCAGCTGGACAAACTGGCTGCTTGCTTGACAGCATCCCAGGCTGTCCTTTTCTCTTCAGGAAGTAGCTTAGGCCCAAGGAGAATCTGGATCAACGAGGGTAAATTGATAGTGTTATGTATAAGGAAGAGGTAGAAGAAAGATCTGTCAGTAAGGCAAAGGCTTGCAAGTAATAATGTGCTATTGGAGGCTTCCCAGGGGGTGCAGGTGGTAAAGAATCCACTTGCCAATGCAAGAGACACAAGAGATGTGGTTCTGATCCCAGATCAGGAAGATCCCCCAGAAGAGGAAGTGGCAACTAGCTCGGTGAATGGAGGCACTTGACAGGCTGCAATCCATGGGGTCACAAAGAGTCAGACATGACTGAGTGACTGAGTACACAGATGTGTTCTATTAAATATCCTTTCTGTGAGTTCCTAATGAAAGGCAAGAAACTGAGATTACCTTATTTGATTGGGCCCCCTGTTAAGGATTGATTGAGCTCACAGATTTGCCAATTTACTGAAAATAACTTGGAATGTCATTAAATGAATTTCCATAGAGTCCAATTTCAACTTACCCCATCTCTTTGTTTATAGCCACTATTTTCTGGGATACTGCAGAGAACACACTCTCTCCAGTAGATCTAATAGAAGCAAGAAGATAAATTTATGCTAAATTTATGTCCTTAACTCAGGTGTCTAGTGTTCCTGATGATTATTTTTGTATGATATTAGTAGTGTGGCTGTATGCCTTGGGAATCAATTATGTTTTCAGTAATAAGGTTATAATATCTCTAAAACCTTCTCTCTAAATTCTTACATACAGTCAATGGTGGCACTAGGACTTGAATCCAGGTTTTTCATACTCTGTGTCTGCTGTCTCTATGGTGGGACTAAATTTTATAGATGGGGGAACGTTACTATAAGTTCTTTCTGATTTTTTCACAATAAAATCATGTTGAATAAGACCTAGGTCATGCCAAATTTCAGGTTAAAATGGGATCTGCTTTAATGAGATATTTTTGTATTAGAGATAGTTGTGATGAAAGTCGAACTGAATGACCTATAAATTAATACACAGTGCGACTAGGAACAGCAGGCTTTTTAAATCACTTATATCATTTATACTTACAAAGTCAGTGGCTTCTCCTTGATTATTGGTATGATAACCACAAAGTGATATAACATGATTTGCCTATTTCTATTTTTTAAAATTTCTTCTGTATTTTTAAATTTTTTATATGGACCATTTTAAAGGCTTTATTGAATTTGTTATAATATTGCTTCTGTTTTATATTTTGATTTTTGTCCACAAGGCATGTGTGATCTTAGTTCCCTGACCAGGGATCAAACCTACACCCCTCAGCATTGAAGGCAAAGTCTTAAACCACTGTACTCCCAGGGAATTCTTGCTTTGCCTACTTTTAATCAAAGTGTAGTTTCCAGGAAGAATAAAGTCATCCTGTGTAATCACTTTTCTAAAAATATTGAGTTGATCAGTTTCTGAGGGTAGTGCACAAAATTGCTAGATATTGATAAGGCTAGATATTGACATTGATATTGATATTGTTGGGTAGTCATATTTTCTCATTTTACGTATGATGACAAAGGCATAGTCGCTTGTTTAACATCTTACATCTAGTTGGTGATGGTGCCAGGATTACAGTCCAGGGTTTGAAGACTCCAAAGCTTTAATCTCTTTTTACCCATTGTGGTATCCCTGCCTTCTGATGACCCAAGTATGGAACTAGGTATTTCTAATGCTCTAATTTATTTATATGGTGAAATGTAACTTCCAATGTAAATTTATAATTTATGTCCTTACTAGTTAGTGTTCCTGATGATTATTTTTGTATGATATTAGTAGTGTGGCTGTATGCCTTGGGAATCAATTATGTTTTCAGTAATAAGGTTATAATATCTCTAAAACCTTCTCTCTAAATTCTTACATACAGTCAATGGTGGCACTAGGACTTGAATCCAGGTTTTTCATACTCTGTGTCTGCTGTCTCTATGGTGGGACTAAATTTTATAGATGGGGGAACGTTACTATAAGTTCTTTCTGATTTTTTCACAATAAAATCATGTTGAATAAGACCTAGGTCATGCCAAATTTCAGGTTAAAATGGGATCTGCTTTAATGAGATATTTTTGTATTAGAGATAGTTGTGATGAAAGTCGAACTGAATGACCTATAAATTAATACACAGTGCGACTAGGAACAGCAGGCTTTTTAAATCACTTATATCATTTATACTTACAAAGTCAGTGGCTTCTCCTTGATTATTGGTATGATAACCACAAAGTGATATAACATGATTTGCCTATTTCTATTTTTTAAAATTTCTTCTGTATTTTTAAATTTTTTATATGGACCATTTTAAAGGCTTTATTGAATTTGTTATAATATTGCTTCTGTTTTATATTTTGATTTTTGTCCACAAGGCATGTGTGATCTTAGTTCCCTGACCAGGGATCAAACCTACACCCCTCAGCATTGAAGGCAAAGTCTTAAACCACTGTACTCCCAGGGAATTCTTGCTTTGCCTACTTTTAATCAAAGTGTAGTTTCCAGGAAGAATAAAGTCATCCTGTGTAATCACTTTTCTAAAAATATTGAGTTGATCAGTTTCTGAGGGTAGTGCACAAAATTGCTAGATATTGATAAGGCTAGATATTGACATTGATATTGATATTGTTGGGTAGTCATATTTTCTCATTTTACGTATGATGACAAAGGCATAGTCGCTTGTTTAACATCTTACATCTAGTTGGTGATGGTGCCAGGATTACAGTCCAGGGTTTGAAGACTCCAAAGCTTTAATCTCTTTTTACCCATTGTGGTATCCCTGCCTTCTGATGACCCAAGTATGGAACTAGGTATTTCTAATGCTCTAATTTATTTATATGGTGAAATGTAACTTATGAACCTTAAATGTTTCCCTGTCTGCCAGATGTCATGACTTCTTTATCTTTGCAAATCCCATTTATTTTGTTTTTTCAAGTATTAAAAACTATTTCCCATATATCTGGGGACATAAGACCTAGTGGATGCAGCAAAAAATCTCATAGCTCACTGATCTATGTCCTGTTACAAATTCCATATTTCAAGGCTTCTCATCACTATATATTTTTTGAAGAATACTGCAAGCAAGGTTTACTCTCTGCTTTATATTTTATGGTTGGTATATGTCTAATAACTTCTATGTTAAACCATAACAAGTCCTAAATCAGATATGTAAATGATAGAAAATCTCGCTTTATCACATTGAAGTTAAATGAGCTTCATTTTCTCCATACTATATTTGATAAAAATTCTGTCTTAAACCTTCAGGAGGATTTTATTATTTGTCTGAGGGAATATTTATACAGTTACATATAATCTAGTGCAGTGGTTGTCATGCTTTCCACGAGAGTAGCTAGTCTAAACACAATGGTTGAGATCTCCCTGGTGGTTCAGTGGTTAAGAATCTGCCTTTCACTGCAGAGGATTCAGGTTTGATCCCTAGTTCAGGAGCTAAGATCCTACATGTTATGGAGCAGCTAAGCCTGTGCACTCTGGACCCTGGGTGCCACAACTAGAGAGAAGCCCTAGGGTCACAGTGAAGATCCTGGGTGCTGCAGCAAAAACCTGGCACAGCCAAATAAATACTTAAAATTAAAAAAGCTAACATACTATATCATGGTTTCAAAATCAAAAGTATAAATAATACAGTGGTCAACCCTAGAGGACCGCACCAGGCAATTAAACAAGAGAGTTTTGAAAAGCAAAGAAAACATGCTACTGTTTGCACCGATAATTCCTTAACAAGTTTATTATCATTGTAGAGTTCATGTATTTAAACTTGTCTAAATGTTTTCTTTTAGAGGTGTCTTAAGCTAAAGTGCTAGTTTTTTGTTTTTTGTTTTTTTTTTATCTCTTGTAGCTTTGAATGTTAGAATCTTCAACAGGATATGAATTGAAGCTGACAACAGCTTGCAAATTTTAGTTTTCACAAAATGTGTCTTATTTGATGCCTATGCCGTTGCAAACCCATATTTGTAAGAGCATTTCCAAATACATAGGTAAGACGTATGGAAAGAGGGTAGAATGTGTTGTCAGAAAAGCAGGCCCTGAGACGTATCTCTGTTCCTGAGCCTTGGTACCCTGACAGGTAGCCAGGTAAGTGTCTCTCAGTGTTCATTTTGGGTTCCTCACCTGTACAGTGGAGAAAATTGCCACGGCAATGTCTGTCTTCTTGGGATGGCCACAGCCTTGTTGGAAAGAGATGATGGGAAAATATTCTTCTGGCTATTTTGTAAGGTGAGCACTATCCATTTTCAAATATTTCAATACTCAAGCTGTATACAATTCTAATTTCTAGCATCCAGCTGAGTGTCTTGCAAATGACTAGAAACTCCATAAGCGAGAGCTGTTGTTATAATTAAAAACATGAAGATTCCAGTGATGAACCTTGATGATTTCACAACTTAGAATAGCCATCTTTATACTAATCATCCTTGTCTAGGTCCCTCAGGTTGGGTTTATGTTATAGATGCAAAAATTCTATCTCCATGAGTTGTTCATTTGGATGATTCTGATTAGGTACAGCTGGTCAGACATCCTCAACAAAAGAAGTCAGACCCTGGAAAGATGAGAGATGTCCAACACTTCTCAAATCAAAATATTTTAGATATAGACAAGGATTTAACTGAATACTATCTTGCACTGTATCCACAGGGCTTTTTCTTGTTTTTCTATTTCCTCTAGTAACACCTATGCTTGAGTGAAGAAGTAGTACAGTTGGCTTTTTCTGTCTTTTTAAAAAAAATAATGTTTATGGCTTTGATATTTTTAGGGATGAAGAAAATTACCCAAAATGTGTGCTTAACAGTGCAATTGCCAGGCAGGGTATATTCCTAAAACACAGGAGGACTTAAGACTAGCTCCTTATGGTCCATACTCAGGAAAGAGGGCAATGGATATGAGTAATGCACTGTCTTCAGAAAAATTGGCTTTGTCATTAAAATGATTGTGAATGGGAGAGAATGTAGACCTTTTGCAAATGGTGAGCAAATCATCTCTCTCTTCTGCCTACCAGGACTCACCAGGCTCCAGCACACTTAGGAATTCAAAATGCACAATAGAATTCTATGTGCATAAGAGTGTAAGACATTACAACTAGAGGCATGAGAACTTCATGAATTCTTTGGGGCAGAAGAAACTTGGTTTCTATGAGTAGATTCATATATTGTAGCTCTTCTATGAGTACAACATGTCCACTTGAGAGGGTTTAATTATAAGACACAGTTCACCAATGGCCTCACGCTTGAACATTTTATTTCTTTACTTACCAACATGTACACTCCCATTGGTTTGTAGGAAACATCAAGAAGTTTAGTGTATAATGAGATATCCCTGAAGAAAGTTGCTACAATTTTACATTTTCCTTTGTAGTAAAATAACAAAGATTTCTAACAAGTAAGTTCTGATATTGCCTTAGATAGCTGCATGCACTAACAGTGGGTGATTCTAGAACCCCACCATTGGGCTCCATATTAGAATCCCTGCTCCATCACTTGCTAACTCTGTGTAATTACTGCTCAATTATAGACATAGAACCACCATAAATATTACAGAATAGGAAGTATATCTTACCCAGTGGCGAGTGGGTCTGAGGAATTAAAGTCACAGGTAGAGGTGAGCCAGTGTCTGGCAGGTGGGTAAGTTGGTGCCCACAGGAAGATAGACATGTCTGGCTGCTGGAGAGGACTTTGAAGGGCCTGGTGTGGAAGACTAGCTGGATTCTTGGATCTATGTGGGAACTGCTTCTGTGAAATTTCAGTGAAGCATCTGATGATAGGCTGGAGTGACTATTGGACACCAGTCAGGAGAAAGGTCTGGACTCAGACTGAGCAAACAGGAACCCTCTGCATCTCTCTCCAAACAAAGTAAAATGGGTGGTGAGTCACTCTGTGACCAAAATTATGGTTAATGTTTCTTGTGAGTAGCCCTAACCTGAAGCCATATGTGGAAGGAATTCTGTGCTTAACAGTGCATTTGGGGAAAAAAGAATGGGTCCATACTCAGGAAAGAGGGCAATGGATATGAGTAATGCACTGTCTTCAGAAAAATTGGCTTTGTCATTAAAATGATTGTGAATGGGAGAGAATGTAGACCTTTTGCAAATGGTGAGCAAATCATCTCTCTCTTCTGCCTACCAGGACTCACCAGGCTCCAGCACACTTAGGAATTCAAAATGCACAATAGAATTCTATGTGCATAAGAGTGTAAGACATTACAACTAGAGGCATGAGAACTTCATGAATTCTTTGGGGCAGAAGAAACTTGGTTTCTATGAGTAGATTCATATATTGTAGCTCTTCTATGAGTACAACATGTCCACTTGAGAGGGTTTAATTATAAGACACAGTTCACCAATGGCCTCACGCTTGAACATTTTATTTCTTTACTTACCAACATGTACACTCCCATTGGTTTGTAGGAAACATCAAGAAGTTTAGTGTATAATGAGATATCCCTGAAGAAAGTTGCTACAATTTTACATTTTTCCTTTGTAGTAAAATAACAAAGATTTCTAACAAGTAAGTTCTGATATTGCCTTAGATAGCTGCATGCACTAACAGTGGGTGATTCTAGAACCCCACCATTGGGCTCCATATTAGAATCCCTGCTCCATCACTTGCTAACTCTGTGTAATTACTGCTCAATTATAGACATAGAACCACCATAAATATTACAGAATAGGAAGTATATCTTACCCAGTGGCGAGTGGGTCTGAGGAATTAAAGTCACAGGTAGAGGTGAGCCAGTGTCTGGCAGGTGGGTAAGTTGGTGCCCACAGGAAGATAGACATGTCTGGCTGCTGGAGAGGACTTTGAAGGGCCTGGTGTGGAAGACTAGCTGGATTCTTGGATCTATGTGGGAACTGCTTCTGTGAAATTTCAGTGAAGCATCTGATGATAGGCTGGAGTGACTATTGGACACCAGTCAGGAGAAAGGTCTGGACTCAGACTGAGCAAACAGGAACCCTCTGCATCTCTCTCCAAACAAAGTAAAATGGGTGGTGAGTCACTCTGTGACCAAAATTATGGTTAATGTTTCTTGTGAGTAGCCCTAACCTGAAGCCATATGTGGAAGGGAATTCTGGAAAATGTAGGTCCAGTATAACTAAATTGACATAATATAAAGCCAATATTCTGTGTGACTTTAGGTAAATTTCTTAATTTCTCTGCACATGCTTTGCTTCTTCCATACAAAGAGCATAGTAGTATCACTTACTATGCAGAATTCGAATTGAATGATGTGCTTTATGTAATACATTTTGTCTTTTTTCTTTCCTTTTTATGTAATGCATTTTGGAAAGTGCCTTGCACATGCTAACAGTTCCAAATTTATGTTATTTTCACATCTGTATTCTTTTTTTTTTTTTTTAGATTTTTTTTTAAAATTTTGGCCTCTTTTAATGGTCGTTTATTTGTTTTCTTCCATCTTTATTCTTTGGTCTCTGTGGGCCTCCATTGCAGTGGCCTCTCTGGTTACAGAGTACTGGCTCTGGGTGTGTGTGCTCCAGAGTGTTGGCTCATAATTGGACACACTGGTCCAGCCACTCCTCAGCACATGGGATCTTCCCAGGCCAGGGGTCGAACCAGTGCCCCCTGCACTGCAAAGTGGACTCTTTACCCACTGGACCACCAGGGAAGCCCCACATCTGTACTCTTTCATCAGGTGTTGTGTCTGCCCTCTCATGACAGCTCTGTCAATCTATGATTACCTTTGCCCTTGAGTGTTTCGTGTGACTTGAGGTTGTGTAAGTGTTTATTAAGTGAACGTTCAGGGATAGGATGTTATGTTCTGTAGGGCTGTCTTAGAGAGGGTGTCCCTTGGGTTCAAAAGGGGATTATTCACATCAAGAAGTACTTCACTATTCTCCACTCTAGTGTTTCTTAGAGGATGAAACCTATCTGCCAGTCACCCTGGAAGGACCGTATCCTGATCTTTGAACTATATCTGTACCTCGCATGAAAGTAGGATTGTGTGAAGGGTTTGATGAACTCCATGTATCACAATGTCATAGTCACTCTATGCACAAGATGACTGCTTTCTTGCTCTTCTGGACTATGATCATGCTGCTCATAGTCTGTCTTTCCTATGTACTCATTATGGGCAGAGGTGTTCGCTCACTGCTCTTTGCTGTTTCTTGTGAGTAGCCCTAACATGAAGCCATATGTGGAAGGGAATTCTGGAAAATGTAGGTCCAGTATAACTAAATTGACATAATATAAAGCCAATATTCTGTGTGACTTTAGGTAAATTTCTTAATTTCTCTGCACATGCTTTGCTTCTTCCATACAAAGAGCATAGTAGTATCACTTACTATGCAGAATTCGAATTGAATGATGTGCTTTATGTAATACATTTTGTCTTTTTTCTTTCCTTTTTATGTAATGCATTTTGGAAAGTGCCTTGCACATGCTAACAGTTCCAAATTTATGTTATTTTCACATCTGTATTCTTTTTTTTTTTTTTTAGATTTTTTTTTAAAATTTTGGCCTCTTTTAATGGTCGTTTATTTGTTTTCTTCCATCTTTATTCTTTGGTCTCTGTGGGCCTCCATTGCAGTGGCCTCTCTGGTTACAGAGTACTGGCTCTGGGTGTGTGTGCTCCAGAGTGTTGGCTCATAATTGGACACACTGGTCCAGCCACTCCTCAGCACATGGGATCTTCCCAGGCCAGGGGTCGAACCAGTGCCCCCTGCACTGCAAAGTGGACTCTTTACCCACTGGACCACCAGGGAAGCCCCACATCTGTACTCTTTCATCAGGTGTTGTGTCTGCCCTCTCATGACAGCTCTGTCAATCTATGATTACCTTTGCCCTTGAGTGTTTCGTGTGACTTGAGGTTGTGTAAGTGTTTATTAAGTGAACGTTCAGGGATAGGATGTTATGTTCTGTAGGGCTGTCTTAGAGAGGGTGTCCCTTGGGTTCAAAAGGGGATTATTCACATCAAGAAGTACTTCACTATTCTCCACTCTAGTGTTTCTTAGAGGATGAAACCTATCTGCCAGTCACCCTGGAAGGACCGTATCCTGATCTTTGAACTATATCTGTACCTCGCATGAAAGTAGGATTGTGTGAAGGGTTTGATGAACTCCATGTATCACAATGTCATAGTCACTCTATGCACAAGATGACTGCTTTCTTGCTCTTCTGGACTATGATCATGCTGCTCATAGTCTGTCTTTCCTATGTACTCATTATGAGCAGAGAGGTGTTCGCTCACTGCTCTTTGCAGCTGCTCCTCATTTTACTGGTTTGGCTAGACCAAGAGGCCCAGCTTACTAGGGATGTACTAGTCTAATATTCATTTCAGATGTTGCACTAGCCTTTCTACAAGTCAGAACTCTGGGGCAGGCTGTGACCCTCAATTTCTTAGGTTCCCAATGTGATGGTTCTTGCAGTTTTCTCACCTAGGCTAGACTGCTAGTTGGTCTCAGACAGTTTCAGCAGTAAATGTCTGAAAAGAGAGCACAATTCCATTGGTCAAAATTAGTTTCAAATGATAGAAACTAAGAAACTGGAAGCTAGGGACACAAGAGCAGTAGTGGAGTAAAAATGTGAAGGGGGTCACATGCTACTGCTCAGACCCAGTGTTCTTTGATTAGCCAGGAATGATGCAATGAACCATGAACCAGGGCAGCGTCGATGTGGTCCTCTTTACATTAATTTCATTCCTAAATTTCAGTTACACAGCACAGTCGGAAGAGACTGAGGAAGACCTCTCTTAAGATTTAAGTAGTAAATTACCTTCTTTTAGAAATCTTCTTGACCCTGATACCTTGCTGCATTTCCACTCTTCATTCCTTCCCGCACTTCCTCAGTCTGAGTTGATAGAATTCTAATTTTTTTTATGTAATAGTTATTTTTATCTGTCAACTTGGCTGGGCTAGGAGAGACCCAGATAGCTAATAGAATATCTGGGCATTCTGGGTATGCCCGAGAATGCTTCTGGAAGAGTTTACCATTTGAATCTGTGAGCTGAGTGAATCAGATGATTCTTCCAACGTGCATGGACATCACTCCATTCACTGAGGGTTCAAACAGAACAAAAAGGAAGAGAAAGGGTGAATTATGTCTCTGCTTGAACTAAGTTATTCATCTTCTGCACTTGGACATGGTTGCTCCTGGTTCTTGGGCTTTTGGATTGAAATCAGGAATGAACTATTCTTCCCCTGATTCTCAGGCCACTGGACTCAGACTGGATTACACCACAGGCTTTCTTGGTTCTCCACCTGGCAGACGGCAGTTCTGTTGGGCTTCTTGGCTTCTGTGATTGCATGAGCTAGTGCCCATAATAAATCTTCTTGTATATATCTGTTTGTTTCTGTTTCTCCAGAGAACCCTGAGTAATACACTTTGACCTTTATCAGCCCTTGTAGATAGAGCCCACTTTCTTTACAGGCCTGCTTATATTTTTTCACATAATGTATAATTCTTTCATATTTGTTATAAGGTCCAGTGCAAAGATTATAGCCTTGTAAATCAACTATTTTGTAGACTACTGTAATATCAGAATCACCACTCTATATATCAGCTGTATTCTAATCTATCTCACCATAAAGTCTATAGCTACCTAGGTCAACTCTACTGTAACTAACTTCAGGGTAGGGACCAAAGTTACATAGGTCAGCTGTATCATAATCTACTCCGATAGGAGAATTAGATCCTCATTCTGTATCTGCATTATTTTTTATTTCAGTGTAACAGCTACATGTCTATTATATGGACAAATTTTGGCTCTAGGAACCTGGAGCCTAAATTGTTAATGAAATTGTTACTATCATTTGACATACCAGGAGACACTTCAGAAGTAAAAGATCCAAACTCTTGATGCAGACTTGCAGCAGGTAACACTGTATGATGGTAATATAAAAAAATGCAATTGATAATTATTGCTTAATTTGCCTTTCTCTAAAAGAAACTGTTTTTCCTCTACATTCTTTAGTTAATGGGCTTAAAGTAGCATCTCTGATTGCTTACAATTAGCCCCGCATTGTTTAAGCTGACCCTTTAGTTCTCATTTGCTTGATTATATGCATAGAAGCAGTAAAGATGTTAAAGTGAAGGTGAAAATGTATCCTGACATCTCACAGGTAGATAAGAAGGAAAATGGGTCTATCAATTGATTAGATGATTCTGGAACCAGTGGTATACACAATGCCAAGTAGTCAACATTCTGACAGAGTCTTCTCTTAAACATCTAGATGTTTGATTTCACATTGACCGGATGAACACAGAAGCCAGGCTCAAGATATGGGGCTTGGAAATTCATCCTCAGTGAATAGGACCAATTCTGTGAATGAGTATGATCTATACGAAAATAATTTTTGCAGTTAAAGAAGAATTTGTCCTTTAATCAAAATCAAATTCTAGGTTCTTTAAAATATTTCCAGGAAAACAGAGGATTTCTCTTATGAAAACCTAACCTAATAACATGGGAGACAGCATAGGCTTTGATGGCCTTGGAAATGGCAGTGACATTAGATACAATACCAGAATCACCACTCTATATATCAGCTGTATTCTAATCTATCTCACCATAAAGTCTATAGCTACCTAGGTCAACTCTACTGTAACTAACTTCAGGGTAGGGACCAAAGTTACATAGGTCAGCTGTATCATAATCTACTCCGATAGGAGAATTAGATCCTCATTCTGTATCTGCATTATTTTTTATTTCAGTGTAACAGCTACATGTCTATTATATGGACAAATTTTGGCTCTAGGAACCTGGAGCCTAAATTGTTAATGAAATTGTTACTATCATTTGACATACCAGGAGACACTTCAGAAGTAAAAGATCCAAACTCTTGATGCAGACTTGCAGCAGGTAACACTGTATGATGGTAATATAAAAAAATGCAATTGATAATTATTGCTTAATTTGCCTTTCTCTAAAAGAAACTGTTTTTCCTCTACATTCTTTAGTTAATGGGCTTAAAGTAGCATCTCTGATTGCTTACAATTAGCCCCGCATTGTTTAAGCTGACCCTTTAGTTCTCATTTGCTTGATTATATGCATAGAAGCAGTAAAGATGTTAAAGTGAAGGTGAAAATGTATCCTGACATCTCACAGGTAGATAAGAAGGAAAATGGGTCTATCAATTGATTAGATGATTCTGGAACCAGTGGTATACACAATGCCAAGTAGTCAACATTCTGACAGAGTCTTCTCTTAAACATCTAGATGTTTGATTTCACATTGACCGGATGAACACAGAAGCCAGGCTCAAGATATGGGGCTTGGAAATTCATCCTCAGTGAATAGGACCAATTCTGTGAATGAGTATGATCTATACGAAAATAATTTTTGCAGTTAAAGAAGAATTTGTCCTTTAATCAAAATCAAATTCTAGGTTCTTTAAAATATTTCCAGGAAAACAGAGGATTTCTCTTATGAAAACCTAACCTAATAACATGGGAGACAGCATAGGCTTTGATGGCCTTGGAAATGGCAGTGACATTAGATACAATACCAGAGGATGAATCCATGTAAGAAATGACTAATAAGCTTGACTTCTTTAAAATGAAAACTTATGCTCTGCAAAAAACAATCTCAAGAAAATGAGAAGACAAGTCATAGGGAGAAAATATGTGCAAAAGACATCTTATAAAGGATCAGAATCTAAAATATATGATGAACGCTTAAAATTCCACAGTAGGAAAATAAACAGCCTATTTAAACAAGCTTCAACAAGTCCAGAACAGACAGACACCTCACCAAAAAAGATATAAAGATGTCAAAAAATCTTATGAAATGCTCTTCAACATCATATGACATTAGAGAATTACAATTTAAAGCAGTGACCTACCACTATATACCTATTAAAATTGCCAAATCTGAAATACTGGCATCATTAAAAGCTGGTGAAAATTAAAAAAAGAAAAGAGAAACTAATCTTAGAAAGTTTTCACCCTCTAATCTGCGTTCATCATCAGTTAAGGAGTGAAAATCCTGCTGGGAGAACTGTTCACAAAAAGAGTGAATGTCTGTGTAATTGTTACGTAACTGTCAATTAATAAAGTACAAAGAGGATGTGCCTTTGCTTCCAAATTCTTCCTCCTCCCCTGCTGGTGGGAAGATGTGCTGTTCTTTCAGGCATCAGGGCTCCCAGCATCCATGTCATCTTTAATTTCTTCCTCTTCTTTGCCTTTGGTTTCCATTCAGTGGGTAAGTGCTTTCTCGAGTCAATTTAGAGAGATTTCTTATGTATCCTTTTGTCTCCCACTGAAGTTCAAATTCAGATCACATAATCATTTTTTCTTTAAAGGAAGTGTTCAGCTTCTGTTTAATTATATGTATAATGCATACTTTTCTGGTAACAAAGTCAAATAAAAGTGTATAAAGTAAAACTTGAAAGCTTCCTGTTCTCCAATCTTACTGCCCAGCTGTTAGCAGTGGCTATTTCCTGATTTTACTATACCCATAAAATATATTTATGCATACCCTTATCTATCAATATGATATGTCACAATCACAATTAGCTAATATTTATTGAGGAATTACTACTTGGCAGCAGTGTGTAATGCACTTTACATACACTTTCTCATGCAACTCCTCTTGTACTATCTGATAATTGATCGAACCAAAACTCTAATCTTTCCTGGCTAACTCCAAAGCCTCATAGTGTATTGTCACCCTATTGTTTGTTGTGTTTAAAAAATAAAGTTGTGATGACTTTATATATGTTGTCCTGCAACTATCTTCTTTTTACTTAACATATTAGAAACAACCTGTACGCATAGCAAAATAACCATTCTTTCCTCTCCATTCTAGAAATGCAAAAAATAAAAATAAAAATTGTACACTTGAGTTTGTCTCTATTGGATAATATCCTTAAAAGTAAATTGTCAATAAGTCCTTGACTTCTCTACTTTCTGCTTTCTCAAATCTTTCTCATTTGTTCCAGCGTATCACCATGGATTAGTAAAAGCTGGTGAAGATTAAGACAGACAAGAGAAATCTTAGAAACTCACCACTTCCTGATTTGGGCTTCCATGGACTTTTGGGTAGAGTTATAAAACCTTGCCTCTCCTGACTTTCAAAATTTCAGATACTCTCAATGTAAACTCATTTTACCCAATTGTCTTTTACTGCCTCAGTGCCCCAGTATTAACTGTTCTAGTACTGCCTGAGGGTGGAATTTCTTTTTACCTCCACCTTTTCTCATATGGTTCTGACTTACTTTTGAGAACTAGATCAAGTACTAATTCCTTCGCCAATTCTCCCCAGCTGGAAATTATAACTCCGTAACCCCAGTGTTCAAAGTATCTGTTCCATCTCTGTTTTCACAACTACCAGGTCATATTTTATTATAGCAGTGATCTCTAATATAGCCTTCATCATGCTCTAAACATTCTGAAAATAAAAGATAAAAGCAAAAAAAAATCCTTGTGGGCATGTTCCATGTCTAATACATCCTATATCTCCTGTGTCATATATCAGTAGTATTGGCTTGCTAATTAAGTAGTTATTTCACAAATGACTTTGCTCATAAGTTGTGAAGACCATTTTACTATTTCCCTGAGCTTCTTTTTCTTCATAGATGCTAATAGCTTGGAACCACTAAATGTGATGATTTGAGCTGCTTATCTTGTTATGTGATAAACATTCACTTACATTTAGAGGTGGTCTTATTGGCACTTTATTAGAGAGGTTTACTAAAAACTTCTAGAAATGGAAATACCTTGGCTGATGGTATCTCACATGCCTTTCATTGGTTTTTACAGAAGATTGTTTACAATTCCTGATATTAGGAATTAGCTATATCAATGCAGCTCTTCCAATTCCTCAGGAAACTGGACTGGAGATGAACATGGGATCTACAGACAAATAGCCTTCATGCTGTTCAGAAAAAATGATCGATTTTCTGGAATAAAATGGAAATAATCCAGTTTTGCCTTCAGAATTTGGAAATGAGAACCTTGAGCTGAGATGTTATTTGGAAAACAAGAATACCTGTGAGAGTGCATCAGGACCCAGAGTTAACAAGGAGGCATGTACAGTTCAGTCATGGATTGGAGCCTGGTACCTAAAGGCAGCTAGTGCTGTAGCCAAATTTACCCTTGAAATCCCTCATAAAGATGCCACTTTATGGGACCAGCATACAATTTCTTGGTAAGCTCAATATAACATGATTTCCTGTAGCTTTGAAACAGGCTATTATTGCTCCTCCAGTAGAGCACCAGATGAAGCAGTTGGCTTGCGTTTAGAGGACATGTTTTACTGAAAATGTGTATCTCTAAATACTCGCATTATACTTTGGGGCTGTGAGATGATCATGGTACAGGAAGCACCTGGAAACTGAAAGTGATGATGAGAACAGCCGTTTTAGGCCACCCTTCTTAAGCTCACTTCTGTGTGTATGTGAGAAGCACTGAGAGATGCATATGCATTAGATAAATTCACATGTAATGTGGCTCCAGGACAGAGAACAGAGGAGGCTCCAGCAGAGGGGGAAGATGGAGCCATCATACTGAGAGGAGGCTTCTCATGGGACAGAGACTGTGAGGCCCCAGAGGAGGAGACTGGAGAGGAGGCAGCCCCTCAAGTTGGCCTGGACTTGGGACAGTCATCTCTTCTGCTCCAGTCTGTGCCCTTGCCCTCTTCCTGAAGGTAACTGATAATCACGTTTGTTCATTACAGCTTAAGCTATCCAAGTTAGTTAGTGAAATGGTAAAGACTCTGCTTCTTGAAATCTTCTAAAGTTTGTCTTGTCCATGAACGTGCTTTTAGGTGGGAAGTGGGAAAACATCTATTGAAAAATATTCTCTACTGTATTCTGTCCATAGAAATTATATATTGACATTTCTGGAGCTAGTCTATCAGCAAAGAGATCAGAAGACAACACACAAGAAGGACACACAGTTCGTATCTGGAAAACGCAGTGCCATCTGCCACTTTGGAGGTCTTTTTGTACATAGCATATCTAGTGTGTTGTATTGACACTCAAAGTCACCTTTAAATGCAAGTCACCTTTCAATTCAGTTCAGACCAATTTCATATTTTCAGTCACAGATAAATCCTATTTGGTTCCCTTTCTTGTATATCATAGCATATCAGTGGAACAACTTTCAGTGTGAAATAAAATGCCCTTATTATTTCTTTCCATGGAAAGCAAATGCATTATTCCAAACTGTCAGATGATAGTCAGCTTTGAATGAGTTCTGTTCCCTCCTCTTGGGTGAGAAGCCTATACAGAGAACATTCTGAGATTTAATCAGCAAACAGTAGTGGAGAATTAGCTTAGAAAAAGAGCTTCCTCTAACACATCTGCTCTGCAGACGGACACTGTGTACAGCAAGGAAGCAGCAGACCTCAGAAGAGCAAACAGGAGGGCTGCCAGGAAAAGGATGGCAAATCTGGACTGCCTTTTGCAGCATCTGTTGGGAGTCGACACACTGCATGGTGATGTGCAGCCTGGATTATACTGATCAGCTTCAGCGCCAGCTCCTCACCACTGGGAAATTGGTTTCAGGTCTTCTGGGCTGGTGCTGGGAAGAACATAGAAAATTCTTGGAACAGTTAAAGGCAAATAGTTTTGGATTTGCCTGGCAATACAAAAGAGCTTCATGGAAGCCTTAGCTTTCTTGTCCTTCCTTGGAGACTACTGGTCTTGTGATCTGTGTTGGAACTTTTTCTTCATTTGCCAAAAGCTTGGACTGGAATGTACACACACACACACACTTACATTTCTACAAAGAATTGCAATTAATGCTGCTTCATTGTCAAGGAATAATAATAATAATAATAAGAGTCTAATCTCTGTGGCACTTTAAGTAGAAACAGGTCATCAACCAAAATGGCCTCTTGTTGCAATATCTCTTTCCTCCAAGCGAATAACTTCTGTTTCTCATGAATGCTTGTATTCTCTCTTGCCTAAAATAAAGACTGACCCACTTTTGCTCTCTCTTGATCAGTCATCACACTGGCTTATCATCTGTATTCAGACCGGCTCTGTTGATGATCTTGGCGAGGCTGTTTTTCGTATCTGGAAAACGCAGTGCCATCTGCCACTTTGGAGGTCTTTTTGTACATAGCATATCTAGTGTGTTGTATTGACACTCAAAGTCACCTTTAAATGCAAGTCACCTTTCAATTCAGTTCAGACCAATTTCATATTTTCAGTCACAGATAAATCCTATTTGGTTCCCTTTCTTGTATATCATAGCATATCAGTGGAACAACTTTCAGTGTGAAATAAAATGCCCTTATTATTTCTTTCCATGGAAAGCAAATGCATTATTCCAAACTGTCAGATGATAGTCAGCTTTGAATGAGTTCTGTTCACTCCTCTTGGGTGAGAAGCCTATACAGAGAACATTCTGAGATTTAATCAGCAAACAGTAGTGGAGAATTAGCTTAGAAAAAGAGCTTCCTCTAACACATCTGCTCTGCAGACGGACACTGTGTACAGCAAGGAAGCAGCAGACCTCAGAAGAGCAAACAGGAGGGCTGCCAGGAAAAGGATGGCAAATCTGGACTGCCTTTTGCAGCATCTGTTGGGAGTCGACACACTGCATGGTGATGTGCAGCCTGGATTATACTGATCAGCTTCAGCGCCAGCTCCTCACCACTGGGAAATTGGTTTCAGGTCTTCTGGGCTGGTGCTGGGAAGAACATAGAAAATTCTTGGAACAGTTAAAGGCAAATAGTTTTGGATTTGCCTGGCAATACAAAAGAGCTTCATGGAAGCCTTAGCTTTCTTGTCCTTCCTTGGAGACTACTGGTCTTGTGATCTGTGTTGGAACTTTTTCTTCATTTGCCAAAAGCTTGGACTGGAATGTACACACACACACACACTTACATTTCTACAAAGAATTGCAATTAATGCTGCTTCATTGTCAAGGAATAATAATAATAATAATAAGAGTCTAATCTCTGTGGCACTTTAAGTAGAAACAGGTCATCAACCAAAATGGCCTCTTGTTGCAATATCTCTTTCCTCCAAGCGAATAACTTCTGTTTCTCATGAATGCTTGTATTCTCTCTTGCCTAAAATAAAGACTGACCCACTTTTGCTCTCTCTTGATCAGTCATCACACTGGCTTATCATCTGTATTCAGACAGGCTCTGTTGATGATCTTGGCGAGGCTGTTTTTCTTTATGAAACCAGAATCCAAACATGTCTGTCAAATATTCACCGAAGAAGTTTGACCAATGAATGATGAAGCCAGAGTTGTCAAAGAACTAGTGTGTATTTATTAACATGATTTCTAATAAGAAAACTAGTCAGAAAGTGCACAAAAGTTAATTGTTCAGTTGCATCCAACTCTTTGCGACCCTGTGAAATGTAGTCTGCCCAGCTCTTCAGTCCATGGAATTCTCCAAGCAAGAATATTGGAGTGGATTGCCATTTCCTTCTTCGGGGGATCTTCTCCACCCAGGGGTTGAACCTGGGTCTCCTCCGCAGGCAGATTGTTTACTGTCTGAACTATGAGGAAAGTCCCAGAAAACAGAAACAAGTGATCAAATGAAATTTCTGTTGACAGCAATAGTGAAATATCATTCTGTGCCAATTTTGTGGAGTTTTCTGTAGGTTTTCTCATTAGTTCTCAAGAGTTGCCTATAAGGAAAGAATCCTTATTTGTTTTCTTGGGTCAGAGACATCTTGTAGTCTGCCTAAAATTAATTTACTTGGTAAGTATAGAAGTTCGTGTGACTCCAACTTTCAAGGTTTTCCAATATATTCTATTGCTTCCACGGAGTGTTATTAATTGTTCACTCAATAAAAAGTTATTGAGGGATCTCCCCTCTGAAGCTGTGTTTGAATCAACATCCTGTATTTCCCAGCGGATTCCCTGTTTTCTCCCTCTGTAAAAACAAAAAAAAACCAAAAAACCTGGGGGTTAATAATAGGAGTTCTTGACTCATTAGGGACTTTTTTTTTGAAGACTGAAGGAGATAATGCGCATAGATTGACTAATATAGCATCTCATACAGAGCAAAAGCTTGGTAAAACATTGCTGTGATTGGTGGTGATGATGATGAGGGCAATAGATTCTAGACAAAGATTACCACACAAAAGAGGGCGGCATTTTAACTCAAAGAGGAGAAGACCCGAGGCAAAACAGAGGATGTTTAATTTTAGAACACAGGGCTCTTTCATTTGCAAAGTGTACATGGTCTCAAAAGAGATTTTAAAAATAGATTAAGCTAGAGTGCTAGCTAACCTGAGGAGCTTTCAAGGTTGCTGACCACAATTGCACGAGCCCTTTTTCTGGGCATCATCTCTGCAAGTCCTTACCAAGGAGGTGCCTTCAGGAGCGGCACAGGGACCCGCACTGGTTTGTGGAGCCAAACTGAGATTCACCACCGCGGAGGGAGCCTTCCCGCCAGTGCACTGCCCTTCTCCCCCCTCCCGAAGAGGTGTCTCCTCTTTGTGAAACATCCCAACAGCCTATGTGCGAACTGCTCTGTGGGGAAAAAGACAGTAAAATGAACTCTTGAGTTTGAGTTGTGATCTAGAGAAGGCTTAACAATTTGGGCTCTGTGGATGACTGGAAGTCTGGGCCAATTCAGATTGTCTTATTGTCTTATTAGGTAATCCTATTCACATTTATTCAGTTTGCTTAAGAATTTCCAAAGCCTGGATTGGTTTAACACTCTATGTTGGCATAAGTCATAGATCCTGTGCATTGTCATTTAGAGGGACACAATCTGGCAGCTTCTACACTTGCTAATTAATAAACCCTTAGGTGTTAGAGATGGGCGATTGTATGCCATTTATGTTCCATCAGTGAGTTATGGGCCTAGGACAAATTCACCTTCATTGCAGACTGCTAATATCTTTCCTCAAGGACACAAGAAGACCTCCAATAAAGCATTTAACCTTCCAGTGTCTGAGTCTCCTTGACTATGAAATAGAAGTGCTCTTCTGTCCAGACACTCTTGTGAGACTCTATTAAGATAATAGATCTGAACCCTCCAGTTTAGAACGAATAAATGTCTCTCAATTTTCACAGAGAACTGATGGCCCAGTTCACTTTCTGTGGTCTGGTTTTTTATCCTTCCATCGTATTTTCTCATGGACATCAGTTTAAGACTGTCTGGTTCATCTCTATACTTTCTAGAACTCTTGGCATGATCTTTAATTGTTTTTTTTTTTTTTTCTCTTTAGTTAAAATTTGAATAACTTCTAAGTACCAGACTCTGTGTAACTATAAAACTTGTTCTCCTTTTGGGTACATATCCTTCCATATATCCAGGTGGAGAGGAGCCTAATTTAGGTGAAGAGGGTTGTCTCTATTGTGGCTGGTAATTTTTTAAAGAAGCAAACTTTCCATTTTAAAATGATTTTAGGCGTAAAGAAAAGTTGCAAAGTCAGTAAAGATAGTTCCCATACCTTCACACCCAGTTTTCCCCAGTATTAACACCTTACATTATCATATAGGATGCTTAGCCCAGCTAAGACAGAAACATGATTACCTTGCTATTAACCAAACTCACACTTGATTCAGGTTTCCCACTTTCCCACTAATGTCCATTTTCTGTTCTCAGTTCCCATTCAAGACACCAGTTACATCTAGTTGTTTTATATTTTTAATCTCCTCTGGTCTGTGAAGGTCTCTCAGTCTTTGCTTGTTATTGATGCTCTTCACAGATTTGAGGACAATTTTCACTATTTTGTACACTGTCCCTCAGGTTAGGTTTGTCAGATGCTTTTCTCTCAATGAGACTGAAGGGGTGAGATTTTGAGAAGACCTCAGGGATGACTACATCATCTAGGACTTTGAAGTCATAGATCCTGTGCATTGTCATTTAGAGGGACACAATCTGGCAGCTTCTACACTTGCTAATTAATAAACCCTTAGGTGTTAGAGATGGGCGATTGTATGCCATTTATGTTCCATCAGTGAGTTATGGGCCTAGGACAAATTCACCTTCATTGCAGACTGCTAATATCTTTCCTCAAGGACACAAGAAGACCTCCAATAAAGCATTTAACCTTCCAGTGTCTGAGTCTCCTTGACTATGAAATAGAAGTGCTCTTCTGTCCAGACACTCTTGTGAGACTCTATTAAGATAATAGATCTGAACCCTCCAGTTTAGAACGAATAAATGTCTCTCAATTTTCACAGAGAACTGATGGCCCAGTTCACTTTCTGTGGTCTGGTTTTTTATCCTTCCATCGTATTTTCTCATGGACATCAGTTTAAGACTGTCTGGTTCATCTCTATACTTTCTAGAACTCTTGGCATGATCTTTAATTGTTTTTTTTTTTTTTTTCCCTTTAGTAAAAATTTGAATAACTTCTAAGTACCAGACTCTGTGTAACTATAAAACTTGTTCTCCTTTTGGGTACATATCCTTCCATATATCCAGGTGGAGAGGAGCCTAATTTAGGTGAAGAGGGTTGTCTCTATTGTGGCTGGTAATTTTTTAAAGAAGCAAACTTTCCATTTTAAAATGATTTTAGGCGTAAAGAAAAGTTGCAAAGTCAGTAAAGATAGTTCCCATACCTTCACACCCAGTTTTCCCCAGTATTAACACCTTACATTATCATATAGGATGCTTAGCCCAGCTAAGACAGAAACATGATTACCTTGCTATTAACCAAACTCACACTTGATTCAGGTTTCCCACTTTCCCACTAATGTCCATTTTCTGTTCTCAGTTCCCATTCAAGACACCAGTTACATCTAGTTGTTTTATATTTTTAATCTCCTCTGGTCTGTGAAGGTCTCTCAGTCTTTGCTTGTTATTGATGCTCTTCACAGATTTGAGGACAATTTGTCAGCTATTTTGTACACTGTCCCTCAGGTTAGGTTTGTCAGATGCTTTTCTCTCAATGAGACTGAAGGGGTGAGATTTTGAGAAGACCTCAGGGATGACTACATCATCTCAGGGTACGTGCTTTGAACATGACTTATTGTTACCAAACCAACTGATGTCCATTCACTTGCAGGCAGTAAAGCCAGTCTGGCTGACACTGGGTTGTGGTAGAGAATGGTGCTGGGGCAGGGCACCAAGCAAGGAGTCCAGGTAGCTAGTACTTAAAAGGCCTGAATTCCCCTAAGGCTTTCAGGGAAAGGATTTAAAAGACAAGGTGAGGAAGGGTTGTGGGGTATGAATGTTTTCTGGATTGGTTGGTGGTGAGGTCATGAGGAGTCAATCTCAACCTTCTAGTTCTAATTCTAACGAGCCTGTGGTCTAAGTGCTTGTGGGCAGCAGATAGTTAGTTAGCCTCTTCCACCTAGTAGAGGTTTCAGTATCTGCAAAACAGCTAAAGGGAGATGGCCGAGATATTATAAATAGCCCTAGAGGAGGAGGTGCTTGGCTCTGTCCAATGGCCAAACTATTATTATTTTATCTTGCATGATTGTTTCCTTTTCTTCTATGTTTGCTGACTCCTTTGATTTGTTAATGTTTCTTTACTTTTACACACCAAGATGCTAGGAGATGCTCTGGGCTTGCCAGGCATTTTCCCTGCTCTGGTTTGAGAATTAGCCATTTCTTAGGAGCCCTGATTTATTTTACTGAAGTATTAGAAACCAGCATCTGGGTTCATTGTGCTTGTTGCTAGTGGGGTTTCACAGATTCTAGGCCTCTAGGAAACCAGCTTGATTTTTGGGCTTGCATTAACACCTTACATTATCATATAGGATGCTTAGCCCAGCTAAGACAGAAACATGATTACCTTGCTATTAACCAAACTCACACTTGATTCAGGTTTCCCACTTTCCCACTAATGTCCATTTTCTGTTCTCAGTTCCCATTCAAGACACCAGTTACATCTAGTTGTTTTATATTTTTAATCTCCTCTGGTCTGTGAAGGTCTCTCAGTCTTTGCTTGTTATTGATGCTCTTCACAGATTTGAGGACAATTTGTCAGCTATTTTGTACACTGTCCCTCAGGTTAGGTTTGTCAGATGCTTTTCTCTCAATGAGACTGAAGGGGTGAGATTTTGAGAAGACCTCAGGGATGACTACATCATCTCAGGGTACGTGCTTTGAACATGACTTATTGTTACCAAACCAACTGATGTCCATTCACTTGCAGGCAGTAAAGCCAGTCTGGCTGACACTGGGTTGTGGTAGAGAATGGTGCTGGGGCAGGGCACCAAGCAAGGAGTCCAGGTAGCTAGTGCTTAAAAGGCCTGAATTCCCTAAGGCTTTCAGGGAAAGGATTTAAAAGACAAGGTGAGGAAGGGTTGTGGGGTATGAATGTTTTCTGGATTGGTTGGTGGTGAGGTCATGAGGAGTCAATCTCAACCTTCTAGTTCTAATTCTAACGAGCCTGTGGTCTAAGTGCTTGTGGGCAGCAGATAGTTAGTTAGCCTCTTCCACCTAGTAGAGGTTTCAGTATCTGCAAAACAGCTAAAGGGAGATGGCCGAGATATTATAAATAGCCCTAGAGGAGGAGGTGCTTGGCTCTGTCCAATGGCCAAACTATTATTATTTTATCTTGCATGATTGTTTCCTTTTCTTCTATGTTTGCTGACTCCTTTGATTTGTTAATGTTTCTTTACTTTTACACACCAAGATGCTAGGAGATGCTCTGGGCTTGCCAGGCATTTTCCCTGCTCTGGTTTGAGAATTAGCCATTTCTTAGGAGCCCTGATTTATTTTACTGAAGAGAAGTATTAGAAACCAGCATCTGGGTTCATTGTGCTTGTTGCTAGTGGGGTTTCACAGATTCTAGGCCTCTCAGGAGCTGGCATAGCTTTAATCCAAGCTTGATTCCTCTGTGCATTGGAAGCTTCAGAGCTGGTCATTCTCAGAATACGCTTGTGGATTTCTCAGAGGTTCCTCTGCTGCAGCACCTCAGTTGGGTGCAGGGAGAATAGTGAGTGTGGTGAGACGTTAAGAAATACACGCATAGACAGAGATAAGCAGAAAGGATGGGATCTAGGGGCTCCCAAGCTCGTGGATCGACAGCCCTGAACACATTCACTCAAGCCTCTTTTATTGATAGCTTACGTATCCAGGAAATGTTTCCGATCAACACAGACTGGGACTCAGTCACATCCCCAGCTGACAACTATCTTTGAGACTTTATGTTGTTTATGTTATTTCTTTCAGGGAAAGGGCTTGCTGCAGTTTGGTGGCAACTAGACCTGTAAGAAATTGAAAGGAGTCTGGTCTGTGTGCACATGCAGTGTTCTAATGTGCACTGACCGACATTCGTAAGTCCACAGGAGCACTCCTATCTGTTCTTCCAGGTTAGCATGACCCCAGCTAATGAGACCATACTTTGTCTCAATCCTCCCTGTTATATTTATCTTTAATTGTTTTTTCTCCTTCCAAGCCATCATTCTCATGGCTTGGACAAAGCTAGGAAGACTTCTGCTGACTTGTCTCCCACATTCCTCCACTGGAGTCATCCGACAATTTTCACTTTATTGGCAGTGGGGACCACTGATGATTTCTAAATACAGTATGAAAATGATTTGGGCGGGGAGCGTCCTTGATTTCAGTTAAATGGGAGATGGCCGAGATATTATAAATAGCCCTAGAGGAGGAGGTGCTTGGCTCTGTCCAATGGCCAAACTATTATTATTTTATCTTGCATGATTGTTTCCTTTTCTTCTATGTTTGCTGACTCCTTTGATTTGTTAATGTTTCTTTACTTTTACACACCAAGATGCTAGGAGATGCTCTGGGCTTGCCAGGCATTTTCCCTGCTCTGGTTTGAGAATTAGCCATTTCTTAGGAGCCCTGATTTATTTTACTGAAGAGAAGTATTAGAAACCAGCATCTGGGTTCATTGTGCTTGTTGCTAGTGGGGTTTCACAGATTCTAGGCCTCTCAGGAGCTGGCATAGCTTTAATCCAAGCTTGATTCCTCTGTGCATTGGAAGCTTCAGAGCTGGTCATTCTCAGAATACGCTTGTGGATTTCTCAGAGGTTCCTCTGCTGCAGCACCTCAGTTGGGTGCAGGGAGAATAGTGAGTGTGGTGAGACGTTAAGAAATACACGCATAGACAGAGATAAGCAGAAAGGATGGGATCTAGGGGCTCCCAAGCTCGTGGATCGACAGCCCTGAACACATTCACTCAAGCCTCTTTTATTGATAGCTTACGTATCCAGGAAATGTTTCCGATCAACACAGACTGGGACTCAGTCACATCCCCAGCTGACAACTATCTTTGAGACTTTATGTTGTTTATGTTATTTCTTTCAGGGAAAGGGCTTGCTGCAGTTTGGTGGCAACTAGACCTGTAAGAAATTGAAAGGAGTCTGGTCTGTGTGCACATGCAGTGTTCTAATGTGCACTGACCGACATTCGTAAGTCCACAGGAGCACTCCTATCTGTTCTTCCAGGTTAGCATGACCCCAGCTAATGAGACCATACTTTGTCTCAATCCTCCCTGTTATATTTATCTTTAATTGTTTTTTCTCCTTCCAAGCCATCATTCTCATGGCTTGGACAAAGCTAGGAAGACTTCTGCTGACTTGTCTCCCACATTCCTCCACTGGAGTCATCCGACAATTTTCACTTTATTGGCAGTGGGGACCACTGATGATTTCTAAATACAGTATGAAAATGAAAGCTGCCTTCTAGTAACATTATCTGCATAGAAATTTAGGGAATGACATATAATAGAGAGGAGGATGGAATAGGGAGGCCATTTAGGCAGTTAATGAAACAAAAAGAATTCTGAACAAGGATGATTACTATGAAAAGTCAAAGGAAGGAGACAACTGTAAGAAGCATCTATTAAGAGTATTGATGATATGGATATTCTCAGCTACTTCCTGCCGTGGTTGTGGACTTTAAGGATTTTCTGACACCCAATTCTGCTGTTATGACAATTTGTGAATGGGGACAGCGTGTAAACTCGGTCAGACTCTCAGGCTGTTTAGGATGGGAGACTAACAGTGTAGTTCCTCTAGTTTGCAGCTCTTGGGGCTTGAGTCTCAAGGCTGGGTTGCTTGTAAATTCCACATTTTAGTAACATAGAACATTTTGATATTTCCCTCTAGGGAAAGAGTGGATGGATCCAAGCAGGATGTAAGACTGGACACCAAATGATGGCTTTAAATTGCTTTTGTAATACTGTTCCTTTGTTTGCTCTTTTTCTATATCTTCTAAGAGAAAGGATGCATTAATAGAACTGTGCGTGGGGGTGTGCCTTGTAAGAGCTTGTGGGTCATCAATAGATCTTCATGAGGCGTAGATTGGTAGCTCTCTAGCCCAAGCATGTGATTTGTTTTCCTGATGAAAACAGGTGACTTTAAATGGCTGTGTAAATACTTTGCCTTAGTTTCTCTAGAATGTTTCTTGCTACCCAAAACGCTATTCACAGTGGAGCAACAGAAGCACCCTTAGGAGTTTTCTGGAAGTTCAGCTTCCATGTACTGTATAGAATCTGTATACAAATAAGATCCCGAAGTATCCAGCTGCAGATTACAGTTTGAGCTGCAGTGGTCTAGACCACTGGTTCACTAATTTAGCTGTACACGAGAATCATTTGAGCAGCTTTATAAAGCACTATGCTTGGGTCTGTCCCCACAGATGGTGATTTAATTGGGTTTGGATGTGACCTGAGGAAGCTTTAGTCTCCCACATTCCTCCACTGGAGTCAAAATTTTCACTTTATTGGCAGTGGGGACCACTGATGATTTCTAAATACAGTATGAAAATGAAAGCTGCCTTCTAGTAACATTATCTGCATAGAAATTTAGGGAATGACATATAATAGAGAGGAGGATGGAATAGGGAGGCCATTTAGGCAGTTAATGAAACAAAAAGAATTCTGAACAAGGATGATTACTATGAAAAGTCAAAGGAAGGAGACAACTGTAAGAAGCATCTATTAAGAGTATTGATGATATGGATATTCTCAGCTACTTCCTGCCGTGGTTGTGGACTTTAAGGATTTTCTGACACCCAATTCTGCTGTTATGACAATTTGTGAATGGGGACAGCGTGTAAACTCGGTCAGACTCTCAGGCTGTTTAGGATGGGAGACTAACAGTGTAGTTCCTCTAGTTTGCAGCTCTTGGGGCTTGAGTCTCAAGGCTGGGTTGCTTGTAAATTCCACATTTTAGTAACATAGAACATTTTGATATTTCCCTCTAGGGAAAGAGTGGATGGATCCAAGCAGGATGTAAGACTGGACACCAAATGATGGCTTTAAATTGCTTTTGTAATACTGTTCCTTTGTTTGCTCTTTTTCTATATCTTCTAAGAGAAAGGATGCATTAATAGAACTGTGCGTGGGGGTGTGCCTTGTAAGAGCTTGTGGGTCATCAATAGATCTTCATGAGGCGTAGATTGGTAGCTCTCTAGCCCAAGCATGTGATTTGTTTTCCTGATGAAAACAGGTGACTTTAAATGGCTGTGTAAATACTTTGCCTTAGTTTCTCTAGAATGTTTCTTGCTACCCAAAACGCTATTCACAGTGGAGCAACAGAAGCACCCTTAGGAGTTTTCTGGAAGTTCAGCTTCCATGTACTGTATAGAATCTGTATACAAATAAGATCCCCGAAGTATCCAGCTGCAGATTACAGTTTGAGCTGCAGTGGTCTAGACCACTGGTTCACTAATTTAGCTGTACACGAGAATCATTTGAGCAGCTTTATAAAGCACTATGCTTGGGTCTGTCCCCACAGATGGTGATTTAATTGGGTTTGGATGTGACCTGAGGATTTGGATATTTAAAACTTTCCAGTACTTCTGGATTGCTGTGGTAGATATTACCACTTCAGGGTGAACTGTAGAAGGTCATAAAATAGTATCTTAAGGAAGAAAAACTTGATTAGTGCACTTTAATTCATGTAATATTACCACCATTGGTTCCCAAACCTGGCTTGTGGCACTTAGTATCTATAACACTGAGCACAGTACTCTTTTTCTGTTAATGGAATTATGTGGGAAGCCCATCAAACCGCTGAGTGGAAGAGTTTTAAAAATATCACCTTCAGAGCCACAGGTAGTTGCACACAGATATGAGATGGGTTCATATGACTCACCCCATGTTGTGGACACTAGAGCATCTGGCACAGCTAAACTCAGAACAGGAAATCACTTTAAACAGAATCAAGCCAATTGTGCCAGGAACATGAGGTGGTGGAAGTGACTGGAACGGGGTCATCATTCTGTCACACTGAAGGCTCATGACTAGTTTAGCACTACCTGGTTATTTATTGGGTCATCCTACACAGAACCCAGTCATTGTGTGATCTTTAGTCCTACTTTTATCTGACTGGTTGAACAGCTTGCATTCTGAATTTCTCTGGTCATAGGGGAGAATCCATGTTATCTTAACAAAAACTGCCAGCCTCTCCCTCCTTAAAGCTAGGTGAGAACCTTCTCTCTTTTTCTCTCTTTCTTATTTTTGCATTTAAGAAAATAATTAATTTTATTGGAGTGTAGTTGCTTTACAATGCTGTGTTCTTTTCTACTGTATAAGAAAATGAATCCACTATACACATGCAGGGCCTTTCCCTGATGGCTCAGCAGATAAAGAATCTGCCTGCAGTGCAGGAGAAACAGTAGACTCTGGTTCAATCCCTGGGTTGGACAGAACCCCTGGAGAGGGAAATGGCAACCCACTGCAGTATTCTTGCCTAGAAAATCCCATGAACAGAGGAGCCTGGTGGGCTACAGTCTATGGGGTTACAAAAAGGCAGACATGATTCAGCAACAAACACTTCCATACACATAGTTATATCCCTGCCCTTTTGGACTTCCTTCCCACTGAGGTCACCACAATGCACTGAGTAAAGTTCCTTCTGCTATACTGTAGGTTCTCATTAGGCTATCTATTTTATACATAGTATCAACAGTGTATATGTGTCAGACTCCCAATTCCAAACTCCCAATTCTTCCAACCTCAACTTTCCCCTTGATATCTATACATTTGTTCTCTACATCTGTGCCTCTATTTCTGCTTTGCACGTAGGATCATCTGCACCCAAGGATCTCACTGGGCATGTTCTCTTTTCGACTGGTGTGACTGAGTGCTTTGTCTTCTACATTGTCCTGCAGGATGCTATAACACACACAGAAACCTTTACTAAATTCACCCAACAAGACTTAAATGGTGGCCACCAAACTTGTCTTTACTGAACACTGTAATGTCTCTAAAAAGAAAAACTGTCCTGCAAAAGAGGATAATCCAATGTGAGAGGGGGTTTCTAATACCAATAAACCAGCTGGTTTAATTAATTTTCTAGAGCAGCTGACAGAACTCAGGAAAACACCTTATTTATGAGATCGACTGGTTTATTAATAAAGGTTATAACTGAGAAATAGCCAAGTGGAAGAGAGCAGAGCGCAGGCAGGGTATGTGGGAAGGGCACCGAGCTTCCATGGCCTCCGCATGTCCATCACTTTCCTCATATCTCCATGTGGTCACTAGTCTATCCAAGTCCTATTCTTTGGGGTTCTTACAGAGGTTTCATTACACAGCCATGATTGGTGAAATCATTGGCCACCCGAGACTGAATCAAGCCTCTCTTTTCCACCCTAGAGGTCAAGGGAGTGGAACTGAAGCTTCCAAACCTCTAAGCCAGTAATTAGTTCCCCTGGCAACCAGCTTCCCATCCTTAAGGAAGGTCCAATAGTCATCTCATTAATACAATGAAAGACACCTTCCTTCTTCCTTTTCTTAGGAAATTTCAAGAAATTTAGGAGCTCTGTGCCAGGAGCTAGGATGAAGACTAAATATATTTTTCTTACTATAAATTACAGTGTCGTGGATGGCCTTAGACATTATTACTGCCTTGCAGGGACATACCTGTGTCATCATCCAAGCAGAGTGTTGTGTGTTTTATCTAGATGAGCCTGCTACGATCTCATCTTTGCTAAATCACATGAGGACACAGTGAATGCCTTGAGTGAATGGACTCACAGCCTCCTAAGTAAGTCAATGATTCTGATCACAGGGCTCTTGGTGGGGAAAAAAAAAAATCAACTTTACCTTGGAAATTTGATTATAATCTGTATTTTCTCTTATATGTGCCTATACTATTTCTGTGGTGTCTGCCTCCAACACAGCCAGATATCGGTCACAGGAGCCACCTCCATGCTAGTGAAACCCCTTTCAGACTGCTAAGGGGGCACGTAAAATTGTAAGAGCTGGTCCCAAGCGGTAAAGTGTTGGAGGAGGTGGTAGGGAGGTTGGGACTGCCTATTGCCCTGAACTTGACCGCAGCAATCAGAGGCTCCTCAGCCCCCCTGCGTCCCTGGAATACCATTCCTGGAGCCCATTACCAGGTGCCAGCACTGGTCTATTGAAACCGCCTGGGGCATACAGGCCTGAAACCGCTTAAGCAATCAGTATAAACTTGGAAGACTGGGGTCAGGTGTGGCGATCCATTGACTTCCGGCGTGGAGGCCGACTTCCGCTATAAGTTCCCTTGCTTCTCACAACTGCCGTCTCGCACTCCACAGTGGTTGCCTCTTTCTTAGGTCTGTCCTTGTCTTCTTTGTATGAGGCTGGTTTGGGAGCCAACATCACCTGAGGGTGTTATTTAGCTAGCTTTGGGGAGCTGTTTAGTATTTTTTAAAAAGCTTCCCCAGTAAATTTAATATGCTTCCAGCACTGAGAAACTTTGTTTGTAGGCCTCCTACGGCCACGCCGGAAAAAGGTTTTTCCAGAAGCGGAATGGAGGGCCTTGGGGGAATTAGAGGATTTGCCAGAGGAAACAGACGCCGCGGAGTGAGCCGTTAGGACTTCGAGGTTGCTGCTCTCATGGCGAAGCGTGCTTGTTGCCCGGTTGTCGAGATGAAGAGCACCATATTGGTAAGTACTAAATGCTATCATTCCTCATATGTGGCTTTTATTTCTTATTTGACCCCTGGCTAACCTGATTTCTGTGACTTTTGCAAGTTTGAAAAGCCTGGAATTACTGACACATATCCTGTGTCTTGTTGAAAGCCAAGTGTTAATTATTGTATGGTGTAACTCCTTCAACTCTGGGCTTTACAAGTTTTAGGAAGTCTCCAGAAGCGTTCGTCCCCCCCTCAAGAACACTCCCAGTGTGTCCCTGCAAGCTTGCCTTTTCCTGTTGGCGTCAGTAACGTGGCCACTGAACGAGGCATTTCTCAAGTTTTAGCAATCACCTGGTATTTATTCCTTATAAAACAGGAGTTTCAGCTTTTAGCTTTAGCGTCTTTCTAATACACCCTGATAAATGTTCTTCTCCTAAGGGCTTGTCAGGAGCAAGGGTGATTGATAAACTGTTGCAAAGGAAAGAGAAAAATGTTCTCTCTAATATCTGCCGTTGTGACAGATTACATAAATAATGTTCTAAGGCTAATCGGTACTAAATGGATTTTGTATTTTAAATGTTCTCTGCAGCTATCCAGGTATGAATCACATTGTTTTATCAGAATCATTATGAGGGCTGCCTTGACTTGTAAAATCTGGTAAATAAATATGGGAAGGCAAATGGTGCTAGGCATGTGCACCCTCATTATTAGGAGTTTGTTTATTCTGCACGCTCATAAATCATCTCTCCACATGAAAAGACTTGCAAGGGAAAAATAAAAGCCTTGTCCTTGGCCATCACCATTGGCTGCTGGGAGAGATGTAGCTTTCTCAATGTTGGACGACTGGAGTTTCCGTTGTTCACTCCTTGTTTGTGTTTGCTTTTTTTCCCTGTATTTCAGGACAGAATTCTTTGTGGCATAGGTTTCTACTGTGTGTCAGGCAGGGTAACTTCAGGTGGTATGTGAGCAAATATTTTGATTTTAGCAATTGGAGTATTTGCTGTCTTAGCACTAAGCTTGCTGATGAAGCCTGCTTCCTTCCTTGCCTTCAGAGGTTCAGAAGCAGAAAAAGCTAATGAATGGGAAAAGAAGGGGAAGGGAAAACAGCGCGGAGTGAGCCGTTAGATATGTTTTCCACCCCCAAATTTTCCTCTTTATGTGGCTTTTATTTCTTATTTGACCCCTGGCTAACCTGATTTCTGTGACTTTTGCAAGTTTGAAAAGCCTGGAATTACTGACACATATCCTGTGTCTTGTTGAAAGCCAAGTGTTAATTATTGTATGGTGTAACTCCTTCAACTCTGGGCTTTACAAGTTTTAGGAAGTCTCCAGAAGCGTTCGTCCCCCCCTCAAGAACACTCCCAGTGTGTCCCTGCAAGCTTGCCTTTTCCTGTTGGCGTCAGTAACGTGGCCACTGAACGAGGCATTTCTCAAGTTTTAGCAATCACCTGGTATTTATTCCTTATAAAACAGGAGTTTCAGCTTTTAGCTTTAGCGTCTTTCTAATACACCCTGATAAATGTTCTTCTCCTAAGGGCTTGTCAGGAGCAAGGGTGATTGATAAACTGTTGCAAAGGAAAGAGAAAAATGTTCTCTCTAATATCTGCCGTTGTGACAGATTACATAAATAATGTTCTAAGGCTAATCGGTACTAAATGGATTTTGTATTTTAAATGTTCTCTGCAGCTATCCAGGTATGAATCACATTGTTTTATCAGAATCATTATGAGGGCTGCCTTGACTTGTAAAATCTGGTAAATAAATATGGGAAGGCAAATGGTGCTAGGCATGTGCACCCTCATTATTAGGAGTTTGTTTATTCTGCACGCTCATAAATCATCTCTCCACATGAAAAGACTTGCAAGGGAAAAATAAAAGCCTTGTCCTTGGCCATCACCATTGGCTGCTGGGAGAGATGTAGCTTTCTCAATGTTGGACGACTGGAGTTTCCGTTGTTCACTCCTTGTTTGTGTTTGCTTTTTTTCCCTGTATTTCAGGACAGAATTCTTTGTGGCATAGGTTTCTACTGTGTGTCAGGCAGGGTAACTTCAGGTGGTATGTGAGCAAATATTTTGATTTTAGCAATTGGAGTATTTGCTGTCTTAGCACTAAGCTTGCTGATGAAGCCTGCTTCCTTCCTTGCCTTCAGAGGTTCAGAAGCAGAAAAAGCTAATGAATGGAAGAGAGAATAAAAAATGAAAGGTGCTAAGGGAAGTAAAAAAAGAAGGGGATCCGGTGCTAAGAGAGGTCTTGGGCCCTGGGATCCTGCCACAGACAGAAGGATTTATAGATGTAGTGGGAGAAGGTTGTGTGAGAGTGTGTGTGTGAGTGTGTGTGTGTTCCAGGAGTGAGACTGGAGCTACATGATTTTTAAAATCAGTGGCATTTCAAGGCTACACAGCTCTGTGGGTGTGTATATGAGAGGCATATGATAAGGCAACCATATATATAGAATAGAGAAATCTCTGCATTTATTGACGAATATAAATTCCTCGCTGTGTGTTGCAGTTGCTCTGTGACCTCAGGACAAATCTCTTCCCTACTGAGCCTCAATTTTCTCTTCTATAAGATGCAACAGTTAGATTTTTAAAATGTTTGCTTGCCATTTTATAAAATAATCCAGTATGATTTTTTGCTGCTGTTGTATTTATTTGTTAGACTACCTTATATTCATGGTAAGCAAAATGGGTTTTCCATTTATTTTAGGTAAGTTTAAGTTAAAATAATTCTACTTAAAGAAAAAAGTGTGAATAATTATAGTAAGAGTTGATGCTTTTATGGCATTTCTTCCTGTGTCAGGCTTTCTATACACTTGTCACTTGGTCACGATTTGCATAAAGTGCTATTATATTGCCACTCCCACACCCTGAGACGTAGAGGTTGAATATCATGGTCATTGTCACACAGTTTATGAGTAAGGAAGCTGAAGGCTGGATGGAGGTATTCTGGGTCCAGGGTCACTGTGACTCAACTTCATAGTCACTCTGTTACCTCTTAAGTATCAATACAGAAAGAATTCATTGGCAAAACAGGGAGGGTGCTACTCAAGAGACAGTGCTCTCCTTGACTTTGTATCATGAAACTCAGTGTGTGTGTGTGTGTGTGTGTGTCTGTTTATCTTAAATAAAGCTTTATCTAGTATGTAAGATAGTTGAGAAATGCAGTCAAAGGTGACCAAGTGAATGGACTATTTGCTGTCTTAGCACTAAGCTTGCTGATGAAGCCTGCTTCCTTCCTTGCCTTCAGAGGTTCAAAAAAATGGAAGAGAGAATAAAAAATGAAAGGTGCTAAGGGAAGTAAAAAAAGAAGGGGATCCGGTGCTAAGAGAGGTCTTGGGCCCTGGGATCCTGCCACAGACAGAAGGATTTATAGATGTAGTGGGAGAAGGTTGTGTGAGAGTGTGTGTGTGAGTGTGTGTGTGTTCCAGGAGTGAGACTGGAGCTACATGATTTTTAAAATCAGTGGCATTTCAAGGCTACACAGCTCTGTGGGTGTGTATATGAGAGGCATATGATAAGGCAACCATATATATAGAATAGAGAAATCTCTGCATTTATTGACGAATATAAATTCCTCGCTGTGTGTTGCAGTTGCTCTGTGACCTCAGGACAAATCTCTTCCCTACTGAGCCTCAATTTTCTCTTCTATAAGATGCAACAGTTAGATTTTTAAAATGTTTGCTTGCCATTTTATAAAATAATCCAGTATGATTTTTTGCTGCTGTTGTATTTATTTGTTAGACTACCTTATATTCATGGTAAGCAAAATGGGTTTTCCATTTATTTTAGGTAAGTTTAAGTTAAAATAATTCTACTTAAAGAAAAAAGTGTGAATAATTATAGTAAGAGTTGATGCTTTTATGGCATTTCTTCCTGTGTCAGGCTTTCTATACACTTGTCACTTGGTCACGATTTGCATAAAGTGCTATTATATTGCCACTCCCACACCCTGAGACGTAGAGGTTGAATATCATGGTCATTGTCACACAGTTTATGAGTAAGGAAGCTGAAGGCTGGATGGAGGTATTCTGGGTCCAGGGTCACTGTGACTCAACTTCATAGTCACTCTGTTACCTCTTAAGTATCAATACAGAAAGAATTCATTGGCAAAACAGGGAGGGTGCTACTCAAGAGACAGTGCTCTCCTTGACTTTGTATCATGAAACTCAGTGTGTGTGTGTGTGTGTGTGTGTCTGTTTATCTTAAATAAAGCTTTATCTAGTATGTAAGATAGTTGAGAAATGCAGTCAAAGGTGACCAAGTGAATGGACTTGTTTTCTGTATCATAGGCAAGAATACTGGAGTGGGCTGCCATTTCCTTCCCCAGGGGATCTTCCCCACTCAGGGGTCAAACCCATGTCTCAGTAGTATTTTTCTAAAGCTCAAATTACATCCTATCACTTCTCCGGTTAGGTTTCCTTAGTGGCTGCCCGTTAGGTTTGCCAGAGTAAGCAAATAAAAATATAGGACACCCAATTCAAGTTGCATTTCAGATAACCAATGATTGTTTTTAGTATGATACGGTCTAGGCAATATTTGAGACATACTAAAAATTATTCATTGTTTATTTTAAATTCAAATAAGTTTAATGGGCCTCTTGTTTACAGCTGAATTTTCCAATTTCTTCTTATACCATTTCCTGTGTAGACTTTGGATTTACCCATGTCTGGATATTTGCAGTTCCTTGAACAATCTCCTGAGCTTTTCACACACTGTACTTCTTACAGATCATCCATCACCTAAGTCTTTTTGTCAGTTAAGATGTTACTCCTTCTAAATCTAAGTTAGAGGCCACCATGCTTCCTGTTCTCCAACCAGGCATCTGTGCTGTGCTGTGTTACATGATGTGTGTGTTCAGTGGCTAAGTCATGTCTGACTCTTTTTGACCCCATAGACTGCAGCCTGCTAGACTCCTCTATTTATGGGTTTTCCCAGGCAAGAGTACTCAAGTGGATTGCCATTTCCTTTCCCAGGAGATCTTTCCTACCCAGGGATTGAACCTGTGTCTCCTGCACCTCCTGCATTGGCAGGTGGATTGTTTAGCACTGAGCTATCTGGGAAACCCGTTACACTGTGTAGTAATTGCCTCTTTACTGGCTTATCTCTCTCTGTAGACTTCATGCTCTTTGAAGGCAGAAGCCATATGCATCTTGCTCACTGTTGTATCCTTGTTGCATGCCCAGGGTGTGACCTAAAGCAATGTTTGTGGAAGAAAAGAAACTTGAAAGTTTACTTATGGAGCAAGTTCAGATCTGGACTATTTTGTTGATTCCTAAAACGAGTGGCTGACAGTGTATGCGGGAGAAAATGAGTATTGATGCATGTCTCCATTTGGCATCTCTTGCTCATCTAAGATCTATTTTTCACATGAATATATTTACAATTCGAGATAAAGCTCTGAGTTTTTTCAAGTGGGATGCATATGATGGGATCCATTTAGAAGCAGCATCTATTTTGCTCAAACCAGTGATGCATAAAATTATATTTTAATCATCCCAATAAGTCACCACAACTTCATAGCTTATTTATCAATTTCTAAAGAATTGAACAGCAAGGTTGCATTGCCCCAGTTGATTCTATGTCTGTATATTCGACAAGAATGATAAACCCAACAAAAGAACCAGGCTGTAGAGGACATAATGCTGAGCTGTTTATGTATATTGGACACATACTTGGCAAATATCTACCCAGAACTTAGATGAATCAGTGGGTAATCATTAAGTTAACCATCTTCTCATAGGGGTTTGTCTTGGCAATTTTATTGTGATTATCGCATGCTACTATGGCTCTGGTACTTTAATCACACTGAATGTAGTTGTTCTTGTTTAGTTGCTAAGTCCTGTCTGACTGTTGGCAACCCCATGGACTGTAGCCTCCAGAGCCCTCTGTTCATGAAATTTTCTAGGCAAGAATACTGGAGTGGGTTGCCATTCCTTACTCCAGAGCATCCTCACGACCCAAGGATCAAAACCAAGTCTCCTTGATCCTTCAGGGGTGCTCTGTGATGGTCTGGAGGGGTGGGATGGGGGCGGATATACATATGACTAATCTGGGAATAAACATATTTGTAAACAACAAAACTCTGTAAAAGTTAAAAGTAAAATAAAAATTTAAAAAAGACAAAAACAAACAAACAAACCCAAGTCTCCTTCTTGGCAGACAGATTTTTTTGGCACTAAACCATTAGGGAAACCCCTGGAGGGTAGAGCTGGCTTAAAAAATGAAACAAGATTTTTAGTCAGTGACTGCTCTGAAAACTTTCTGGTGTTGTTATTCTTTGAGCCTCATTTATCTTTTATTGTAAAGTAGGGCTCCTAAAACCTGCTCTTGGAAGAACACTACTCTAGGCTTCTAATTTTTAAAAAAAATATAGCCAAATTCATTAGAAAATGTTGCTTTTCTGAGTTTTTTTTTTTTTTTTTTTTTTTAATCTGGTCACCTTTTTCCCCTTCTTGCATATGTACATGCAGACACACACAGAACAGCCGGAAATTTAAATGAAACCCCCTCAGGTGGCAGTTTAGTTTGCTATATAGTATCTGACTTTTGCGACCCGATGGACTGTAGCCTGCCAGGCTCTTCTGTTCATGGAATTCTCCAGGCAAGAATACTGGAGTGGGTGGCCATTTCCTTCTGTAGGGGATCTTCCCAACCCAGAGATCAAACCCAGGTCCCCAACATTGCAGGCAGATTCTCTGATGAGAATCTCCCTGTACTTTGGATCAAATACTGACTCAAAGCAGCCATATGTGAACTGAATATTAGGAAAGCCAACCTCCTTTGTCTTAGTTTCATAATAACTTTTATTATTTTAGGATGTATAAATACCAATGAGCCTAGTGGAACATATCACTTATGTTCTAATTATTATCCAAAGTGGTGTCAAATGAACTTGACTTTTCTTTGTGATGCTGCCACATTTCGTAGGCCCAGGAAGGAAGGCAGTTCAATGATGTGTAAGAAGGATAAACCCTACAAAAGGTAGGGTTCTCTATTATTTCTGTATATTCCCACATATCCCTGTAATTCTACACATGTCTTTTTCTTGCAGCCTTTAAAACCTGCTCAAAATCCAAGAGTCCATATTTCTATTATCAGATCCCTCAACTTAGAAAGTATGCATCTAATATTGTTTATAATGATTTGCTTCTAATAATGAAAGTTTGGAAAGAGCATAACCATCTAAAAATAATGCCTGTACTTCACAAAACTTATGACATAGGAGGGCCACCAGAAAATAGATCTAATATAGCTGTATTTTGAGCAGTCCCTGGTTCTTCCTATAATAGCTGCTCTTAGAACTGAGTAGATCAACATCTGAAGGGATGTCTGAAACCCATGCATGGCACACTGATTAGGAAGTTTTGAATTATATATACATGTAATGGAATACTTAGAGCTGCAAAAATGATTATATTGATTTCAGTGTTAGGATTAAAAATGTCTACAGCAGATTGTATTGGAGAAAAAAGGTCTAAAGTTGAATGTGTACAGTTTATACAACTCATTCAACTGGTTATGCCTAAAGAAATGTCTGGAGGGGAGGTCATCAGTATTTTACTACTAAGTGAATTCTGGGTGCTATTTTAAACCTTTTCATGCATTTGGGGAGTTTAAAAATACCCCTGTCAGGGATAATTTTCCCCAAATAATAGTGCTCTATGTAGGGACTTTCCTGGTGGTCCAGTGGCTAAGTGTCTGTCTTCCAGTACAGGGGATGCAGGTTTGATACCATGGTTGCAAACCTAAGATCCCGCCATAGACCACCTAAGCCCTTGAGCAAAGAAACTAAAGAAGTCCATGCACTACAATGAAGACCAAGAATAGTCAAAAAAACAAAAATCTCTGTATTAAATTAGGAACGGGATTCCACATTCTTTGGTTGGCATTGAGTTTGTCCTCCTCCGTCCTACTTCTTGACTTTTGGAGGATTGACTTCACTTTTTGGGGGTGGGCCAGGATTCTGTCAAGCCATTGCTCTAGCCGGTGACTGATTTGGGGCACTGTGTCTAAGGTGATGAGAATATGTCAATTCTTAGGCTAAGAAATTAGTTTAGAATTGGGAATCTGACTTCATTTGGAATGTGGAGATGAAAGTAAAGTTTCTGGAAATTTTCCTTAAAATAGAGATTTAAGGAGATGGGTACCTCTTCTTTCTCTGAATTTTTATTTTATTCAGTTGTCAATAGGTCATTTTGACTGACCAATGAACCAGAGCTAAGAGTATTGAAAAGAAAAGAAGTCAGACTCGCTAAATTAAGTACTCTAGAATCTTATTTTACTCACTTTCCCTTAGCTTGGTAAACAGTTTGATACCTTGTAGTTGAAAACATTTTAATAGATTCATCACTTGTTTAGAGGGAAGAATAGTTAGTTCCTATCTACTAAGACAAGTTTTAGAGATTCTTTATCCGACGTGCTGAGATGTAAATGCATCCCCTATATATATATACAAACAAATTATATATACATGTAATGGAATACTTAGTGAAAATGATTATATGATTCAGTTTGGATTAAAATGTCTACAGCAGATTGTATTGGAGAAAAAAGGTCTAAAGTTGAATGTGTACAGTTTATACAACTCATTCAACTGGTTATGCCTAAAGAAATGTCTGGAGGGGAGGTCATCAGTATTTTACTACTAAGTGAATTCTGGGTGCTATTTTAAACCTTTTCATGCATTTGGGGAGTTTAAAAATACCCCTGTCAGGGATAATTTTCCCCAAATAATAGTGCTCTATGTAGGGACTTTCCTGGTGGTCCAGTGGCTAAGTGTCTGTCTTCCAGTACAGGGGATGCAGGTTTGATACCATGGTTGCAAACCTAAGATCCCGCCATAGACCACCTAAGCCCTTGAGCAAAGAAACTAAAGAAGTCCATGCACTACAATGAAGACCAAGAATAGTCAAAAAAACAAAAATCTCTGTATTAAATTAGGAACGGGATTCCACATTCTTTGGTTGGCATTGAGTTTGTCCTCCTCCGTCCTACTTCTTGACTTTTGGAGGATTGACTTCACTTTTTGGGGGTGGGCCAGGATTCTGTCAAGCCATTGCTCTAGCCGGTGACTGATTTGGGGCACTGTGTCTAAGGTGATGAGAATATGTCAATTCTTAGGCTAAGAAATTAGTTTAGAATTGGGAATCTGACTTCATTTGGAATGTGGAGATGAAAGTAAAGTTTCTGGAAATTTTCCTTAAAATAGAGATTTAAGGAGATGGGTACCTCTTCTTTCTCTGAATTTTTATTTTATTCAGTTGTCAATAGGTCATTTTGACTGACCAATGAACCAGAGCTAAGAGTATTGAAAAGAAAAGAAGTCAGACTCGCTAAATTAAGTACTCTAGAATCTTATTTTACTCACTTTCCCTTAGCTTGGTAAACAGTTTGATACCTTGTAGTTGAAAACATTTTAATAGATTCATCACTTGTTTAGAGGGAAGAATAGTTAGTTCCTATCTACTAAGACAAGTTTTAGAGATTCTTTATCCGACGTGCTGAGATGTAAATGCATCCCCTATATATATATACACATATATATGCATAGATATATAGATTTTTGTCATATCTGTCTAATGTGTGTGTATACATATATACTTACATATATTTGTACACACGTGCACTTTGGCCACCTTAATATGTGAGCAAAATGAACTGCTTTTTAGCTGCACAGCACATATATAATTTTAAAATTTGTAATTGTCTGATTTAAAAATATCAAAATGTGAAATTCATTTTGATAAGGTTTTATTTAATTCAGTATAAAATATCTTTTTCAGCATTTAAGTTTTGATGATGTTTTACTTAACTCAATAGATCTAAAATATCTTTTCAATATTTAATCAATACAGAATTTTTTAATGACCTATTTAACTTTTTTGTGTGTGCTAAATCTTTGAAATCGGATGTGTACTTTGGGTTCACAGTGCATCTCCTTTTGGAGGCTCCGTTTGAGTGCCCACTAGCCACAGGTAGCTTCTATTATTAAGCATCCTAAGCCTAACCCCATGCTGGGAACTGTTCAAGAGCCAGCAGCAACAGCAATTTTGGGAGCTTCCTGTAAATGTATTCTAGGACCCCACCCCAGACCTACTGAATCTGAATCTTCGTTCAAACAAGATTATCAGGTGATTTGACTGTGTACATTAAGAATCTGATTAGTTGTTTTTATTATTGTTTTGGTTGTTGTTGTTGGCAGAAATGAACCTGTGCATACCTGTGCCCTCAGCCTCACCAAGCTATACAGCTGGGCTATGGTAAATGGGAGGCAAGGTCAAGTTATACTGCCAACAACTGTGTGAACATAGGCCTGGGGAGCCAGTTCAAGCAGTCTTCACACTGTGGAGACCTGGTGGTGGTCTCAGGATAGATCGATCGCACGGGCCTACCAGTCATAGAAGAGGTTGGCTATAAACCCCATGTGGCTGGCACAGCTGTAACGTGTTGATGTCTTCATCAGCAATAGATTTATTTATACAGCCTTGCTTTATATGAGAAGGCTCTGATATGGGATTGTTGGGAAAATATTTACAGATCTTCAAATTATCTTTTAGAAGGATGGGCTGGAAATCAAATTGAACAATGTAAGGTCTTTATTAGGCTCTTGTCACTTGCCAGGTTTCTATGCATTTGCTTTGGTTTGATTCCTGTCTGCTTTGAAGTTTTCCCCCATGATAAATTGTATAAACTCATTAGGAAATAATCCCCATTCACTGAAGTGGGGAGACCAATGGAGTTTTAGAGAAAGCATAGCTAGTCTTGCATTTCACAATGGGCATAAATCTGGGTGCCTTTGTCTCCTCCATAGTTATTTTTCCATTCGTCTCAAACCTTATCAGAACAAATAATAAACTACTTCATGAGCAGATGTGCCACTTATTCATCAAGTTCTATAATGATAATGAAGAAAATTGAATCTGGAGTGTCCATGGAAGATGAACTAAAGCCACATTGGTATGAATAATAAAGACTCTGTTGAAATGTTGCACCCCCACACGTAAAGCCAACCATTATGTACTTGACAATGCTATCTTTGATGTAGGCCAACAGTGTATAGAAACAACCACCTCTTGGATGCTGGACTCCATATAAAGCTGCTGTTGTTACAGATGTAAACAGTCTTAAGTTGCTTAGAGCATAAAGGATACTTTTTTTTTTTTGCAGCTGGAAGCAACAGCTGACATTGCAAAATGCTGCAAATATTTTGGAGGGGTTGCTTTATTCAGACAAATTTAAGAAAAATTCAAAAACATGTGCAACTTGATATTTTTGTTAAAAAATTGAGACCAATTTTGCTCTAAAAGCTGTACAAAATGATCTCTTGGGAGATAATGATTTGCTTGGGATCTGGTGCACATTTGACCTTACTTTTATGCATGATGCATAGCTGCTGTTGTCATATATGTGGTCTCTGTAGCTAGAAGGCAGTTGTGTGTTGAGTCACAGCTTTATCAGATGGTTTGTGTAACTTTCTTATTCTTACTAAACTCAGTGCATCAAAACTACAATATCAATACCTTATAAATTCTGACAATGTGGGTTTTGTCCGACACTCTCAACAGGTCCCATGGTTTTATAACAATTGCCTTTCCTCTCTCTGCTTTTGTGTCCTTGGGAAATGTAGACATGAGTATCAATTTCCAATGTGGATCTGCTGGCCTGAATGACTATTTTCATTTAAGATTTGTAGTTCCTTGGTAGGTTTCTATTGCAGTAATAGAAACCTAATTCTGCCCTGTTCAAACAATGGAAATGAGTGTATACCATGCATACAAAATCCTGCTTTTGACCTTTGCATGCAAAAACCACTCAATAATTCAATTAACAAACCCCATGAGGAATAGTTCACAATTATTTCTTAAAAGTCAACATGGTTGTGAAACAGCTTGCCCATATAAGTAAAACAGATGACTTATCATACCATGCTCATACTGTACTTCTATTTTTCAGTGAATTTAATTCTCTTAAGATGTCCAAACCAGTAGCCCCAGGGAAATTAAAAAGCTGTTTCTTTAAAGAACAAATGGAATATTAAGTTTTGCCTCAATAAAGATGTTTTCTATTCAAGTCGTGCTGCTCAATGATGTCTATCGATACTGAACTCTTCATATTCCCTGTGGCACCCACCTTCCTCCCAACTTTCTCCTCTCATTCCCTGCTTCCATGAATGGTTCATTACCCACCAGGCTTTTCATCTCCCAGCCCTCTCCTTGCACCTACAATTTTGGCTTCCAGAACTCTTGCATCTTCCTGTATGTAGGAGGTTCACCCTCACCACTTGTACTTTTAACATACTGTATTTTTCTACCCAATTTAGTTCTTCCTTCTTCTTAGCCTTTCCTTGGCTACCTTACTTGCAGTCTGTAAGCCTCACCTCAGATAGCACTTGCTTCTCCAAGTCTTCATTGTTTCAGCCTTTTCTCTTGCTCTGGCTTGTTTGTGCTTGTATGTTTGTTCACCTGCTAAAACTAAGCCTTTGACCACTCTGCTTTCCGCCCAGCACTGATTTATGTGTCTCATGTGAGCTGTTTGAAGACAGACACTGAGCTTCACCAGTCTTCATATCTGAAATTTCCAGTAGGGTCCTTACTACTTAGGAGGTGCTCCTTCAGGATACATGAGTTAACCTGTGTTAAGGTGATAGAGGGTTTGATAACACACAATAAAATAAACAACATACATAAGCTAAAACCTTATAGAATTCTCTCCCAACTTCCTCTCATCTTGAAGAGTTTGAAAGTTACCCTAAGGGCTACTAATGTGAATGCCCAGACATATGCTTATAAGCCTTCTGTTTATTTCATTAGTTCTGTTAATTGTTTTAAGACATGCTGGCTAAATCCTCCTTATCTTTGCTGCCGAAAGCTTTTCATGGCCCTGAAGAGAACCTGGACTTGAATGTATTGTGTCAACTAGATAATTTGAAGTCTTCAGAGGCAGAAAGTTCTCACAATTATTTCTTAAAAGTCAACATGGTTGTGAAACAGCTTGCCCATATAAGTAAAACAGATGACTTATCATACCATGCTCATACTGTACTTCTATTTTTCAGTGAATTTAATTCTCTTAAGATGTCCAAACCAGTAGCCCCAGGGAAATTAAAAAGCTGTTTCTTTAAAGAACAAATGGAATATTAAGTTTTGCCTCAATAAAGATGTTTTCTATTCAAGTCGTGCTGCTCAATGATGTCTATCGATACTGAACTCTTCATATTCCCTGTGGCACCCACCTTCCTCCCAACTTTCTCCTCTCATTCCCTGCTTCCATGAATGGTTCATTACCCACCAGGCTTTTCATCTCCCAGCCCTCTCCTTGCACCTACAATTTTGGCTTCCAGAACTCTTGCATCTTCCTGTATGTAGGAGGTTCACCCTCACCACTTGTACTTTTAACATACTGTATTTTTCTACCCAATTTAGTTCTTCCTTCTTCTTAGCCTTTCCTTGGCTACCTTACTTGCAGTCTGTAAGCCTCACCTCAGATAGCACTTGCTTCTCCAAGTCTTCATTGTTTCAGCCTTTTCTCTTGCTCTGGCTTGTTTGTGCTTGTATGTTTGTTCACCTGCTAAAACTAAGCCTTTGACCACTCTGCTTTCCGCCCAGCACTGATTTATGTGTCTCATGTGAGCTGTTTGAAGACAGACACTGAGCTTCACCAGTCTTCATATCTGAAATTTCCAGTAGGGTCCTTACTACTTAGGAGGTGCTCCTTCAGGATACATGAGTTAACCTGTGTTAAGGTGATAGAGGGTTTGATAACACACAATAAAATAAACAACATACATAAGCTAAAACCTTATAGAATTCTCTCCCAACTTCCTCTCATCTTGAAGAGTTTGAAAGTTACCCTAAGGGCTACTAATGTGAATGCCCAGACATATGCTTATAAGCCTTCTGTTTATTTCATTAGTTCTGTTAATTGTTTTAAGACATGCTGGCTAAATCCTCCTTATCTTTGCTGCCGAAAGCTTTTCATGGCCCTGAAGAGAACCTGGACTTGAATGTATTGTGTCAACTAGATAATTTGAAGTCTTCAGAGGCAGAAAGTTCTCATCAAAAATCTCAGTGTCAGAAAATGACTAAGAACGTTTTCCGTGAATATCATACAGATGGTAGAATTCTGGAAAAGATGAACACCAAAGGCCACCCTTCTTGATGTGCATGGCGGGATGAGTTAGTGGGTGCAGGTGCTCAGTTGCTATAGTCACATCTGACACTTTGTGACCCTCAGGGACTGTAGCCCACCAGGCTCCTCTATCCATGAAATTGTCCAGGCAAGACTATTGGAGTGGGTTGCCAGTTCCTTCTCTAGGGAATCTTCTCAACACAGGGATCAAACCCGTGTCTCTTACATTGATTGGCAGGTGGATTCTTTACCACTGTGCCACCTGGAAAGCCCAGAAATTGTTAGGGATTGCTGTGATATACATCCCTTTGTAAGGCACTCGAGTTGATGCATGCTGTTTCCCCCTGCAGTCTTTGGACTTGATTAGGAGAGTGACATTTCTTACATTATTGTTGATATGCGGAATCTGTTCATTCTAGGTAATACCCAGGGCATGTAAAATGTAAGGACTGCAGTGGATGACATTCTAGAATTCTCAAATTTTTTAAGACTTACTTTTATGGGTGCCTCCTCTTCTCTAAGTGAGGATTCTGAAGATAATTGTAATATCCTGGTTCTAGAATGAAGGGAAGGGCTAAGGGGAAGGGACCAGGAGTGGCCTCCGAGCCTGCTTCTAGTTACAGCCAAACCAAGGATGGAGTCCTGAGGACTTATGTATCCTTCTGAAGGCCAACTGCAGACCTCTCCTGTTTTGTAGGTGAAGATAGTTTAAGAGGCTGTTATATCCTGACCACACAGTGTCAGTTCAGTTCTCCAGAAGGTGTTTGCTCAGTGTCCCTATGTTGTCTTCATTTCTACTAATTATTTAAAGTCTTGAGTTCTTCAAGACCAGCTTGAATCCCACTTGGGTTGTATAAGCATTTCTGGTCTAACTCAAATTCTCTGCATTAAAAAAATATATATGTATAAATATACCATGTATTTATGTTTCTGTCTTACATCATTGATATATATATATATATAAGTTTAGAATATACGTATACATATATGTATGTGAATATGTGTATATGCACATATACATATATGTATATGAATATATGTATATATATGCTTAGAATATATCAATATATACATATGTATGTGAATATATATGTGTGTATATATATATGTATATATATATATATATATATATATTAATACATGCATTTATATATGTGACTTATCTCCTTGAGTGGATTTATTTCCATTCATTAAACATTTAGTAAATGCCGACTGTGTACTGAATTTTTTTTTTTGTTTTTAATTTTGGCCTCTTTTTTACTGATCCTTCATTTATTTATTTTCATCCATTCCAATTCTTTGGCCTGTGTGCACCTCCCATCACAGCGACCTCTTTGCTGTGGAGCACCACCTCTGGGCTCATGCGCTCCAGAGCACTGGCTTGTAATTGGACACATTGATCCGCTGCTCTGTGGCACATGGCATCTTCCCGGGCCAGGGCTCAAACCGGTGCCCCTTGCACTTCAAGGCAGATTCTTTACCCACTGGACCACCAGAGAAACTCTGTACTGAATATTTTTGTATGTGTTTGCTATGTACTTCTAAGTCTATTTCCAGTTACCACATCTTTTACAGTCATTGTAGCATAAACATTGATTAATTAGCTCCTGGCTTTTACTAATGAATGCTACTGTACATAAGTACCATGTTAGAATGAAGGGAAGGGCTAAGGGAAGGGACCAGGAGTGGCCTCGAGCCTGCTTCTAGTTACAGCCAAACCAAGGATGGAGTCCTGAGGACTTATGTATCCTTCTGAAGGCCAACTGCAGACCTCTCCTGTTTTGTAGGTGAAGATAGTTTAAGAGGCTGTTATATCCTGACCACACAGTGTCAGTTCAGTTCTCCAGAAGGTGTTTGCTCAGTGTCCCTATGTTGTCTTCATTTCTACTAATTATTTAAAGTCTTGAGTTCTTCAAGACCAGCTTGAATCCCACTTGGGTTGTATAAGCATTTCTGGTCTAACTCAAATTCTCTGCATTAAAAAAATATATATGTATAAATATACCATGTATTTATGTTTCTGTCTTACATCATTGATATATATATATATATAAGTTTAGAATATACGTATACATATATGTATGTGAATATGTGTATATGCACATATACATATATGTATATGAATATATGTATATATATGCTTAGAATATATCAATATATACATATGTATGTGAATATATATGTGTGTATATATATATGTATATATATATATATATATATATATTAATACATGCATTTATATATGTGACTTATCTCCTTGAGTGGATTTATTTCCATTCATTAAACATTTAGTAAATGCCGACTGTGTACTGAATTTTTTTTTTTGTTTTTAATTTTGGCCTCTTTTTTACTGATCCTTCATTTATTTATTTTCATCCATTCCAATTCTTTGGCCTGTGTGCACCTCCCATCACAGCGACCTCTTTGCTGTGGAGCACCACCTCTGGGCTCATGCGCTCCAGAGCACTGGCTTGTAATTGGACACATTGATCCGCTGCTCTGTGGCACATGGCATCTTCCCGGGCCAGGGCTCAAACCGGTGCCCCTTGCACTTCAAGGCAGATTCTTTACCCACTGGACCACCAGAGAAACTCTGTACTGAATATTTTTGTATGTGTTTGCTATGTACTTCTAAGTCTATTTCCAGTTACCACATCTTTTACAGTCATTGTAGCATAAACATTGATTAATTAGCTCCTGGCTTTTACTAATGATGCTAGCATAAGTACCCAGGCATAATTCTGTACTCTATAATTTTATTAAGATATTGTACATTCAACATTCTTGTCATGCCAGAATATTGTTCACAGTTGCCATTGCTCACCTGGCCATTGTTTTTTTTTTAACATTTATTTTTTATTTATTTATCTTTTGGGGGGTGGGTGCCGAGGGAGGGGAACGGGTGGGCCACTTCTGTTGGTCTTTCATTTCTCTATTTTCATCCATCTTTGTTCTTTGGCTTCTGTGGGCCTCCCATCGCAGTGGCCTCTGTCGTCGCAGAGCACCAGCTCTGGGCACATGCGCCCCAGAGCTCTGGCTCAGTAATTGGACACATGGGTCCAGCCGCTCCGTGGCACATGAGATCTTCCCAGGCCAGGGATCGAACCGGCGCCCCTTGTACTGCAAGGCGGTGTCCTTACCCACTGGACCACCAGGGGAAGCCCCTGGCCATTGTTTATGAAGAGTATCCAACAATTTCACTGACAAAATAGTTGAATGAACTAAGTGTTTTGATGTTACAAAAAACAGGTTTTCTTTAATCATTCTTCAATAAATATTTTATAATCCATAATGTCACTATTTTTCAAAAGATTAATATATTGCTCTTAAGAGCACATGATTTTGACTATCTCCAATTTATCTGGAAACAGGTGTTTCAGTAGTGCAGTGAATATTCTTTGTCTTCCTTTATTAGCTTTTTGTTGAGAGCATTTTTTCACTATTTGTGCATCTTTGACAATTTTCGCTTCCTTTTTTTCAGAATTTTTTTTACTTTTGAATATAGAAATCATTTGAATAAGTATATGTTCTAGGCTGTTCTTTAGGATCAGTTTTATAAAAGTATAATTTACAGACACAAAAATTACTGTTACATGTAATATGAGATGATAATTTACCACAGTTATATAATTAGCATTGCAATAAAAGTTCAGAACAATATGTAATCTCAGAGTTCTCCTGGACCCTTTGAAAGACAATTCTTACTGCTATCAGCACCTCTTGCAACAACTAATCTTCCTGTCACTATAGTTTGGCCTTCTCTAGATTTTCATATCAATAGAATCCAACAATATTGAGTCTTTTGTGTCTGGCATATTTCAGCATAATACTTTAAGAATTACTATGTTGTTGCATTTTTCAGTAATGCTTCCTTTTATTGTTGAATAATATTCCACAGTATCTGTGGATCATAATTTCTTCTACCAGTTGACAGACACCTTGGTGGTTTCTCCTTTTGAGCCTTTATTGCTCAAATATTTATGAACATGTATATCTTTTAATCACACTTCTACTCTCTTAGGAAAATGTCAAAGGGTCACTGTGTCATACATGTTATATGGCAGTTTCACTTTTGAGGTACAAATAGATAGTCTATCTTCTTTGAAGAATAAGACATTGAAGAATAATCTGAATTGAAGAGTAAGACAACATTCTACCCTCCAATTCTCTATCTCATGCAAGTGGAAACATGCAGTATCTTCCTGTTTCTGGTTTATTTCACTTACTATAATAGCCTTAGATGACTTCTGTGTTATTCCATCTAGCTTGATTTCTTTCATTGGTAAGGTTGAATAATATCTCTTGGTTTTTATATATCACATTTTCTTTTTTTAATGATGTTTATTTAAAAATTCCTACATCATCCTTCTTAATACACTGTATTTAATTTGCAGGGAGTTACACAAGTTTGTTTCTGTTGTTCAATTGCAGAGTCATGTCCGACTCTTGGCGACCTCACGGTTTTCCCGCAGTACGTTATATCTGGAAACAGGTGTTTCAGTAGTGCAGTGAATATTCTTTGTCTTCCTTTATTAGCTTTTTGTTGAGAGCATTTTTTCACTATTTGTGCATCTTTGACAATTTTCGCTTCCTTTTTTTCAGAATTTTTTTTACTTTTGAATATAGAAATCATTTGAATAAGTATATGTTCTAGGCTGTTCTTTAGGATCAGTTTTATAAAAGTATAATTTACAGACACAAAAATTACTGTTACATGTAATATGAGATGATAATTTACCACAGTTATATAATTAGCATTGCAATAAAAGTTCAGAACAATATGTAATCTCAGAGTTCTCCTGGACCCTTTGAAAGACAATTCTTACTGCTATCAGCACCTCTTGCAACAACTAATCTTCCTGTCACTATAGTTTGGCCTTCTCTAGATTTTCATATCAATAGAATCCAACAATATTGAGTCTTTTGTGTCTGGCATATTTCAGCATAATACTTTAAGAATTACTATGTTGTTGCATTTTTCAGTAATGCTTCCTTTTATTGTTGAATAATATTCCACAGTATCTGTGGATCATAATTTCTTCTACCAGTTGACAGACACCTTGGTGGTTTCTCCTTTTGAGCCTTTATTGCTCAAATATTTATGAACATGTATATCTTTTAATCACACTTCTACTCTCTTAGGAAAATGTCAAAGGGTCACTGTGTCATACATGTTATATGGCAGTTTCACTTTTGAGGTACAAATAGATAGTCTATCTTCTTTGAAGAATAAGACATTGAAGAATAATCTGAATTGAAGAGTAAGACAACATTCTACCCTCCAATTCTCTATCTCATGCAAGTGGAAACATGCAGTATCTTCCTGTTTCTGGTTTATTTCACTTACTATAATAGCCTTAGATGACTTCTGTGTTATTCCATCTAGCTTGATTTCTTTCATTGGTAAGGTTGAATAATATCTCTTGGTTTTTATATATCACATTTTCTTTTTTTAATGATGTTTATTTAAAAATTCCTACATCATCCTTCTTAATACACTGTATTTAATTTGCAGGGAGTTACACAAGTTTGTTTCTGTTGTTCAATTGCAGAGTCATGTCCGACTCTTGGCGACCTCACGGACTGCAGCACCTCAGGCTCCCCTGAGGGCTTGAGATGGTTACATAGCTTCCCTGACTCGATGGAAATGAATTTGAGCAAACTCGAGGAGCTTTTTTTTTGAATCATTTAATTTTTTTTTTAAGATATATTTATTATATGTAGTTGCACTGGGTCTCCATTGCTGCATGTTGGTGTTCTGTAGTTGCAGAGCCTGGGGGCAACTCTTTGTTACCTTGTGTGGGCTTCTTATTGGAGTGGTTTCTCTTGTTGTGGAGCATGGGCTGTAGGCATGCAGGCTTCAGTAACTGTTGTGAGAGGGCTTGGTAGTTATGACTCACAGGCCTCATTGTACCATGGCATGTAGGGTCTTCCTGGGCCAGGGATTGAAGCCGTGTCTCCTGCATTGGCAGGCAGCTTCTTCACTACTGAGATACTAGGGAAGCCCAAATCATTAAAGTTCTGATTGGCATTCCAGTGGAAGTACTTCCTAATTTCTGTCTTAATTTCTTAATTTCTGGCTATTTAGGAATATGTTATTTATTTATCATATGGTTGTGAATTTTCCAAACTTTCTTCTGTTATTGATGGCCGACTGCATTTTGTTGTTGTTGGGTGGAGTTGCTCAATCAATGACTAGTTATTAATAGTAGTGTATTTCAGGTCTTCTACTTTCTTGCTGATCTGTCTGGTAGTTCTATGTACAGTTGAAAATGGGATATTGACATCTCTAGGAATTATTGTTAAATTGTCTATTTCTTCTAGAACCTGTTTTACAAGGCCATTGTTTATGCCTGTGCCACATAACAGCTACCATTTGTTTGCAAACATTGTATCATTCATAAAGCATTTTCCTACACTTTACCACTGATTTTTTCCACAATCTTAAGCCCTAGTATTCTTTAGGATGTCATTCAGTAGTTGAATAAAATGCTATTAATAGAAATAAGATACCCGATCATATTGAAGCTGGTAAACCTGATGCTTGAATTCAGACTTGTTAAAGTCCTGCATGCTTCCCACTGTGCCATGACATGATCTTCCCATTTCCCCACTCATCAAGATAATACCCTACAAATGTAGTCATGAGTATTGTTCTTCTCACCTTTATTTCCTTTCAGACCATGTGGACCTTTCTCCCTCTCAGATTATTGATGTTAGTGGAATCCATGTCTGGCTCCCATCCAAGTATCTGTATCTTTAATTCATACACTGGATTGGCATCTTCTGGTATTAAGATTTCACCCAGGTTTTTTTTTTTTTTGCAAAGAACCAACAAGCTCTGGCGATGACAGCCAGAACTACACACCTGTCCATTCAAATGTTGCCAGCTGAGTAGCATCCTTCTCTGCCAGCCACCTGCCTACATCTGTCTTATGCTGCCAACGCAGCTCTTTCTGAACCCCAGCTCTAGCTCCAGTTCAACCCTTCTCTTGGCATACCTGAGAGGAACATGCAGGCCAGAATTAAATAGCAAGGGACTTCTCAAAATCATTGCATAGCAAATAAATGAACAAAAGCTGGGTCTGCCTACTCAGGGAGAAACCGGCTGAATGGAAAGTGAAGATGGTGAGCTGTTTATAACCTGCAGTAACCCAACAAAAAAAAAACGATTTTGGCTGATGTTCTCAATGAATTGTCCAGAGGTGTTGATGCCATGTAAATGTGTGATGGTTCAGTGAGGTGGAAGCAGGTGGAAAGAATATATTTGATCCTCAGTGGAAGCCCCAGTGAGTTGTTCCTGATGAAGGCTTAGGTTTGAATTTGGTAATTTAGAAATCTCTAGGATTTGGCTCTATGGATGTAACAAGATGAAGGCAGTTCAGTTAAGCAGCACGGTTAGTGCCAGAGGTGAGTTGAAGGGGAATATATTAAAAAGAGGTGTAAGCATTTTGCCAGGATGTAGTCCTCATTTTTGTATAGATCTCTTTAGCAAGCAGCCTTTTTTGATAGGTAACCAAATCTTAGGGCTATGTAGGCCAGCATATGTGACAGAATATACACTCTGAACCTGAAGCATTGATTAGGGAGCAAGAAATAGGTCCAAGGTCCTAAAATCATGCTCAAGGACGTGATAACTGGAAAGTCAGGGTAGATTATTGGAATCAGGCAAGATATATTTGGAGTATATGTGTTTTTATGTCTGGCGTCTTTTACTGGCGGGGAGATATTTTTGAAGAACTTTTGGAGTGTACACAAAAAGCTATTTCAGGATTCAATAATTTAGTGCCTTTTTCTTTTTAAAAAAATCTTTATTTACTTATTTCTTTAGGCTGTTCTGGGTCTTCATTGCTGCACGGGTTTTTCTCTAGTTGCTGAGAGTGGAGGCTGCTCTCTAATTGTGGTGTTCAGTCTTCTCATTGCAAGGACTTCTCTTGTTGAGGAGCATAGGCTCCAGGGCTTGTGGGCTTCAGTATTTTGTGGCTCCCAGGTTCTAGGTCACAGGCTCAATAGTTGTGGAACACAGGATGTAGGATCTTCCTGGATCAGGGATCAAAACTGTCTCCTGCAGTGACAGGAAAATTCTTTACCACTGAGCCAAAAAGGAAGCCCCTGCCTTTGTCTTTCAGAGTTGGTTTATCTTCTTTGTAACTTTATAGCTGATAGAAGGGGAAAGGGACTCATTTGTCTCATAATTCTTCATGATTAGACTATAAAAAGGGAATTTGACACCAGAGTATGAGTGCCCTGTGCTCTAATGCATTTCTGGGGGAGTGTAAAATGTTAGCACCATTGGGGTGGAATGTTTTTATGTTGTCATGTAGGCAGTCATTCTTGATAATAATGCCTGATAATCACTGAGAGAAAAATACAAGAAAGGCCTGAGATAGCAAGAAACTAGAGTCAATCTCAATTTCCATTAATAGACGAATGGATAAAGCACGGTAAGTGCATACAAAAATAGTGTGAATTAAGAAAATAAAAGAATGGCTCTAAAAGCTACACAGATCAATTCTCAGAACATCATCTCTCAAAAAGCAGATAGCATAGCACTAATCATGTAAGTATATAAAGCATAAAATAATAAATAGCATACCATTTTAAAAGGTATATGTAAAACACACACATGTTCATGAGTGTTTAAAATGAAAAAGGATTATATCAAACTCATAGTAAAGGTTGGGTAAGTTCAAAGGAGGAAGACTTTAGTTTTACTTTTAATGAACTAATTTTTCGTTGATGAGGGTGTGTATTTATATGTTGTCTGTATTTAGGAGTTATGTGTAACTTAAAAGTGGTGTGTGTGTGTATGTATATATATGTACATGTACATATATATATGCATATATATTATATATATATAATATACATACACTCACACACACACATACACACACTATGAAGTGAAAGTTGCTCAGTCGTGTCTGCCACTTTGCAACCCCATGGAGGAGCCATGGTATTCTCCAGGCAAGAATACTGCAGTGGGTAGCCTTTCCCTTCTCCAAGGGATCTTCCAAACCTAGGGACTGAACCCAGGTCTCCTGCACTGCAGGCAGATTCTCTTCTGTCTGAGACACCAGTTCATGTATATGCTATATATGTGTATATGTACACATTCTTTATTAATATTCTTTTCTATTAGGGTTTGTCACAAGACACTGAATATAGTTATCTATTCTATATAGTAGTTTCTTGTTGTTTACCCATTCTAAATGTAATAGTTTATATCTGCTAACCCCAAACTGCTAATACATCCCTCCCCCACCCACCTCCCACCTGGAACCCACACGTCTGTTCTCTATCTGTGAATCTGTTTCTAATCTGCCCTTTGGATTGGTGTGAGAGAATGTGTGAATTTGTACCATGTGGATTTACATATTTTGCTTAGTAAAGGTTGCCCTTTCTTTAACAGACTATTCACAAATTATTTGATTGTAATGAGAAGTAATGAGAATATTAATCAAATCTAACCATGGACAACTGAGGATAGTTTTGGAAGAGTAAATCTATTATTCATCTTTTACATAATTGCAGACACTTAGATACTGACTCAACACCAACAGTGCATCAAAAATTACCTTAGGGGCTTCCCTGGTGGTCCAGTGGATAAAGAGTCTGCCTTGCAGTGCAAGGGGTGCTGGTTTGATCCCTGGCCCGGGAAGATCCCACGTGCTGCAGAGCAGCTGGATTGGTGTGTCCAGTTGCAAGCCAGCACTCTGGAGCGCATGCACCCAGAGCCAGTGCTCTCCAGTGAGAGAGGCCACAGCAATGGGAGGCCCACATAGGCCAAAGAATTAGGATGGATGATTTTATTTTATGTTTTGTGATGAGGGTGTGTATTTATATGTTGTCTGTATTTAGGAGTTATGTGTAACTTAAAAGTGGTGTGTGTGTGTATGTATATATATGTACATGTACATATATATATGCATATATATTATATATATATAATATACATACACTCACACACACACATACACACACTATGAAGTGAAAGTTGCTCAGTCGTGTCTGCCACTTTGCAACCCCATGGAGGAGCCATGGTATTCTCCAGGCAAGAATACTGCAGTGGGTAGCCTTTCCCTTCTCCAAGGGATCTTCCAAACCTAGGGACTGAACCCAGGTCTCCTGCACTGCAGGCAGATTCTCTTCTGTCTGAGACACCAGTTCATGTATATGCTATATATGTGTATATGTACACATTCTTTATTAATATTCTTTTCTATTAGGGTTTGTCACAAGACACTGAATATAGTTATCTATTCTATATAGTAGTTTCTTGTTGTTTACCCATTCTAAATGTAATAGTTTATATCTGCTAACCCCAAACTGCTAATACATCCCTCCCCCACCCACCTCCCACCTGGAACCCACACGTCTGTTCTCTATCTGTGAATCTGTTTCTAATCTGCCCTTTGGATTGGTGTGAGAGAATGTGTGAATTTGTACCATGTGGATTTACATATTTTGCTTAGTAAAGGTTGCCCTTTCTTTAACAGACTATTCACAAATTATTTGATTGTAATGAGAAGTAATGAGAATATTAATCAAATCTAACCATGGACAACTGAGGATAGTTTTGGAAGAGTAAATCTATTATTCATCTTTTACATAATTGCAGACACTTAGATACTGACTCAACACCAACAGTGCATCAAAAATTACCTTAGGGGCTTCCCTGGTGGTCCAGTGGATAAAGAGTCTGCCTTGCAGTGCAAGGGGTGCTGGTTTGATCCCTGGCCCGGGAAGATCCCACGTGCTGCAGAGCAGCTGGATTGGTGTGTCCAGTTGCAAGCCAGCACTCTGGAGCGCATGCACCCAGAGCCAGTGCTCTCCAGTGAGAGAGGCCACAGCAATGGGAGGCCCACATAGGCCAAAGAATTAGGATGGATGAAAATCAATAAATTAATAAATCAATAAAACCAATGAAAGAGCCCCCCCAAAAAAATTACATTAGGGTTCTAGTGCACTGTTCATCCCCTTAGGAGGTCCCACAAGAATGAAATAGGCAGAAAGTAAAATAATAATCATTACTGTGATAAATGCTGTAATAAAGATAGGAATACCATATTTTAGGAGTGTTCTGCTTCTGGCAGTGATTAAGTAGGTGGTATATTGCCACTTTGACTATAAGTAGCTAACTGGAACACTGGATCAAATCTGTTAAATAGCTGATGGAAGGATCGCCTGCAAAGGAAGCTTCTAATGTAATGGAAATGCTCTTTGTGATTCTGGTAGTGTTTATATCAGCACAAGATAATCAAAGCTCATCAGTGTGTATCCTCAAAATGGGTATAATTTTTATTATAAATTATACATCATATATTGATTAAGTGAAACCAAACTTCTACTCCATAACTGGAAAATACATAATGAAGAAATAAAACAGATGGATAAGAGATCTAAATGTTAAAGCTAAAACTTTAAATTTTCTAGGAGAAACAAAATATTTGTGTAACCTTGAGAGGGTAAAGAATTTTTTTTTTCTTTTTACAAAAAAAAAAGGCATTTTTTTCCTTTGTAAAATTATAGTTGATTTACCAATGTCTGCTATATAGTAAAGTGAATCATTTATACCCATGTATTCTTCTTTGTGTTCTTTTTCATTGTGGTTTATCATAGGATATTGAACATATTTCTTGGTGCTAAGCAGTAGGACCTTGTTATTTATGCCTCCTGGACATAATAGTATACATCTGCTAACCCCGAACGTCCAGTCCTTCCTTACTCCACTTGTGGCCACCACAAGTCCATTCTCTTCGTCTATGAGTCTGTTTCTGTTTTGTAGATAGGTATTTGCCTTTCTCTTTCTGACTTAATTCGCTTAGTCTGGTAATATCTAGTAGCATCCATGTTCTTGCAAATAGCATTATTTCATTCTTTTTTATGACTCAGTCATATTCCATTGTTCTGTTCTTTGTTCTGTTGTTGGTCATTTACATTGTTTCCATGTTTTGGCTGTTGTGAACAGTACTGCTGGCATAGAAGTGCATGTATTTTTTTTTTTGACCATACGTTATGGCATGTGGAACTTCCTAACCGGACCATGGAAGCATGGAGTCATAAACACTGGATCATTGGGAAAGTCTGCATGTATCTGTTTAGATTAGGTCCCACAAGAATGAAATAGGCAGAAAGTAAAATAATAATCATTACTGTGATAAATGCTGTAATAAAGATAGGAATACCATATTTTAGGAGTGTTCTGCTTCTGGCAGTGATTAAGTAGGTGGTATATTGCCACTTTGACTATAAGTAGCTAACTGGAACACTGGATCAAATCTGTTAAATAGCTGATGGAAGGATCGCCTGCAAAGGAAGCTTCTAATGTAATGGAAATGCTCTTTGTGATTCTGGTAGTGTTTATATCAGCACAAGATAATCAAAGCTCATCAGTGTGTATCCTCAAAATGGGTATAATTTTTATTATAAATTATACATCATATATTGATTAAGTGAAACCAAACTTCTACTCCATAACTGGAAAATACATAATGAAGAAATAAAACAGATGGATAAGAGATCTAAATGTTAAAGCTAAAACTTTAAATTTTCTAGGAGAAACAAAATATTTGTGTAACCTTGAGAGGGTAAAGAATTTTTTTTTTCTTTTTACAAAAAAAAAAGGCATTTTTTTCCTTTGTAAAATTATAGTTGATTTACCAATGTCTGCTATATAGTAAAGTGAATCATTTATACCCATGTATTCTTCTTTGTGTTCTTTTTCATTGTGGTTTATCATAGGATATTGAACATATTTCTTGGTGCTAAGCAGTAGGACCTTGTTATTTATGCCTCCTGGACATAATAGTATACATCTGCTAACCCCGAACGTCCAGTCCTTCCTTACTCCACTTGTGGCCACCACAAGTCCATTCTCTTCGTCTATGAGTCTGTTTCTGTTTTGTAGATAGGTATTTGCCTTTCTCTTTCTGACTTAATTCGCTTAGTCTGGTAATATCTAGTAGCATCCATGTTCTTGCAAATAGCATTATTTCATTCTTTTTTATGACTCAGTCATATTCCATTGTTCTGTTCTTTGTTCTGTTGTTGGTCATTTACATTGTTTCCATGTTTTGGCTGTTGTGAACAGTACTGCTGCGGACATAGAAGTGCATGTATTTTTTTTTTTTTTTTTGACCATACGTTATGGCATGTGGAACTTCCCTAACCAGAGATTGAACCCATGACCCCTGAAGTGGAAGCATGGAGTCATAAACACTGGATCATTGGGAAAGTCTGCATGTATCTGTTTGAATTGTTTTATCCTGGAATATGCCCAGGAGGGAGATTGCTGGATCATAGAGCAATTCTATTTTTAGTTTTCTGAGGAGCCTCCACACTGTTTTTTAAGTGGCTGCACCTACTTATATCCCACCAATAGTGTAGGAGGTTTCCTTTTTTCCAAACCGTCTTTAGCATTTATTGTTTGTAGATTTTTTGATGATGGCCATTCTGACTGGTGTAAGGTGATTTGTCATTTTGATTTGCATTCCTCTAACAATGGGTGATGTTGAGCATCTTTGCTTGTGCCTACTGGCCATCTGTATGTATTCTTTGGAGAAACGTTTTTCAAGATCTTTTTCCCACTTCTCAGTTGGGTTGGTTGTTCTTCTGTTGAGTAGTATCAGCTGTTTATGTATTTTATAAATTAAACTTATGTAGGTAACTTTACAAATATTTCCATTTTGTAGATTGTCTTTTTCCTTTTTTTAAAAAAATAGTTTCCTTTGCAAAAATGTGTAAGTTTGATTAGGTCCTACTTGTGTAGTTATGTTTTTATTTCTATTGCCTTGGGAGAGTGACCTGATAAAATATTGGTATGATTTATGTCTGCGAATATTTTACCTATACTGTCTGCTTAGAGTTTTATGGTATCATACTTTATGTTTAAGTCTTTATGCCAGTTTGAGTTTATTTTTGTGCAGGGCATGAGGGGGTATTCTATCTTCATTGGCTTACATGCAACTGTTCAACTTTCCCACCGCCACTTACTGAAGAGACTATATTTTTCCCATTTTATATTCTTGCCTCCTTTGATGATTAATTCACTGTAGGTGTGCATGTTTATTCCTGGGCTCTCTATTCTCTATTCCACAGATGTATTTTTGAATCACTGCTACACTATTTGGATTACTGTAGCTTTGTAGTATTGTCTTAAGTCTTAAGAGAGTTATGCCTCCTGGACTTTTTTTTTCCCCTTCAGGTTTGCTTTGGCAGTTATGGTTCTTTTATTGTTCCATATAAATTTTGGGTTTATTTGTTCTAGTTATGTGAAATGTCATGAGTAATTTTATAGGGATCAAAATTTAATGTAAACTGTAGATTTAACTGTAGATTTCTTTAGGTAGTAGTGTCGCCTTAATAATGTTAATTCTTATATTGTGAAAGCATGGGATATCTTTCCACTACTTTCAAATCTGTCTTTAAATATCATAGTTATTAAAATGTAAGTCTTTGGTCAGGTTTATTCCTAGGTATTTTTTTAAATTAATTTGTTTTTGGAGTTCTTCTAAAAGGTCAAAGTAAAAGTTTTGTAAAAGCATTGTAAAAGTTAATCACATTTACATGGGAACATCTTTACAGAAGAGGTGAGTCCTTTTTTTTTTTTTAAAAAAAAAGAATCTGTTTTATGGTTTTCATTGCTTTTGTATCTGTTTATTTTTTGGGGGGTGGGGTGGGGTGGGGGTTGGGAGCGCGTTGGGGAGGGAGAGGGGCAGGCGGGCCACTTCTATTGGTCTTTCATTTCTCTATTTTCATCCATCTTTGTTCTTTGGCCCGTGTGGGCCTCCCATCATGGTGGCCTCTGTTGTCACAGAGCACTAGCTCTGGCCGCATGCGCACTAAAGCTCAGGCTCCGTAGTTGGACACATGGGTCCAGCCGCTCCGCGGCACATGGGATCTTCCCAGGCCAGGGATCGAACTGGCACCCCTTGCACTGCAAGGCAGTGTCCCCACCCACTGGACCACCAGGGAAGCCCGAGGTGAGTCTTGATGGAAGCATATAGAGACAGAATTATGTTGGCTGGGTGAAGAATATGCAGAACTACCAGAGAAAGGTGATGATTCCGAGATAATGTGGCAATGAAGAAGAAACAGCAGTAGATTGATACATGTATAACAGGAACCTCAAACTCAAATGCTTATACTATCTAGGTAGACAGTGTAAACATATGAAGCAGTTTTGGTATAGATCATAGGGAAAGGAGGGAGCTCTGAAAAGGAGGATGCATTCTTGTCTGATCTACAGAGGACAGCCATATTCACTTCCAGCTAATTATTCTCTGGTGAGAGTACAGACCCATTACTGTCAAGTTGAGGGTTTTTTTTTTTTTTGAAAAGAAGTTCGACACCCAAATTTTTATGAAAAATCATTTGAACTTTAAGGTGTGGAAGCCTCTGTAGGTTAACAACCTCTGGGTTAGAAAAAAAAAATTGTACAACATTTGTAGGCAGCATGAGAATCATGGGTCAACAGATCATGACCCTGAATTTGAATCTGTGCAGCTTAGTGAATCTTTGAATGAGAATGGCAGTGAGAATGATTCAGTTTTCTTGCTTGGGCAAGCATTCAGAGAGTGATGTCAATAACTGAAACATGAAATTAGGAGGCAGAAGTAAGAAGCATGCGAATACAATGATAATGAATTTGGAGTGCTTTAAATCTGAGGATTTAAGGTGCTTGTATGAATAAAGAAACCTTCTTATTCCAGAAGGTATTAAAATATGGGCCCCAGAGCTCTTACCAGAGGATAAGATCTGAGAAAACTGTATGTGGTAACTGTGATTGTGGTACTTTGGATTTTTGTTTGTGACATCTATAGAAACCACGTCAAACCTAATTTCCTTATGCCATCACTTACATTGATTGTCTCTACAACCACTTAATAATACTTTCATGGTTTATTTAACAGTACAGCATTTGGTTTATATTAACATACTATTATGTCTTAGTTCTCTGGCTTAATTTCAGCTTTTTTCTTAATTCCAAGTGAATGAAAACAACTCAGTGCATCGTGTAGTGTTTTGTTGACAAATGTGTGAAAAGTATCAGTGTATATATGTGCTAATAGAGATATTTTGAGCTCCCTGGTGGCTCAGATGACAAAGAATCTGCATGCAATGCAGGAGACTCAAGTTTCGTCTCTGGGTTGAGACATCCCTGAAGAGGGGAATGGCTACTCACTCCAGTATTCTTGCCTAAGGGGATCCTGCGGACAGAGGAGCCTGGCAGGCTATGGTTCATGGGATTGCAAAAGAGTCAGACGTGACTGAGCAACTAAGCATGCACACACTGCAGCTCCTTACCATACAGAGATATTTTTAAAAATTTCTCCCCTAGGTTATTGAAAAAGTTATTTAAAACTATTTTGCCTGTTATTGAGAAGAAAGAAAGGAAAAATACTGATTTTTCCTGCTGTAAGGTAAATGTTTCCATATTAGTATCCTTCCTTTTAACGGTAAAATTTCTAAACAGGTTTTAGAAATACAAATATGTTGGCCTTTAGCTCTTTCTGCCTTCAAGAGAAAGCTCTTATGCTATTTTAAAAACAGTGAGGTATTTGCTAAGTATATTTTTTGTTAACAGAAATTGTTTGGCCAAACATTTTTGTGACTGGAGTTGTTGAGCAAATCTTTTGATTGACTGGGCTCAAACAAAGTTGATTTTCTTTATATTTCTCTGTTTTGAAGATACTTATCTAGATGTAGTAATGACAATTTCATTATAGAGTTTGGGGACATCAAAAGCATCTTGTGATAGATTAATGAATTTGGAGTGCTTTAAATCTGAGGATTTAAGGTGCTTGTATGAATAAAGAAACCTTCTTATTCCAGAAGGTATTAAAATATGGGCCCCAGAGCTCTTACCAGAGGATAAGATCTGAGAAAACTGTATGTGGTAACTGTGATTGTGGTACTTTGGATTTTTGTTTGTGACATCTATAGAAACCACGTCAAACCTAATTTCCTTATGCCATCACTTACATTGATTGTCTCTACAACCACTTAATAATACTTTCATGGTTTATTTAACAGTACAGCATTTGGTTTATATTAACATACTATTATGTCTTAGTTCTCTGGCTTAATTTCAGCTTTTTTCTTAATTCCAAGTGAATGAAAACAACTCAGTGCATCGTGTAGTGTTTTGTTGACAAATGTGTGAAAAGTATCAGTGTATATATGTGCTAATAGAGATATTTTGAGCTCCCTGGTGGCTCAGATGACAAAGAATCTGCATGCAATGCAGGAGACTCAAGTTTCGTCTCTGGGTTGAGACATCCCTGAAGAGGGGAATGGCTACTCACTCCAGTATTCTTGCCTAAGGGGATCCTGCGGACAGAGGAGCCTGGCAGGCTATGGTTCATGGGATTGCAAAAGAGTCAGACGTGACTGAGCAACTAAGCATGCACACACTGCAGCTCCTTACCATACAGAGATATTTTTAAAAATTTCTCCCCTAGGTTATTGAAAAAAAAGTTATTTAAAAATATTTTGCCTTTTATTGAGAAGAAAGAAAGGAAAAATACTGATTTTTCCTGCTGTAAGGTAAATGTTTCCATATTAGTATCCTTCCTTTTAACGGTAAAATTTCTAAACAGGTTTTAGAAATACAAATATGTTGGCCTTTAGCTCTTTCTGCCTTCAAGAGAAAGCTCTTATGCTATTTTAAAAACAGTGAGGTATTTGCTAAGTATATTTTTTGTTAACAGAAATTGTTTGGCCAAACATTTTTGTGACTGGAGTTGTTGAGCAAATCTTTTGATTGACTGGGCTCAAACAAAGTTGATTTTCTTTATATTTCTCTGTTTTGAAGATACTTATCTAGATGTAGTAATGACAATTTCATTATAGAGTTTGGGGACATCAAAAAGCATCTTGTGATAGATAAACAATACAGATTTAAAATTAATTAAAGCCTCAAAGATGATGAAGCTGTCAGTTCTCCCCGAATCTATTTATTGGTTTAATGCAATTCCTATCAAAACCTCAGTGAAGTTTTCTGTAGAAGTAGTTCAACTTATTAAAAATGTACATGGAAAGAAATAAGACATGAACAGAATAGCTAAGGTAGTTATGATAAAGAATAAAGCGGGGGAACCATTGTGCATAATAGTTAGTCTTATTACATAGCTAGAGTAATCAGGACAGTGTCGCACTGGCCAAAGGGTAAACCCATAGGTCAATGGAGTGACCTAAATGTAGCGCCACACAAATCTATCTAATTGAGTTGTGACAAAGGTGCTAAGCCAATTCAATGGAGAAAGGATAATCTTTTCAAAATGGTCCTGGAACAGTTAGATACCACAGAAAGGAAAGAAAAAAGAAGGAAAAAAAGGACTTCTGACTAAACCTCAGAAATCTCACAGTAACTGAAAAGGGACCATAGACAAAAATGTGAAACGAGAACTCTATTTTAGAGGAAGCATAGAGAAATTTGAAAAGATACATGCATCCAACTTTTCATAGCAGGATTATTTACAAAGCCAAGATACAGAACTAACCTAAGTGCCCATTAATAGATAAATGGTTAAGGAAGATATGTGTGTATGTGTATATATGTGTGTCTGCATACACACACAACACACCCACACCCACATACAAGGGAAATACTATGGAGCAGAAAAGAACTAAATGTTGTCATTTGCAACAACATGGATGGAGGTAGAGTATAATATGCTAAGTGAACTAAGTCAGAGGAAGACAAATACTGTATGATACATGTGAAATCCACAAAAGACAAAAATAAAACTGGTCAGTATAATGAAGAAGCAGATGCATAGATCCAGAGAACAACTAGTGGCAGAAGGGAGACGAAAGGGAGGAAGGGTGATATAAAATTAGGGAGTTAAGAGGTGCACAGTATTACATATAAATTTCTCTGTTTTGAAGATACTTATCTAGATGTAGTAATGACAATTTCATTATAGAGTTTGGGGACATCAAAAAGCATCTTGTGATAGATAAACAATACAGATTTAAAATTAATTAAAGCCTCAAAGATGATGAAGCTGTCAGTTCTCCCCGAATCTATTTATTGGTTTAATGCAATTCCTATCAAAACCTCAGTGAAGTTTTCTGTAGAAGTAGTTCAACTTATTAAAAATGTACATGGAAAGAAATAAGACATGAACAGAATAGCTAAGGTAGTTATGATAAAGAATAAAGCGGGGGAACCATTGTGCATAATAGTTAGTCTTATTACATAGCTAGAGTAATCAGGACAGTGTCGCACTGGCCAAAGGGTAAACCCATAGGTCAATGGAGTGACCTAAATGTAGCGCCACACAAATCTATCTAATTGAGTTGTGACAAAGGTGCTAAGCCAATTCAATGGAGAAAGGATAATCTTTTCAAAATGGTCCTGGAACAGTTAGATACCACAGAAAGGAAAGAAAAAAGAAGGAAAAAAAGGACTTCTGACTAAACCTCAGAAATCTCACAGTAACTGAAAAGGGACCATAGACAAAAATGTGAAACGAGAACTCTATTTTAGAGGAAGCATAGAGAAATTTGAAAAGATACATGCATCCAACTTTTCATAGCAGGATTATTTACAAAGCCAAGATACAGAACTAACCTAAGTGCCCATTAATAGATAAATGGTTAAGGAAGATATGTGTGTATGTGTATATATGTGTGTCTGCATACACACACAACACACCCACACCCACATACAAGGGAAATACTATGGAGCAGAAAAAAGAACTAAATGTTGTCATTTGCAACAACATGGATGGAGGTAGAGTATAATATGCTAAGTGAACTAAGTCAGAGGAAGACAAATACTGTATGATACATGTGAAATCCACAAAAGACAAAAATAAAACTGGTCAGTATAATGAAGAAGCAGATGCATAGATCCAGAGAACAACTAGTGGCAGAAGGGAGACGAAAGGGAGGAAGGGTGATATAAAATTAGGGAGTTAAGAGGTGCACAGTATTACATATAAAAATAAGAAGATATATTGTACAACACAGGGGTCATAGCTAATATTTTATAATAACTCTTAATGGAGTATAACCTTTAAAAACTCAATGTATTGTACAGTTATATAATACTGTATATCAACTATACTTTAATAAAAAAGATATTTAAAAAGCTAAAAATTACAACTAATGGATCTGTGAATGTTTTTAAATCTCTGAAATTGATGAAGAAAGTAAGCGGCCCAAGCTGTCTCTTGATGACTGTATCAGAGGAAGAATGATTTGGCTGGACAGCTCATGGCTATCATTAATATGATGACACCTAGTCTTTTTTATTTCATATATATAGTGAGTGCCTACTCTGTGCCAGCTACTCTCATAGCCTCTGTTACCATGGTGAATATTGTCTGTGCTGCCATTGATAATAGCATCCTGCAATATGGTGCCTATATTATAAAAAAAGGGCAATTCATAGTGGGAACAATATCAGAGTCCTTAATTGTCATATGCTGTTTGGGGATTTTTTTATGCCCAGTTTATATAACACCTTTATTTCATCCCCTAAGCTATTGTGAAAGAAGTATGAAATAAAAAAGAGAAAAAAAATGATACGAGTTGCTGAAGTAGGCAAACAGTTTTAGGTGGTTCTTTTAGATTCAAGATGTAGGATGAGTCGGCAATGGTGAGAATTCTGATGTTAGAGCTGTGTGTTTAAAGGTCTAGTTTTTCCAACATTGCCAACCAAACACAATTCATTAAGCCATGAGAGGTCAGGCTAAACTGGATGATTGGACTCAGAGGCTCATGTTGCCTTTTCTCTTTTTCCATTTCCTATTCCTTTATTTCTGCAAATGGATATGGTTAAAGCAGTTATCTCACTCATAATGGATTGATGAAAATGTTTAAATTAAAGGCAAGAGGCAATGCTGTATGTAATGTGAAATTCCTAAGTCAGAGGAAGACAAATACTGTATGATACATGTGAAATCCACAAAAGACAAAAATAAAACTGGTCAGTATAATGAAGAAGCAGATGCATAGATCCAGAGAACAACTAGTGGCAGAAGGGAGACGAAAGGGAGGAAGGGTGATATAAAATTAGGGAGTTAAGAGGTGCACAGTATTACATATAAAAATAAGAAGATATATTGTACAACACAGGGGTCATAGCTAATATTTTATAATAACTCTTAATGGAGTATAACCTTTAAAAACTCAATGTATTGTACAGTTATATAATACTGTATATCAACTATACTTTAATAAAAAAGATATTTAAAAAGCTAAAAATTACAACTAATGGATCTGTGAATGTTTTTAAATCTCTGAAATTGATGAAGAAAGTAAGCGGCCCAAGCTGTCTCTTGATGACTGTATCAGAGGAAGAATGATTTGGCTGGACAGCTCATGGCTATCATTAATATGATGACACCTAGTCTTTTTTATTTCATATATATAGTGAGTGCCTACTCTGTGCCAGCTACTCTCATAGCCTCTGTTACCATGGTGAATATTGTCTGTGCTGCCATTGATAATAGCATCCTGCAATATGGTGCCTATATTATAAAAAAAGGGCAATTCATAGTGGGAACAATATCAGAGTCCTTAATTGTCATATGCTGTTTGGGGATTTTTTTATGCCCAGTTTATATAACACCTTTATTTCATCCCCTAAGCTATTGTGAAAGAAGTATGAAATAAAAAAGAGAAAAAAAATGATACGAGTTGCTGAAGTAGGCAAACAGTTTTAGGTGGTTCTTTTAGATTCAAGATGTAGGATGAGTCGGCAATGGTGAGAATTCTGATGTTAGAGCTGTGTGTTTAAAGGTCTAGTTTTTCCAACATTGCCAACCAAACACAATTCATTAAGCCATGAGAGGTCAGGCTAAACTGGATGATTGGACTCAGAGGCTCATGTTGCCTTTTCTCTTTTTCCATTTCCTATTCCTTTATTTCTGCAAATGGATATGGTTAAAGCAGTTATCTCACTCATAATGGATTGATGAAAATGTTTAAATTAAAGGCAAGAGGCAATGCTGTAATTATTATGTTTTAAACAAAGGGACTCTAAGTGCCATCTAACTGTTCAAAAAGAAAAAGATGAAGAGACAGTGGCTGTTTCTGTTTCTGCAATGGCCACAGAAAAATTGCAGAGAAACTTGAATTACATTGCTTGCGTTAATAGCCAGGCTCTGACACATCCTATCTCTGTACACTTTGGCAAATTACTCAGCTTCTAAGCCTCAGATTTCCCACTTGGAAAGTGGGGACAGCTCAGATATTCTATAGGATTACTTGGCAGTGATGTAAGGGGCATAGCTTGATGTCTGACATATGAGATCAAAAAGTATTAGCTATTTTTATTACTTGTCAAAAAATTGCAAATAGGCTAGGGTTTTGGTGTTGATGCTTAGGAAAGCCTGTGCTTTTGAAATTGTTTTCATCTCAAAGTCCAAATTCAAGTCAGTAAAAGTCACTGTATCAGTTAGGAGTCTTTTGGGAGGGCATTACGGTTTGAGATAATGAAAAACTGCTGGGTAGAGATTTAAAAATTATTTTTACAAAATTAGCAGAAACTATTTGTTTCAGGCTGGGGAAATTGGATATGTACTTGAGGGAGATTAATTTAGTCAGAACTTTTCAGATAAATTGGAGGAGGGAGGCATTTGTGGCATAGATTCTAATTTGAGACTCTTGCCAGCCTCAAGGTAGGAAGTAAAGGACAGATTTATAGCTTTCATTTGATCTTCTTAATAGTGATTACAAAATAAAAGTAGTGAATGATTCAATAACTATTTGTAGAGTCATTCTTTAAGCTTTAGTTTTTGTTTCTGTCTTGTGTTCTTTTTTTTTTTGGAGGGAATGCAGTTGCTTCTTAGTAATTAGCTTTGACTTTAAATCAACTTAAGAATTACTTTTTTCAGCTTTATTGAAATATCCTTAAACCTATAAGATACGTGAAATACACATTATGATGATATTTCACATTGTGAAAGCATTCCCTTCCAATAAAGATAATTATATATACATATATAATATATAATGTATATATACATATATATACATATACAAGGTACCTATAATGGGCTTTCCTGATGGCTCAGGGATGAATAATCTGCCTGTGATAACAGGAGATGCAAGTTCCCTCTTTGGGTCAGGAGGATCCCCTGGAAGAGGAAATGACAACTCACTCCCGTATCCTTGCCTGGAGAATCTCATGGAGAGAGGACCCTGGCAGGCTTCAGTCCACGGGATAACAAAGACTCAGATATGACCGAACACGCACCCGCCCAAGCTTTCCTTTCTTAGCACTTGAAAAGTTGCACAATATGGCATTATTAACTGTAGTCACCGTATTATATATTCAGTTCTTGGACTTGATTCAACTTGTAGCTAGAGGTTGGTACCTTTTTACCTACCTCTCCCTATGTCTTAGCATCCCCTTAGAAGCATACCTTAACTATTGCGTGACAAGTGATGCCCTATGTGTTTCGGGATGAAAAAAGGTAAGTGTGGCAGTCTTTCTCAAAAACCTTAAAGAATTGTTGAAATAAAGCACAGATTCCCTAAATAATAGGAGAAAAAGATCAGAAGAACTTTGTGTTGTTTGCTCACCTGCAGGTGTAGCATAGTTTACTGGGGCCCTGGCAGGTGAACCAGAAGTATACGAATTCTGAAGGTGGCGAGAGCGCCTCTGTGCTTCATGTGGATATGATCCATTTGCAGCTGCGCTTGGAAGATTAATGAGGAATGGGTGTGTACCCAAAAAACATCTAAATGACTATATTTTTGCACTTGGAAACTACAAGGTGACACAGGCCCACACCATCTGTTGGCTTGGCCGCTGTGACCGTTGTGGAGAAGCCAGGATTTGCTTCTGGGAGGATAAATGAACAATTAAGCATGGCTGGGAGAGCTTGGGAACGGTGGTTACACTGGCAAACCTAGAATCCACTTCCTTGATTTTTACACCCATCCAAAGCTTGGAACTCTGAAAATGCCCCTTCAGCAAGCAGTCTTCTTACTTCTCTTCCTCCCTGATTAACCAGGTCTCAACATGAGGGTCATCATGTCTTTCTTATCAAGAGTCTCATACCTCCCTACTCAGCTCTGTTTCCTTTATCACCTGCTGTATTTTTCACCTCCAAGTTTTTCCCAGTCTACTTGGCAACTTCTAATTCTGAAATGGGTTCCAGGTCCAGTTTTCTTGAAACACGTAGGTCTCTAGCTAGATGAATTTATGTAAAAATACTGAGTTCTCATTTCACATAGACAATGAGGTTACGTCTCATTTGCTTATCTGAAATTCTGATACCAAAAAAGAAAAAAGTTGTGAAAATCAAATGGTTTTATAATTTACTTGGTGGCAAAACCTGAGGTAATGTGAACTAATTTGTCAACAGCATGTTAACCTGGATTGAGCCAGAGGCTCTTTATATACTTTATCTTAATGAGAAGATTAATATTTTATAGAAGAAAAATAGAATTATAAGGTGGTTCTCTGCACCCTAGTTGGGATGACATGTAAAATATTTCTACACTGTTATGTCTTTAAAATGGAAAAAAATGCTGAATTCTGCAGAATGTTCAATCCCAGATGTTTCTGATAAAGAATTGTGGACCTATATGTCCTTAAATTTATAGGTTATAAATCACTTCACTTGTGCTATCTTGGATAATCCCTAAAACAATCCCAAGGTGTAACAAATGCATTGCTGCACCCATTTTTCAGATACTAAGACTGAAGTTTAAAAATGTAGATCCTTGATTGCAGGGCTGATAGATTAGAGAGCCAAGATTTGAAACTGGATGTTCTCTTCTAGTCCCTTTGTGCTCTTAAAAGTTTTTTTCTTGCAGTTACTATTTGTTTTTTATTATAAAAGCAATCAAGGGCTTTAAGTAGAAAGTGAAAAATCTGAAAAATGGAAAGAAGAATGAAAAACATTCAACTCAGAGATAATATTGTTGTAAGCATCCTGTTACTCTTTGGTTCTGTTTACTCATAATGCATGTTAAAATCAAGATAATCTTATGTATAGTGTTTTTATCTTGATTTTTAACATTATTTAAATTATATGCATTTTCTAATGGTATTATGTCATCTTCTGCAGCATGCTTTTTCCAATTTTGTTTAAATCTCTGGTGCACGGAATGCAGCCCTCATCATTCTTTTCAGAGTTTGCAGAACTTGGGGTCATCATGGGTTCCCCAGTTTTCCTTTATCACCTGCTGTTTTTCATTTTGACTTGGCAACTTCTAATTCTGAAATGGGTTCCAGGTCCAGTTTTCTTGAAACACGTAGGTCTCTAGCTAGATGAATTTATGTAAAATACTGAGTTCTCATTTCACATAGACAATGAGGTTACGTCTCATTTGCTTATCTGAAATTCTGATACCAAAAAAGAAAAAAGTTGTGAAAATCAAATGGTTTTATAATTTACTTGGTGGCAAAACCTGAGGTAATGTGAACTAATTTGTCAACAGCATGTTAACCTGGATTGAGCCAGAGGCTCTTTATATACTTTATCTTAATGAGAAGATTAATATTTTATAGAAGAAAAATAGAATTATAAGGTGGTTCTCTGCACCCTAGTTGGGATGACATGTAAAATATTTCTACACTGTTATGTCTTTAAAATGGAAAAAAATGCTGAATTCTGCAGAATGTTCAATCCCAGATGTTTCTGATAAAGAATTGTGGACCTATATGTCCTTAAATTTATAGGTTATAAATCACTTCACTTGTGCTATCTTGGATAATCCCTAAAACAATCCCAAGGTGTAACAAATGCATTGCTGCACCCATTTTTCAGATACTAAGACTGAAGTTTAAAAATGTAGATCCTTGATTGCAGGGCTGATAGATTAGAGAGCCAAGATTTGAAACTGGATGTTCTCTTCTAGTCCCTTTGTGCTCTTAAAAGTTTTTTTCTTGCAGTTACTATTTGTTTTTTATTATAAAAGCAATCAAGGGCTTTAAGTAGAAAGTGAAAAATCTGAAAAATGGAAAGAAGAATGAAAAACATTCAACTCAGAGATAATATTGTTGTAAGCATCCTGTTACTCTTTGGTTCTGTTTACTCATAATGCATGTTAAAATCAAGATAATCTTATGTATAGTGTTTTTATCTTGATTTTTAACATTATTTAAATTATATGCATTTTCTAATGGTATTATGTCATCTTCTGCAGCATGCTTTTTCCAATTTTGTTTAAATCTCTGGTGCACGGAATGCAGCCCTCATCATTCTTTTCAGAGTTTGCAGAACTTCTCATTGCTGATCTGCACTCGTATTCCATCCCATTCCTTCCTCAGTTCATGTAGACATGCTCTCTTTATATGGTTGAAGTAGGGCCCTAGACATACGAAAAGTCTTATAAATGTTATAAAATAAAAAAGTTTGTATGGTTTCCAAGTTATTGAAATCAGAACCAGCATCATTTCTAGTTTTTCTTATACAGTATACTTTAACATTTAGCTACCTCTATATTTCTAACTGCCTTTAACTGCTTTGGATTATCCATAAGGATCAAACATCACAATTCATGTTTTCATTCCTCAGTTGGTAAACCCTTTATAAAAAATGCATGAGGTTTTCATAGGTGCCAACAATGCTGTGAGAAGTATCTTTGCACAGGTTGCTTATGGAATTAAGCAAAAATATCTCTTGGCTCTATCTCTGAGGTGTTGTTTCTCAGACAAAAGACAAGGCAGATTGAATTTCTAGAGTGATGTCAGATAATGTTTTTGAACAACTGTATCTGTAAGTCTCCCATGAGCAGTGCTTGAAGATCTATCTCATTTCCCCATGTTAAATCTAGATGTAATCCAACTTCTTAAACCTCTTGAAACTGATGGATATAATCTGACATATTCTTAAGCCACTGAGTTTAAGAAAGTCTTTATGTTTTGGTTATCCATCTACAACCAAAACCATTTGTTTACTGTCAGCAAATTCCTTGTTCATTTCTTTGCCCATTTTCAACTGAATTCTGTCTTTTTATTATTCATAGCAGTATCTTCCTTTAATATAGAAACTATTAATAAATGCTATGTTTTTACCCTTGCAAAGTTTTTCTTGCAGTTACTATTGATTATAAACTCAAGGGCTTTAAGTAGAAAGTGAAAAATCTGAAAAATGGAAAGAAGAATGAAAAACATTCAACTCAGAGATAATATTGTTGTAAGCATCCTGTTACTCTTTGGTTCTGTTTACTCATAATGCATGTTAAAATCAAGATAATCTTATGTATAGTGTTTTTATCTTGATTTTTAACATTATTTAAATTATATGCATTTTCTAATGGTATTATGTCATCTTCTGCAGCATGCTTTTTCCAATTTTGTTTAAATCTCTGGTGCACGGAATGCAGCCCTCATCATTCTTTTCAGAGTTTGCAGAACTTCTCATTGCTGATCTGCACTCGTATTCCATCCCATTCCTTCCTCAGTTCATGTAGACATGCTCTCTTTATATGGTTGAAGTAGGGCCCTAGACATACGAAAAGTCTTATAAATGTTATAAAATAAAAAAGTTTGTATGGTTTCCAAGTTATTGAAATCAGAACCAGCATCATTTCTAGTTTTTCTTATACAGTATACTTTAACATTTAGCTACCTCTATATTTCTAACTGCCTTTAACTGCTTTGGATTATCCATAAGGATCAAACATCACAATTCATGTTTTCATTCCTCAGTTGGTAAACCCTTTATAAAAAATGCATGAGGTTTTCATAGGTGCCAACAATGCTGTGAGAAGTATCTTTGCACAGGTTGCTTATGGAATTAAGCAAAAATATCTCTTGGCTCTATCTCTGAGGTGTTGTTTCTCAGACAAAAGACAAGGCAGATTGAATTTCTAGAGTGATGTCAGATAATGTTTTTGAACAACTGTATCTGTAAGTCTCCCATGAGCAGTGCTTGAAGATCTATCTCATTTCCCCATGTTAAATCTAGATGTAATCCAACTTCTTAAACCTCTTGAAACTGATGGATATAATCTGACATATTCTTAAGCCACTGAGTTTAAGAAAGTCTTTATGTTTTGGTTATCCATCTACAACCAAAACCATTTGTTTACTGTCAGCAAATTCCTTGTTCATTTCTTTGCCCATTTTCAACTGAATTCTGTCTTTTTATTATTCATAGCAGTATCTTCCTAAATATGACTATAAAATAGCCTATTTTATGTATTAGAATTTATTTCACCTATTTCCTATTGTTGAATATTTTGAATCAGTCTGTTGCTACTTTAAATAATGGTGTGATAAGTATTGTGTGACATTTGTATACATATCTATGTAATTCTTAAGCACACACACACAAGAAAACAAGCACAAGAGATTCAACTGTATAAATTTTTTTTGAAGTTTTAGGTAAAAATAAATCAATTTGTTTGTTTTACAGTGTATGAGATTTCCTATTTCTCTAAACCCTTGCCAGCCTTGAGCATTATCTTTATCTGAATAATTACTAAATGTACAAACAGTATCTGAGGATTTCAGCAAGCAGTTTTTCAGTAACTAATACATTGAACATATGTGCTATAAAACTTTCTTTAGTCATTTACCAGTATTATAGTGTTTTACTTATTCTGCTTTTAAGCTTTGCTTTTGTTACTATAGAGCTGGTCTCTTCTTACTTTTTCAAAAAGAAAAAGATCTTTTTAAACTAGTTTTGTCAGTTTTTGCATCTTAAGACTCAGTTTGCTTCATATAGACCGTGCGTACTTCTTGCAGAGTTGACTCCTAGGTATATTTTTTTAAGGGGAGGGGAAGTTGCAGTCTCAAATGGGATTTATTTCTCCATTATAACTTCTAACCTGTTGTTGACATAGTATATGTAGACTATTCATTGCTTTTATTACTTGTATAAATTGCCTGTTCTATTCTCTTACTGGTTGTAATTGTTTTCTACTTAATTTGCTTATAATCTTTCAATATTTGCACTTAACTCTTGGCTCTAGGTGTTGTTTCTCAGACAAAAGACAAGGCAGATTGAATTTCTAGAGTGATGTCAGATAATGTTTTTGAACAACTGTATCTGTAAGTCTCCCATGAGCAGTGCTTGAAGATCTATCTCATTTCCCCATGTTAAATCTAGATGTAATCCAACTTCTTAAACCTCTTGAAACTGATGGATATAATCTGACATATTCTTAAGCCACTGAGTTTAAGAAAGTCTTTATGTTTTGGTTATCCATCTACAACCAAAACCATTTGTTTACTGTCAGCAAATTCCTTGTTCATTTCTTTGCCCATTTTCAACTGAATTCTGTCTTTTTATTATTCATAGCAGTATCTTCCTAAATATGACTATAAAATAGCCTATTTTATGTATTAGAATTTATTTCACCTATTTCCTATTGTTGAATATTTTGAATCAGTCTGTTGCTACTTTAAATAATGGTGTGATAAGTATTGTGTGACATTTGTATACATATCTATGTAATTCTTAAGCACACACACAAGAAAACAAGCACAAGAGATTCAACTGTATAAATTTTTTTTGAAGTTTTAGGTAAAAATAAATCAATTTGTTTGTTTTACAGTGTATGAGATTTCCTATTTCTCTAAACCCTTGCCAGCCTTGAGCATTATCTTTATCTGAATAATTACTAAATGTACAAACAGTATCTGAGGATTTCAGCAAGCAGTTTTTCAGTAACTAATACATTGAACATATGTGCTATAAAACTTTCTTTAGTCATTTACCAGTATTATAGTGTTTTACTTATTCTGCTTTTAAGCTTTGCTTTTGTTACTATAGAGCTGGTCTCTTCTTACTTTTTCAAAAAGAAAAAGATCTTTTTAAACTAGTTTTGTCAGTTTTTGCATCTTAAGACTCAGTTTGCTTCATATAGACCGTGCGTACTTCTTGCAGAGTTGACTCCTAGGTATATTTTTTTAAGGGGAGGGGAAGTTGCAGTCTCAAATGGGATTTATTTCTCCATTATAACTTCTAACCTGTTGTTGACATAGTATATGTAGACTATTCATTGCTTTTATTACTTGTATAAATTGCCTGTTCTATTCTCTTACTGGTTGTAATTGTTTTCTACTTAATTTGCTTATAATCTCAATATTTGCACTAATGTCATCTGCAAACAATGGTAATTTTAACTCACTATCCAATTTTTTTGTATCTCTAGTTTTTATATTTCCTAATTGCAATTTTAATCCTCCAGAACAATGTTAAATAACAATACTGGTAGCTATGGACTCTGTTGTCTTATTCTTGATTTTAAGTGAGTATAACTCGTGCTTTCTTATTATGTGAGATGGCTTTGGGGTTGAGAGGCACATGTTTTATGACAGGAAGTAGCAGTTGATTCCTATCTTTTTCTGTCTTAAAAAAATCTATTAAGACATTTTTCAATTTATTAAACAACTATCTCAGCATCTATGAAGACAGACATAAATTTTCTTTTTAGATATGTCGTATATTTTAATATATGTTTTGAGATTCAACTACACCTACATTTCTGGATAAAATCTACTGTGATGGTACAGAATTATTTTCATATATTATAGCATTCTGTCAGTTAATAAATTACTTAAGATTTTAGAATAACATTTATAGATGCATTTATAAACTGACTTTGTCTTTAAAAAAAAAACTCTTGGTATCAAGGTTATGTTCATTTAATTAAAACTAGGGACTTGTCTTGTTTTTCTATGTTTCAGAAAATGTTATGTACCATTGTATTTTTTTCCAAAGGTTTGATAGAACTTCCTTCTAAAACTTCATTCTGATATTTTGGAAGCCAATAATATTTGGTCAACTTGTTCTCTGTCTGTCTCTTGTCACTCAGGGATGTCCAAGTCTTTGCTACCCCATGGTCTACAGCAAAATAAGCTTTCCTGTCCTTCAGAAATCTAGTTTGCTCAAAGTCATGTCCACTGAGTTGTTGATGCAACCCAGCCATCTCATCCTCTGTCGTCCCCTTCTCCTGCCTTCAGTCTTTCCCAGCATCAGAGTCTTTACCAGCAAGTCATCTCTTCCCATCAGATGGCCAGAGTATTTGTACTTCAGCTTCATCATCAGTCCTTTCAATGAATATTCAGAGTTGATTTCCTTTAGGATTGACTCGTTTGATCTTGCTGTCCAAGGGACTCTCAAGAGTCTTCTCCAATACCACAGTTCAAAGGCATCCGTTTTTTGGCTCTCACCCTTTATGGTCCGACTGTCACATCCATACATGACTACTGGAAAAATCAGAGCTTTGACTAGATGGACCTTTGTCAGCAACATGTCTTTGCTTTTTAATCAATTTTCAAGGTTTGTCATAGCATTTCTTCCAAGGAGTGATCGTCTTTTAATTTCATGGCTGCAGTCACTGTCCACAGTGATTTTGGAGCCCAAGAAAATAAGGTCTGTCACTGTTTCGTCATTTGCCCATCTATTGGCCATGAAGTGTTGGGACCGGATGCTCTGATCTTATAACTCGTGCTTTCTTATTATGTGAGATGGCTTTGGGGTTGAGAGGCACATGTTTTATGACAGGAAGTAGCAGTTGATTCCTATCTTTTTCTGTCTTAAAAAAATCTATTAAGACATTTTTCAATTTATTAAACAACTATCTCAGCATCTATGAAGACAGACATAAATTTTCTTTTTAGATATGTCGTATATTTTAATATATGTTTTGAGATTCAACTACACCTACATTTCTGGATAAAATCTACTGTGATGGTACAGAATTATTTTCATATATTATAGCATTCTGTCAGTTAATAAATTACTTAAGATTTTAGAATAACATTTATAGATGCATTTATAAACTGACTTTGTCTTTAAAAAAAAACTCTTGGTATCAAGGTTATGTTCATTTAATTAAAACTAGGGACTTGTCTTGTTTTTCTATGTTTCAGAAAATGTTATGTACCATTGTATTTTTTTCCAAAGGTTTGATAGAACTTCCTTCTAAAACTTCATTCTGATATTTTGGAAGCCAATAATATTTGGTCAACTTGTTCTCTGTCTGTCTCTTGTCACTCAGGGATGTCCAAGTCTTTGCTACCCCATGGTCTACAGCAAAATAAGCTTTCCTGTCCTTCAGAAATCTAGTTTGCTCAAAGTCATGTCCACTGAGTTGTTGATGCAACCCAGCCATCTCATCCTCTGTCGTCCCCTTCTCCTGCCTTCAGTCTTTCCCAGCATCAGAGTCTTTACCAGCAAGTCATCTCTTCCCATCAGATGGCCAGAGTATTTGTACTTCAGCTTCATCATCAGTCCTTTCAATGAATATTCAGAGTTGATTTCCTTTAGGATTGACTCGTTTGATCTTGCTGTCCAAGGGACTCTCAAGAGTCTTCTCCAATACCACAGTTCAAAGGCATCCGTTTTTTGGCTCTCACCCTTTATGGTCCGACTGTCACATCCATACATGACTACTGGAAAAATCAGAGCTTTGACTAGATGGACCTTTGTCAGCAACATGTCTTTGCTTTTTAATCAATTTTCAAGGTTTGTCATAGCATTTCTTCCAAGGAGTGATCGTCTTTTAATTTCATGGCTGCAGTCACTGTCCACAGTGATTTTGGAGCCCAAGAAAATAAGGTCTGTCACTGTTTCGTCATTTGCCCATCTATTGGCCATGAAGTGTTGGGACCGGATGCTATGATCTTATGTTTTTGGATATTGAGATTTAAGCCAGCTTTTTCACTCTCCTCTTTCACCTTCACCAAGGGACACTTTAGTTCCTTTTAGCTTTCTTCCACTAAAGTGGTATCATCTGCATATCTGAAGTTGTTACTGTTTCTCCTATCAGTTTTGATGCTAGCTTATGATTCATCCAGTCCAACATTTCACAAGGTGTGCTCTGCATATAAGTTAAATAAGGAGGGTAACAATATACTGCCTTGATGTACCCCTTTCCCAATTTGGAACCAACCCATTGTTCCATGTCTAGTTTTAAATGTTTCTTTTTGACCTGCATACTATCTTTAGTAATGATTTATAATTGAGAGTAGTTTAATTTGAACCAAGCCAGTGGGGAAATTGTTTAGAATGAAACATCTAATTTCTCCACTTCTGAACATGTAGACTAATAACTGAACACATGATTTGTTTATGTAATAAGTTGCTGTGTATGTGTTGCTTCCTCTGGCAGGTTGAGTGGATCCTTCCTCATCTGGAGAAACATGTGCCACTAGACCATGTGCCCCTTGGGATGGGTGTAGGATTCAGGCATTGCAGTAAAGTGTGCCTCCTCTTATATTCAGGAGCCTTTTGAAATCATTGACTTTTGAGGTCAGGGACTTGTTCCATGTATTCTGTGTATGGTTTCTTGCTTTCTTTCCATGGCTTTAGCTGTCCATTGTCACATCTTGAGATTTGAGGCTTAACTTCCACTTTATTTAGCTGAGAATTGAATGTGCACTTTTTCTTTGTTGCTTCTAGATGATTTAAGTATTGGAATGCTCACTTTTTAATTTTATTTTTATTGCAGTATAGTTGATTTACAACATTGTGTTTATTTCTGCTCTCAGCAATGTGGGGCTTCCCCAGTGTCTCAGCAGTAACGAATCTGCCTCCAATGTGGGAGATGTGGGTTTGATCCCTGGGTCAGGAAGGCCCCCTGCAGGAGGGCATGGCAACCCACTCCAGTATTCTTGCCTGGAAAACCCCATGGACAGAAGAGCCTTGTGGGTACAATCCATAGGGTTGTAAACTGTTGGACATGACTGAAACAACTTAGCACATAGGCATATATAATGTTCTATATTTATATTCTTTTCCATTATGATTTATCCCAGGACATTGGGGATGCTCACTTAAATGACTTCATTTTCAAGCAAAAGAGAGTTAAACATTTTTCCTTTTAGCTTTCTTCCACTAAAGTGGTATCATCTGCATATCTGAAGTTGTTACTGTTTCTCCTATCAGTTTTGATGCTAGCTTATGATTCATCCAGTCCAACATTTCACAAGGTGTGCTCTGCATATAAGTTAAATAAGGAGGGTAACAATATACTGCCTTGATGTACCCCTTTCCCAATTTGGAACCAACCCATTGTTCCATGTCTAGTTTTAAATGTTTCTTTTTGACCTGCATACTATCTTTAGTAATGATTTATAATTGAGAGTAGTTTAATTTGAACCAAGCCAGTGGGGAAATTGTTTAGAATGAAACATCTAATTTCTCCACTTCTGAACATGTAGACTAATAACTGAACACATGATTTGTTTATGTAATAAGTTGCTGTGTATGTGTTGCTTCCTCTGGCAGGTTGAGTGGATCCTTCCTCATCTGGAGAAACATGTGCCACTAGACCATGTGCCCCTTGGGATGGGTGTAGGATTCAGGCATTGCAGTAAAGTGTGCCTCCTCTTATATTCAGGAGCCTTTTTGAAATCATTGACTTTTGAGGTCAGGGACTTGTTCCATGTATTCTGTGTATGGTTTCTTGCTTTCTTTCCATGGCTTTAGCTGTCCATTGTCACATCTTGAGATTTGAGGCTTAACTTCCACTTTATTTAGCTGAGAATTGAATGTGCACTTTTTCTTTGTTGCTTCTAGATGATTTAAGTATTGGAATGCTCACTTTTTAATTTTATTTTTATTGCAGTATAGTTGATTTACAACATTGTGTTTATTTCTGCTCTCAGCAATGTGGGGCTTCCCCAGTGTCTCAGCAGTAACGAATCTGCCTCCAATGTGGGAGATGTGGGTTTGATCCCTGGGTCAGGAAGGCCCCCTGCAGGAGGGCATGGCAACCCACTCCAGTATTCTTGCCTGGAAAACCCCATGGACAGAAGAGCCTTGTGGGTACAATCCATAGGGTTGTAAACTGTTGGACATGACTGAAACAACTTAGCACATAGGCATATATAATGTTCTATATTTATATTCTTTTCCATTATGATTTATCCCAGGACATTGGGGATGCTCACTTAAATGACTTCATTTTCAAGCAAAAGAGAGTTAAACATTTTTCCTTTTTTTATTTTATGAATAAAATTTCAGTTTATAAAATGCCTCTTTTGCATCTCTCCTTTTGGGGACCTAGTGATTTATGAAGAGCACATTAAATTTTATCAGTGCTGTTTTAAAATATATCAAGATGAGCACATAATTCTTTTCTTTGACTTGTTAATGTGGTGAAATGTATTAGTACACATTTAGTACTAAATCTTTTTTATGTTCCTTAAATTTTTTGAAAAGCTAACGGTAAGAAAAGTTCACATTTATTGAGTATTTGCCCATATATGCTCAATAAGTATTATTACTTCTTTGTCCATATGTGTTTTTACATTTTTACCACAATCCTATTGAGGCAGTATTACTAACATTTTATGTTTGGGGAAATGGGGACTCATTAAGGTTAAGTCATAAGTTCACACAGTTAGTATTAATAGCGAGCTCAGGTATTCACAGGCCAGCTGACCTTGTATCTTGTTGTTTTATCATTTTAATGTAGTAGTAGATTTAATTTCCTGACATTTTATTAAATATTTTAAATCTAGTTCAATATATTAGGGTGTTTTGTTGTAATGTCTTTTATGAATGAAATAAAAAACTGAAAGGAAAAGTTTTATGTTTCCTCCCATGGTGTACTGGAGAGATGATGGAGAGCAGAGTTATCCCTGTCTTAAATATTTGATAGTTGCCCTTATAAAGCCATTTATGCAAGTGACTGATTTTACAAGCAATTGTTCAGCATCTTTTTCTGTTACTCCCAGTGTTGTCATTCATTTTGGTTTATCATTTTTTTTTTCTTTCTGGGCAGATTTTGGTACTTTTGTTTTAGGACTTGTCCTGTTTTATTTAAATTAAAAGTTTTTTTTTTATCCTATATGCTTTATATGTATATACTTCTGTACAGAAGATTATCTACCTATGTTATATATAGAGATATAGATCAGCAGATGAATAGATCAAGATACAATCAAGAGGGTTGTAAACTGTTGGACATGACTGAAACAACTTAGCACATAGGCATATATAATGTTCTATATTTATATTCTTTTCCATTATGATTTATCCCAGGACATTGGGGATGCTCACTTAAATGACTTCATTTTCAAGCAAAAGAGAGTTAAACATTTTTCCTTTTTTTATTTTATGAATAAAATTTCAGTTTATAAAATGCCTCTTTTGCATCTCTCCTTTTGGGGACCTAGTGATTTATGAAGAGCACATTAAATTTTATCAGTGCTGTTTTAAAATATATCAAGATGAGCACATAATTCTTTTCTTTGACTTGTTAATGTGGTGAAATGTATTAGTACACATTTAGTACTAAATCTTTTTTATGTTCCTTAAATTTTTTGAAAAGCTAACGGTAAGAAAAGTTCACATTTATTGAGTATTTGCCCATATATGCTCAATAAGTATTATTACTTCTTTGTCCATATGTGTTTTTACATTTTTACCACAATCCTATTGAGGCAGTATTACTAACATTTTATGTTTGGGGAAATGGGGACTCATTAAGGTTAAGTCATAAGTTCACACAGTTAGTATTAATAGCGAGCTCAGGTATTCACAGGCCAGCTGACCTTGTATCTTGTTGTTTTATCATTTTAATGTAGTAGTAGATTTAATTTCCTGACATTTTATTAAATATTTTAAATCTAGTTCAATATATTAGGGTGTTTTGTTGTAATGTCTTTTATGAATGAAATAAAAAACTGAAAGGAAAAGTTTTATGTTTCCTCCCATGGTGTACTGGAGAGATGATGGAGAGCAGAGTTATCCCTGTCTTAAATATTTGATAGTTGCCCTTATAAAGCCATTTATGCAAGTGACTGATTTTACAAGCAATTGTTCAGCATCTTTTTCTGTTACTCCCAGTGTTGTCATTCATTTTGGTTTATCATTTTTTTTTTCTTTCTGGGCAGATTTTGGTACTTTTGTTTTAGGACTTGTCCTGTTTTATTTAAATTAAAAGTTTTTTTTTTATCCTATATGCTTTATATGTATATACTTCTGTACAGAAGATTATCTACCTATGTTATATATAGAGATATAGATCAGCAGATGAATAGATCAAGATACAAGTGCTCAATGTGTTGCCACATTTTCCTCTGTTTACTTCATACTTTTTAAAATTTATTTCATTAGATCTGAGATCTTGCACCCACTCAAAAACAACATCTTAGACACATATAAATTCTATGCTTTTAAAAAATGTACTTTTCTGCCTAATTTTTATTTGATTTTATTTATTTATAGAGTTTTGCAGTTTACTGCCACACATTAACCTGAACCCACTGTAGGTATACATATGTCCTCCCATCTCCTTCCCTATCCCACCCCTCCAGGTCACCACAGACCCCCTGTCTCTGCTTAGTTATTTTTTTTTTCTTTTTCAGCCTCTTTTATTTGTCCTTCATTTATTTTCATCCATCTTAACTCTTTGGCCTGTATGGGCCTCCCATCGTGGTGGCCTCTCTCATTGCAGAGCACCGGCTCTGGGCACATGTGCTTCAGAACACTGGCTCCTAATTGGACACACTGGTCCAGCCTCTTTGCTCCACAGCATAAGGGATCTTCCCATGCCAGGAATAGAACCAGTGCCCCTTGCACTGCAAGGTAGACTCTTCACCCACTGGACAACCAGGGAAGCCCAAGTTACTTTTTAATTAACAATTTTCTTACCATTTTCCTCAAATGAGATTTAGTGTTCCTTTTCTAAATTTTGAGGTTAAAAGTTTACTCTCCTTTGATTTCTTTTAAAATATTGATCTAATTAAAATGTCAAATTTCTTTTAGCCATTTTCTGTATTATAGTAATCTTGTCATCATTATTTTATAAATAGATCATAATTATAGTTTTGATTTTCCTTTTTTAAAAAGTTTTCTTTCATATATATCGAAAGTAGGCATTTTTGTTTCATTCTACCTTTTATTGGATTGTTATTAGAGAAAGTGATATGTAATTTCTACCTTTGAGCATTTATGCAGTTCTTATTTTGCCACATAATGTAACTGATTTTGGCAAATGTTCTGAAATCTTTGGAAAATAAGATGGATTCTTGGTGTGTAAAAAGCTGTTCTATAGATAATCATGTATTATATTAGAAATGTCTATATATTGTTTACATATATTATTTTTTCTGCTTGTTCTGTCAAAAGCTGATGATGGTATATTAAGTTTTCCCACTTCATTTGTGTTTCTGACAGTTTCTTTCTATAATTCTGACAGTTTTGATTACTGTATTTCAATTCTATATTATTTTCTATTTGAAGGTTCATGACTCATATCTTTAATTTATTTATCCCGTATTTAAATTTTGTCAGTGTAAATGACTTCTTTTTTAAAAGTTTTACCTTGATTTAAATCATACTTTAGTTTGCCCACCCATGCTTTTTCCCTTGATATTTCTTTGTGAGTTCTTTTATTTGGATTCTAGTTCTCTTACCTGTAAGACTTTTATTTTTAGAGGATTTAATGCATTTATATTCATTCAGATAGGAGATAAATTTCATCTTATTACAGTCCTAGCACTTTAAGATTTTTCTTTTTTCTTTGATGATGCTTTTTCTCCTTTTACATCTTTTGTCATGTGACACATACACACATTTTTATTTTATTATGTTAATTTGAGAGGCATAAACATCTAAAATAGGATTATATCAAATGTATGTGTGTTTCTTTAAAGGATGGAAACAAGAATCATCTCAGGTCCCTTGGGGAATCATCCTTGGAAATATGCCCACATTGAGTCTCTCCAAAGTGGGTCCCCTTAGGATTGTAAGACTCCTTGGATCTCCTGAAGGGGTCTTCAGAAAAAGAAGCTCAACTGTTCAGGGAAACTACATGATAAAATATCCTCTGAAAATAATTTCTTCCAGGAAGAGGGATGTGTTTAATTATAGGAGGAAGTGACCTGGAACCTGTCTGTATTATCACTCCCAAGGTGGGTGAGGATGACTTCGTGGGAGGTGGTTAGAAAAGCCCAGAGAGCTGAATGCTAAGGGTTGTAACCCTGGGAACCCAAGCCAGGAATATTCCTCTCCATCCTGCCTTGAACATACTCACTGATGAATCGGGGCAGCAGGTGCTGTGATCTGAATCCATGAATAATTCTCCCAGGGGTGGGCCAGAGCACTTTTCAGGTTGTGAATAACCACTCTACAGCAGCAATGTCTTGAGGAAATGAGAGGAAACAGCTGAGGTCCACACATCTCACTCCAGGGCATCCTCTACTAGGTACACCCTTCACAGTAGTCCTAAGGGTCCCCCTAAGGGTCTGTACATTACTGGAGGGACAGGAGAATCTTGAAAGGAAGCTACCAAACCTCCTGCCAATGGGGACTTTGTTGGTAAGAGCAGTTAACTGGGAAAATAAGGCATGCGACCATATTTCAATTCTATATTATTTTCTATTTGAAGGTTCATGACTCATATCTTTAATTTATTTATCCCGTATTTAAATTTTGTCAGTGTAAATGACTTCTTTTTTAAAAGTTTTACCTTGATTTAAATCATACTTTAGTTTGCCCACCCATGCTTTTTCCCTTGATATTTCTTTGTGAGTTCTTTTATTTGGATTCTAGTTCTCTTACCTGTAAGACTTTTATTTTTAGAGGATTTAATGCATTTATATTCATTCAGATAGGAGATAAATTTCATCTTATTACAGTCCTAGCACTTTAAGATTTTTCTTTTTTCTTTGATGATGCTTTTTCTCCTTTTACATCTTTTGTCATGTGACACATACACACATTTTATTTTATTATGTTAATTTGAGAGGCATAAACATCTAAAATAGGATTATATCAAATGTATGTGTGTTTCTTTAAAGGATGGAAACAAGAATCATCTCAGGTCCCTTGGGGAATCATCCTTGGAAATATGCCCACATTGAGTCTCTCCAAAGTGGGTCCCCTTAGGATTGTAAGACTCCTTGGATCTCCTGAAGGGGTCTTCAGAAAAAGAAGCTCAACTGTTCAGGGAAACTACATGATAAAATATCCTCTGAAAATAATTTCTTCCAGGAAGAGGGATGTGTTTAATTATAGGAGGAAGTGACCTGGAACCTGTCTGTATTATCACTCCCAAGGTGGGTGAGGATGACTTCGTGGGAGGTGGTTAGAAAAGCCCAGAGAGCTGAATGCTAAGGGTTGTAACCCTGGGAACCCAAGCCAGGAATATTCCTCTCCATCCTGCCTTGAACATACTCACTGATGAATCGGGGCAGCAGGTGCTGTGATCTGAATCCATGAATAATTCTCCCAGGGGTGGGCCAGAGCACTTTTCAGGTTGTGAATAACCACTCTACAGCAGCAATGTCTTGAGGAAATGAGAGGAAACAGCTGAGGTCCACACATCTCACTCCAGGGCATCCTCTACTAGGTACACCCTTCACAGTAGTCCTAAGGGTCCCCCTAAGGGTCTGTACATTACTGGAGGGACAGGAGAATCTTGAAAGGAAGCTACCAAACCTCCTGCCAATGGGGACTTTGTTGGTAAGAGCAGTTAACTGGGAAAATAAGGCATGCGACCATATTTAAACCCCAAGTTTGTGAAACAGATTGTATCATATTTTATTCTGGCTGTGCTGTGCTGTGTTAAATCACTTCAGTCATGTCCAGCTCTTGGCAACCCTACGGACTGTAGCCTGCTGTGATCCTCTCTGTGGGATTCTCTAGGCAAGAATACTGGAGTGGGTTGCCATGCTGTCCTCCAGGGAATCTTCCCAATCCAGGGATCGAACCCACGTCTCATACATCTGCATTACCAGGGGAGCCGTTCACCACCAGTGGTGGTTACTTCTAAATTAAATACATTTGAAATTTTTATTTACCCCAATCTATACTGAAATAAAAAAAAAGTTAACTGTGTATGATAGGAACTTCAGTCCAATTTTTACTTCTCCTTCCCACTTGCTGGCTTCTCAGTGTTTGTTCATACAACCACATGCTTGTTTGAGTTTTAACCCTATGTTATTATTGGTTAGTTACAAGCTGTTAAATGATGTGCCAAGACATCAAATTACTTTTGATTGTTACATAAACTTTAAAATCATATTGATAAAAATTAATGTTATCTTATTTAGTTTCATTGCACACAGTTCAACCTCATATAGTAGCTATTTCCTTTAGGAGATACTTATTTTGATTTATCTCTGTAAGGCTGCTATACATCTTCAAGTAATTTATTCTTCAAGAACAGTCTTCTGGATGCTGTACAGCTAGTGCATTTTATTCTTGGCTACTTATATGTGAACTTTTTTTAAGCCATGAAATTAAATGATCACAAAAGATTTTTTGATCTATATGCATTTTATGTAAAACTCATGATACTTTATACTTACAGTACTTTATGGTTATGTAGAGGCTGTTCATTTTGCAAATTTGTGTCCTTCAATTTAGCAATTTTTCTTACATCTTTTATTATTTTTATCTTTCTATTTGCCATCTCCCTTTTGGAATTCTTATTTTACACTTCTCTTTTCTCTCATTTCTCCCTTCATATTAATGTTTCGTGGCATCAAGTATCATCATCTTAAATTTATCATGTACATGGTTAGTGTATGGGCTGTATACACTGGTAGCTAAGCTTGTAATCTCATTTCTCCCTTCATATTAATGTTTCGTGGCATCAAGTATCATCATCTTAAATTTATCATGTACATGGTTAGTGTATGGGCTGTATACACTGGTAGCTAAGCTTGTAAAGAATCCACTTGTGCTGTAGAAGATCCATGTTGGGTCCCTGGGTGAGGAAGATTCCCTAGACAAGAGATAGGCTACCAATCCGTGTTTTGGGGCTTCCCTGGTGGCTTATTGTTAGTTTACAGGGACACATACTGTGTTCTATCTCAATTTTTTTTGGGGGGTGGGGTGGGGCGGGTAGCGGGCAGGAGGGCCACTTCTATCAGTCTTTCATTTATTCAGTTTCATCCATCTTTGTTCTTTGGCCCTTGTAGGCTTCTCATCGCAGTGGCCTCTGTTGTCGCAAAGTAGTGGCTCTGGGCGCATGCACTCCAGAGCTCCGGCTCAGTAATTGGACACATGGGTCCAGCCGCTCCGCGGTACGTGGGATCTTCCCAGGCCAGGAATCGAACCAGCATCCCTTGCACTGCAAGGTGGTGTCTTTACCCACTGGACCACCAGGGAAGCCTTATCTCAATATTTTTAAAAAAATTCATATAATCTTTCTTTTATTTATATAATATTTCTAATTTTATTTCTTTCAAAATAAATGGTTAGTTTCACTTTCCTAGATAAAATCTCCTCTTGGATCTTTTAGTGAACACAGCAGAATTCTTTAAAATGCTCTTCTGTTTGTTGGCTAAACAGAGAGGAATCCCTGTAATATCTGTTTTCAGTGTGATCCTCTTTTTCTAACTTGTGGTTTATATTTAGGAGGATTTCCTCTATTTGTTTCACTGGGAGAAGCTCAGCTGATTTTTTTTTTTTTTTTTGTCCGATCGAAATCCTGTTCTCTGGGAGGAAATCCTGGATCTTAACCATCTCGTCACTGTCATGCAATCCTACCTTTCCTCATTTCTTTATTTAGAAAGTGTAAGTGGAATTTAGTGTGGAAGCCCTTCACTTCTTCTCTAGGAAGCCCTCTCTTGAGAGAGGTAATCAGTAGTTGTTTCTATCTGTGTTTCGTTCCGTCCTGATGATTTTTTAGATCATTTCTTGATTCCTTGATCCCTTCTGTATTTTGTATTTCAATTCCTACTGGGAAATTTTCCCTATTAAAGTTTTCATATGATATATTCATTGAAGTGGGGAACAAGCTACTTTGCTTGTCCTGTTTGATATGTTTTAAGATATTTTATGTTACAACATACATATACGTTAATGCTGCATTATATTTTGTATACCATATACACTACACATACTACATACACCACATGTTTTATAAAAACATATAATCCTTTGTTAATCTCTAGCTGTGATAGTATACACATCATGTGTTCCAGACTTTTCCTAATCACTTTAGCACCTCAGAACACTTCAATGCAAAGACTAGGACAATTCAGTGTGAATTTCCCTAGCATCCCTTCCTCTACATCCCCAAATATACTGTGTTTATTACTCTTTTCTTACATTCTTTTTATTTCTAATTAAGGGATCTCTGTCAATTCTCATTTCTGTTTCTCTCAGTTTTTGCTTAATCCATTATTTTCCCCTTCCCTTGAAATTTCATTTATTTCTACTCCTTTTTCTCAGATGAAAGCTGTTCCCAGATCTTTCCTTTGAGAAGACAGTCTACACACGATACATCCTCTTTGTAACTGTGTACTCATGCCCCAACTTTGATGCTTTTCCTACTAAAATAATTCTTTTGAAAATAAAATCTCTATGGGTCTTTAACTCTTTCCTAGATTAAAAAATCTCCTCTTGGATCTTTTAGTGAACACAGCAGAATTCTTTAAAATGCTCTTCTGTTTGTTGGCTAAACAGAGAGGAATCCCTGTAATATCTGTTTTCAGTGTGATCCTCTTTTTCTAACTTGTGGTTTATATTTAGGAGGATTTCCTCTATTTGTTTCACTGGGAGAAGCTCAGCTGATTTTTTTTTTTTTTTTTGTCCGATCGAAATCCTGTTCTCTGGGAGGAAATCCTGGATCTTAACCATCTCGTCACTGTCATGCAATCCTACCTTTCCTCATTTCTTTATTTAGAAAGTGTAAGTGGAATTTAGTGTGGAAGCCCTTCACTTCTTCTCTAGGAAGCCCTCTCTTGAGAGAGGTAATCAGTAGTTGTTTCTATCTGTGTTTCGTTCCGTCCTGATGATTTTTTAGATCATTTCTTGATTCCTTGATCCCTTCTGTATTTTGTATTTCAATTCCTACTGGGAAATTTTCCCTATTAAAGTTTTCATATGATATATTCATTGAAGTGGGGAACAAGCTACTTTGCTTGTCCTGTTTGATATGTTTTAAGATATTTTATGTTACAACATACATATACGTTAATGCTGCATTATATTTTGTATACCATATACACTACACATACTACATACACCACATGTTTTATAAAAACATATAATCCTTTGTTAATCTCTAGCTGTGATAGTATACACATCATGTGTTCCAGACTTTTCCTAATCACTTTAGCACCTCAGAACACTTCAATGCAAAGACTAGGACAATTCAGTGTGAATTTCCCTAGCATCCCTTCCTCTACATCCCCAAATATACTGTGTTTATTACTCTTTTCTTACATTCTTTTTATTTCTAATTAAGGGATCTCTGTCAATTCTCATTTCTGTTTCTCTCAGTTTTTGCTTAATCCATTATTTTCCCCTTCCCTTGAAATTTCATTTATTTCTACTCCTTTTTCTCAGATGAAAGCTGTTCCCAGATCTTTCCTTTGAGAAGACAGTCTACACACGATACATCCTCTTTGTAACTGTGTACTCATGCCCCAACTTTGATGCTTTTCCTACTAAAATAATTCTTTTGAAAATAAAATCTCTATGGGTCTTTAACTCTTTCCTTACCCTTAAACCCCTTTTATTTCCTTGTCACGTAGGGCACTATTAGTCCTTTCTCCTATACTTTATAAATAATTTTCACCACTGAGACCAGTTTTGTCCTCTGCTTCTTCATTCTCTGATGAATTCTTCTCCAGCTTTAGTAGCTCTTATGAGTTTCATCTTCTCCCTAAGATCTCTGATTCTTTCATGAACTCTTTCCTTCCGTAACTGGTAGATTAGTCCATTCTTTATATATATATATATATAGTGTTTAATTGGAATGGAATTGCTTTACAGTGCTGTGTTAGTTTCTGCTGTGCAATGTGAATCAGCTGTTGGTATTCATACATCCTCTCTCTCAGACATCTTCCCGCTCCCATCCCAGTCATCTAGATCACCACAAAGCAGCGAAGTGAGCTCCCTGTGCTCTGCAGCAGGTTCTTGTAAGCTGTTTTACACATGGTAGTATATATATATATATATGTCAATACTAATCTCTTAATTCATCTTACCCTTTCTTTCCCCTCACTGTGTCCACAAGTCTGTTTTCTACATCTGCATCTCTAGTCCTACCTTGGAAATGAGGTTCATCTGTAACATTTTTCTGGATTCCACATATAATTCATCCATTCTTAAATCTTCAGTCCTAGGCACTGGCCTGATGACAATTTAATCTATAACCTGAATTTCCAGCACTTTCTCCTGAGATCCCAACATTTTCCACCATCACTTGATAGACACTGTCTCTAAGGCCTTTAGGCTTGGCGATCTCCTAGGACAATTCAGTGTGAATTTCCCTAGCATCCCTTCCTCTACATCCCCAAATATACTGTGTTTATTACTCTTTTCTTACATTCTTTTTATTTCTAATTAAGGGATCTCTGTCAATTCTCATTTCTGTTTCTCTCAGTTTTTGCTTAATCCATTATTTTCCCCTTCCCTTGAAATTTCATTTATTTCTACTCCTTTTTCTCAGATGAAAGCTGTTCCCAGATCTTTCCTTTGAGAAGACAGTCTACACACGATACATCCTCTTTGTAACTGTGTACTCATGCCCCAACTTTGATGCTTTTCCTACTAAAATAATTCTTTTGAAAATAAAATCTCTATGGGTCTTTAACTCTTTCCTTACCCTTAAACCCCTTTTATTTCCTTGTCACGTAGGGCACTATTAGTCCTTTCTCCTATACTTTATAAATAATTTTCACCACTGAGACCAGTTTTGTCCTCTGCTTCTTCATTCTCTGATGAATTCTTCTCCAGCTTTAGTAGCTCTTATGAGTTTCATCTTCTCCCTAAGATCTCTGATTCTTTCATGAACTCTTTCCTTCCGTAACTGGTAGATTAGTCCATTCTTTATATATATATATATATATAGTGTTTAATTGGAATGGAATTGCTTTACAGTGCTGTGTTAGTTTCTGCTGTGCAATGTGAATCAGCTGTTGGTATTCATACATCCTCTCTCTCAGACATCTTCCCGCTCCCATCCCAGTCATCTAGATCACCACAAAGCAGCGAAGTGAGCTCCCTGTGCTCTGCAGCAGGTTCTTGTAAGCTGTTTTACACATGGTAGTATATATATATATATATGTCAATACTAATCTCTTAATTCATCTTACCCTTTCTTTCCCCTCACTGTGTCCACAAGTCTGTTTTCTACATCTGCATCTCTAGTCCTACCTTGGAAATGAGGTTCATCTGTAACATTTTTCTGGATTCCACATATAATTCATCCATTCTTAAATCTTCAGTCCTAGGCACTGGCCTGATGACAATTTAATCTATAACCTGAATTTCCAGCACTTTCTCCTGAGATCCCAACATTTTCCACCATCACTTGATAGACACTGTCTCTAAGGCCTTTAGGCTTGGATGCTCAGAATCTCTCTTCCCTCTCTCTTCCTATACCCACCAGTAACCAAATGCTATCATTATAAATGGATTTTGTTGGTATTATCCTCTTAATTCTCTTGTCATCTCCACCTTGAATTTCCTCCCTCCCTGCTAAAAGCCATACCACTCAATGCTCTTGTATCATATACAGTAAGGACTTGAACTTGCTGCCATTGCCTTCTCATAAGTAGGAAAGAGAAAGCCCATTTGAGACCAATTCCTACTCTGAGCAAATGTTCTAAAGGCTCTGTTCATTGTCACATTTCACAGAAACAGTTGCCTAATGCAAAAATGCCTGCCTGTGTAACCACAGTATATTCTTTTCAAATCCCATTCCTCACTTCCCCAGGACAGTGTTCTTGCAAGTATTTAAACAATAAAATGGTGTAAGCTTAAAATATTTTATTTTTCAGCTCTCAAGCAACCATATGCTGGGATTTGCTTCTCTTGTATGATTGAGCCCCACACACCAAAAAAAAATGAGACTTGCTCTCTCGCAAGTGACTCATGTATTAGTTACTTATAACACAACCTTCTATCAAAACATAGCAAATTGACCAACGTGGAACTTAGATTAGCTCTCTGATCTGTGACAAAAGAGAGACACATAGTTTGGAAATATTTAGCTATAAAGTATTTTTAAACAATAAGACATACTAAACTATGGGATTTTAAATGGGATGATATAGGTCCCCTTTTGTGAAATTAATTTGGTGACATTTCATGGGAGCCCCTCAGCCAAACAGATCCCTTGGTGTTAATCCCAGCCTGTAGCATTGAGCGTCCATTGACTGATCAGTGATGGTAGCCCATATTAGAGTTTGTGAAGCACTTTTATAATTCTACTTCACTGATCCTTATGATTCCCTATGAGATGGATAGAAAATGCTATCCTTTTATCACAAGCAAGTTAAGAGTTGAAGAAGTTGAGTGAATTAAAAATGTGACTCAACTGGAAAGTATCAGATTCTGGTCAAGAATTCTAGGGCTTCCCTGGTGGTCCAGTGGGTGGGGAGTCTGCTTTGCAGTGCAGGGGCCACCGCTTTGATCCCTGGCCTGGGAAGATCCCGGGTACAGTGCAGTAGCTGGATCGGTGTGTCCAATTATGAGCCAGTGCACTGGAACGCGTGTGCCCAGAGCTGGTGCTCTGCAGCTAGAGAGGCCACTGCAATGGGAGGCCCACACAGGCCAAAGAATAGAGATGGTAGAAAATAAATTAATTTTAAAAAAGGCCAAAATTAATAATATATATATATGAAAAAAATGATGTAGAAATAAAAGAGAATTCTAGTCTCTGTCCCTGAAATCAATATTTTCCCCCTTATATGGTATTATCTTGGATGCATGCATCTTGATGTTTTTGTATTTTTTTAAAAATGAGTCCCCCTTCTAATTTGAGTATGGGCTTGTGACTATCAGGAATCTGTTCCTCATGTTTGTATCCCTAGAGGCCATCACAGCCACAGTGCTGTTGTCCACTATGTCAATGTCAGATAAAAGAATCAATACATAATTAACATTTACTGAGAGTATCTTTGTTTTAGATGCTAATGCAGATGCTAATAACTTTAGTGACCCATCTGATCCGTACAACCACCTCATGAATGAGGTATGGTAATTGCTCCCTCCACTCCATAAAGGAAGAAACTGAGCAAAGAAAGGTGAAATAATGCACCCACAGTTAAGAAGTGATGGAGTTGGTGAACTCAGCATGCATTTAGCCACTATGTTCTGCTGTCTTTCAATATTTGAGTCCATTTTGCAAAAATAATAGTAATGGGTGTAGTGATTTTAAACCTTGGCTACAAGTTCTTGGACAGCCTCCCGTGGAAGGGTGTGGGTTTATATCTTCTTCCACTGAATCTGGGGAATTAGGTGAAAGTGATATTATGTGGCTTTCAAGACTGAGCCATGAATGGCCCTGTGGCTTCTACCTTGTTTCCTGCAACATCTGTTAATAAAACCCTGAACTGAAATGAATGTCATCTAACTAACTTGACAGTGCAAAAGTGGGAGGAAACCCAAGCCATCCAGAGCAGAGGTCCCCAACATTTTTGGCACCAGGAACCAGGTTTGTGGAAGAAAACTTTTCCACAGAGTAGGGGGAAGGAAAATGGTTTTAGAATGATTCACTCAGATTACATTTCTTGCATGCTTTATTTGTATTGTTACTTCATCATTTCCACCTTCAGATCGTTGGGCTTTAGATCCTGGAGGTTGAGGACTCCTGATCTAGAGAAGCCTTGTGAAAGCATCTCTGCTTAATAGTCCCAGCTGATCTAATTTTATAGGATGCCTCAGTTCTGCTGTTAAACATATAAGTGATCCCTGTCCTGAGGGTTTGGTTCACTCCTGTCCCCAGTGGAGGGCCTAAACATTGTGGAGCTGAGATAAGGCAGCCCCATTGTGCCTTATCTGTATCTGTGACTCACAAAGCCTATGAGCGTAACAAATGATTGGTTTTGTACGTGGGCCACAAAAATAACCATAATAAGATTTAATCATAGTTAAATAAACACTCCCATATCCCAAAGCCACTTATGTCCTGATGAAAATACTGTTCTGTTGAAGTGATTAAATGTGTTATGTGTTACATACCCCACACCAGAGGGTACTGCACATTTGATGGAGTATTTAAAGAGATCAGCCTTTTGGACAGCACCTTGCTTCCAGGAAAGCCACAGGAATATGGAAGCTCTGATTTACATTCTGCTGAGCTCAGTAGGGTTGTGTGTTTGTTCTTGGCTTCTTGCCCAACAAGTCTTGGCAACCACGTCATTGCTTCCCTGATTATTTTGCAACTGGGTATGAATTGCTGCTGCTGCCGGACTGAGGTTTTGTTCTCCACATAACTGGATGGATTGGCTAGCTTTCTTGACTGTATACGTTTACTCGTAGATTTGTTGAGAGGTGGCCATACCTTCAGAAAGTGAAATATGATTAATGTGAGCTCAGACTTTTTGCTTCTGAGTCAGGATAGATTGACTTGTATCATATTGCAGTCTAATAATACAGGTTTTATTCTACAGGTCCTAGGTATCACTAACAGGTTTACAAACTTTGGACACATAAAGGACTCTATTCCTCATGCATATGAGTCACTGCAGTTGTGATACATTCTGTGAAACAAAATTACTGTTTGCTATTCCTTCATTTAAAAATTAATTGAGGACTATTCACAAAGCATTTTGCTGGATGTAAATGAACCTGCAGCTTAAAGCAGAAACACACTGCATTCATTTCTGTTTTTTTTTTTATATATATATAATACTCATGGCTGGAATGCTGTGTCCTCCATCCTCAGGGTAGCTGACACAATTTAGGAGATCAATGCATATTTGTTGAATTTATATAAAATTAAAGTGATTTTTCCTTTCCTGGGAGAGTATTTATATATGAAGACTTTCCTTATTCTTTCATCTTATATTTAATCCTCTTTCTGCTGGGCTCCTAGGAAGACCCAATTTGTATTTTAGGTATTATGGAATTTAAATTTTCTCTTCTAGCTTCATGTGTTCTGGGTTAATAAGGACCTTAGCACCCACTAAACAATATTTGCCTAATGAACCACTAAGCATTTGATGTTGGACAAGTCTTTTTTTTTTTTTTCTTTCTAGGCCTCAGTTTCCTGTTAGGCCTAGAGAAACTAGACATTTGAACTAGGTAAGAAGATTTCAGTTTGTGTGCTAAGGGCCTCCTAGGCTGAATGGGAGAGCAGCGAAAGCTTGTAAGATTGTCATCATTATATTTATAGAGTGTGAATGTAAGCTTTAAGGAATGTAATGTAAAACACATTTTGTAGCAATCTGACTTGTAAAAATACAAGATAATCCTCATAGAGGAAAAGGTTAGAAATTATTAATCTATAGGTAAAGGGTTGGCAAGGCTTCCCTTGTGTTGCAGTGGTAAATAATCCACCTGCCAGTGCAGGAGACGCAAGAGATGACATTTCAATCCCTGGATTGGGAAGATCCCCAGGAGGAATGTCAGCCCAGTCCAGTGTTCTTGTCTGGAAAATTCCATGGACAGAGGAGCCTGGTGGGCTACAGTCAGTGGGGTCGCAAAAGAGACACAACTGAGCACACACAGACACACACACACACTTTGCAAACCTATGACCTCTGGGACAAATCCACCCTGTAGCCTGTGTTTGTACAGCCCACAAACCAAGAAAGTTTTTTGCATTTTAAGAGTTGTTAAACACACACAATTAACAAAGAACAGTGTGTGACAGAAACTATGTGAGTGAACTGTAATGCCCAAAATATTTGCTTAAGTATTACTCTGGCCCCTTACAGAAGACGTTCACTCACTCCTAATGTAGATCAAGGGTGAAGCACGCACGGCTTATGTGCTGATACTTGATTCTATTTCGCTTAAGTAACTCATGGCTTTTTGGGGCTGACACAATTTAGGAGATCAATGCATATTTGTTGAATTTATATAAAATTAAAGTGATTTTTCCTTTCCTGGGAGAGTATTTATATATGAAGACTTTCCTTATTCTTTCATCTTATATTTAATCCTCTTTCTGCTGGGCTCCTAGGAAGACCCAATTTGTATTTTAGGTATTATGGAATTTAAATTTTCTCTTCTAGCTTCATGTGTTCTGGGTTAATAAGGACCTTAGCACCCACTAAACAATATTTGCCTAATGAACCACTAAGCATTTGATGTTGGACAAGTCTTTTTTTTTTTTTTCTTTCTAGGCCTCAGTTTCCTGTTAGGCCTAGAGAAACTAGACATTTGAACTAGGTAAGAAGATTTCAGTTTGTGTGCTAAGGGCCTCCTAGGCTGAATGGGAGAGCAGCGAAAGCTTGTAAGATTGTCATCATTATATTTATAGAGTGTGAATGTAAGCTTTAAGGAATGTAATGTAAAACACATTTTGTAGCAATCTGACTTGTAAAAATACAAGATAATCCTCATAGAGGAAAAGGTTAGAAATTATTAATCTATAGGTAAAGGGTTGGCAAGGCTTCCCTTGTGTTGCAGTGGTAAATAATCCACCTGCCAGTGCAGGAGACGCAAGAGATGACATTTCAATCCCTGGATTGGGAAGATCCCCAGGAGGAATGTCAGCCCAGTCCAGTGTTCTTGTCTGGAAAATTCCATGGACAGAGGAGCCTGGTGGGCTACAGTCAGTGGGGTCGCAAAAGAGACACAACTGAGCACACACAGACACACACACACACTTTGCAAACCTATGACCTCTGGGACAAATCCACCCTGTAGCCTGTGTTTGTACAGCCCACAAACCAAGAAAGTTTTTTGCATTTTAAGAGTTGTTAAACACACACAATTAACAAAGAACAGTGTGTGACAGAAACTATGTGAGTGAACTGTAATGCCCAAAATATTTGCTTAAGTATTACTCTGGCCCCTTACAGAAGACGTTCACTCACTCCTAATGTAGATCAAGGGTGAAGCACGCACGGCTTATGTGCTGATACTTGATTCTACCTTGCTCATGACAGACATCTTTAATGGGTTATAGTATCCCTCTCTGTCTGCCTTTGGATCCCCATCAACTTACTACTCTTGAATGTTCTTACCATTTTAGCAGAGTTGGCATTTTATCCTCCCACTTTTCATAGTATGTAATATCCATAGTTAAAGATACTCACCTCAGCATGTTGAGATGAATCCAGTATTGAGATGATCTCTGTTAGTGTTCCTGAGCCTCTGTTTCCAAGCCTCCTGTTTCTAAGTTTCTGACTAGCTGACTTCCACTGCCAATGTCTTTGTGTCTTTGGTCCATGTGCTTTTTCCAAAGTAACTGAAGCTGGCCCTTTTCCTACACATGACAGGCCAGGAATGCCAATGAGTTAACACTCCTGGGAGCAGCCTCAGGAGTTGTCATATAAATGCTCCAGCTCCCTGGCCTTTTGGGTAGAATAATTATGAAGCATTTTTAATGAAATGTCCCAGAGTTTTCCCATGAAGTTACATTCCATTTGCTCATTGTGGTAACTGTCAAATGCTGTACCTCTATTCACTGTCTCCTCTTGCCTTTGACACCATTGTCGTTCCTGCTGGCGTCCTTCATGTCTCCTAAGTGAATGAATTATACTCAAGTTCTTATCGCAGAGTGTGCTCCCGGGGAAACTCAAACCAACATCAATTTTAGACTCACCCCTTTATAGAAGTCCTGCTTTTTCCAGGACCTCGGACTTAAAGTCTCATGAGCTCTGCTTGCAAATTCTGGAATTTGCTGCCTGTAGTTACTCACTTAGAGGGCAACCCAATTTTGTGTGGTGTGATGTCTGTGTTGTTGACTGTGACATTATGGGTGGATCAAACAGTTTATTTCTGATTAGATACTAGGAGTTTTCCAGCCTGTTTTTCCAGACCCCTATCAGTGAGGAGACTTCCTAGGTGCCCTTGGAATATTCACAACCAATAAACAATTGAATCTTAAGATTTACATTGGCCAGGCAGGTTGCTATACCAAACTCTAATAATAACTCCATTTTTTCTCAGACCTTGGCAGAAAGTACAGGCAGCTGTGTCCAATTATGCTGAGCACAGCAAACTCAACCTTATTAAAGATAGGAAACAGGTTCTTTGAGGATGTGAAAATCTCAACATGATGTGAAGATAATTTCTCAAGTATATGGTTTAGTTGCTGCTTTGGCTTTATTTTTCACTCCAGCACTAATTCTTTTTGTTCCCATTATAGGGCAGGGAATATGATCTCCATTAATACCGAAAAGTCAGAGCTCTGATTGTTGTTGTTGTTCAGTCACTAAGTCATATCTGACTCTTTGCAACCATATAGGCTACAGTATGCCGGGCTTCCCTGTCCTTCACTGTCTCCCAGAGTTCAGATAAGTACGCTCTATTTCTGGGCCAGTCAACAACTGTATTGAATAGCCCGCACAAATAATTTAATTTATTGTTTAAAAATGCAGTCAATAATGCTCCCTCATAAGAAAGGAATTTTGGTTAAAGTTTATTTGGGGCTTTGAGACCTAAAACCAAGATATGGAAAAAAGCAAGAAGGTAGAGCAATTAGTTTATGGCTCTCTCTGACATTTTGGCGTCAGTATTTGAGAGGAGGTCTTTCAAACAAGTTCGTGAGAAAAATAATTCTTTAAGTATGTGAGAAAAGAAATACATTTTTCCAGTAACTTTTCCTCTTATACCACATCTGGCTGCCCCAGAGAGGTTACTTCCATCCGCAAACTCGTTCCATTGCCAGATGATTCTGATGATGTTTTCCAAGTGTTTAAGTAGGATTTTCCATGCTCTAACAGAGACCTGGTGTAATTTTTCTCCTTCTGATAATAGAAATAATTGATCCCTCAGCTTGCTTTTCCTAATGAGGGCCATTCAGTGAGCAACCTTGTCTACTAATTGAATATCTTTTCCTGTACCATGAGATATTTCACGGTTGTTTTCACAATGGTACACACAATGGTTTTCCATGCTGTCAAAGCTAGTACCTTGTTTTTCTAAATAACTTTCCCATCCCATCTAAATTAGATCCCTTGTCATATGCATACTACTATGTGTTTTCACTTCATTGGACTTAGAGCTGTTTGTAGTTCTGTATACATTTCACTGGTTACATGACTAATGTCTTTGTTTCCCTTCCAGACTATATGTCCCAAGAGGGCCGGGATTATATTTGTCCATTAATAACCATATTCTCAGTGTCAATTTTTTCTGGAAACACAGTATTGTTGAATGGTACAGATTATATATTAAATGTACTTATTAACCCATTCATATTCATTAAAATGTGATTATATGAGTATTGGGCTTCTCAGGTGGCTCTAGTGGTAAAGAAATGGCCTGTGAGTGCAGGAGATGTAAGAGATGTGGGCAGGGAATATGATCTCCATTAATACCGAAAAGTCAGAGCTCTGATTGTTGTTGTTGTTCAGTCACTAAGTCATATCTGACTCTTTGCAACCATATAGGCTACAGTATGCCGGGCTTCCCTGTCCTTCACTGTCTCCCAGAGTTCAGATAAGTACGCTCTATTTCTGGGCCAGTCAACAACTGTATTGAATAGCCCGCACAAATAATTTAATTTATTGTTTAAAAATGCAGTCAATAATGCTCCCTCATAAGAAAGGAATTTTGGTTAAAGTTTATTTGGGGCTTTGAGACCTAAAACCAAGATATGGAAAAAAGCAAGAAGGTAGAGCAATTAGTTTATGGCTCTCTCTGACATTTTGGGGTCAGTATTTGAGGAAAGGTCTTTCAAACAAGTTCTTGAGAAAAAAATAATTCTTTAAGTATGTGAGAAAAGAAATACATTTTTCCAGTAACTTTTCCTCTTATACCACATCTGGCTGCCCCAGAGAGGTTACTTCCATCCGCAAACTCGTTCCATTGCCAGATGATTCTGATGATGTTTTCCAAGTGTTTAAGTAGGATTTTCCATGCTCTAACAGAGACCTGGTGTAATTTTTCTCCTTCTGATAATAGAAATAATTGATCCCTCAGCTTGCTTTTCCTAATGAGGGCCATTCAGTGAGCAACCTTGTCTACTAATTGAATATCTTTTCCTGTACCATGAGATATTTCACGGTTGTTTTCACAATGGTACACACAATGGTTTTCCATGCTGTCAAAGCTAGTACCTTGTTTTTCTAAATAACTTTCCCATCCCATCTAAATTAGATCCCTTGTCATATGCATACTACTATGTGTTTTCACTTCATTGGACTTAGAGCTGTTTGTAGTTCTGTATACATTTCACTGGTTACATGACTAATGTCTTTGTTTCCCTTCCAGACTATATGTCCCAAGAGGGCCGGGATTATATTTGTCCATTAATAACCATATTCTCAGTGTCAATTTTTTTTCTGGAAACACAGTATTGTTGAATGGTACAGATTATATATTAAATGTACTTATTAACCCATTCATATTCATTAAAATGTGATTATATGAGTATTGGGCTTCTCAGGTGGCTCTAGTGGTAAAGAAATGGCCTGTGAGTGCAGGAGATGTAAGAGATGTGGGCCCTATACCTGGTCTGGGAAGATCCCCTGAAGGAGTAAATGGCACCCTGTTCTAGTATTCTTGCCTGGGAATCTCATGGACAGAGGAACCTGGGGACTAGAGTTCAAGGGGTCACAAGAGTTGGACATGACTAAGAACAGAGTTAGTTATGTGACTATTATTATTCAATAATACTTTGGTGAACACATTTATCTCTGGGTATATGTAAAAAAAATATATATATATATATACATGCATATATAATACATAATGTGTAATAAAATAATATGTATTAGAGTATTTAATAATGTATAATAAAATACATTACTATATTTATATTTACTATATATATATTATTTACTATAATACATAGAATAATATTGTATATCCATGACTATATACTGTATATGTGTGTTATATATACCCATGTGTGTATATGTGTGTGTGTGTGTATATATATATATGTATATATATATTTAGACAAACTAAATCTGAATAGCTCTTTCTCTTTAAAAGTGCCCATTTTGCATATATTATCATCAGAGGGATAATAAGCTTGTTGAAGTCTGTTGTCAAATTTAAATTTACTTTAAACTTTTTAAAAAAAACAGATTAAGTTTGTTTTATTATTGTTTGAGACTGGGAATGCACAATGCACTGGCTACATTTATATTAGTTACCATGGTTTCCAATACTTCAGAAATTGTCCAAGAAAGGAGTGGAATTTTTCTCACCACGCAAAGATGTTTTTCCCTAACTTGTTTGTGCCCACGTAATGTACCAGTTTGAATCGTCTGCTTCTCTCCTCCCCATCTGTGCTGTTTGCAAGAGGCGGGGAGAAAGGAAGGAAAAAAACAGGTGAAAGAGAGTTAGATACAGCCTTCATTACAGCAGCGATTAGCTAAAATTTAGACTCTCTTTCCAATATTAGGTCAGGAAGATCCCCTGGAGGAGGAAATGGCAATCTACTCCAACCTTCTTGCAGTGAAAGTTTCATGGACAGAGGAGCCTGGCAGAATACAGTCCATGAGGTCACAAAGAGTTGGACATGATTGAGTGACTAAGCACATTCCTGTATACTAAAGGCCTCTTACCTGCATAGCACCTAGAGTGTGTTTTCTGTCCTCATCACGCCTCCATGAACATGTTACCATTTTTGTGAAGAAGGAAGGGCAGAGACCACTGATTCCCTAGCGGTGGCACTGTCAGAAGGGATCTTTAGGCTCATAGTGTGGTGGTTACTGCTTCTCTTGGTGCAATTGGCTTTAGTTAATTTTTTCTGACCTACTGGAAGGATCTGCCTTTGCAGGGATGACTGCCCCTTGGTTCTGCACTAATGACTTACCTGTTCTATTGTCTCAGTTCACCAAAAATGAAAATGTGTTTGTCCCTCAGAAAATGTTATTCACTCTGCATTCTGGGGTTTGTTTTCATTAATAAGCCATTGCCAAGTAAGCTTTCTTCATTTCAGGACCTATTATTGTGTCCTGGCTTGAATCTCTCTTAATAATAGTTCTCAGTGTCTGAGATTGCTATGTGCTTGGAGCTGTAGTCCACAGGATAGGATCAACATTTGTTTCACCTTCAAAATAACCCTGTAAAATAGATGTTATTATTGTCCCATTTCATAGATGAGAAAATGGAATCAAAATTCAATGCATGGACTTAGGATAGTAAAACAGATCTTCTTCACACCAGGTATATCTTAACGTATTTAAAAGACTTACTGACAACTTACTATGACCTAGGTGATTTTATTATATGTGCTGGGAATACATTCCTGAACAAAAAATTACTTCTTTAAGGAAACTTCTTTTCTACTGGTCTTTGCAAGGTTCTGCTACCTTTCATAAATATTGGTTAAGCCAGAGGTACATTTGCCAGAAAATATTGTAATATTTCATTCTAAGTTATGCTAATCCTTATGTCAGTGAGCTGGAGGGTTTATTTCTATGGCTCCCATAGAAAAGTTTGGAGTGCTTGCTTGACCTGTCATTCTCTTCTCTAGGTAAGTTCCGGCCACCTGCAAGAACAGATGCAAGAAATGTGTCTTTACTATGTTATGTTACTCTCTCAGCCTCCTATGGCCATAGTTGACTGGCTATGATTTTTTTTTCTCAGTCTAGAATTTGTAATTAGAGATATTTAAAATACCATTTGTTATTTGAATATAAGTGGTTTAAACTGTTTTTAAAACGTTTGTCATTCTTGGCTATATGCACACAGTCAGTTCATTTCAGTTGCTCAGTCATGTCTAACTCTTTGCAGTCCCGTGGACTGCAGCACACCAGGTTTTTCTGTCCTTCACCATCGCCTGGAGTTTGTTCAAACTCATGTCTGTTGATTCAGTGATGCCAGATGAGATCCAACCATCTCATCCTCTGTCAGCCCCTTCTCCTTTGCCTTCTACTTTTCCTCAAATCAGGGTCTTTCCAAATGAATCGTCTCTTCACATCAGGTGGCCAAAGTACTAGAGCTTCAGTTTCAGCATCTTTTCTTCCAATGAATATTCAGAGTTGATTTCCATTAGAATTGACTTTTTTGATCTTCTTGCTGTCCAAGGGACTCTCAAGAGCCTTCTCCAACACCACAGTTCAAAGATAATCAATTCTTTGGTGCTTAGCCTTCTTTATGGTCCAGCTCTCATATCCATACATGACTACTGGGAAAACCATAGCTTTGACTATATGTACTTTTTTTCCCATCTTTTAAAAAATTCTTTATTTTAAAGGTTTTACCGAGTTTTGTTGTTCACCGACATGTATGTTCCCAGATCAGTCATATGCATATCCCTGGTCCCCCTCCACCCCAGGTCCCCCCATCCCACTCTTCCGGACCATCGTCCCAAGCCATTATAAGCACTCCTGTTCCCTTAGCACAATGACAATAGCTATCTTTTTCACACATGACAGTATAGGGTTCCATGCTACTCCCTCCATGCCTCTCCCTCCCTGTTTCTTCCCCACAATGTCCATATGTCTATGCTCTGTCTGTTTTTCCATGAGTTCACTGCATGTGTGTTAGTATACTGTACTTGTCTTTCTCTTTCTGACTTACTTCACTTTTTATGATAGGTTCTAGCTCCAGCCACTTCATTAGGACTGAGTCTTCTGCACTTCTTTTAACAGCTGAGTAGTATTAAATTGTATATATGCACCAGAGCTTCTGTATCCATTCATTTGTCGATGAACATCTAGGTTGCTTCCATGTTCTGGCTATTGTATAGAGAGCTTCAATGAACACTGGGGTACAGGTGCCTCTTTCAATTTTGATTTCATCAGGTTATAAGCCTAACAGTGGCATTGCTCAGTAATCAGTTGTTTTTTTAGGTATGTGTTGTTTAATCTCCATGTGTTTGTGTTTTCAGTGGTTTTTTCCTGTAGTTGATCTCTAGTCTCATTGCGTTGTGGTCCGAGAAGATGGTTGATATAATTTCAGTTTTCTTGAATTGACTGAGGTTAGATTTGTGGCCCAAGATGTGGTCTATCCTGGAGAATGTTCCGTGAGCACTTGAGAAGAAAGTGTATTCTTCTGCTTTTGGGTGGAATATCCTAAAGATATCGATGAGGTCCATCTTTTCTAGTGTGGCATTTAAAGCTTGTTTCTTTATTAATGTTCTGTTTGGATGATCTGTCCATTGGTGTGAGAGGAGTGTTAAAATCTCCTATTACTGTGTTATTGTTGATTTCTTCTTTTATGTCTGAGAGTATCTGTCTTATGTATTGAGGTGCCCCTTTGTTGGGTGCATAGATATTCATGACTGTTATGTCTTCCTCTTGGATAGATCCCTTAATCATGATGTAGTGACCTGCTTTGTGTCTTAGAATCTTCTTCACTTTAAAATCTATTTTGTCTGATATGAGGATGCCCTGGTCCCCTCCACCCCAGGTCCCCCATCCCACTCTTCCGGACCATCGTCCCATGCCATTATAAGCACTCCTGTTCCCTTAGCACAATGACAATAGCTATCTTTTCACACATGACAGTATAGGGTTCCATGCTACTCCCTCCATGCCTCTCCCTCCCTGTTTCTTCCCCACAATGTCCATATGTCTATGCTCTGTCTGTTTTTCCATGAGTTCACTGCATGTGTGTTAGTATACTGTACTTGTCTTTCTCTTTCTGACTTACTTCACTTTTTATGATAGGTTCTAGCTCCAGCCACTTCATTAGGACTGAGTCTTCTGCACTTCTTTTAACAGCTGAGTAGTATTAAATTGTATATATGCACCAGAGCTTCTGTATCCATTCATTTGTCGATGAACATCTAGGTTGCTTCCATGTTCTGGCTATTGTATAGAGAGCTTCAATGAACACTGGGGTACAGGTGCCTCTTTCAATTTTGATTTCATCAGGTTATAAGCCTAACAGTGGCATTGCTCAGTAATCAGTTGTTTTTTTAGGTATGTGTTGTTTAATCTCCATGTGTTTGTGTTTTCAGTGGTTTTTTCCTGTAGTTGATCTCTAGTCTCATTGCGTTGTGGTCCGAGAAGATGGTTGATATAATTTCAGTTTTCTTGAATTGACTGAGGTTAGATTTGTGGCCCAAGATGTGGTCTATCCTGGAGAATGTTCCGTGAGCACTTGAGAAGAAAGTGTATTCTTCTGCTTTTGGGTGGAATATCCTAAAGATATCGATGAGGTCCATCTTTTCTAGTGTGGCATTTAAAGCTTGTTTCTTTATTAATGTTCTGTTTGGATGATCTGTCCATTGGTGTGAGAGGAGTGTTAAAATCTCCTATTACTGTGTTATTGTTGATTTCTTCTTTTATGTCTGAGAGTATCTGTCTTATGTATTGAGGTGCCCCTTTGTTGGGTGCATAGATATTCATGACTGTTATGTCTTCCTCTTGGATAGATCCCTTAATCATGATGTAGTGACCTGCTTTGTGTCTTAGAATCTTCTTCACTTTAAAATCTATTTTGTCTGATATGAGGATTGCTATTCCAGCTTTCTTTTGACTTTCATTTGCGTTGAATATCTTTTTCCAGCCTCTCACTTTCAGTCTATGAGTGTCTCTAGGTCTGAAGTGGGTCTCTTGTAAACAGCACATATACGGGTCTTGCTTCTGGATCCATTCAGCCAGCCTGTGTTGTTTGGTTGGAGCATTTAGTCCATTTACATTCAAAGTAATTATTGATACAAATGTTCCTATTGTCATCTTCTTAGAAATTTGGGGTTTGGTTTGTAGGAGTTCTCCTACTCTTGTATTTATTGGCTATATCAGGCTCTTTAACACTTGTTGTAGGGCTGGTTTTGTAGTACATAATTCTTTTAGCTTTTGCTTGTCTGTGAAGATTTTGACTTCACGATCAATTCTGAATGAGATTCTTGCTGGGTAGAGAATTCTTGGTTGGAGGTTATTCTCTTTTAGCCGTTTAAATGTGTCTTGCCATTCTCCTCTGCCCTGCAGGGTTTCTGTTGAAAGATCCGCAGTTAAACGTATGGGGTTTCCTTTATATGTTATTTGTTGTTTGCTCCTAGCTGTTTTTAGTAATGTGTCTTTATATTTAGTCTGCGTTAGTTTGATTAGAATGTGCCTTCGTGTGTTTTTTCTGGTGAGTTCCTGTATGGAACTCTTTGTGCTTCTTGGACTTGCTTGATTATTTCCTTTCCCATGCTGGGGAAGTTTTCAACTATAACCTCTTCAAGAATTTTTTCAAAGCCTGTCTTCCCCTCTTCTTCTTCTGGAACTCCTATAATTCTAATGTTGGTGCGTTTGATATTGTCCCATAGATCTCTGCTGCTGTCCTCAGTTCTTTTCATTCTTTGGGCTTTGTTCTGTTCTTCAGCACTTATTTCCACCATTCTGTCTTCCAGCTCACTTATGTGTTCTTCTGCCTCTGATACTCTACTGTTGAGATCTTCTATAGTATTTTTGAGTTCAGCAATTGAGTTGGTTGTCTCCATTTGCTTATTTTTCATTTTGTTTTTGCATTAATTTCTAATATTCTGTTTTTGGTGTTTTGCATAGATCCCTTAATCATGATGTAGTGACCTGCTTTGTGTTTAGAATCTTCTTCACTTTAAAATCTATTTTGTCTGATATGAGGATTGCTATTCCAGCTTTCTTTTGACTTTCATTTGCGTTGAATATCTTTCCCAGCCTCTCACTTTCAGTCTATGAGTGTCTCTAGGTCTGAAGTGGGTCTCTTGTAAACAGCACATATACGGGTCTTGCTTCTGGATCCATTCAGCCAGCCTGTGTTGTTTGGTTGGAGCATTTAGTCCATTTACATTCAAAGTAATTATTGATACAAATGTTCCTATTGTCATCTTCTTAGAAATTTGGGGTTTGGTTTGTAGGAGTTCTCCTACTCTTGTATTTATTGGCTATATCAGGCTCTTTAACACTTGTTGTAGGGCTGGTTTTGTAGTACATAATTCTTTTAGCTTTTGCTTGTCTGTGAAGATTTTGACTTCACGATCAATTCTGAATGAGATTCTTGCTGGGTAGAGAATTCTTGGTTGGAGGTTATTCTCTTTTAGCCGTTTAAATGTGTCTTGCCATTCTCCTCTGCCCTGCAGGGTTTCTGTTGAAAGATCCGCAGTTAAACGTATGGGGTTTCCTTTATATGTTATTTGTTGTTTGCTCCTAGCTGTTTTTAGTAATGTGTCTTTATATTTAGTCTGCGTTAGTTTGATTAGAATGTGCCTTCGTGTGTTTTTTCTGGTGAGTTCCTGTATGGAACTCTTTGTGCTTCTTGGACTTGCTTGATTATTTCCTTTCCCATGCTGGGGAAGTTTTCAACTATAACCTCTTCAAGAATTTTTTCAAAGCCTGTCTTCCCCTCTTCTTCTTCTGGAACTCCTATAATTCTAATGTTGGTGCGTTTGATATTGTCCCATAGATCTCTGCTGCTGTCCTCAGTTCTTTTCATTCTTTGGGCTTTGTTCTGTTCTTCAGCACTTATTTCCACCATTCTGTCTTCCAGCTCACTTATGTGTTCTTCTGCCTCTGATACTCTACTGTTGAGATCTTCTATAGTATTTTTGAGTTCAGCAATTGAGTTGGTTGTCTCCATTTGCTTATTTTTCATTTCTTGCATGTCTCTTCTCAATGCATTAATTTCCTCTAATATTCTGTTTTTGGTGTTTTGCATGCTCATTAGCATAGCTTTTCTGAATTCTGTTTCAGATAGTTTGTCTATCTCCTCCTCTGTCATTTGAAGCTGTGTTTCTCTAGCTTGGTCCTTCATTTGTGCAGCGTTTCTCTGTCATTTATTAGGTTAATTTTTGTTTCTTTGTGTGTGTCTGTGTGTGTGGAGTTTTTTTTCCCACCAGGCTTCTTGGTTGAATTCTCCCTTCGTTTGGGTTTCTGTCCTTGTAGAAGGGTTCAGTGGTTTGTGTCTTGGGTGGTGTTAGGTCTTGTTTACAGGTGAACAATCTCTAGTTTTGTATGTTCTTTGATAGTGTGGGGTCTTGGAATCCGGGCTTCCGCTCCGAGGATCCTTGGTTTGATGATTAGTCAGCAGGTGTAGGCTCTATGTCTGGTTTGCTATGGTGTTCCGTGATATTAGTTCAAATACTAGCATCTGAGGAAGAAGAGGTGCATCCCTGATGGGTGATAGTCATAAAAGCATGCAGATGTTTTCTAACATAGTCGTAAGATATACATACATACACAGCAATCCCCACAACTGACCAGTTTTACAGAGATAAAGCATAGGAAATTTTTCTGGCAAACGCAATCAAAGATGATACGTGCCTGTTAAGCTCTGAGTTAATTAAAATAGTGCTGGAAAAATAGATCCAGGGCATTACGTTTGCCTGTTAAGCTCTGAGTTTTCAACTATAACCTCTTCAAGAATTTTTTCAAAGCCTGTCTTCCCCTCTTCTTCTTCTGGAACTCCTATAATTCTAATGTTGGTGCGTTTGATATTGTCCCATAGATCTCTGCTGCTGTCCTCAGTTCTTTTCATTCTTTGGGCTTTGTTCTGTTCTTCAGCACTTATTTCCACCATTCTGTCTTCCAGCTCACTTATGTGTTCTTCTGCCTCTGATACTCTACTGTTGAGATCTTCTATAGTATTTTTGAGTTCAGCAATTGAGTTGGTTGTCTCCATTTGCTTATTTTTCATTTCTTGCATGTCTCTTCTCAATGCATTAATTTCCTCTAATATTCTGTTTTTGGTGTTTTGCATGCTCATTAGCATAGCTTTTCTGAATTCTGTTTCAGATAGTTTGTCTATCTCCTCCTCTGTCATTTGAAGCTGTGTTTCTCTAGCTTGGTCCTTCATTTGTGCAGCGTTTCTCTGTCATTTATTAGGTTAATTTTTGTTTCTTTGTGTGTGTCTGTGTGTGTGGAGTTTTTTTTCCCACCAGGCTTCTTGGTTGAATTCTCCCTTCGTTTGGGTTTCTGTCCTTGTAGAAGGGTTCAGTGGTTTGTGTCTTGGGTGGTGTTAGGTCTTGTTTACAGGTGAACAATCTCTAGTTTTGTATGTTCTTTGATAGTGTGGGGTCTTGGAATCCGGGCTTCCGCTCCGAGGATCCTTGGTTTGATGATTAGTCAGCAGGTGTAGGCTCTATGTCTGGTTTGCTATGGTGTTCCGTGATATTAGTTCAAATACTAGCATCTGAGGAAGAAGAGGTGCATCCCTGATGGGTGATAGTCATAAAAGCATGCAGATGTTTTCTAACATAGTCGTAAGATATACATACATACACAGCAATCCCCACAACTGACCAGTTTTACAGAGATAAAGCATAGGAAATTTTTCTGGCAAACGGCGCAATCAAAGATGATACGTGCCTGTTAAGCTCTGAGTTAATTAAAATAGTGCTGGAAAAATAGATCCAGGGCAAGGTTCTGACTTGGATTATTACAACGAAAGCAATTTTTAACTAAGGCATGTGTTAGGGATGAGGAGGAGGAGAGTGTGTGGGTAATGAGAAGGAATAATTTCGTCTTGGGAGGATTTCATAGGGTTATGTAGCCAAGATTAGTGTGTTGTATTGTTTAGTGCAGCTGGAAGAGAAGAGTGGAGACAGGAAGGTAGGAAATATTTATCCTGAGGATAGTGGGAGATAGGAAAAGGTTTTCCATTTAGAACATAGAGGGAGGAAGCAGTGGCAAAGAGGAAAGAAAATTAAGTTTCCAAAAATTTAAATTCAGAAAAAAAAGTTAAAAGTAAAAAAAAAAAAAAATTAAAAAGGAAGAAAAAGTTAACAAGAAGAGACCAAAAAAAAAAAAAAAAAACACACACACACAAGAAAACTACAAAACCCCAAACCAGACCAATCAATCGAATAAACAAAACAGTCTACAACAAATAAACAAACAAAAAAGCTAAATACTGTCCCTGGTTTTTATCTTCTCATCTGCCTGGTGGAAACCAATCTGCTCTGGATGGTGTTGTCTTGATGAGGTAGTCTTTCCCTTACAGCTCCGGTTGCTATGGATTCTGTTTTTGTTTTCAGTAAAACAAAGACTTTGCAGGGAGCTTAGATGCTGGCGGGGGTGGCAGGCTGATCCCAGTCTGTCGGGTGAGGGCTGTGGCGCACGCAGTCCCGTGCTGGGGGGAGCGCCTGGGCTCCACTGCGCACCCGCTGGTAGCCTCCAATCGCTGCTCTTCTCCTGGCTTCCTCCGCTGCAGCTGCAACTCTGGGTGTGCGGGCTCCTCAGGCTGCTGGCGCGTGCACTGCCGGTTGCACGACCAAGTCCCATAGGCGGGCACGGGCTTTCCTGTCCAGTTGGAGCCTGGTCCCTAATCAGCAACCCGTGAGCGACTCCTCCTTTCAGTCACAAAAGCATGAAGATGCTTTCTAACATAGTCGTAAGATATACATACATACACAGCAATCCCCACAACTGACCAGTTTTACAGAGATAAAGCATAGGAAATTTTTCTGGCAAACGGCGCAATCAAAGATGATACGTGCCTGTTAAGCTCTGAGTTAATTAAAATAGTGCTGGAAAAATAGATCCAGGGCAAGGTTCTGACTTGGATTATTACAACGAAAGCAATTTTTAACTAAGGCATGTGTTAGGGATGAGGAGGAGGAGAGTGTGTGGGTAATGAGAAGGAATAATTTCGTCTTGGGAGGATTTCATAGGGTTATGTAGCCAAGATTAGTGTGTTGTATTGTTTAGTGCAGCTGGAAGAGAAGAGTGGAGACAGGAAGGTAGGAAATATTTATCCTGAGGATAGTGGGAGATAGGAAAAGGTTTTCCATTTAGAACATAGAGGGAGGAAGCAGTGGCAAAGAGGAAAGAAAATTAAGTTTCCAAAAATTTAAATTCAGAAAAAAAAGTTAAAAGTAAAAAAAAAAAAAAATTAAAAAGGAAGAAAAAGTTAACAAGAAGAGACCAAAAAAAAAAAAAAAAAACACACACACACAAGAAAACTACAAAACCCCAAACCAGACCAATCAATCGAATAAACAAAACAGTCTACAACAAATAAACAAACAAAAAAGCTAAATACTGTCCCTGGTTTTTATCTTCTCATCTGCCTGGTGGAAACCAATCTGCTCTGGATGGTGTTGTCTTGATGAGGTAGTCTTTCCCTTACAGCTCCGGTTGCTATGGATTCTGTTTTTGTTTTCAGTAAAACAAAGACTTTGCAGGGAGCTTAGATGCTGGCGGGGGTGGCAGGCTGATCCCAGTCTGTCGGGTGAGGGCTGTGGCGCACGCAGTCCCGTGCTGGGGGGAGCGCCTGGGCTCCACTGCGCACCCGCTGGTAGCCTCCAATCGCTGCTCTTCTCCTGGCTTCCTCCGCTGCAGCTGCAACTCTGGGTGTGCGGGCTCCTCAGGCTGCTGGCGCGTGCACTGCCGGTTGCACGACCAAGTCCCATAGGCGGGCACGGGCTTTCCTGTCCAGTTGGAGCCTGGTCCCTAATCAGCAACCCGTGAGCGACTTCCCCTCTCTGTTCAGCAAGCCCCTCACTAGGAGTGTTTGAACTCACCCGGCGCCAGGCGGAAAGGGCGTGATTTTTGCCCGGCGGAAAGTTGCAATTTTGGGGGCTCCCTGTTTGACTCTATCCAGGTCTCTAGGCAGCACTCCACGGAGGACTTCCCAGCTGCGTTCCGCACGCCCCTGCTCACAGTATCTTATCTTCACAGTATCTTAATTCTGCCAGCGATCCAGCTGGATTTTCGGAATTTTCGCTCTGAACACTGCCTTCTGTCCCCCCGACGCTTTTCTCAGGCTCTCTTCTAGGGCATTTCCTACTGCTCTGTCCGCCAATCTGGCGTGGGGTTTGGGATAGAGGGTTCTCAGAATAGGAGCTACGGGAAAGTTCTGTTCGACCCTCACAGACCTAAGGAGTTCTTCTGTCCTCTAGCGGCTGGTTTGTTGGTGGTGTTTCATTTCTTGATTAGTTCTGGTGATTCTGTTGGGGAGCTGGTGAAATCTTCCCCTCATTCCTCCGCCATCTTGCCCGCCCCCCTGCACCCCCGGCACCCCCACCCCCATATGTACTTTTGTTGGAAAAGTGATTTCTCTGCTTTTGAATATGCTGTCTAGGTTTGTCACGGATATTCTTCCAGTGAGGAGGTGTCTTTCAATTTCATGGCGTCCATCACCATCTGCAGTTATTTTGGAGTCCAAGAAAATAAAGTCTGTCATTGTTTAAATTGTTTGCCCATCTATTTGCCATGAAGTAATGGGATCAGATGCCAGAATCTTAGAATGTTCTTAGAATGTTCTTAGAATGTTTTGTTCTAGGCCAGCTTTCTCAGTCTCCTGTTTCACCTTCATCAAGAAGATCTTTAGTTCCTCTTTGCTTTCTTCCTTTAGAGTGGTATCATCTGCATACCTGAGGTTACTGATACTTCTCCCAGCATTCTTTTTGTTGGGGGGTGTGGGTTGGGGAGGGAGGGGAGAGGGTGAGGGGCAGGCGGGCCACTTCTTGTTTTTTATTTTTATCTTTTTTGGTGGGTGGGGTGGGGAGGGAGGGGGATGGACGGGCCACTACTATTGGTCTTTCATTTCTCTATCTTCATCCGTTTTTTGTTTTTTGGCTCCTGTGGGCCTCCCATCGCGGTGGCCTCTGTTGTTGCAGAGTGCCGGCTCTGGGCGCATGCGCGCCAGAGCTCTAGCTCGGTAATTGGATACATCAGTCCAGCCACTGCGCGGCGCGTGGGATCTTCCCAGGCCAGTGATCGAACCGGCGCCCCCTGCACTGCAAGGTGGTGTCCTTACCCACTGGACCACCAGGGGAAGCCCAGGCGGGCCACTTCTATTGGTCTTTCATTTATCTGTTTTTCATCCATCTTTGTTCCTTGGCCCGTGTGGGCCTCCCATCTCAGTGGCCTCTGTTGTTGCAGAACACTGGCTCTGGGCGCATGCGCACCAGAGCTCCGGCTCAGTAATTGGACACATCAGTCCAGCTGCTCCTTGGCATGTGGGATCTTCCCAGGCCAGGGATCAAACTGGTGCCCCTTGCACTGCACGGCGGTGTCCTTACCCACTGGACCACCAGGGAAGCCCAGGCGGGCCACTTCTATTGGTCTTTCATTTATCTGTTTTTCATCCATCTTTGTTCCTTGGCCCGTGTGGGCCTCCCATCTCAGTGGCCTCTGTTGTTGCAGAACACTGGCTCTGGGCGCATGCGCACCAGAGCTCCGGCTCAGTAATTGGACACATCAGTCCAGCTGCTCCTTGGCATGTGGGATCTTCCCAGGCCAGGGATCAAACTGGTGCCCCTTGCACTGCACGGCGGTGTCCTTACCCACTGGACCACCAGGGAAGCCCTCCCAGCATTCTTGATTCCAGATTGTGCTTCATCCAGACCAGCATTTTGGATGATGTATTTTGTATATAAGTTAAATAAGCAGGATGATAATATACAGCCTTGATGTATTCCTTTCCCAACTTGGAACCAGTCCACTTCTAACTGTTGCTTCTTGTCCTGCATACGGGGTTCACAGGAGGCAGGTAAGGTGGTTTAGCATTCCCGTGTCTTTCAGAATTTTCCAGAGTTGATTGTGATCCACACAATCAAAGGCTTTAGCATAGTCAATGAAGCAGAAGTAATGTTTTTCTGGAATTCCCTTGCTCTTTCTATGATCCAATGGATGTTGGCAATCTGATCTCTGGTTCCTCTGCCTTCTCTATATCCAGCTTGTACATCTGGAAGTTCTCAGTTTATGTACTGTTGAAGCCTAGCTTGAAGGATTTTGAGTATTACTTTGCTAGCATGTGAAATGAGTGCAATGGTGTGGTAGTTTAAACATTCTTTGTCATTGCCCTTCTTTGGGATTGGAATGAAAACTGACCTTTACCAGTGCTGAGGACCCTGATGGTTTTTCCAAATTTGCTGGTATTTTGAGTGCAACACTTTAACAGCATCATCTTTTAATATTTGAAATAGTTAGCATGGGCAGGCAGCAGTCCTGGGAGGTGTGGTGTGTGGCAGAAGTCCTCCTGAAGGAGGTATTCATTAGCTGGAATATAGATCTGGAAAGCAGGTCTGGGAAAACAGGCTCTGGAGGGCATTAGCACACCAGAACCCAGGAGGAATGAGCAGTGACCCTACATAAGATGATCCAGGCTTGCCCCTGAGTATTCCAGAGTCCCTAGGCAAGGCTTGGGTCCACAGTGGCCTGTTGCGGGGTCAGGGACACTGAAACAGCAGTTCTGGTGTAGCATGCTGGTCTAAGTCCTATTGGAGAGTCCTTCTAGCCTCAGGACAAACTACCGGGAGGGGACAAAGTTCCACCCATGAGCAAATAATTGTATTAAAGATATGATGGACATGGCCTTGCTCACTAGAGCAAGATCCAGCTTTCCAAAAGCCAGTCCCTCCCAAAAGGAAGCCCCCACAAGATGCTTAACTTCTACCATCAGAGGGCAGACAGAAAAGCACAATCACAGAAAACTAACCAAAGTGATCATATGAGTTACAGCCATGTCTGACTCAATGAAACCGTCAACTACGCCATGTAGGATCACCAAAGGCGGATGGGTCATGGTGGAGAGTTCTGACAAAATGTAGTACATTTGGGATGTATAGCGGGGCCCTTGATGTATTCCTTTCCCAACTTGGAACCAGTCCACTTCTAACTGTTGCTTCTTGTCCTGCATACGGGGTTCACAGGAGGCAGGTAAGGTGGTTTAGCATTCCGTGTCTTTCAGAATTTTCCAGAGTTGATTGTGATCCACACAATCAAAGGCTTTAGCATAGTCAATGAAGCAGAAGTAATGTTTTTCTGGAATTCCCTTGCTCTTTCTATGATCCAATGGATGTTGGCAATCTGATCTCTGGTTCCTCTGCCTTCTCTATATCCAGCTTGTACATCTGGAAGTTCTCAGTTTATGTACTGTTGAAGCCTAGCTTGAAGGATTTTGAGTATTACTTTGCTAGCATGTGAAATGAGTGCAATGGTGTGGTAGTTTAAACATTCTTTGTCATTGCCCTTCTTTGGGATTGGAATGAAAACTGACCTTTACCAGTGCTGAGGACCCTGATGGTTTTTCCAAATTTGCTGGTATTTTGAGTGCAACACTTTAACAGCATCATCTTTTAATATTTGAAATAGTTAGCATGGGCAGGCAGCAGTCCTGGGAGGTGTGGTGTGTGGCAGAAGTCCTCCTGAAGGAGGTATTCATTAGCTGGAATATAGATCTGGAAAGCAGGTCTGGGAAAACAGGCTCTGGAGGGCATTAGCACACCAGAACCCAGGAGGAATGAGCAGTGACCCTACATAAGATGATCCAGGCTTGCCCCTGAGTATTCCAGAGTCCCTAGGCAAGGCTTGGGTCCACAGTGGCCTGTTGCGGGGTCAGGGACACTGAAACAGCAGTTCTGGTGTAGCATGCTGGTCTAAGTCCTATTGGAGAGTCCTTCTAGCCTCAGGACAAACTACCGGGAGGGGACAAAGTTCCACCCATGAGCAAATAATTGTATTAAAGATATGATGGACATGGCCTTGCTCACTAGAGCAAGATCCAGCTTTCCAAAAGCCAGTCCCTCCCAAAAGGAAGCCCCCACAAGATGCTTAACTTCTACCATCAGAGGGCAGACAGAAAAGCACAATCACAGAAAACTAACCAAAGTGATCATATGAGTTACAGCCATGTCTGACTCAATGAAACCGTCAACTACGCCATGTAGGATCACCAAAGGCGGATGGGTCATGGTGGAGAGTTCTGACAAAATGTAGTACACTAGAGAAGGGAATGACAAACCACTTCAGAATTCTTGCCTTGAGAACCCCAGGAAGCATATGCACACAGGGGTAGAAAAAGTCTGCCTCGAGATTGAGAGAATAAGGAGCAACTGGCAAATACAGAGAAGCAGCAACACAAAGTTGTGTGATCTCAGAAAGAAAGAACCTTAGGGCATACATCCTTAATTTGGTCCCTGAATTCCTGTCTCAGTGTCTGTTTCTGGGGAGCCTGTCTCTGAGAATTGGTAGCAGGAGTGGTCCTAGGAAGCTGCATACTGGGAGTGATTTGTGGAACGGGATCACTCACCACCAGTTAGCAGTGGGGACTGTGTCACTGAAGGCAGGTGGACTAGCAACAACCCCTACATGAAGCCGCCGAGCACTTAGACTTTAAGAAGGAGTGTACTAGCTTGTGCAGCATTGCAAGTGCTTGGAAGATGCAGGACAATACTGATTATAATGACGATACTGTGATGACCACCACTAATGCCCTAAGAGGGAAAAACATAAGCCCAGGAGAATCAATGTCCAATTTCAAGCAAACATGAGAGCTTGACAGCCTCCTTGGCAACATTTCAGGAGACCTCTATTACTTGCAGTCAGAAGGCAGAAAAGCTGAGCACTGTGTTGATTTGGGAGATCAGTAGACCTTTGTAGAAGATGAAGATCTCAGTTTAGGCAAGTCTCTTCTACCAACTCAGGGCTCATAGAGGCGTGTGGGCCTGAGATTGAGATAAAGATACCTGGGTAGACATTCTTAAGCGATTTGAACTTGCAGGTCCCCTTGATCTCTTTGTGCTTGCCCACTTTCCGTTGTTGGAAGATAGAACCCACCCTGCCCACCAACCCGTGTCTTTAGCTTGAGTCTGTAGAGAAATCTCAAATGAGATAAGTGCCTTAAAAGATCATGCTGGTCTTTAGAATCTGCCTTGTTCTCCTCCTCTCCTGGTTATCAGACCACCCAGGGGCAGGTGGCAACAGGTGATGAATCTGCTAAGGTGTGGGAGGAATTATATATCAAAGAGGCCATACAATCTTGCTATCATGTACTAACAAGGCACAAAGTAGACACAGTTCGATTCTGAGAGTGCAGATTTAAGGTGGTAGAATATTAAACTGGAAAAGAGATACTGTTGATGCAGGAGCAGTTTCCCATTTGAAAAGATTTAGCACTGTGTTAGAACTCTCAGAGATGGTCCTGGTACATTTCCAGGAAGCTTGGGTGAAATCATGTCCCACATTACAAGGCACTGAGATGAAGAACTGTCATGGCAGACAGTAGAGGAATGCATCAGAAAAGATAAGAGTGAGCTAGAACGAGTCTTCTGGACAAAATAACAGAAAACCCACCAGCCAGTAGTGTCCTGGGGAGGGCCCTGAGCACACTCCATTTACCAAAGTGATGTGAAACATGCTGGGAAGGACAGTGCCTGCATCACGTGGTCCTTGAGAAGCACAGTGGGAGCTGTTGCCGTAGGCAGGAACTGAGAAAACAAGATTCTGGTACAGAACTGAGATTCTTGATAGCAGTGTAGATACTCAGATGCCAGATTACTAGAGGTCGGCACTTAGTCATCAGGAGCATGATGGGCTTAATGGGATCCTATTGGGGATCTCAGACAGTAAAGAATCCACCTGCACTGTGGGAGACCAGGGTCAGGAAGATCCTGGGTCAGGAAGATCCTCTGGAGAAGGGAGTGGTTAATACACTCCAGTATCCTTGCCTGGAGAATCCCATTGACCCAGGAGCTTGGCAGGCTGCAGTCCATGGGGTTGCAAAGAGCTGGACATGATTGAGTGACTAACACACACAAGGGTCCTCTCTCCATAAACTATGACCTTTCAAATCCTTATTTCAACCTTGCATCTAAGGGATCAAACAGAACATCTTCCTCAGCCCTGAGCCAGAGCTTTGTCCTGTCTAGGCTTTAGTAGTTCTGAAAGGATAGGAAAAAACCCCTCTTGTTCCCAAGTTTATCTCTGGACTGCCTAGGAAGTTAAGAAGCAGGAAAAGGCTTCCCTGGTGGTCCATTGGGTAAGGACACTGCCGGTTCGCTCTCTGGCCTGAGAAGAACGTGTGTGCCGCGGAGCAGATGGATTGATATATCCAACTACCAAGCTGGAGCTCTGGAGCACATACGCCCAGAGCTGGTGCTCTGTGGTGAGAGAGGCCACTGTGATGGGGGGACAATACAGGCCAAAGAACAAAGATGGAAATGAAAGACCAATAGAAGTGGCCCCCCTCAAAAAAAATGAAAAAAAGAAGAAAAGCAGCAGTTGGTATGTATCCTGTCATCACAGAGCCAAAAGACACCTTTCCTCAACTGAAAATGACGGTCCTGAAAAAGCAGCTGGAGCAGGTTGTTAAGGGAGCGAGGGCAGCTGCCTGTGGCTTGAAAGTGGTGTGAATGGACACAGATGAGACGTTGTGGCCTCCGCTGAAAAGGCTGAGATGAGGTGAGTCAGATAGCAAGTGTGAGTCCATTGTGGTCACAAAGATGAGTTCCAATAAAATGAATGTATACTTTAATATTCATTGAGAAGGACTGATGTTGAAGCTAAAGTTCCCTTACTTTGGCCACCGTGTGTGAAGAGCTGAGTCACTGGAAAAGTCCCTGATCCTGGGAGAGATTGAGGGCAAGAGGGGAAAGGGTGACAGAGGATGAGATGATTGAATGGCATCACCGACTCAGTGGACACGGGCTTTAGCAAACTGACAGGGAAGTCGGTATTCTGCTGTCCATGGGGCCACAAAAGAGTCAGACACAGCTTAGAATTTGAATAACAAATACTTTAATAGATAACTTGGTGCTTTTTTTATCTGTTTTCTCATTGAATATTTTATTAGGTTATTTTTGACTATCCGTGAGAGGAATAAAACTTGAATTAAATTCAGTTCAAGAAGGAATTTTATTAATTCACAGAATTTGAGAAAGGGTTGAATAAACACATGACAGAAAAGGCACAGAGACAACTGAATTACCAGAACAAATGGATCCCGGAACTCTAGTGCTGCCAAGTCTTTCCCCCTGACTCTCAACACTGCTTCTTGCCAAAGTCAGTTGCAGTCTCTCTCACTGCAGCTGGCCTGTCTCCTCGAGGAGCAAAGAATGGTATTGATAGCTTCTTAGTTTTCGATCAGTTTGTCTTCAGTCTCCAGGAAAAAAGTCTGAGTCTGTCTGATTCAAAGTGCAAACACTGCAGGAAATGGAAATGGTTGGTGTGACTTGTTTGTTGCTTACCCACGAGTGAATCAACTGTGACTAGAATGACATGCTCAAACTAAGAATAAGGATGGATGTTTGGTCATCTCTGTTGTGGGCTGCCTTGATGAAGTCTCAGGGCAATCCGTGCAAGTTGGGGAAAAAAATATGTTAAGGAAAAAGCAGCAGTTGGTATGTATCCTGTCATCACAGAGCCAAAAGACACCTTTCCTCAACTGAAAATGACGGTCCTGAAAAAGCAGCTGGAGCAGGTTGTTAAGGGAGCGAGGGCAGCTGCCTGTGGCTTGAAAGTGGTGTGAATGGACACAGATGAGACGTTGTGGCCTCCGCTGAAAAGGCTGAGATGAGGTGAGTCAGATAGCAAGTGTGAGTCCATTGTGGTCACAAAGATGAGTTCCAATAAAATGAATGTATACTTTAATATTCATTGAGAAGGACTGATGTTGAAGCTAAAGTTCCCTTACTTTGGCCACCGTGTGTGAAGAGCTGAGTCACTGGAAAAGTCCCTGATCCTGGGAGAGATTGAGGGCAAGAGGGGAAAGGGTGACAGAGGATGAGATGATTGAATGGCATCACCGACTCAGTGGACACGGGCTTTAGCAAACTGACAGGGAAGTCGGTATTCTGCTGTCCATGGGGCCACAAAAGAGTCAGACACAGCTTAGAATTTGAATAACAAATACTTTAATAGATAACTTGGTGCTTTTTTTATCTGTTTTCTCATTGAATATTTTATTAGGTTATTTTTGACTATCCGTGAGAGGAATAAAACTTGAATTAAATTCAGTTCAAGAAGGAATTTTATTAATTCACAGAATTTGAGAAAGGGTTGAATAAACACATGACAGAAAAGGCACAGAGACAACTGAATTACCAGAACAAATGGATCCCGGAACTCTAGTGCTGCCAAGTCTTTCCCCCTGACTCTCAACACTGCTTCTTGCCAAAGTCAGTTGCAGTCTCTCTCACTGCAGCTGGCCTGTCTCCTCGAGGAGCAAAGAATGGTATTGATAGCTTCTTAGTTTTCGATCAGTTTGTCTTCAGTCTCCAGGAAAAAAGTCTGAGTCTGTCTGATTCAAAGTGCAAACACTGCAGGAAATGGAAATGGTTGGTGTGACTTGTTTGTTGCTTACCCACGAGTGAATCAACTGTGACTAGAATGACATGCTCAAACTAAGAATAAGGATGGATGTTTGGTCATCTCTGTTGTGGGCTGCCTTGATGAAGTCTCAGGGCAATCCTGAGTGGGAGGCAGCGCAAAGTTACAGAGCTGTCACTTTAGGAGATGTTGAATGGAGCATCTAGAGTCTGGGATTCAGTGGGAGCATGTGGGCGTAGAGGAGAGAGCTCTAAATCTAGAATCAAAGGAACAAAAGTTTAATTGCTGCCCCCAGTTGTTGTTGTCTAATTGCTCAGTTGTGTCTGACTCTTTTTAAAAAACTTTTTTTTACAATTTTTTGGGCCTCTTTTATTGATTTTTTTATCCATTTACTTTCATCCATCTTTATTCTTTGACCTGTATGGGCCTCCCATCGCAGTGGCCTCTCTGATCGCAGAGCGCCAGCTCTGGGCATATTTGCTCCAGACCGCCAGCTTATAATTGGACATACTGGTCCCGCTGTTTGGTAGCATGTGGGATCTTCTCAGGCCAGGGATCAAACCGGTGCCCCTTGAACTGCAAGGCGGATTCCTTACTCACTGGACCACCAGGGAAGCCCTGTGTCTGACTCTTTGGTGATTCCAGACTGTAGCCCACCAGGCTCCTCTGTTTTTTTTTCTTTTTTTAAGATTTATTTATTTATTTATTTATTTTGGGCAGGGGTCAGGTTGGGGAGGGAGGGGAGTGGGCGGGCCACTTCTATTGGTCTTTCATTTCTCTATTTTCATCCGTCTTTTGTTCTTTGACTCCTGTGGGCCTCCCATCGCGGTGGCGTCTGTTGTCACAGAGCATGGGCTCTGGGCGCATGCGCTCCAGAGCTCCGGCTCGGTAATTGGACACATTGGTCCAGCCACTCCGCGGCACGTGGCATCTTTCCAGGCCAGGGATCGAACCGTTGCTCTTTGCACTGCAAGGCGGTGTCCTTACCCACTGGACCACCAGGGAAGCCCCAGGCTCCTCTGTTAATGAGGTTTTCCAGACAAGAATACTGGAGTGGGTTACCATGTTCTACTCCAGGGGATCTTCCTGACTTTGGTATGGAATCTGAGTCTCTTGCATTGGCAGGCAAATTCTTTACTACTGATCCATCAGGGAGCCAATAGCTACCCCATTAACCTTATAAATAGGACTGTATCACTATCTTTTCAGAACCTTTGCTTATTCACTGTTAAATGGGAGGAATCGCTGTCCTGTTGGGATTATGTTTTATGCATGTGTGTTTTCTTAAACATTACTATAAAGCAGTCCCAGCATTGACATGCCATGTTATTCAAACTTAATATGTATTTTCTGAATTGTAGCATCCTAAGAGTTCATCATCCACTTTTGAACACCTCACACATTCATTAATATAATAAATATTTAGGTTGGATACACACACCGCCATACACACAAAGCTTTGCATTGTTATTCTACCACTGACATGGAGATTAGAAATTGTTACTTTATCTGATCTATAGTTCAGCATTAAGGTCACCATGACTATGAAGAGCACTCAGTTTAAATATGCTATCAAATGCAATAAGCATAGGAATATGCAGTAGAGACCACAGTTATCTAGTGCATTCATATCTGAAAATTTATTCCAGGCCACTATTTTTGGAGCTCGTATTATTTAGATATGATTCAGCTCTACATTTCACTCAGCATATATAGATACAAGCTTTCTACGGATTTCTGAAATAACTATTTTCCTTGTCTGTTCCGTTTTTCCTGGGTCTGTTGGACAGATTTTCCTAGAAGAGAGAGAAAGGAAACACATGTTCATGTTGTTTGCCTGGAGAAGGTTCTGGGAACCTGTCTCTTGCGGCACACCTGCTCATTTCTAGCTCTGGACCTGAGCCACACATTCCCAAACTGTTTCGTTTCTAAGGAAATGGCCATGGTTTTTCAATTCCACCTGGAATGAGGCCTGAAAAGGTCATTTTAGTTTCAGAGGTTGGTTTTAGGAGGCTCACGGCTCTCTTTCCATTGGGAGGGTCTTGACAAGGGATGGCCCTTGGATGCTTAGGGCAGCAAGTTCTATTCAGGCCTGGAGGTGGACCAAGAGGGAAAACTTCCCTCTGGCAGACCAGAGGGAAAAACAGGCCATTTAGTGTTTTGTCTCTTTCCACCTGTGCTGATGTTTACGCTGAATAGCTTAGAGCACAGGAATGCTTTTTCTGGAAGTAGTTGTCAAAAGACAAAACAAAATCATCAAGTTATTCCATTTCGTAGCTCCTTCTTCCCCCCTTTTTTTTTTAAAGATTTATTTATTTATTTATTTTGATGGGGGAGGGGTAGAGAGGGAGGGGCCACGTGGGCCACTTCTATTGGTGTTTCATTTGTCTATTTTTCATCCATCTTTGTTCTTTGGTCTGTGTGGGCCTCCCATCGTGGTGGCCTTTGTTGTCGCAGAGCACTGGCTCTGGGCGCATGCGCTCCAGAACTCCGGCTCGGTAGTTGGACACATAGGTCTAGCCCCTCCGCGGCACATGGGATCTTCCCAGGCCAGGCATTGAACCGGCGTCCCTTGCACTGCAAAGTGATGTCCTTAGCCACTGGACCACCAGGGAAGCCCTCCTTCTTCCTCTTTTGCCCCACCCACTACAGGAATTAAAAGCAGCTCTGTTCATTATATGTATCAATACCTTGGAGCTAGGAATTTCCATATGGCCTTTTTTTTTTTTTTTTAATGAGGTGTTGTTGTTTTAAATGTTGTGTTAGTTTCTATTGTAAAATGAAGTGAATCAGCTATAGTTTTATATTCCCTTTCTCTGGGACCTCCTTCCCACTATTGCACCCCGTTCCCACCCTTCTGTGTCATCACAGCACACCAAGGTGAACTCCCTAAAATATACAGCAGGTCCCCACTAGCTTGCGGCTGTACACGTGGTAGGGGATATATGTCAACACCACTCTGCTAGTTCATTCCCGCCACCCTTATGTCCACAGGTATGTTCTGTGTCTCTACTCCTACTCTCCTAATAGGTTCATCTGTACCAGTTTTCAAGATTCCATATACACATATTAATACGTGATATTTGGTTTTTGCTTTCTGACTTCATGCTGTATGACAGATCCTAGGTCCACCCACGTCTCTACAAATGACCTAATTTCATTCCTTTTTTATGACTGAGCAATATTTCAGTGGATATATGTGCCACATATTCTTTATGTATTCATCTGCCAGTGGACATTGAAAGGTTCCTTAAAACTAAAAGTGAAACTACCTTATGACAAAGCAGTCACACTATTGGTCATATACCCTGAGAAAACCATAATCCGTATGGTCTTGGACTGAATTTTCAGAACACAGAGCCTGAGCGAAGGCTTCTGTCATACCACTTGATGAAGGAGATGCAACTCCAGGGAGCCTGACCGAAGGAGGAGGGGCGTGAGACAGGGAAGGTGCAAGAACCAGTGAGCCAATATAAACCATGTGACCAAGGTACCAACCACTTGGTCTGAAGTGGGACTGAGTGCCATCTTGGAGCGCTGTCTTGATGGAAGTTCACAAACTGCTTCTCAGGGAAGTTAATATAAGGGAAAAGGAAGACATTGATCTGCTCACCCCAGACTCTCATTGGTCTGATCCTCCAAGCTTCCATTGGTCCCAGGTTCTCCCCAGGGACCTTAAGTCCCTCATGACCCTCAGCAGCATCTGTCACGCCAGTATCCAAAGAAAAAGCCCAGGGAAAGAGGTGAGTAGTGCACAGAGTGCACCTGAGGTGTGACACAGTGCAGCTGTGCCTACAGGAAGTTAGTTCCAATAAAGACACCTCCTAAAACAGAATTTCAGGTCTAGGGTGGAGGAGAAGGAATCTGTGTTTTGTTCAGGTTCTCAGGTTATTCTGATGAAGCATATCTATAAGCTAATGTTCAGAAATTACTTTTATTGACTATAACTACCTCTTAGTACAGCATTGACATGCCTGTCAATTGTAACAGTGGGATTTGTGAGCTTTTGGGAAGTATTTTTCCTTTATGACCTCCTTAAGGCAAAATTAGAAACATTCATACACGGGTATGTGTGTAGGATTTGATCACAGGATACAAGGTAAATCATTTAAATTCCATAAGCTACATGAGTTAATATGTAATATAAAGAACTGTCTTCCCTCAGTCATCCCAACCTTCATGCATATATTTAGGAACTACAGTTTTTTATATGCCATGCATGGACTCAGCTCTCAGCCTCTGTCTGCTTTGTGAATTATGAGTGCCAGGTTTGTCTCCATGGCTATCATGCCAGGCTGGCTGGCTGGCCTTCCTCACTGTGGGAAAGCATGTGTTTACCCAGGAAACAGTCACTCAATTTTAACATTGGCCTCAGCAAAAAACCTATTTACTAAGGCAAAGCCAATGCTCCTGCAAAATTAAAATCTGACTTGAACACCTTCCAAAACCAAGCTGAAATGGCTTTTGGATTATCCATGGCAGTGGATTATTCACACCACTGCTCTTCTGTTAACAAATAGTTATTCAGAGTTCACCATCCAGATAGTCTCAAAACTGTGAACAGCCTCTGCAGCAATTCAGTTGCATGTAACTCACAACATATTATCATGTAAGCTGAGGGCAGCATTGTGAGGAGACCCCTAGTTCGATGGTTCTCAAAGTGTGCTTCCTGAGCAACAACAACAGCATCATTTGGGAACTTGCTAGAAATCCAAAAATATCATTAGCTTTTTGTATAATTAGATATGCATATTGTAAAAAATTGTGATGCATAAAACAAATTGCCTTTGTTGTTGTTCAGTTGCTAAGTTGTGTTTGATTCTTTGTGACCCCATAGACTGCAGCCAGCCAGCCTTCTCTGTCCTTCAGTATCTTCCAGAATTTGCTCAAACTCCCCTCCATTGAATCAGTGATGCCATCCAACCTTCTGTCGTCCCCTTCTCCTCCTGCCTGCAGTCTTTCCCAGCATCTGGGTCTTTTCCAATCAGTTGGCTCTTCGCATCAAGTACACAAAGTATTGGACCTAGGATTGATTGATTTGATCTCCTTGCAGTCCAAGGGACTCTCAAGAGTCTTCTCCAGTACCACAATTTGAACACATCAATTCTTAGGTGCTCAGCCTTCTTTATGATCCAACTCTCACATCTATACATGATTTCTGGAAAAACCATAGCTTTGATTATACACCTTATCAACTGATATGTCTCCCGCTGCTAGAAGTATTTAAGTAGAGACTGGAAAAATGATCAGAGGTTTTTAGAAGAAATTTTTGCTTTAGATGAGACACTGGATAAAAGGGCTGCTAATATAGCTTCAGATACTAATGTTTGACCATATCAGCAGGAAGTAAGTGATCCGAGTATCTTATCTCTGTTTTTATAGATGGTTCATGCAGCCACATGAGTGCTCATCACTTTCAGATCACTGCTAGATGCTGCCTGAGTTTTGCTGCAATATCCACACACACTCCAAAATAATGTTTAGGAACCATTTTTCCAAATTGGTCTTATTTTTAATAAGAATTTCTGAAATTTCTAAAGATTTTAAAAGATAATGAAACCAGTCAAATGAATCTGTGCTAGGAATGAGATTAAAAATATTTTGCAGGGCTTCCCTGGTGGTCCAGTGGGTAAGGACACTGTCTTGCAGTGCAAGGGGCGCCAGTTCGATCCCTGGCCTGGGAAGATCCCACGTGCCGTGGAGTGGCTGGACCGATGTGTCCAACTACCAAGCTGGAGCTCTGGAGTGCATGCGCCCAGAGCCGGTGTTCTGTGACAACAGAGGCCACCACGATGGGAGGCCCACACGGGCCAAAGAACAAAGATGGATGAAAATGGACAAATGAAAGACCAACAGAAGTGGCCCGTCTGCTCCCCTCCCTCCCCACCCCAGCCCCCACCAAAATAGATAAATAAATCTTAAAAAAAAATGTTTTGCATTAGGATTTAGCTGATCCATATTTTTGTTTTTTATGACAAATGTAATTATTATTAACATGATTCATCACATTTTAGTACAAACTGTTATGGTCATGAATAATGATAAGGAAATAGCCTTTGTATAGTGTGTTGGAGGATACAGAGTACCTCTGCACATATGAGGACCCTTTATCTTACAGTGACCCCATCAGCATTTATGATTATTATTACTCTCATTTTGTGCAAGAAGAACCTGGTGGTGGAGAGTTCAGTTACTTATCTAAGATCACTCTTCTAGTTAGTGATATGGGATGAAGAGAGTCTAGTTTGTTGATTTTATTGAGTCATTTTATTTGGGGGTGGTTGGGGAGGGAGGGGGGCGGGTGGGCCACTTCTATTGGTCCTTCATTTATTCATTTTCATCCATCTTTCTTTGTTCTTTGGCCCCTGTGGGCCTCCCATCGCAGCGGCCTCTCGTTGCAGAACATCAGCTGTGGGTGCATGCACTCCAGAGTGCTGGCTTGTAATTGGACACACCCGTCCAGCTTTTCCACGGCTGTGGGATCCTCCCAGACCAGGGATAGAACCGGTGCCCCTCGCACTGCAAGGTGGATTCTTTACCCAGTGGACCACCAGGGAAGCCCATATCCACTGTTTTTCACATTCTTTTCCCATATAGGCCATTGAGTAGAGTTTCCTGGGCTATATAGTCAGCCCTTAATAGTTAACTTCTTTATATATAGTAGTGTGTATGTGTCAAGCTCAGTCTTCCAACCTATTCCCTTCGCTTGCCATCACTCAACTGGTAGCCATAAGTTTATTTTCTAGATATGTAACTATTTCTGTTTTATAGATAGGTTTATGCTGGATTCCTCAAATATCACATATTGGTCTTTATCTGTCTGGCTTACTTCACTCAGTATGACAACCTTTAGGTCTACCCATGTTGCTGCAAATGGCATTATTTCACTCATTTTATGGGTGAGTAATATTCCATTGTAAATATGTACTCCATCTTCTTTATCAATCATCTGTAAGTGGATATTTAGGTTGCCTCCATGTCTTGGTTATGGTAAACAGAGTTGTAATAAACATCAGGGTGCATCTATCTTTTCCAGTTATGTTTTTTTTTTCCTCCAGATATATGCCCTGGAGTGGGATTGCTGAATCATGTGACTCTATTTTCAGTATTTTAAGGAACCTCCATACTGTTCTCCATAGTGACTGAACTACTCTGTATTCCCACAAACCGTGTAGAAGGGTTCCCTTTTCTCCACATGCTGTCCAACATTTATTGTTTATAGATATTTTGATGATTGCCTGCTTTTATGAGGTGGTATCTCATTGTAGTTTTGATTTGCATTTCTCACATAATTAGTGATATTGAGCATCTTTTCTGTGCTTTTTAACTATATGTCCTTTTATAGAGAGGTCTATTTAGGTCTTCTGTCCATTTTTTTGGATTGGGTTGTTTGCTTTTTCATATTGAGTTGCATGAGCTGTTTGTGTATTTTGGAGATTAATCCCTTGCTAGTTGCTTCATTTGCCAGTATTTTCTCCTATTCTAAGAGCTTCCTTTTTGTTTGCTACACAAAAGCTTTTAAGTTTAGTTAGGTCCCTTTTGGTTATTTTTGTTTTTGTTTCTTGAACACAGTTTTGAGCTCATGAATGTCTTAGAAGGATCTTGGGGACTTTGGTATTCATGGAAGGACTGCTACCCTACATCAAGCTATGTCTTTAGTAGTTGGATTTTGAAAAAGTTGCTGTTTCACTCCATTATGGAGTAGCAAACACTTAATGACAAACTGCTTAATGTTTCTGACACCAACATTTAAAATTTTTTTTGCTGCTTATGGCCCATTTTGTCCTATTCTCCTCCTTGTATACTACACTTCAGCCCCACCAAACTTTCCATTCTTTTATCTCACTTTGTTCTCTGTAGTTTCTGGACTTCACAAACATTGGTCCTTCTGCTGAGAATACCACTTCCTTCTAAGCTGTGAGACTAGCCCACCCTCAGGTATGAGCCTAAATATCATTTTCTCAAGGGCATGCTCACTGACACCTATAATGAAATATACTTCTAAACATCTATTATATGGTAGGGGATATACTAGGTATTGGGCTTCCTAGGTGGCACTAGTGGTAAAGAACCCACCTGTGAGTGCAAGAGACTGAAAGACGTGGGTTTGATTCCTGGTTCTGGAAGATCCACTTAAGATGAGCCCTGCAGGCTACAGTCCATAGGATTGCACAGCATTGGACATGACATCAGCAATTTAGCACACACATACTAGGTAATAGGCATGTATTTGTTCATATTGGATATCCATTGTTAATATCTATCAGAAAAAAAATGATTCTGATGAATCTTAGAATTTCATTACTTTTGTATTTATAGGTAAGTCAGTCAAATTCAGGGCCTCTTTTCCCCATTCTTGTTCCTCAGGTTGATTGTATGATCTCTGATTTATTCAGTGTTGTGTTATTGATGAGGTGGGTGTTCTACAGCTTGATCTGGATTCGTCTGCTCTGGTGCCTACCAAGACAGACACTAATACTGTGGCATCCTCAGATGTCAGCCTCCACCCATTTTGGCATCTGCAGATTAGGAGGTATACATTCAACACACAAAATGCTAGAAATGGCTTCAGTGTACAGTCTATTCTTATTTTTTTTTTTTAAAGATTTATTTATTCATTTACTTTGGGCGGGGGTCGGGTTGGGGAGGGAGGGGAGTGGAGGGGAGTGGGCGGGCCACTTCTATTGGTCTTTCATTTTTTTTTCTATTTTCATTCGTCTTCATTCTTTGGCTCCTGTGGGCCTCCCATCGCGGTGGCATCTGTTGTTGCAGAGCACTGGCTCCGGGTGCATGCGCTCCAGAGCTCCGGCTCGGTAATTGGACACATCAGTCCAGCCGCTCCGCGGCATGTGGGATCTTCCCAGGCCAGGGCTCGAACTGGCGCCCCTTGCGGTGCAAGGCGGTGTCCTTATCCACTGGACCACCAGGGGAAGCCCCAGTCTATCCTTATTATCCATAGATTCCACATTTGTGAATTTGTGTATTTGTTTTAGCTTGTTTGCAGTTCTGATATCAATTCATTTATTTTGACATCTGCAGCTGAGATGGGTACCCTCCTACATGAACCCTACTTGGACTGAAATCTCATTATTTGCAAGTCCCATTGAAAAGTTGCCTATTTGCTGGAATTTACTTATTATCTAAATTTGATAGCCAGGGTGCTTGCACAGCCACACACGTGCAGACCTATGAAGAGTGGCAAAAGATTTAATTTGATTGACATATATATTCCCGATTGAGGTTGAGCACTGCCTTTTTGTTTTCCTCTCACACTGTAACTCAGTCTCCTTTGAGTCTATTTGACATCTGTGTTTTTCACACATTTTAGCTTTTCACTGGTGATTTTGATATAATGGACTCTAAATGTAGTATTATCTAGGGTGTTTAAGTACAAGAAGGCTATGATGTGATATATGAAGAAAATACATGTATTCAGAAAGTTTTGTTGAGATATGAAGTAAAATGCTGTTGACTGTGGGCTCAAGGTTAGCAAATTTATGTTATACATGAAATAAGATCTGTTTAAACAGAAACACACACAAAGTGAAAGGCTATGTATTGATCAGTTGACAAAAATGCTGTGACCAGAAGCTCACAGGAACCTAACTCTGTATTTATTCTAGTTGTTTAATATTTGCAAATTTTGTATTTGTGATTGCTTTATAGAACTTAACTACCATGAATAATGAAAATTGACTGTACCATTTTCAATGACCTTCTCTGGTCACCAGATGGATAGCATGCCTCTGAATTCTGGTTTCTAGCGCCACCACATGCTCGCCTCTGTGAAAGACCAGCACAGTTTTCAAGGAAACTTCCCTAAGTACAAAACAGAACTCTAGCTATTCCTCCATGCTACTCTGTTGTGGGTTGAATGATGTTCCTCAGAACAATGTACGGAAGTCCTCACCCTGGTGCCTGTGTGAACATGACTTAATTTGGAAACAGTCTTTGCAGATGGAAGATGAGGTCATACCTGACTAGGGTGGGCCCTCAGCCCAATGATGAGTGTCCTCATAAGGTGAGAAAAGGTGTAGAGACAGTGAGACAAAGGGGAGACACATGGAGAATTCATCCCCATAAAGATGGAGACAGAGACTGGACTTATTGATGCCACAAGCCAAGTGACACCAAAGATTGCTGGAAACTAATCAGAAACTAGGGCAGAGGCACAAAACACTGTCTCCCCCACAGCACCCAGAAGACCACCAAGCCATTTAGTAAAGAAACCACCAAAGATTGCTGGAAACTTGATAGACCTATGAAGAGTGGCAAAAGATTTAATTTGATTGACATATATATTCCCGATTGAGGTTGAGCACTGCCTTTTTGTTTTCCTCTCACACTGTAACTCAGTCTCCTTTGAGTCTATTTGACATCTGTGTTTTTCACACATTTTAGCTTTTCACTGGTGATTTTGATATAATGGACTCTAAATGTAGTATTATCTAGGGTGTTTAAGTACAAGAAGGCTATGATGTGATATATGAAGAAAATACATGTATTCAGAAAGTTTTGTTGAGATATGAAGTAAAATGCTGTTGACTGTGGGCTCAAGGTTAGCAAATTTATGTTATACATGAAATAAGATCTGTTTAAACAGAAACACACACAAAGTGAAAGGCTATGTATTGATCAGTTGACAAAAATGCTGTGACCAGAAGCTCACAGGAACCTAACTCTGTATTTATTCTAGTTGTTTAATATTTGCAAATTTTGTATTTGTGATTGCTTTATAGAACTTAACTACCATGAATAATGAAAATTGACTGTACCATTTTCAATGACCTTCTCTGGTCACCAGATGGATAGCATGCCTCTGAATTCTGGTTTCTAGCGCCACCACATGCTCGCCTCTGTGAAAGACCAGCACAGTTTTCAAGGAAACTTCCCTAAGTACAAAACAGAACTCTAGCTATTCCTCCATGCTACTCTGTTGTGGGTTGAATGATGTTCCTCAGAACAATGTACGGAAGTCCTCACCCTGGTGCCTGTGTGAACATGACTTAATTTGGAAACAGTCTTTGCAGATGGAAGATGAGGTCATACCTGACTAGGGTGGGCCCTCAGCCCAATGATGAGTGTCCTCATAAGGTGAGAAAAGGTGTAGAGACAGTGAGACAAAGGGGAGACACATGGAGAATTCATCCCCATAAAGATGGAGACAGAGACTGGACTTATTGATGCCACAAGCCAAGTGACACCAAAGATTGCTGGAAACTAATCAGAAACTAGGGCAGAGGCACAAAACACTGTCTCCCCCACAGCACCCAGAAGACACCAACCATGTAGACACCTTGATTTTGGACTTCTGGCTTCCAGGTTAATGGAGGAAAGCATTTCCATCATTTTTAGCTCCAAGGTTGTGTTGCTTAGTTACAGCAGTGCTAGGACACTGATAGACACCCTTCAGCACTTTGAGGTCATATCCTTGATGAGAGCAAGCAGAAGGAGCTCCCCATAGACCTCTGAGAAACGGGCATTCCATCAGTCTGACTGTGGTGGGTCAGACTGGCGAGCCTTACACTAATTAACTGGAAATTCTAGTCTCCAGTTTTCAGGTAGCATGAGTGGTGGAGAAAAGTAGGACACCGGAGACCTGGCTTGTGGGAAACTTTCTGTGCATGACACTTCCCACTCTCAGATCAAATGCTGTTTAAAGGAGGATGATAAATATTAATGTAGCACCTGCTTCAATTACTTTCAACTAGCAGACACTGACAGAGTGTGGTGCCCACAGTGCGACCCTGTGGAAGCAGCCCCTGACATTCTCGCAGCTTACGTCAGCAATCCTTCCTAAACCACACCCAGTGGCTTTGCTAATTGGCCCTCTGAGGTGGCCTGTCACACACCCCATGAGGGCCCTTGACAAGCAGAAGGCTGACTGCCAACTCTAGGGCAGTATGAGGGTTCCATATACCGCCTCTTAGGTAGGCTGGTTAGAGAGGGCACTGCTGACCGATTGCCCTTTCCATCAAGGCTCCTGGAGCTTGGCTGGTCAAAGGTTAGCAGCTTCCTCTGGAAGCAGAGAAGCCACGTTTCCTTAGTAAGTTTCACTGAGGAGGGAATTTGACTCACTCAGTACCACTTCCAGCTGCCGAGGAGCCATGACCCCCATTAAGCTGGCAGGAACATTTGAGGGGATGTACATTTCCCAGGTGTTGAGTCATTTATGGGGGCACCAGAGCCTGAGAATCCTGCATAGGAATGAACTGAAATCAAGCAGGCTCCAGCTAAGTACCTGTGCCTGTGTCTGGGTTGCCTCTAGCCACGTGAATTATTTAGACAGCACTGAGTAGCCCTCTGTGACAAGCTTCATCTAGAAACCTGAGAGAAGTTATTGTCTGTCCTCCAGCAGCTGCAAAGAGAGCATCTCCAAGTGAAAAATTTAAATCATAATTTATAGAAGATTCTAGGTGTGCCAGCTGCTACATGGAGTGCTTTAATTCATTAAATTCTAGCAACCCTAAGATGAAGCAACTATTATTATCCTCATTGTACATGTAAAAGACTCCTAAGTACAGTAGATAGGGCGAGTAAATTTTCTAGGAGGCAGCTAGTTAAGTGATGGATCCTGCTTACAAATACAGGTCAGCTTGGCTCCAATTCTGATTCTACCACTTGAACAAACCCTCAGCAGGGCTTGAAATACATACACATGTGTCTGTTGACTTAAAAAATACACATATGTAGATTCAAATACATACTTGCATATGTAATATGTATGTGTGTGTGCTTAGTCTTTCAGTTGCGTACAACTCCTTGCAACCCCATGGACTGTAACCTGACAGGCTTCTCTGTCCATGCGATTTCTCCAGTTAAGAATACTAGAGTGAGTTGCCATGCCCTCCTCTAGGGAATCTTCCCAACCCAGGGATTGAACCCAGGTCTCCTGCGTTGCAGGTGGATTCTTTACCATCTGAGCCACAAGGGAAGCCCATAATGTAAATAACATACATATATATGCTAGATTTAGAGCTTGAAATGGATATAAAGGGTGTATGTGCATGTGTATTTGGATATGGGCTAAACGAAAGTCTATGCATATTATAATACATAGATACTACACTAGATAGTAAGAAAAATCCATATGAGCAGGGATGGTCTCTGGTTTTATTAGCAATGTATACCCAGAAGGTAGTAGTAATATCTAGCACAAATGTATATTCAGTGAATATTTGTTGAAGGAACAAATAAAAAGAATAGATGAGTGGATGAAATGATTTTGTTTGTTGAAAAGTTCTGCATCCATTCGAACCTGATGAGTCTCAGGAAGTAGGCAGAGTAAAATCTCTGGTTTTCCCCTTACCACATGGAACTGGAACTTGCATTTTCTGATGGCTGGTGATGATTCTCTCCACTTCATTTTCCTGATCTGTCAACCTGAGGTTCCACTGTGACTCCTTATGCTGTTGTTTTTATAGACATAAGTTGAGACATGAGTTACTGATTGCCAAAGGACAAAATAAACTGTAAGCAGGCTAAAATCTCTTCCTGGTGAAGGATAGTTGTTCCCATTTGAACAGTTAAGTTCTAAGCTGAGAACCCATCACCACAAGTAGCATTTTACTTCTTGAGCTAGAAATCCTAAGGTGAATTCTAAAATACAATCTGGAAATATTTATCTTATTCTGTCCCTGGTGATACAAAAACTGTTCTATGGTTTGATTCAAATCATTCAAATGATTCAAACATGCTAAGGAATAAATCTTGTTTAGTATATTGGTTAAAGAATAATAGGTATAAACATACCTATGGCTATAAATATAGGTTGATAATTGCCTTAATTTCACATTGTCCACAGGCAGGATCAACAATGGTCAACCTGTCTTATAAGGACCATATCCTGTAGTGACATGTAAAAAGCTAAAATTGTGTATAACCCTAAGGCAACCAGATACCAAGAAGTCAAACATGGCCTGTGTGTTACGTGCCAAACATTGTAATGAAGGGGCTAGAAAGGGAGAAGACCTATTGGGAACCACAAAGATTAGTTTGGCTCTGTTACCACCTTATATCCTTTAGGGGGAAGAGGCAAGAGATAAGTTAATTAACTGGTTTCTTCATTTTCTGGATCAGAGTTAAACCTCTTGAAAGATGCAGTTTGGAGCCATTACAAATTTGCAAATCTCACTTCCCGGGGATGGGCTCTATAGGATCCCACTAGCCCTTTTATGTATGCGTCTCATCCTCCAGACTCTTGTCATATTGTCGTTTAGCTTCTATTCCAAAGCGTCACCAAATTACTATTTTCCTAAATGACAGTAACATTTCTTTGTCTTTCTGATGTCAATGTGGAACTCTGACATCTTGATATTGATGATCAAGCTCTTACTCAGTGGATAAGTTCTGCATCCATTCGAACCTGATGAGTCTCAGGAAGTAGGCAGAGTAAAATCTCTGGTTTTCCCCTTACCACATGGAACTGGAACTTGCATTTTCTGATGGCTGGTGATGATTCTCTCCACTTCATTTTCCTGATCTGTCAACCTGAGGTTCCACTGTGACTCCTTATGCTGTTGTTTTATAGACATAAGTTGAGACATGAGTTACTGATTGCCAAAGGACAAAATAAACTGTAAGCAGGCTAAAATCTCTTCCTGGTGAAGGATAGTTGTTCCCATTTGAACAGTTAAGTTCTAAGCTGAGAACCCATCACCACAAGTAGCATTTTACTTCTTGAGCTAGAAATCCTAAGGTGAATTCTAAAATACAATCTGGAAATATTTATCTTATTCTGTCCCTGGTGATACAAAAACTGTTCTATGGTTTGATTCAAATCATTCAAATGATTCAAACATGCTAAGGAATAAATCTTGTTTAGTATATTGGTTAAAGAATAATAGGTATAAACATACCTATGGCTATAAATATAGGTTGATAATTGCCTTAATTTCACATTGTCCACAGGCAGGATCAACAATGGTCAACCTGTCTTATAAGGACCATATCCTGTAGTGACATGTAAAAAGCTAAAATTGTGTATAACCCTAAGGCAACCAGATACCAAGAAGTCAAACATGGCCTGTGTGTTACGTGCCAAACATTGTAATGAAGGGGCTAGAAAGGGAGAAGACCTATTGGGAACCACAAAGATTAGTTTGGCTCTGTTACCACCTTATATCCTTTAGGGGGAAGAGGCAAGAGATAAGTTAATTAACTGGTTTCTTCATTTTCTGGATCAGAGTTAAACCTCTTGAAAGATGCAGTTTGGAGCCATTACAAATTTGCAAATCTCACTTCCCGGGGATGGGCTCTATAGGATCCCACTAGCCCTTTTATGTATGCGTCTCATCCTCCAGACTCTTGTCATATTGTCGTTTAGCTTCTATTCCAAAGCGTCACCAAATTACTATTTTCCTAAATGACAGTAACATTTCTTTGTCTTTCTGATGTCAATGTGGAACTCTGACATCTTGATATTGATGATCAAGTCCTCTTTCACTTCATCCACAGTGTTGGATAAGTTACCTAGTTTGATGGATTTGGCTTTATATTTTCTCTTGATTACTGTTTCTTTGTTGTTGTTCTAACTCCATCCCTACTCTTACATTCTCTTAAAATGTTTTTACTCCTCATCAACAGCTATTGAAATTAAAAACATCTTTTCAGAGAAATCTGAGAAGACTTCATTTTTAACAATGTTTTCTGAACCTGCATCTTGCCCAGTAAATCTGATAGTGCCTTATCCTGAATTTCTACAACACATACATTTCCCATTGCATGTGTATTCCACAGTGTACCACAGTTATCGGTCCTGTGTTATTTTCACTGAAATATAAGAAATACCAGTTTTAGTTCCACCCCTCGAGGGCTGGCCATAAACTGCACCTATTAGCTATGCACTTAACACAGTCTAATAGAGAAAGTTGAGTGTTCTGAGTTAGACTGTCTAGATTATGAAACCCAGCTTAGGCACTTTGAATCTCAGTTCTTTTATCTAATGAAGAATAATAACTATCTTTGAGGTATGTATTTTTATGTATTTACTTTGGACTACTGTGGGTTTTCACTGCTGCCATAGGCTCTTCTCTAGTTGCAGAGAGTGGGGGCTACTCATTAGTGGAGGTGAGCAGGCTTCCTGTTGCAGTGAATTCTCTTGTTGTGGAACTCAGGCTCTAGAGCACACGGGTTTCAGTAGTTCTGGCACATGGGCTCCATAGTTGCAGCTCCGAGGCTCTAGAGCACAGGCTCAATAGCTGTAGTTCACGGGCCTAGTTGTTTTGCAGTATGTGGGATCTTCCCGGATCAGGGATCAAACCAATGTCTCCTGGATTGGCAGTAAAACTGTTTTCCGCTCAGCTACTAGGGAAGCCCCTGAGGTATGTATTTTAAAACAAAACTTGTATCAGTGCTGCCTAGAACATAGTAAATATTTAGTTATGTAATTAATTCAACGGATATTTACTGAGCAGGTATTCTGTGCCAGATACTGCTTTTGGCTTTAAGGACCCATAGTAGTGAACAAGAGTGACAAGTTCCTTGCTTCCATATGGTGTAGATTCTAGTGAGAAGAGGCATAGAGGGATAAAATCAATCTGTTATAAAATTGTATGTCTGTACCAGTTGTTTCCAGCTAGTTAACATTCTGATTTGCAGTTTCTCATGCCATATTTGTTTTCAAAGATCATGATTGCATTTCTGGACAGAAATACTAAAGATGTTGAAAATGGAATTTTTGGATGAAGAACCATGACAAATATGCCATACTCCAAAGTGAAATGCAACTCAATATATTGGTGTTGATCTCCATTCATATCTATTAAAGCTCTCACCTGCAATGAGCATAAAACTACATCAGCAGTTGAAGAAACGAATATTTTTGTTGAGAGCATTTGGGTTTTTCTGAGTGTACCTCATTCCTAAAGATGGAAAGAACAAGCTTACTTTGCTCTTCATCAAAAAAAACCAGTTTTAGTTCCACCCTCGAGGGCTGGCCATAAACTGCACCTTTTGCACTTAACACAGTCTAATAGAGAAAGTTGAGTGTTCTGAGTTAGACTGTCTAGATTATGAAACCCAGCTTAGGCACTTTGAATCTCAGTTCTTTTATCTAATGAAGAATAATAACTATCTTTGAGGTATGTATTTTTATGTATTTACTTTGGACTACTGTGGGTTTTCACTGCTGCCATAGGCTCTTCTCTAGTTGCAGAGAGTGGGGGCTACTCATTAGTGGAGGTGAGCAGGCTTCCTGTTGCAGTGAATTCTCTTGTTGTGGAACTCAGGCTCTAGAGCACACGGGTTTCAGTAGTTCTGGCACATGGGCTCCATAGTTGCAGCTCCGAGGCTCTAGAGCACAGGCTCAATAGCTGTAGTTCACGGGCCTAGTTGTTTTGCAGTATGTGGGATCTTCCCGGATCAGGGATCAAACCAATGTCTCCTGGATTGGCAGTAAAACTGTTTTCCGCTCAGCTACTAGGGAAGCCCCTGAGGTATGTATTTTAAAACAAAACTTGTATCAGTGCTGCCTAGAACATAGTAAATATTTAGTTATGTAATTAATTCAACGGATATTTACTGAGCAGGTATTCTGTGCCAGATACTGCTTTTGGCTTTAAGGACCCATAGTAGTGAACAAGAGTGACAAGTTCCTTGCTTCCATATGGTGTAGATTCTAGTGAGAAGAGGCATAGAGGGATAAAATCAATCTGTTATAAAATTGTATGTCTGTACCAGTTGTTTCCAGCTAGTTAACATTCTGATTTGCAGTTTCTCATGCCATATTTGTTTTCAAAGATCATGATTGCATTTCTGGACAGAAATACTAAAGATGTTGAAAATGGAATTTTTGGATGAAGAACCATGACAAATATGCCATACTCCAAAGTGAAATGCAACTCAATATATTGGTGTTGATCTCCATTCATATCTATTAAAGCTCTCACCTGCAATGAGCATAAAACTACATCAGCAGTTGAAGAAACGAATATTTTTGTTGAGAGCATTTGGGTTTTTCTGAGTGTACCTCATTCCCTAAAGATGGAAAGAACAAGCTTACTTTGCTCTTCATCCTAAGAGAAAGATACTTTAAGAAGACTGGTCAGTGTTTAATATTGGTACTTCTTTAGTTTGGGAAACAGAGTTCTCTTGAGTCTCAGTCCTTCTAGAAAATTTAACAAGCGAAAGGTTGACTACTGCTTTGATAGTGGACAGCTAGGGCATTGAGTGGCCTGTCGTCCTTGAATTTATTGAGGAACATTGTATTTAAATATGCTCCATGGATAAAATGTGCATGAAAACACAGGAGAGGGTCTGAGTGTTTAACTTCTGTCTGGAGGGTCTGCAGGGGAAAATTGACAAGACCTCAGAAGAAAGAACTTAATGGACCAGTGAATGCTTATGTTCAATGAAGTATATGGCTGGCTGCAATAGAGATGAATTCATGCTCCTCAGTAATCAAGATTGACTGGGCAGTTAGGTCCTTGTCTATTTATACTTACATAAGTAAACAGGGTATCTTGAGAGAGTGGTCAGAGCTTTGGAGAAGATAAATTAGAATAATTTAATATAGATTGACTAAGGTGAGGCAGAAGTAACTTGAGAGTGGATGTCAAGGGATGATTGCTCAGAACAGATAATACTAGTCTGGCAGGAAGTAGCCAGGCAGGAAATGATCTGTGTATCAGGAAGGTTATGCAAGAAAAGGAAGAGCAAGCTCCAGGGGCCACTGGGTGGTAAAGAGTTTGACACATGTTAGCAATTCAAAAAAAGCTGGTGTGTAGGTGATCTGTCAGTGGAAGTAATGACCATAGAAGACTGTAGGAGCAGTTCAAACAGGGCCTTGTAGGGCATTGGAAGGAGTTTTGGTTTTATTTTCAGTAGAAAAAGAAGATACTAGTGTTTTAAGCGGGAAGTGATATGGAGTGATTTACTTCTGAGGGAAGTAACAGAAAACGGTGCCAATTACAAATGTAATGCAATGATCAGATACCTCCTAGGGGAGATCTGACTTGAGCTAGACCATTAGCATTTGGGTGGGATTTGCAGAAGTTGGGAAGAATGAGAAGAAGGGGCTAGAAAACAGAATATAGGATTTAGAGTGTACCTCAGTTCCTTTTTTTTTCTAAACCCAAAGATGGAAAGAACAAGCTTACTTTGCTCTTCATCCTAAGAGAAAGATACTTTAAGAAGACTGGTCAGTGTTTAATATTGGTACTTCTTTAGTTTGGGAAACAGAGTTCTCTTGAGTCTCAGTCCTTCTAGAAAATTTAACAAGCGAAAGGTTGACTACTGCTTTGATAGTGGACAGCTAGGGCATTGAGTGGCCTGTCGTCCTTGAATTTATTGAGGAACATTGTATTTAAATATGCTCCATGGATAAAATGTGCATGAAAACACAGGAGAGGGTCTGAGTGTTTAACTTCTGTCTGGAGGGTCTGCAGGGAATATTGACAAGACCTCAGAAGAAAGAACTTAATGGACCAGTGAATGCTTATGTTCAATGAAGTATATGGCTGGCTGCAATAGAGATGAATTCATGCTCCTCAGTAATCAAGATTGACTGGGCAGTTAGGTCCTTGTCTATTTATACTTACATAAGTAAACAGGGTATCTTGAGAGAGTGGTCAGAGCTTTGGAGAAGATAAATTAGAATAATTTAATATAGATTGACTAAGGTGAGGCAGAAGTAACTTGAGAGTGGATGTCAAGGGATGATTGCTCAGAACAGATAATACTAGTCTGGCAGGAAGTAGCCAGGCAGGAAATGATCTGTGTATCAGGAAGGTTATGCAAGAAAAGGAAGAGCAAGCTCCAGGGGCCACTGGGTGGTAAAGAGTTTGACACATGTTAGCAATTCAAAAAAAGCTGGTGTGTAGGTGATCTGTCAGTGGAAGTAATGACCATAGAAGACTGTAGGAGCAGTTCAAACAGGGCCTTGTAGGGCATTGGAAGGAGTTTTGGTTTTATTTTCAGTAGAAAAAGAAGATACTAGTGTTTTAAGCGGGAAGTGATATGGAGTGATTTACTTCTGAGGGAAGTAACAGAAAACGGTGCCAATTACAAATGTAATGCAATGATCAGATACCTCCTAGGGGAGATCTGACTTGAGCTAGACCATTAGCATTTGGGTGGGATTTGCAGAAGTTGGGAAGAATGAGAAGAAGGTGGTGGAACACCATATAGAAGTACAGGGCAGGGAAGTACATGACACAAGGCACAAACGAAAACACAGGGATTGCAATTTTAAGTTATAAATTGGTTGCAAGGATGGATTAATACTGGAAGAGGTACCTAGATGTAAGATCCAACCAAACAAAGCTACATGTTCAACAGTGATATCTATCCAAAGGGACCAAATGAAGAGGTAGATTCCAGGAGTGAGGGAGCGTGATACAGATTAGGAAGAAAGATTCTGAAGGATGGTGGGGCATAGGGTCTGAAAAGAGAGTCTCACTAGCTGAGATGTTCTAACAGGTTCTACGGTGCCTGTGGCCACAGACAGAAAGGGACATTTTAAAGGTAATGGGGCAAATTAAAACTATCCTTTCCTGACTGTGGTCAATTTTCCTCACCTTTCTCTTGGCAGTCCATGGTTTACATCTCCTAATATCTAAATGAATTTCTATATAGCAACTTCATGGCATTTGTCTTTTATTTTATTTTATTTTGTATTTTTCCATTTTGTGTAATTATTTCTCTGGCGTCTGGATCCACAACCATTCAGCTCAGTGAAGCCAAAGACTTCTCCTGATTTTACTCAATAAACTGTCCCCAGCATAATGCCAAGCACATAATGGTTCTTCACATGCTTACTGAAAGAGTAAATACTGCCTCACCTCCTAATCATTTCATGAGTTTGTGTCTTCCATCTCACAAATCCAAATGACTACTAGTTTACTTCTAGAAAATTCAAATAGACTAATAGTTCACTTCTAGATTGTGAATACATTTCAGTGTGAGTTTCTTTCTGATATATACAAGAAGATTTACATTTTATTTATTTATTTTGCCTCTAAGTCATCATTTGTTTTTCATCCATCTTTAGTATTTGGCCTGTGTGGGCCTCCCATCACAGTGGCCTCTCTCCTTGCAGAGCACAGTCTCTGGGTACATGCACTCCAGAGTGCTGGCTCATAATTGGGCATTACCAACCAAGGCATTCCTCAGCATGTGGAATCTTCCCGGGCCAGGGATCGACTGGCGCTCCTTGCAGTGTAAGGTGGGCCCTTTACCCACTGGACCACCAGGAAAGCCCTACAAGAAGATTTGATTGGCACCTATTATGTTACCCACTGTGAAAGATGCTTAATACAGTGATGAATGGGACAGTACTGCCCCCTATTTCCTGAAGAAGTTATTTTTCAGTGTAGAATCTTAAATAATTATGCACAAGGACATGATATTGCAATTAACATATATGCTAAAGAAGAAAAATATAGGTTACTCTGAATAGCTATGAAACCCATTCTCTAATCTCAGAGAAAAGTATTGTCTTCTTAAAGGAAAGCAGAAACCATAATTTTAGTTTTGATTCATAAATCTGTGTGGTACCTAGAAAAGGCCCTTACATAGTAGTTACACAAACTACTTTTTAAGAGTGAAAAATCAAAGCTGACATACTGGCAATACACATTAACCATGCTAATCAGTGTTTCAACAAAGCACTGAAATCATGAAGTTCTTATTCTTGTCATCCTGTGGAAATGGTGGTCAGGGAATACTGAAGAGACTCTCCATAGGGTAGGATATTAGGCATTTATTTTCCATCTGTCTATGCACACAGAGATGTTGGCTGTTTGCCTGTGTCAGAAATCAGATTGATCAGTATAGAAGTACTGGAATTAAATGTTTAGAGAGAACATCTCTGGTGATTATTAAAAGATTAGAATCTCCTTAGAGACTTAAGTTGAGCCGGATGGTCATCTACATAAAAGCACTAAAGAAATTCAAGGGTGAAAAAAAAGGAAACTTAAGCAGATCATGGCAGGGACATGGAAAGACCACAGTGAAGATGTCAAAGTTTGGTGAGTCAGAAGGAAAATTATTCTCTTGCTTAGCTGCCCATGAAACCATATATATATATATATATATTTAAAAGATTTTTCAATGTGAACCATTTAAAAAATGTTTATTAAATTTGTAACAATATTGCTTCTGTTGTTCTGTTCTGGCTTTTTGGCCATGAGGCATGTGGGGTCTAAATCCCCAACTGTGGATCAGATCTGCACTCCCTGCATTGGAAGGTGAAGTCTTATCCACTCAACTGTCATGGAAGCTGCCAAACCATATATATACTCTGTGGATACAAGTTGCATCTTTGCTTGCATTTGCTGTTCGTTCTTCCTTGAATCCTTTGAACTCTTCCTCTAGTTATCAAGTTTGTATCTTTTGGACCCCAGCCCAAGGGGTTTTCGTTGATGACCCTTTATATTATCGAACCCTTCTCATGTACTTTCCAATTTGTCTGTTATGTCCTTGTAACATCAAAATGTGCGTTTATCTTGTTGATTTATATACTTTTTTTTGATTTATATACTTTTAAAAACAGTTTTCTTGAGGGTAGGAGGAAAAGAGGGCAACAGGAAATAAAATAGTTGGATGGCATCATGCACCCTCCTCATGAGTTTGAGCACACTCTGGGAGATAGTGAAAGACAGGGAAGCCTGGAGTTCCAAAGTTCATGGGGTCGCAAAGAGTTGAACACGACTTAGTGACTAAACAGCAATGACAATCTGTTCTGTGTTGTTTGCTGAACTGAAAAATGATTGGGCAGGTCAGAAACACCTCATGAATAATTATGAAGAAAGCAATGAGTGTTGACTGATTGTGGTGGCAAGTAAAAAGATGTCATTTTAGATTGATGAAAATAACGAAATTTTCAGGCTCTTTTGCTTTCTTCCTTATCTAGTCCCTTATTCAACTACTAAGAAGAGGCTTTGAGGGGCACGTGTGTGCTCTTTTTTCCCCTTGGGCTTTGTTGAGGTATTCTTGACCCATAAAACTTGTATATATTTGAAGTTACAACATGATACTTTGATATATATGTGTACGTGGTGAAATCATTATCTCTGTCAAGCTAGTTAACAACCTCAGATAGTTATGGTTTTGTGTGTGTGTCTATGACGAGAACACTTAAGGTCAGCTTTCCTGGAAAATGTCAAGTATACAATACAGTATTATTAAATATGCTCACCATGTTATACATTACTTCTCCAGAATTTACTCACCCTGAATAACTGGAGTAATTTTTTTTCCTGGCTGAAGTCCTCCAGTACTTAAACTGAAGTTCACTACTTTCCTAATAAGCATGGCATAATATAGATATTTCACCTTCTTAGCTTGCCTCTCTTTAAACAATCCACCTCCCCATCCCTCTCTTGTGATGAGGTAGAAAGAACACTAACCCGTGTTTCAGGGAAAGCAAAGTGCTAATTTGCCATTGAGATGTTGGTCACAGACGGCATCCTCCCAGAATCTTCTCAGTCTTCCATAGACACAGAATGCAGAAGTGGTGAAATGCCTCCTACATTTTTTTTCCATTCCTGGCTTGAATGCACTCATATGCAGATTATTATTTTGAACTGTGTTTAATAAAACAGTGTCAAGGATAGCTGAAACAGTAAAACAAATAAAAACAACAATTTATCACAAGACTTCAGCTTTCTTTTAATGCAGTTTCATGGTTCTACTCCATACTCATTTTTCCTGTCAAATATTCAAGCATATTTCAGATGTGGTATCATTTTACTACTGAAAATTTCAGGACACATTTCTAACTGAAAAAGTTATGCTCACATCACCACTGTGCCATCGTTACATAGATAACAATAATCAAACTCCCAGTCCATGTTCAGAGTTCTGTAATTATCTCAAAATGTTATTTTACAGTTACTTTGAAAAATCAAATTATGGACCATACCAGTTATAACATTGAATTGTTATGTGTCCTTAGTCTCTTTTATCCTGTAAGCCCCTATTCCATTTTTATGCCATTGATTTGTTGGAGAAATTAGATCACTCATTCTGTAGAATATTGCATTTATGAATTTACCAGTTCCCTCATGGTTTGGCTTATCTTAGTTTTCTTCTTATAAGCTTGTAGGTGGAAAGAAAAACCTGATTAGATTCTGAGTCTATTTCTTACCCTAAGGGGTTTGAATTTTTTTTTTTAGGTATTCTTGACCCATAAAACTTGTATATATTTGAAGTTACAACATGATACTTTGATATATATGTGTACGTGGTGAAATCATTATCTCTGTCAAGCTAGTTAACAACCTCAGATAGTTATGGTTTTGTGTGTGTGTCTATGACGAGAACACTTAAGGTCAGCTTTCCTGGAAAATGTCAAGTATACAATACAGTATTATTAAATATGCTCACCATGTTATACATTACTTCTCCAGAATTTACTCACCCTGAATAACTGGAGTAATTTTTTTTCCTGGCTGAAGTCCTCCAGTACTTAAACTGAAGTTCACTACTTTCCTAATAAGCATGGCATAATATAGATATTTCACCTTCTTAGCTTGCCTCTCTTTAAACAATCCACCTCCCCATCCCTCTCTTGTGATGAGGTAGAAAGAACACTAACCCGTGTTTCAGGGAAAGCAAAGTGCTAATTTGCCATTGAGATGTTGGTCACAGACGGCATCCTCCCAAAATCTTCTCAGTCTTCCATAGACACAGAATGCAGAAGTGGTGAAATGCCTCCTACATTTTTTTTCCATTCCTGGCTTGAATGCACTCATATGCAGATTATTATTTTGAACTGTGTTTAATAAAACAGTGTCAAGGATAGCTGAAACAGTAAAACAAATAAAAACAACAATTTATCACAAGACTTCAGCTTTCTTTTAATGCAGTTTCATGGTTCTACTCCATACTCATTTTTCCTGTCAAATATTCAAGCATATTTCAGATGTGGTATCATTTTACTACTGAAAATTTCAGGACACATTTCTAACTGAAAAGTTATGCTCACATCACCACTGTGCCATCGTTACATAGATAACAATAATCAAACTCCCAGTCCATGTTCAGAGTTCTGTAATTATCTCAAAATGTTATTTTACAGTTACTTTGAAAAATCAAATTATGGACCATACCAGTTATAACATTGAATTGTTATGTGTCCTTAGTCTCTTTTATCCTGTAAGCCCCTATTCCATTTTTATGCCATTGATTTGTTGGAGAAATTAGATCACTCATTCTGTAGAATATTGCATTTATGAATTTACCAGTTCCCTCATGGTTTGGCTTATCTTAGTTTTCTTCTTATAAGCTTGTAGGTGGAAAGAAAAACCTGATTAGATTCTGAGTCTATTCATTTGTAATGTGTGTCTCTTATTTTTACTTACTTTTGCTTCAGTTTTATATTTCAGGCATTTCTTCTAAGAAGTTTTTTAGGGACTCTACTTTGAATAATGGTAGTATAGGATATTAGACTAATACTCCTATTATTAATAATTATAAATGTGAAACATATATATGTATATCATATATATTTATAATAGTTATTTGAAAGCACAGAAGAGTGAGAAAACATAGGCAGGAACTTGAGGGGAAAAAAATATTAAAAAAAATGATAATTTCAATCCACTGATTTAAATCTAATAATTTAAACTGATTTTCCCTAGTTGTAGAACTAGTTAGAAATTGAAACAGGAATCCAGTAAAAGAGGAAAAACACAGAGGGTGGACACTTCAAGCTCTGCATATGTTTTTCCCCTCAATTCTGATATATTCCTGATGCATACATGCATGGGATGAGGCTCCAGAAATTTAAAAGCTGAAGGGCTAAAAGAACTAAAAATTAAAGTTTTCTGGCATTGGGAAGAACTGGAGGTTCCCGCCTTTTCAGGTTTCAATAGATCAGTAAACACTTGGGGCTTTTGAGTAAAATGTGCAAAGGATCATACCTTGGGAATAAGAACTACAAATAGAACTGAGGTCTATGCCCCAGGATTAAGGGAAATTCCAAAATAGACCTAATGCCAAGCTGCTGTGGATAAAAGTGGTTCATCATTTAATTATCTGTGAGAATGGAACTCCACACTCTTCAGAGGCACAAAGATAATCCAGAGTATCTACAGTGGATCATTTATAATATCCAGTATACAATCAAGAACTATCAGACACAATGAGAATCAGCAAAATATAAAGAGCTGTAATTATCTCAAAATGTTATTTTACAGTTACTTTGAAAATCAAATTATGGACCATACCAGTTATAACATTGAATTGTTATGTGTCCTTAGTCTCTTTTATCCTGTAAGCCCCTATTCCATTTTTATGCCATTGATTTGTTGGAGAAATTAGATCACTCATTCTGTAGAATATTGCATTTATGAATTTACCAGTTCCCTCATGGTTTGGCTTATCTTAGTTTTCTTCTTATAAGCTTGTAGGTGGAAAGAAAAACCTGATTAGATTCTGAGTCTATTCATTTGTAATGTGTGTCTCTTATTTTTACTTACTTTTGCTTCAGTTTTATATTTCAGGCATTTCTTCTAAGAAGTTTTTTAGGGACTCTACTTTGAATAATGGTAGTATAGGATATTAGACTAATACTCCTATTATTAATAATTATAAATGTGAAACATATATATGTATATCATATATATTTATAATAGTTATTTGAAAGCACAGAAGAGTGAGAAAACATAGGCAGGAACTTGAGGGAATAAAATATTAAAAAAAATGATAATTTCAATCCACTGATTTAAATCTAATAATTTAAACTGATTTTCCCTAGTTGTAGAACTAGTTAGAAATTGAAACAGGAATCCAGTAAAAGAGGAAAAACACAGAGGGTGGACACTTCAAGCTCTGCATATGTTTTTCCCCTCAATTCTGATATATTCCTGATGCATACATGCATGGGATGAGGCTCCAGAAATTTAAAAGCTGAAGGGCTAAAAGAACTAAAAATTAAAGTTTTCTGGCATTGGGAAGAACTGGAGGTTCCCGCCTTTTCAGGTTTCAATAGATCAGTAAACACTTGGGGCTTTTGAGTAAAATGTGCAAAGGATCATACCTTGGGAATAAGAACTACAAATAGAACTGAGGTCTATGCCCCAGGATTAAGGGAAATTCCAAAATAGACCTAATGCCAAGCTGCTGTGGATAAAAGTGGTTCATCATTTAATTATCTGTGAGAATGGAACTCCACACTCTTCAGAGGCACAAAGATAATCCAGAGTATCTACAGTGGATCATTTATAATATCCAGTATACAATCAAGAACTATCAGACACAATGAGAATCAGCAAAATATAAAGAGAAACAGTCCATAGAAGCAAACATACAGATTGCCTACTAATTCCAACAACTGGGCTAAGATTCTGAAATAACAAAACTGAAAAAGGCATGAGAATTTCTCTCGTGGTCCAGTGGTTGACAGTCTGCCTGCCAATGCAGGGGACATTGATTTAATCCCTGATCTGGGAGGATCCCACATGCCAGGGTGCAGCTGGCACCGTGTGCCACAACTACTGAAGCCCATATGCTCTAGAGCCTCTGCTTCACAATAAGAGAAGTCACCACAATGAGAAACCCATGCACTACAAGAGTAGCCTCCGACTTGTTGCAACTAGAGAAAGCCTGCATATGGCAATGAAGACCTAGCACAGCTGAAAAAAAAAAAAAAAAAAAAAGCATGAAGGCCAAAGTGAATCAAGAAATGTAGATAAATCTAGATTTTCTCTTATCATTTATAATGTCTCTTCTTTTCTATCATAATCTTTCTAGAGGTATGGAACATGATCCTTATTTAAATTTTTATTATATTAAAAATGCTACTAAGTTTTTGGGCTTACCTGGTGGTCCAGTGAGTAAAGAGTTTGCCTTGCAGCAAGGGGCACCAATTTGATCCCTGGCCTGGGAAGATCCCACATGCCACTGGAGCGACTGGACTGGTGTGTCCTATTACGAGTCAGTGCTCTGGAGTGCATGTGCCCAGAGCCTGTGCTTTGCAACGAGGCCACTGCAATGGGAGGCCCACATAGGTCAAAGAATAAAGATGGATGAAAATAAGTAAATAAAAAAAACAATAAAAGACCAAAATTAAAAAATATATATACTGCTAATTTTGGAAAATGAAGCCAGAATGCGATAAAATCAAACTAAGGGCAACGGATTTCCAAGTCAGAGAGATACCTGAATTTAGGTTCATTCAACTTTTTTTGATTGATTTAAGATAACTGAGCACCACTATTTGTGTTTATAGTGGTTTTACGCAAATAATCACTTAAGGGGAGTTGAGATGGGATGGTGCATAGTGTTTTACTGAATACCTACTGTGTACAGCCCTCAGCTGAGTCCTAACGATACAGAATTGGGTGATACAGCCATGTTCATGTGCTTGTGAAGCCACAGTCTAGTCTCCCAGAGAAGACACCTTGCTGAAGGAACTCCGGAAGAGCATCTGAGAAAAATTTATCCATTTCTGGCTGTGAAGGGGCTTTGCCTAGAGACTTCATGGAGATGGGAGGAAATCCTGGTTATCAGCATATGAAAAAAGTAATGTCAAATGTGTCTTACCAGAGTTAATCTAATAATCTTTTTAAAAACATGTGATGGCATCATAAATTTGGTTATTAGAGATCTTGTAAAAAGACTACAGAGGTAAATGATTAGGAGTGCAAACATTATGGAGTGAATGTCTCAGAAAACAGCTGAAAAAGAGCACTGTTCATAACGGAGTAATCTCTTGGGATGACAGATGGGCGCTTAGATTCCTGGGACATTCAGAGAATCATATGAAAAAGCATAGGAAAAAAAATTATAGAGAATCAAGCATCATTCTACCACAAATGAACGATATTCACTATTTCATGTGATTCCATTTTCTATTCTAAATGACAACAAATTTAGTCTAGCTTTTTAAAATATGTCTCTCTCCAATTCCCTGAACTGTTATTTTTAAAATAAGCTATGAATTCTTATCATTGTTACAGGAGAGAAATTATGACCAATGAGCAATAGGAATGTGAAGCTGACTGTGCTTTGTTCGATGTGTGTGTATGTCTGTGTGTGTCACACACTGAAATTGAAATGGTACATGCTGTTGAGAGGGAATAAATTCTCAATATAGCTGAAGAGAAAAAAAACATAAATGCTAACATAAACTGTGTTTATTTGAGAAACTTACGGTATTTAGAGAGTTACAGTCAAATGGATTATCTAACACCACACTGTATTGGAGCAGACAATTAGAATCAACAATCAAATCTTAGTGGTTAAACATAATAGAGCTTGTTTCTCTTTCACCTTAAATGCACAGAGAGTCTGATTCTGTAGGGCAATTGTCCTCTGTGAGATGACTTTGAAATTGAGATGATTTGTGTTGCCTCTGTTGTTGAGTCTCAAAGTTATGTCTGACTCTTGTGACTCCACGGATGGCAGCATGCAAGGTTCTTCTGTCCTCCACTATCTCTGCGAGTTCTCTCAACTTCATATCCATGAGGAACAGTATTGCCTCTGCTAAATTTTGCTTGGATGATATGAGAACAGAGTGTAATCCATTTCTGGCTGTGAAGGGGCTTTACCTAGAGACTTCATGGAGATGGGAGGAAATCCTGGTTATCAGCATATGAAAAAAGTAATGTCAAATGTGTCTTACCAGAGTTAATCTAATAATCTTTTTAAAAACATGTGATGGCATCATAAATTTGGTTATTAGAGATCTTGTAAAAAGACTACAGAGGTAAATGATTAGGAGTGCAAACATTATGGAGTGAATGTCTCAGAAAACAGCTGAAAAAGAGCACTGTTCATAACGGAGTAATCTCTTGGGATGACAGATGGGCGCTTAGATTCCTGGGACATTCAGAGAATCATATGAAAAAGCATAGGAAAAAAAATTATAGAGAATCAAGCATCATTCTACCACAAATGAACGATATTCACTATTTCATGTGATTCCATTTTCTATTCTAAATGACAACAAATTTAGTCTAGCTTTTTAAAATATGTCTCTCTCCAATTCCCTGAACTGTTATTTTTAAAATAAGCTATGAATTCTTATCATTGTTACAGGAGAGAAATTATGACCAATGAGCAATAGGAATGTGAAGCTGACTGTGCTTTGTTCGATGTGTGTGTATGTCTGTGTGTGTCACACACTGAAATTGAAATGGTACATGCTGTTGAGAGGGAATAAATTCTCAATATAGCTGAAAAAAAAAAACATAAATGCTAACATAAACTGTGTTTATTTGAGAAACTTACGGTATTTAGAGAGTTACAGTCAAATGGATTATCTAACACCACACTGTATTGGAGCAGACAATTAGAATCAACAATCAAATCTTAGTGGTTAAACATAATAGAGCTTGTTTCTCTTTCACCTTAAATGCACAGAGAGTCTGATTCTGTAGGGCAATTGTCCTCTGTGAGATGACTTTGAAACTGAGATGATTTGTGTTGCCTCTGTTGTTGAGTCTCAAAGTTATGTCTGACTCTTGTGACTCCACGGATGGCAGCATGCAAGGTTCTTCTGTCCTCCACTATCTCTGCGAGTTCTCTCAACTTCATATCCATGAGGAACAGTATTGCCTCTGCTGCACCACCAATGTCTTCAAGCTTGGATGATATGAGAACAGAGTGTATCTTGCGTTGAAAATGAAAGGTTTTGGCCAAGCACAAGTGTCAGTTCTGCTCACAAAGACATCAGCAAGACCTTGATCAGAATCAGTCACCTGGCCCTTCCTTCTAAGTGATCAGATAGAGGAGAATGATATGTGGCTGAGCTCTAGAAATCCAAGCCATGCATGGTCATCTTCCTCTACGAGAATGTACATTCCATGAATACAAGGATGCTTTCCTGTTGAGTTCACTGCTGCTGTATCCTCCGAGCTTAGAATAATTCCTGGGATATAACACATGCTCAGTACTAATTGAATGAATGCAGGAAAAAAGTCACTTAAGGATTATTTTCTTTACAGTGGATTTGGGGTATTATAGGTACTTAAACTTCTTGGATGTGCCTTAGTAAATAAGTTGTACAGTAATGATGCTGCATAGTGAGAAAGTTGGGTTGGCCATATCACAGGCTCTGACTCATCACTAGGATGACCAGGGTCTAGGTTGCTTTCATCTACAAAGTGACAGACTAACCAAGTAAAAGAGATTTGAAGAATTGGTATTTGATATTCTTTTATATGATAAATACTGTGTGGAACGATGATCCTGGAGTGCTCATCAAAGATTCAGCATTATCTTTCAGCTCTATTTTTCTACTGCATCATTCCTTATGTGCTGCTGAGGATGACAAGACAGTCATATCATATATTTATTCCAACAGTATTAAAGAAAGAATGAGGTGGGCTAGAAAACTGTCTTCCTGTTGAGTTGGCCAAGAAGTTTGTTGGGGTTTTTCCGTAACATGTTACAGAAAAACCCCAACAAGCTTTTTGACCAACCCAAAATATCTCTTATCAGAGTGGAAATCATTTTTCAGAACCTTCCAAAAAGGTGTTTTTGGTTTTGTTTTGTTTTGGCATATATCCTTGGCTACCCCTGTGTTAAATGTCATCACCCCCAGATGGAGGGGGCTGGCCTAGAGGTAAACCTTTAGAGCCATGGCTATAGAGATGAGACCGAATGAGATCTCTCATGAACTGGGTTGAACACAGTTCTTCAATATTAAGAATTTAGAGAAACGAAGTGCCACTTAGTAACTTGGGGCTAGTTGCTTAACATTTTTGAGCCTCTGTTTCAACTTTAAATTGAGGATGCTATTTAAATGTCCATATATCTAAATAATCAACATGTAACTAAAGTTACTGAGGTTTTGCTTTTCAATGTAACATCAAGATGATGAGGCTTTAATAAAATAACGCATGTGTTATGCATTGTTACTTGGTAATATGTGTTAATTTCCTTTACAACAAATATTTTATCTGTATAAATAGGTAACTTTTTGTCCTGCTTAGTACCTTCCATGGCTTCTGGTTACAGTGTTTTATCTTTCTCCCACCCACCGTGGTGCTCAGCAGTGCCCTGACTATCTGCATAGCTGTGTCCCATCCCTCCCTCCCCCTTGCTCTCTACTAAACAGCCCAGCCTTCAGTTCCCCTCAGCTTGGATAAACTTTACGCAGGCCTCTTTCTGATTCTGGGCCTGACTTTCTTTTATCTTAGAGCCTTTTCTTTAGGAAACTTCTCATTTTAAATTCTTTCTGTCATCCCTTGAGATGTAAATCTTTTTAAAAACCTCTTGTGCTGTCCTGGACTTTCATCTACAAAGTGACAGACTAACCAAGTAAAAGAGATTTGAAGAATTGGTATTTGATATTCTTTTATATGATAAATACTGTGTGAACGATGATCCTGGAGTGCTCATCAAAGATTCAGCATTATCTTTCAGCTCTATTTTTCTACTGCATCATTCCTTATGTGCTGCTGAGGATGACAAGACAGTCATATCATATATTTATTCCAACAGTATTAAAGAAAGAATGAGGTGGGCTAGAAAACTGTCTTCCTGTTGAGTTGGCCAAGAAGTTTGTTGGGGTTTTTCCGTAACATGTTACAGAAAAACCCCAACAAGCTTTTTGACCAACCCAAAATATCTCTTATCAGAGTGGAAATCATTTTTCAGAACCTTCCAAAAAGGTGTTTTTGGTTTTGTTTTGTTTTGGCATATATCCTTGGCTACCCCTGTGTTAAATGTCATCACCCCCAGATGGAGGGGGCTGGCCTAGAGGTAAACCTTTAGAGCCATGGCTATAGAGATGAGACCGAATGAGATCTCTCATGAACTGGGTTGAACACAGTTCTTCAATATTAAGAATTTAGAGAAACGAAGTGCCACTTAGTAACTTGGGGCTAGTTGCTTAACATTTTTGAGCCTCTGTTTCAACTTTAAATTGAGGATGCTATTTAAATGTCCATATATCTAAATAATCAACATGTAACTAAAGTTACTGAGGTTTTGCTTTTCAATGTAACATCAAGATGATGAGGCTTTAATAAAATAACGCATGTGTTATGCATTGTTACTTGGTAATATGTGTTAATTTCCTTTACAACAAATATTTTATCTGTATAAATAGGTAACTTTTTGTCCTGCTTAGTACCTTCCATGGCTTCTGGTTACAGTGTTTTATCTTTCTCCCACCCACCGTGGTGCTCAGCAGTGCCCTGACTATCTGCATAGCTGTGTCCCATCCCTCCCTCCCCCTTGCTCTCTACTAAACAGCCCAGCCTTCAGTTCCCCTCAGCTTGGATAAACTTTACGCAGGCCTCTTTCTGATTCTGGGCCTGACTTTCTTTTATCTTAGAGCCTTTTCTTTAGGAAACTTCTCATTTTAAATTCTTTCTGTCATCCCTTGAGATGTAAATCTTTTTAAAAACCTCTTGTGCTGTCCTGGACACCCAGAACTGTATTTCCACAGATGTTAAAGGCTGAGCATCAGCGAGCTTGCCCAGATGTTGTTGATTTGGCAGCTGAGGACCAGAGCCATTTTTCCCAGTGCAGATGTGGGAATTATACTAGTCAGTGACTAATGAGTGAACAAGTGTCTCCAAGTTGAAACTTTCTTGCTTGGGTTCACCCATTAAGAAAGCACTATGTACAATCATCTGCATATATATGCTCTTGGCTGCAGCAGGATACAGGCCTTAAGAATTACTCTCAAGAATTGCTTTCTTTTAAACGTTGGGATCTGGCCTTAAGCACGGGTTGTTTCTAGTCCTAGGAAGTGGAGAAAGCAAACCACACCAGGCTCAAAAACACTTCTTCTGGAAGAGCTAGAAGAACCCAACTTAGAACTGCTTCATGTTTTCTTTGGTTACTTTACTTTTAGGGGGACTTATTTATATACACAGAACTTAAGAAAGTTCCCCCAAAAGTAAAGTAACCAGAGCAAATATGAACCAGTTCTAACCTGGGTTATTTAGACATGGAACTTAAGAAAGGGGCTTCCTACATGGTGCTAATGGTAAAGAACCCTTGCCAACGGAGGAGACATAAGAGTCATGGGTTTGATCTCTGGGTTGAGAAGATGCCCTGGAGAAGGCAAGGGCTACTCACTCCCAGTATTTTTTCCCTGGAGAATCCCATGGACAGAGGAGTCTGACAGGCTATAGACTACAAAGTTGCAAAGAGTTGGACATGACTGAAATGACAGCATGCACACAACAGAAAAGCCCTAGAGAAAGCTTAGTACCATTCCATGGCTTTTCTGGTTACAGTGTTTTATCTTTCTCCCACCCACCGTGGTGCTCAGCAGTGCCCTGACTATCTGCATAGCTGTGTCCCATCCTCCCTCCCCCTTGCTCTCTACTAAACAGCCCAGCCTTCAGTTCCCCTCAGCTTGGATAAACTTTACGCAGGCCTCTTTCTGATTCTGGGCCTGACTTTCTTTTATCTTAGAGCCTTTTCTTTAGGAAACTTCTCATTTTAAATTCTTTCTGTCATCCCTTGAGATGTAAATCTTTTTAAAAACCTCTTGTGCTGTCCTGGACACCCAGAACTGTATTTCCACAGATGTTAAAGGCTGAGCATCAGCGAGCTTGCCCAGATGTTGTTGATTTGGCAGCTGAGGACCAGAGCCATTTTTCCCAGTGCAGATGTGGGAATTATACTAGTCAGTGACTAATGAGTGAACAAGTGTCTCCAAGTTGAAACTTTCTTGCTTGGGTTCACCCATTAAGAAAGCACTATGTACAATCATCTGCATATATATGCTCTTGGCTGCAGCAGGATACAGGCCTTAAGAATTACTCTCAAGAATTGCTTTCTTTTAAACGTTGGGATCTGGCCTTAAGCACGGGTTGTTTCTAGTCCTAGGAAGTGGAGAAAGCAAACCACACCAGGCTCAAAAACACTTCTTCTGGAAGAGCTAGAAGAACCCAACTTAGAACTGCTTCATGTTTTCTTTGGTTACTTTACTTTTAGGGGGACTTATTTATATACACAGAACTTAAGAAAGTTCCCCCAAAAGTAAAGTAACCAGAGCAAATATGAACCAGTTCTAACCTGGGTTATTTAGACATGGAACTTAAGAAAGGGGCTTCCTACATGGTGCTAATGGTAAAGAACCCTTGCCAACGGAGGAGACATAAGAGTCATGGGTTTGATCTCTGGGTTGAGAAGATGCCCTGGAGAAGGCAAGGGCTACTCACTCCCAGTATTTTTTCCCTGGAGAATCCCATGGACAGAGGAGTCTGACAGGCTATAGACTACAAAGTTGCAAAGAGTTGGACATGACTGAAATGACAGCATGCACACAACTTAAGAAAATGCCCAAGATAAGGCAGACTAGAAACATATTAGAGAAATGAATTGTTTCATGTGATAGATCACCATTGATTCAGGGACTGGCATGCAAAAACAACTTCAATGGATTTGTTAAGTCTCTGAGTCAACTCTTTTTCTCTGTTCTCAGCTATAGTATTCTATTCACTCTCTTTCTGTTGAGGCCAAGTAGAGAGTCAAGTGCTAATATAGGAGATATGGTTAGTGTTGTCATCATTCAGGACAAAATCCTGCTTCATTATCAGGAGCAGCTATTGCTACGAAGGTCTGGAGTTTCTGAATAATGTTCCAGCTCATTCCATTTGTCCTGTGGAGGCACAAGAGAAGTGAGTGAATATGAACAGTCTTCCACTGGGGACACATACATGGGTATCAGCATAGAGAATATTCATGGAATGTCTTCACCTTTCACATTCTGGGCATCTGATAATCTCAGTAACACTCACAAGTTGACGATATTCACAATATTCTCCTGGAATAGGAGGCTGCAGAAGATAAAATGATATTTCCTTTAGGAAAAACCCAGCGAGTAATTACCTTAGCAGGAAGAAGAAACTGGAACATTGGAAGTGCTGGGGAGCAGAGATGTAAAAGCCAGCTGCAGCTCTATCTTACCTGAGCTGGTAGGAATTGAAAGGGAGAACAGTCACTATCACTTGGCAAGGCAAGTGATACAAGGGAAAGGTGTTTTCCTTTTTAGTTTTCTTGAAGGAGAGAGAGAGGAAGAGAAAATGATTTGAATCACAAAGTTCTAAAGGATGATGCAGACTGAATATAGGCTAAGTAAAGAGCTCAGAATCATACCCAGCACACTTTTGTGATAAAGTGCAAGAGGGAAGAATCCAAAATGACCATCAAAGAGTAAAAAGAATTGTTGCCCTCAGTTTGGTTTCTTTCTGGATATAGCCTCTGGGGCAGCTATCCGCACATCCCCTCCATTTGTGCTCATGGGTCTAGGATAATGCAAAGTCATATAGCATCGTTCTGTAAACTTAAGATTTGTAATGTAAAAGACACATGTCTTTGCAAAGTTCACTCACTGTCTGATGTCCTCCATACCATGCAAGCAGGTGAATCCTTGACAGGAGCTGGCTCTGATTAAGACAGGTTTACACAGACATCTTGCGAGTTACCAGATGGTGCTAAAATCCCAAGCCTTTTCTCACTAATTCCATGACCTGAATACAATGCTATAGATAAAACCACTTGCATGTAACAGATCTGGCAAGGAGAAGGGAATGCTCTTTATACAAAGCTTATCGAACACAAACTTAGTAACGTCATTGCTGGGCCTGGCACTGTCCCATGTCCTGGGAAACAGCAGTGAACAGTTCCTGCCTCAGGGAGTATATACTGCAGTGCGTGTGAGCTCAGTTGCTCTGCTGTGTATGACTCTTTGTGACCTCCTGGACTGTAGCCTGCCAGGCTTCTTGGTCCATGAGATTTCCCAGGCAAGAATACTAGAGTGGGTTGCCATTTTCTCTGCCAGGAGATCTTCCTGATGCAGGTTGACCATTTTCTGCTCTCAGTAACACTCACAAGTTGACGATATTCACAATATTCTCCTGGAATAGGAGGCTGCAGAAGATAAAATGATATTTCCTTTAGGAAAAACCCAGCGAGTAATTACCTTAGCAGGAAGAAGAAACTGGAACATTGGAAGTGCTGGGGAGCAGAGATGTAAAAGCCAGCTGCAGCTCTATCTTACCTGAGCTGGTAGGAATTGAAAGGGAGAACAGTCACTATCACTTGGCAAGGCAAGTGATACAAGGGAAAGGTGTTTTCCTTTTTAGTTTTCTTGAAGGAGAGAGAGAGGAAGAGAAAATGATTTGAATCACAAAGTTCTAAAGGATGATGCAGACTGAATATAGGCTAAGTAAAGAGCTCAGAATCATACCCAGCACACTTTTGTGATAAAGTGCAAGAGGGAAGAATCCAAAATGACCATCAAAGAGTAAAAAGAATTGTTGCCCTCAGTTTGGTTTCTTTCTGGATATAGCCTCTGGGGCAGCTATCCGCACATCCCCTCCATTTGTGCTCATGGGTCTAGGATAATGCAAAGTCATATAGCATCGTTCTGTAAACTTAAGATTTGTAATGTAAAAGACACATGTCTTTGCAAAGTTCACTCACTGTCTGATGTCCTCCATACCATGCAAGCAGGTGAATCCTTGACAGGAGCTGGCTCTGATTAAGACAGGTTTACACAGACATCTTGCGAGTTACCAGATGGTGCTAAAATCCCAAGCCTTTTCTCACTAATTCCATGACCTGAATACAATGCTATAGATAAAACCACTTGCATGTAACAGATCTGGCAAGGAGAAGGGAATGCTCTTTATACAAAGCTTATCGAACACAAACTTAGTAACGTCATTGCTGGGCCTGGCACTGTCCCATGTCCTGGGAAACAGCAGTGAACAGTTCCTGCCTCAGGGAGTATATACTGCAGTGCGTGTGAGCTCAGTTGCTCTGCTGTGTATGACTCTTTGTGACCTCCTGGACTGTAGCCTGCCAGGCTTCTTGGTCCATGAGATTTCCCAGGCAAGAATACTAGAGTGGGTTGCCATTTTCTCTGCCAGGAGATCTTCCTGATGCAGGGATTGAGCCTGCATCTCCTGCTTTGGCAGGCAAATGTTTACCACTGAACCACCTGGGAAGAATATATTTGGGGGGGCGGGGAGATAAAGGAAGTTACAGGATGTCTGATGTAATCGTTATTGTGAGGGAAAATCAAGCCTAGTTAGGGAGACCACGTTGCGTAGGGAGAACCAATGCTCCTTTGTTTAGTGTCCTTATGGCAGGTCTCTTTGATAAGGTGACTTTGAGTGGAGATTTGAAAGAAGGGAACAGGATATGCTGATGACTGAGGGAGAAGATCCCTAGGCTGAGGAGATAGCAAATGCAAAGACTCTGAGCTGGGCATCCACCAGCATCTGTAGGGATTTATAGGGTGGAAGTGATATTAGAACAAGCAAGAAGATTGGGGTAAGGTGAATCCAGAGAGACACAGAAAAAAAGGAGTGAGGTAGAAGGTAAGGGAAGGAAAAAAAAAAGAGAAGGGAGAAGCAGAATCATGAAGTAGGGACTTTTGAGTGGGATAAAAGCAGCCTACTGATACAAATTTCATGTTTAGATTTTCTCTCATCTTTCTATTTCATAGACCAAAGAGCAATCAGCTTTCTTGCCAGACCGTGCTAAACTTCAAAAAATCTTGTTTCTAAAATTTATATATCAAATGGAAGAAAATCGACATTCTTCACCCTCTTGACCTTTGCATCCTGTTTTCCGAGGACTGGAACTGCAGCTAGTGTCCATAACCTATAGCTGGGCATAGAAAAGTCAAAAGAAAGCCCCTGTCCACGCGGCCATTCAGGATCATCTTGCTTTGAAGAGCTATGAGAGATGGGACAAGGACAGCATATTTGAAAATCTCCATATGAATTTATTTCAATTCTGCTTTCATAATGTGCCTTGCATTGACTTTTTTTTTTTTTTTTTTAGATTTATTTATTTATTTATTTTGGGCAGGGGTCGGGTTGGGGAGGGAGGGGAGCGGGCAGGCCACTTCTATTGGTCTTTCATTTGTCTGTTTTCATCCGTCTTTGTTCCTTGGCCCATGTGGGCCTCCCATCGCGGTGGCCTCTGTTGTCGCAGAGCACCGGCTCTGGGTGCATGTGCTCCAGAGCTCTGGCTTGGTGATTGGACACATCAGTTCAGCCGCTCCGCAGCACGTGGGATCTTCCCAGGCCAGGGATGGAACCGGCGCCCCTTGCACTGCAAGGCGGTGTTCTTACCCACTGGACCACCAGGGAAGCCCTTGCATTGACTTTTTAAGTTGAAATTGTTTTTAAGATACTTGTCGATTGACACGCAGTTTTTAAAGTAACAGAGTAACATTAATTTTCTGAAAATAAATTGATGGTCATTTTAATTATTGAAATGAATTTAACAAATACGTATTTTTAATTCTCTCCTGTTACATCGCTTAAATGATAGTAAAGGCAAATTTTAGGGGGGGATTCCACATTCCTGATTTCATAATGCTGCCTTTTAAAATGCTTTTGTATCTTTTTTTTTCAGATTCCGCATATAAGTGATACTATATGATTTTTGTCTTTCTCTGGCTTATTTCATTTAGTATGATAGTCTGTATGCCCATCCACATTTCTACAAATGGTGTCATTTCATCCTTTTAAGTGGCTAAGTAATATTCCATTGTATGTGCCACATATTTATCCTTTGATCTATCAGTGGATATTTAGGTGGTTTCTGTGTCTTGGCTATTCTGAAAAGTGTTGCTATGAACATAGAGTTGCATGTGTCATTTTGAATTGTGGTTTTCTCTGGGTGTGTACCCAGGAGTGGGATTGGAGGATCATATGGGAACTCTGATTTTTAGGGTAGTATCCACACTGTTTTCCAATTTGCATCCCCACCAACAGTGAAGAGGATTCCACTTTCTTTACACCCTCTCCAGCAGCTATTATTTGTAGACTTTTTGATGATGACCATTCTGACGAGAGTGAGGTGATAGCTCATTTCTCTAATAATTAGTGATGTTGAGCATCTTTTCATATGTCTGTTGGCCATCTGGATGTCTTCTTTAGAGAAATGTCTATTTATGTCTTCTGCCCATTTTTTGATTGGGTTTCTTGTTTTATCTTTGTTGATACTGAGTTGTATGAGTTGTTTGTGTATTTTAGAAATGAAGGCCTGTCAGTCAAATTGTTTGCAAATATTTTCTTCAGTCTTGTATGTTGTCCTTTTCTTTGGTGGTGTCTTCCTATGCTATGCAGAAGCTTATAAGTTTGGTTAGGTTCCATTTGGTTATTTTTGCTTCTATTTCTATTGCCTTGTAAGAAAATATTGCTGTGGTTTATGTCAAAGAATGTTTTGCCTATGTTCTCTTCTAAGAGTTTCATGTTATCCTGTCTTATACTTAATTTTTTAAGCCATTTTAAGTTTATTTTTGTGTATGGTTTGAGGGAGTGCTCAATCATTATTGATTAATGTGGCTGCCCAGCTTTCCTGATGCCATTTTCTTGAGAGACTATCTTTCCTCCACTGTATATCCTTGCCTCCTTTTCCAACGATTAATTGACTGTAGGTGTCTGAGTTTGCTTCTAGGTTCTTTATTCTGTGCCATTGATCTATATGCCTGTTTTTGTGCCAATACCACTCTGTTTTGATGATTGTAGTTATGTAGTACTGTCTGAAGTCTTAGAGGGTAATGCCTCTGTCTTTGATCTTCTTTCTTGGGCCTGCTTTGGCATTCTGGATCTTTTATGCTTTCCTATTAATTTTGCAATTCTTTGTTCTACTTCTGTGAAGAATGTCATGGGTAATTTGATAGAAGTGAAAGTGTTAGATGCTCGGTCATGTCCAACTCTTTGTAGCCCCCATGGACTATAGTCCTCCAGGCTTCTCTGACCATGGGATTCTCCAAATAAGAATACTGGAATGGGTTGCCATTCCCTTCTCTAGGGAATCTTCCCGACCTGATATTGAACCTAGGTCTCCAGCACTGCAGATGGATTCTTTACTCTCTGAGCCATGAGGGAAGCCCTGACTTGATAGGGATCACATTAAATCTATAGATTGCTTTGGGTAGTATAACCATTTAAATAATATTAACTCTGTCAATCCAAGAACATGTGGTATCTTTGAATCATTTTCAGTTTCCTTTATCAATATTTTGTAGTTCTCAGCATGTAAGTCCTTCACCTCTTCAGGTTTGATTGGGTTTCTTGTTTTATCTTTGTTGATACTGAGTTGTATGAGTTGTTTGTGTATTTTAGAAATGAAGGCCTGTCAGTCAAATTGTTTGCAAATATTTTCTTCAGTCTTGTATGTTGTCCTTTTCTTTGGTGGTGTCTTCCTATGCTATGCAGAAGCTTATAAGTTTGGTTAGGTTCCATTTGGTTATTTTTGCTTCTATTTCTATTGCCTTGTAAGAAAATATTGCTGTGGTTTATGTCAAAGAATGTTTTGCCTATGTTCTCTTCTAAGAGTTTCATGTTATCCTGTCTTATACTTAATTTTTTAAGCCATTTTAAGTTTATTTTTGTGTATGGTTTGAGGGAGTGCTCAATCATTATTGATTAATGTGGCTGCCCAGCTTTCCTGATGCCATTTTCTTGAGAGACTATCTTTCCTCCACTGTATATCCTTGCCTCCTTTTCCAACGATTAATTGACTGTAGGTGTCTGAGTTTGCTTCTAGGTTCTTTATTCTGTGCCATTGATCTATATGCCTGTTTTTGTGCCAATACCACTCTGTTTTGATGATTGTAGTTATGTAGTACTGTCTGAAGTCTTAGAGGGTAATGCCTCTGTCTTTGATCTTCTTTCTTGGGCCTGCTTTGGCATTCTGGATCTTTTATGCTTTCCTATTAATTTTGCAATTCTTTGTTCTACTTCTGTGAAGAATGTCATGGGTAATTTGATAGAAGTGAAAGTGTTAGATGCTCGGTCATGTCCAACTCTTTGTAGCCCCCATGGACTATAGTCCTCCAGGCTTCTCTGACCATGGGATTCTCCAAATAAGAATACTGGAATGGGTTGCCATTCCCTTCTCTAGGGAATCTTCCCGACCTGATATTGAACCTAGGTCTCCAGCACTGCAGATGGATTCTTTACTCTCTGAGCCATGAGGGAAGCCCTGACTTGATAGGGATCACATTAAATCTATAGATTGCTTTGGGTAGTATAACCATTTAAATAATATTAACTCTGTCAATCCAAGAACATGTGGTATCTTTGAATCATTTTCAGTTTCCTTTATCAATATTTTGTAGTTCTCAGCATGTAAGTCCTTCACCTCTTGTTCAGGTTTATTCATAAATATATTTTTGGATGTGATTTTAAAAGAGATTATTTTCATTTCTCATATTTCATTCATAGTGTAAAGAAATGCAAAACATTTTCTGTATGTTAATCTTGTACCCTGATAACTTGTTGGATTTGTTTATCAGTTGCAGTAAATTTTGTGTGACATCTTTAGGGTTTTCTATATATAGAACCATATCATCTACATATAATGACAATTTTAGCTCTTTTCTTCCAATTTGGATACATTTTATTTTCTAATCCTATTGTTGTGACTTGGATATACTAGAGTTTAACAACTGACCTGTTGAAGGACATGGAGAATGATTCCAGATTGGAGCTATAGGAATAAAGCTGCATTCATGTTTACATTTTGTGAAAAATGTAGATTTTACCTCTCTGAGATGAGTGCCTTTTGGCATGTAATTGCTAGATTCTGTGGTAGTTGTATGTTCTGCGATATAAAAATAAGAGTGTAACGAACCATTTTCCAGAGAGATTGTACCATTTTGCCTTCTATTAATATTAGCAGTGTATAAATGATTGTTCCCTTTCAAAAGCCTTTCCAGCTTTTGGTAGTATCACTTGTTCTTTTTACTTTATACATTCTCAGAGTACTACAGTTATATTTCATTCGAATTTGATATGCATGTTGCCGACTATCTTATTATGTACTTGTCATCTATCTGTCCTTTTCATTTAAATACTTGTTCATTTCTTTCCCCCATTTTCTAATCATACTGTTTTTGTTGTTGGGTGGGGGGGTGTTTGTTTTGTTTGTCTCTCTCTCTCTCTTTTTTTTTTTTAATGTTGAGGCTTCCCAGATTTTAGAGACTTGATGTACTTGGATCCTACTTTCAATTCCAATTACTGCTTCCACATCTATGGTGGGAATGAAAGCCTTGGCAGCAGAAAAAAGAAGGTTCCTATACCAGGCTACTTGCTGTGCCTGCTGCTTGTTTTATGACCCATCTGCCTGCTCTGCTGTCTCTGGAAGGTGGAGGAGAGTTTGGAGACCACAGGGACAAGTGATTCCTCAGCCTGAGCTGCTGCATCTCTCTTGCTCATTCCTCTTGTCACTTGGGTATCTTTTGGCAAAAGAGGGGGTCTTCGCTCAGGAAGAGAAGTAGAGTGCTTTCTTTGGACCCTTAGTTTTTTTTTTTTTTTTCTTAGTACTTCTTTTTTTAAAGATTTATTTATTTATTTATTTATTTGGGGCGGGGGTCAGGTTGGAGAGGGAGGGGAGCGGGTGGGCCACTTCTATTGGTCTTTCATTTCTCTATTTTCATCCGTCTTTGTTCTTTGGCTCCTGTGGGCCTCCCATCACGGTGGCGTCTGTCGTTGCAGAGTGCCGGCTCTGGGCGCATGCGTGCCAGAGCTCCGGCTTGGTGATTGGACAGATCGGTCCAGCCGCTCCGCGGCACATGGGATCTTCCCAGGCCAGGGATCGAACCTGTGCCCCTTGCACTGCACCAGGGGAAGCCCATGGACCCTTAGTTTTGATGAGACTCAGGCTAGCCTGACATTGTCAAGGAAATCCCTTCCATCTAGGGGGAGGAATAAACTTACATGAGCTGCCTTCTGTTGCTGAATCAGGGATGGTGAAATGCCAGGTTGAATCAGGGATGGTGAAATGACAGGTCTGTGTGGCCTTCACCTAGGTCGGGGAGCCAGGAAGCCCTGCCACTGTGCTATTTCTCCTAGGGACCCAAACCAGCTCACCTTCTTAACAGCATTCAAACTTCTGTCTTGTCTCAGTAAATTTCAAAATAAATATGGAGTCTAAGGAAGATTTAAAGAAATATACAGGGAGTTTCTGTTACCCTTTACTAAGTCTTCCCGAACATTAGCTTCATGTGTGATCAAAGTACTGTATCAAAGCCAAGGATTTGACTTTGGTACAAGTCATGGAGCTTATTCAGATTTTACCAGTTGTGTTTGTATTCCTTTGTGTTTCATATGTGCATGTATAATTTTGTGCAATTTTGTGTTTTTCTTAATAATTTCATGTAAACACCACTTTCAATTCCAATTACTGCTTCCACATCTATGGTGGGAATGAAAGCCTTGGCAGCAGAAAAAGAAGGTTTTATTGGGGACCCATCTGCCTGCTCTGCTGTCTCTGGAAGGTGGAGGAGAGTTTGGAGACCACAGGGACAAGTGATTCCTCAGCCTGAGCTGCTGCATCTCTCTTGCTCATTCCTCTTGTCACTTGGGTATCTTTTGGCAAAAGAGGGGGTCTTCGCTCAGGAAGAGAAGTAGAGTGCTTTCTTTGGACCCTTAGTTTTTTTTTTTTTTTTCTTAGTACTTCTTTTTTTAAAGATTTATTTATTTATTTATTTATTTGGGGCGGGGGTCAGGTTGGAGAGGGAGGGGAGCGGGTGGGCCACTTCTATTGGTCTTTCATTTCTCTATTTTCATCCGTCTTTGTTCTTTGGCTCCTGTGGGCCTCCCATCACGGTGGCGTCTGTCGTTGCAGAGTGCCGGCTCTGGGCGCATGCGTGCCAGAGCTCCGGCTTGGTGATTGGACAGATCGGTCCAGCCGCTCCGCGGCACATGGGATCTTCCCAGGCCAGGGATCAAACCGGCGCCCCTTGCACTGCAAGGTGTCCTTACCCACTGGACCACCAGGGAAGCCCATGGACCCTTAGTTTTGATGAGACTCAGGCTAGCCTGACATTGTCAAGGAAATCCCTTCCATCTAGGGGGAGGAATAAACTTACATGAGCTGCCTTCTGTTGCTGAATCAGGGATGGTGAAATGCCAGGTTGAATCAGGGATGGTGAAATGACAGGTCTGTGTGGCCTTCACCTAGGTCGGGGAGCCAGGAAGCCCTGCCACTGTGCTATTTCTCCTAGGGACCCAAACCAGCTCACCTTCTTAACAGCATTCAAACTTCTGTCTTGTCTCAGTAAATTTCAAAATAAATATGGAGTCTAAGGAAGATTTAAAGAAATATACAGGGAGTTTCTGTTACCCTTTACTAAGTCTTCCCGAACATTAGCTTCATGTGTGATCAAAGTACTGTATCAAAGCCAAGGATTTGACTTTGGTACAAGTCATGGAGCTTATTCAGATTTTACCAGTTGTGTTTGTATTCCTTTGTGTGTTTCATATGTGCATGTATAATTTTGTGCAATTTTGTGTTTTTCTTAATAATTTCATGTAAACACCACTCTAATCAAGCTATTTACCTTTACCATCAATATGAGAGTCTCATTGTTCCTCTTTTTGATCACAGTCACACCTCCTCCCTCATTGACTATTTGTTGCCATTGTTCAGTTTCCCAGTCATGTCAGACTCTTTGGGACTCCAAGGACTGCAGCATGCCATGCCTCCCTTCACCCTTCCCATGTCCTTCACCATCTCCCGGAGTTTGTCCAAGCTCATGTCTAGAGCATCAGTGATGTCCTTCAGTCAAATCATCCTCTCATGCCCTCTTTTTCTTCTGCCCACAATCTTCCCCAGCATCAGGATCTTTTCCAATGTGTTGGCTCTTCACATCAGGTGACAAAACTGTTGGATCTTCAGCTTCAGCATCAGTCTTTCCAATGAGTATTCAAGGTTCATTTCCTTTAAGATTGAGTGGTGGGATCTCCTTGTTGTCCAAGGGACTCTAAAGGGTCCTCTCCAACACCATAGTTTGAAGGCATCAATTCTTTGGCACTCTGCCTTCTTTACAGTTCAGCTCTCACAACTATCTGTGACCAATGGAAAGACCATAACCTTGACTATACAGACCTTTGTCAGCAAGGTGAGGTGTTTGCTTTTCATCACACTGTCTAGGTTTGTCATAACTTTCCTGCCAAGAAGCAGTAGTCATATGATTTCATGGCTGTAGTCACAATCCACAGTGATTTCAGAACCCAAGAAAAAGAAATCTGTCACTCCTTCTACTTTTTCCCCTTCTATTTTCCACGAAGTGATGGGACTAGATACTTTTATGTTAGTTTTTTTAATATTTACTTTGAAGCCAACTTTTTCACTCTCTTACTTCACCCTCACACAAGAGATTCTTTAGAGTTCCTCTTCACTTTCTGCCTTTAAAGGGGTATCATCAGCATATCTGAGGTCATGAATGTTTCTCCTGCCAGTCTTGATTCCAGCTTATAACTCATCCAGCCTGGCATTTCTCATGATGTGCTCAGTGTATAAGTTAAATAAACAGGTTGACAGCAGATAGCCTTGCAATTCTGAACCAGTCAGTTGTTCCATACAGAGTTCTAACTATTGCTTCTTGACCTGCATACAGGTTTTTCAAGAGATAGATAAGTGGGTCTGATATTCCCGTCTCAGAGTTTGCCACAGTAAACAACCTCTAATCAAGCTATTTACCTTTACCATCAATATGAGAGTCTCATTGTTCCTCTTTTTGATCACAGTCACACCTCCTCCCTCATTGACTATTTGTTGCCATTGTTCAGTTTCCCAGTCATGTCAGACTCTTTGGGACTCCAAGGACTGCAGCATGCCATGCCTCCCTTCACCCTTCCCATGTCCTTCACCATCTCCCGGAGTTTGTCCAAGCTCATGTCTAGAGCATCAGTGATGTCCTTCAGTCAAATCATCCTCTCATGCCCTCTTTTTCTTCTGCCCACAATCTTCCCCAGCATCAGGATCTTTTCCAATGTGTTGGCTCTTCACATCAGGTGACAAAACTGTTGGATCTTCAGCTTCAGCATCAGTCTTTCCAATGAGTATTCAAGGTTCATTTCCTTTAAGATTGAGTGGTGGGATCTCCTTGTTGTCCAAGGGACTCTAAAGGGTCCTCTCCAACACCATAGTTTGAAGGCATCAATTCTTTGGCACTCTGCCTTCTTTACAGTTCAGCTCTCACAACTATCTGTGACCAATGGAAAGACCATAACCTTGACTATACAGACCTTTGTCAGCAAGGTGAGGTGTTTGCTTTTCATCACACTGTCTAGGTTTGTCATAACTTTCCTGCCAAGAAGCAGTAGTCATATGATTTCATGGCTGTAGTCACAATCCACAGTGATTTCAGAACCCAAGAAAAAGAAATCTGTCACTCCTTCTACTTTTTCCCCTTCTATTTTCCACGAAGTGATGGGACTAGATACTTTTATGTTAGTTTTTTTAATATTTACTTTGAAGCCAACTTTTTCACTCTCTTACTTCACCCTCACACAAGAGATTCTTTAGAGTTCCTCTTCACTTTCTGCCTTTAAAGGGGTATCATCAGCATATCTGAGGTCATGAATGTTTCTCCTGCCAGTCTTGATTCCAGCTTATAACTCATCCAGCCTGGCATTTCTCATGATGTGCTCAGTGTATAAGTTAAATAAACAGGTTGACAGCAGATAGCCTTGCAATTCTGAACCAGTCAGTTGTTCCATACAGAGTTCTAACTATTGCTTCTTGACCTGCATACAGGTTTTTCAAGAGATAGATAAGTGGGTCTGATATTCCCGTCTCAGAGTTTGCCACAGTTTGTTAGGATCCAGACAGTCAAAGGCTTTAGTGTAGTCGATGAAACAGAGATAGATGTTTCTCTGGAATTCCCTTGCTTTCTCTATGATCCAGTGAATGTTGGCAGTTTGATGTCTGGTTTCTCTGCCTTTTCTAAACCCATCTTGGACATCTGGAAGTTATCAGTTCATATAATGTGGAAGCCTAGCATTCAAGATTTTGAGCATGACCTTACTGGCATGGGAGATGAGTGCAATCGTCTGGTAGTTTGAACATTCTTTAGTACTGCCCTTTTTGGGAATTGGGATGAGGACTGACTTTTTCCAGTCCTGTGACCACTGCTGAGTCTTCAAGATTTGCTTACATATTGAGTATAGCACTTTTATAGCATTATCTTTTAGGGTTTTCAATAGCTCCCCTGGAATTACATCCATTAGCTTTATTGACAGCAGTACTTTCTAAGGCCCGCTTGACTTCATACTCCAGGATGTCTGGCTTTTGGTTACTGACCACACTATCATGATTATCCAGTTCATAAAGATCTTCTTTGTTCAGTTCTTCCATGTATTCTTTCCATCTTGATCTGTTCTACTTCTACTAGGTCTCTACTGTTTCTGTCCTTTATTGTGCCCAACATGGATGAAATGTTCCTAGAAATTTCCATTTTCTGAAGTGGCTAGTGAACAAAATTCTGAAATTACCAGCAGCTGTTTCTGTATCTGAACGAGTTTAGATCATGATAATGAGACCAATGGAAATTTTTAGAGTATTTTAGAACTGTTTTACTTTTGATCACCTGTAGAGTAAAAGCACCTGTGAGTCACTTAGAGACTAGGGGCAAACACAGATACATATGCTAGAGTTTCTGTCTTAGCGGTTCTGAAAGATAGCATTTAAAATACCTGTCCAATTCAAGGATATTTCTAATGAGGTCATATTTATTCTGTAAGCAGAGGATCTGGTTTTTGTCAGGGTACTAATGTACACTTATGGATCATTTGGGTTGTGAAATATTAAACTCTGCTTTTACCTATTCTTGGATATAACTGGTCCAGGAACTGGAAGAGAATTTTGGTGAGTGGGAATTTTGGTGGGGTGGCCCAAGTGGACAGAGTGACCAGTGGACTCAGTAGCTGTGTTCTCTCCCCCAACACCCCAGAGCCTGCCTGTGTCTTGAATGTAGACTTTCTGCAAGATTCTGTCCCCAGTTGTTTCCTTCTTTTAATCAGGAACTCAACAAGCCTTCCATATACCAACTTCCTACTACTGCCCCAGTGCTTATTATACAGGTACTTACTATGATTGTACAGTGCTTATGCTATTCTATTAACAGTTATTTGTGTATTTTTTAGCCTACCACTGGACTTCAGAAGGAAACGTGTGCCACATATTAACTTTCTATCCATCATGCTTGGCACAGGGCTTGAGGGAAGAGATGATTTTGGAATAAATGCATCTGACTCATCTTATTTTCTCCAGTGCCTGTCCTAATGATTTCAGGTCACGGAGACTGTTAACATCTTTGAGTTCTTGCAAGAGTGATGATCTCAATTGTGCATTCTGATTTCTTCTTTGGTACTCTCATGTATTCCTCTATAGGAGGTTGTCTTCATGGTCGCCTGCAGAGGCAGATGAACTCCACCCAGGATTTGGTGTGAATGTCTGCTTGGTAGTTGTATATTTGCAGTGTTAGTTTTTGACTTACTGTTGGGACACAGACTCTGAAACATCTTCTGTCCTTGTTCTCTGAAGCTATTTTGAACCTGCTTGAGACACCTTCATTGCTCACTCCAGAGACTTCATTTAACAGATACTTGCTTTTCCTCGTGTGTGTGTGTGTGTGTGTGTGTGTGTGTGTGGTCCTGTCTTGCCATGGGTGTCATGTCTTTGGGTAGGGATCCTTATGCTTTTGCAGAAGACAGGAACAGTTATTCATGTTTCATGAGTGTTCTTCCGTCATTACATTTACATTTCATTGGACACTGAGTACATCCTGTCTTGATAAATAAAAGTAGCTTCCTTTGACTAAACATTTACTATGTTTATGCCTCTTGTAATATGACACAGGGAAAAGTTTTCAAGTGTGAAGGTGTCAGTTCCTTCCCACTTCCCCTCAGTTCACTGAACTGCTTCACTTGTCCCCCGACGTATTTTCTGTCCATTATAATACATAGTTGATATGACCGAGTGCTCTGCTAGCAAGTCGGAAGCTAAAGGTGCAGTTGTACAGTTGATAAACAAAAACCACTGGGTTGAGCAAGTGACAAAAATTTAAGCTTACTGAGCGAAGAATTCACTAATGATTGTAATCAGGAACTGCCTTCCATATACCAACTTCCTACTACTGCCCCAGTGCTTATTATACAGGTACTTACTATGATTGTACAGTGCTTATGCTATTCTATTAACAGTTATTTGTGTATTTTTTAGCCTACCACTGGACTTCAGAAGGAAACGTGTGCCACATATTAACTTTCTATCCATCATGCTTGGCACAGGGCTTGAGGGAAGAGATGATTTTGGAATAAATGCATCTGACTCATCTTATTTTCTCCAGTGCCTGTCCTAATGATTTCAGGTCACGGAGACTGTTAACATCTTTGAGTTCTTGCAAGAGTGATGATCTCAATTGTGCATTCTGATTTCTTCTTTGGTACTCTCATGTATTCCTCTATAGGAGGTTGTCTTCATGGTCGCCTGCAGAGGCAGATGAACTCCACCCAGGATTTGGTGTGAATGTCTGCTTGGTAGTTGTATATTTGCAGTGTTAGTTTTTGACTTACTGTTGGGACACAGACTCTGAAACATCTTCTGTCCTTGTTCTCTGAAGCTATTTTGAACCTGCTTGAGACACCTTCATTGCTCACTCCAGAGACTTCATTTAACAGATACTTGCTTTTCCTCGTGTGTGTGTGTGTGTGTGTGTGTGTGTGTGGTCCTGTCTTGCCATGGGTGTCATGTCTTTGGGTAGGGATCCTTATGCTTTTGCAGAAGACAGGAACAGTTATTCATGTTTCATGAGTGTTCTTCCGTCATTACATTTACATTTCATTGGACACTGAGTACATCCTGTCTTGATAAATAAAAGTAGCTTCCTTTGACTAAACATTTACTATGTTTATGCCTCTTGTAATATGACACAGGGAAAAGTTTTCAAGTGTGAAGGTGTCAGTTCCTTCCCACTTCCCCTCAGTTCACTGAACTGCTTCACTTGTCCCCCGACGTATTTTCTGTCCATTATAATACATAGTTGATATGACCGAGTGCTCTGCTAGCAAGTCGGAAGCTAAAGGTGCAGTTGTACAGTTGATAAACAAAAACCACTGGGTTGAGCAAGTGACAAAAATTTAAGCTTACTGAGCGAAGAAGATCATGAGGGAACAGATGGTGAAATTTTTAAACTTATCTCTGCAGGAAGACTGCCCCTATAGAGGGTCATGGAGGAGAGTATGTTTGCACCAGGCAGTCCTTCTTGTTGCTGTCCATCAAAGTCTGACTGTCACCGCTGGACAGCCAGTTACCTGGTGGATTAGCAAAGGTTGATGTATATTCATTGTCCCTGCTTTAAGTCCCTTTGGACAATCTCCTTTCTAATAGCCCAAAGAAACTAAAAGTGAAACTCACTTAGTTGTCCCTTTGTGACCCGTGGAATTCTCCAGGAAAGAATATTGGAGTGGATAACTGTTCCCTTCTCCAGGGGATCTTCCTGATCCAGGAATTGAACCAGGGTCTCCTGCTTTTGCAGGCAGATTCTTTACTAGCTGAGCTACAAGGGAAGCCCCAAAGGATTCATAAATGGAAATTCGCACTTCTTGAGAAGAAGTGGAGGCAAGGGAGAAAAGTGGTATTCTGACCAGAGTGAAAATAAGATGTAGATACAGCCTTAAAGTAACTTCTTATACTCATAAAATCTTGCTAAGTGATAGTATTAACCTTCCTTTTTAGATGAGGAAATAATTATAATAAAGTATATCTGATTCCTAAGTTCTAGTGATTTCTCTCACGATGCAGTTTAACTTACTGTTCTTTTTCTTTTTCTTCTTTTACCCCTTTTTTTTCTCCACTCCAATCTCACTTTTCTCCTTTAATCTTTCCTTTCTTTCCATCTTTATTTTTGCTTCTCTGCCTGTCGGTTAGCTTTCTTTATTTCTTCTTGTCTGTTTTCTAACTGCCCCTCTTCTGTCATTTATTGACTATCAATCATGTTGGGTACTTTCACTCAATGCTAGATATTAAGACAAATAAGATGCAGGGGTGTGTGTGTGTTTTAATTCCCCTCTTGTCATTTGGAGGAGTTGCAGAGTTGGCAACTGGCCCATTTTCCTCCTCAGTATTTCAAGAGGCCAGCAGTGGAATAGAGTTGGAACAGTTACTTTTATAGCCTTAGTGGGGCATCAGCTATTCATCAGAGCTGCCTGATTTCACTTTTATACACATTTCAGGCAAAGGAGAGTAGCCAATGATTACCTTCAGTAGTTCCCACTCCCTAGGAGCCTTTCCTTAGGCCAGGGATTAATGTTGGGAGTATTTCTTTAAACATTTCTGATAATCTGTTTTACCCATTGTAGATAGAAAAAAAATCAATTAACTTCTAGACCCCAGGGTGTTCAGTCATGACTCTTTAATAAGGAATTCTTACAAATTCAGTCCTAAGCAAGATTTTTGACCTTCTTAAGATATGTCATTCTCTAGACACTTCCTCCCATTTTCACAAAGGCTGTGGCTGCATTGGACAGTCAATTCAACAGCAACCACAATGCCACCATGCAGGTAAAAGCTCAGGGTTTTTAGTTCTAAGAAATATGCTCCATTCAATTCTCCTTAGGTTTTAAAGTCTGTCTGTAAGAAGCCATTCTTTCATTAAGAACAGAAGTCCCTTTGGCCCCAGGTGCTATTAATAGGATGTGGAAACTACAAAGTAATCTACTCCCAAACTCGCCAACCCCCCCAAATTAATCCTTTTTGCTAACAACTAAATAAAGCAGTGTCTTTAATATATTAAAGCATTTTTTGCATATGCACAATTAACTGATTAAGCTACCAAATGTGCAATTATCCAATTATAAGGAAGGAGGGAAAATTAAAATTAGATATGGTTTTGTTCTAGAAAGAGTAATTAAATTGCTACATCAAGGAGACATGAATAATATTTAAATCAAAGAAGTAGAAGAGGCAGGAAATATTTTATCACAAATACAGAAACAGAAAAGGAAACAAAATGGGTCAGTATGACTGGGGTTGAAGGAAAAAAGGGACCAAAAAATTAAGGGAAAGAAGACAGAAAAGAGGATGAGAAGTTTACTTGAAGATACCAAGGAATATAATTGGAACACTCCATAAGATATATTTATTTCCTTAAGATTACTTTTTGGACAGTATAATAATTATTAAATAAACCACATTCTAGTTGAGATACTGCAGAGCATAGTTATTGTTAAGACAAAATAATGAAAGATAGTAATTAATCCTGCCTTGCTGCTTTTTATTTCCTTTTGAGTTATAAGCAAAATAAAAAACGTGTTCTAAGAAAGCTATATTTTTCTGGAGGAAGTACGTAGTGTTGGTTTGAAGCTCACCCTGTGGGGAAATGATAAGTAATGCGGGTAGAAATTTTCTACCCAAATCTGCAGTCTACCCCATTTCTCTTCTTGCCTTGCTTTCATTCAAACATAGATTAAATACCTTCTCTTTGTCAAGCATGATGCCTGGCCCAGGGTGATAGATATATTCATCAAGAAGAATATGGGCTTCCTCTGGTGGTCCAGGGGGTAAGGACACTTCCTTGCAGTGCAAGGGGTGCCGGTTCGATCCCTGGCCTGGGAGGATCCCACGTGCCGTGGAGGGGCTGGACTGATGTGTCCAATTACTGAGCTGGAGCTCTGGGGTGCATGTGCCCAGAGCCGGTGCTCTGTGACAACAGAGGCCACCGCGATGGGAGGCCCACAAGAGCCAAAGAACAAAGACAGATGAAAATAGACAAATGAAAGACCAATAGAAGTGGCCCACCCACCCCCCTCCCTCCCCACCCCACCCCCCAAAAAAGATAAAAATAAAAATAAATAATAATAATAATAAAAAAAGAAGAATAGCATTTTCTCTATCCTAATGGAATGATACCTTTCTCCTTATGTCAATGACTTATTCCCCCTACCTTCTTCTGATTTCTAATGGGACTCAGGTCATATGTTTTAAAAACTATTTGGACACTATAGAGAGGTACAAATGAAACATTTGATTTTATGCCAGCCTTGAGGATTTTGTCCTAACCTCTTTTTAACGGTCACCTGTGATTTCAAAACCTCATGCTCTTAGCAACTGAGAAAATTTCCTGATACCTGAAACTTACACTCATTTATAACCTTGCAGGGTTTAGCTTGGGGAGTGTCTGAATGTTTTGTTTATTTTGTACTTCTAGCTAAGGAGCCATCATTTCCTTACTCTTGGCACATCTGAGACTTGTCATGGGATATCTAACAGGACATGTGCTTTCAGAGGCATTCCAAATGATTTCAGGCTTCATTCTTTGTGAACTTATTGGAAATCAAGACTTCACCAGAATATAGGTCAAGTGTTCTGGGCCCCTTAAAATCCTTTAAGAAGATGGAAGCAGCAACACCCTGAGACAGAGTCCTCTAGGAAAATGAAGGTCAGGAAAGAAGAGAACTTCACTGATCCCAAGTATTAGTTGAAACCATTAACCCACTTTGTTGATTTGAAAAGTAAGAGGAGGATACAATTGAATTTAATTGCTATTTGGAGAGAGAAAATGTGCTAATAAAGATCCCTGGGCAAAAGGAGGAGAGACTGATTGGCTCTAGATTATAGATAAAACTCTCTGCTTCCATTTTGGTGAGTCACCTTATGTAATGTTGATAGATCTCAGATATCAGAGTTCTTAGTTTATCAGTGAGTGAAATGAAAAAAAAAAGTTGGCATAATTAGATTAAGTGTCACTTAATCTGTCTAAAATTATAACTCTCCTCCTTAGGATTTATATTTAATATTCAGAGTGAAATTGGATCATGCGAAGGATGACCCACTTAGGGAAGCGTGTGTGATTGTTGCTGGGCTAAGCATTGCAAAGGGAGTATTGCTCTATTGACTCTGATCACAAAGGAGTGTATATTCTTTGAACACATTTTAGACATAGATTTTTAAACCTCCCTTCTTTCCCTTCATAATATAAGCTTGTATTCAATTGAATGATTTTACTTCCTTTCTATATTGACTCAAGTTATGATTCTTGAGTGATACGTGAAAATGACGCATCAATTTTACATAATAGTTACTATTGCTATGATTTTAATGATGTGAAATCTGCACATACTTGTAAATTCAACTAGTATCTTACTCTAAATAGCTTTGGCCAAATATGTTGGTTAAATGCTGATGGGGCAGTCATATCACCCCTGCATTTTATACTTAAAAAAAAATTTTTTTGCCCCATTATGCCTCTTTTATTTTTATATTTTATTTTCATCATATTTTATTCTTTGGCATGTGTGGGCCTCCCATTGCAGTGGCCTCTCTTGTTGCAGAGCACCAACTCTGGGTGCATGCGCTCCAAAGCACTGGCTTGTAATTGGACACATGGGTTCAGCCTATTCCATATCACATGGGATCTTCCTGGGCCAGGGATCAAACCGGCGTCCCCTGCACTGCAAGGTGAACTCTTTGCCCACTGGACCACCACGGAAGCCCTTTCACCCCTGCATTTTTAAAGTCTTTTATGGTGAACCTAATCTCCAGTCTCCTTATCTCAGTAATCCCGCCCCCATGGATAAAACAATTGATATATTGGCATACAGTGAAATGGGGGATATTTTCACAGGCTTCCACTGAGTCCTTCTTAACATGCTAGTTCTCACTCACTGGGTCAAGGAACAGGACTAAGAGACCTCTGTGGAATAGAACCTGTGACATCTATTTCCACTATATGTTTTAGGACTAGAGGAAGAAACATGAGTTGGACATGACTGAGTGACTTTCACTTCACTTATGTCTGAATGGTATGCAAATGGTCATAATCCAGCCCCTAATTTGAATTATATTTCTTACCACATCACTAATATCTGGGGTGTTTTTACTCATATATGTCAAGTAAAGGTCAGCACACTGTCTGTTGAATGTATGATGACACAGTAGCCTACTAGCCATTGTCATTTTAACCCTATACATCGAAACACTCCTCCACTCTGTTCCCCATGTATCTTATAATAGTTATTATTCCCTCACCTTCTACTATTATATTATATCCTATTATCCTACTATAATAACCCTATTATTTCCATGGAGATCAGGAAAGCAATTTTCTTTGCAACTCTAGTTGCAGTTTCTACTCATCTCTGGTGTGGAGGAATTTTGGGCAGTGTTCTCTGTCATTGCTATTTGATTTTAGGATGGAAAATGACATCAATTTTACATAATAGTTACTATTGCTATGATTTTAATGATGTGAAATCTGCACATACTTGTAAATTCAACTAGTATCTTACTCTAAATAGCTTTGGCCAAATATGTTGGTTAAATGCTGATGGGGCAGTCATATCACCCCTGCATTTTATACTTAAAAAAAAATTTTTTTGCCCCATTATGCCTCTTTTATTTTTATATTTTATTTTCATCATATTTTATTCTTTGGCATGTGTGGGCCTCCCATTGCAGTGGCCTCTCTTGTTGCAGAGCACCAACTCTGGGTGCATGCGCTCCAAAGCACTGGCTTGTAATTGGACACATGGGTTCAGCCTATTCCATATCACATGGGATCTTCCTGGGCCAGGGATCAAACCGGCGTCCCCTGCACTGCAAGGTGAACTCTTTGCCCACTGGACCACCACGGAAGCCCTTTCACCCCTGCATTTTTAAAGTCTTTTATGGTGAACCTAATCTCCAGTCTCCTTATCTCAGTAATCCCCGCCCCCATGGATAAAACGATTGATATATTGGCATACAGTGAAATGGGGGATATTTTCACAGGCTTCCACTGAGTCCTTCTTAACATGCTAGTTCTCACTCACTGGGTCAAGGAACAGGACTAAGAGACCTCTGTGGAATAGAACCTGTGACATCTATTTCCACTATATGTTTTAGGACTAGAGGAAGAAACATGAGTTGGACATGACTGAGTGACTTTCACTTCACTTATGTCTGAATGGTATGCAAATGGTCATAATCCAGCCCCTAATTTGAATTATATTTCTTACCACATCACTAATATCTGGGGTGTTTTTACTCATATATGTCAAGTAAAGGTCAGCACACTGTCTGTTGAATGTATGATGACACAGTAGCCTACTAGCCATTGTCATTTTAACCCTATACATCGAAACACTCCTCCACTCTGTTCCCCATGTATCTTATAATAGTTATTATTCCCTCACCTTCTACTATTATATTATATCCTATTATCCTACTATAATAACCCTATTATTTCCATGGAGATCAGGAAAGCAATTTTCTTTGCAACTCTAGTTGCAGTTTCTACTCATCTCTGGTGTGGAGGAATGGCCAGCGTGTTGTTTTCAAAGGAAGCCAGAGCCTTTTCATAGGTGTCTTTTTTAGCATTCTGTTGAAGGGGGTGTCCTGTGTGTTGCTGGGAGTTGTGATGGTTAACACATGGCAGAAGAGGGTTTAAGTATGAGGTCTAGTCTCACTACTATCTCCCTGAATGTGCTGACTCCTTCCTCTCGAAATATGCCATGCAAATTCTGACCTATCTGTATTGTCTATAGGCCATTCTTGAATACTATTATAATTAGCTGACCAAGAAGACTGTTCATTCTGTTCCCAGTGATGTGAGGTTACCCGTATAAAAATGTTGGCCTAAATGCTGTGTTGTATTCTGGCATTTTTGCCCCAATTAGGATTCCTCTCATGCATGCTACCCCAGCATATATAAATTGGCAATGTTATAAATTGGCAAAGTTCTACATCTCTTTTATCATATAAACTGTTTCTTCCCAGATGAGACCTTGAATTTTCTGCCTTTAATATGCTAGGAATTACCTTGTATTGCTTTTGCATTGAGGATATCTGCGTCAGGGACATTTAGGGACAAAAAAACCCTTGGCCTCACCCGTGTTCTGCCTATATTTTGCCTTCTCTTAATCAGGGGTTCACCCTTCTCTATCAATGCCATTGCATAAGAAGTATGGTGTAATTGAGCATCTAGTTGTTATCCCCACTCAGAGTGACTTACCGTGAGACCCTGGGTTCCATCATAGACATGTTAGCCCTGTGGCTACAGGAGAAAAAGCACTACAGCAAAGTTATCATCAAGGCTTTCTGATTTTCCACTTGAGTTTGAGCCGGGCAGTTAAAGACTCCAATTTACTCTTTCTCAGGGGTTTATCTCTCTCTTGGCTGTCAGAAACAACTAACTAACCCCTCAAATCTTCTGATCAATATCGTCACCATAGAAACTGTCACAGCCCCATAATCTTGCCTTCCCTTGTCTTCTTTTTGTACTCTATGTCAGTCCATCTTCAGTGATTACTCAAATATCTATAATGCCATGGCATCAGGTAGAATACTGCTGTTTCATTTACTTCTTACAAGGAAAGTACTGTGTCTTCCTCAAATATAGGGACAACCTCATCTCAGAATCCCATCAGCAGGGCTGGTTTCCACAGGCTTTTCTTCCTATTGGATCAGCTGTGGTTTTGGTCTTGGAGGGTAACAATACATTTATATGAGATAAATTTTAATAAGGTGGCTATAAAGTTGTAGTCATAATAAAGAGAGACAAGGTATGTGCTCATGGAACTGTGGCAGGTTCTTCGTGGTGAAACCACTTCAGTACCTTGAACATGTCAATCTTGAGGCTTCCCCTGGTGGTCCAGTGGGTAAGGACACCGCCTTGCAGTGCAAGGGGCGCCAGTTCGATCCCTGGCCTGGGAAGATCCCACGTGCTGCGAAGCGGCTGGACCAATGTGTCCAATTACTGAGCCAGAGCTCTGGAGCACATGCACCCAGAGCTGGCGCTCTGCGAAGACAGATGCCACCGTGATGGGAGGCCCACAGGAGCCAAAGAACAAAGACAGATGAAAATAGAGAAATGAAAGACCAATAGAAGTGCCCTGCCCGCTCCCCTCCCTCCCCAATCTGACCCCCGCCCAAAATAAATAAATAAATCTTTAAAAAAAAAAAAAAAAGAACACGTCAATCTTCAGTTTCTCCGGGGGCTGGGTGGTGGTGCAAGTGTTGCCACCTCTAGGCCTGAAGAGGGAGCAAGGACAAAGAGTCCTTAACTGAGTTCAGCTCGTAGCTGTGGTTACAGAAGAAGACCTCCTAACAGAACTGGTGACTTGGGTAGAGCAGCAGGCAAGCCACTGAGACCTAATAGGAAGTGATCCAGAGTGTTAAATACCGATGCTTCACCTTCCTTAAATCTTCTGCTCACCTGTGCTTTCTGTGAGACACATTCTGCTGGAGATGAGATGCAAGGCAGCCAGCTGACGACCTGCTCCACAGAGGTCATCTCCCAGAAGTGAGAGCAAGATGGGCAAGCACAGACAGTGAGGATTGTAGGGGAGCAATAGAAACATCGGACTCAAAGAGAGGCTGTTCTAGTCCCATTTAACAGATCAGGAAACTAAGGTTCCAAGAGCAAGAGTCACTTGCCTGAACTGATTCAGCTCACTGTCTGAGAAATGAATGAAAATGGATCAATTCCAGTCACTCTTGACTGCCTTGGAAACTGCTTCAAAGAGCAGTTGTTTGACAGTTTACTCTTCAAAGAACCTTCTTCCTAAATAGTCTGTTTTATCACTAGACACACGTCTGAGCTAGGAATTGTAATGATTTTATTTTATGGGGTAAAAGCTGGGGACTAGCGAGTGTAAACTGTGTTCCTCAGCCTCACCGTCGGTAGGTGGCAGAGAGCATCCTGACAGTGAGTCCACTGGACTTTCCCTACCAAGCACATGGCTCCGTGTCAGTGGGTGAGGGTTTGTTCTTTTATAGGTTTTGGTCACCTCTTTTCATTTTTAATGTGGATCATTCATAGATCTATCCAGAACACGTTTCCCACATGTGTTTTCCAAGTACTAACTTATGAGGAAACTATAAAATGGTCAGTTTCTCTTCCCACCTTCTCTTGCATACTGGTAACCACCTTGGTGTTCACCCCATCCTGTGCGCTTTGCCCTCTCTAGGCACTTAAGAGTGGCTACGCCTCCTCACAGCACAGGAATAGGAAAGCAATAGGAAATGCACCTTTTCTTTGTTAGGACAAACACTTCAGCCTCAGCTCTGAGATATTAAATTCCCAAGTGTTCCCCTCTAGGCCTGAAGAGGGAGCAAGGACAAAGAGTCCTTAACTGAGTTCAGCTCGTAGCTGTGGTTACAGAAGAAGACCTCCTAACAGAACTGGTGACTTGGGTAGAGCAGCAGGCAAGCCACTGAGACCTAATAGGAAGTGATCCAGAGTGTTAAATACCGATGCTTCACCTTCCTTAAATCTTCTGCTCACCTGTGCTTTCTGTGAGACACATTCTGCTGGAGATGAGATGCAAGGCAGCCAGCTGACGACCTGCTCCACAGAGGTCATCTCCCAGAAGTGAGAGCAAGATGGGCAAGCACAGACAGTGAGGATTGTAGGGGAGCAATAGAAACATCGGACTCAAAGAGAGGCTGTTCTAGTCCCATTTAACAGATCAGGAAACTAAGGTTCCAAGAGCAAGAGTCACTTGCCTGAACTGATTCATCTCACTGTCTGAGAAATGAATGAAAATGGATCAATTCCAGTCACTCTTGACTGCCTTGGAAACTGCTTCAAAGAGCAGTTGTTTGACAGTTTACTCTTCAAAGAACCTTCTTCCTAAATAGTCTGTTTTATCACTAGACACACGTCTGAGCTAGGAATTGTAATGATTTTATTTTATGGGGTAAAAGCTGGGGACTAGCGAGTGTAAACTGTGTTCCTCAGCCTCACCGTCGGTAGGTGGCAGAGAGCATCCTGACAGTGAGTCCACTGGACTTTCCCTACCAAGCACATGGCTCCGTGTCAGTGGGTGAGGGTTTGTTCTTTTATAGGTTTTGGTCACCTCTTTTCATTTTTAATGTGGATCATTCATAGATCTATCCAGAACACGTTTCCCACATGTGTTTTCCAAGTACTAACTTATGAGGAAACTATAAAATGGTCAGTTTCTCTTCCCACCTTCTCTTGCATACTGGTAACCACCTTGGTGTTCACCCCATCCTGTGCGCTTTGCCCTCTCTAGGCACTTAAGAGTGGCCTACGCCTCCTCACAGCACAGGAATAGGAAAGCAGGAAATGCACCTTTTTCTTTGTTAGGACAAACACTTCAGCCTCAGCTCTGAGATATTAGATCTTCTGGCTATAAATAACATAAATAACACTTGATTGAAAAACACATTTTTTTTAATGCCTGAGGGCTTACTACCATTACAATAGTCGGAAAAAAGTAATTAGCAGAAAAAAAAAAAGGACAAATGTTGTTAAGAGTATTCTTCTATCCTATTTAAAGAATTGTTAAAATAACACCATTCACTAACATTATTATTTTATTTTTGGTTGCTTTTCTCCTTCGAATTACGCTATCAGAATGATTTATCTCTGTGATGAAATTCTGGCCATCTTCTGTAAATAGTAAAGAAATTATGACTTTTTTGAGGCAGCTGTTAAGTTTGTATCGTGTTGAATTAGAAGATTTCTTACTTGCAGATCTAGTTCTTTTTGAAGTCAGTATTATCACTTTCTTTGCTATTACATTGTACCAAAAAAAAACCCATGAGCTCTCACTGAGAATGTCAGATGACAGTCTGTACTTGAGTAACAGCAAATTTGGCACCTGGTTTGTCTTTTGTTTAATTTCTATGCCTGGAATGTGAAGTTTGAGTAGGAATAAAAATAAAAATCTGAAAACTATTTAAAAAATCTGTAGACTGTGTTCTAATTAGAGGGTGACAATCAACATCATAGGATAATATTTCTCACCGTAGGATTGAAAAATGCATTTATTATGATTTTATTTGGTACCCACTACATGCTAGCACTGTACTGCATGCTCGAGACAGAGCCCACAGTGGCTGGAGCAAGCTGCATGGTGGGGACAGCTTCAGGAAATGCACTGTAACAGGTCAGTGTGGTCTCGGTGACATGGGATCTGGATAGGAGTACCCAGGACAAGGATGTATCTCTCTTCTCAATAGTTAACTTTCCAGTAAAACAGGTTGGTGTGAAATAAGACAGGCTGGATGCAGAGGTGGTGCAGAGCTGGGAATGAAGCTGAAAATAATAGTATGTGTTTTCACTGTCACTGAATCTTTGAAATAGCCCTTTCCTTGACTTCAAGCCATGACCGAGAGCCAGTCAAAGCTGGTTCCTGCATTTACACCCTCAGATCTCTACTGGTGAGGCCTCAGATGCGTGGTGGCTCTGCCCTAGCTAGAATGTTAGACGCATTCATTTCCTCATTTGCAAAATGCGAGCAATAGTTCCTTCCTCATGAGAATGTCATGAGTATTCTCTGAGGCAGTTTATTTAAAATACTCATCCCAGAGCCTTGCACATATTAAGAGCTTAATAAATATTTGCTGTTGGAATGATTCTGTAATGGTTATAAAGGATTTTTTAAGCATGGCTGAGGGCTCTCTGGGAAATGACATATACAGTCATTTGACATACAGACATATGGGGTCATTTTCTGAGAAAAGATAATCAGTTGTAGTGATGATGGTAATTTAAGTAGAGAATTTTCTTTTTGGATAATATGCTTGATCTTATTCCAAGGTATTCTTCAAATATGCCTTCTCTTTGATCCCCTAAACATTAAACTACATTAGCTAATGAAGTGAATAATGCTGCCAATGGGCTTGACATTTTCTGGCCAGCTGAAAAAATTAACCCTGCTGACTATAAACAGTCAGGAAATTGGTAACCTTTCAGCCACAAGTATCAATGTGAAGCATAAAAATGTGAATAGAAAATGATTTACACCTTTAAAATATATTGCGGAGTCACACATGCCCATGAGCACAAGGCTGGATTTCAATGAAGGCAGGTTGCCCAGCTGTCATGGACTGTAGACACCAAAATAGAGATTAACACCACACTGTCAGAAATGCAGCTTTAGGACTTCCCTAATGGTCCAGTGGGTAAAGAGTCCGCCTTGTGGTGCAAGGGGTGCTAGTTTGATCCCTGGCCTAAGAAGATCCCACAGGCCTCAGAGCGGCTTGACTTGGTGTGTCCAATTACGAGCCAGCGCTCTGGAGTGCATGCTCCCAGAGCAGGTGCTCTGCAATGAGAGAGGGCATTGCAATGGGAGGCACATACAGGCCAAAGAATAAAGATGGATGAAAAATAAATAAATTTTAAAAAATCAGTGAAAAGAGGCTAAAATTAAAAAAAAAGAAATGCAACTTTATATAAATACATATATATATTTAATTTTGGCTTCTTATAGAGGTATTTATCTATTTATTTTCATCCATCTTTATTCTTTGACTTGTGTGGACCTCCCATTGCAGTGGCCTCTCTCACCACAGAGCACTGGCTCTGGGTGCATGTGTTCCAGAGTGCTGGCTTGCAGTTGGACACATCGGTCCAACTGCTCTGCAGCACGTGGGATCTTCCTGGGCCAGGGATCAAACTGGTGCCCCTTGCACTGCAAGGCAGGCTCTTTACCTATTGAACCACCAGGGAAGCCCCAGAAATGCAGCTTTTTAAGAAAAAATATAGCTGCCTTTTAGAGTCTTATTGAGGTATAACTGATATATAAACAGCTCTAAATATTTAATGTACACTACTTGATGAGTTTGGATAGATGCAAACAGTCATGATACCATCAGTATAATCAAGGTAATAAGGATACCCATCAACTCTCAGTTTCCTTGTGTCCTTTTTTTGTGGTAGGAGCATGTAACATGAGAACTATCTTCTTAAACACTGTAATGCTGAATACTGTATTGGTAAAAATACATGGCAAGTAGATGGGAAAAAATGGAAATAGTGACAGACTTTACTTTCTTGATATCCAAAATCACTGCAAACAGTGACTATAACCATGAAATTAAAAGATACTTGCTCCTTGGAAGAAAAGCTATGATAAACCTAGACAGTGTGCTAAAAAGCAGAGACATCACTTTGCTGACATAAATCCAAATAATCAAAGCTATGGTTTTCCCATTGGTCATGTATGGATGAGAGAGTTAGGCCATAAAGAAGGCTGAGCCTGAAGAATTGATGCCTTTGAACTGTAATATTGGGGAAGCCTCTTGAAAGTCCCTTGGACAGCAAGGAGATTATACCAGTCAATCCTAAAGGAAATCAACCATCAATATATTCGCTGGATGGAACTGGTGCTGAAGCTGAAGCTCCGATACTTTGGCCAGCTAATGTGAAGAGCTGACTCACTGGAAAAGATTGTGATGCTGGGAAATATTGAAGGCAGGAGTTCTGAGAAGGGAGTGACAGAGGATGAGATGGCTGGATGATGTCTTTGACTTAATGGACATGAGTTTGAGCAAATTTTTGGAGACAGTGAAGGACAGGGAAGTCTGGCATGCTGCAGTCCTTGGGATCACAAAGGTCAGATTGAGACTGAGCAACTGAAACAATAGCTATAGATAGTATGCTGTATGACAGATGTCTCTAAAACATATTCATCTAGTATAGCTGAAACTTCATACCCATTGAACAACTCCCGATCGCCCTACCTCTGGTAACCACTGTTGTTTTATCTGCTTCTATGAGTCTGGCTAGTGAGACTCCTCATGTAAGTGGAGTCATACAGTGTTTGTCCTTCTGGCATTGGCTTATTTCACTCAGAATGGTGTGCTCCAGGTTCATCTATGTATTGCATAGGCAGGATCTCCTTTTTATGACTGAATAATATTCCACTTTAGGTATTGTTATATACCACCTTTTCTTTATTCATTCATCTGTCATCGACACTTGGCTCCCCTATCTTGTCTCACAAAAGCAGTGAAAAAACTACCTTTTTGTGGTAGGAGCATGTAACATGAGAACTATCTTCTTAAACACTGTAATGCTGAATACTGTATTGGTAAAAATACATGGCAAGTAGATGGGAAAAAATGGAAATAGTGACAGACTTTACTTTCTTGATATCCAAAATCACTGCAAACAGTGACTATAACCATGAAATTAAAAGATACTTGCTCCTTGGAAGAAAAGCTATGATAAACCTAGACAGTGTGCTAAAAAGCAGAGACATCACTTTGCTGACATAAATCCAAATAATCAAAGCTATGGTTTTCCCATTGGTCATGTATGGATGAGAGAGTTAGGCCATAAAGAAGGCTGAGCCTGAAGAATTGATGCCTTTGAACTGTAATATTGGGGAAGCCTCTTGAAAGTCCCTTGGACAGCAAGGAGATTATACCAGTCAATCCTAAAGGAAATCAACCATCAATATATTCGCTGGATGAACTGGTGCTGAAGCTGAAGCTCCGATACTTTGGCCAGCTAATGTGAAGAGCTGACTCACTGGAAAAGATTGTGATGCTGGGAAATATTGAAGGCAGGAGTTCTGAGAAGGGAGTGACAGAGGATGAGATGGCTGGATGATGTCTTTGACTTAATGGACATGAGTTTGAGCAAATTTTTGGAGACAGTGAAGGACAGGGAAGTCTGGCATGCTGCAGTCCTTGGGATCACAAAGGTCAGATTGGACTGAGCAACTAAACAATAGCTATAGATAGTATGCTGTATGACAGATGTCTCTAAAACATATTCATCTAGTATAGCTGAAACTTCATACCCATTGAACAACTCCCGATCGCCCTACCTCTGGTAACCACTGTTGTTTTATCTGCTTCTATGAGTCTGGCTAGTGAGACTCCTCATGTAAGTGGAGTCATACAGTGTTTGTCCTTCTGGCATTGGCTTATTTCACTCAGAATGGTGTGCTCCAGGTTCATCTATGTATTGCATACGGCAGGATCTCCTTTTTATGACTGAATAATATTCCACTTTAGGTATTGTTATATACCACCTTTTCTTTATTCATTCATCTGTCATCAGACACTTGGCTCCTCCCGTATCTTGTCTCACATGAATGATACTGCAGTGTATACAGGAGTTTTAAATATCTCTTTGGTTTTGTATTTCACTGTTGCAGCTTGGTGATGTGGGTATCATATGGATATATTGATTCATTATTAGTAGTAGTACCATTTGTAGATGAGGAAACCAAGGCTTAGAAGAACCCCATTTAAATGTTAAGTTTGCTGTATCCTGTCTTGGAGGAAGAGTGAGATTGTGAGTGCGGACTCCAATGTAGAATGTTCCACACCTACGTCATCTATTCATAGGAAGTGGTGCCACATCGCTAAATACCAGTTATAGGATAAACCTGTACCTTCAGTCTTGTAATTGCCATCTTTTTCACCCCGAATTACTTTATTGTTAACAAAAGCAAGACATCGTGAACCAAAGTTCTTTCCAAGCCTGAAACAAGCAGAACTACTGACCTAGTTCTGGTTTTCTGTTCTCCCCATTGGTCCCTATTCCAGTGGTCTAACAGCATAGTTTTCTTTGTGTGCTTTAATTTACCAAATTGATTTTCACTTCAGGGATGTTTCATTTCCTACTTTATCCTGACTGATTTTCCTCTGGACTTTACCTTACTGTGTCTTCATTGCATCCAAATCTTAGTTTAGCTTATATGTTAGTGCTACTGGGAGATCTGTCCAGATTATTTCTCTCCTGTAATCTTCAACTCTGTTCACTCTCTATTTTTTATGTTTGGGAAAGCATTTATTTGTGTATTCGTGAATTGTCTGCATTCCTCACTAAAATCTACAATCAGTAAAGCAAGGACTCACCTGTCTCAATGCTGAATCCCTAACAAGGTTACATAGTAAGAACTCAGGAAACCTTGCTATGTGCAGATGACTATTTCTGTGAATAGAAAATAGCACAGGATCAGGTATCAATTTAGTAAAATTCAGTTTTTATTGCTTCTGAGTCTGGCTAGTGAGACTCCTATGTAAGTGGAGTCATACAGTGTTTGTCCTTCTGGCATTGGCTTATTTCACTCAGAATGGTGTGCTCCAGGTTCATCTATGTATTGCATAGGCAGGATCTCCTTTTATGACTGAATAATATTCCACTTTAGGTATTGTTATATACCACCTTTTCTTTATTCATTCATCTGTCATCGACACTTGGCTCCTCCCGTATCTTGTCTCACATGAATGATACTGCAGTGTATACAGGAGTTTTAAATATCTCTTTGGTTTTGTATTTCACTGTTGCAGCTTGGTGATGTGGGTATCATATGGATATATTGATTCATTATTAGTAGTAGTACCATTTGTAGATGAGGAAACCAAGGCTTAGAAGAACCCCATTTAAATGTTAAGTTTGCTGTATCCTGTCTTGGAGGAAGAGTGAGATTGTGAGTGCGGACTCCAATGTAGAATGTTCCACACCTACGTCATCTATTCATAGGAAGTGGTGCCACATCGCTAAATACCAGTTATAGGATAAACCTGTACCTTCAGTCTTGTAATTGCCATCTTTTTCACCCCGAATTACTTTATTGTTAACAAAAGCAAGACATCGTGAACCAAAGTTCTTTCCAAGCCTGAAACAAGCAGAACTACTGACCTAGTTCTGGTTTTCTGTTCTCCCCATTGGTCCCTATTCCAGTGGTCTAACAGCATAGTTTTCTTTGTGTGCTTTAATTTACCAAATTGATTTTCACTTCAGGGATGTTTCATTTCCTACTTTATCCTGACTGATTTTCCTCTGGACTTTACCTTACTGTGTCTTCATTGCATCCAAATCTTAGTTTAGCTTATATGTTAGTGCTACTGGGAGATCTGTCCAGATTATTTCTCTCCTGTAATCTTCAACTCTGTTCACTCTCTATTTTTTATGTTTGGGATAGCATTTATTTGTGTATTCGTGAATTGTCTGCATTCCTCACTAAAATCTACAATCAGTAAAGCAAGGACTCACCTGTCTCAATGCTGAATCCCTAACAAGGTGTACATAGTAAGAACTCAGGAAACCTTGCTAAATGTGCAGATGACTATTTCTGTGAATAGAAAATAGCACAGGATCAGGTATATCTAAGTCCTTCATGTAAAATTCAGTTTTTTAGCTCTCTTTGACACTCCAGGGGAAAATGCATTCCTGGCATTTGAGGACAGCAAAGAAACCAACCATCTTGGCTGAGAGTCACAGGGGAACTGATCCACAGGTTTAATGTTAAGGAGGGGACTTATTTCTTTTCTTTTGTTGAATAGTTTCAGAGAATCAAAAGAAGAAAATAATTGTACTATAATAAACCCAGAGAAATGCTTTTTGACTTTTTAATTTTGTGTTTAATTTTTAACTTGAAAAATTTAATTTTAGATGTAGCTGAGTAAAGCTGTGATTGTTTCAGGTGAGTAGTGAAGGGATTCATCCATAGATACACATGTATACATTCTTTCCCAAACTCCCTGCCCATGCAGGCGGCCACATAACATTGAGTAAAGTTCCCTGTGCTATATAGTAGGACCCCGTTGGTTATCCAATTTAAATATAGCAGTATGTACACATCCATCTCACACTTCCTATCTCATACATATATGCAATGGAATATTTATTACTCACCCATTAAAAATAACGAAATAATGGCATTAGCAGCAACATGGATAGACCTAAAGTCTGACTACTGAGTGAAGTAAGCCAGATAGAGAAGGATAAATATCATATGATATCCCTTATATGTAGGATCTAAACAGAAATGATACAAATAAACTTAAATATAGTAAGAAAGAGATTCACAGACTTAGAGATTGAGTTTATGGTTGCTGAGGGGTAAAGGGAGGAAGGATGGAGAAAGAGGTACCCAAATAAATTTTTAAATGATGTAATAGCACAATATAACAAAAGTGTGCTAGCAGAAAAGTGCCCTCTCAGACTACAAGGCTCATGCCTTTCTTGAGCACACACACAGACACACACACACACACACACACACACACTATTCTCGTGCCTTAACTTCTTGAGTTAGTCTTACTTATAGTAAGCATCTCATTTGAAATAAAATGAAATTTTTCTTCTGATCACAGGAGGTTTCAGTGTATTAAGGACCAGAGGCCCTGATGTCCCCTTAAGAGGACCAGTTTGAAAAAGTGGGTGGGAAAGTGACTGTCTAATATGTTCTGTGGCTGTAACTTTAATCATAGTTACATATTGTTGCATCATACCATATGTTAAGCACAGAGCTCAATTCTTTTTTCATATTACCTCATCTTATTTTCAAAACACAATCCAAAAGTAGGTACTGTTCAAATCCACATTTTTAAGGTTGAGAAAAGTATATTTAGGGGAATTTTCACCTATACGATGCGAATATGTGCTCAACTCCTAAGTGAGGTATATCTCTAATGTTTCAGGACATATGATTCTGAAGTAATATCATTTACAACACATTTATTTGGCATCTGGCCCTGTCACAGTTAACCACGTATGTCAAGTCATTCAGTGCTCATAGTAACCCATGAGATAAATATTATTATATTTTTAATTTTTTAAAAATTTTTGATTAAAAAAATTTTTGGCCTCTTTTATTTAATTTTTTATTTATTTATTTTCATCCATCTTTATTCTTTGGCCTGTGTAGGCCTCCCATTGCAGTGGCCTCTTGTTGCAGAGCACTGGCTCTGGGTGCTTGTGCTCCAGAGCACTGGGTCATAATTGTACACACCGGTCCAGCCTCTTGTGACATGTGGGATCCTCCTGCACCAGGGATCGAACCAGTACCCCTTGCACTGCAAGGTGGATTCTTTACACACCGGACCACCAAGGAAACCCCTTATTGTTTTTGTTGTTCTTATTTCCATTATATTTTTAAATTTTAAAAATATTAACTTTAAAAATTTTTATTTGATTTTGGAGTGTAGTGGTTAACAATGCTGTGATTCAGTTATATATATATATATATGCATGTATCTATTGTTATTGAAATTCTTTTCCCATTTAGTTTGTTACATAATATTGAGCAGAATCCCTTGTGGTATGCAGTAGGTTGTTGTTGATTATCCATTTTAAATATAGTAGTGTGTACATGTCAGTCCCAAACTCCATAAATAGCCCTTTCCCTAGGTACCCATAAGTTAATTCTCTAACTCTCTGTGTCTGTTTCTGTTTTATAAATAAGTTTATTTGTACTATTTCTCTTTAGATACCACACATAAGTGCTATCATATGATATTTCTTTGACTTACCGCACTCAGTGTAACAGTGTATAGGCTCATCCACGTTGCTGCATATGGCATAATTCCATTCTTTCTGACGGCTAATATTCCATTGTATGTATGTACGATATCTTCATCCATTCCTGTCCATGAACATTTAGGTTGCTGCTATGTCTTGGCTACTGTAAACAGTGCTACAGTGAATACTGAGGTACATGGATCTTTTTAGATAATTTTTGCTTCTGCATATATTCCTAGGAGTGGGATTGTGGGATCATGTGATAGCTCTCTTTTTAGCTTTTTAAGGAACCTCCATACTATTAGCTATAGGGGTTATGCCAGTTTACATTGCTACTAATAGTGTAAGAGGGATCCCTTCTTTACACGCCTTCTCCAGCACTTATTATTTGTGGATTTTTTGAGGATTGGCATTTTAACTACTGTGAGGTGATTTTTCATTGTAGTTTTGATTTGCATTTCTCCAATAAATAGCATTGTTGAGCATCTTTTCATGTGTCTCTTGGCTATCTATATGCCTTCTTTGGCAAAATATCTATTTAGGTCTTCTGCCCATTTCTGATTGTGTTATTTCTTTTGATGATGTTAAACTGCATGAGCTGCTTTTATAAATTTAAAAGTTGTAAATAATAAATTTAGAGACAGCTACATGGGAAAAAATGAAATTAGAACATCCTTTAACACCATACACAGAAATAAGCTCAAAATGGTTTAGTAATAGTACTTATAAAACATTTATTATGTATTTGGCCCCATTTAAAGTTCTCTACATGTTATAACTGATTCGGTACTCATAGTATCCTATGAGGTAAGTATTTTTATTATTGTTTTTGTGGTTCTCATTTTATAAACAGGAATAATTAAGGCCAAAAATAATTGAATAATTTTCCCAAGCCCTCTCATCTAGTAACCAGTGAAAGTTTTGAGCCCATGCACTCTGGCACCAGAAATCATGCTCTTAAGCAGTGTGCAATATACTTTCTAAATACAGGCTATGGTGTAGTCTTATCTTTTGATCCCTAAGTCTCATGACCATTGATTTGGAAAGAAAACCTTTCAGGATATGAGCTTCTTTGGGGGGTGCATATGGTTAGCCAGCATCATGCCCAAGCTGAAAGAGTTAAGCATCTTTCCAGATGAAAGCCCTGGAGTCTGAACTGACCCCGTACCCTAGTGGTTTCAAGACATGGCCATTTGACTCAGAGAACCCTTCTAGAAAAGCCCAAGCTGGACTTGACCCAGTGACCCAGTGACTGAATGATAGTACGCATTCAGTAAATATTTGTCCAAAAAAAGAAATGAACTTTGGAAAGAAATTCTGTGGTTACTCAGGGAAGGGATACTTAAGGATTTGGGGAAGGTCATGTACACACTGCTTTATTTAAAATGGATAAAACAAAGCTTATTGTATAGGACATGGAATGCTGTTTAATGTTACATGCCAGCCTGGACAGGAGTGGGATTTGGGGGAGAATGGATACATATATATGTGTGACTGAGTCCCTTCTGAAAATTGTCACAACATTGTTAATTGGCTGTACCCCAATTCTGGTTTTGGTGTTAAAACAATAAAAATTAAAATGAAAAAAAAGGTCTTGTTATTAACAACTAGTAGATTCTACCCTGTTCCTTTCTCCTTAAATGAACCTAGTGGCAACCGTAATGTCTCTTGCTTTCTTGCTCTCTTCTCTTGAAAACCCTTGGTTTTTTTTTAACAATAAATTCACTTCTCAGTGGTAAATATCCTGCTTTAGCGTATACAAAGATAGGCAAAGATGTTTACATTATTTTAGTAGGTGAAAAAGCCTCATATTATTAGCACAGTATGCAGAATGTGATTTCATGCATGCAAAACAGATGTTTGCTTTTGTGGGAAAATTATAGAGCTATATATACAAAATGTTAAAAGTGGTACTACTAGTGGTAGGTTATGGGCTATTTTCAAACCTTTCATTGTTTTAAAAGTTCATCTTATTTTTTCCCTATACCAAGTGATCATGGTGGTATTTTGTATACAAAAGTACAATGCCTCAAGTTGTATGGTTTGATCACTACAAAGCAAAGGGAAACAACCTCTTGCATATGGTTAAGGCTTTATTTTCAACAAAGTTCTGAGAGAGAGAAGAAATCTCACAGGAGTGAAAATAAGTCATTTCCTTTAGGCCTCCACATGTCTTTTCTTTTCTTTTTTTTTTATCTAATTTTGTATTTGCTTTACAATGTCATGTTAATTTCTCCTGTAAGGCAAAGTGAATCAGCTTTTATTACCAATGCTCTTTCCACCAGAACATAATATAGTCATAAATAATGGCCATTGTCATGTGGGGTGTAGGCACCAGGAGCTCTGACTTAGTTCCGATGTGCTCACCCTCTGTCATAGATAGGTTCCTGGAAAAGATCTGTGGGAGTCAAATTTCTATGAATTGAATTTTTAAAGGACTTTGCTCTGTAAATGAGTTCTGTTGAAGAACTGTATAAGAGCTAATTAGCCCCTCCTCTTCTATTCTAATTTCCTTTAGTTCACTTTGTACATATTTTTGAGCTCATTAAATGAAATAGACATATGTGTATATTATTAAGCATTGTATATCAGTATTAATTTTATTTTGCTTTTACAGAGTTTTGTTGTTTACAGCTCTATATAATCCCAAATCCATCATAGGCCTAGGGATCAAAGGTACATCAACATTTTCAGTGGGTGCTTTGTATTCTATTGGGTGGATGTCTCAAAAGTAATTTAATTGGTGTCTCCATGCTTGATGTATAGATTCTTTCTGTTCTTTTTCATAGCATGTAACGTTACTGTAGTTATAGCTTTGAATACATTCCATAGCCTGTCCCCAAAGAATATGTGTTTCTGAGACTCTGGTTACATAATGCCAAGTTGTTTTGCATTGTTGTTATAGAACTTCCACTAGCAGTAGAAGAAAGTTTGCATTTCTTGCTGATTAATTTCAGGTATTATTATTATTGAAACATAGCCATCTTGATAGCTGAAAGTCTCTTATAGTGAAAGAATTTCCATTTCTTTGCTTACTTGTGGGGATGAAAATAACTTCCTCAAAGGTGTATATACAGTGTTCCTTTGTCTTTTGCTTTTTATAGTGGGTCATAGCGCAAACGTGGGAAGCAAAACTGCTTGTGCATATTCTGTTTTATTAGCTGAATACCATAGGATGAGTTAACTTATTCTGTGCCTCATATAATAGCATTAATAGCAGTAACTGATGATAGTGTTTGGACCACTTGATCCAGCTTTGCTTGAATGCTACACTTGGAATTCCTGGTTAAATCAGTGCCCTGAATTGGATTTCTGTCTCTGGCAAATTAAGGAGTCTCGTATGATTCAGGAAAAAACAAATTTTGTATGGTTTCAAATGCTTAAACTGAGGATGTATAAGACCACTGTTTGGGTATAGTTAGCAGGGTCTCTTGCTTTAGAAAAGGTATAAAATAAACCTTTAAGCTTATTAAAATACTATGACAGTCTCTTTTTGTTGTTTCAGAGTCACCCTGTTTAAATGCAGCTTACTTGATGGTTTGCCCTGAAATATATTTGAAAAGATGTACATCAGCCTGAAAATTTTAGTGATTTGAGCCAGGATGTATATGTTAAGTATCTTCCTCTATTCCAGATAAATTATCTCCCCTTTCCACCTTGCTCTGTGCCTTGGAGAGCTGTTTTGTTAGATTACATCAGTAGGTTCTCTTTCCTTCTGGCCTGGGCCAAGAACTGGTAGTTTTGAAAAAAGTGTGGTGTTGGTGTTGATTTTCCTGAATCCATTCCTGTGGCATCACCAATGCTGACTGCTTCCTTTAATAAAAACTATAGCACTTCAGGGCACCTTCTCCACAGAGCTCTCTCAGTCTCCATGTTCTGGTAACGGCTTCCATTCCTTGCTCTTTTATCTTATTGTTGTTGTCCTTTCACTCAACATGTCCAATTCTTTGCAACCCCATGGACTGCAGAACGCCAAGCTCCTCTGTCCTCCACTATCTCCTGGAGTTGGCTCAAATCCATGTCCACTGACTCAGTGATGCCATGGTTTCTTTTTGCTGATTAATTTCAGGTATTATTATTATTGAAACATAGCCATCTTGATAGCTGAAAGTCTCTTATAGTGAAAGAATTTCCATTTCTTTGCTTACTTGTGGGGATGAAAATAACTTCCTCAAAGGTGTATATACAGTGTTCCTTTGTCTTTTGCTTTTTATAGTGGGTCATAGCGCAAACGTGGGAAGCAAAACTGCTTGTGCATATTCTGTTTTATTAGCTGAATACCATAGGATGAGTTAACTTATTCTGTGCCTCATATAATAGCATTAATAGCAGTAACTGATGATAGTGTTTGGACCACTTGATCCAGCTTTGCTTGAATGCTACACTTGGAATTCCTGGTTAAATCAGTGCCCTGAATTGGATTTCTGTCTCTGGCAAATTAAGGAGTCTCGTATGATTCAGGAAAAAACAAATTTTGTATGGTTTCAAATGCTTAAACTGAGGATGTATAAGACCACTGTTTGGGTATAGTTAGCAGGGTCTCTTGCTTTAGAAAAGGTATAAAATAAACCTTTAAGCTTATTAAAATACTATGACAGTCTCTTTTTGTTGTTTCAGAGTCACCCTGTTTAAATGCAGCTTACTTGATGGTTTGCCCTGAAATATATTTGAAAAGATGTACATCAGCCTGAAAATTTTAGTGATTTGAGCCAGGATGTATATGTTAAGTATCTTCCTCTATTCCAGATAAATTATCTCCCCTTTCCACCTTGCTCTGTGCCTTGGAGAGCTGTTTTGTTAGATTACATCAGTAGGTTCTCTTTCCTTCTGGCCTGGGCCAAGAACTGGTAGTTTTGAAAAAAGTGTGGTGTTGGTGTTGATTTTCCTGAATCCATTCCTGTGGCATCACCAATGCTGACTGCTTCCTTTAATAAAAACTATAGCACTTCAGGGCACCTTCTCCACAGAGCTCTCTCAGTCTCCATGTTCTGGTAACGGCTTCCATTCCTTGCTCTTTTATCTTATTGTTGTTGTCCTTTCACTCAACATGTCCAATTCTTTGCAACCCCATGGACTGCAGAACGCCAAGCTCCTCTGTCCTCCACTATCTCCTGGAGTTGGCTCAAATCCATGTCCACTGACTCAGTGATGCCATCCAACCATCTCATCCTCTGTCGCCCTCTTCTCCTTCTGCCTTCAGTCTTCCCCAGCATCCGGGTCATTATATTAATCCCACATCCAAGACTCTGATGCTAATATATAAGATTTATATAAATGGAATAGAAATATATTATATTTAAATTATTAATGACAGTTGTTTTAATTAGAACAATCTACAGAAAGCAGAGAATTCAATGGTTACTTAAGCTTACGTGTAATTCTCTTGTGTGTTAGAATGCAGAGTATGTCAGTAGACGAAGAGAGTTTCTCTGCTTTGCCCACCCTCTTCCAACACCAGATGCTCTATCCTGGTCCCAACAAGGACAGGGGGAGATGAGGCAAGTCGTCCAGCAGTGAACGGATACCCATTGTATACTCATTGGAATGGGGACATAAAGAAAACCACCCTGCACCTTAAGTTTTTACTCATGTCTTAGCAATCACAGTTAAAGCACACTGCTAAATGGGGGGAAAAAAAGATGGATGTTGGTCTGACCTCCTTTTCTATGTTGTTTTTCCACTTGCCTGTGGGCTTTATTAAATGTGTAAGAAACAAGTAGGTCTTCAGAGGCTTGTAGCTGGAAAGCCAGAGAACAAAATCTAAAATAGGCACACTACATCTACATAGTCGTTTCTTGCTAAGGAAGTGCTGGGGGCAAGAGGGGGAGGCTGGGTAGAAATAAGGTATCCTTGAAGCCCTTCAACATTCCAAAGAGCTGGGAAAATATGATAGTGGCCTGTGGTCCGATTTGGTGGGGGGATGGGCACAATCTGGTTCTGAGGGTTTTTTTTTTTTCCTTATTTTATTGAATAGGTTTATTTTTATCTAAAAAAATTCTGGAAGTATACTTGCTTTACAATGCTGTGTTAGTTTCTACTGTAGGTGAAGTGAATCAGCTACATATATACATCCTTCTTTTTAAAAATTTAGTTTTTAATTGGAGGATAATTACTTTACAATATTGTGATGGTTTCGGCCATACAGCAATGTGAATCAGCCATAGGTATACATATGTCCCCACCCTCTTTTACCTCCCTCCCACCTTCCTCCCCATCCCACCCCTCTAGGTTGTCAGAACACTGGCTTTGGCTTCCATGCATCATATAGCAAATTCCTACTGACTGTTTTCCACAGATAATGATTATGTTTCAATACTACTCTGTCAAGGCATTCCACCCCCTCCATTCCCCTCTGTGACCATCAGTCTGTTCTTGATGTCTGCGTCTCCTTTGCTTCCCTACAAATAGGTTCATCAGTATTGCCTTTCTAGATTCCATGTGTGTGTTAATATAGGATATTTGTCTTTCTCTTTCTGACTCAGTTCAGTCTGTATCATAGGCTCTAGGTTCATCTACCTCATTAGATCTAATTCAAATGCATTCCTTTTTATAGGTGAGTAATGTTTCATTGGTGTATGTACCACATTTTCTTTATCCATTCCTCTGTCAGTGGTCATCTAGGTTGCCTCCATGTCCTAGCTCTTGTAAATAGTGCACTGCAGTGAACCTTGGTGTACATGTGTCTTTTAAAATTATGTTTTCTTGAGAGTATATGCCCAGTTACCACAGAAAACATTGAATTGTCTGAGCTATAAAGTAGGTTCTCATTTGTTACTAGTTTTTTTTTTTTTTAAACATTTATTTATTTATTTATTTATTTTGGTGGGGAGGGGCAGGTTGGGGAGGGAAGGGGTGGGCGGGCCACTTCTATTGGTCTTTCATTTCTCTATTTTCATCCGTCTTTGTTCTTTGACTCTTGTGGGCCTCCCATCGCGGTGGCCTCTGTTGTCACAGAGCACCGGCTCTGGGCGCATGCGCTCCGAAGCTCTGGCTCGGCAATTGGACACATCAGTCCAGCCGCTCCGCAGCATGTGGGGTCTTCCCAGGCCAGGGATCGAACTGGCGCCCCTTGCACTGCAAGGTGGTGTCCTTACCCACTGGACCACCAGGGAAGCCCTTGTTACTTGTTTTATGCAGAGCAGTGTATATATGTCAATTCCAATCTCCCAAATTTATCCACCACCCTTTCCCTACTTGGGATCCATATGTTTGTTCTCTGTGTCTGTGTCTCAGTTTCTGCTTGTAAATGAGACCATCTATACTCATTTCTTTTTTCTAATTCTGCGTATGATTCTCAGTTCTTTGGGAGAGATATAAGTTTCTGCAGTGTCCTTCACAGATTTCGTAGCTCCTTAAATTAATGTTGTTGTAAGCACTTCATTTCTCTGCTCTCACTTTATCCTAGATTATCAATTCACTCATTTAACAGAGGTTATTAAGTGAGAATTGTGTGCTAGACACCATGCCAGGCACTCGGGATAGTGTGAAAACTAATAAAGTGTATGTGGGAGATGAGAGAGATCTTAAGCACCTACAAAATCACCGGAACAATGCTGGTGGGATGGGAGTACAATTTGAGCATGAAGATAGTGGACTGCCTTTATTATTTGATACAAATGGTAGTTTCCACTATTTTGTGACTTCAGAACCTATTAGTCTAGCGAGCTCTGCTTTATGTTTCAATTGCCCTCTTTAGATCTGGAGTCAAATTTCCTGGGTTTCATCCCCAGTTCCTTTATGTTGACTAGGTATGCATCTTTTGAGTACATCATTATTTACCTTTTCTATGCCTCACTTTACTTATAATATCGGGTTCTAATAATAACTGACTTATGAGAGTGTGGAGGCAGTCAAAATGGAGCATAACATCAGCTTGGTAAGTACCAGACTCATGGTTAATGTTTGTTGTACTAGCTGATAATAATATAAGTCTGTCATATGATGAATTGCCTAATGACTTAAGTATATAGACCAGAGTGAATGAAAGTTAAAAAAAAGACCTTTGATTGCAAGAAAGATTGAAATAATAAATGTATCAAAAAAACAAAACAAAACAAAAAAAACCCATAGATAATGTGATCATCATTTGAATACGATATAATTTTATGTATTTTTGGCTGTTCCAGGTCTTACTGCTGTGCAGGCTTTCTCTTGTTTTGGAGAAGGGGGCTACTCTCTAGTTGCGGTGCTCAGGCTTCTCATTGCAGTGGCTTCTCTTGTTGTGGAGCACGGGCTCTAGGTGCGTGGGTTTTCGTGTCTGTGGCACTTGGGCTCAGTGGTTGTGGCTCCCAGGCTCTAGAGCACAGGCTCAACAGTTGTGGCACACAGGCTCGGTTGCTCCTTGGCATGTCGGATCCTCCCAGATCAGGGACGGAACCTGTGTCTCCTTCATTGGCCAGCAGATTCTTTACCACGGAACCACCAGTGAAGTTCTCATTTTAATTTTAAAATTGGCTGTGATGGTAGATGGCCTGTGAATTCAATTATTATTGACAATGAATCAACTTTCAGGTTTTTGTGATAAAAATCAGTATAAATGCTTCAACTTGACACTAATTTAGCCAATACCGAGAGACAGTTAGAAACTGCTGAGTATATTAGACAAGATGCTATCATTTGCAAATGATAAAAGTGGGACATGAACGAGGCTCCTGTAGGTTTGTCTCTTAAGCACCTACAAAATCACCGGAACAATGCTGGTGGGATGGGAGTACAATTTGAGCATGAAGATAGTGGACTGCCTTTATTATTTGATACAAATGGTAGTTTCCACTATTTTGTGACTTCAGAACCTATTAGTCTAGCGAGCTCTGCTTTATGTTTCAATTGCCCTCTTTAGATCTGGAGTCAAATTTCCTGGGTTTCATCCCCAGTTCCTTTATGTTGACTAGGTATGCATCTTTTGAGTACATCATTATTTACCTTTTCTATGCCTCACTTTACTTATAATATCGGGTTCTAATAATAACTGACTTATGAGAGTGTGGAGGCAGTCAAAATGGAGCATAACATCAGCTTGGTAAGTACCAGACTCATGGTTAATGTTTGTTGTACTAGCTGATAATAATATAAGTCTGTCATATGATGAATTGCCTAATGACTTAAGTATATAGACCAGAGTGAATGAAAGTTAAAAAAAAGACCTTTGATTGCAAGAAAGATTGAAATAATAAATGTATCAAAAAAACAAAACAAAACAAAAAAAACCCATAGATAATGTGATCATCATTTGAATACGATATAATTTTATGTATTTTTGGCTGTTCCAGGTCTTACTGCTGTGCAGGCTTTCTCTTGTTTTGGAGAAGGGGGCTACTCTCTAGTTGCGGTGCTCAGGCTTCTCATTGCAGTGGCTTCTCTTGTTGTGGAGCACGGGCTCTAGGTGCGTGGGTTTTCGTGTCTGTGGCACTTGGGCTCAGTGGTTGTGGCTCCCAGGCTCTAGAGCACAGGCTCAACAGTTGTGGCACACAGGCTCGGTTGCTCCTTGGCATGTCGGATCCTCCCAGATCAGGGACGGAACCTGTGTCTCCTTCATTGGCCAGCAGATTCTTTACCACGGAACCACCAGTGAAGTTCTCATTTTAATTTTAAAATTGGCTGTGATGGTAGATGGCCTGTGAATTCAATTATTATTGACAATGAATCAACTTTCAGGTTTTTGTGATAAAAATCAGTATAAATGCTTCAACTTGACACTAATTTAGCCAATACCGAGAGACAGTTAGAAACTGCTGAGTATATTAGACAAGATGCTATCATTTGCAAATGATAAAAGTGGGACATGAACGAGGCTCCTGTAGGTTTGTCTCGGGAGAACTGGCAGGGAGGTTAGAGGAACTGATCAACATCTCTCCCACCCCAGCCTCCCCCTCTCCTTTCTCTGCTGATCTCTGAACTTGGGGTTTTTTTTTCTCCGTCTCTTCTACTGTAGGTGATTGCTTACCCAGCAAAATATATGGCTTCATGTTCTCATCTGTTTAGGAGAAATTTTCTTCATCCCAGCTTGATTTATCAGAATTCTGGGCAGAGTCCGATGGGCCTTGCTTTGGCCACATGCCACACGTTAGACCCATAACTGTGATGAGGGAAGGAGGAATGTACTGGGATTCTGTCATTCTGGGTCAGCCCCTCCCCGCTGTGACCAGTTTGAGTGTATCACTAGAAAGAGTTTTGAGGAATAGGATTGGAACACAATTTGGAAACTTTGCCAGTCAGCAGTCCTGATTGATCTCCACTTCATGGGAGGTGGAACGTATTTTTTATCGTATATGAAATTCATTTCCATGTATCTTTTCATAGCATATGATGCTTGATTGAATCCAAAGATATTCAGACCCTAACGATCGTTTGAAATTTTACTGTTAAGTTCCTGTTTGGTGGGTATGATATTGGACTTCACCATTTCTCAAACACACATCCTAGTTCAGTTTCCCACAATAGCTTATTACTTCCTTGACTTTATCCAGAAAATGCTACCAACTTCAAAATGAATCATAAACAGTTTTCATATTCAAAAATGTGGGTTTTACCTTCCTGAGGGAAGAAAGGAAAATGCAACTTGGGTTTTCCAGGTGGTTGTGGCTCCCAGGCTCTAGAGCACAGGCTCAACAGTTGTGGCACACAGACTCAGTTGCTCCTTGGCATGTCGGATCCTCCCAGATCAGGGACGGAACCTGTGTCTCCTTCATTGGCCAGCAGATTCTTTACCACGGAACCACCAGTGAAGTTCTCATTTTAATTTTAAAATTGGCTGTGATGGTAGATGGCCTGTGAATTCAATTATTATTGACAATGAATCAACTTTCAGGTTTTTGTGATAAAAATCAGTATAAATGCTTCAACTTGACACTAATTTAGCCAATACCGAGAGACAGTTAGAAACTGCTGAGTATATTAGACAAGATGCTATCATTTGCAAATGATAAAAGTGGGACATGAACGAGGCTCCTGTAGGTTTGTCTCGGGAGAACTGGCAGGGAGGATAGAGGAACTGATCAACATCTCTCCCCACCCCAGCCTCCCTCTCTCCTTTCTCTGCTGATCTCTGAACTTGGGGTTTTTTTTTCTCCGTCTCTTCTACTGTAGGTGATTGCTTACCCAGCAAAATATATGGCTTCATGTTCTCATCTGTTTAGGAGAAATTTTCTTCATCCCAGCTTGATTTATCAGAATTCTGGGCAGAGTCCGATGGGCCTTGCTTTGGCCACATGCCACACGTTAGACCCATAACTGTGATGAGGGAAGGAGGAATGTACTGGGATTCTGTCATTCTGGGTCAGCCCCTCCCCGCTGTGACCAGTTTGAGTGTATCACTAGAAAGAGTTTTGAGGAATAGGATTGGAACACAATTTGGAAACTTTGCCAGTCAGCAGTCCTGATTGATCTCCACTTCATGGGAGGTGGAAAGTATTTTTCATCGTATATGAAATTCATTTCCATGTATCTTTTCATAGCATATGATGCTTGATTGAATCCAAAGATATTCAGACCCTAACGATCGTTTGAAATTTTACTGTTAAGTTCCTGTTTGGTGGGTATGATATTGGACTTCACCATTTCTCAAACACACATCCTAGTTCAGTTTCCCACAATAGCTTATTACTTCCTTGACTTTATCCAGAAAATGCTACCAACTTCAAAATGAATCATAAACAGTTTTCATATTCAAAAAAATGTGGGTTTTACTGCAAAACCCTTCCTGAGGGAAGAAAGGAAAATGCAATGCTATTTATCTTTATGATTCCATATATGATAGGCACAGAAGTGTTCTGTATATGGAACAGGGATAAAACAGAACTGGGTGGCATGTAACAAGATTTCAATGGGTGTATATTCCTTTCCTCTTTCTCTTCTCTTTCCTCTGAGGATGGCAGTTTACATACAAAGCTTGTATGCATCAGAACAGGTGTTTTACTCTAGTTTTATTCCATGCAATTATTACAGAAGGGGACTAAGGATTATTAGACACAGAAAACTCAGAAATATTTTTTTCTTTATAAAGAGTCTTTTCACATTTGTATACCATTATTTCTCTTCCCAAATCTCCCCACACCTTGAACAGTCTCCCTCTTAATTGAAAAATAGAAAATCTCCAATTTACTCAAATATTTTTTGTAGCTATAACAGTCATAAAAATTTGTATGGGTTAGATGCATATTATTGAAATGTTTAGGGTATGACTACCTGATGTATACTATGTTCTAATGAAAATTAAATTGTTTGATGAGTTTATACATTTCAATATTATGAGGAACATTTGACTGATGAGGAGCTATCTATCTTGAAACCAATTATGATTTTGTTTTACAACCAGCCTTTACTATCATCTTTTAACTCGAAGACAAGGTTTTTAAATTCCAATTAAAAATCAAGAATCCTCTGTCTCCAGTGAAATGTTCCATTCAGACAGAATTCATTAAGTAGGTCCTGTAAGTGGTACTCTGCACCAATAGAATTAGATTGGATGCAGAATAACTCTGTTACCCTAATATCATTATTATTGTGAGACCAATGAAGATTCAGACTATTGTAACAAATGTCTCCACAGAAAATGCAGTTTTGAATTGTAACTTTTATCAATATAATTTTAGACTTTTATCAACTTTATGACTAAGCTGAAAAATAGAGAGGAAATGACATATGGAATTTACACAAGGTTTTTAAATTAATTATAAAATATAGTTGATACACAATTCACTATTTTTAAATGTTGTACTCCATAAGTAGAGTATAACTATAGTTATTATAAAATACTGATTATATTCCTGTGTTATGCCATATATTCTTATAGCTTATTTTATATGTATTAGTTTGTACTTCCTAATTCCCTACCTCTATATTGCTATCTCCTTGTTCTCACTCACCACTGGTAACCACTAGTTTGTTTGCTATTTCGGTGAATCTGCTGCTTTTTTGCTATATTCATACTGAATGAATTAAGATAATGTTATATACTCTCACTCACACACACACACAGACACACAGACTGAAAGACAGACAATGGAGTACTACTCAGCCTTACAAAAATGAAGCTTTGCATTTGTAGAACGTGGTTGATTTGAAGGTGATTATGCTTAAGTAAAATACATCAGACAGAGAAGACGAATACTGTATGATATCACTTATGTGTGGAATGTAAAAAGTTAGCTAAGTTTTTGAATCCCTAACTTTCTGTGCCCAATCTTCCCTGTATCTTATGTCATAAGTAAGTGGGAAAATGATATTTAATGTGAGGAAGACTTAAAAATAACTCTTTTCTCTCTTTTTTAAGCTGTGAAGTATTATGGCTTGTTGTTTGAAAGCAGATGGATTTAAAGCTTCCTTTATTTTTTTGAGCTTGGAATTCAGTGAGAAGATACATTCTCCTTTGGTTTTGCCAAACTGTACATTTAGGATGTGCATCACATGTTGTGAAAATGTTCATACATTTGCGTGGAAAAATTCCCAGACCCAGTTACACAAACATTAAACAAAGTACTTTAGCATTACATCTACAATAACAATAACAAGAAAACTAGAATGAATCGTTCTACCAGGATAATTAACTGTTGATTATATTTCAGTGTTTAAGCTATTTCATGGAATGAGTTTAGATATTTTTTTCCTTTGTGTAAATTTTGAACTGTTAACCCAAAGCATTTATGTATAGTAGGAGAGGAAAAATAACATATAAAGCAATATTATACTTACAGGGCATCAGTTGGGCAAAAACATCTTTTTTTTTTAAAAAGATTTATTTATGTATTTATTTTTGGTGGGGGTGGGGAGGGAGGGGAGCAGGTGGGCCACTTCTATTGGTCTTTCATTTGTCCATTTTCACCCATCTTTGTTCTTTGGCCCGTGTGGGCCTCCCATCACAGTGGCCTCTGTTGTCGCAGAGCACCGACTCTGGGTGCTTGCGCTCCAGAGCTTGGGCTCGGTAATTGGACACATCGGTCCAGCCACTCCATGGCATGTGGGATCTTCCCAGGCCAGGGATGGAACCGGCACCCCTTGCACTGCAAGGCGGTGTCCTTACCCACTGGACCACCAGGGAAGCCTGGGCAAAAACATCTTGATCTGCAGACTTCTTAAGGGCAAGGAGAATGAATAATGCTTCTATATAACCTCTGTAAGAACTGTTAGTATAGTGTCTTTCTCATGGTGGCTATTCAGATACAGAATGATAAATGAGTGAATGCATACACATGTGTATTAAATAAACCTTAACAGAGAAGTTGAAGCTGGTTTAAATATTGAACTGCTTAAAACTAAACACATGGAAACAATCTCAGTGACCATCAGCAGACGAAAAGAAAAGAAGGAAAATGTGGTTTAGGGGCTTCCCTGTTGGCTCAGTGGTAAAGAATATGATTGCCAGTGCAGGAGACAGTGGTTTCATCCCTGATCCGTGAAAATCTCACATGCAGTGGAACAACTTAGCCTGTGTACCACAACTATTGAGCCTGTGCTCTAAAGCCCAGGAACTTCATCTTCTGAGCCCATGGGCCACAACTACTGAAACCCATGCCACCTAGAGCCCGTGATCCAAAACAAGAGAAAGCACCACAATAAGATGCTTACAACCACAACTAAAGAGTAACTCCCCCACCCCACCATCGCCACAGCTAGAGAAAATGTATGCACAGCAACAAAGACTCAGCATTGCTATAAATAAATATTTAAATAGCCTGTCAAGGAAGAGAGTTTAGTCAGTTGCATCAAAGACTGTTGATAGCCAAGTAAGAGGAGTAGAGAGTGGTGATCATTAGATTTTGCAGTGTATTAGTTTCTGTTGTAAAACAAGTGAATCAGGCACATGTTTACATTTATTCCCTCCTTCTTGAGCCTTCCTCCCAACCTCCTATCCCACCCGTCTTGGTCATTAATTAAGTCATATTTTCATAATTATCTCAAAAATTAGTTCTTCCCTGGATTATTTCAACCAATATCAAGCAGCGGCGACACACTGTGTTTGATTTACAATATATCTCTTAAAATTTTGATCTAGAACACTGTCTCCAGTCCTGTTTTTCCCTGCATTCTTGCTCCCCACCTGGGCACCTCCCTGTCTCCCCCAGCCTGCATACCGACTTCTTAAAGGAGTCAAGCCTATTCTCCTTTAATGATGTTCTACTTTTTGGATTTGTCTGATTATTTCCTTGTCATCTCATTATCTTATTCTTGCTTTTCCTGTCAACGTAAATTAGATCTAATTCAGATAAAAATATTTTGAGCAGGAATGCTGTAGATATTTTATGTTGCATCATATTAGGAGACATAGTTTTCCAGTTACTTCATAGAGATTAGATGGTTGGTTAGTGAGTTCGGGTAGTAAAGGCTAGATTCCTCCATTGTAAACTGTCATTCTCCACTTTGTGTCTGGAACGATTATGGCTGATGCTTTATATCTTGTGAGCATACCATTTTCCAATAACTTTTTATTTTATTCTTTAAACATTCATCAATACTTTTTTTCTGGTTAATTTTATAAGACATTTATTTTCTAATTCTTTAATTCTTTCTACATTGATTAATTATCATTCTTCTGTAAGGAGGCTCTGTTTCTCAAAACGCAGGGGCTGTTTGGTTACCCTTAATGTTTGTATCATCGGTAAAGGCAGGATAAACAGTTGTTTCTATTTAAGCATAGCTTTTTAGAGAATGATGGATAACAAATGAAGAGTCTTATGGACTTGTTTTTGCTTCTGTTTTTAAGTATAATTATAAAATCAAGACTTTAATGTGTTAATGTGTTCCAATAAGTTACAGTTTTCTTTTTAATATCCAATTTGTCTTGATTCAGTTATCTCCTTCCAGGTATCAACTTTATCCTTTTAATACAATCCAATTAGTCTCTGAGAATGTTCTTGTTTTTAGAGAAAAGATGTCCGCATCTAGAGCTTTCTCTCCTTTAGACTTAGAAATAACTGTGTCTCCAAGGAGCTCAAATTCTACTAACAAGAATAGTACTTGGAAACCACCAGTTCCAGAATGACATTGCTTTAGGCTCTTTTAATGAACCTGGTTAAATGTGTATAAATAAATTTATTTAATGTAGATATATGTATATGTGAAAAATCATAAAAGCATATCAATTTTAAGTTTTTACTCAATTTCTTTCATTTTACACTTGTGTCTCTGTCTCCTTATTTTTTTATTTGGAACAGCCATGATTTCTAACTATGTTAACATAATCATTGATTAACATTTCCCAACCATGTCTGTAAAACATTTCTAGATTACACTACAATGTACAAAATGAAGTTTAATTTCTGTAAAATTTTTTGGTCCTTAGTATATATTTTACTATATATATTCCGTTTAAGAATTGCATTCTGAAGGTACCCAAGATGATTATTCGGTCTATGTTATTAGGATATGTTTGTTATTGACTATTTTGGTTCTTATTTAATATATTTTCATAGTTCAACAGCAAACACTGTATGAAACGGTACTCTCAGGCAATTCTCATTTCCTTCTCTGTTGCCATCATGCCAACTCTCCCACTTCCTCTAGGTAACATTTTTTATTAGTTTTTGATTTGTCTTTCCACTGATTCTTTCCCCAGTATAAGCCTATATGCATACATATTATTTCCTCTCTTTTCCTAGACAAAAATTCAACCTAATGAATAATCTTCTTTATATGCATAATGCATATTATACTTTTGCAGGTGTACCTTTAGTACAGATTCCAAGAAATGGTAATGCAGGTCAAAGGGTAAATGCATATGTAATTTTGTTAGATAGTGCCAGATTTCCCCTCTTAGGGAAGATTTATACTCCTACCAGCTATGTCTGAACATGATCCTTGTACCAGTTTGTGCTGCATAAATACTACTCCAAAACCACTAGCTTAAGACAATCACCATTTAATTTGATTCATTCATAATTATGCAGGCAAATAATTTTAGACAAGGCACAACTAAATAGATCTTCTGTTCTCTTGGCTGGGCTTTGTCATGTTTCTGAGGTCAGCTGCCAGTCAGACAAGGTTGGCTCTTGTCTGGGTTGAAGGGAAGTGACCAAATTAAGTATTTCTCATCATCTAGAAAGTTAACCCAGGCCAGTTTTCATGGTCGCTGGGCAGAGGACAGAGAGAGCAAATGAAAGGGTGAAGGTTGCTCGAGACTTAGACTAGACCTGACCTGATTGATGATTCTTCTCCTATATTCAGTTTGTCAAACTCAGTCAGTGGCACTTGGGCAGCTCAGATTAGGGGAAAGGATGTAGAGGAATCATGGTGGTCAGTTTTATAGTCTACCACACTTTTTCTTATATTGTTATGATTATGAATTTCTGTTACTCTTTTGATAAAAACAGGCATTTTAGTCGATTTAATTTGCATGTTTATGTTATCAATGGAGTGGAACATCTTTTTCTATGAACAGTCTTTTCATATCTCTTGCTTAGTTCAGTGTTTAAAAGGTAAAGTGTTTAAGACATGAGAAAGGTTGAGGGCAGGAGGAGAAGGGGGTGACAGAGGGTGAGATCGTTGAATGACATCAACTCAATGGGCATGAGTTTGAGCAAACTCCAGGAGATAGTGACAGGAAAATCTGGTGTGCAACAGTCCATGGGATTGCAAAGAGACACAATTGAGGGACTGAACAACAACAACAAAACATGAAGGGAGCACAAAACACATATAAGAGTGAGCAATAACTGACTAAACATCAATTTTCCTCTCCAGTGTTTCCTCTTTCCACTTTTTTTGCAAAGGCTCTGGAGTTAAACAGCTCTATGTCCAACTGCTGGCTCCTACTTACTAGTTCTTTGAGCTTGGCCACATTTCTTTTCCTTTTTTTCTTTAAAATTTTTATTGGACTTACATAGTTGACTTACATTGTTGTGCTAGTTTCAGGTGTACAATGATGTGATTCAGTTATGCGTATACACATGCTCATTCTTCAGATTCATTTCTTAAATAGGTCATTGTAGAATAATGAGTAGAGCCCCCTACACTGCAGTATAGATCCTTATTAGTTATTTATTTTATGCATAGTACTGCCTGTAGATTAATCCTAATCTCCTAACTTATCACTTGCTCTCATGTTTCCTGTTTGGTAGCCATATATTTGATTTTTGAGAGATATGGGCTTGTTTCTGTTTTGTAAATGTCATTTTTGCTAGATTCCACATATAAATTATATTATACAATATTTGTCTTTCTCTCTCTGATAGTATGATAATCTGTAGTCCATCCATGTTGTTGCAAATGTGTTTTGTTCTTCTTATGGCTGGGTAATATTCCATTGCATATATGTATCATGTCTTTATCCATTCCTCTGTCAGTGGACATTTAGGTTGCTTACATATTTTGGCTATTATAAATGGGGCTGTAGAGGAATCATGGTGGTCAGTTTTATAGTCTACCACACTTTTTCTTATATTGTTATGATTATGAATTTCTGTTACTCTTTTGATAAAAACAGGCATTTTAGTCGATTTAATTTGCATGTTTATGTTATCAATGGAGTGGAACATCTTTTTCTATGAACAGTCTTTTCATATCTCTTGCTTAGTTCAGTGTTTAAAAGGTAAAGTGTTTAAGACATGAGAAAGGTTGAGGGCAGGAGGAGAAGGGGGTGACAGAGGGTGAGATCGTTGAATGACATCAACTCAATGGGCATGAGTTTGAGCAAACTCCAGGAGATAGTGACAGGAAAATCTGGTGTGCAACAGTCCATGGGATTGCAAAGAGACACAATTGAGGGACTGAACAACAACAACAAAACATGAAGGGAGCACAAAACACATATAAGAGTGAGCAATAACTGACTAAACATCAATTTTCCTCTCCAGTGTTTCCTCTTTCCACTTTTTTTGCAAAGGCTCTGGAGTTAAACAGCTCTATGTCCAACTGCTGGCTCCTACTTACTAGTTCTTTGAGCTTGGCCACATTTCTTTTCCTTTTTTTTTCTTTAAAATTTTTATTGGACTTACATAGTTGACTTACATTGTTGTGCTAGTTTCAGGTGTACAATGATGTGATTCAGTTATGCGTATACACATGCTCATTCTTCAGATTCATTTCTTAAATAGGTCATTGTAGAATAATGAGTAGAGCCCCCTACACTGCAGTATAGATCCTTATTAGTTATTTATTTTATGCATAGTACTGCCTGTAGATTAATCCTAATCTCCTAACTTATCACTTGCTCTCATGTTTCCTGTTTGGTAGCCATATATTTGATTTTTGAGAGATATGGGCTTGTTTCTGTTTTGTAAATGTCATTTTTGCTAGATTCCACATATAAATTATATTATACAATATTTGTCTTTCTCTCTCTGATAGTATGATAATCTGTAGTCCATCCATGTTGTTGCAAATGTGTTTTGTTCTTCTTATGGCTGGGTAATATTCCATTGCATATATGTATCATGTCTTTATCCATTCCTCTGTCAGTGGACATTTAGGTTGCTTACATATTTTGGCTATTATAAATGGGGCTGCAGTTCTTAAACTCTCTAAGTCAGAATTACTTTGTCTGTAAAATATAGATAATAAAAGGACTTACATGTACTCTGAGCATTCTTGTGAGAATTCAGTGAGGTAATTCATTTGAAGTTCCTGCTACCTAAGTGTAAAAATGGTAGTTGCAGAATGTATCAGTGACCTAAATATCAGAGCTAAAACCATGAATATTAGGAGAAGAAAGATAGGAATAAATTGCAGTGAACTTTAACTTGACAACAGATTCTTACATAGATCATGAAAAGCATGAGGAACAAAAGAATTTTGGGAGTTCTGGAATCATAGTATCATAAATGCAAGGATGCTACAAAAATATTATAAAATACATTTAAAATAGTAATGCTAGGCTTTAATAATTTATAAAAATTGCAGCAAAGGACATTATCAAGAAACTAAAAAGAAAAAACTCTGCTAGAGAATGGGAGAAACTATTTGCAATCATCTACTTTTCTAGGACCTGAGGTATGTAAAGAACACTTAAAATTCAGCAACAAAAACCAAACAACTCAATTAAAATAGGCAAAAGACTTGAATAGATATTTCCTCAAAGAAAATGTACAAATAGTGAACATATGAAAAGATAGTCAACATCATTAATCATTAAGGAAATACAAATCAAAATCACAATGAAGTACCACTTTACATTCACTAGAATAGCTATACTAAACACAGACACACACGTAAGAAACAGAAATAGATCCTTATTAGTTATTTATTTTATGCATAGTACTGCCTGTAGATTAATCCTAATCTCCTAACTTATCACTTGCTCTCATGTTTCCTGTTTGGTAGCCATATATTTGATTTTTGAGAGATATGGGCTTGTTTCTGTTTTGTAAATGTCATTTTTGCTAGATTCCACATATAAATTATATTATACAATATTTGTCTTTCTCTCTCTGATAGTATGATAATCTGTAGTCCATCCATGTTGTTGCAAATGTGTTTTGTTCTTCTTATGGCTGGGTAATATTCCATTGCATATATGTATCATGTCTTTATCCATTCCTCTGTCAGTGGACATTTAGGTTGCTTACATATTTTGGCTATTATAAATGGGGCTGCAGTTCTTAAACTCTCTAAGTCAGAATTACTTTGTCTGTAAAATATAGATAATAAAAGGACTTACATGTACTCTGAGCATTCTTGTGAGAATTCAGTGAGGTAATTCATTTGAAGTTCCTGCTACCTAAGTGTAAAAATGGTAGTTGCAGAATGTATCAGTGACCTAAATATCAGAGCTAAAACCATGAATATTAGGAGAAGAAAGATAGGAATAAATTGCAGTGAACTTTAACTTGACAACAGATTCTTACATAGATCATGAAAAGCATGAGGAACAAAAGAATTTTGGGAGTTCTGGAATCATAGTATCATAAATGCAAGGATGCTACAAAAATATTATAAAATACATTTAAAATAGTAATGCTAGGCTTTAATAATTTATAAAAATTGCAGCAAAGGACATTATCAAGAAACTAAAAAGAAAAAACTCTGCTAGAGAATGGGAGAAACTATTTGCAATCATCTACTTTTCTAGGACCTGAGGTATGTAAAGAACACTTAAAATTCAGCAACAAAAACCAAACAACTCAATTAAAATAGGCAAAAGACTTGAATAGATATTTCCTCAAAGAAAATGTACAAATAGTGAACATATGAAAAGATAGTCAACATCATTAATCATTAAGGAAATACAAATCAAAATCACAATGAAGTACCACTTTACATTCACTAGAATAGCTATACTAAACACAGACACACACGTAAGAAACAGAAAATAACATACATTGAAGTTCTAGTTCTAGAGAAATTGGAGCCTTCATACATTGCTTATGGAACTGTAAAATGGTTCATCCATTATGTAAAACTGTTTGAAAATTCTTCAAAAAGTTAAACATAGAATTACCATACTACTCAGGAATCCCATTCCCGAGATTTTACTTTAAAAGAATTGAAAGGTGTTCAAACAAGCATGTATTCACACATGTTTACAGTAGCAACATTCACAATAGTCAAAAGGTATAAACCATTCTAATATTTATGAATGATGAATGAATAGACAAATTGTAAATCCAAATAGTAGAATATTATTCAGCCATAAAAATGGAAGAAGTACTGATACATATTACAACATGGGTAAAGCTTAAAAACATTATGCTAATTGAAAAAGTCAGATGTAAAAGGTCATATAGTGTATCATTCCATTGTAACGAAACATCTAGAATAGGTAAATCCAAAGAGAAAAAACACAGATTGGTAGTTTCCAGGGTTTGGAAGAAGTGAAGAATGGGATCAATGGCTCCATGGGTACACAATTCCTTTTGGGGTGAGGAAAACATGTCAGAACTAGATAAGGGGGGTAGTTGCACAGCATTGTGAATGTACTAAATGCCACTGATGGTTCACTTAAAAAGTGTCAAATTTGGGATTCCCTGGTGGCCCAGTGGGTAAAGAGTCCACCTTGCAGTGGAAGGGGCACCAGTTTGATCCCTGGCCTGGGAGGATCCCACATGCCAAGGAGCGGCTGGGCTGATGTGTCCAGTTGTGTGCCGGCACTCTGGAGCGCATGCACCCAGAGCCAGTGCTCTGCAGTAAGAAAGGCCACTGTGATGGGAGACCACATAGGCCAAAGAATACAGATGAATGAAAAATAAATGATGACTTAGAGGCAAAAAAAAAAATTGTCAAATTTATCTTACGGGAATTTCACTTCAGTTAGAAAATAAAGAATGAAAAATCAGGAGGAAGCAGGTGGGTGGCAACAAATGGGAAAAATACTGACTATGACTTAATAACAAGTATACAAGGGTTCATATACTATCATCTAGTTTGTATATGTTACAAGTTTTCCATAGAAATTAAAGTCAGAATAAAAAGAATTAATACTGCATCTGTTACAGGTTTTCCATGTTTTAATCAGCCCATTGCAGAACAAATTGCAGTCTCAGAACTTTCTTTGTTTTCAGTTCTGGACTCAAGTACACACCTCTCATAGATTTTGTAAAATTGATTAACTATACCCATCCTTCAAACATTTCATCTCATCTTAACTCTAATACCAAATAATGATGAAATAATTATCCCACTCTCAAAAATTGTATTATGCCATTTTCTTTTCTTCTTGCACTTCCTGAGGTCAGGTTCTGTATCTGGATTTCCAGGCAGTCCTGAACAACATAAAAATATTTTCAACCTTTGTGTTTTCGTATTATTAATATATACCTTTTGAGTGAGACAGGGCTTGATGGCTTCCATCAGATTCTCAAAGGGTCCTATTAGTACCCCATAGAAGCATAAATATCTCAGCATGCAGAGAAAGGAGAATTAAACATAGATGGAGAATTAAGGTATATATGTAAATGACAAAAAACTCATTAATTGGATTAATTTATCAAGGAACATTTTGGTGGATGTAACAAACAGAGGTGGTCCAGCTTCAGGGATGGTTTCACCAAGGGAATTTAACAATGTCATTGAGACTGGCTCTTTCTCCTAATTTTTCAGCTAGTCTCCATCTGCTTTACTCTCTTCTCAAGCTTTCTTTTATGCAGATATTAAAGCAATCACCTATTCCCTCTGGACACAGAGGGTGGGAACATACCTGTATCACAAGATGAGGGGTAGAAAAAACGTGGATCCCTGAAAGAAAACTGGTGTGCTAACATCTTATTACCAAAATAAAAGGCTCTTGAGAGTCCTTTGGACTGCAAGGAAATGAAACCAGTCAATGCTAAAGGAAATCAACCCGGAATATTCGTTGGAAGGACTGATGCTGAAGCTGAAGCTCCAATACTTTGGCCATCTGATGGAAGAGCTGACTCATTAGAAAAGACTCTGACGCTGGGATAGATTGAGGGCAAGAGAAAGGGGTAACAGAGAATGAGATGGTTGGATGGCATCACTGACTCAATGGACATGTGTTTGAGCAAACTCTGGGAGACAGTGAAGGACAGGACACCTGGCATACTGCAGTTCATGGCATCACAAAGAGTTGGACATGACTTAGCAACTAAATAACAGCAACAATATTTATTCTGGAAGAATGAATGTCACAAATGTTAGCTGGGAATTCCAGTGGTGAATCTTCATATGGGCATAAGAGTGGACTCAGTCCTTAGTGGGCTTTCTGATAGCTAGAATTTCTCTGATTATGAGTACTTGCAATTAGGAGCAGAAATGCCCTCTGAGTGGACGGTGAAGTGAAAACTGCAGTTAGGACAAAAGTCAGGGGATCTGCCAGCAGTGTTAGCATCACTGAAGGAAGCAAGAAGAAAGGAAGACTGGTCCTGGCTAAAACTCTTGACCCAGCCAACAAAGGGAAAAGTGCCAACAGCAAATCAGAAGGATTTGAAGTTTAGCAACAACTCACAAAAGTGAAAGGAGCGAAGGGGGAGATCTGTATTTACAAACAGGTGAGAAGGGAGTCTCATGACCTAGTCCTTCTGTGGACATAATTGTAATAATAAAAATAAACACCAGTTAATGAGTGGTTCTTATATGCCAGACATTACCCTTTGTGTGTATTATCCGCGTTAAAGACGTCTATGAGGTGGATATTATTATTTCCATTTAACTTATTAAGAGATCAAATCTCTCATTGTGTGTGGATCGCTTGCCTCCAGCCATGGTGTGTGATTACTAAGCTCATTCCCATTGCTACTTGCTTTGCAGAATGGCTCCTTGAGACCACAAAAATGCACTGTACTGACAGCAGATTGCTTAAGGCTCTTAGGCTTGCCTTTATAAAACATGAGGGGGTATTACACATGCTAGAACTGAAAATGTGCTGTGTAAGTGCTGTGCTAAGAGCTTCGTGAACATTACCTCATTTTATCTTTGCAAGAACTCTATCCTCATATGACCAATAAGGAAACTGAAAGTGTGATTTCCTAAAATCGCTCAGGGAATCCAGGGAATCTGATCCAAGACCTATGCTGGTCATAACTCTTTAGATCACAAGATTATTAGAATCAAAACTTTTGGATAATTCTCATCTCAGTGAAATTTCAGGGCCTGAATTTATCTTTGATCCCAAGAAGATCATTGTATAGTAATCTCTCTCCATTAAGCATGCATATTACCAGGGATCAGAGTCTGTAGAAAGAAATACTATAAAATGTTTTTCAACTTGAATTAAAAAGATAAGAGTTGTTCTCATTCTTATTTTACCCTGAAGTTTTTGCTAGTTTCTCTTTATTAGATTTGTCTCCTGATATCAGACGTTTGATGTTTTCCTCCTAGTTTTTTCTCTTCCTGGGTATGATTTGATGATATATAATATGTGATTTGATTCCATTAGCTGGTTTATTGGTGCTATGCTTAAAACCTCACAGATAGCCATCAGAAAACAGCTGCTTGATTCTCACATGCCAGCAAGGATAAAATCAATCTCCAGTCCCCAAGGGTGTCCCAAAGTTTTCCATACCTTAAGCACTTTCCTTTTGACACTGTTGTCCTTTAGTAAGATAGAAAGGAGACCATTATATATAAATACTATTTGGTAGTATTGATAATAATAATAAGTATTCAACAACTGAGCACTTCTCATATTCTAGACTCTTGGAGTACATCAATAAACCAAACCCTCAGAGAGCTTGACTCTGAGCAAAACAACAATAAATAACTATGAGGTGGATATTATTATTTCCATTTAACTTATTAAGAGATCAAATCTCTCATTGTGTGTGGATCGCTTGCCTCCAGCCATGGTGTGTGATTACTAAGCTCATTCCCATTGCTACTTGCTTTGCAGAATGGCTCCTTGAGACCACAAAAATGCACTGTACTGACAGCAGATTGCTTAAGGCTCTTAGGCTTGCCTTTATAAAACATGAGGGGGTATTACACATGCTAGAACTGAAAATGTGCTGTGTAAGTGCTGTGCTAAGAGCTTCGTGAACATTACCTCATTTTATCTTTGCAAGAACTCTATCCTCATATGACCAATAAGGAAACTGAAAGTGTGATTTCCTAAAATCGCTCAGGGAATCCAGGGAATCTGATCCAAGACCTATGCTGGTCATAACTCTTTAGATCACAAGATTATTAGAATCAAAACTTTTGGATAATTCTCATCTCAGTGAAATTTCAGGGCCTGAATTTATCTTTGATCCCAAGAAGATCATTGTATAGTAATCTCTCTCCATTAAGCATGCATATTACCAGGGATCAGAGTCTGTAGAAAGAAATACTATAAAATGTTTTTCAACTTGAATTAAAAAGATAAGAGTTGTTCTCATTCTTATTTTACCCTGAAGTTTTTGCTAGTTTCTCTTTATTAGATTTGTCTCCTGATATCAGACGTTTGATGTTTTCCTCCTAGTTTTTTCTCTTCCTGGGTATGATTTGATGATATATAATATGTGATTTGATTCCATTAGCTGGTTTATTGGTGCTATGCTTAAAACCTCACAGATAGCCATCAGAAAACAGCTGCTTGATTCTCACATGCCAGCAAGGATAAAATCAATCTCCAGTCCCCAAGGGTGTCCCAAAGTTTTCCATACCTTAAGCACTTTCCTTTTGACACTGTTGTCCTTTAGTAAGATAGAAAGGAGACCATTATATATAAATACTATTTGGTAGTATTGATAATAATAATAAGTATTCAACAACTGAGCACTTCTCATATTCTAGACTCTTGGAGTACATCAATAAACCAAACCCTCAGAGAGCTTGCACTCTAGCAGGGAAAACAAAAAATCAACAAAATATAAATAAAAAGAGGAAATATATGTGTGTATATATAATATATATATGTGTGTGTATATATATGTGTGTGTGTGTGTGTGTATATATATATATATATATATATATATATATGTATATAGCTGATTAACTTTGCTATAGAGTAGAAACTAACAACATTGTAAAGCACAACTATACTCTAATAAAATTAATTAAAACAGTGTGTTGCTTAGTGAGAAGGGGATTAAAAAGGGCGAAAACAGGTTAACCAGGAAAAGGTGGTGGAGAAGACGCCTGCAGTATTGGTAGTATGGTCAGTGAAAACATCACTGAGGAGGTGAGATACTAACAAAGACTGAGTGGTGATGAGGGAGTTGTAAGTGTGAAGACAGGGGAAGAACAGTCTGTGCATGGGGAGAGGCAGTGCAAAGACCCTCTGGCGGAAGCACACCCAGCATGTCCTTGAATCAGCAAAGAGGCCTCTCTTCCAGAAGCCAGTTGAGAAGAGGGACAGATCAGAATGAGATAAAAGACATAAAGAGGGAGCTAGAATGTGTAGTGCTTGTACAAATTTGGTTTTAAACAGAGGAGGGACTTAGTCTGTGTTTGACTTTAAAAGAATTACTCTGAGATTATAGGATTACAGAGGTGTTAGCAGGAAAATCTATTAGTTGGATTGTTACCAGAATCCAAGAAATGGTTCAGTCTGGGTGACAGCAATGAAGATAATGACAGATGTCAAGTTCTGGGTAGATCCTCGTATTTGTTGACAGATCTGATGTGGAGTATGTTGGACAGAGTGGAGATGGGAAAGGTTATGAATGGAGTAGTTTGGAAAGGAAGATCTTGATCTCTAAGTGCATTATTTTACTTATTCATCCATTTGTTTTTCATTCAGTTGCTTAATAACTATTAAGTGCTCATAACTATTATTATGAGCCAGGCATTCTTTGACTGATTTTCAGAAAAAGTATTATAGATGAGGAAACACGAGCTCATAAGTGTTAAGCTGTTGGCCAAAGTTAATTTATTTTGCTAGTAATCAGTAGTATTGTAAGTTCAGTGGGAATTTTGGTGATTTCACCTTCCAAACCTAATGCACATGACTCAGCTGTACTGACAGGACCAGAGAGAAATGAGAATGATACTGTTTTACTTATATTATATGTTATTAAATATCAGATAATACTTTTTTGCAAGGCAAGCATTTCTTGTCTGTTATGTCCTATTTCATCTTGGAAGTCTCCCCCTTCCTATTGCTTTTTTTTTTTTTTTTTTTTAAAGATTTATTTATTTATTTATTTTGGGCGGGGGTTGGGCTGGGGAGGGAGGGGAACAGGCGGGCCTCTTCTATTGGTCTTTCGTTTCTCTGTGTTTATCCGTCTTTGTTCTTTGGCTCCTGTGGGCCTCCCATCGCGGTGGCGTCTGTCCTTGCAGAGCACCGGCTCTGGGCGCATGCGCTTCAGAGCTCCGGCTCGGTGATTGGACACATCAGTCCAGCCGCTCCGCAGCACGTGGGATCTTCCCAGGCCAGGGCTCGAACCGGCGCCCCTTGCACTGCAAGGCGGTGTCCTTACCCACCGGACCACCAGGGGAAGCCCTTCCTATTGCTTTTTAAGACACTTGTATAATATTCCATTTATAGCCTTGAACAAGAATAATTAGGTATTCTGCTTTTATAACAAAGATATACTTGAAGCTTCTAAATATTGAGCAATTGCAGTCTAACAAGTGTTATGTCTAGATAATTTGGCAACACTGTGAATTTCATGCATTTTATAATATCACTCATTTCTTCATCTGGGATGTAAAGCAGCAGGGCCCAATAGGGTCCGGTTAAGAAATGGTCATGGGTAGATTCAGATGTCATCGGTATCCTCGTATTTGTTGACAGATCTGATGTGGAGTATGTTGGACAGAGTGGAGATGGGAAAGGTTATGAATGGAGTAGTTTGGAAAGGAAGATCTTGATCTCTAAGTGCATTATTTTACTTATTCATCCATTTGTTTTTCATTCAGTTGCTTAATAACTATTAAGTGCTCATAACTATTATTATGAGCCAGGCATTCTTTGACTGATTTTCAGAAAAAGTATTATAGATGAGGAAACACGAGCTCATAAGTGTTAAGCTGTTGGCCAAAGTTAATTTATTTTGCTAGTAATCAGTAGTATTGTAAGTTCAGTGGGAATTTTGGTGATTTCACCTTCCAAACCTAATGCACATGACTCAGCTGTACTGACAGGACCAGAGAGAAATGAGAATGATACTGTTTTACTTATATTATATGTTATTAAATATCAGATAATACTTTTTTGCAAGGCAAGCATTTCTTGTCTGTTATGTCCTATTTCATCTTGGAAGTCTCCCCCTTCCTATTGCTTTTTTTTTTTTTTAAAAGATTTATTTATTTATTTATTTTGGGCGGGGGTTGGGCTGGGGAGGGAGGGGAACAGGCGGGCCTCTTCTATTGGTCTTTCGTTTCTCTGTGTTTATCCGTCTTTGTTCTTTGGCTCCTGTGGGCCTCCCATCGCGGTGGCGTCTGTCCTTGCAGAGCACCGGCTCTGGGCGCATGCGCTTCAGAGCTCCGGCTCGGTGATTGGACACATCAGTCCAGCCGCTCCGCAGCACGTGGGATCTTCCCAGGCCAGGGCTCGAACCGGCGCCCCTTGCACTGCAAGGCGGTGTCCTTACCCACCGGACCACCAGGGGAAGCCCTTCCTATTGCTTTTTAAGACACTTGTATAATATTCCATTTATAGCCTTGAACAAGAATAATTAGGTATTCTGCTTTTATAACAAAGATATACTTGAAGCTTCTAAATATTGAGCAATTGCAGTCTAACAAGTGTTATGTCTAGATAATTTGGCAACACTGTGAATTTCATGCATTTTATAATATCACTCATTTCTTCATCTGGGATGTAAAACAGCAGGGACAAAATCACACAAATAGGGCTTCCCTGGTGGTTCAGTGGGTAAAGACACCGCTTTGCAGTGCAAGGGGCGCTGGTTCGGTTCCTGGCCTAGGAAGATCTCATGTGCCACAGAGTAGGTGGACCAATGTGTCCAACTACCAAGCCAGTGCTCTGTAGTGCATGCACCCAGAGCTGGTACTCTGCAGTGACAGAGGCCACTGCAATTGGAGGCCCACACAAGTCAAAGAACAAAGATGTATGAAAATAAATAAATGAAAGACCAGTAGAAGTGACCAAAAAAAAAAAAAAAATGAGGGTAAAAATTTCCCACCAATATTTTTGGCAACAAGGAAAGAAAAAACATATCAAAAAGTTTCAATAGCTGAATCTGTATCCCTTTGGATATGAACTGTGTGATCAAAAAAAGATGATTTTTCTTCTGAGAGTGGCTTTTAACAGCTCTGTGGGATGCTCCTCTGGCCCCTCAGGCCCTCTTCTTACTCCTTCCTGCCTTCCAGAGAGGCATGCGTGTCCCATGATCTTTTTCTCTCTGGTACCCTGACTTCTGGTTTGGGGCCACATTAATGGTCCTGTTATTCTTGATTGAATCTGTTGCAGGTGAAAAGGACTTTTTTAACTATGTTGGAGGAAAAAAATACATCTTTATTCTTTTCTATCTGTTTCTTTTGTTTTTTAAAAATATATTTTATTATGTATATTTTTAAGTTTTTACAGAGTTTTGTTGTTCACAAACATGTATGTTCCCAGATCAGTCATATGCATATCCCTCGTTCCCTCCCACCTCCCAGCCATTTCTTTTATTTTAACCTTTAGGAATCTAACAACTTTTGGGGGACATTGCCTCTAGTTATGATTTTAAGGCTATTCTGGTTTTATTTTTTTAAATAAAGCCTATCACTGTTTCCATTGTTTGCCCCTCTATTTTTTAAATTCTATCTATGTATTTATTTTGGGCTATTCTGGGTTTTCATTGCTGCTACAGGCTCTTCTCTAGTTGCAAAGAGTGAGGGCTACTGTCTAGTTGAGGTGAGCAGGCTTCTTGTTGTGGTGACCTCTCTTGTTGTGGAACTCGTGCTCTATGGCACATGGGCTCAATAGTTGTGGCTCCGAGGCTCTAGAGCACAGGCTCAATAGCTGTGGTTCATGGGCTTCATTGCTCTACAGCATACAGAATCTTCCCAGATCAGGGATCAAACTTGTGTCTCCTGCATTGGCAGGCAAACACATTACCACTCAGCTACCAGGGAAACCCCTGGTTTATTTTTAATGTTTCCAGAAAGATGCCCATTCCCTAGAGTGCATAGTTTGTGGACTTTATTTTCTATTACATGTGAAGGAAGCAGGACCTCCTCCTTCCATCCACGATACTGCCTTGGTACCCCTCGGCACAATTTTGAATTTAAAGGATACAGCTCATAGCTATGAAAGTAGAAAGATGTGCTCACAGCATTATCCTCCTTCTACCCTCACCTCCAGTGACATCCGAAGGGAAAACATAAGGAGGTGTGGAATGAGAAGTGAGGGAGGGTGAAGAATTAATCACTAACATGAGGCAAGTAGAACCTTTGAACACACAGGGCCCATCAGAAAATAATAGCGGCATTCATCATGTGTTGGCACAGTTGAGGGTTGTAAATAAAATATAGAGATTATCGAAAGAATGACAGAGTTGGCTGAATCATAACCGCATGCTGTTCTCATTCTGAAAGCTGATACAGACATAGAGGTTGAGTCCTAACATTTGGATTTCTTCCACAACAGAGGAGCAGTTATGTCACGGCAACCATGGTGATGTTTCCGTCTGTCCAATGTGTCTCACATGATGCTTGGTCCCTGTTCTTGCAGACCACACTGACAGAATACCCCCAGAAGTTTTCAATTGCCCTAGATGACTCAATTTGGTGGCGCAAGAAAATTTCATTTTTTTAATGCTGTACCAGTTATGAATTTGTGTTAAAGAAATAGGAATATGTCTTAAATTTATTTTTCCACAATGGTCTAAGAAGTGAATTGATTGCTGAGAAACTCATTCATTCATTCACATAAGAGTTTGAATTTAAACTCTTACATTTTTTGTTTTTATGCTGAAAATTTAACACTATAATGTTCAACCTCTGCTTTCTAATTATTAAGGTAGGCAAATTCATGTTTTATGGCACTTTAACAAGGTACTACAAATTAACTGGCTTTAAACACTAAGAATCTATTATCTTACAGTTCTGAAAGTCAGAACTCTGATGTGAGAAAAGCACAGACTTCTTTGGAGGCCATTTTTTATCCATAGATACTTGTGGAGGACCTTCTTTAGATAGCAGTGAATTAATCCAGGTATTAGAAACAAAGTGATTTTGTGCTCCGGTACCTTGTAGTCTGCTTATAAAGCGTACATTGCTAATTGATCACAGCATTCCTTTTCATTGAGGCCAATCTTGGTCTTAATATTCAGTTCAGTTCAGTCGCTCAATTATGTCTGACTCATTGTGACCCTGCGGTCTGCAGCACACCAGGTTTCCCTGTCCTTCACCATGTCCTGGAGCTTGCTAAAACTCATGACTATTGACTCAGTGATGCCATCCATCCATCTCATTCTCTGTCATCCCCATCTCCTTTTACCTTCTGTTTTTCCCAACATCAGAGTCTTTTCCAGTGAGTGATCTCTTCACTTCAGGTGGCCAAAGTATTGGAGCTTCAGTTTCAGCATCAGTCCTTCAATGAATATTCAGGGTTGATTTCCTTTAGGATTGACTGGATGGATCTCCTTGCACTCCAAGGAACTCTCAAAAGTCTTCTCCAGCACCACAATTCAAAGGCATCAATTCTTGGTGCTCAGCCTTCTTTATGGTCCAACTCTCACATCCAAACCATAGCTTTGACTATATGGACTTTTGTCAGTAAAGTGTTGTCTCTGCTTTGAATATGCTGTCTAGATTTGTGATAGCTTTTCTTCCAAGTAGCAAGTGTTTTTAATTTCATAGTTGCAGTCACCATCCACAGTGATTTTTGGAGCTCAAGAAAATAAAGTCTGTCACTGTTTCCGTTGTTTGCCCATCTATTTGCCAAGAAGTGATAGGATCAGATCCCATGATCTTTGTATTTTGAATGTTGAATTTTAGGCTAACTATTTCACTATCCTCTTTACCTTCAACAAGAGGCTCTTTAGTTCCTCTTTTCTTTCTGCCATAAGGGTGGCGTAATCTACATACCTAAGTTTATTGATATTTCTTCCAGCAATCTTGACTTCAGCTTGTGATTCATCCAGACCAGCATTTCACATGATGTACTCTGTGTATAAATTAAATAAGCAGGGTGACGATGTACAGCCTTGATATACTCCTTTGCCAGTTTGGAACCAATTCCTTGTCCATTTCTAACTGTTGCTTCTTGTCCTACACACAGTTTTGCAGGAGGCAAGTAAGATGGTCTGGCAGTCCCATCTCTTTCAGAATTTTCCACAGTTTGTTATGATCCATACAGTTGAAGGCCTTAGCATACTCAATGAAACAGAAATAGATGTTTTTCTGGAATACCCTTGCTCTTTCTGTGATCCAACAGATGTTGACAATTTGATCTCTGGTTCTTCTGCCTATTCTAAATCCATCTTGCACATCTGAAAGTTCTCAGTTCAATTTCTACTAAAGCCTAACTTGCAGCATTTTGAGCATTGCTTTTCTAGTGTGTGAAATTAGTGCAATGGTGTGGTAGTTTGAACATTCTTTGTCATTGCCCTTCTTTGGGAGAATGAAAACTGACCTTTCCAGTCCTGAGTTCAGTGCTGAGCTTTCCAAATTTGCTGATACATTGAGTGTAACACTTTAACAGCATCATCTGTCAATATTTGAAACAGCTCAGCAGGAATTCCATCAACTCCACTAGCTTTGTTAGTAGTAATGCTTCCTAGGTCTCACTTGACTTCACAGTTTAAAACATCTGGCTCTAGATGAGTGATCACCTGTCATGGTCATCTGGCTCATTAAGAACTTTTTGTATAGTTCTTTTGTATATCTTTCCACCTCTTCTTAATATCTTCTGCTTCTGGTAGGTCTGTACTGTTTCTGTCCTTTATTGTGCCTGTTAGCATGAAATGTTCTCTTAGTATGTCTAATTTTCTTGTAGAGATCTCTAGTCATTTCCATTGTTTGCCCATCTATTTGCCAAGAAGTGATAGGATCAGATCCCATGATCTTTGTATTTTGAATGTTGAATTTTAGGCTAACTATTTCACTATCCTCTTTACCTTCAACAAGAGGCTCTTTAGTTCCTCTTTTCTTTCTGCCATAAGGGTGGCGTAATCTACATACCTAAGTTTATTGATATTTCTTCCAGCAATCTTGACTTCAGCTTGTGATTCATCCAGACCAGCATTTCACATGATGTACTCTGTGTATAAATTAAATAAGCAGGGTGACGATGTACAGCCTTGATATACTCCTTTGCCAGTTTGGAACCAATTCCTTGTCCATTTCTAACTGTTGCTTCTTGTCCTACACACAGTTTTGCAGGAGGCAAGTAAGATGGTCTGGCAGTCCCATCTCTTTCAGAATTTTCCACAGTTTGTTATGATCCATACAGTTGAAGGCCTTAGCATACTCAATGAAACAGAAATAGATGTTTTTCTGGAATACCCTTGCTCTTTCTGTGATCCAACAGATGTTGACAATTTGATCTCTGGTTCTTCTGCCTATTCTAAATCCATCTTGCACATCTGAAAGTTCTCAGTTCAATTTCTACTAAAGCCTAACTTGCAGCATTTTGAGCATTGCTTTTCTAGTGTGTGAAATTAGTGCAATGGTGTGGTAGTTTGAACATTCTTTGTCATTGCCCTTCTTTGGGAGAATGAAAACTGACCTTTCCAGTCCTGAGTTCAGTGCTGAGCTTTCCAAATTTGCTGATACATTGAGTGTAACACTTTAACAGCATCATCTGTCAATATTTGAAACAGCTCAGCAGGAATTCCATCAACTCCACTAGCTTTGTTAGTAGTAATGCTTCCTAGGTCTCACTTGACTTCACAGTTTAAAACATCTGGCTCTAGATGAGTGATCACCTGTCATGGTCATCTGGCTCATTAAGAACTTTTTGTATAGTTCTTTTGTATATCTTTCCACCTCTTCTTAATATCTTCTGCTTCTGGTAGGTCTGTACTGTTTCTGTCCTTTATTGTGCCTGTTAGCATGAAATGTTCTCTTAGTATGTCTAATTTTCTTGTAGAGATCTCTAGTCATTTCCATTCTTTCGTTTCCCTCTATTTCTTTGCATTGTCAACTTAAGAAAGTTTTCTTATCTCTCCTCGCTATTCTCTGGAACTCTGCATACAGATGCATATATCTTTTTCCTTTTCTCCTTTTACTTTGACTTCTCTTCTTTTCTCAGTTATTTGTAAGGCCTCCTCAGACAACCATTTTGCCTTTTTTCATTTCTATTTCTATGGGATGATTTTGATGACTAGCTCCTGTACAATGTTACAAACCTCTGTCCATAGTTCTTCAGGCACTCTGTCTATCAGATCTAATCCTTTGAATCTACTTGTAACTTCCACTGTATAATTGTAACGGGTTTGATTTAGGTCATATTTGAGTGGCCTAGTGGTTTTCCCTGCTTGCTTCAATTTCAGTCTGAATTTTGCAATAAGCAGTTCATGATCTGAGCCCCAGTCAGCTCCATGTCTTATTTTTGCTGACTGTATAGAGCTTCTCCGTCTTTAGCTATGAAGAATATAATCAATCTGATTTTGCTATTGACCATCTGGTGATGTCCATGTGTAGAGGTGTCTCTTGTGTTGTTGGAAGAGGGTGTTTGCTATGACCAGTACGTTCTCTTGGCAAAACTCGGTTAGCCTTTGCACTACTTCATTTTGTGCTCCAAGGCCAAACGTGCCTGTTACTCCAGGTATCTCTTGACTTCCTATCTTTGCATTCGAGTCCCCAGTGATGAAAATGACATCTTTTTTTGGTGTTAGTTCTAGAAGATCTTGTAGGTCTCCATAGACTCATTCAATTTCAGCTTTTTCAGCATTAGTGATTGGAGCATAGACTTGGACTATTGTGGCAATGAATGGTTTGCCTTGGAAATGAACTGAGATCATTTTATTTTTGAGATTTCATCCTAGTACTTCATTTCGAGCTCTTTTGTTGTCTGTGGGCTTTGATCCTTTTAGTCTAAGGAATAGATATATTCCTTATATTCTATATTCTAAGGAATAGATATAGATATATATCCACGGTAGTAGATATAATGATCATCTGAGTTAAATTTATCCATTCCTGTCCATTTTAATTCATTGATTCCTAAAATGTCAAAGTTCATTTTTGCCATCTCCTGTTTGACTGATTTCAATGACATTGATTAATGGACCTAACATTCCCAGTTCCTATGCAATACGTAATACTGTTGTTTGCAGTTATCAGAGTTTGCTTTCACTAGACTCCTTCTTTATGGGAAACTCCAAGCATTCCTCTTGTAGTTGATCGAAGTCATCGCATGAGATGAACCCCTTTGTTATTTTTATCTCTAATTGTTTTACTTCTTAATGAGATCTAATTTCTTAAGACGTTTGTAAAGCACATTTCCTAACACTAATTGTAACGGGTTTGATTTAGGTCATATTTGAGTGGCCTAGTGGTTTTCCCTGCTTGCTTCAATTTCAGTCTGAATTTTGCAATAAGCAGTTCATGATCTGAGCCCCAGTCAGCTCCATGTCTTATTTTTGCTGACTGTATAGAGCTTCTCCGTCTTTAGCTATGAAGAATATAATCAATCTGATTTTGCTATTGACCATCTGGTGATGTCCATGTGTAGAGGTGTCTCTTGTGTTGTTGGAAGAGGGTGTTTGCTATGACCAGTACGTTCTCTTGGCAAAACTCGGTTAGCCTTTGCACTACTTCATTTTGTGCTCCAAGGCCAAACGTGCCTGTTACTCCAGGTATCTCTTGACTTCCTATCTTTGCATTCGAGTCCCCAGTGATGAAAATGACATCTTTTTTTGGTGTTAGTTCTAGAAGATCTTGTAGGTCTCCATAGACTCATTCAATTTCAGCTTTTTCAGCATTAGTGATTGGAGCATAGACTTGGACTATTGTGGCAATGAATGGTTTGCCTTGGAAATGAACTGAGATCATTTTATTTTTGAGATTTCATCCTAGTACTTCATTTCGAGCTCTTTTGTTGTCTGTGGGCTTTGATCCTTTTAGTCTAAGGAATAGATATATTCCTTATATTCTATATTCTAAGGAATAGATATAGATATATATCCACGGTAGTAGATATAATGATCATCTGAGTTAAATTTATCCATTCCTGTCCATTTTAATTCATTGATTCCTAAAATGTCAAAGTTCATTTTTGCCATCTCCTGTTTGACTGATTTCAATGACATTGATTAATGGACCTAACATTCCCAGTTCCTATGCAATACGTAATACTGTTGTTTGCAGTTATCAGAGTTTGCTTTCACTAGACTCCTTCTTTATGGGAAACTCCAAGCATTCCTCTTGTAGTTGATCGAAGTCATCGCATGAGATGAACCCCTTTGTTATTTTTATCTCTAATTGTTTTACTTCTTAATGAGATCTAATTTCTTAAGACGTTTGTAAAGCACATTTCCTAACACTAATTTAGACATTCTCCTAACTTATCCTGGTCAGTACAATTTACTTAAAGTCATGGAATTGCATTTGCTCGTGTTTGTTATATTCATCCTGTTGCTTAACAGAGTCTAAAAGAATTGACAGTAACAAACACTGGTGAAAATATAGGGCTATAGGAACTCAAATATAATGCTGGTTGGAATGCAAAATGGTACAGCCACTTTGAAAGATAGTTTGTAAGTTTCCTATAAAGTCAGTGTTCTTATGGGATGACCCCAAATCTACATGCCTGGATATTTATCCATATGAACTGTAAACTTTTTTCACACAGATACCAGTTGTATATGTTCGTAGGAGATTTAGTCTTAATTGTCCCAAACTGTGAGCAACCACAGTGTCCTTCAATAGGTGAATTGATATGTATCCATTAAATTGAATTCTATTTAGCATTGAAAAGGAATGAACTACGAATCCGTATACAAACACAGATGACTCTTAAGTGCACTTTGTTAAGTGAAAGTTATATATTAAATGAGTGCCTTTATAAAATATTCTAGAAAAGGAAAGTTATGAGAACAGAAAATAGATCTATGGTTGCCAAGGATTGAGGGAAGGGAGAGTGATTGGTGACAAAAGGCAAACAAGAATTTTTAGGGTGATGGATCCATTCTGCATGGTATGGTGAATACACGACTCTGAACTTGTCAAAACTCACTGAAATTTACATCCTCGAGTGTAAACTTTATCTATGCAAATTATATTAAAAATCAACCAGGAGGCTGGAGAAAATCCCAGGATGAAATGTAGACTGTGACAGAAGAATAATCTGTATTGCATATGTATAACATGACTTCATGGAAAGGGAGGAGGAAATAGGATTTGACTTAGGTAACTTTTAGGAAGTAAATTTTAACCAGAAACTATAGGGCTTACAAACAAAATGTATTGAACACAAACACTGTACTCTAGTTGGTAAAGTTGTTTATCAGGGGGATATAGGTTAAACAATTCTGGAAATTCCTTACTTGTATACCAAGGTCAAAATAAGTAATAAAATATGGATGGTGATAAGAGACTTCTAATGGTTGGAGAGAAAAGTTACATATGAGCTAGGGGAAGGCAAGAATGAATTATATGGTACTAGATTACAGTAGGAGATATTAGTATTAACAGAGGTTTAATTTATCATCATATAAATGGAAAGAAGCAGAAATAATTATAGACACATGCACATATGTACATGTGGGTTAATGTACATATATAAACTCCTTAGTCCCATTCATCAAGAATTTAGCCTAAAGGAAGTGACATTACAATGAGAATATTCAGTGCCTAAATTTTTGACTCTTACATTGGGCCTATAAAGTCAGTGTTCTTATGGGATGACCCCAAATCTACATGCCTGGATATTTATCCATATGAACTGTAAACTTTTTTCACACAGATACCAGTTGTATATGTTCGTAGGAGATTTAGTCTTAATTGTCCCAAACTGTGAGCAACCACAGTGTCCTTCAATAGGTGAATTGATATGTATCCATTAAATTGAATTCTATTTAGCATTGAAAAGGAATGAACTACGAATCCGTATACAAACACAGATGACTCTTAAGTGCACTTTGTTAAGTGAAAGTTATATATTAAATGAGTGCCTTTATAAAATATTCTAGAAAAGGAAAGTTATGAGAACAGAAAATAGATCTATGGTTGCCAAGGATTGAGGGAAGGGAGAGTGATTGGTGACAAAAGGCAAACAAGAATTTTTAGGGTGATGGATCCATTCTGCATGGTATGGTGAATACACGACTCTGAACTTGTCAAAACTCACTGAAATTTACATCCTCGAGTGTAAACTTTATCTATGCAAATTATATTAAAAATCAACCAGGAGGCTGGAGAAAATCCCAGGATGAAATGTAGACTGTGACAGAAGAATAATCTGTATTGCATATGTATAACATGACTTCATGGAAAGGGAGGAGGAAATAGGATTTGACTTAGGTAACTTTTAGGAAGTAAATTTTTAACCAGAAACTATAGGGCTTACAAACAAAATGTATTGAACACAAACACTGTACTCTAGTTGGTAAAGTTGTTTATCAGGGGGATATAGGTTAAACAATTCTGGAAATTCCTTACTTGTATACCAAGGTCAAAATAAGTAATAAAATATGGATGGTGATAAGAGACTTCTAATGGTTGGAGAGAAAAGTTACATATGAGCTAGGGGAAGGCAAGAATGAATTATATGGTACTAGATTACAGTAGGAGATATTAGTATTAACAGAGGTTTAATTTATCATCATATAAATGGAAAGAAGCAGAAATAATTATAGACACATGCACATATGTACATGTGGGTTAATGTACATATATAAACTCCTTAGTCCCATTCATCAAGAATTTAGCCTAAAGGAAGTGACATTCCAAGTAGCAATGAGAATATTCAGTGCCTAAATCTTTGTTTCTAGGCATGATTCTCTAATATTAAGTACCTGGGTCTCTTGGAGAAATTGTTGATTTTAGGGCTAAAGAAAATACAAGATGAAGCTGGTGCTTCTCATAGAGTTTAAATGAAAGAATGTGTTCAAAAGTCAAAAAGATAGGGACTTCTTGAAGGTATACGTGAACGAATCTGAAAAATATTCCAATGGCCAGGGCTTCCCTGGTGGTCCAGTGGGTAAGGACACTGCCTTGCAGTGCAAGGGGCGCTGGTTCGATCCCTGGCGTGGGAAGATCTCACATGCCACTGAGCAGCTGGACTGATGTGTCCAGCTACCAGGCCAGAGCTCTGGAGTGCATGCGCCCAGAGCCAGTGCTCTGTGATGAGAAAGTCCACTGCAGTGGGAGGCCCACACAGGCCAAAAGAACGAAGATAAATAAATAGAAGACCAATAAAAGTGGCCAAAAAAAAAGAAAAAAAGATTCCAATGGCAAAAGCTGGAACAATTTAGTAACATTAATAATAGAGGATCTGAACACAAGATTTAAACAAATAACTAGATAAATAAATAAGTTTTCCATACAGAATTCCAATTAGTTTATGTAGACAACTTCCTCTTCAAATAGTATGACTTCATTTCCTTTCTGTCCTTGAGTGATGGGCTGGATTTGGTGGCTTGATTCCAAAGAATAAAGCGGAATGAGAAACAACAGTAGAACAGCTTGGTGATACGTCTTGTTCCAGTGATCCAAGTTATCATCATTGGTGATGAGTTATGTTGATAGGAAGTCCCCCAGATATAATGATATGAGAAAGTCACTTTTTATCTGATTTGCCTCTCAGACATCCCTAACCCTGGACCAACCATGAGAAAAACAACAAACAAACTCACACTGAGGGACACTGTACAGAATATTTGACAAGCACTCTTCAAATATATCAAGGAGATCACAAACAAAACAGAAACTGTCACAAATCAGAAGAATAGAAGGAGGCATAATTACTAACACAATTTGACTGTCTGTCCTAGATCCTATAACTACAAAATACAGGACAATTGTATAAAAACTAATGAGACCCAAAGGAAGATTTACATTTAGTTAAGAATGATTTGCAAAATTTTCTGCACTTATTTTTAAATTTTGACAGATGTACTGTGGTTATATAATATGTGAACAATAGAAGCAACCAAGTAAGAAATCTGTATGAATTCTTTGCATTGTTTTCACATTTCTGTAAATTTAAAATAATTCAAAACAAAAGCAAAAAGAGATTTTACTTGTCACCATGTTAGAAAATATTTTGACTGTGCAATGTCACTCTACTTATAGAATTCCATTCATGGGTGTGTGTATCTTTAGGCCAGTTCAACACTGTTTTTTGTTATTGTAGCTTTTGTAGTAAGTCAGTAAATAAAATAATGTAAGTTCTCCATCTGTCTCTCTCCTTTAATAAAATTTTTAACTCATCTAGATCCTTTGCATTTCTATATACATTTTAGAATCAACCTGTCAATTTCTTCTTCAAAGGTCTGTTAGAATTTAGATACTAATCTTATGTGGGTCAATTTAGGAAGAATAAGTGTCTTAATAATACAAAGTCTTTTGATTCAGGGATATTGTATTTGTTATCATTTACTTAGATCTTATTTAATTTGGGGAAGGAATTTCAAATAATTTTTATAAGTCATACATTTGTTGTTACATTTGTTCCTAGGTACTTTATCTTTTAGGTGTTATGTATGCATGCATGCTATATTGATTCAATCTTGGCCAAGTCTGGGCAACCTATAGACTGTAGCCTGCCAGGCTCCTCTGTCCATAGGATTCCCCAGGGAAGAATACTGGAGTGGGTTGCCATGCCCTCTTCCAGGAGCTCTTCCCAAACTAAGAATCAAACCCATGTCTCATGTCTCCTGCTTTGGCAGGCAGGTTCTTTAGTACTAGTCCCACTTGGGAAGTCCTTTAGGTGTTATAATAAATGGTTATTTTTTGTTTCTATTTCTTTTTTGGTAATATATAGAATCACATATAATTTTTTTGCATTTTCTGCTTGTCTTCTATTTTTGCTAACTTATTAGACTAGTTTCATTTTTTCTTAAAGATGTCATTCAGTCTTTCTACATATTCAATCATGTTATGTACAAAAACATTTCTATTTCTTTCTAACCTGTGAACTTACTGTGCTGTGCAAAACCACCTGTAAAATATGCATAGAAATCATTAGTATAGTCATTCTTGTCTTGTTCCTATCTCAGAGGAAAAGTGTTCAGTATTTTGCTATTATATATCACATTAAATTTCAGGATTTTTTGAAGTGCTTTCTTTCAATTGAGCAAATTCCCTTTGACTTTTAGTTTAGTGAGAATTGTATAATAAGTGGATACTAAATTTTATCAAAATTTTTGCACATATTTATATAATGGTATGATTTGTAGCCTGTATTCTTTTTTATAGTAATATTATAGCATCACATGACTTTTTCAAATGTTGTAGTAAAACTTGCATTCATGGGATCAACATCATATAATTATTTTGAATTTGATTTACTGATCTTTAAGAGTTTTTCATCATTTTTCCTCTAAATGCGGTTATGACTTCCTCCTTGTCTTTAGTTTCTATAAGTTGGCCATGGGAATTTTAGATGTTCTTTCCTTTATTCTACTTCCTTCTCACTCAGCTTTATGTGTCTTAGGGTGATGTCTTTTGTCCATTTTAGAAAGTCCTTGGCCAACTGTACAGTTTGCCTCTTTTCTCTTTCTTCCTCTGAAACTCTAAATACAAGTATTAAAATAACTGATATTGCCCCATGAACATCTAATTTTAACTCCTCTTCCCCATTTTTTGATATTTCGATCTGGATACTTCTTATTGACCAGTCTGCTGTGATGTCTAGTCTACTCTTAGGCTTATCAAATGAATTACCCATTTCCTATATCAAGTTTTCACTTCTAGCATTTATTTTTTCATGTTTTAATAGTTTCTATTCATATCTCTTTTTTTTTTTAGAAAGGAATTGCTACTTTCTGGAATTTAGGTTTTTATAGTTCTTTGCATTCTGAACACTGGTGACATTTTCTTTTGTTAGCTTTGATTTTATAGATTATTGAGTTTGTCTGGATTGTTAGAATGAGGATGAAAATCTCTTGTGATTTTTAAGCTATCTAACTGTAATGGAAATTTGTAAATAATTTTCATGGAAGGGTTTATGGAAATACTACTCTTTTCTTCTGTGGTATATTGTGAAATATGGATTTGTTTTCAGCACACAAAACACTAAGGAATTGGGAAACTTTTCTTAAGAGATGATCTGGGTACAAATTGCAAATAGTACCTCACAAATAAACAGTATCTATAGTTGACCCTTATGTGAGGTATATTATCAGAGATTTTACAGGTGATGGATCTGGGTGTTTCAACTCCCTAAATTTAACAAAATTGTCTTCACTCATCTAAGGAGAGACAGATATCTCTGGGTTTAGGTGACTAGAAAGTTGACTCTAAATATACTTCTCTGATGTATGACTTTGGAAATGACTTCCCTTCCTATAATTATTTTGAATTTGATTTAGTAATATTATAGCATCACATGATTTTCTTTAAAAGCATTCATGGGATCAACATCATATAATTATTTTGAATTTGATTTACTGATCTTTAAGAGTTTTTCATCATTTTCCTCTAAATGCGGTTATGACTTCCTCCTTGTCTTTAGTTTCTATAAGTTGGCCATGGGAATTTTAGATGTTCTTTCCTTTATTCTACTTCCTTCTCACTCAGCTTTATGTGTCTTAGGGTGATGTCTTTTGTCCATTTTAGAAAGTCCTTGGCCAACTGTACAGTTTGCCTCTTTTCTCTTTCTTCCTCTGAAACTCTAAATACAAGTATTAAAATAACTGATATTGCCCCATGAACATCTAATTTTAACTCCTCTTCCCCATTTTTTGATATTTCGATCTGGATACTTCTTATTGACCAGTCTGCTGTGATGTCTAGTCTACTCTTAGGCTTATCAAATGAATTACCCATTTCCTATATCAAGTTTTCACTTCTAGCATTTATTTTTTCATGTTTTAATAGTTTCTATTCATATCTCTTTTTTTTTTTAGAAAGGAATTGCTACTTTCTGGAATTTAGGTTTTTATAGTTCTTTGCATTCTGAACACTGGTGACATTTTCTTTTGTTAGCTTTGATTTTATAGATTATTGAGTTTGTCTGGATTGTTAGAATGAGGATGAAAATCTCTTGTGATTTTTAAGCTATCTAACTGTAATGGAAATTTGTAAATAATTTTCATGGAAGGGTTTATGGAAATACTACTCTTTTCTTCTGTGGTATATTGTGAAATATGGATTTGTTTTCAGCACACAAAACACTAAGGAATTGGGAAACTTTTCTTAAGAGATGATCTGGGTACAAATTGCAAATAGTACCTCACAAATAAACAGTATCTATAGTTGACCCTTATGTGAGGTATATTATCAGAGATTTTACAGGTGATGGATCTGGGTGTTTCAACTCCCTAAATTTAACAAAATTGTCTTCACTCATCTAAGGAGAGACAGATATCTCTGGGTTTAGGTGACTAGAAAGTTGACTCTAAATATACTTCTCTGATGTATGACTTTGGAAATGACTTCCCTTCCTATAATTGAAGAGCTGCTTGCTAAATAAGATAACACAGTTAATTTGTAACATATAATGTAATTACTGTAGTGAAATGGTAAATCAGTTGTTAGGGTCAATACCAGCACGTGTGAAAATAACTTTGAGAAAGCTTTAATAATGAAACACAAATCTTTATCCTTTAATGTATGCATATAATCATAATCCCATGAGGTAGATGTCATTATCACAATAGTTACGTATTTTTACAAAATGAAAACTGAACCTTTCAATAGTTGAACCATTAGTAAGAATGAGCACCTATTACATGTTCCTTTGTAGCTTCAGCTCATTCTTATCTCCTTAGGGTCATAACAACATGCTGATTTTTCCCTGAGGGAATAAAATAATCAGCGTTCTCTGGTGTGGTTCAAGTGAAAATGATGCCTTCCTGTCCTCAGTTTTGTGCATGTGACCCATAACTGGCCAATAAGCTTTACAGCAATGTGGCTCACTGTGATGGGCTGACAGTGGGCATATGATTCAATTCTAGGGATGCTTTCAAGCTATTAAGAAATAAAAGTTCTCCTTTTCTTCTGTGTCTGATAGCAATCAAGATGACGTACAGAAAGGAGAGCAGAACGAGAGACAGACAACTTGTTGATTATGTGCTTTGCACTCCTGGATCCTAATCATGCCCGCAGTCCCATGATCCTTGATCTCCTGATTTTCTCTTTAAGTGTGCCAATATATTTGCTTAAGCTATTTGAATCAAGTGTCCCTCCTTTCTAGCATACAAGATTGTTCTGGCAAAATTTATTTAGTGCAAGATATTAGATAGTGCGAATTGATATTTGAAGTAAAAATTCAATTTCAGATGACTATATATTTGAAACTGTGCATGTCCCAACTTTCTGAGCGAAGCTTCTTTGCTGCAGTTTCAGTCAGCTTGTCTTAAATTAGGGAATCATCTTGTCCAACTGGCCTAGGTTAGTGTTCAGTTGCTCAGTCGCATCCAACTCTTTGAGACCACGTGGACTGTAGCCTGCCAGGATCCTTTGTCCATGGGATATTTTCAGGCAAGAAAACTGGAGTGGATTGCCATTTTCTTCTCTAGAGTATCTTTCTGTCCCAGGGATCAAATCTGGGTCTCCTGCATCGCAGGCAGTCACTTTACCAACTGAGCCACCAAGTTAAGGGGAGAGCTAAATGTTAAGAAAGTTATTTGTTTAGTTCTCGGTTCCCTTGGTTTAACTCTAGATTATGATTAAGTGTGGTGTTGGGCTAATTTGTTGCCTAATATTTTTGTGTAAAACAGTAGATGAGATTTAACTAGGAGAGGCAGGAGACTTTTTTCCTGCAAGCCTAGAGCTGTATAAACTGTGCAAATGAGCATTCATATAAAAATGCGTGCTTGTCTTCCTCATCACTGTTTCCCTGCAGGTAACTCTGTCTAACTGGTAATTAGTGGTAGGAAGCTTGCGGATTTGCAAGCTAATTTACACATAAGAAAACCATGTTTAAAATGACACTAACTCACTATGTTTCTGTGTTGAACTTGGCACACAGCTGTTCATTCCCTTTGGCTATATATCCCCTGTGGTGTTTTGAAAAGGAAAGGGCATTTTAATGTCTCACTGTGATGGGCTGACAGTGGGCACATGATTCAATTCTAGGGATGCTTTCAAGCTATTAAGAAATAAAAGTTCTCCTTTTCTTCTGTGTCTGATAGCAATCAAGATGACGTACAGAAAGGAGAGCAGAACGAGAGACAGACAACTTGTTGATTATGTGCTTTGCACTCCTGGATCCTAATCATGCCCGCAGTCCCATGATCCTTGATCTCCTGATTTTCTCTTTAAGTGTGCCAATATATTTGCTTAAGCTATTTGAATCAAGTGTCCCTCCTTTCTAGCATACAAGATTGTTCTGGCAAAATTTATTTAGTGCAAGATATTAGATAGTGCGAATTGATATTTGAAGTAAAAATTCAATTTCAGATGACTATATATTTGAAACTGTGCATGTCCCAACTTTCTGAGCGAAGCTTCTTTGCTGCAGTTTCAGTCAGCTTGTCTTAAATTAGGGAATCATCTTGTCCAACTGGCCTAGGTTAGTGTTCAGTTGCTCAGTCGCATCCAACTCTTTGAGACCACGTGGACTGTAGCCTGCCAGGATCCTTTGTCCATGGGATATTTTCAGGCAAGAAAACTGGAGTGGATTGCCATTTTCTTCTCTAGAGTATCTTTCTGTCCCAGGGATCAAATCTGGGTCTCCTGCATCGCAGGCAGTCACTTTACCAACTGAGCCACCAAGTTAAGGGGAGAGCTAAATGTTAAGAAAGTTATTTGTTTAGTTCTCGGTTCCCTTGGTTTAACTCTAGATTATGATTAAGTGTGGTGTTGGGCTAATTTGTTGCCTAATATTTTTGTGTAAAACAGTAGATGAGATTTAACTAGGAGAGGCAGGAGACTTTTTTCCTGCAAGCCTAGAGCTGTATAAACTGTGCAAATGAGCATTCATATAAAAATGCGTGCTTGTCTTCCTCATCACTGTTTCCCTGCAGGTAACTCTGTCTAACTGGTAATTAGTGGTAGGAAGCTTGCGGATTTGCAAGCTAATTTACACATAAGAAAACCATGTTTAAAATGACACTAACTCACTATGTTTCTGTGTTGAACTTGGCACACAGCTGTTCATTCCCTTTGGCTATATATCCCCTGTGGTGTTTTGAAAAGGAAAGGGCATTAGGGTCTGCCTTGGAACAAGATGTATATAATGGGGAAGGAAGCCAAGACTGAAAGTGTTTCTCTTTGGTGCCACTGAGATCCTAATAGGCCATCTTACTGAGTGTGGAAGGGATTAAACACTCAGCACTAAGTACTGACAAGTCTTCTCAAATGCTGAGTACTTACTGTGTCTTAGGAACAGCGGTCGATGCTTTATGTGTGTGTGTGTATACATACATATATATAGGTAGGTACATGTATATATGTCTGTAATTACATTTTCTCCTCCTCAAAAAGTTAACATCCTTATGATGTGGATGAGGAAATAGTGCCTCAGAGACTTTCAGTAACTAGTCTTAAGTTAACTAACCTCAGTTGATACACTTAGCAATGTGTGTGTGTGTGTGTGTGAATCACTCAGTCATGGATAATTCTTCTGAGACCTCTATGGGCTGCCAGGTTCCTCTGTCCATGGGATTTTTAAGGTGAGACTACTGGAGTAGGCCGCCATTTCCTACTACAGGGTTTCTTCCTGACCCAGGGATCGAGCCCATATCTCTGATGTCTCCTGCATTGCAGGTGGATTCCTTACCTGCGAAGCCATCAGGGAAGCCCACATTCACCAATAGTAAGGTCATAAGTCCTATTAGGATCAAGTTTTTAATTACAAAGTATGCTTTTGACTACATTACTAGACTTTGAAAAGAAGTGTTATCCAAGATGTTACCAACATTTGTAGTAGAGTCAACCCTGTTATAATAGAGCTTATTGTCCGAAATCCCACAGACTTAGAAACATCTTTAAGAATGCCACTTTACATCTAACATTTGGTCTCAAAAGCCTAGAGCTGTATAAACTGTGCAAATGAGCATTCATATAAAAATGCGTGCTTGTCTTCCTCATCACTGTTTCCCTGCAGGTAACTCTGTCTAACTGGTAATTAGTGGTAGGAAGCTTGCGGATTTGCAAGCTAATTTACACATAAGAAAACCATGTTTAAAATGACACTAACTCACTATGTTTCTGTGTTGAACTTGGCACACAGCTGTTCATTCCCTTTGGCTATATATCCCCTGTGGTGTTTTGAAAAGGAAAGGGCATTAGGGTCTGCCTTGGAACAAGATGTATATAATGGGGAAGGAAGCCAAGACTGAAAGTGTTTCTCTTTGGTGCCACTGAGATCCTAATAGGCCATCTTACTGAGTGTGGAAGGGATTAAACACTCAGCACTAAGTACTGACAAGTCTTCTCAAATGCTGAGTACTTACTGTGTCTTAGGAACAGCGGTCGATGCTTTATGTGTGTGTGTGNATACATACATATATATAGGTAGGTACATGTATATATGTCTGTAATTACATTTTCTCCTCCTCAAAAAGTTAACATCCTTATGATGTGGATGAGGAAATAGTGCCTCAGAGACTTTCAGTAACTAGTCTTAAGTTAACTAACCTCAGTTGATACACTTAGCAATGTGTGTGTGTGTGTGTGTGAATCACTCAGTCATGGATAATTCTTCTGAGACCTCTATGGGCTGCCAGGTTCCTCTGTCCATGGGATTTTTAAGGTGAGACTACTGGAGTAGGCCGCCATTTCCTACTACAGGGTTTCTTCCTGACCCAGGGATCGAGCCCATATCTCTGATGTCTCCTGCATTGCAGGTGGATTCCTTACCTGCGAAGCCATCAGGGAAGCCCACATTCACCAATAGTAAGGTCATAAGTCCTATTAGGATCAAGTTTTTAATTACAAAGTATGCTTTTGACTACATTACTAGACTTTGAAAAGAAGTGTTATCCAAGATGTTACCAACATTTGTAGTAGAGTCAACCCTGTTATAATAGAGCTTATTGTCCGAAATCCCACAGACTTAGAAACATCTTAAAGTAAATGAAAAGATGTACTTGAACTCATGTCCACTTTCATCTAGTACGTAATTTTTCTTATTCCATTTTCCAAGAAGAACTCCTCAAAATGACAGGCTATTCCTGTTGACTCCACATCTTCACTCCCTCTTTTACCCTCAACCTACTACTCCAATAGGGCTTTTGTCCTGATGAGACAATGGCTCCTATTCAGGTGAAGAGTGGCCTCTAAGCTCCTCCTTTGAGAGGATAGATTCCTTTCTTTGCTATAGAATCTTTCTTCACCTGCTTTTGGGATACCTCCCTCTCTTACTGCTTTGACTGCCTTACTGAGTATCACTTAGTGGTGTCTTCTGCTGATTTTTTTTCTTAGCTGTCACCCTGAGCTCAGTTCTTAGACTTTGTATCGTCTGTCTTTATATTTCACTCCTTATTGTTGTTGTTCTTTAGTCACTAAGTTGTGTCTGACTCTTTGTGACCCCTGACCTGTAGCAGGCCAGGTTGTCCTGTCCTTCACTATCTCCTGCAATTTGCTCAAACTCATGTCCATTGACTCAGTGATGCCATCCATCCATCTCATCCTCTGTCACCCCCTTCTCCTTATTCCTCAATATTTCCCAGCATCAGGATCTTTTTCAATGAGTCGGTGCTTTGCATCAGGTGGCCAAAGTATTGGAACTTCAGATTCAGCATCAGCCCTTCCAATGAATATTCAGCATTGATTTCCTTTGGGATTGACAGGTTTGATCTTCTTTCCTCAAGACCTATCAATTCCATGCCTTAAGACCTATCAATTCAGTCTTTAACATGTCTTATAGGGGAGCAAAATTTACCATCCCAAAATGTGTGTCTTTGGCATGCCAAATATTTTCAGGCTGAAAACAATCAAGGCGCAAAAGACTCTGGAAGAAGCTTGGACCTTTTCCCATCTGCCTAAAAGAATTCAAATAGAGGCTCCCCAAAGACAGCTGTGGTGAGAGGCATGTGCCAGGATTATGGGCTGGATATAGATGGGGAAGCACAGACAGGGCCTGGAGGTGAGAGGCCCCTTTGTGTTCAGTTGTTATAATAGAGCTTAATTGTCCGAAATCCCACAGACTTAGAAACATCTTAAAGTAAATGAAAAGATGTACTTGAACTCATGTCCACTTTCATCTAGTACGTAATTTTTCTTATTCCATTTTCCAAGAAGAACTCCTCAAAATGACAGGCTATTCCTGTTGACTCCACATCTTCACTCCCTCTTTACCCTCAACCTACTACTCCAATAGGGCTTTTGTCCTGATGAGACAATGGCTCCTATTCAGGTGAAGAGTGGCCTCTAAGCTCCTCCTTTGAGAGGATAGATTCCTTTCTTTGCTATAGAATCTTTCTTCACCTGCTTTTGGGATACCTCCCTCTCTTACTGCTTTGACTGCCTTACTGAGTATCACTTAGTGGTGTCTTCTGCTGATTTTTTTTCTTAGCTGTCACCCTGAGCTCAGTTCTTAGACTTTGTATCGTCTGTCTTTATATTTCACTCCTTATTGTTGTTGTTCTTTAGTCACTAAGTTGTGTCTGACTCTTTGTGACCCCTGACCTGTAGCAGGCCAGGTTGTCCTGTCCTTCACTATCTCCTGCAATTTGCTCAAACTCATGTCCATTGACTCAGTGATGCCATCCATCCATCTCATCCTCTGTCACCCCCTTCTCCTTATTCCCTCAATATTTCCCAGCATCAGGATCTTTTTCAATGAGTCGGTGCTTTGCATCAGGTGGCCAAAGTATTGGAACTTCAGATTCAGCATCAGCCCTTCCAATGAATATTCAGCATTGATTTCCTTTGGGATTGACAGGTTTGATCTTCTTTCCTCAAGACCTATCAATTCCATGCCTTAAGACCTATCAATTCAGTCTTTAACATGTCTTATAGGGGAGCAAAATTTACCATCCCAAAATGTGTGTCTTTGGCATGCCAAATATTTTCAGGCTGAAAACAATCAAGGCGCAAAAGACTCTGGAAGAAGCTTGGACCTTTTCCCATCTGCCTAAAAGAATTCAAATAGAGGCTCCCCAAAGACAGCTGTGGTGAGAGGCATGTGCCAGGATTATGGGCTGGATATAGATGGGGAAGCACAGACAGGGCCTGGAGGTGAGAGGCCCCTTTGTGTTCAGTTGTCTCTGTACAACCCAGCAACCATTTGCTTTTCACGTGAACCACTGTCCTTCCCTGTGAAGTCCCAAACCACTATTCCCAAGATGCTTTTATGTCTTTAGGTGAAGATGGTACTTAGGGTGAACACTTTGGTGAGCTGACTCAATTTTCCTGGATCTCTCCCATATATGCATGTTATTAAACATGTGTGTGATTTTTCCCTGTGAACCTATCTTATGTCATTGTAATTCTTAGGCTAGCCATAAGAATCTAGAAGAGCAGAAGAAATTTTTTTCCTCCTTGGCAGCCTCAAATCCAGTGTTTTCTTTTTAAAATTAATTTTATTAGAATATAGTTGCTTTACAGTGTCATGTTTGTGTGTGCTGTATACAACAGCATGAATCAGTTACACATATACATGTATCCCCTCTTTTTTAGATTTCCTTCCCATGTAGATCAGCTGTGCTATACACTAGGTTCTCATTTGTTAACTGTTTTGTATACAGTAGTGTGTTTGTGTTAACGCCAATATCCCAGCACATCTTATCCCCTCTTCCTCTCTTTGTAACCATGAGTTTGTTTTCTACTTCTGTGAGTCTATTTCTGCTTTGTTATGGAGGTAATGGATCTTCCCTGGTGGCTCAGATGTTAAGAAATCTGCCTGAAATGCAGGTTTGACCTCTAGATCATGAAGATTACCTAGAGGATGAAATGGCAATCCATTCCAGTATTCTTGCCAGGGAAATCCCATGCACAGGGGAGCCTGGTGGGCTACAGTCCATGGGATTGCAAAGAATCAGTACAGTTGAGCAACTAACACTTTCACTGTTCTTTTTCATGGAGGTAATGAGTTTTAGGGGTGCAAGAAACAGACCAAGTGCACTGTAGAGCCCTAGCAGGAGTCCAGGCTGGAGAGAAGGAAAGATGGCTGGGGCAGGAAATGAGCGTGAACTAGGACAGGGGAGTGAGTAGAAATGGTACAGATCAAATCCAGTTGTTTCTAACCGTAGCTTTTGCCCCTTTCCTGTCCCAACCTGCCTTCTTTCCCACCTGGGCTCTTCGTAGGGTTACCTGCTAATGCTTCTTTCTTGCCTCTCTAAGACCCATTCCTTCATAGCAGACAAGGTGAATTTCCTTTCTTTCTTTCTTTGAGTTTCTTAAAACACAAATCAGATTTCTAATTTCCCAGTTAAAATCCCCCAGTGTTTTCCTCCTGCATTTAGAATACACTTCAAACTGTATATCATGGTGAGTAAGACCATTTTAGATTTGTCCTTCCTTCCTTCTCTTATTTTGCTTTTTTACTGCTTTCTCTATTCCAGCCACATCATCCTTATTGTTCTTTCTCAGATACACCAAGTTTATTTGAAAAGTATGACATTTACATGGCTAGTCTCTACTTTTGAATTTTCTCCCCTAAGGTTTTCACATAGTGGCATATTTCTTATCATTCAGATCTGATCCTACCAGTCACTTCTTCAGAGAGTATCCCTAGAATCCTGTCTAAAGAGCTTCCTGCACAAACCCTTCTCTCTAACCCTTTATCTGCCTTATTTTCTTCATTACAATAAGTCTATCCCAAATTGTATAGTTTCTTTTTTTTTTTGGTAACTTAAATTATTTATTTATTTGTGGCTGTGCTGGGTCTTTGTTGCTGCGGGAGCTTTCTCTATTTGCAGTGTGTGGGCTTCTCATTGCAGAGGACAACTGTGTAAAGATGCACATATTTTAAAAGAATTGTCTATCTAAGATGGAAGGATGGTTCCAAGAAATGAGGCATAGCTACTCTCTGCACTTGAGGAACATTTACACAAAGAGAAGAAACAGCATATGCCTCAGTATTAAGGCAGAAAGGAATGTGCGGTTTTATAGAAACTGAGTGACAGTCAGTGTAGCTGAAGGTGAAGTAACGAGGGGAGAGGAACGTATGTGGAAACTAAAGAGACAAGGACCTGGGCATGCCTGAATCCGAATGTAATAAGTCATTGGGTCTTTGTATGCATGTAAATTTGAGACTTCAGTGTAAGTGCTTCAAATAGAGCTTACCTCAGTCTTCACATTCAGATCATGCATCTCACATGTAACCTTCTGACCTCAAAACCTCTTGGGACAGAAACCAAGGAATCTTCATTTTAGCATCATCACCTTATGATTCTTATATCCTTTATATTGTAATAGCTACTCTTCAGAGGGAAAGGACAATGGTGCACTTTTGTTATCGTACTGGTATTAGAGAATTCAAGGTGGGTTTCATGTAACTCTCAAGGACTGTCAGAAAAAGAATAGTGAACTATGTTCTCACCAAATGCAAAAGATAAAAGAGTTAATAAAGTTACAAAATTGTCAGACTTCATTGATGTTCACATCAGTGTATTCTAAGTTGTAATGAACCTACTCACCTGTATCTCATATCAAAATGAAGACTGGTTATAGTGGAACACACTGCCTATGGGTGTTGCACAGTTTCTGCCCCTAGGAATCTCTGGATACTTTATTTGTACTTATTTTAAAATATGAGAAGGGCCTTTGTTCAGGGAGGAATGCAGGATGTTTGTGTTCAGCTATGCTGTAATTGGTGGACACACTGTCTCTTCGTACCATTAGATGTGACAACTGTTAACTTTTTGTCTGCCAGTTCCAATTACATTAGCACTCAACTGAAATAAACAAAAATATGCAGAATGTCTACAGATTACAAAGCACTTAATGTGTTAGATGTTAAAAAATCTTTGGGCATGACCTTGGAAAGTGTGAAATGTCAGAGAGCATAGAGAACTCCCTAAGAACCCAAACAATATGGCAGGTAGACTGTTATGTGTGAAGATTTCTGGGAAGTCATTATCACTTTCCATCTCAAGCCCTAGTGAAGGGAAAGTCCTGATTCTTTCCAAAGAAACATTTGAAGTCAAGGGTGAACTGAATCTTAGTAAAGATGTAGTAAAAATCATACTCCGGTCCATCACAGATTAGCAACCTCAGAAGAAGAATCATGCTTTCTTTCTAGGTGTAATATTGCCTGTTTCACTTTCTATTGTTCTTCTACACACAGTATCCAGTAATAGGTTTCTTTAAAGCATAATACATAGGAAGAAGTAAGAAAATGTGAAACATCAGGAAGAAGTGCAAAGGATTCAGATAAATGGAATTACAGAAAGATGAGGACTTTAAAATAACTAGGATGTTAAAACTGAGAAGTCATTGGGTCTTTGATCAACTCAAATAGAGCTTACCTCAGTCTTCACATTCAGATCATGCATCTCACATGTAACCTTCTGACCTCAAAACCTCTTGGGACAGAAACCAAGGAATCTTCATTTTAGCATCATCACCTTATGATTCTTATATCCTTTATATTGTAATAGCTACTCTTCAGAGGGAAAGGACAATGGTGCACTTTTGTTATCGTACTGGTATTAGAGAATTCAAGGTGGGTTTCATGTAACTCTCAAGGACTGTCAGAAAAAGAATAGTGAACTATGTTCTCACCAAATGCAAAAGATAAAAGAGTTAATAAAGTTACAAAATTGTCAGACTTCATTGATGTTCACATCAGTGTATTCTAAGTTGTAATGAACCTACTCACCTGTATCTCATATCAAAATGAAGACTGGTTATAGTGGAACACACTGCCTATGGGTGTTGCACAGTTTCTGCCCCTAGGAATCTCTGGATACTTTATTTGTACTTATTTTAAAATATGAGAAGGGCCTTTGTTCAGGGAGGAATGCAGGATGTTTGTGTTCAGCTATGCTGTAATTGGTGGACACACTGTCTCTTCGTACCATTAGATGTGACAACTGTTAACTTTTTGTCTGCCAGTTCCAATTACATTAGCACTCAACTGAAATAAACAAAAATATGCAGAATGTCTACAGATTACAAAGCACTTAATGTGTTAGATGTTAAAAAATCTTTGGGCATGACCTTGGAAAGTGTGAAATGTCAGAGAGCATAGAGAACTCCCTAAGAACCCAAACAATATGGCAGGTAGACTGTTATGTGTGAAGATTTCTGGGAAGTCATTATCACTTTCCATCTCAAGCCCTAGTGAAGGGAAAGTCCTGATTCTTTCCAAAGAAACATTTGAAGTCAAGGGTGAACTGAATCTTAGTAAAGATGTAGTAAAAATCATACTCCGGTCCATCACAGATTAGCAACCTCAGAAGAAGAATCATGCTTTCTTTCTAGGTGTAATATTGCCTGTTTCACTTTCTATTGTTCTTCTACACACAGTATCCAGTAATAGGTTTCTTTAAAGCATAATACATAGGAAGAAGTAAGAAAATGTGAAACACGATCAAGAAAGCAAAGTGTCAATAGATGCAAAAAGGATTCAGATAAATGGAATTACAGAAAGATGAGGACTTTAAAATAACTAGGATGTTAAAAAGTATTATGGAAAACGTGGACAAAATGTGTGAACAGATTGAGAATTTCAGCAAAGAAATAAACTATGAAAAAGTACCACATGGAAACAGTAGACATAAAAATCATTGTTTGTAAAATAAAAAATTAATATGAAGGTTTTAACGGAAGACTGGAGATAACAGAAAAGGATAAGGAAGCTTGAAGATTACCTAAGTGGAAGCATTTGGAGAAAAGAAAAGCAATTAAAGCCAATGAAGCAACATGAGTCAGTGTAATGCTATCAATCATTAGACCTATTTGATGTTGATAAATATGGCATCAAAGCTGCAGAATACAATTTTTTCAAGTGTATATGGACTAGTTACCAAGAGAGATTATATGGTAGGCCACAGATCAGGTCTCAGAAAATTGTTAATAACTGAAATCATATAGAATATGTATTTGGTCATAACAATAATAAATTAGAAATAAATATCAATGGTATATATGTACATATGTATATATAACTCATTTATTTAGAAATTCAATAAAATTCTTGAAATAAATGAGGAATCACAAAATAAATTAGAAGAAGTCTCAGTCAGAATATATCCTTGGGGCTTCCCTGGTGACTCAGTGGTAAAGAACCCTCCTGCCAGTGCAGGAGACACGAGTTCGCTCCCTGCTCCAGGAAGATTCCCACATGCCTCGGAGCAACTAAGCCCATGCACCGCAACAACGGAGCCTGTGCTCTAGAGCCTGGGAGCCACAGCTACTGAAGCCTGCGCTCCCCGGAGCCTGTGCTCGGCAACAAGAGAAGCTGGTGCACTGCAGCTGGAGAGTAGTCCCCAGTTGCCACAACTAGAGAAAAGCCTGAGCAGCAACGAAGACCCAGCACAGCCAAAGACAGATAAATAATAAATAAAGTTGAAAGAAATATATCCTATGCATTAAGAGGGAAGCGTGTTCCTTTATGTATTATATTCTACAAATAATGAAAAGATGGTAGGATATGATAAACAGATTCATGAAAATTGAAAATTTAGATGATGCGGACAAGTTTTTTGAAAAATGCAATTTAAAAAAATGCAAGGAGATAGAAAAAACACCACTAGACCTTTATCTATTAAAGTTACTGAGTTTATAAATTATAAAAGTAACACTGTCTTACCAAGAAAATCTGAGGCCCAGACAACTTCGCTAGTGAATCCCTTTGAACTTTAAATAAAAAGTAATTGCAGTCTTACTCATTTTTTAAAGAAAACAGAAGAAATACTTCTCTACGGTCGAAGAGTTCAGCATAATTCTGACCCTCACCTCCCTGCAAAAGACAATCAAAGGCTGATAACCCTCATGAAAACGGGCCAAGAGTCCTTAGCAAAGTATTGGCTGATCCAGCACAGCAGTGGATTACAGCATCCTCCAGTCTGTGTGCATGGTCTTGTCTCAGCCTGGCCCAGTCCTAAACCCTTTACTGCTTTATTTGTATATCTGGATACCTGATGCCTTTTCATTTTTGACGTCACTGTTGAAATGTAGCTCCTTTAGATCCCCTAAAGAGCATCTCCGATCAGTCAACCTAACTAGCCCGTGTTTTATAGTTATCTGTTGCCCTCAAGGTTTTCCTAGGTGTTTTCTTTATTGCACTTATAATAATGTAAGTGAAGGGGAAGCAATACAAGTTTATGAGCAGAGACTTTTGTCCTTCTGATGCCCTCTTCATTGCTAGAATGTTTGACACAATGAGCAGTGGTAGTCACTTTAAAGTATTTATTCACTGAATGAATGAAGTCTAAGAGGTCAGTAAAACTAAGCTCCTTAGGATCTACACCTGGAATTCTGGACATCTCTGGAATTCCTGCTTCATTTCTGCAAAGCTCTGTCAGTCAGAACTGCCTTCTTCACAAAGTGAATTTTTGCTTTAGTTTATAAGGCTGCTCTGTGGGGACATGTAGGTACTTTCCCTGGAAAAGTATGTATCTTCACGCTAGAGGTCCAAGCATGAAAAGCCACCTCTTCCATACCACCTCTGATGGAAACAACCTCTTAATTGTACAGGGGCTTCCAGGAAATGCAAAATATTGAGAATGCATTGTCAATGAAGAGTTTTAAAGAGAGGGGCATGTGTCCTTGTCGTGGTCTGAATCAAGGTCTTGCAGCTCAATCCCTGCAGCAGAGACGTAGCTGACTGCTTAAATGGGAGAACGGTCCAAAAAGACAAGGGTCTAAATAACTCTCTGTGTTGACTGATTCCCAGGTCCAATAATCCTTAAATTCTTTAATTTTACTGACACTGTAACTGCACCTCCTTTTCAAACAAAAATGTCATGTGTTTGCAGTTCACCTTTGGTTCAGTAGACCCAGATATTTAAAAAAAAAATTATCAGGCTGTCAGTCTGGGAAATCAATCAAAGACAGATTTTGGACTCAAGTACTCAATTCTTTCTTTTGCAATGATGGAGTGTATTCACCCGCTCTTTGTCTCTGGAATATTTTTACATGGTATTAAAATCACCAGCAAAACAGCAAAAGCCCTCTGAAGACTGTAGTCAGAGGTCATCTACATAAAAGCATTTTTTTCTTTAGTTTAAAATAATATAGGCAGATGTTCCCCCAGGCAGGTTACTGACTAATGAAGGTTAATATTTTTGACCACCTAGTATGTGTGCCATAGCTAATGGCAGGTCACTGTTGAAATGTAGCTCCTTTAGATCCCCTAAAGAGCATCTCCGATCAGTCAACCTAACTAGCCCGTGTTTTATAGTTATCTGTTGCCCTCAAGGTTTTCCTAGGTGTTTTCTTTATTGCACTTATAATAATGTAAGTGAAGGGGAAGCAATACAAGTTTATGAGCAGAGACTTTTGTCCTTCTGATGCCCTCTTCATTGCTAGAATGTTTGACACAATGAGCAGTGGTAGTCACTTTAAAGTATTTATTCACTGAATGAATGAAGTCTAAGAGGTCAGTAAAACTAAGCTCCTTAGGATCTACACCTGGAATTCTGGACATCTCTGGAATTCCTGCTTCATTTCTGCAAAGCTCTGTCAGTCAGAACTGCCTTCTTCACAAAGTGAATTTTTGCTTTAGTTTATAAGGCTGCTCTGTGGGGACATGTAGGTACTTTCCCTGGAAAAGTATGTATCTTCACGCTAGAGGTCCAAGCATGAAAAGCCACCTCTTCCATACCACCTCTGATGGAAACAACCTCTTAATTGTACAGGGGCTTCCAGGAAATGCAAAATATTGAGAATGCATTGTCAATGAAGAGTTTTAAAGAGAGGGGCATGTGTCCTTGTCGTGGTCTGAATCAAGGTCTTGCAGCTCAATCCCTGCAGCAGAGACGTAGCTGACTGCTTAAATGGGAGAACGGTCCAAAAAGACAAGGGTCTAAATAACTCTCTGTGTTGACTGATTCCCAGGTCCAATAATCCTTAAATTCTTTAATTTTACTGACACTGTAACTGCACCTCCTTTTCAAACAAAAATGTCATGTGTTTGCAGTTCACCTTTGGTTCAGTAGACCCAGATATTTAAAAAAAAAATTATCAGGCTGTCAGTCTGGTAAATCAATCAAAGACAGATTTTGGACTCAAGTACTCAATTCTTTCTTTTGCAATGATGGAGTGTATTCACCCGCTCTTTGTCTCTGGAATATTTTTACATGGTATTAAAATCACCAGCAAAACAGCAAAAGCCCTCTGAAGACTGTAGTCAGAGGTCATCTACATAAAAGCATTTTTTTCTTTAGTTTAAAATAATATAGGCAGATGTTCCCCCAGGCAGGTTACTGACTAATGAAGGTTAATATTTTTGACCACCTAGTATGTGTGCCATAGCTAATGCAGACACCGCAAGTACACAGAGTGACAAACTACATATTTGGGACATTCAACTCATTCATCAGCCTCTCTCTGCCACCAAAACAATCATTTCAGGGCTATTCAAGCGTGAGCTGATGCTCCTTTGCCAGATCACCTTGTTTAAATCTCCATAAAACATCGCTGCCATCAGCAGCTAGAAAGTTTGAGAAGCAATTTAGGGTTGATATAATTTGCAAGTAATTTATCACTGCAAGGGGATGGTTTTATTAAACAGCTGGAGGGTGCTTGTATAAAAAAAATGAAGGAAAAAAAGGTTTTGTTACCTGTGCTCATCCTCCTTCTCGCCCTTACTTGCTTCCATTCCTTTTGTTTTCTGATGTAGTTATTTAAACTTCTCCTATAGTGGAAGATAAAGAAGTAAACCATCCCTAGCATGCATTGAACAAACAAGATCTGTAAATGCGATGACCTTCTCTGCTTTAATGAGTGCAGATTTCTGTGAAGAAAAGACACGACAAAAGCTAGACCAAGCAGAGAAAATGTAGTGGTGGATGCGGGTTTTAAGTTAGATTTAGATGACAGAAGGAGGAGAAAACTCCTATAAGACAGAGCAAGAGGATGTGCCAAGGTCCTGGGGCCAAGACTGTAGAGACAGTGAGTACACTGTTAATGACCTATTGATTCCCAGGTCCAATAATCCTTAAATTCTTTAATTTTACTGACACTGTAACTGCACCTCCTTTTCAAACAAAAATGTCATGTGTTTGCAGTTCACCTTTGGTTCAGTAGACCCAGATATTTAAAAAAATTATCAGGCTGTCAGTCTGGGAAATCAATCAAAGACAGATTTTGGACTCAAGTACTCAATTCTTTCTTTTGCAATGATGGAGTGTATTCACCCGCTCTTTGTCTCTGGAATATTTTTACATGGTATTAAAATCACCAGCAAAACAGCAAAAGCCCTCTGAAGACTGTAGTCAGAGGTCATCTACATAAAAGCATTTTTCTTTAGTTTAAAATAATATAGGCAGATGTTCCCCCAGGCAGGTTACTGACTAATGAAGGTTAATATTTTTGACCACCTAGTATGTGTGCCATAGCTAATGCAGACACCGCAAGTACACAGAGTGACAAACTACATATTTGGGACATTCAACTCATTCATCAGCCTCTCTCTGCCACCAAAACAATCATTTCAGGGCTATTCAAGCGTGAGCTGATGCTCCTTTGCCAGATCACCTTGTTTAAATCTCCATAAAACATCGCTGCCATCAGCAGCTAGAAAGTTTGAGAAGCAATTTAGGGTTGATATAATTTGCAAGTAATTTATCACTGCAAGGGGATGGTTTTATTAAACAGCTGGAGGGTGCTTGTATAAAAAAAAAAATGAAGGGAAAAAAAGGTTTTGTTACCTGTGCTCATCCTCCTTCTCGCCCTTACTTGCTTCCATTCCTTTTGTTTTCTGATGTAGTTATTTAAACTTCTCCTATAGTGGAAGATAAAGAAGTAAACCATCCCTAGCATGCATTGAACAAACAAGATCTGTAAATGTGCGATGACCTTCTCTGCTTTAATGAGTGCAGATTTCTGTGAAGAAAAGACACGACAAAAGCTAGACCAAGCAGAGAAAATGTAGTGGTGGATGCGGGTTTTAAGTTAGATTTAGATGACAGAAGGAGGAGAAAACTCCTATAAGACAGAGCAAGAGGATGTGCCAAGGTCCTGGGGCCAAGACTGTAGAGACAGTGAGGAGACTTTCTTTTTTTTGTATGTATCATTTTGGCTTCATACTTAGCAAACTAACTTGCTTTAATTACATATTAAATTGGTGATTTAAATCGTCTGTAGGTTAAATTTGAATAAACCTATATGTGATACATCCAAATTATTAAAAATTCCCAAAGCTAACACTTTTTCATCCATTCAGGAGAGCATGAGCTTCTACTAGGTATCACAGAACTTAAGTTCTACTAGATAGCTTCTGTTATATAGCTTCTACTATATAACGCTCACAGTGTGTTAAAAATTAGTAGTACAAAGAAAATGGATTTCATGGTGTAATAAATCAACCTATTAAAATTGTGTTTTAGTGGAGTTTAGTGTTAGTGATTTTAGTGGAATTTCTGTTTGAAATTCTGGGTGGCACAGGACAGAGTGAGACATTTTGACAGACAGGTACCAGCTTAGAGTGAGTAAGGTTAAGTCTTTTCATTATCATGTTTTTAATAATTCTTCAAACATTGAAATCCCAAGCGAAGTTGCTATGAGAATGTAGAGTGGAAAGGGACCAGCCTGAGTGAGACAAAGAAGGCTTTTAAGAGCAGGCAATGGATTCATTAATTAACATGTATGCATTGCAAGGTCTGTACAGTTTGCATTAATTTAAGAGGGTTTGGTTATGATTGTATGCATATATTTTATGGAAGGGTATTTATATTCTGGATGATTACTTGGACTAAAATGGATAAACCATAAATTTTTAAATGAGTTATTTGGCTCATCAAAAGGCAGCCACTGGAGAGTAAGCAGTTAACAAAATTAATCTGGCTGTGAAGAGAGAAAGTTGTTGCTACTCAAAACCTGGTTTTGATTTACAAGCAAGAACCCTTTCTCCTTAACAGCATCACTGTCATCTGGTCTTCCTGTCTGTCTTTCATAGCTTTGGATTCCAAGCACATTTCCTTGCAGCATTTTGGGTCTGGAAGTGATGATGGAGACTTTGAGGCAGTAGTGTTGGAGAACCCAAAGTTGTTCTCATATTTACAGATGTAAATATGGCCCATCACTAACCTTTTTTTAAAGTCATCAGCTCTGCTAAATTCAGTACAGGCTGCAAAACCAGATAATGCTCCCTGCTTCAGTGGAGATAGCACTGTTGGCTAATACTTTTTGAAAGAAAAGTGATAATTAAAAGAAAAGAACATGAATTGTTTGAATTGAATTATTTGAGACATTTAAGAAAAGCTGATTTAAAATGTTTTACCATTATTTTCACCAGTTTGTTTTCCCATGGGCTATGACCATCAGGAGATTTTTTATTTTTTTCTTCCCCAAATAAGCTCTTATTAAGGTTTGTTTGAAGTTATTTTTTTAAATAAAGAAATGCACACAACTGCACAGTTTATCTTCTAATGCCATAAAAAGACAAACATACTGTCAAGTTCTCATCCCTTAAGGAAACAGTATATGAATTCTTCCTGGGTGGTTTATGAATAAGCTATACTCCTGGAGAAACAGGAGACTCTAGGAAGACTCTGGAAACTCTAGGAAACTTGATGCTTATTCTTGGCTCCGCTCCTTATTAGCAACTCACTAGTCACGGAGCTTCTGGCAGCTGTATGTAGATCTTAGATTTGGCCTTTTATCTCTCATCAGTATTAGGTATGTGTGAGTTTTCCAGCTTTTCAATGTCAAGAATGGATGAATTAGTTAATAAAGAGTCCAGGTTTTCTTCGATCTTGCTCTCTGATCTTATCCTCTAGTCAGATTTGTGCCTCAACTGCAGAAGATAGGAGCAAGAAGACTGAAACTTATAACGGGACCCACTATGGTGAATAGACGAGCAGAGTCTGCTAGGAAAAGACCCAAATTTTTTGGACCCTCAATGTTCTTTCCTCCTACCTAAATAGTTCATGTGAACTAACTGAATGGTCATGGGTAAGGGATAATGGAAATTTTACCCTAATGATTCACGCTGAGATTCTCCAGGCAGGGGCACTGGAATGAGTTGCCATCCTCCAGGGAATCTTCACGACCCACGGATTGAACTGGCGTCCCTTGCATTACAGACAGATTCTTTACTGATGAGCCACTAGGGAAGCCTAAAATAGTATGTAGGAGATAGAAATACCTTTGGACAATTAGAAATTGAACCATTATTTCATTGGGTTCAAATTCATTCTTGGATCATGAAGTAAGGCTACAAATTGAAAACCATTAATTTTATTAGGTCTTCCAAAAAGATGTAGATTTGTTTTATAAAAACCCTTAAGGAATTGTAATTACTGAACTTATTTTACCCAAAATGTGGCACATGGTGACTATTCAACAAACCCATAAATTGAGGGGTTTTATTTTTGGTATTATATTATCTGTTCTAATGTGCTTTCTAGGTATGTGCTAGTGTTAAAGAACCCACCAGCCAATGCATGACACTTATAAGAGATGCGAGTTTTATCCCTGTGTGGGGAAGATTCGCTGGAGGAGGGGATAGCAACCCACTCAAGTATTCTTGCCTGAGAGAATGCCCTGAGCAGAGGAGCCTGTTGGGCTACAGTCTATGGGGTCACAAAGAGTCGGACATGACCGAATGCACGTACGCGTGTATTCTGATATATAAGATAGGCAAGCATGTAAACTATGTCTCTATGTACAAAACTCATCAGTTGGGACTTAATGATATTTGCACAGGATTTGTTGATTGCTATCATAAAACTGTTTAACACAGTGACAGTGATTCTATTTTGTCAAATACCCACACTACAATAAAGTTCTAATGTGACAGAATAGACACTTTGATGTTGTTTTATGACTCAGTATTCCCTGAAATCAAGAAATGTAGTCCATTAATATGCTGCTAGAAATGCCAGCGCAAGAGTACACCAGATGCTCTTAACGTTTCTTCCAGTTGGTGCAGAAAGCAACCATTCATTCACTGGACTTGCATCTATTGGCATCTTCTATATGACAGAGATTGTTCCAAACACTGGGAATACAGGAGTGAACAAGATATACAAGATCTTTGCTCTTTTGAACTTGTAATCTAGTCACTGTAGTTGGTAAATTAGTAGAGGTATTGCAGAAAGTGATATGTGCTAATGAGAAAATTAAATAGAAATGGTAAAGAGAGAGTGAGTATAATGTTTTCTTTACATTGGGTAATAAGGAGATCCCCTCTGTTTCTGTGACACATTGTTTTTAGAAGCATGCTTGAATTACCCAATTGAAGGTTGAGGCGTCTACAGACCATTAAAATGAAGAGTCCTTTTTAGAGTTTGGAAAGCCTTCACAGAACTGGCTTTATTTTGTTCTGAGATATCAATAGTCATCAAAAGGAGGAAGCTCCTTCTGCCTTGCGTGACTGTCCCCAATTCTTTAATCACTTTGGTTGGATTCTGACGATTCTCTCTTTCAGGAAAGCATCCCTGATCTCCTGAAAGTGACGTTACATCCTTTCCACATGCTTATTTAGCATGCACCTCTTTATCATACTAAATTAAAGAGATTTATTGATCTGCCCATTCCACAACCCACTATCCATACATAAAACCACATGCTTCTTGAAAGAAATGACTCATCTTATTTGAGTTTGTATATCCAGTATCTGGCTGGCACTTTCCCTCATGAAAGAGGTGATAGATTAAGCATAGGCTATTTAAGTTTTAAGTGTCAGACTCATTTATTAAGCACTTTTGTGTTCTGTACATGTGCATTTTATTAACTGACCTTTGGCTCATGTAAAATTAACTAACCCTTATAACTTCAGGAAGGCCACTGTGTTGTAGAACCAGACAATTTTGATGTCTTCCAGACAGCAGACAAGTCACAGAGGCCCTGGAAGTAATACATAAGCATTAAGTGTCCACGCCTGCCCAGAGCATAGTTAATAAATGATCATTCATAGTTGATAAATAGAAAATTTCCTCTTTTGTACAGTTTTTCTGTCTCCTTCCTCTCTAATGGAGCCCAATAACTCACTTCCTCCCATACCCAGTCTAGCCCCTGATCCTTCATCCAAGACACTTCTTTTAGGACTTAGTTCACATTTGAATTTTCCACTTGAAACGCATCTTGCATCCCATACTTTCGATCTTTAGAAAAAGTAGTGCAAGGGAGACATTCCACTATACTGGAAAGAGCTGATCCTGGGGATCTGGAAACTGATTAGAGGAGGAGTTAGTTTAATTTCTAGAGATTGATACTATGCCAGCATTTCTAGTAAATTAGGATCAACCCTAATATGGAAATAGTAAATGGAGTCATCTACTGTGTTCAGCTCAGTGGGCTTCAAAAATCTTTTACATCAAAGTTATTCATGAAGTTTTGGAATTTTGAACATTTTTGTTCAAAGCCCTAGTGCTATGAAATTCATGTGCAGATTCAAGAAAAAAGAATCTCTTTGAGGGAATTTGAGGTAAGCTCTGAAGTTTTATATAGACTTTCTCATGGTGCTATATAAATTATTAAGTATATGTATTTCAAAGTAAATATATGCTACTTGTTACTTTCTTAGTATTTTATTAGAATAGAGATATAGCAGGGTTAGGGCTTTACACATTATGAGTTCCTAACAAATGCTGTTTACTGACTGATGAAATATAAGTCATAACCCTTTATTGTGATTAAAGCAGATTGAACCTGGCTGGTGCTGATCCACAACTCTTAATTTCATTGCATGATGGCTGATTAGTTCATAGCATGATGTCCTATTTCCCCACTGACCTTGAATCTTGCTACAATCACCTTTTTTCTTCATGTTACATGGAAGAGAAAGGAGCTATTGTAAATCTGTTTGAGAACTTTCCAGGTGTCAAATGTTGATTCTCATGGCTAATTGCTAATTCTTCTGGTTTTACTTGATACGTATTCTCTATACTTGTCTACATAGCTAAATCTCACTCCTTTTGCTCTGTGCTAGGCCCTTATATCATTCATTAAATTTGACAGCATGTGCTTGGCACTTGAAAGATGCTCAACAAATGGTAGATTTTATGCTTTAATGAATATCTTTTCTTTCTCCTTTCAGTCTGTCCTGTACACTAATCCTAGAGTATCCATTTAATGAGGTCACTTCTTTGCTGAAAATCTTTAGTGATTCCCAAATGCTTGGAGAATAAACACAGACTCATTATTCGGCATTCAAAACTGTCTTGGTCTGGCCTCAAGTAGTAGCCTTAAGAAACTTTTTTTGATCATGCAGCCTATGTTCCTGCACAGTGTTTAAGAACTTAGATGATGGAATCAGATTCAGATGCTGGCTCCACAATTTATGACCTGAATGACCTAATGTACTCATATGTAAAATGGGGAAAAAAATATTAACAGCTTCACTGGGTTATATAATAGTGTCAAGGTCACACATATGATGAAGTATAAGCTGCAGTCCTGTGCTGTGATTGAAACAGATTTCTTAGAATTTCTGATGTGTATTTTAGCTCTTGACATATTCTATGTTTTCTTTTTTTTTTAGTAGTAATTTTTAGCAACTACTTTCTACAGGGTGTCACAATGTGTTTTTATGATGGGAAAATATGAAAGATGTGGCTGAATGGCATACTCTCCCTTCAAAGAGCAATGCCCTTTCCATCTATTTGCAGATTATTTTGTGCCAGAGAGGCAGATGTCTAATGGCCAAGGAGAACTGAGCAGCCTCAGCTTAGCTGATAATATTTTTTCTGTAACTTTCTGTTAGTCACACTCAGTAAATGGAGAAAAATAACTCCCCTAAGGAGATAAATTTTCCTCCATAATCATAATGTCTGTAGAGTCCCTGAGAGTAATGGCACTATGGAGAGATTCCTATGGATTTCCTCAGTGTCTTAGATGAGGGCGGCTAGTGCAGGGATGGGATCCTACCCCAGGGAGCAGCCTTTACCTCTTCCCTCCTTGCCATCTTCTCCCACATTATTAATGCAATACCTCCTGCCCTCCTACTGCTCCCCAGGGGAGCAGTGCAGCTGAATGCTGTTAATAATATCTCAGTTATTCTTTCTACATTGATAATGATTCATCTGGGAAATGGGACAAAACTATTGAGAGAATGTGAAAAAAATCTCAAAGCTAAGAGATGACCAAAGTTCTTAAAAAGCATTATAAACATTACTTATTTTGCAATTTCTACCATCATTTTGTACCCTACATTCTTTCCATTCTTAACATTTTCGCAAAGAATAGCTTGTGTGCATCTTTGCTGTTATCTCCTGGGACATCAGTCTTTCATTAATGTGAAGCCTATCACATTGGGTATCAATCTGTTAATTAAAAACTACAAGGAAAGTCACCTAAGGGTGGAACAATGTCACTCAGGGCTTCTTAGTCAGAAGGGGTATTATGAGTAACCTGTTAAACATTTTTCAGCTTGAGAACAGTGTCTTTCAGAAAACCCTGATTTTTAATTTATGACAGTTGAGTGTTACACATGCAAAGCAGACTTGGTGCTCTCAGAGTTGTTATAGCATATGGTCCCTGACCAATAAACCTCCAGGACATCCCTTATACATAAGTCTATGCACTTGGAACCATGAGACCTCTTCTCTCCTGGCCACAGACTGCTGACGTCTGGTATAAAGGCAGCCAATGAAGCTACTGACCTAACGTCCCCCCCTCCCCCCCAATTTGAGATGATTACTAACAGATGTATTCAGATTTTGTTAAAGTCCTTTGACTATGGGTAGATATTACTCATCAAATGATATCTTCTTGAGTATTCACTGTGGATTTGCTCACTTTTCGTTTCTGTGATTTGCCGTGTTGGGAATTTTCATCCATTTTGGAGAATATTTTCTTCAGTCTCCCCTTCTTTCTTCCTTCTAGGGGTTCCAGTGACCCAAACGTTCAATCTCTGATTATAGTTTTTCTATAGGTTTCTGGAGAGATCTATGGAAATCTCTTTTTATAGATATCCAGTTTATTATCTCTGTTATTTTAATTGAATACTTTCTCTTGTTTTATCTTGAAGTTTACTGATGATTCCCTCTGTTTTCTGCTGTTGAGTTCATGTATGAGTTTTATATTTTAGTTATTTTATTTTTAACTTCTGAAATGTTTCTTTTTTTATAGCATTTTCTGCATCTTTTCTGAAACTTTTAATTTTTTCATTACTTTCAAGCATGTTCCTAATTGCCCTCTGGGGCATTTTTCAATTGATGCTTTAAAATCCATGTCACCTAATTCTAACATTTTTGTCATCTCATTATGGTGATGTGGTTTACTATCTTTAAAATTTTTCTAGTTCTTTGTAATGTATGTGACTTTTTAAAATTGAATTCCACACATCTCTAGTTTACCTTGTGAGCCTGTTTATCTAATCTAAACCTCCAACTTTGGCAGCCTCCACTGACACTACACAGTAGGCCAAGTAGATATCCACCTGAGGTTGAAAGTCCAAATTCCCCACTCAGCCTCCTTGATATGATGTACAGGGTCATGTCTCAGTACTGCTGGGCAAGGGAGGAAGTTCAGACTTCTTATCAGTCTTCTGTTCTATGCCTTCAGCATTGGGAGGGTTATAGATGGCTTGATACTGTTTCCATATCACCTTCACTGATACCATAAGGACATCCTTATCATGTGTGCAATATGTGACAATGCACTGACTAGAATCAAGATGCTTTCTTGGAGAATTAGCTGATTCCAGGACTGGGGCAGGAAGAGGCATGAATGCTCATTTATCAAAAACAAGGAAGACACATTTCAGTACAATATAGGAACAGATACAGAAGGATGCAGATGCAGCTTGATTGGGCTCCTATGGATCAAGTCTTGAATACTTTAAGTGTCAAAGTAAATAATAATAGCAATGAATTATAACCCATTAATTAAGTAAGAATTACCTGATTTATGCTGAAATAAACAAATGAAGTTCTTTCTTAAAGTGAAATTACAACTAATATGTATGGAAGTTGAAAAATCATCAATACAAACTAAAATTTATAGGTATAAGTTTGATCTGGAACAGGATATATAGTGTAAGAATAGTTTCCACATATTATTTTTTTGATTACAAAGGTACAAAGCAACCTTAATGTATAAGACACCTGGTAGATACCACTTAAAGTGACAAAGCTAATATTTAATATTGCTAATATTGAGACAAATTGACATCAAGTGACTTCTGTCATAATCTACCGCAAACGTTCCTTTAGTGGCATTCCTATAAAATATATATCCTTAATTTAATTGTTGAAACATTAGAAAAATCCAAAATCAGAGTTTATTCAACAAAATAATTGACACATACTTTTAAAAAATATGGAGTTAAAAAAGGAAGAAACCTGTGGTATTGTTTATAGAAACCTGACAAGTAAATGCACAGTACATTACCTTGAAAGATTTATGACAGCTAAATAATGAATTATCCTGAGTTGGTTTCTACACATGGAAAAAACGATTATAATGGATGCTATTATAAAAATACACCAAGTTTTGAATATGGAGTATGAATGGACTATGAACATGTGAGCCAGATTCATTCCAGAGTCTGTTTTTGTATGACTTATGAGCTCAATCAATTTTCATATTTAAAAGTGTTATTAAAAACAGGCAAATTAAAAAAAAGAAGAAGAAGAAAAAAAGAAAAAGAAAAAGAAAAAAACCAGGCAAATGAACTCCCAAAGTATGCAAGAGAGATGATGATGCTCTCAGTGCCTGAAACAGTTGTTATCTGAATCTTTTTGTAAGATAGTTCATTGACTCCTGAACTAGAGTACTCTTAAAAGTCAGGAACTATTTTATTTAAGCTCCTAGTACATGCCTCCCTTGCCTTTTCATATACATGAGCCAAGAAATTGCCTTTGTTCTTCCAAAGCCACTTGAGTTAGGGTTCTAACTGAAGGGGTTGTGAGTGATACAAACACCCTGTACAAAGGCAGTGTGCCCTTGCTTACCTCTATTTCATTTGCTTATATTGACCACAATTAAGTCGACGAGGTTCTTTAGAGGTCTTATCAAATCTTTCATCATGACTGGCATAACTGTACAGGTATAGAATTTTCCATTTATTCTAGTTTATGTGTCTCTGCAAATGCCATTAAACATTCTGCTGCTCTCAGAAGAAATATTGATGAAATGTGTCCAATGTAATTAAAAATGGATTCATAATGGAAATGCCAATTCAATGAACATAACTAATAACACTGTGAGTTCATATAATTACTTTTTAAATGGTCTAAAGATCTGATAGGAAAAAAAGACTTTGCTATCATATTACACTACTTCATAAATTTACATCCCAGAAAATGTATAAAACCATTCTTAAGGGAGGGAGGGAGTTGAGGGGGAGAGAAAGAAATGTCAAGATAATGTAGAGAAATAAGAACTTCTGCTTTACAGAGCTAGTTCAGAATCTTCCATTTTCCTTTCCATTCATCTCAGCACACATGTTGAGCAAATGTGTGCTGGCATTGTGGCAGGTACTAAGGCTACACTGATAATATGATGTTGTCCTTACTACTGAGGTGATAAAAAGATGCTAGGGAAAGGAGATATTTATTATCCTATAATGGCAGTGCCATCTGGTAAGTTAAATGAAAGTGGTACATATAAACTTATTGCTTAGGTCAATTTCAGAAAAGACTTGTCTAAGAAAAGAGAGGTGTCATTTGGGTGTGAAGGTGAAGAGGAGGCTGCTAGGATAATCTTGATAATGAAGAAAGCTTGTGCGTTTGAAAGAGAGATTAATGGCAGTTCCTATAGTCATTAACAATCCAAGAAGGTTGTGCAAAAGGAAAAAGTTGAACTTCTGAGTCTTTTAGGAGAAAAACCGTGGCTTCAAGAGGAGCCACCTTGGATAAATAAATGCAGGATAGAAAACTGGAAACATAAAAGAAAGACAAAAGAATATTAGGAAGAGAAGAAAAGAGGAGAGAAGAAGAAAGGAAGGAAGGAACCAGTTGAATGTGGGTTTCCAAAATCATAAGTCATTCTGTGTCAGGAGATGGCCAAATGCAGGTCTTATAGGACTAGCCAAGAATAAGCTGTGTCTCCCCTGAATTTGCATCTGAGACATGATTTGAGGCTCCCAGGCTTAACAGACCATAGTCGACGAGGTTCTTTAGAGGTCTTATCAAATCTTTCATCATGACTGGCATAACTGTACAGGTATAGAATTTTCCATTTATTCTAGTTTATGTGTCTCTGCAAATGCCATTAAACATTCTGCTGCTCTCAGAAGAAATATTGATGAAATGTGTCCAATGTAATTAAAAATGGATTCATAATGGAAATGCCAATTCAATGAACATAACTAATAACACTGTGAGTTCATATAATTACTTTTTAAATGGTCTAAAGATCTGATAGGAAAAAAAGACTTTGCTATCATATTACACTACTTCATAAATTTACATCCCAGAAAATGTATAAAACCATTCTTAAGGGAGGGAGGGAGTTGAGGGGGAGAGAAAGAAATGTCAAGATAATGTAGAGAAATAAGAACTTCTGCTTTACAGAGCTAGTTCAGAATCTTCCATTTTCCTTTCCATTCATCTCAGCACACATGTTGAGCAAATGTGTGCTGGCATTGTGGCAGGTACTAAGGCTACACTGATAATATGATGTTGTCCTTACTACTGAGGTGATAAAAAGATGCTAGGGAAAGGAGATATTTATTATCCTATAATGGCAGTGCCATCTGGTAAGTTAAATGAAAGTGGTACATATAAACTTATTGCTTAGGTCAATTTCAGAAAAGACTTGTCTAAGAAAAGAGAGGTGTCATTTGGGTGTGAAGGTGAAGAGGAGGCTGCTAGGATAATCTTGATAATGAAGAAAGCTTGTGCGTTTGAAAGAGAGATTAATGGCAGTTCCTATAGTCATTAACAATCCAAGAAGGTTGTGCAAAAGGAAAAAGTTGAACTTCTGAGTCTTTTAGGAGAAAAACCGTGGCTTCAAGAGGAGCCACCTTGGATAAATAAATGCAGGATAGAAAACTGGAAACATAAAAGAAAGACAAAAGAATATTAGGAAGAGAAGAAAAGAGGGAGAGAAGAAGAAAGGAAGGAAGGAACCAGTTGAATGTGGGTTTCCAAAATCATAAGTCATTCTGTGTCAGGAGATGGCCAAATGCAGGTCTTATAGGACTAGCCAAGAATAAGCTGTGTCTCCCCTGAATTTGCATCTGAGACATGATTTGAGGCTCCCAGGCTTAACAGACCCATCAGAACTTTCTAGAGCTGCGGATTTACATAAGGGAAGGTATAGAGCCCTAGAGGAACCTGTAAATGTGTTCCAAGCCAGGAGCATGGTTCCCATTGTCACAGGCATTGTGCCGAAGCTTACTCTGATTCCTATTCTTATTAGTTCTAACTAAGAGACACTATCTTAAATAGATCAGAGACCTTGTACAGTCACAGTGTAGGCCCCTGAGTTTTGAGTCTCAGACTTGGACAATAAAGTGTCGTGGTCTTCAGTATTGTCAAACCAAGAGTAGTTTTATTAATCATAGAACATATAATAATCAGAATCAAGATTCCATTAATCAGAATTCAAATAAAGGCAAGCACAAGTAATCAGAACTCAACCAAATGCAAGCAGATGTTCTTACCCCAGAGCTGGAGAGTCTCGATCTCAAATCGGGCGCAGCCGATCTCCGTGATCTCCGCAGCCTCTCGCACAGTCTTACCTTACCCTTTCATTTTTTTTCAACTAGAAGTCTCAAGTTAACTAGTAATCATAAAAGTGGTTATTACAAGAGCTTTTTGCTTCTCTAGAGATGCAAAAGAGGTTATTACTGGAGCTTTTTGCTCCTTTACTAACGCCTAGGTAAACACCTTTTTGCTCGAGGGGAAGCATGTGTTTGTACAGAAAACATTCTTACAATTCTTAATCTACAAAGGGAACTACGAGTTGTAAAGAGTGTGTTACACTTATCACTAAAAAGGGCACAGGTGGAAGAGCTTTTGTGCTTTGTGCTAGCACCTAGGTAAACACCTTTGTTCTCGGGGGGAAACGTGTTTGTACATAAAACATTCTTACAATTCTTAACCTACAAAAGGAACTGCAAGTTGTAAAAAGCGTGTTACACTATAACTAAAAAGGGGCACAAGTGGAAGAGCTTTTGTCCAGGTAAACATCTTTATCAATGTTTGCCAAAGGTGATAGTTTAATTGTATAAACTGCTAATCTTATGAGTGGGGCTATTTCAAGCCCAGGTTTTTATCAGTAACTAGTTACCTATTTATCCTCAGAGGAGGTCTCAGAGAGGTGAGGCTCTAGGTAGCGCTTATTGCTAGTGTGAGAAGACATTTGTTTGCTCGGCCCGGGTATCTTTTCTTGATCTTCCCCATGAGAAGTGAATATGAAACCATCCCCTTATACTAATGACCACCCTTGTGGGAGCATTCGACATACCCACCAAGTTAGAGTAGAGGGGTCTTCTTCCCTGCATAGTGGCATTCCCTACAAATAACCTAACTTTTCTTCCTCATCACTTTCCCCATCAGAACTGTTCTCCTCATAATTAGGGTCCCAATATCTGTCAGTGAAGATGCCTTCACTTGCCCATGACACCACTTTCTTTTTTTTTTTTAACCATTCCCAATTCTGTGACAATAGAACTCCTGTTTCACTCAGAGTATCGTGTGTTCTGTGTGATTTGAGTGAGACAGCTTTGACTCACTCCTGACTAGGTGTTCTGTGGGACCATGGCCTACATGATCATAACTTTGACTCCTTGAACTTTGTTATTTATTAAACATGTGACCCAATTCTAGTTTGAAGTTCTAGAATAGATCCCTTTTTATTCACTCCACTGATAATTATAAAAATATAAGCTTGAATCTGCCTGGGATCACTATTAGCAATGAACCACCCAGACGTCAACAAAGAGGATGATGGAAACACAGCACCAGGTAAAAGCAAATCCTGATGCCATTGTGTATGCATCCCTAATAAGGGATTGCAGCAGTAACTGTTTTTTTCTGGAAATATCTTTGTTTAGCCCTTGGTTTTGACGGATGGTTTACCAGGCACAGAACTCAAAGTCAGTGATTTTGTTGTTGTTCATTTATTTTCCTTTCAGAAGGTAAAAATGCCATTTTATTATCTTATGGTTTCTATTGTTTCTGTTAAATAGCAAGCGGTTAGTTTTATTGTTGATGCTTTGAAGCTAGTACTTTTTCCTCTCTTAATTTACATTTTATTTTTTTTTCTTCTACACTTGGACTATAATGTACTTAAGTGTGGCTTTATTGTATTTACCCTGCCTTGAATATGCTGAGCTTCTTAAGGCTGTGGGCTGATTTTTTGTTTAAATCAGTTTAGAAAGTTCTCAGCTATTTGACTTATAGAATTTCTTGTATAACATTCTCTTTCCTCTCTGAGACTCCAGTTACATATATGCTAGAACTTTTCCATAGGTGTCTTAAGGTTATATATATATATATATACACACACACACACACACACATATATATATATATATATATTTGTGCATCTACTATTTTTTTCCTAAACTACTTTCTGATTCACTAATAATGTCAGTTATCATATTCTTCAGTTTTGGAATATTCATTTGATTTTTTAGAGTAAGTTCTCTGGTGAAATTCTTCCATCTTGTTATATATTTTCTTTCACAAATTTTTAAAATTATTTTTGGGGAGGCAGTGGGTTGGGGAGGGAGCGGGGCAGGCGGGCCACTTCTTTTGGTCTTTCATTTATCTATTTTCATCCATCTATGGCCTGTCTGGGCCTCCCATCATGGTGGCCTCTGTTGTCGCAGAGCACTGGCTCTGGGCGCATGCGCTCCAGAGCTCTGGCTCAGTAATTGGACACATCGGTCCAGCCGCTCCCTGGCAGTTGGGATCTTCCCAGGCCAGGGATCGAACTGGCGCCCCTTGTACTACAAGGTGGTGTCCTTACCCACTGGACCACGAGGGAAGCCCCCACATACGTTTTTTAAAAACGAATGTATTTATTTCACTGCATCTTGTTATATATTTTCTTTCACATATTTTTTTTTAAAAAAACAAATGAATGTATTTATTTCACTGCATTAGGTCTTTGCTGAGTTTTTTTTTTTTTTTTTTCCTTGTATGAGTAAGGGCTACTCTTCACTGCAGTGTGTGGGTTTCTCATTGAGGTGACTTCTCTTGCTATGGAGCACAGCCTAATAGGCATGTGGGCTCAGTAGTTGTGGCTCGCAGGGTTGATTACCCCGTGGCATGTGGAGTCTTCCTGGACGAGGGATTGAACTGTGTCCTTTGCATTGGAAAGTGGATTCTTAACCACTGGACTACTGGAAAAGCCCTTTGCACACATTAATTACAGGTATTTTAGCATCTATATCTGATATCTCAAACATCTGGGTTACCTTTCAGCTTGTTTTATTGCATTTTTTCTCTTAGCCACTTTTCTTGAGGTGCTTGGTAATTTTTGATAAAATATTTGTAGGGAAACTGTATAGATTTAAGGTAATATTATACTTCTGAAGAAATTTATTTACCCTCTTCATTGGCAGTTAGCCACAATAGGGATTATACATTCAATACAAACAGGGAGAGAGCTTCTTTAAATATTCACACACACAACACTATATATATATATATATTTGTGCATCTACTATTTTTCCTAAACTACTTTCTGATTCACTAATAATGTCAGTTATCATATTCTTCAGTTTTGGAATATTCATTTGATTTTTTAGAGTAAGTTCTCTGGTGAAATTCTTCCATCTTGTTATATATTTTCTTTCACAAATTTTTAAAATTATTTTTGGGGAGGCAGTGGGTTGGGGAGGGAGCGGGGCAGGCGGGCCACTTCTTTTGGTCTTTCATTTATCTATTTTCATCCATCTATGGCCTGTCTGGGCCTCCCATCATGGTGGCCTCTGTTGTCGCAGAGCACTGGCTCTGGGCGCATGCGCTCCAGAGCTCTGGCTCAGTAATTGGACACATCGGTCCAGCCGCTCCCTGGCAGTTGGGATCTTCCCAGGCCAGGGATCGAACTGGCGCCCCTTGTACTACAAGGTGGTGTCCTTACCCACTGGACCACGGGGGAAGCCCCACATACGTTTTTAAAAACGAATGTATTTATTTCACTGCATCTTGTTATATATTTTCTTTCACATATTTTTTTAAAAAAACAAATGAATGTATTTATTTCACTGCATTAGGTCTTTGCTGAGTTTTTTTTTTTTTTTTTTCCTTGTATGAGTAAGGGCTACTCTTCACTGCAGTGTGTGGGTTTCTCATTGAGGTGACTTCTCTTGCTATGGAGCACAGCCTAATAGGCATGTGGGCTCAGTAGTTGTGGCTCGCAGGGTTGATTACCCCGTGGCATGTGGAGTCTTCCTGGACGAGGGATTGAACTGTGTCCTTTGCATTGGAAAGTGGATTCTTAACCACTGGACTACTGGAAAAGCCCTTTGCACACATTAATTACAGGTATTTTAGCATCTATATCTGATATCTCAAACATCTGGGTTACCTTTCAGCTTGTTTTATTGCATTTTTTCTCTTAGCCACTTTTCTTGAGGTGCTTGGTAATTTTTGATAAAATATTTGTAGGGAAACTGTATAGATTTAAGGTAATATTATACTTCTGAAGAAATTTATTTACCCTCTTCATTGGCAGTTAGCCACAATAGGGATTATACATTCAATACAAACAGGGAGAGAGCTTCTTTAAAGATCAGTGAACAGATGAATATTCTTAGGAATTTTCCTGGTAGTCCAGTGTTTCAGAATTCACCTTCCAATGTAGGTGACTAGGGGTTTAATCCCTGGTTGGAGAACTAGAATCCCACATGCCACAACTAAGACCTGGTGCAGCCTAAAAGTAAAAATAAATAAATAAAAAATTAAAAGATTTGTTCTTTAATAAAATGATAAATATTCCTAGGGTATACATTTCTAGGGATTCCACCTGAAAGCCTGGAGCTCTTATCGTGACCTTGTCTCCTTGAGATCCTCCTCTCCAATTGTGTTTACTCAGAGCTACTAACAAAATTTTCCCTGTTTTAAATATACAGAATTCTTGTTCCTAAAAAGTTGTTTGGTGCACTTTCCAGCTCACAGGAGACCCTCCCACTCTGCACTGTTTTACAGACAGTGAGTTTCATTCATTTTCATCAGCTGCATGATCTCTAAAATTATTTCTGTCTCTTTTTTTTTTTTTTTTTTTTAAGATTTATTTATTTATTTTGGGCAGGGTCGGGTTGGGGAGGGAAGGGAGCAGGCGGGCCATTTCTATTGGTCTTTCATTTGCCTATTTTCATCCGTCTTTGTTCTTTGGCTCCTGTGGGCCTCCCACCGCGGTGGCGTCTGTCTTTGCAGAGCACTGGCTCTGGGCACATGCTCTTCAGAGCTCGGGCTCGGTAATTGGACACATCGGTCCAGCCGCTCCGCGGCACGTGGGATCTTCCCAGGCCAGGGATTGAACCGGCGCCCCTTGCACTGCAAGGCGGTGTCCTTACCCACTGGACCACCAGGGGAAGCCCCATTTCTGTCTCTTGAAACCAAGCAGGAACATAGGATACGTAAGAAGTGTTAGTGGCAATAAAGTAGTTTTCTTTTAGACATAAAAACATAGCTTAAGAACTGGCAAATGTTGCAAAGGGGGAAATACGGAGTTTTAGGTTTATGTAGCTTCCCTGATCAGTCTCAGATACGCTGATGATATCACTCTAATGGCAGAAAGTTAAGTGGAACTAAAGAGCCTCATGAAGAAGGAGGAGGGTGAAAGAACTGGTTGAAAACTAAGTTTTAAAAAAACTAAGATCAGGGCATCCAGCCTCATTATTTCATGGCAAATAGAAGTGGAAAAGGTTTGCACCCATGAAATCAGAAGATGATTGCTTCTTGGAAGGAAATCAATGACAAATCTAGGCAGTGTGTTGAAAGCAGAGACATTACTGTGCTGACAAAGGTCCGTATAATCAAGGCTATGGTCTTCCCAGTGGTCACATACAGTTGTGAGAGCTGAACCTTAAAGAAGGCAGAATGCCAAAGAATTGATGCTTTTGAACTGTGGTGCTGGAAAAGACTCCTTAAAGTCCCTTGGAAAGCAAGGCGATCAAACCAGTCAATATTAAGAGTAATCAGCCCTGAATACTCATTGGAAGGATTGATGCTGATGCATCACTCCAGTATCTTGGTCAAGTGATACAAACAGATGACTCATTGGAGAAGTCCTTGATGCTGGAAGAGATTGAGGGCAGAAGGAGAAGGCGTCAGAAGATGAGATGACTGGACGGTATCACCGATGCAATGGACATGAACTTGGGCAAACTGCGGGAGATGGTGAGAGATAAGGAGGCCTGGCATGCTGCAGTCCATGGGTTTGCAAAGGGTCAGACACGACTGGGCTACTGAACAACAGCAACAAACTTTCCCAGTGGCTCAGCAGGTAAAGAATCTGCCTGCATGGCAGAGGACACAGGAGAACCATGTTTGATCCCTATGTTGGGAAGATCCTATGGAGAAGGAAATGGCAACCCAATCCAGTATTCTTGCCTGGAAGATCCCATGGACAGAGGAACCTGACATGTTACAGTCCATGTTGTCGCAAAGAGTTGGACGAAAGTTTTTAGGCTTATGTATCTGTCCTTCCTCCTCCAAAAAAATATTATTTCCTCTCTTATTTATAGGCTTAACATCCTCAAACTTCAACTTCTGTTTTCCTGGTCCTGGAAGCTGCCAAACTCCTGATGACCTGTGTACTTCTGTGCAGTTGCTACCTCCTTTTTGGCTTCTCAGTCTCTCATTTTCGGCAAAAAAACAATACAAATAAAAATAAAAATTCTCTCAGCAGAAATAGTAGTGACAGTGGTGTTAGGATTTACACCTTAACTCAATGAGCTCTGTTTTTGTGAAATATTGGGCTCACAAATCTTGGTGATTGTAGCTTTTTTTTTTTCTTTTTTACTGTGCCCTAGAAAAGATTGTTGCATTTGTGTGCCTATGTATGTGTGTGCACATGTGTTTGAATTTTTAGTTGCTGCTTATAAGTTGTGCTGCTTCTTAATAGCTTGAAGCAACAGAATTTTTTATCTGTATATATATATATATATATATTTTTTAATTTTGGCCTCTTTTATTAGTCTTTCATTTATTTATTTCCATCCATTCTTGCTCTTTGGCCTGTGTGGACCTCCCATTGCAGTGGTCTCTCTTGTAGCAGAGCACCGACTCTGGGCACATGGACTCCAGAGCACTGGCTTGTAACTGGACACACCAGTCCAGCCACTTCACGGCATGTGGGATCCTCCTGTGCCAGGGGTCAAACCGGCACCCTTGATGCTGAAAAAGGGGCAAAGCGTCAGAAGAAGAGATGACTGGACGGTATCACCGATGCAATGGACATGAACTTGGGCAAACTGCGGGAGATGGTGAGAGATAAGGAGGCCTGGCATGCTGCAGTCCATGGGTTTGCAAAGGGTCAGACACGACTGGGCTACTGAACAACAGCAACAAACTTTCCCAGTGGCTCAGCAGGTAAAGAATCTGCCTGCATGGCAGAGGACACAGGAGAACCATGTTTGATCCCTATGTTGGGAAGATCCTATGGAGAAGGAAATGGCAACCCAATCCAGTATTCTTGCCTGGAAGATCCCATGGACAGAGGAACCTGACATGTTACAGTCCATGTTGTCGCAAAGAGTTGGACGAAAGTTTTTAGGCTTATGTATCTGTCCTTCCTCCTCCAAAAAAATATTATTTCCTCTCTTATTTATAGGCTTAACATCCTCAAACTTCAACTTCTGTTTTCCTGGTCCTGGAAGCTGCCAAACTCCTGATGACCTGTGTACTTCTGTGCAGTTGCTACCTCCTTTTTGGCTTCTCAGTCTCTCATTTTCGGCAAAAAAACAATACAAATAAAAATAAAAATTCTCTCAGCAGAAATAGTAGTGACAGTGGTGTTAGGATTTACACCTTAACTCAATGAGCTCTGTTTTTGTGAAATATTGGGCTCACAAATCTTGGTGATTGTAGCTTTTTTTTTTTCTTTTTTACTGTGCCCTAGAAAAGATTGTTGCATTTGTGTGCCTATGTATGTGTGTGCACATGTGTTTGAATTTTTAGTTGCTGCTTATAAGTTGTGCTGCTTCTTAATAGCTTGAAGCAACAGAATTTTTTATCTGTATATATATATATATATATATTTTTTAATTTTGGCCTCTTTTATTAGTCTTTCATTTATTTATTTCCATCCATTCTTGCTCTTTGGCCTGTGTGGACCTCCCATTGCAGTGGTCTCTCTTGTAGCAGAGCACCGACTCTGGGCACATGGACTCCAGAGCACTGGCTTGTAACTGGACACACCAGTCCAGCCACTTCACGGCATGTGGGATCCTCCTGTGCCAGGGGTCAAACCGGCACCCCCTTGCACTGCACCCACGGGACCACCAGGCAAGCCCAGAGCAGCAGAATTCTTACCTTTACATTCTTTTAGGCGTCAGTATGTCTCACATGAAAATTCAGATTTTTTTACTTGAAAAGTAACAATTATGGCAGCACAGAATTCTCCTCCTTCCAACTCAGCATGCATTTTACGGAACACGGTCTTCACCGCTCTGTATTGTTTTTCACCCTTCTATGTTAGTTCATCTCCTTCACCCATACATTCCTCTGTAGTCATTTGATTCCTATATCTCTTGAAGTGTATTGAAAGAACGGTATGTTCTCTGTTCTTCAAAGCCACAGTAGAGAAAAGCAACTTCAGTGACAATAAAAGAGATTTTTGTTAGACATAAAGCATTTCTCCTTTGATAGGCATTTTCCAAGAATGGTGAGGTACTTCTAGAGTTCAATACAGATAGACAAGATGCCCCGTCCACGTAGTAAAGGTGAGACTGTGTCTGAGATCTGGAATTGTTGAAAATTAGACTAACTGGGTAGACTTTGTAAATATGACTTCATTAACTTCTGGCACAGTGATTACGGTGATTAAGAAATAAAAGAACATAAAATAACATGATAATTCAGAAATTTTCTACGAAAGTGTGTCAGCCTTTGGCTCTTTATTCACTCATTATTTATTGCGTAGCTACTATATGCTAGTCTGGTATCTAGGTACTCAGTGTTTGAGATGAGCTTCAGTTTTAGCAGGATAATAAAGGCATTAAGTGTATAAAGAAACATATAAATAAGGTAATTTCTAATAGTGTTAAGTATTTATGGTAGGCAGGCTAGTGGGCTTCCGTAATATCTGTGTCCTAAACCTTAGGCTCTGTGACTATGTTAGCCTTTGTGACAAAGTGAATTTTGCTGATGTCATTAAGGTAAGGACTTTAAGGTAAAGAAATTATCCTCATTAATTGGGTGGTCCCAGTATAGTAATAGGAGTCTTTAAAAGCTAATGGTCTTTCTTGGGTACAGTCAGAGGGAGGTGTGAGCCCAGAAGAAGGATCAGAGACCTGCAATATTGCTGGCTTTGATGATGAAGGAAAGGGGCCATGAACCAAGGATTGTGGATGGCATCTGGGAACTGGAGGAAAATGGAATCACCCTGAAGCCTTCAGAAAGGAATGCAACCTAGTTTGCTACTTATGTTAACCCATAAAGACATGCATTGGACTTGTGACCTACAGAATTATAAAATAATCCTTTTGTGATGTCTTAAGATGTGGTATTTCTGTGGTAATGTTGTAATTCTGCAGCAGTAGAAATACAATAGTACAAAAATAGAAGTTTGTGGAATACAAGGTATACAAAGTGAGGAGGTGCTGCACTGGCTGAGGTGATGACTCAAACCTGAAGAGACAACAAGATGTATCGGTCAAAGGACAAGATAGGGAAAGCTTGTCCCTTGAGGACTGGAAAGAGTACCAGTGTGACTGGAGAGTGTGAAATGTGTGCATTTAGGGAGCTCAGAGGGCACAGAGGGCAGGGCAGGAGCTGAGGTAGGAGAAGCAAGTAGGTGACAGGTCATGGAGGACACTGTGGGTCCTGATAGTGTTTGGATTGTATTCTCATTCTGTTTGGGGGGATTCTATCAGAAGACTGATACCATGTTATTTGCATTGTTGGCCCCATCCCCAGAGAATCTGATTTATTAGGCTCACGAAGGTATCTGAGGGTCTACGAAGGTGTTGGAGGACTTACATTTGTTTAAGCACTCCTACTGAGTCTCATGCAGGTGGTCTTTTGATCACACTGACAAACACTGCTTCGGTATCTTTTTTCTTTAAATTCTGGAATAGTTGCTTTATAATGTTGTGCTAGTTTCTGCTGTACAGTAAAGTCAGTCAGCTCTACATTCACATATACCCCCTCTTTTCAGGACGTCCTTCCAATTTAGGTCACCGCAGGGCACTGAGTAGAGTTCTCTCTGCTCTATCATCAGTTCTCATTAGTTATCTATTTATACCCTTGTTGTTTAGTCATGAAGTTGTGTCCAGCTCTTGTGACCCCATGGGCTGTAACTCACCAGGCTCCACTGTCCATGGGATTTCCCAGGCAAGAATACTCGAGTGGGTTACCATTTCCTTCTCCAGGGCATCTTCCTGACCCAAGGATTGAACTGATGCATTGGCAGGCGGATTTTTACCACTGAGCCATCAGGGAAGCCCTTTTTGTACACAGTAGTATATATGTATACACACACACACACACACACACACATATACATATATGTCAGTTCCGATCTCCCAATTCATCCCACTCCTCCTTTCCCTCCTTGGTATCCATGCATTGCTTCTGCTTAGGAAATAGGTTCATCTGTACCACTTTTTTCTAGATTCCACACATTTGTATTAATACATGGTATTTTTCTCTTTCTGATTTACTTCACTCTATATGATGATATCTAACTTTAATTTTTATATCTCTTCTGGGCCTTTTTCTCTGTCTATATATGTCTGCTCCCTCCTATATTTCCCGTGAACACTTTCCCAAAATATAATATCAAAACTAGAGAACATTTTTAAGGTTCCTGCCATAGTCCTCAGGGAGCCTAGCCTAATTCAGAGCCTTCAAAAGGCATCTTAGTATGCATTTAACTGAATTAAATTATATTTATGTAATATCAAAATTCTGGTCACTGTTTTTAGGTTGAAAAAATATATACACACTGATATATGTGTGTGTGTGTGTTTGTGTATATATGTGTGTGTGTGTATATATATATATATATATATATATATATATATATATATGCCACTTTTAATGATGTTTAACCATAGAAATTCTACTGTTTCTCTGGTTCTCACTTCATCTTTTAGGAATATGCTACGTTTTAAGAGAAAAGTATTCGTGATGAAGTAAATAGGCTTTTTGCTGTTTGAGGAAGTAATATAGTGTCTCTTCTGTTGAGGGGCAGGGTGTAAGGAATGTAAAAGTGAAGAAGTTGGATAGGGAAAGGATGTGTGTTTAAAATAGCTGAAATCTATAAAGTGAATTTGGGAACTGGGAAAACAGACCATGGTGGTAGACACCACAAAAGGGGATCCTTTTACACAGCACCACAGCATTCCAGACCTTTGCTTCATGGGTAAATGGCCATCACACTTGATTTGACCTTCCTGATTCTTTAAAGATACCTGTACAGAGCTCTTAGTATCACCCATTTGCCCAAACCACTTCTCATCACTCTTTATAAGCATCCAAGACAAGTGGGTGGCAGAGAGAGTACTCTCTCATTTTAAAGTAGTAGCCAACTTTGCCTTAATTTGTGATTTCTTGTACTATTGAAAATGAGCAGTATTTCTTTCTAAATTTTTATTTATTTACTTATTCACTTTAGGCTGTTCTGGGTCTTCATGGCTGTGTGGGCTTTTCTGTAGCTGCAGAGAGCAGGGGCTGCTTTCTTGTTGTGGTGCTCACACTTCTTATTGCAGTGGCTTCTCTTGTTGCTGAGCACTGGCTCTATGGCACACAGGTTTCCATAGTTGCAGCTCCCAGGCTCTAGAGCACAGGCTCAGTTGCTCCATGACACATTTTGGGCCTTTTTCTCTGTCTATATATGTCTGCTCTCCTATATTTCCGTGAACACTTTCCCAAAATATAATATCAAAACTAGAGAACATTTTTAAGGTTCCTGCCATAGTCCTCAGGGAGCCTAGCCTAATTCAGAGCCTTCAAAAGGCATCTTAGTATGCATTTAACTGAATTAAATTATATTTATGTAATATCAAAATTCTGGTCACTGTTTTTAGGTTGAAAAAATATATACACACTGATATATGTGTGTGTGTGTGTTTGTGTATATATGTGTGTGTGTGTATATATATATATATATATATATATATATATATATATGCCACTTTTAATGATGTTTAACCATAGAAATTCTACTGTTTCTCTGGTTCTCACTTCATCTTTTAGGAATATGCTACGTTTTAAGAGAAAAGTATTCGTGATGAAGTAAATAGGCTTTTTGCTGTTTGAGGAAGTAATATAGTGTCTCTTCTGTTGAGGGGCAGGGTGTAAGGAATGTAAAAGTGAAGAAGTTGGATAGGGAAAGGATGTGTGTTTAAAATAGCTGAAATCTATAAAGTGAATTTGGGAACTGGGAAAACAGACCATGGTGGTAGACACCACAAAAGGGGATCCTTTTACACAGCACCACAGCATTCCAGACCTTTGCTTCATGGGTAAATGGCCATCACACTTGATTTGACCTTCCTGATTCTTTAAAGATACCTGTACAGAGCTCTTAGTATCACCCATTTGCCCAAACCACTTCTCATCACTCTTTATAAGCATCCAAGACAAGTGGGTGGCAGAGAGAGTACTCTCTCATTTTAAAGTAGTAGCCAACTTTGCCTTAATTTGTGATTTCTTGTACTATTGAAAATGAGCAGTATTTCTTTCTAAATTTTTATTTATTTACTTATTCACTTTAGGCTGTTCTGGGTCTTCATGGCTGTGTGGGCTTTTCTGTAGCTGCAGAGAGCAGGGGCTGCTTTCTTGTTGTGGTGCTCACACTTCTTATTGCAGTGGCTTCTCTTGTTGCTGAGCACTGGCTCTATGGCACACAGGTTTCCATAGTTGCAGCTCCCAGGCTCTAGAGCACAGGCTCAGTTGCTCCATGACACGTAGGATTTTTCCATATCCTCTCTCTCTTGGCAGACAGATTGTCTACCACTGAGCCATCAGGGAAGTCCAGCAGTATATTGTTTTAATTGTTAATCTTTCAGGCCTCATAGCTATGTTTATTTCTGGGGACTGATGATGGCTAGGCAAGCTTTCTGAAACAAGCACCCCGATTTCAGGTGTTTCAAAATTATCTTTGATCTTACTTAGAATTAAGCAGCACCATGTGGAATTATTTTACTGACTTCTCATCTAATGTTTTCTTTCGCCTCTGATTTGGCTTCAGGATTGTGCTTGCATTTTTTCCCCAGGGGAATTATTTTTAAGTGACAGCATTGAACAGAAGTGAGTGAACGTTCTTATGTAATTGTCCTGAGGATGTGCCTATAAAGAGCAGAGCTGAGATGACTACTTAGGTCATCCAGGCTCCTGAACACTTGCTATTTTATATCAGTGTGACCTGAATGTTTTGTGTTCTCCTCTGTCCCTGGTGGCAGCTAGACTCATCCATGATTTCAAACCCCTGGGCATGTCTTTTCTCACACCTGTGCAGGAACTCCTTCTCAAGTACATGAAAGGCACCAGAATAGAACAAAAAACCCGTACTGTGCCAGATCAAAAGCCCAGTTATCCATAGTCTCTGCTTCCAGATTTATAATTGATACTCTCTACCACAATGATTTCTCAAAATACAGATCTCAGCTTGACACTTCCCAGCTCAAAATACTCAGTGGTTTCAACTGATTGTGTTTTGGAAGAAAATATAAATTGTTACCGATTGGTAGGAAATTATAGGGTGGTGATATAAGTCATTGTCCAAAATGGGACATCCTGGAAAAATGTTATATTAGGTACAGGACTCTCTCATTTTAAAGTAGTAGCCAACTTTGCCTTAATTTGTGATTTCTTGTACTATTGAAAATGAGCAGTATTTCTTTCTAAATTTTTATTTACTTATTCACTTTAGGCTGTTCTGGGTCTTCATGGCTGTGTGGGCTTTTCTGTAGCTGCAGAGAGCAGGGGCTGCTTTCTTGTTGTGGTGCTCACACTTCTTATTGCAGTGGCTTCTCTTGTTGCTGAGCACTGGCTCTATGGCACACAGGTTTCCATAGTTGCAGCTCCCAGGCTCTAGAGCACAGGCTCAGTTGCTCCATGACACGTAGGATTTTTCCATATCCTCTCTCTCTTGGCAGACAGATTGTCTACCACTGAGCCATCAGGGAAGTCCAGCAGTATATTGTTTTAATTGTTAATCTTTCAGGCCTCATAGCTATGTTTATTTCTGGGGACTGATGATGGCTAGGCAAGCTTTCTGAAACAAGCACCCCGATTTCAGGTGTTTCAAAATTATCTTTGATCTTACTTAGAATTAAGCAGCACCATGTGGAATTATTTTACTGACTTCTCATCTAATGTTTTCTTTCGCCTCTGATTTGGCTTCAGGATTGTGCTTGCATTTTTTCCCCAGGGGAATTATTTTTAAGTGACAGCATTGAACAGAAGTGAGTGAACGTTCTTATGTAATTGTCCTGAGGATGTGCCTATAAAGAGCAGAGCTGAGATGACTACTTAGGTCATCCAGGCTCCTGAACACTTGCTATTTTATATCAGTGTGACCTGAATGTTTTGTGTTCTCCTCTGTCCCTGGTGGCAGCTAGACTCATCCATGATTTCAAACCCCTGGGCATGTCTTTTCTCACACCTGTGCAGGAACTCCTTCTCAAGTACATGAAAGGCACCAGAATAGAACAAAAACCAGTACTGTGCCAGATCAAAAGCCCAGTTATCCATAGTCTCTGCTTCCAGATTTATAATTGATACTCTCTACCACAATGATTTCTCAAAATACAGATCTCAGCTTGACACTTCCCAGCTCAAAATACTCAGTGGTTTCAACTGATTGTGTTTTGGAAGAAAATATAAATTGTTACCGATTGGTAGGAAATTATAGGGTGGTGATATAAGTCATTGTCCAAAATGGGACATCCTGCGAGTAAACGAAGTGCTATGAATAATTATATTTAGGTAACAGGCACACTCTGACTGTTCTGAACAGCTAGGAGCAGATGGTTACCCTCTCTAAAAGAAATCTACAAACTTATCCTCCCCCCGCCCCCCAGTCACTCTGTTTTAAGCTCACTGGTCTCTTCCATGTCCTTAAAAGTGCTATGTTTTGGGCTTCCTTGGTGGTCCAGTGGGTAAAGGGTCTGCCTTGCAGTGCAAGGGGCACCAGTCCAATCCCTGGCCTAGGAAGATCCCATGTGCCATGGAGCTGCTGGACTGGTGTGTCCAGTTATGAGCCGGCGCTCTGGAGTGCATGTGCCCAGAACTGGTGTTCTGCAACAAGAGGCCACTGCAATGGGAGGCCCACATAGGCCTAAGAATAAAGATGGATGAAAATAAATGCATAGAAAACCAATAAAAGAGGCCAAATTAAAAAAAAAAAAAAAAAAAAAAAAACTGCTAAGTTTACCCCTTTATGCCCTTTGGTCTTGCTATTCACTTTAAGTACCTTTCACCAAGCTCCTTGCATGGCTGGCTCCTCATCCATTAAGGCTCAGGTTAAAAATTGCCACCTCACGGGCTTCCCCTGGTGGTCCAGTGGGTAAGGACACTGCCTTGCAGTGCAAGGGGCGCCGGTTCGATCCCTGGCCTGGGAAGATACCACGTGCCGCGGAGCGGCTGGACCGATGTGTCCAATCACCGAGCCGGAGCTCTGGAGCGCATGCGCCCAGAGCCGGCGCTCTGCAACGACAGAGGCCACCGCGATGGGAGGCCCACAGGAGCTAAAAGAACAAAGACGATGAAAATAGAGAAATGAAAGACCAATAGAAGTGGCCCGCCTGCTCCCCTCCCTCCTCAACCTGACCCCCGCCCAAAATAAAATAAATAAATAAATCTTAAAAAAAAAAAAAATTGCCACCTCAGAGATGCTGTCTCTGATCATCCTCTCTTGTGATAAACCTCACTCCATTATGCTATATCCCAGGATTCTGTATATTTTCCTGATAACTCTGATTACAATCATAAATTCTGTTTTTCTGTACCTCTGCAAACCTCTTGCTCAACTAGCCTCTGCCACTCAACTATACAGAGTGCATATCTTCTGTTGTTACCTTTTAGGATTTCATTCACACCGTGAGACTGACTCTTCTTGTCCTGATTCCAAACTCTTATAGGAGGGTACTGACTGTCTAGCTTGTTTCAGATGACCTACTCTGGTACAGTCAACCGTCATTAGGGGAGTGAGTCAAGTTATCAATGCCAGCAGCCCGTAGTTTTAGACAGTGATAATTAAGGGAGTGTGGGCAAAGATGTGTACTGTGAAAAGTGTCTGAACACATTTCCCAATGCTTTGCTTTTCTCTCTAAACTGGTGGCTTCCTAAGGTAGGATTCTGATGTGTTCCCACTTCTCCTTTTCTCTTTTAATTTCTGATAATATCTAGTTACATATTATTTTCAGCTCTTTTGAATAGAACGATTTGGAATTGTCTTTGCACTGATTTTCCAGTTTTACTGAATTGAGTGATTGTTTTTGGAATCCTGTAAATAACAAAATCTGATTAAATATAATGAATCATTTATCTGATCAAAACATGTGCCCCATACCATTATTCTGAATCTTGACCCTTGACATCAGGCCAAGGGATTTATTCTGACATTAGCTGCTTTTCTTTGGAAATTAGAGGGTTTATTCATCCTTGGTTGTATGTATTTATTTAGTTTGCTTTGAAGATTAAAATCAGATACATATTATAATTGTAGTGATTTAGTAGTTCAATAAAACAGTTTTCTCCCCTTTGGCACAAAAACCTAATTAAACATGCACCCTCTGCTCAGAGTTAGGACACTCAAGTAGTAGATTGAGTTCTGCCATTAACTAATGGTGTGAGAAAGCCCTTTAGCCTGTCAAATTGGACTTTCCCACGAAGTGAAATAATTGATTAAGATTGTTGCTGAGCTGCCTTTAGCCCCAAAATTCTGAGATGCTATAACTGCCTGAAAAGGAATCATGTTATCTTTTGACTAGCAATTAGTTTTGGAAAAGCCTCTGGATAAAATACTTCTAAGATAGATTCTTTATGGAAAAAAAAACAAAATTCTGAGTCTTCTGGAAGAAAAATGTTACAATCATAAATTCTGTTTTTCTGTACCTCTGCAAACCTCTTGCTCAACTAGCCTCTGCCACTCAACTATACAGAGTGCATATCTTCTGTTGTTACCTTTTAGGATTTCATTCACACCGTGAGACTGACTCTTCTTGTCCTGATTCCAAACTCTTATAGGAGGGTACTGACTGTCTAGCTTGTTTCAGATGACCTACTCTGGTACAGTCAACCGTCATTAGGGGAGTGAGTCAAGTTATCAATGCCAGCAGCCCGTAGTTTTAGACAGTGATAATTAAGGAGTGTGGGCAAAGATGTGTACTGTGAAAAGTGTCTGAACACATTTCCCAATGCTTTGCTTTTCTCTCTAAACTGGTGGCTTCCTAAGGTAGGATTCTGATGTGTTCCCACTTCTCCTTTTCTCTTTTAATTTCTGATAATATCTAGTTACATATTATTTTCAGCTCTTTTGAATAGAACGATTTGGAATTGTCTTTGCACTGATTTTCCAGTTTTACTGAATTGAGTGATTGTTTTTGGAATCCTGTAAATAACAAAATCTGATTAAATATAATGAATCATTTATCTGATCAAAACATGTGCCCCATACCATTATTCTGAATCTTGACCCTTGACATCAGGCCAAGGGATTTATTCTGACATTAGCTGCTTTTCTTTGGAAATTAGAGGGTTTATTCATCCTTGGTTGTATGTATTTATTTAGTTTGCTTTGAAGATTAAAATCAGATACATATTATAATTGTAGTGATTTAGTAGTTCAATAAAACAGTTTTCTCCCCTTTGGCACAAAAACCTAATTAAACATGCACCCTCTGCTCAGAGTTAGGACACTCAAGTAGTAGATTGAGTTCTGCCATTAACTAATGGTGTGAGAAAGCCCTTTAGCCTGTCAAATTGGACTTTCCCACGAAGTGAAATAATTGATTAAGATTGTTGCTGAGCTGCCTTTAGCCCCAAAATTCTGAGATGCTATAACTGCCTGAAAAGGAATCATGTTATCTTTTGACTAGCAATTAGTTTTGGAAAAGCCTCTGGATAAAATACTTCTAAGATAGATTCTTTATGGACAGGTTTTGGGAAGAAAAATGTTATTATGTTTTAAAGAATTAAACATAGAGGCCTGCCCAGGCCCTGAATTCTGAGTCTTTCTGAATTGATTTTCTCTCTAGTAAAAATTTAGTGTTATTTTGCTGCATTTCGTCTAGGGGTAAAGACAGGCAAAGTGGCGAAAATGGCTGCTGACCTAATTCTTGTTCAGAACACTCAATTAGAGGACAGCACCAAGATGTGGACCAAAGTAAAAGTCATTATTTTTTATAGCAGATTAATGAGAGTGAGGTAGAGACAGCTTTCTGCCCTGCAAAGGTGCCACTTACAGTCATATAACATATGACTCAACATAGAAAAAGGAAATTAAAATGGTCATTGAATGACAAAGGCCAGAAACTGCAACTGATGTCATCTCAAGGAGTTAAAGGGACACCCTGACCCACTTCCTTCTCTGCTTGGCATTTCCCATAATGAGAGTGAGGACTCTTTGCCAGTTGCTGAGTGACTTTACGCTGAACCTCTCAAAGAGGGTTCACAGCATCTGCTCACCACACAGTCAATGACATGAGCAATATTGCTCCTGGCATAGTCCCTCCCAGGAGGGACATGCCCACACATTGCTTTTTCTGAAAGACTTCTGATAGCACTTAGCAATTCACAGATGTCTAATAAATACAACTTGGTGAAATGATAGTTATTAGGACCCCTGCTGGCAGCTGGGTTCATATGTTTTTATGCATCCAGATTTTTGAGTGCATTTTACTTACTTTGGTTTTGGTTGGCTTACGTTTTCAGTTTCTTAAAACAGTTTTCTCCCTTTGGCACAAAACCTAATTAAACATGCCCCTCTGCTCAGAGTTAGGACACTCAAGTAGTAGATTGAGTTCTGCCATTAACTAATGGTGTGAGAAAGCCCTTTAGCCTGTCAAATTGGACTTTCCCACGAAGTGAAATAATTGATTAAGATTGTTGCTGAGCTGCCTTTAGCCCCAAAATTCTGAGATGCTATAACTGCCTGAAAAGGAATCATGTTATCTTTTGACTAGCAATTAGTTTTGGAAAAGCCTCTGGATAAAATACTTCTAAGATAGATTCTTTATGGACAGGTTTTGGGAAGAAAAATGTTATTATGTTTTAAAGAATTAAACATAGAGGCCTGCCCAGGCCCTGAATTCTGAGTCTTTCTGAATTGATTTTCTCTCTAGTAAAAATTTAGTGTTATTTTGCTGCATTTCGTCTAGGGGTAAAGACAGGCAAAGTGGCGAAAATGGCTGCTGACCTAATTCTTGTTCAGAACACTCAATTAGAGGACAGCACCAAGATGTGGACCAAAGTAAAAGTCATTATTTTTTATAGCAGATTAATGAGAGTGAGGTAGAGACAGCTTTCTGCCCTGCAAAGGTGCCACTTACAGTCATATAACATATGACTCAACATAGAAAAAGGGAAATTAAAATGGTCATTGAATGACAAAGGCCAGAAACTGCAACTGATGTCATCTCAAGGAGTTAAAGGGACACCCTGACCCACTTCCTTCTCTGCTTGGCATTTCCCATAATGAGAGTGAGGACTCTTTGCCAGTTGCTGAGTGACTTTACGCTGAACCTCTCAAAGAGGGTTCACAGCATCTGCTCACCACACAGTCAATGACATGAGCAATATTGCTCCTGGCATAGTCCCTCCCAGGAGGGACATGCCCACACATTGCTTTTTCTGAAAGACTTCTGATAGCACTTAGCAATTCACAGATGTCTAATAAATACAACTTGGTGAAATGATAGTTATTAGGACCCCTGCTGGCAGCTGGGTTCATATGTTTTTATGCATCCAGATCTGAGTGCATTTTACTTACTGTTTTGGTTGGCTTTAGTTTTCAGTGTTCTCTACGAATAGAAGGAAGTAGTTAATTTAAAACAGCAGATTTTTCAAGAATAATCTTGGCACTGGGGCACATTTTGACAAGAGATTTTAACAAGGCTATGCTCGATGCTTTTATCGTTCATGTCAAGATTTACCACACCAAAAAGAGAAACTGTGAAAACTAGAACATTTACTGTTGCCCCTGACAGTCTCCAAAATCAGAAGTCTTTTATCCTTTCATTGCTGAGAATATAGAGAACCACATTGTAAAGAGGCAAAGCGCAAGTCTAAAGCATGACTGGCATCTCTGTATCAGAGTCTCTGTACTTTCCTATGCTTGTTCAACAAATGTTTATCTAGTGGTTACTGTATGAGCGGCATGACACTTAAAGGGACACAGCATGCTCTCACAGAGCCAGCAGCCTAGTGAAGGGCACCCCTTCATCCTGTACTGTGATGAAGTTACACAAAACTTCAGAGCAGAGACAAGAATGCAAGGTAGGGAAGTCAAGGAGAGTTACAGAGAAGATGCTACATGTGAGCTCAGTTTGAGGGCTCATTAAAAATCTTTCAGGCAGAGGAGGAAAGGTGGGGAAAGTTTCTATGATGAGAGAACAGCATATACATAGCCACGAATGTTTAGTTGCAGCCCACAACTAATTAAAGAACAGAGGATAATTGGATGTGAATTAAAAGAAGTGGCATATGAGCAGAATGAATACTATTGAAAATCCCTAAGCAACTGAATAAACCTCATGCTGGGCATGAATAACTGTTCTCAAGAAACTTACAAACTAGGTTAAGGAGTGAAAGAGGCAAATAAGAGAGAGTTAATAACTCAGGGTAACAGATGATAACAGGTAAGTGTTTATGAGATATGCAAATGTTAAAGGCTACAGATATTCTGAGGTTGAGAAGTTTGGGACTCCAGAGATTAAGTCAGGGCTCTCTGGAGGGCATCTTGAAAGGAGTGATCTGCTCACCACACAGTCAATGACATGTTGCTCCTGGCATAGTCCCTCCCAGGAGGGACATGCCCACACATTGCTTTTTCTGAAAGACTTCTGATAGCACTTAGCAATTCACAGATGTCTAATAAATACAACTTGGTGAAATGATAGTTATTAGGACCCCTGCTGGCAGCTGGGTTCATATGTTTTTATGCATCCAGATCTGAGTGCATTTTACTTACTGTTTTGGTTGGCTTTAGTTTTCAGTGTTCTCTACGAATAGAAGGAAGTAGTTAATTTAAAACAGCAGATTTTTCAAGAATAATCTTGGCACTGGGGCACATTTTGACAAGAGATTTTAACAAGGCTATGCTCGATGCTTTTATCGTTCATGTCAAGATTTACCACACCAAAAAGAGAAACTGTGAAAACTAGAACATTTACTGTTGCCCCTGACAGTCTCCAAAATCAGAAGTCTTTTATCCTTTCATTGCTGAGAATATAGAGAACCACATTGTAAAGAGGCAAAGCGCAAGTCTAAAGCATGACTGGCATCTCTGTATCAGAGTCTCTGTACTTTCCTATGCTTGTTCAACAAATGTTTATCTAGTGGTTACTGTATGAGCGGCATGACACTTAAAGGGACACAGCATGCTCTCACAGAGCCAGCAGCCTAGTGAAGGGCACCCCTTCATCCTGTACTGTGATGAAGTTACACAAAACTTCAGAGCAGAGACAAGAATGCAAGGTAGGGAAGTCAAGGAGAGTTACAGAGAAGATGCTACATGTGAGCTCAGTTTGAGGGCTCATTAAAAATCTTTCAGGCAGAGGAGGAAAGGTGGGGAAAGTTTCTATGATGAGAGAACAGCATATACATAGCCACGAATGTTTAGTTGCAGCCCACAACTAATTAAAGAACAGAGGATAATTGGATGTGAATTAAAAGAAGTGGCATATGAGCAGAATGAATACTATTGAAAATCCCTAAGCAACTGAATAAACCTCATGCTGGGCATGAATAACTGTTCTCAAGAAACTTACAAACTAGGTTAAGGAGTGAAAGAGGCAAATAAGAGAGAGTTAATAACTCAGGGTAACAGATGATAACAGGTAAGTGTTTATGAGATATGCAAATGTTAAAGGCTACAGATATTCTGAGGTTGAGAAGTTTGGGACTCCAGAGATTAAGTCAGGGCTCTCTGGAGGGCATCTGTGGAGGCAGAGGGGAGGGAGAGGAAAAGCTGAAAACTAGAATGCAAGGCAGGGTTCCAGAGGTTTCCATAAAATCGCTTTTCAAGTTGTGATCATCTTATGATCACATGAGACACAACTGTTAATTTACATAAGATTATTAGGTTCCTCTTCTACACACCCATGTAAGCCCAGTTTTCAGTGCAGGTTCATTGCAACAAATAAACACAGGAAAAATAAAGATAAAAGCTATTCATTTATATAGCATCCAGAGAGAGCTCCTATTAATATTTTTATTTATATAATTCCAGACCTGACATATTTGTCTCTGTTTCTATGTGGAAAATTTTGCACAAAGATAGAATTATCTATAGATTTAAATGTAAATTTTGATTCTCTGTTTTCACTATAGAAGCCTTTAATTGTCAAGGAATATTTATATCATCATTTATACTGGCTATACCTTTTAATTTATCTACTCATGTTCTATGTGCCAATGAAATCTTTTGGGTGTTCCTTTGGTCTATACATTTATCTTTATGCATATACTATACTACTTTGACTAGTATAACTTAGTTATATATTTTGAGTCAAGAAGTGTGATGGCCATAGCTTTTTTCTTTTAGATTGTTTTGGCTCTTCAGGGCTCTTTGGAGTTTCATATACATTTAATTTTTTTTCTATTTCTTCAAAATTACCATTAGGATTTCGATAGGGGGCATGTTGAATGTGTAGATTCAACATTGGCTAGTTGTTGTTTTTCAGTCTCTCAGTCATGTCCGACTCCTTGTGACCCCATGAGCTGCAACATGCCAGGCCTTTCTGTCCTTCACCATTTCCCAGAGCCTGCTTAAACTCATTTCCATCGACTTCATGATGCCATCCAACCATCACATCATCTATTGTCCCTTTCTGCTCTTGTTCTCAATCTTTCCTAGCATCAGGGTCTTTTCGAATGAGTCATCACTTCGTATCAGATGGCCAAAGTATTGCAGCTTCAGCTTCAGTATCAGTTCCTCCAGTGAATATTCATGGTTAATTTCCTTTAGGATTGACTAGTTTGATGTCCTTGTAGTCTAAGTGACTCTCAAGAGTCTTCTCCAGAATCACGATTTGAAAGCATCAGTTCTTCAGTGCTCAGCCCTTTTTATGCTCCAACTCTCACATCTGTACATGACTAGTGGAAAGACCATAGGTTTCATTAGATGAACTTGTGTTGGCAACGCAGTGTCTCTGCTTGTTAATATGCCCCCATAGCTTTTCAAGTTGTGATCATCTTATGATCACATGAGACACAACTGTTAATTTACATAAGATTATTAGGTTCCTCTTCTACACACCCATGTAAGCCCAGTTTTCAGTGCAGGTTCATTGCAACAAATAAACACAGGAAAAATAAAGATAAAAGCTATTCATTTATATAGCATCCAGAGAGAGCTCCTATTAATATTTTTATTTATATAATTCCAGACCTGACATATTTGTCTCTGTTTCTATGTGGAAAATTTTGCACAAAGATAGAATTATCTATAGATTTAAATGTAAATTTTGATTCTCTGTTTTCACTATAGAAGCCTTTAATTGTCAAGGAATATTTATATCATCATTTATACTGGCTATACCTTTTAATTTATCTACTCATGTTCTATGTGCCAATGAAATCTTTTGGGTGTTCCTTTGGTCTATACATTTATCTTTATGCATATACTATACTACTTTGACTAGTATAACTTAGTTATATATTTTGAGTCAAGAAGTGTGATGGCCATAGCTTTTTTCTTTTAGATTGTTTTGGCTCTTCAGGGCTCTTTGGAGTTTCATATACATTTAATTTTTTTTCTATTTCTTCAAAATTACCATTAGGATTTCGATAGGGGGCATGTTGAATGTGTAGATTCAACATTGGCTAGTTGTTGTTTTTCAGTCTCTCAGTCATGTCCGACTCCTTGTGACCCCATGAGCTGCAACATGCCAGGCCTTTCTGTCCTTCACCATTTCCCAGAGCCTGCTTAAACTCATTTCCATCGACTTCATGATGCCATCCAACCATCACATCATCTATTGTCCCTTTCTGCTCTTGTTCTCAATCTTTCCTAGCATCAGGGTCTTTTCGAATGAGTCATCACTTCGTATCAGATGGCCAAAGTATTGCAGCTTCAGCTTCAGTATCAGTTCCTCCAGTGAATATTCATGGTTAATTTCCTTTAGGATTGACTAGTTTGATGTCCTTGTAGTCTAAGTGACTCTCAAGAGTCTTCTCCAGAATCACGATTTGAAAGCATCAGTTCTTCAGTGCTCAGCCCTTTTTATGCTCCAACTCTCACATCTGTACATGACTAGTGGAAAGACCATAGGTTTCATTAGATGAACTTGTGTTGGCAACGCAGTGTCTCTGCTTGTTAATATGCCACCTAGGTTTGTCATAGCTTGTCTTCCAAGAAGCAAACATCTTTTAGTTTCATGGCTGCACTCACTGTCTGTAGTGATTTTGAAGCTCTAGAAAGTAAAATCTGCCACTGTATCCATTGCCTGTCCATTTGCTATGAAGTGATGGGACCAGATACCATAATCTTAGTTTTTCGAGTGTTGAGCTTTATGTCAGCTTTTTCATTTTCCTCTTTCACCCTCAACAAGAAGTGTTTTAGTTCTTCATCACTTTCTGCATAAGAGTGATATCATCTGCATATCTGAGGTTGTTGATATTTCTCCCAGCAATCGTGATGCCAGCTTGTGATTCATCTAGCCTGGCATTTCACATGAGGTACTCCTTATACCCTTTAAATAAGCAGGAAGACAATATACAGCCTTGATGAACCCTTCTTCCAATTTGGAACCAGTCCATTGTTCCATCTCTTTAAGAATTTTCCATAGTTTGTTGTGATCCACACATTCAAGGCTTTATTGTGGTCAGTGAAGCAGGATAGATGGTTTTTTGGAATTCTCTTGCTTTTTCATGGTATACTGTTATTTTAATGTGCTGTTGAATTCTATTTATTAGTATTTTGTTAAGGGTTTTACATCTTATTCATCTGGGATATTGATCTGAAGTGTCTTTTTTTTGACTCAGATATCAGGATAATTCAGATTCTGTACAGGTCTATTAAGCTGGTTAGTCTAAAGTGTTGTTTGAGCCCTCTCTTTTCTTATTGATTTTCTGTCTGGATGATCTGTCCATTGCTTTAAATTGGATTCTTAAAGCTTCTCTTATTATTATTAGAGTAGTTAGTTTTCCCCTTCAATTCTGTGTTTGCTTCAAGCTCTGATGATGGATGCTCATAAATAATAGTTGTTATATCTTCCCTGTGAATTGACTTTTTGTCATTATATAATGCCCTTCATTTATTTGAGTTTTTTTCCCAAATTTTGGCCTCTCTCATTGTTTTTTTTATTTATTTATTTTCATCCATCTTCATTCTTCGGCCAGTGTGGGCATCCCATTGCAGCAGCCTCTCTTGGTGCAGAGCACTGGCTTCGGGCACTTGCTTTCCAGAGCACCGACTGGTAATTGGACACACTGGTCCAGCCTCTCTGGGCACTTGGGATCTTCCGGGCCAGGGATTGAACCGGTGCTGCCTGCACTGCACGGTGGGCTTTTACCTGCTGGACCACCAAGGAAACCCTTATTTGACTTTTGATGTAAATCTTGTTTTGCTTAGTAGAAGGGACCAGATACCATAATCTTAGTTTTTCGAGTGTTGAGCTTTATGTCAGCTTTTTCATTTTCCTCTTTCACCCTCAACAAGAAGTGTTTTAGTTCTTCATCACTTTCTGCATAAGAGTGATATCATCTGCATATCTGAGGTTGTTGATATTTCTCCCAGCAATCGTGATGCCAGCTTGTGATTCATCTAGCCTGGCATTTCACATGAGGTACTCCTTATACCCTTTAAATAAGCAGGAAGACAATATACAGCCTTGATGAACCCTTCTTCCAATTTGGAACCAGTCCATTGTTCCATCTCTTTAAGAATTTTCCATAGTTTGTTGTGATCCACACATTCAAGGCTTTATTGTGGTCAGTGAAGCAGGATAGATGGTTTTTTGGAATTCTCTTGCTTTTTCATGGTATACTGTTATTTTAATGTGCTGTTGAATTCTATTTATTAGTATTTTGTTAAGGGTTTTACATCTTATTCATCTGGGATATTGATCTGAAGTGTCTTTTTTTTGACTCAGATATCAGGATAATTCAGATTCTGTACAGGTCTATTAAGCTGGTTAGTCTAAAGTGTTGTTTGAGCCCTCTCTTTTCTTATTGATTTTCTGTCTGGATGATCTGTCCATTGCTTTAAATTGGATTCTTAAAGCTTCTCTTATTATTATTAGAGTAGTTAGTTTTCCCCTTCAATTCTGTGTTTGCTTCAAGCTCTGATGATGGATGCTCATAAATAATAGTTGTTATATCTTCCCTGTGAATTGACTTTTTGTCATTATATAATGCCCTTCATTTATTTGAGTTTTTTTCCCAAATTTTGGCCTCTCTCATTGTTTTTTTTATTTATTTATTTTCATCCATCTTCATTCTTCGGCCAGTGTGGGCATCCCATTGCAGCAGCCTCTCTTGGTGCAGAGCACTGGCTTCGGGCACTTGCTTTCCAGAGCACCGACTGGTAATTGGACACACTGGTCCAGCCTCTCTGGGCACTTGGGATCTTCCCGGGCCAGGGATTGAACCGGTGCTGCCTGCACTGCACGGTGGGCTTTTTACCTGCTGGACCACCAAGGAAACCCTTATTTGACTTTTTGATGTAAATCTTGTTTTGCTTAGTAGAAGCATGGACTCCTCTGCTCTCTTAAGATTACTATTTTCATTGAATGTTTTTCATTCTTTGACTGTAAGTCTATGGAGGCCCTTATTTCTAAAGGCAAATATGTATATGCAAATGCATATGTATATGTGTGTATATATATATTTATATGTAAATAGCATATAGTTGGATTTTTCTTTAAAAAAATTTGTTTGCTTCTTTGTTTTATCCACTCAGCCACTGTATGTCTTCTAATAGAGGGATTAAAACCATGTACATGTAAGAAGTTGCTATATTGTTACTTGTTTTCTGTCTAACAGCTTCTTTTATCTGTCTTTTCCACTTCTGCCTTTTTGTTGTGGTTTATTAATTTTTAGTGTATGTTTTTTTTCTTATAACCTTTTGTATATCTTCTATGGACATTTTTTGTGGCTACCATGGGGCTCATGTAAAACATAGAACAATATATTTTATGCTAAAAACAATTTCAGTAGCATACAGAAACTCTACTTATTTCTTTTCCCTCCTCAATTTTTGTTATTGATATCAGGAATAACATTTTTATATTGGTATATTCATTACCATATTTTTATAATTATGTTTAGATTTTTTGTAGTTTTTCTTTCAACGTATATGCTAGATGCTAGACTTAAAAGCACCTCCATTACTGTGGTACATTATTTTGTATTTCTCTGTATGGTTACATTTATATTTGAGTTTTATGCTTTTTACATTTATGTTTCTATATGCTTTTTTGTTGCTCTGTGTAATCCTGTTATTTAAACTTGAAAGAATTCCTTGAATGTTTCTTTTTAGTAAGACAAATCTAATGTGAAAAATTCACTCACCTCTTATTTGTCTGTGAAAATCTTTTATTCTTGAATTTTGAAAGACAGTTTTGCAAGATACAGTAATGTTGGTTGGCAATTTTTTTCTTTTAACACTTCTAATTTATGATTCCACTCCCTTCTAGCCTCACGGTTTCTGCTGAAAAATCTAATCTATTGATTGTGTTAGAGTGACTCCTTTGTGATGTGTCAATTTCTCTTGCTGATTTAATAATTCTCTCTTTGTCTTGACTTTTGACAATTTAATTATGATATATGCCTACGTGGACTTCTTAGGATACATTCTAGTTGTAGTTTTCTGGGTTTATTGAATCTGGCTATCCATTTCATTCTCCAAAATTGAGAAGTTTTGAGCCATTTCTTCAAGTTTTCCCCCTTTTCACTTCTCCTCCTGTAATTCTCAAAATTCATTTATTGGTCTTTTTAATAGAGTCCCCAAGTCCTTAGGGCTTCTTCCTTTTATTTCCATTGTTTTCTTTTTTGTTTCTCTAATAGGTAGTAAGAATAAGCTTTCTTTGCATTTGTTAGTTCTTTATTCTGGTTGATCAGGTCTGTTGTTAACTCTTTTAGTGAATTCATCATCTAAGGTATTATATTCTCAGCCCCAGTAATTCCATATTTTTTAAAATATGTGTTCTCTTTGTTGATATTCTCATTTTGTTCATGTATTTTTTTCTAAACTCACTGAGCATCTCTATACTTATTTTGAACTCTTTGTTGGGTAATTCATATACTGCCATTTCTTCAGAGTTGCTATCTGGAGATTTATTTTATTCCTTTGACTGGGTTATGTTTTCCTAATCCTTCACTAGCTTCTTACTGTTCTTTTGGGATCCACACTTTGCAGAAAACCACCCCTAGCCTAGTCTTTATAGACTAGCTTTTTTTTTAAACAGGGGGAAACCTTTACCATTCATTCAGAGTAGAGATTTTGAGGCTCTCCAAAACTTTCATGTTGATGTATTTTCTCTGGATTTGTGTTTGTACATTTTTAGAGAGAGGGGTTTGTCAGTTTCTTTTTTCAGTAGTTGATAATTTCTAGTTCTTTCTCAATGTCTGTCTGTGGGACTGCACCTTCCCTATAGCTTCCACCCAGCCCTTTTAGTTTTTCTGAGCCCCCCATGGTTCATGTTTATGCCAGGCCTCCTCAGTGCTCTGTTAGGTGAGAAATAAATCTGCCTGTCATGTCATTTTTGAAAAATTAGAACGTTGGATGCAGACTCCCTGGTTTTCTTTTCCTTAGAGTCCACTGGTCTGTATCATGCTGTTGGTTGTACTGCAGGTTTCCTGGAGCAGGTTTCTTTTGGAGTAGAACAAGTTGCCCTACTCTGTCTTATTCTCAGAAGCCTCCAGGCAACAAGGATATGTCCATCTAGTCAGCACTCCAAAACAAGTGAGCTAAAAGACAGTCCTTTGGGGAGTCCTCTGAAAAGCTGGAGTGTTGTGTGTATGTTCTAACTCTTTCCCTCCCTAGGAAAAGCTGAGAGGTGGAGGCTTGTTCCCCAGTCCCTCGACATTTAGCTATGGAGTGGAACTGTAGTGAGGGAGGGTCTGCTGGTCAAAACTTTCTCCTTTGTTTTCTGCAGCTTTCAGTCTGACTTCTTTTTCCTGTCAGACTTTAGATTTATGCAAGATACAAACTCATCCTTCAGGAACTCTCTTGAAAAACTAGAACACTGCACATAGGTCTCATTCTTCTTTTCCCCTCTCTGGAGAGAACCAAAGAGCTGTTTTCCCCCAATTATTCTTGAATAGCTTGAATATCTATGGTGAATGGGCACCAGAAACTTTCCTACTGGCTACAAGGAAGCTAGTTTCACACTCAGTTGGGGTACAGGAGACTCTTAATTGTTCTCTAGATTTCTCAGAAAAAAGAATTGTGAGTTTTTCTGATATGGTTAACTGAATTGATGTCTCTTTAGGGGGAAGGTGGGTCTGGGGCTTCCTATTCACTACAGTGCTCTTGTCAACCTGTGAGTCTTACATTAAAGCCTTGGAGCTGTGGGTTCATAAGGGCTTGGACTGTATGAGACATTTCCACATGCTATGACAGCTGCACTCAGGTGAGTGTGTGTCAAATGCTCTGTGAAGGAATACAGAAGTGAATCAAGCTAGACTAGGCATAAAATGGACAAACCCTTGGCATCCTTTTCCTACTAGGATAACATAAGGCTTTGTTCAAATAAAAGTTTAAGAGTGACATTTGCCATTGTCATGCTATTTCTTCCAAGTGAAAGTGTTATTTTCTTAGTTGTGTCTGACTCTTTGTGACCCCGTGAACTGTAGCCCACCAGCCTCCTCTCTCCATGGAATTCTCCAGGCAAGAATACTGGAGTGGATAGCCATTGCCTTCTCCAGGGGATCTTTCTGACCCAGGGATCAAATCTGGGTCTCCTACATTACAAACAGATTCTTTACCATTTGAACCCCTAGGGAAGCCCCACTTCAAGTTCACCCATAAGTTTTGAAAAATGTGTTGAACTTTCCAGGTTAGCTTAACAGGAAGAACTCAATTGTATTTCTTTTTAAAAATATTCACATTATTAACTTCCTTTAGAGAGCTAGGGAAAAGCTGAGAGGTGGAGGCTTGTTCCCCAGTCCCTCGACATTTAGCTATGGAGTGGAACTGTAGTGAGGGAGGGTCTGCTGGTCAAAACTTTCTCCTTTGTTTTCTGCAGCTTTCAGTCTGACTTCTTTTTCCTGTCAGACTTTAGATTTATGCAAGATACAAACTCATCCTTCAGGAACTCTCTTGAAAAACTAGAACACTGCACATAGGTCTCATTCTTCTTTTCCCCTCTCTGGAGAGAACCAAAGAGCTGTTTTCCCCCAATTATTCTTGAATAGCTTGAATATCTATGGTGAATGGGCACCAGAAACTTTCCTACTGGCTACAAGGAAGCTAGTTTCACACTCAGTTGGGGTACAGGAGACTCTTAATTGTTCTCTAGATTTCTCAGAAAAAAGAATTGTGAGTTTTTCTGATATGGTTAACTGAATTGATGTCTCTTTAGGGGGAAGGTGGGTCTGGGGCTTCCTATTCACTACAGTGCTCTTGTCAACCTGTGAGTCTTACATTAAAGCCTTGGAGCTGTGGGTTCATAAGGGCTTGGACTGTATGAGACATTTCCACATGCTATGACAGCTGCACTCAGGTGAGTGTGTGTCAAATGCTCTGTGAAGGAATACAGAAGTGAATCAAGCTAGACTAGGCATAAAATGGACAAACCCTTGGCATCCTTTTCCTACTAGGATAACATAAGGCTTTGTTCAAATAAAAGTTTAAGAGTGACATTTGCCATTGTCATGCTATTTCTTCCAAGTGAAAGTGTTATTTTCTTAGTTGTGTCTGACTCTTTGTGACCCCGTGAACTGTAGCCCACCAGCCTCCTCTCTCCATGGAATTCTCCAGGCAAGAATACTGGAGTGGATAGCCATTGCCTTCTCCAGGGGATCTTTCTGACCCAGGGATCAAATCTGGGTCTCCTACATTACAAACAGATTCTTTACCATTTGAACCCCTAGGGAAGCCCCACTTCAAGTTCACCCATAAGTTTTGAAAAATGTGTTGAACTTTCCAGGTTAGCTTAACAGGAAGAACTCAATTGTATTTCTTTTTAAAAATATTCACATTATTAACTTCCTTTAGAGAGCTAGGGTCACAGGATTATTTGGCCAGCAGTGTAGAGATCACCCTGCCAACTCCTTCTACCTTTAATTTTACAAATGAGAAGACAGGGCCTGATGATTTTAAGGGCTGTTCAGAAATATCGCTGCTAATAGGAGATGGAATAGTTGCTAGAACTAAGGCCACCTTGAGTCTGGCTCTTTCAAATATACCAAATCCATATCTCGTTTGGAATAATTAAGATGTATGACAAATGCCTTAGGTTGGTTGAGAACAAAATGTACTTCAAAGGTGAATTTATTATTCAGCGGTCATTATTTCAGATCTCCAGCTGTTACAGAACAAGCTGCCTGAAACTCCAGTGTTAACAGATGTCTGCTAAACAGTTACTACTGACTGAAATAGTAAAGACAGTGTTACAGTTCGTTTAAAGAATAACACCAAAAACTCTACTGTTTTTCTACTCACATTTTTATAGATATTAATTTATCCATGTAACACCTTGAGTAAGCATTCTGAATGAGGAAATTAAGGAGAAAAGCTGGGGGGGGGGATATACATATGACTAATCTGGGAACATACATATCTGTAAACAACAAAACTGTAAAAGTTAAAAGTAAAATAAAAGCTTAAAAAAAAGATACAGTACTTTAAGGGGATAATAATTTAAATTATTTAAAAATCACTACCTAGAGACTATATCTGGGTTAATGATTTGTAGTAAAATATATTCTGAGGGCAAAATTATAAAACAAGAATGATCTGAGTAGGTCGCTTGTTTACATGGTAAGATCAGATCTTATTGATGAAAGACCTGACATGTAAATCAAGTAACTTATGCAAGGTCATAAAATTAGTGTCTTAAAGAGCTGGAATGAGATCTAGGAGTCTGGATCCAGAATATGTCTTCTTAACCATTGTAAAATACACACTCTCATAGGACTACAAAGCAGCTTTTAAAATTGGAATAGGGAGGGTGTTCATAAACTGTTTTTGGAATCCCATAAAATGTTGCCTCTTAACTGAGGGAAAAATAATGATAAGCCACATACACATGTACTTGAAATGTATTTTGTTGTTTTCTTGACCTTGTGAATAGTATTCGTGACTCTTGCCTGGGATTAAATAAAAGGTTTTGAGGTTCAAGGTTTAGGCTGCCTGATAGAGAAATCTATCTCCAAGCTCATTATTTTGTGTCTGTGTTTTTATTCCTGAGGAAATCCAGGCACCACAAGCTTTACCATCTCTTCCAGGGTCACTTAATGCCCTCCTGTTTCTACCACACTGCCATGCTTCCTATATTTAATTCAACAGGAAATGCTCTTCCGAACAGATAGATTAAAACAAGCTTAAATGTTGTTGTTCAGTTGCCAAATCGTGTCTGACTCTTTGCGACCCCCATGGACTGCAACATGCCAGGCTTTCCTGTCCTTCACTTTTGCCCAATTTCATGTCCAAGTTTAAATGGGTTCATATAAATATACCATTATCAGGAAATCACAAATGAATTATTTTGAAAAAGAATGAAAAGATATTATAAGAAAAAAAATTGTTCCGTTCTAAGGACTAAGGAAATGGTGGGTAGTTCGTTTAAAGAATAACACCAAAAACTCTACTGTTTTTCTACTCACATTTTTATAGATATTAATTTATCCATGTAACACCTTGAGTAAGCATTCTGAATGAGGAAATTAAGGAGAAAAGCTGGGGGGGGGGATATACATATGACTAATCTGGGAACATACATATCTGTAAACAACAAAACTGTAAAAGTTAAAAGTAAAATAAAAGCTTAAAAAAAAGATACAGTACTTTAAGGGGATAATAATTTAAATTATTTAAAAATCACTACCTAGAGACTATATCTGGGTTAATGATTTGTAGTAAAATATATTCTGAGGGCAAAATTATAAAACAAGAATGATCTGAGTAGGTCGCTTGTTTACATGGTAAGATCAGATCTTATTGATGAAAGACCTGACATGTAAATCAAGTAACTTATGCAAGGTCATAAAATTAGTGTCTTAAAGAGCTGGAATGAGATCTAGGAGTCTGGATCCAGAATATGTCTTCTTAACCATTGTAAAATACACACTCTCATAGGACTACAAAGCAGCTTTTAAAATTGGAATAGGGAGGGTGTTCATAAACTGTTTTTGGAATCCCATAAAATGTTGCCTCTTAACTGAGGGAAAAATAATGATAAGCCACATACACATGTACTTGAAATGTATTTTGTTGTTTTCTTGACCTTGTGAATAGTATTCGTGACTCTTGCCTGGGATTAAATAAAAGGTTTTGAGGTTCAAGGTTTAGGCTGCCTGATAGAGAAATCTATCTCCAAGCTCATTATTTTGTGTCTGTGTTTTTATTCCTGAGGAAATCCAGGCACCACAAGCTTTACCATCTCTTCCAGGGTCACTTAATGCCCTCCTGTTTCTACCACACTGCCATGCTTCCTATATTTAATTCAACAGGAAATGCTCTTCCGAACAGATAGATTAAAACAAGCTTAAATGTTGTTGTTCAGTTGCCAAATCGTGTCTGACTCTTTGCGACCCCCATGGACTGCAACATGCCAGGCTTTCCTGTCCTTCACTTTTGCCCAATTTCATGTCCAAGTTTAAATGGGTTCATATAAATATACCATTATCAGGAAATCACAAATGAATTATTTTGAAAAAGAATGAAAAGATATTATAAGAAAAAAAATTGTTCCGTTCTAAGGACTAAGGAAATGGTGGGTAAGTAGGGATGTCAGCTAAGAAGTTCAGGCTCTTTAAAGAGGAAGTTAGGGCACTAAAAACATTTCATATTCATGCATTTCTTTTATTTGCTTTTCAACACTATAAAAAACCCAATAAAGTTTTAAATCAGTGTCAGTATAAATATTTATAAAAATCTTTGTTGCTCTAGTTTAATTACAAATTACACCGGACTCAATGGGTTCCCCACATTTCCCAGTTCAGCCTTGGAGAATAAGAATATTTCTATTTTTTAAGCATTGCACAACTTTGGAAATAATCAACAAATCTGTTGTCCAAAAGGAGCTTAAAGAGAATCTCTTTTTCTCTAAATTAGGTAATCCGTTTAAGTCTATTATTTATTGTGACATGTAGGAACTTTTGAGAACCTTGAAAGGAAATCTGTAAATTTTTATGTTAACAGAGAGAAAAATCAATTTGATGAATACAAGGTTTGGATCCATTTTATTTTAGGGTGAAAATATACTTGAAATATGGGTTGTGAGTTTTATTAATCTTTTCATCCTTGGGGCCTAAATGCTGACACTTCTCCATTAAGCACTTGAGAAGTTACAGTGATGGACAGTCTATCCATCAGCCTTGGGCCATGGACCTTTCCAGCAGCCTAGTGATCGAGTAATCAATATGATATGACCTAGTGAAAACTCCTGCTAATGTTGTCGTCACATTGTAGCTTGCACAGAATACAGATCTGACCAATTTGATTTGCAGTGATATTTATTTGTCCTCAGTTTTGCTTTTTTTATAGGATTTCTTTTTCCCTGAAAGCCCAATAAATTATTACAATTTGCACAATCTACCATAGCAAAACAATTACAAAATTATGTTTTGAATCATTAAAAAGCCCCATCTGTGGGCACATTACGTAAATCTGTCTGAGTCTGTTTCTGTTTCTCTCCCCATCTCTCTCTCTTTCTCTCAATCTGAATCAAAAAAATAAGGCTTAGTCACTTAAAGTCATTGTAAACATTAAATGTCCTGAAATATATAAAACACTTAATGTAATATTTGATACCTAAATGTTATTCAATCAGTGTTGATTATCATAATATTGTTGTTTAACAACAATATTGCAATATTACAACAATATTATTATGTAATTTAAAATTTTAAAAAAATATTTAAGTACTTTGAAAATGACTCTTAGATGAGATAGAAAAAAAATGTGTGAGGTCCAGAGAGTTCTTGACTTCAAATGAAAACATTGGGTGTCTTGTCTCAGTATTATTATTGGTGAGTGAGGCACAGGCTCCCAAACTATAGACTGGAGGAGACATGCAAGATCTACTTATTTAAAAATATTTGTGGAGCCCTACTATGCACAAGGTACTGAAATGCAGCTGTGAATAAGACACAGTCTCTGCTCCCATGGAGCTTCCTGTGGTGGGAGAGACATGTGGTTGAAAATACCTAAATAAAATTCTACAGGATAGTGGTACTATAAGATCATAAGTTAGAGAGAAAATAAGGGACAGATGATCTACATTAGATGTGGTGGGCAGGGAATCCCTTGAGAAGGTGACATTCAAATCAATTAATGATGAACATAGTCTAGCCATGCAAAGCTCTAAGGAAAGATCATGCCAGCAAAAAAAAATAGAGGGCCAATTTGATGAATGGTTTTCTTTTTGACATTTTTTCTTTTCATCCTTGGGGCCTAAATGCTGACACTTCTCCATTAAGCACTTGAGAAGTTACAGTGATGGACAGTCTATCCATCAGCCTTGGGCCATGGACCTTTCCAGCAGCCTAGTGATCGAGTAATCAATATGATATGACCTAGTGAAAACTCCTGCTAATGTTGTCGTCACATTGTAGCTTGCACAGAATACAGATCTGACCAATTTGATTTGCAGTGATATTTATTTGTCCTCAGTTTTGCTTTTTTTATAGGATTTCTTTTTCCCTGAAAGCCCAATAAATTATTACAATTTGCACAATCTACCATAGCAAAACAATTACAAAATTATGTTTTGAATCATTAAAAAGCCCCATCTGTGGGCACATTACGTAAATCTGTCTGAGTCTGTTTCTGTTTCTCTCCCCATCTCTCTCTCTTTCTCTCAATCTGAATCAAAAAAATAAGGCTTAGTCACTTAAAGTCATTGTAAACATTAAATGTCCTGAAATATATAAAACACTTAATGTAATATTTGATACCTAAATGTTATTCAATCAGTGTTGATTATCATAATATTGTTGTTTAACAACAATATTGCAATATTACAACAATATTATTATGTAATTTAAAATTTTAAAAAAATATTTAAGTACTTTGAAAATGACTCTTAGATGAGATAGAAAAAAAATGTGTGAGGTCCAGAGAGTTCTTGACTTCAAATGAAAACATTGGGTGTCTTGTCTCAGTATTATTATTGGTGAGTGAGGCACAGGCTCCCAAACTATAGACTGGAGGAGACATGCAAGATCTACTTATTTAAAAATATTTGTGGAGCCCTACTATGCACAAGGTACTGAAATGCAGCTGTGAATAAGACACAGTCTCTGCTCCCATGGAGCTTCCCCTGTGGTGGGAGAGACATGTGGTTGAAAATACCTAAATAAAATTCTACAGGATAGTGGTACTATAAGATCATAAGTTAGAGAGAAAATAAGGGGACAGATGATCTACATTAGATGTGGTGGGCAGGGAATCCCTTGAGAAGGTGACATTCAAATCAATTAATGATGAACATAGTCTAGCCATGCAAAGCTCTAAGGAAAGATCATGCCAGCAGAGGGAACCGTGATTTAGGAACAAGCTTGTCCTGTAAGAAACATAAAGATCAATGGCACTGAAATATAGTTAGGGAAGGAGAGAAGATCAAAGGCAAAGTTAAAAGCATGAGACTCTTTCAGTGATACCTAAGCTGTCTTACTGGTCTAATTTTCAAAGTTTGTAAAACTGGACAGAAATCTTGATTTTTTCTGTAGCTTAGAAGGACATGATATGGCATATTCACTAATAGGTGTAAATCTTGGGTTCATTCACAGACAAGATTTTTTAATTCTCTCATGTTCCATGAATAACAGAGGTGGTAAAAAGGTACACTATTTTGGAAAGTGGTTTTGGTTCTTTTTTGGATTAGACTTAATTGTAATTATTAAATGATTCATACATTTATATTATCATAAAAACAAAGAAAAGAACTATGTCCTAGACTTGTCACAGAACCAGAGGAATTCTATATTTCCTACAAAATGAAAATACATTCCTTTCAGATAAATTGAAAGTAAAGGCCCTTCATAATATGAGAATTGCTTCTGCTCTTTGGACTCTTGCTTCTTTTGTAAGAGGAGATTAATCTAGTGATGCCTATAGATACAACAGTAACTTGTTAATGAGATATTGATTTCTAAAATTAAAACTTTAGTAGTATCGTATTTTCAATCTAAATTAATGCTTCATTAAACTAATTAATAGCATAACAATAACTAGAACAGTTAGAGTTTGTAATTAATCATAACTACACAGTGTTCCTTTACCAATCCATAGGTATAATGTGATATTTCAGAAATCAGATAATTTTTACATAGGAATAAAGTCAGCTAAGATGCTGTTTATTTTATGGGGTTCCAATGTTAGTGTATAATTAGATATGTAGTGTACCATAAAGATATTTGTGTCTGGGAGATGGGAGAGAATCCAAGAGGGGGTGGGACATATATATACCTATGGCTGATTCATGTTGCTGTTTGACAGAAAACAACAAAACTCTGTAAAGCAATTATCCTTTAATTAAAATAAAAATATATTTGTATCTGGGAGAAATTAATTTTGATGATCTGCCTCTTTGATGCCCTCCTCAGATCTCTGTCTCTCCATCCCTTTTTGTCTCTGTCCCCTACTTAATGCACACTATATCCATCATCCTTACCAGTCAGTTTCTCCTTCTGGATAAATAGCATATCCATTTGAGAAACAGAGTTGCTTACTTGATGTCTAAGATGTCTTATATTTCTAAAAATGTCAGTTTGGGGAGGTGGCTTTCCTTAGGAAGAAGGTGACCTCAGGCATTCCCACTTTTTCTTTTAACAACCCTATGCTGCCGGCCCCACATCTCATCTCTGTTTCTCTGCTGACAATGAACCCTTTTATCCTACAACTAACTGGACATTGCACTTCAGATGTGTTGGGTGCAGGTGCCAAGCTGCAGCTTGGGTAGAGCTGAACTCTTCATCCTCTCTGTTCCATTCACTCCTTTTGAACTCCCTCTTTGAATGAATAGTAAAATCACAATTTCCGAAGTGGTTTTGGTTCTTTAAGAGGACCAAAAAAACTATGTCCTAGACTTGTCACAGAACCAGAGGAATTCTATATTTCCTACAAAATGAAAATACATTCCTTTCAGATAAATTGAAAGTAAAGGCCCTTCATAATATGAGAATTGCTTCTGCTCTTTGGACTCTTGCTTCTTTTGTAAGAGGAGATTAATCTAGTGATGCCTATAGATACAACAGTAACTTGTTAATGAGATATTGATTTCTAAAATTAAAACTTTAGTAGTATCGTATTTTCAATCTAAATTAATGCTTCATTAAACTAATTAATAGCATAACAATAACTAGAACAGTTAGAGTTTGTAATTAATCATAACTACACAGTGTTCCTTTACCAATCCATAGGTATAATGTGATATTTCAGAAATCAGATAATTTTTACATAGGAATAAAGTCAGCTAAGATGCTGTTTATTTTATGGGGTTCCAATGTTAGTGTATAATTAGATATGTAGTGTACCATAAAGATATTTGTGTCTGGGAGATGGGAGAGAATCCAAGAGGGAGTGGGACATATATATACCTATGGCTGATTCATGTTGCTGTTTGACAGAAAACAACAAAACTCTGTAAAGCAATTATCCTTTAATTAAAATAAAAATATATTTGTATCTGGGAGAAATTAATTTTGATGATCTGCCTCTTTGATGCCCTCCTCAGATCTCTGTCTCTCCATCCCTTTTTGTCTCTGTCCCCTACTTAATGCACACTATATCCATCATCCTTACCAGTCAGTTTCTCCTTCTGGATAAATAGCATATCCATTTGAGAAACAGAGTTGCTTACTTGATGTCTAAGATGTCTTATATTTCTAAAAATGTCAGTTTGGGGAGGTGGCTTTCCTTAGGAAGAAGGTGACCTCAGGCATTCCCACTTTTTCTTTTAACAACCCTATGCTGCCGGCCCCACATCTCATCTCTGTTTCTCTGCTGACAATGAACCCTTTTATCCTACAACTAACTGGACATTGCACTTCAGATGTGTTGGGTGCAGGTGCCAAGCTGCAGCTTGGGTAGAGCTGAACTCTTCATCCTCTCTGTTCCATTCACTCCTTTTGAACTCCCTCTTTGAATGAATAGTACCAACAACCACAGAGTCATTTGAGTCAGAATATGTGGTCCTCATAACCCACAACTAATGTGTCACTCAGCTGTATATTACAGCTCATGAAGGTTGCTCTAAACCACTTGTGTCTCCCATGCCCCCGCCCTAATGTTAGGCTACAGAATTCTCTTCTCTGAGCTGGACATTTAAGAGCCATGGGACTGCTCTCCTCTCTTCACTACCTCCAAAGCAGCCCCTCTGAAAGATGAAACCAATGACACTGCTTCTCACTCTGTCAAAGTCCCAAATACCATGTGTGGCCTTCAAGGCACAAGGCACAGCTTGGCCTCTGCTTACTGATTAGGCTGTGTCACTTGCTTCTTTGCTTCTGTGATTCACCCATCCTTCTCTTATCTATGGCTTTGATTATCATGGCTATTTTGGTGGAAAACCTATTCTTTGCAACAAGTCCTTTTTTATTACATGGGCTTCCTACAATGTAACTTTATTTGAAAAATTTTTTTGTTTATTTTTAACACCAAAAGCATTTTGTATTGGAGTATAGCCAATAAAAATGGTGTGATAGTATCAGGTGATTAGTAAAGGGACTCAGTCATACATACACAATGTAACTTTCAAACTAGATAAATTACATCCCATATTAAGCCCTGCACTACCTTCCCATTACACTTAGAATAAAATATGTATTCCTTCATTTTATATGATAAAATCCGTACTTCTTAAGAGTGTGTGTGATGTGCCCTCTTCTTAGATCCGTGCCCTCAAGGTTGACAAAGTTCTTATCTTTACAGTAATATTCCTTTTTTGTCTTTTTAAAATTTCTAAAATGTAAAAAGTTGGGGAGGTGGCTTTCCTTAGGAAGAAGGTGACCTCAGGCATTCCCACTTTTTCTTTTAACAACCCTATGCTGCCGGCCCCACATCTCATCTCTGTTTCTCTGCTGACAATGAACCCTTTTATCCTACAACTAACTGGACATTGCACTTCAGATGTGTTGGGTGCAGGTGCCAAGCTGCAGCTTGGGTAGAGCTGAACTCTTCATCCTCTCTGTTCCATTCACTCCTTTTGAACTCCCTCTTTGAATGAATAGTACCAACAACCACAGAGTCATTTGAGTCAGAATATGTGGTCCTCATAACCCACAACTAATGTGTCACTCAGCTGTATATTACAGCTCATGAAGGTTGCTCTAAACCACTTGTGTCTCCCATGCCCCCGCCCTAATGTTAGGCTACAGAATTCTCTTCTCTGAGCTGGACATTTAAGAGCCATGGGACTGCTCTCCTCTCTTCACTACCTCCAAAGCAGCCCTCTGAAAGATGAAACCAATGACACTGCTTCTCACTCTGTCAAAGTCCCAAATACCATGTGTGGCCTTCAAGGCACAAGGCACAGCTTGGCCTCTGCTTACTGATTAGGCTGTGTCACTTGCTTCTTTGCTTCTGTGATTCACCCATCCTTCTCTTATCTATGGCTTTGATTATCATGGCTATTTTGGTGGAAAACCTATTCTTTGCAACAAGTCCTTTTTTATTACATGGGCTTCCTACAATGTAACTTTATTTGAAAAATTTTTTTGTTTATTTTTAACACCAAAAGCATTTTGTATTGGAGTATAGCCAATAAAAATGGTGTGATAGTATCAGGTGATTAGTAAAGGGACTCAGTCATACATACACAATGTAACTTTCAAACTAGATAAATTACATCCCATATTAAGCCCTGCACTACCTTCCCATTACACTTAGAATAAAATATGTATTCCTTCATTTTATATGATAAAATCCGTACTTCTTAAGAGTGTGTGTGATGTGCCCTCTTCTTAGATCCGTGCCCTCAAGGTTGACAAAGTTCTTATCTTTACAGTAATATTTGCATCCAAGATCTTTATTTGATTAGCCCTTATTCATTTCTCGTCTCTAACTGAAATTACCTTTCTACCACTAGTCAATATTTTCATTGGTTTAAAAGCTTTTATCGCTACTTGAAGTTACTGTATCATTTCTTTTCTCCCTTATTTTCTGATTTTCTCCTCAGTTAAATTGTAAACTTTGTGAGGGGACTTATTTGTCTTGTTCAGTATCATTCCTTAGTTTCAGGAAAGCAATAGATGCTACATATGGCTAATCTGGGATTATATATATCTATAAACAACAAAACTCTGTAAAAACAAAACAACAAAATTTTTAAAAAAATGGCAAAAAGAAAAAAAAGAGTGAATGAAATTCACCACTTATACTTCATGTCCTGAGGAAGACTTCCCTGAATTTCTGGATCAAAATCAACATTAAATATTTCCTACAATGCTATTATATCTTTATCTGTGTTTATTGTTTGTTTAAAATCTTTTTTAATAACTTTAATAAGGCATAAATAATTAATATACAAAAGACACATAAGTATGTGGTAGGATGAAAAGATGTAATAGTATATCTGTTAGAAGTTTTGGAAGAAAACAATGTAAACAATAGGAAATATCAAGATTACAGAGATGTTGGTTGGTAGAAGTAGATGTGTCTAATGTGTGTAGATATTAAAGAACATTTGAGAGTCTAAGATCCAGCCCTAATTTCCTTCACTTCTTGTGAACTTTCTGCTTTCAATAATGCTTTATTAGCTACTAGAGCTAATCAATGAATTCAGCAAAGTCGCAGGATACAAAGTCAACACGCAGAAGTCACTGGCATTCCTATACACAAACAATGAAAAATCAGAAAACGAAATCAAAGAGGCAATCCCCTTCACCATTGCAATCAAAAGAATCAAATATCTAGGAATAAACCTACCCAAAGAAACAAAAGAACTGTATACAGAAAATTACAAGACACTCATGAGAGAAATTAAAGAAGACTTAAACAGATGGAAAGATATTCCATGTTCCTGGATCGGAAGAATCAATATTGTGAAAATGACCATACTACCAAATATCATCGACAGATTCAATGCAATACCTATCCAACTACAATTGACATTTTTCACAGAACTAGACCAAAGAATAACACAGTTCATATGGAAACAAAAAGGACCTCGAATAGCCAAAGCAATCCTGAGAAAGAAAAACGGAGCTGGAGGGATCAGCCTCCCTAACTTCAGACTCTACTACAAAGCAACAGTCATCAAGACAGTATGGTACTGGCACAAAAACAGAACTATAGACCAATGGAACAAGATTGAGAACCCAGAGATAAACCCACACACTTGTGGGTACCTTATTTTTGACAAAGGAGGTGAAAGTATAAAATAGGAGAAAGACAGCCTCTTCAACAAGTGGTGCTGTGAAAATTGGACAGCTACATGCAAAAAAATGAAGTTGGAACATTCCCTGACCCCATACACAAAGATCAACTCAAAATGGATTAAAGACCTAAATGTAAGACCAGAAACCATCAAACTCTTAGAGGAGAATATAGGCAAAACCCTCAAGGACATCAATCAAAGCAAAATCTTCTCTGACCCACCTACTAGAATAGCAGAACTAACAAGAAAAATGAACACATGGGTCCTCATGAAACTTAAAAGCTTTTGTACAGCAAAAGAAATTACAAAAAAGCTGAACAGACACCCCACAGAGTGGGAGAAAATCATAGCAAATGAAACAACAGACAAAGAATCTCCAAAATCAGCAAGCAACTCAGACAAGTCATCACTGCAAAAACGAACAACCCAATCAAAAAATGGGAAAAAGATCTAAAGAGACGCCTCTCCAAAGAGGACATACAGATGGCCCAAAAGCACATGAAACGATGCTCAACCTCGCTTATTATTAGAGAAATGCAAATTAAAACTACAATGAGATATCACCTCACACCCCTCAAAATGGCCATCATCAACAAATCCACAGACAATAAATGCTGGAGAGGGTGCGGAGTAAAGGGAACCCTCTTGCATTGCTGGTGGGAATGTAAATTGATACAACCTCTATGGAAGACAATATGGAGATTCCTTAAAAAACTGAAAATAGAAGCACCCTATGACCCAGCAATCCCACTATTAGGCCTATATCCTGATGAAATAAAAGAACTGTATACAGAAAATTACAAGACACTCATGAGAGAAATTAAAGAAGACTTAAACAGATGGAAAGATATTCCATGTTCCTGGATCGGAAGAATCAATATTGTGAAAATGACCATACTACCAAATATCATCGACAGATTCAATGCAATACCTATCCAACTACAATTGACATTTTTCACAGAACTAGACCAAAGAATAACACAGTTCATATGGAAACAAAAAGGACCTCGAATAGCCAAAGCAATCCTGAGAAAGAAAAACGGAGCTGGAGGGATCAGCCTCCCTAACTTCAGACTCTACTACAAAGCAACAGTCATCAAGACAGTATGGTACTGGCACAAAAACAGAACTATAGACCAATGGAACAAGATTGAGAACCCAGAGATAAACCCACACACTTGTGGGTACCTTATTTTTGACAAAGGAGGTGAAAGTATAAAATAGGAGAAAGACAGCCTCTTCAACAAGTGGTGCTGTGAAAATTGGACAGCTACATGCAAAAAAATGAAGTTGGAACATTCCCTGACCCCATACACAAAGATCAACTCAAAATGGATTAAAGACCTAAATGTAAGACCAGAAACCATCAAACTCTTAGAGGAGAATATAGGCAAAACCCTCAAGGACATCAATCAAAGCAAAATCTTCTCTGACCCACCTACTAGAATAGCAGAACTAACAAGAAAAATGAACACATGGGTCCTCATGAAACTTAAAAGCTTTTGTACAGCAAAAGAAATTACAAAAAAGCTGAACAGACACCCCACAGAGTGGGAGAAAATCATAGCAAATGAAACAACAGACAAAGAATCTCCAAAATCAGCAAGCAACTCAGACAAGTCATCACTGCAAAAACGAACAACCCAATCAAAAAATGGGAAAAAGATCTAAAGAGACGCCTCTCCAAAGAGGACATACAGATGGCCCAAAAGCACATGAAACGATGCTCAACCTCGCTTATTATTAGAGAAATGCAAATTAAAACTACAATGAGATATCACCTCACACCCCTCAAAATGGCCATCATCAACAAATCCACAGACAATAAATGCTGGAGAGGGTGCGGAGAAAAGGGAACCCTCTTGCATTGCTGGTGGGAATGTAAACTGATACAGCCTCTATGGAAGACAGTATGGAGATTCCTTAAAAAACTAAAAATAGAAGCACCCTATGACCCAGCAATCCCACTATTAGGCCTATATCCTGATGAAATCAAAACTGAAAGAGGCACCTGTACCCCAATGTTCATTGCAGCTCTCTATACAATAGCCAGAACATGGAAGCAACCTAGATGTCCATCGACAAATGAATGGATCCAGAAGCTCTGGTACATATATACAATGGAATACTACTCAGCTGTTAAAAGAAATGCAGAAGACTCTCCTAATGAGGTGACTAGCTCTAGAACCTATCATAAAAAGTGAAGTAAGTCAAAAAAAGAAAGACAAGTATAGTATACTAACTCATATATATGGGATCTAGTAGGATGGTCATGATAACACATGCAGTGAACTCATGAAAAAACAGAGAATAGACATAAAGACATTGTGGAGACCGAACAGTGGGAGGGAGGCATGGAGGGAGTAACATGGAAACCTATACTGTCATGTGTGGAAAAGATAGCTATTGTCATTGTGCTAGGGGAATAGGAGTACCTACAACCACTTGGGGCGATGGTCTGGAGGGATGGGAGGGGGGGAACTGTGTGGGGGGAGGGTCCAGGGATATGCATATGAATGATCTGGGAACATACATGTTGGTGAACAACAAAACTCTGTAAAATCTTTAAAATAAAGAAAAAAAATTAAAAAAAAATAATGCTTTATTGGATGGTGGTTCCTTTCTGATGGTCTTTGTATGAGGTCTTATTCCTAGTTATACACCTCTTTTCACAGAGTATCTGAGTAAGCTTCTGTTCTTTGCAATTAATCAGGCCTCTGTAAAATAAGCACTTTGGTGTGTTCAAATGGTTCTAGACGATAGAGAAACAGGACTTGAATTTCATCAATCAGCTAATTATTTCTCTGTTTTGGTACTGAATGTTTACCAGCTGGCATTTGTTTTCTCTTTAATATCTGTAGAGGATGTACAGGGAGGTACATTTTTTTTTTTTTTTGCAATTTTAATACCATACCACTAAAAGAACTAGGTTTAGACATATTCCTGGCTTTTGTGAACCCAGCGGGGTTGAGTAAGTCCACCTTCCGCCAGCTTGGTACTATGGTTGCCATCTCTCAGAAGGCACAGGCTGCACCACACCTCCTGCTCCGGATCCCTCCACTTTGAACTCTGTTTCCCACTGAGATTTAGTTTGTTACTTTTTTTCCACTTCATTGTTTTTATTATTATTATTAATAATTTATATTTATTTTACTTTTACAGAGTTTTGTTGTTTACAGCTATACATAGCCCAAGTCAGTCATAGGTATACCCTTGACCCTTCCCACCTGAACTCCCTTCCCACCTCCCTCACTATCCCACCATTCTAGGTTGTTGCATAGCCCCCATGTAAGTTCCCTTAGACTTACAGTGTATTCAAAATTGTTGTCTTTTTTACATATGGTTCTGTATTTTTCCATATTACTCTTCCCATACCTCTCACCCAATCCTCCCTCTCCCCAGTGTCCATGAGTCTGTTCTCTATGTCTGTTTCTCCAGTGCTGCTCTGCATATACATTTATCAGTACCATCTTTCTAGATTCCATATGTATGTGTTGTATACTATATCTATCCTTCTCTTTCTGACTTACTTTACTTTGTATAATAGGTTCCAGATTCATCTACCTTTGAATTAGGACTGATTCAAATGCATTTCTGTTCACGGCTGAGAAATATTCCTTTGTATATATATGTACCATAGCTTCTTTATCCATTCATTTGTTGATGGAAATCTAGGTTGTTTCCAAGTTCTGGCTATTGTAAAAAATGCTGCAATGAACACTGGGGTACATGTGTCTCTTTCAATTTTGATTTTCTCAGGGTATATGCTTTACTGCTAACTATAATCTGGTCTTCTTGCAATAACCAGTTGTTAATTTCCCAAAGTAATATTTGCCTTAGAAACCTAGAGGGGACATTTATTTAGGCATCTCAAATGCTTTGCCAACAAAGGCTGGTTATTGATTGTCTGTTTTCTTAGCCTGGTCAGAAATGATCTCCCACTATCAAGTTGGAAAACCTAAGCAAGAGAGAAAGAAACTTAAATCACTCCACATCAAGTAGAACCAAAATTGGAATCTTTCTTCCAATTTGGAGTCTTAAATTACCTTTCTCAATCTATACTTGATCCATATCGTGGTTAGATGCTGGGGTTCTGAGGTCAAATGGTCCCCATGGAACCCACACTCACTCACTAGCTGTACTGACTTAGGAGAAGTTATGTAATCCCCTCATCCTCCCTCTCCTCATTTGTAGAATGGGGATAATAAGCATAACTGTCTCATAGAGCTTTTGCGAGGATTAAGTGAGATGATGTATGGAAGTGATCTGGCATGATGCCTAGTACACATTAAGTACTGAAGCCTATTTCCTATTATTGCAGTAGCAGTGCATGGCATGATAAATGGCTTATTAAAGTGAAATCAGTTATTGATGCTTGGTGAAGTGCCTCTTCCCTGTGCTTTGCCTTGTGTTCTAGGCAAGTATAAACAAAACAGAATCCAGCCTTCTTGATGCTTAGGTGGAAAAGGTTACCTGTGAAAAGTCAATTTAATAAAGGGATTATTGAATATTTGGTCTCTATGGTGCACCAAAGATTCACACTGTAGTAGAATTTACATTTTAGTTTAAGGCGACTGGCAAATGTCTATATTCTTAATAAGGAAGCTGTGTGTAGAGTATGAGGGAATTAGATTTTTAAAAGAGTAGATTGAGTGAATGCCATTTGAAATAGGGAAGTCAGGTTGGCCTCCATGGAAATATGGTGTTTCAGAATGACTTTTGACTTTAGTGTAGTCAGCCCATAATCAAATCAGAGGCTCACTGTTTGATAGAACACACAATCTGCTTACTGTGGACCCTGGAAGGATTCAAGTGAGCAAAGACTCAAAGGTGAATATGAATAAGATATTTCAAGTGGGAAAGAACATGTGTGCATCTTTATGAAGAATTAAGTAATTATTGAGTGGGCTTTCCAGGTGGCTCAGTGGTAAAGAATCTGCCTACAATGCAGGAGATACAGATTTGATCCTTGGGTCAGGAAGATCCCCTGGAGAAGGAAATAGCAACCCTCTACAGTATCTTTGCCAACAAAGTGGTTAGATGCTGAGGGTTTTTTAAAAAACAAGAGAGAAAGAAACTTAAATCACTCCACATCAAGTAGAACCAAAATTGGAATCTTTCTTCCAATTTGGAGTCTTAAATTACCTTTCTCAATCTATACTTGATCCATATCGTGGTTAGATGCTGGGGTTCTGAGGTCAAATGGTCCCCATGGAACCCACACTCACTCACTAGCTGTACTGACTTAGGAGAAGTTATGTAATCCCCTCATCCTCCCTCTCCTCATTTGTAGAATGGGGATAATAAGCATAACTGTCTCATAGAGCTTTTGCGAGGATTAAGTGAGATGATGTATGGAAGTGATCTGGCATGATGCCTAGTACACATTAAGTACTGAAGCCTATTTCCTATTATTGCAGTAGCAGTGCATGGCATGATAAATGGCTTATTAAAGTGAAATCAGTTATTGATGCTTGGTGAAGTGCCTCTTCCCTGTGCTTTGCCTTGTGTTCTAGGCAAGTATAAACAAAACAGAATCCAGCCTTCTTGATGCTTAGGTGGAAAAGGTTACCTGTGAAAAGTCAATTTAATAAAGGGATTATTGAATATTTGGTCTCTATGGTGCACCAAAGATTCACACTGTAGTAAATTTACATTTTAGTTTAAGGCGACTGGCAAATGTCTATATTCTTAATAAGGAAGCTGTGTGTAGAGTATGAGGGAATTAGATTTTTAAAAGAGTAGATTGAGTGAATGCCATTTGAAATAGGGAAGTCAGGTTGGCCTCCATGGAAATATGGTGTTTCAGAATGACTTTTGACTTTAGTGTAGTCAGCCCATAATCAAATCAGAGGCTCACTGTTTGATAGAACACACAATCTGCTTACTGTGGACCCTGGAAGGATTCAAGTGAGCAAAGACTCAAAGGTGAATATGAATAAGATATTTCAAGTGGGAAAGAACATGTGTGCATCTTTATGAAGAATTAAGTAATTATTGAGTGGGCTTTCCAGGTGGCTCAGTGGTAAAGAATCTGCCTACAATGCAGGAGATGCAGATTTGATCCTTGGGTCAGGAAGATCCCCTGGAGAAGGAAATAGCAACCCTCTACAGTATCTTTGCCTGGAAACTCCCCATAGTCAGAGGAGACTGACTGGCTACAGTCCGTGGGGTTCCAAAAGAGTCAGACATGACTTACTGACTAAACAACAGCAGTTACTGAGTACCTCTAACAGAGAAAGCTTTAGGGAAAGAGAAATATGCAGATCAAAATTTGATAATGTGCCTTATAGGCCACTCTACCTTCTTCCTCTTTCCTCATTTGCAACAAAAATTATTAATCAATTATATCTTCCCTTAAACAGCCTCAGAATCTCTGTCAGTGTATGACTTCAGAAAGCTAAATCAGCATACCTTAGTTGACGTGTGAGATGAGGTCTGTTTTTAGACTTAGTCTTATGATCCTGCGAGACGTCATTCACGTTTATGACAGATCTGCTATCAAGACTCCTGATACTCTGACATATATATATATACACACACACATACAAAAATATATATGCACATATATAATCTTTCTTTTCTTAGTATATATTCCTGTTTTATTTCCCCAGTCCTTTTCTATCACTCACTCCAGTAGTTTTAGATACTGAGATATTTTTGCTCACTGCAAGTTAGAGCCTTATGAATAAATTTAGTGAGTGTCTGACCACATAGTGTGATGGAGGATGCCTATATCAAGTTATCTATACAGTAATTTTTATGATAACTAGCAATTACAGTTCTGTTTGTTTGTGTTGATACTTTTTAACATGGGTCGTATGCCTTGTGGGTCATACCCCATGGAGTTGCAAAGAGCTGGACACAACTGAATGACTTTCACTCAGTGCTCCAGAGTTGAGGAAGGGGGGCCATTTGAAATAGGGAAGTCAGGTTGGCCTCCATGGAAATATGGTGTTTCAAAGACACTTTAGTGTAGTCAGCCCATAATCAAATCAGAGGCTCACTGTTTGATAGAACACACAATCTGCTTACTGTGGACCCTGGAAGGATTCAAGTGAGCAAAGACTCAAAGGTGAATATGAATAAGATATTTCAAGTGGGAAAGAACATGTGTGCATCTTTATGAAGAATTAAGTAATTATTGAGTGGGCTTTCCAGGTGGCTCAGTGGTAAAGAATCTGCCTACAATGCAGGAGATACAGATTTGATCCTTGGGTCAGGAAGATCCCCTGGAGAAGGAAATAGCAACCCTCTACAGTATCTTTGCCTGGAAACTCCCCATAGTCAGAGGAGACTGACTGGCTACAGTCCGTGGGGTTCCAAAAGAGTCAGACATGACTTACTGACTAAACAACAGCAGTTACTGAGTACCTCTAACAGAGAAAGCTTTAGGGAAAGAGAAATATGCAGATCAAAATTTGATAATGTGCCTTATAGGCCACTCTACCTTCTTCCTCTTTCCTCATTTGCAACAAAAATTATTAATCAATTATATCTTCCCTTAAACAGCCTCAGAATCTCTGTCAGTGTATGACTTCAGAAAGCTAAATCAGCATACCTTAGTTGACGTGTGAGATGAGGTCTGTTTTTAGACTTAGTCTTATGATCCTGCGAGACGTCATTCACGTTTATGACAGATCTGCTATCAAGACTCCTGATACTCTGACATATATATATATACACACACACATACAAAAATATATATGCACATATATAATCTTTCTTTTCTTAGTATATATTCCTGTTTTATTTCCCCAGTCCTTTTCTATCACTCACTCCAGTAGTTTTAGATACTGAGATATTTTTGCTCACTGCAAGTTAGAGCCTTATGAATAAATTTAGTGAGTGTCTGACCACATAGTGTGATGGAGGATGCCTATATCAAGTTATCTATACAGTAATTTTTATGATAACTAGCAATTACAGTTCTGTTTGTTTGTGTTGATACTTTTTAACATGGGTCGTATGCCTTGTGGGTCATACCCCATGGAGTTGCAAAGAGCTGGACACAACTGAATGACTTTCACTCAGTGCTCCATGGTTTGATATTCTCTCCATTAATACACTGGACCTTATAATACTGTGCTTTCTGTACATATGCTTCAAACCTACAAGTGTCTTCTGGTTCCTAAAGCAATAATATTGAGAATATTGGTATTTTGTGAGGTGATTTTTCTCTTGTCCACAGTGCCTTCTTTCATCCCCATTCTATTGAGTTAAAAGGCAAGCAGTTCAACTCCTGTACTGCCTAAGTGGCATGTCAAATTACAAGTGTTCCCGAACTCTGTAAATAAATTGTTTAGAACAGAAAATGCAGGCCTGTATTATTGATTCAGGAACTTGGACTTTTAAAGCACAGTATAAAAAATCAAAAGGGAATCAAAGCCAATTGCTTTGGAACGGGAAAAAAATGAGTTGCCTCATCATTACAGACCATTTTGAAGGTTTTCTAAAAGCTTTTTCCAGACTCAGATAAGGTATTTGGTTCAAGAGAATAAAAATGTTTACCACCAAATGGCAAATTTCATTAAGTGAACGTCAGATTCATAGTGGGGAACCAAGTCTCTATGGAAGCTGTTGTCCTGCTTCTTGAAAGTTGAACAGTGGTGTTCTGAAAGTAGATGCTTATAGGCTACATTTTTAGTGTTGCGTGTGGCCTCTCTATGTGGCAACAAAATCAGAAACCACAGTATGTAGGAGATGAGGTTTGGTGTGAAGCAGAGCTTTGAAAAGCATTTTGGAAAAGCCTGTACAATCCCATATGTATCAGGCCTACACAGCAAGGCTACTAGGGAGCTAATCATATCTTTGTGGTAGCTGTGGTACTCCTGTGTTCAGTGTATGCATAGCTGCAAATACAAGTTAAACTAAAATAATGCACACACAAATACACATGCAGATTGAAAGAGAGGGAAGGGGTGGAGCAGAGGATTCTATAAGTAGCACACAAAACAGAGGAGTAATGGTTACATTTAAGAGAAATCTGAAAAACAGGAAGTCTCTGATGGCAAAGGAGAAAAATCAGTTTCAAGACTAGTTTGCATGGGTATAAAAAGGTGTGTGTCTGTAAGTAGGTATATCGGTTTCCAGCCTACCACTGGTACTTAGGAGGATGTTTGGTCTATGTCCATAGGCCCTGGAGGAAAAGGACTGGCCTGATATTGGGAATTAAGACTTTGAACCCTGCTCTACTTTGCTACCATCATCAGGTGGTACTGTCCTGGGCCGTAGTCTTTCTCACTCTGATCCTCGGCTTCACTGTTAGTAAACTGAGAGCTTAGGGTTCTCATGGTCCTCGATAGGTCTAATTAGGTCCTAATTCAAAAGTGTGTACATTCACATATTTATATGTTCAGGCACTTCATGAGAAGGCAGTATCCCGGCAAAGGCCTTTGTAGTATTTTCTCTTGTAATTGTCACAATCACAGTTTGGTTGAGATGTTATTAGAATTCTCAGTCTACAGTTTAGGAAACAAGCTTTGTTACCTTACTCATGGTTACTGTGTTATCAGGGAGTGTAGACACATTTTAAACCCAAGTTCTTTGCACAGGAATAGTGCTTCTAACCTCTTCCTATTTCTGTCCCTGCAGTAGTCTATGCTGCTATCATGGTGGTTATTTATGTATGACCCAAGTCTCTAAAATATTTTTTACACTATCCTGAGGTCCATTTACAATTGTGTATGGATAGCCTGGCTCTGTTTAGTTATGGTGAGACAGATTATATATATATATATATATATATATATATATATATTTTTTTTTTTTTTTTTTCTTTACTGCTTGTTTGGATGACTAACGGGAAGAGTCAGAAAATAATGGTCTTGCCAGTTCTGTGGTGGTAAGAGTTGGAGAAGGGGAGGTCTTTAATGATGAGGGAATATTGATTTTCAATCATTCAGCCACATCAGAAACATTTGTTTCTCTGGATACATTGCACATGCTTCTAAGTAAGCCTAGAGATGTAGACATAGAGAACGTACCTGTGGACACAGATGGGGAAGAGGTAGCACTGAATGACAGGGAGCTGAAGGTTGACATATATACACCACCATGTGTAGAACAGCCATTGGAGACCTGCTGTATAGCACAGGGAGCTCAACTTGGTGCTCTTTGGTGACTTAAGGGGATGTGAGGGAGGGGATGCTTGTACACACATAGCTGATTCACTTCTTATACTAACACTACATTGTAAAGTAGTTATACTCCAATAAAAAAAAGAAAACCTCTTCTCCAAAAATGTATGTTAAAAGAAAATACCTCCACTAGAGAATTTTATATACATAAATCTAATAATTTCTGTTTTGCAATTACACTGACCACACAAGAAAATTATGAAAAGAACTTAGAGGAAGAACTTAGAGCCTGAAAGTAGGATCTTCCACCATTGCTAATGAATTCTTCACCCTCAAAAACTTTGTCCCCATCTCTGCATCCTGTCACCGTCACTGCCATCATCCTCATGGTAGGCTCTTTCCACATTGTGTTTTGTATATGCTTTTGATTCAGAACTGCAGTTAGCATAAATTCAACAAATGGCTATTAAGCACCAATTAAGTATAGCTTAATATGAAGGTGTAAAAGACTCAGTCTACAGGAAACAAGCTTTGTTACCTTACTCATGGTTACTGTGTTATCAGGGAGTGTAGACACATTTTAAACCCAAGTTCTTTGCACAGGAATAGTGCTTCTAACCTCTTCCTATTTCTGTCCCTGCAGTAGTCTATGCTGCTATCATGGTGGTTATTTATGTATGACCCAAGTCTCTAAAATATTTTTTACACTATCCTGAGGTCCATTTACAATTGTGTATGGATAGCCTGGCTCTGTTTAGTTATGGTGAGACAGATTATATATATATATATATATATATATATATATATTTTTTTTTTTTTTTTTTCTTTACTGCTTGTTTGGATGACTAACGGGAAGAGTCAGAAAATAATGGTCTTGCCAGTTCTGTGGTGGTAAGAGTTGGAGAAGGGGAGGTCTTTAATGATGAGGGAATATTGATTTTCAATCATTCAGCCACATCAGAAACATTTGTTTCTCTGGATACATTGCACATGCTTCTAAGTAAGCCTAGAGATGTAGACATAGAGAACGTACCTGTGGACACAGATGGGGAAGAGGTAGCACTGAATGACAGGGAGCTGAAGGTTGACATATATACACCACCATGTGTAGAACAGCCATTGGAGACCTGCTGTATAGCACAGGAGCTCAACTTGGTGCTCTTTGGTGACTTAAGGGGATGTGAGGGAGGGGATGCTTGTACACACATAGCTGATTCACTTCTTATACTAACACTACATTGTAAAGTAGTTATACTCCAATAAAAAAAAGAAAACCTCTTCTCCAAAAATGTATGTTAAAAGAAAATACCTCCACTAGAGAATTTTATATACATAAATCTAATAATTTCTGTTTTGCAATTACACTGACCACACAAGAAAATTATGAAAAGAACTTAGAGGAAGAACTTAGAGCCTGAAAGTAGGATCTTCCACCATTGCTAATGAATTCTTCACCCTCAAAAACTTTGTCCCCATCTCTGCATCCTGTCACCGTCACTGCCATCATCCTCATGGTAGGCTCTTTCCACATTGTGTTTTGTATATGCTTTTGATTCAGAACTGCAGTTAGCATAAATTCAACAAATGGCTATTAAGCACCAATTAAGTATAGCTTAATATGAAGGTGTAAAAGATAAGAAAAAGGTAAGTTGCACAGTGATTGGTATTTGTTGTTGTTCAGTCTTTCAGTCGTGTCGGACTCTCTGTGACTGCATGGACTACAGCATGACAAGATTCCCAGTCCTTCACTGACTATGTATTGGCAATAACCATTAGTGATAGAAACTTAATTCTTACTGGTCTAAAACAAGAAAAAGAGAGGGGTGGGGAAGAACAGGCTTTTGCACTTAGAATATCCAAGAAAATAATTCGAGGCCCTTCTGAACCTATAAGTTCACATCCAGGAGTCTTTGCTCTTTTTTTTTCTTTCCTATCACTCAGTTCTGCTTCCCTCCCTGAGTTTGGGCTTTGTTGAGCTTCATTCTCTGGCAGTATCTTTCCGTGTTGTGGAGAAAGGATCACCAGCAGCTTATACCATTGCAGCTGATGGTTCAAAAGAGAGACTTCCCTCCAGTGTTTTCATCTGCGTCAACTGGTCCTTCAGCTAATCTCTTTGCCAGAGGGCACCAACTGCCTACCAGTCATGTGTTTGTTTCTGTGCCTAGAAGGTGATCCCATGTCTGTGACTGACAGCATACCTGAGAGGTAGTTCTCAAATAAAAGTTGGCTGGTCAGCAGTATATGTCTGTGGCACACATGCAGTTATTTATGAATAATTTACATATTTTCCCAGACAGTTTGAAAACCCTCAAATATTAGTGAAAATCAGTAAAGTATGATAAAGTGATAGGCATGTGTCAAAACACAAAATGTAAAAAAGAATAGGCTTATTTGCAGAAAATGAGGGTAATAGCAGTGGAAGCTAGAAAGGTGAAACAGTTCTTCCCAGTTTTAATTGTTGATTCAACTAGATGGGTACTGTTAACTATTCAGGCAGAAATATTATCCAAAGTAATTATCCAAGTAAAAAGCTGCTCTTTCTTTATAGAATCAGCTAACCCACTCTGTTACTTTAATGATCCCTTTTCCCTCTCAGCCTTAACTAGTTTTTTCAAACATACGTGAATATTTGCATGGAAATATTGGTTATAGAAAATATTTTAGGTCTTGTGTAAACTTTCAGGAAGCACAAAACCCAAATAGTTATTCATTAGGATCACAGTTATAATTGCCATATTTCCACAATTTTGCGATTCTAATAGTAGCCAACCAATTACTGCAGAACTAATTTCCTCCTGGATGCTTAGGGTGGTAGTTGTGGTTTGAGTTGATGAAGATCTGGTTGCTTGTGAGATCCGGAAAGCCAAGTGAGCGAAAAATGGTTCCGGTTCAGTCAGCCTCATTTAAAAATTAACTTTAAAAGCCCTATGCCTTAACCAAGTTGACATCGTTAATGCTGTTATGTCCTTTTCAAAAATGTTGTTGCTCCTAATTTGAAACAAGTGCTTCCTTTAGGGCTAATTAAGCTGATGAATGGCATTTCCAAAGACCACATAGTTAGAAGTGTTCAGTCTACAGCAAAGCTAAGGATATTGGTTACAAGGACTTAGACTTTGGGCTTCCAAAAATAACCACTCTCCTTACTGTGGGAAGATGTAGATTGGGTGAAAGATAAAAAAGAATTACACATGTTTATGTTTTTATATTGTTTCCTTTTAGCATTCACTATTTTCCTACCAAAAATAATAAGTATAGATGTATAGAGGGCATTTATTTGTTGCAACACTGGCATTCATTAATTTCTCCCACTAAATAGTAATGGTCTCTTAAGAAATTTACCCCATTCTTAGAGTAGTTTGTGTGGTACTGACCTCACTCGGAGCTTCCGGATTGTGTTTTGACTAGTTTAAGGCACTAGAAGCGTCTTAGTCCAATTGTGATAGATCAGAGATGGCCACATGATCTAATTGGTGGCCATGAGCTAGTAAGAAACTGATGGTTCCAGTAAGATGAAAGTTTGTTTCTTTAGAAGGAATTTTGACAGCGTTCCACTCATTGAATCCAGACAGGATGTGTTTATCGATAGGTGCGATTGTATCTGTGAGTGAAACAGAAGCAGCAGATTAACTAAATGCTAAACCAGGGCTTGGGGGAAGGGGAAGGACAAATACACAAAGCTGGTTCTGAACCTGGTGAGTCCTGAATCATTTTCCCCTGAAGAGGAACTACTTTTGAACTAGATAGATCCAGAGCCAGTAAATTTACTTTCTTTATGTAGACAGTTTAGACAGATTTAAAGAGGTAGGAAGAGCCCTGGTATAGTTAAACCACGAGAATCTGAAGACAAAAGTGAAAAATGAGCCATACCCCACTCACCCAGGCATATCAATCATTGCAGTATTGATGAGACGTTAAGTTCTTTTGGATTCTTCCAGATGGATTAGAGAAAAAGTTAGATAATTATTTCTGTACTCTTGAGATAAAGGAGGGCTTTTCAAGTATTTCACCAGGGCTGGAAGCTATAATGAAAAAGGTTAATCTCACTTCATAAAAGTTTAAAACTTTTTTAAATTCATATAAGTTTAAAAATGAACGCCACTTTTCATTTCCAAAGACCACATAGTTAGAAGTGTTCAGTCTACAGCAAAGCTAAGGATATTGGTTACAAGGACTTAGACTTTGGGCTTCCAAAAATAACCACTCTCCTTACTGTGGGAAGATGTAGATTGGGTGAAAGATAAAAAAGAATTACACATGTTTATGTTTTTATATTGTTTCCTTTTAGCATTCACTATTTTCCTACCAAAAATAATAAGTATAGATGTATAGAGGGCATTTATTTGTTGCAACACTGGCATTCATTAATTTCTCCCACTAAATAGTAATGGTCTCTTAAGAAATTTACCCCATTCTTAGAGTAGTTTGTGTGGTACTGACCTCACTCGGAGCTTCCGGATTGTGTTTTGACTAGTTTAAGGCACTAGAAGCGTCTTAGTCCAATTGTGATAGATCAGAGATGGCCACATGATCTAATTGGTGGCCATGAGCTAGTAAGAAACTGATGGTTCCAGTAAGATGAAAGTTTGTTTCTTTAGAAGGAATTTTGACAGCGTTCCACTCATTGAATCCAGACAGGATGTGTTTATCGATAGGTGCGATTGTATCTGTGAGTGAAACAGAAGCAGCAGATTAACTAAATGCTAAACCAGGGCTTGGGGGAAGGGGAAGGACAAATACACAAAGCTGGTTCTGAACCTGGTGAGTCCTGAATCATTTTCCCCTGAAGAGGAACTACTTTTGAACTAGATAGATCCAGAGCCAGTAAATTTACTTTCTTTATGTAGACAGTTTAGACAGATTTAAAGAGGTAGGAAGAGCCCTGGTATAGTTAAACCACGAGAATCTGAAGACAAAAGTGAAAAATGAGCCATACCCCACTCACCCAGGCATATCAATCATTGCAGTATTGATGAGACGTTAAGTTCTTTTGGATTCTTCCAGATGGATTAGAGAAAAAGTTAGATAATTATTTCTGTACTCTTGAGATAAAGGAGGGCTTTTCAAGTATTTCACCAGGGCTGGAAGCTATAATGAAAAAGGTTAATCTCACTTCATAAAAGTTTAAAACTTTTATATAGAGAAAAATAGTAACAAACTTAAAATACATGATAAACTGGAAAAAATAAATTCAAGAGAACACTGGATAAAAAATTAATACTATTAATGTATAAGCAACTTCCACAAATTAGTAACTAAAAGTTGAAAACCGTATAAAATATGCATGGAAAATAAATAGGTAATTTACAGAAGGAGAAACATACATGTATATATCTCCAGATAATCAGCTCTACTCTGGCTTGCTTTGGTACTTTGAGCAATGAATCTTACTTCTCTACTTTGCATCTCCTTATTGGTTAAAATGGGGCTTGCATGGTGGCTCATATGGTAAAGAATTTGCCTGCAATGTGAGAGACCCAGGTTTGATCCCTCGATCAGAAAATTTCCCCACAGAAGGGAATGGCTACCCACTCCAGTATTCTTGCCTGGAGAACTCCAGGGACAGAGGAGCTTGGCAGGTTATAGTCCATGGGGGTTGCAAAGAGGCCGTCACAACTGAGCAACTAACTGAGTGTTACTTTTAACTTTGTTGGTTAAAACAGGGATAATATCACCAGCTTCACAGCATTTTTATAAACTCAAAATGAAGAAACATCATGTAAAATATTTTATGAATATGAGGGATTAGATTTAGGAAATGGCCTCCATATTTACTCATGTGGTTGTCTTACCTCTGTCATTTTGCTTGTGAAAGAAGAGTAACAAAGAAGCCTCTGTGCGTAAGAAAGTTCCTTTGCAACTTCTGATTACTAAGTTAACTGAGCACAATACCATACCCTATTTTTTGAGTCAATGGATTCAGTGATCAAAACAGTTGTACTACAACTGGAACAGTCAAGTTTAACGCACAAGTGATTGATGTGTTACTACAAAGTACACATGGCCAAGGCTAGCGAGGAAAATAATTGTTACTACCAAGAGTCAATTCCTTTTTTTTTTGGCCATTTCTATTAGTCTTTCATTTATCCACTTTCATTCATCCCTGTTCTCTGGCCTGTGTGGCCTTGCATTGCAGTGGCCTCTGTCACTGCTGAGCACCCGCCCTGGGCGCATGTGCTCCAGAGCTCTGGCTCGGTAGTTGGACACATTGGTCCAGCTGCTCCGTGGCATGTGGGGTCCTCCCAGATCAGGGATTTAACCAGCACCCCTTGCACTGAGGTGCAAGGCGGTGTCCTTACCCACTGGACCACCAGGGAAGCCCAAGAGTCAATTCTTAATGGATAGTATTTTAAATACTTTTTCAGCATTATCTCATTGGGTCTTTACAATGACCTGGTAAGGGTATTACATAACCTGTTTTTTGTTTTGTTTTGTGTTTTTAGAAACTGATGCTCCCAGAAACCAAGTCACTTGTGCTTATTAGCTAATAAAGAACAGAGCCAAATGGTGACTTCAAGGTAGAGTCATAGGCTCATGCTGCTGGTTCTTTTACCTCTTATGTTGTAGTGAGGTAGTCTTTTCAAACTTAAAAAATAGTAGACTAATATCAGGATTATATACACATTTTTCTTGTATTTTCTCTACTTTATATTAGTGCCCCAGCCTCAGTTCAAGACTGGGTGTTGAACAAATCTTTCAGAAGCCAATGAGTGCCAAGCATTAAGCTTGATGTTGGGAAGTTTAAAAAATTAGATTACTCAGGGTTTCTGCCACTAAGAGCACATTATTTCTTTTTTTTATATATTTTTTCTGAGTTCATAGCACATGCTCCTTTATTGTTAGGTACTCATTGCATGCATCACTGCTTGCGATTGCATTATTAACCTTTCTAAAACTCGAGGCTCTGAAATTTAGCATTCTTAGATTCAAATCATCAATTTGCTACTTGCTAACAGTTAACTAGTTTGCTACTTGCCAACCGTATAACTTTGTGTAAGTTTCCTCCTTATCAAATGGGGAGAATAAAAACTATTTGATCGCACTGATATGATAATTGCTTTTATATAAAACACTTACCAGATTACTTGGAACACAGTGAGCACCCACCAAAGGATCCATTTGATAAGTCATTATTATTATGGCTGATTTCTCTACTCAAGTCTGAAGGTGATGCATTTGGATGAAAAAGTTTAGTCTACTTTGGTTTCATCAAGATGAGCAATGAGTTGAATTCATAAAGCTCTATATAGGAAAAGATAATTTTAGTTTGAGGTCACTGGGACCTTCAAAAATTTCAGTTTCCATTACGTTGCTAAAAAGAAGGGCAACATCTTTAACTGAGATTTACCACAGAGTTAGAAATCCTCAGGAACTCTTGATGAGGCTGAAGTGACCGTGCATTTCTTTATCTTAGGGCAAAGTCCACAGCAGAGAACAGCCATAGTTGAAATACTCGTAGGTCACAGCATTTTAAAAGATTTCTTATGGTCCATTACATTCCAACTTGTATACATTTTTATTTTAATATAGAGACTGCTGACAATCTGACTGGTTCCCACAGGATTCCATGCAGGATAGAACAGAATCACATTGCACCTCTCTCCAAAATGAAAATGCCATCTGTTATTATATCAACATGACATTGTGTGCATTAGCATATTTCAAATACACACCAATTTACATAATGCTTAGAAAGCCACCTTTCTGGGTTGGATAAAGCTTTCCATCTCTTCTCCTTATTTAGTACTGTTGTTGCAGGCTGACACATGTATCCAGAGGGGAGTCAGCGTGTAAGTTAAATGTGACTGTGATCAGTGGGAGTCTTCCGTGGGGACCTTGGCTCTGGTCTGCCTAAAAGGTCTTCACGAGACCCTTCATTTATTACCATCTGTATCATTCTATGCATTTCCTATTTATTTCCACTATTCTATAAATCCTATAAATGACAGAACTTAGGAGTATTTAAAAATGATTTCTATTGTTCTTATTGGTGGTATTTTTTACCTGTAAACCATTTTTAAATAACCTTGGCTAAGATATGTTCCAGATTCCACCCCCACTCCCCTTGTCACCCAGGTGAACGTTGTTTCCAGATGTGTTTCTGAGACTCTTGGGAAACAAACTCCAAAACTGAGTCAGGAGTGCCAAAAGTGTGCACTAGAGTAACCTGCAAAAGGAAAGGGGAACAGATAGGATTGGGAAGGGAGACCTGGCACACTGCATGGCAGGTCTGACAAACATTCTAGTAGCTGAAGTGGATGCTTCAGAGGAAGGTTACCTGTTAGAAGATCTCTGTGTTGGACAGAAATGACTTGGCCCATGTCCCATGGATTTGCTCAGTCACTCATTTACTTAGGTCACTCATGAATGAAAAGCTGAGGCAGGGGGCTCTCCCGGTAGCTCAGTGATAAAGAGCTCGCCTGCCAATGCAGGAGACCCGAATCTGATCCCTGATCTGTGAGGATCCCACATGCTACAAAGCAACTAAGCCCGTGAGCCACAACTATTGAGCTTGTGCTCTAGAAGATCAGAGCTGCAACTTTTGAAGCCCATGTGCCCTAGAGCCTGAGTTCCACAGGAGAAGTCACCGTAACAAGAAGCCTGCTTACCTTAGCTAGAGAGTAGCCCCAACTCCTGCAACTAGAGAAAAGCCTGCAGCAGGAGTGAAAACCCAGCATAAACAAAAAATAAATTTTAAAAAAGTCATAAAAAGAAAAATAAAAACCAAAACACTGAGGCAGACCCAGAGGGAATAACAACTAGATTTAGTTGCAGTTACTCCATGGCACAGATCATAGAACAGAATCACATTGCACCTCTCTCCAAAATGAAAATGCCATCTGTTATTATATCAACATGACATTGTGTGCATTAGCATATTTCAAATACACACCAATTTACATAATGCTTAGAAAGCCACCTTTCTGGGTTGGATAAAGCTTTCCATCTCTTCTCCTTATTTAGTACTGTTGTTGCAGGCTGACACATGTATCCAGAGGGGAGTCAGCGTGTAAGTTAAATGTGACTGTGATCAGTGGGAGTCTTCCGTGGGGACCTTGGCTCTGGTCTGCCTAAAAGGTCTTCACGAGACCCTTCATTTATTACCATCTGTATCATTCTATGCATTTCCTATTTATTTCCACTATTCTATAAATCCTATAAATGACAGAACTTAGGAGTATTTAAAAATGATTTCTATTGTTCTTATTGGTGGTATTTTTTACCTGTAAACCATTTTTAAATAACCTTGGCTAAGATATGTTCCAGATTCCACCCCCACTCCCCTTGTCACCCAGGTGAACGTTGTTTCCAGATGTGTTTCTGAGACTCTTGGGAAACAAACTCCAAAACTGAGTCAGGAGTGCCAAAAGTGTGCACTAGAGTAACCTGCAAAAGGAAAGGGAACAGATAGGATTGGGAAGGGAGACCTGGCACACTGCATGGCAGGTCTGACAAACATTCTAGTAGCTGAAGTGGATGCTTCAGAGGAAGGTTACCTGTTAGAAGATCTCTGTGTTGGACAGAAATGACTTGGCCCATGTCCCATGGATTTGCTCAGTCACTCATTTACTTAGGTCACTCATGAATGAAAAGCTGAGGCAGGGGGCTCTCCCGGTAGCTCAGTGATAAAGAGCTCGCCTGCCAATGCAGGAGACCCGAATCTGATCCCTGATCTGTGAGGATCCCACATGCTACAAAGCAACTAAGCCCGTGAGCCACAACTATTGAGCTTGTGCTCTAGAAGATCAGAGCTGCAACTTTTGAAGCCCATGTGCCCTAGAGCCTGAGTTCCACAGGAGAAGTCACCGTAACAAGAAGCCTGCTTACCTTAGCTAGAGAGTAGCCCCAACTCCTGCAACTAGAGAAAAGCCTGCAGCAGGAGTGAAAACCCAGCATAAACAAAAAATAAATTTTAAAAAAGTCATAAAAAGAAAAATAAAAACCAAAACACTGAGGCAGACCCAGAGGGAATAACAACTAGATTTAGTTGTTCAGTTACTAAGTTGGTCTGACTCTTTGCAACCCCGCGGACTGAGGCAGGCCCGACTTCCTTGTTCTTTACCATCTCCAGGAGTTTGCTCAAACTCATGTCCATTGAGTAAGTGACGCCATCCTACTATCTCATCCTCTGTCGCCTCCTTCTCCTCCTGCCTTCCATCTTTCCCTGCATCAGGGTTTCTTTGCATCAGGTGGCCAGAGTAATGGAGCTTCAGTATCAGTCCTTCCAATGAATTTTCAGGGTTGGTTTCCTTTGGTGTTTACTGGTTTAACCTTTTTGCTGTCCAGAGGACTCTCAAGAGTCTTCTCCACCACTCCAGTTTTAAGGCATCTATTTCTGAGCACTCAGTTTTTTTTATGGTCCAAGTCTTACATCTGTACATGACTACTGGAAAAAACATAGCTTTGACTAGACAGACCTCTGTTGGCAAAGTGATGTCTCTGCTTTTTAATATGCTGTCTAATTTTGTCATAGCTTTTCTTCTAAGGAGCAAACATCTTTTAATTTCATAACTGCAGTCACTATCCACAGTGATTTTGAAGTCCAAGAAAATAAAATCTTCCACTGTTTCCATTCTTCTCCCCATCTATTTGCCATGAAGTGATGGAATTGGATCCCATGACTGAACTGAATGTTCAGTTTTAAGTCAGCTGTTTCACTCTCCTCTTTCACCTTCATCAAGCTCTTTATTTCCTCTTCACCTTCTGCCATTGGAGTGGCATCATCTGCATGTCTGAAGTTCTTGATATTCCTCCCGGCTCGCCTGATTCCAGCTTGTGAGTCATTCAGCTTGGCATTTCACATAATGTACTCTGCAAAGCATTTCACATGATGTACTCTGTGTAGAAGGTAACAGCTAGAAGCCAGCAACTAACTGCTGTCCCCAGAGCTGGGTAGCAACTCCTGTCTTGAAGTGGGATCTAAGCGTGCTCCTTTGGGTTTGTCATTTGGCTGCTCTCCTTTTTAGTGCAAAGCAGTATTTGTTTTTTACCTAAAATTGGAGGTTTGGAAGACATAAGAAAATGTAAAGAAACATGGAACTCTTTTCTTGTTCCAAAATACCCATGTAACTGTGCAATTCTGACTGCCTGTTTGTGGGCTGTGAGGGAAGACTGATTGCCACTGTTGGCTTACTGTGCATAGCATTTCACATGATGTAGTCTGCATAGAAGGTAACAGTCTTCAGGAGGTACTGTATGGCACAGACACCTGCTGAATTTTACTTTTAGTCCTTGAAAGCCAAATGGAAGGCAAAGTGGGCACCTCTTGTTGTTCCAAATAAACTAATCACCAAACTATTTTCATAGTTCATTGAAAATTTACTACAGAATAATGTTAAGACATCATTTAAACTACTATCACTGGCCATGTTTCTCTGTGAATGCTTCTAGCACATGATGCTTTCCCACAACTCATTTCTTCCCATCTCCATCACTTGCTCTGAACAAAAAAGTTATTATATGTGTGTTTATGACTCGGTGGATCACACTGTGAATCTAACATTCTGCATGTTCTGTTGCAACTGCCAGTTGCACTTTCTGCTTACAGATGCTTCCCATTATATTTCATTAGGTAAGTTGAGCTGACTCACTTGATGGTTCCTTTACAAATTGAAATGTTTTATTGCTTAATTATAGACATATTTAGAAATGCTGAAAATCTTGACTTTGAACTCAGCATAGTTTTAATCGTATAGTCCTTTTTCCCCTGGGCCATCTTCTTCTCTTTTTTATATTAGAACGCGTTCTGTGAAGATCCTTGAAAAAATATGTACTTCCTTATTCTGCTTCCACCCAAGAGACTCATTCTTCATCTGTAAAATGATGGAATTGGACTAAGGGATTTTTAATGTCTCATTTAGGTCTGTACCGTGTGTTTCAGGGGAAATGCCTTTCCTCTCTGAAGACTAATAAAAAATAATGATGAGACTGATTCTCCTAGACTCATTCCACTCACTGACACGGGCGCAATATGTTCCAGGCTCTAGGAGGGAAAGAGAAGGCCCTTATATCCAGGAGCCTGAGGAGAAGTTTGACAATGTGACCTCCATAAAGAAGTCTGAAAATCATAGTAGTTCTTCCTCATTTTGTGCTTACAACATACCCCTAAGTGTGACACGTGTTTATATTTATTACATTTACTAAAAACCCTGTGAGAATAGCATCACTGATCCCATTTTATGGATGTCAAGAATGAGGCTAACAAAGAATAAACAACATGACCATTGTCACTGAACTTTTAGTGAGCTGAACAAGGTAGATACATGGGTTCCACCTGACTCTGCTGTTCTTAATCATCACACACTACTTCTCTTGTCCTTTCGTTGGTTCATTCATTCCATGTCTAGGACCAAGACCCTGCATCATATCAGGACAGATCAAAGAAAGGGTGGATGTTTGGGGAAAATGAGTCTGTGCTGGAGATGAGAGAATTCTCTGTGTCCTTTGTGGATGTGATCATGTTGTCTTTGCGCTTTGGCTTTCTCCTTGTGGTGACACAAGGAAACAGTTCCCTTCTGACAGTCCTGGAGTCCCTGTCACATCAACAGCAGCCATGTTCTTTCTTCCCATCTCCATCACTTGCTCTGAACAAAAAAGTTATTATATGTGTGTTTATGACTCGGTGGATCACACTGTGAATCTAACATTCTGCATGTTCTGTTGCAACTGCCAGTTGCACTTTCTGCTTACAGATGCTTCCCATTATATTTCATTAGGTAAGTTGAGCTGACTCACTTGATGGTTCCTTTACAAATTGAAATGTTTTATTGCTTAATTATAGACATATTTAGAAATGCTGAAAATCTTGACTTTGAACTCAGCATAGTTTTAATCGTATAGTCCTTTTTCCCCTGGGCCATCTTCTTCTCTTTTTTATATTAGAACGCGTTCTGTGAAGATCCTTGAAAAAATATGTACTTCCTTATTCTGCTTCCACCCAAGAGACTCATTCTTCATCTGTAAAATGATGGAATTGGACTAAGGGATTTTTAATGTCTCATTTAGGTCTGTACCGTGTGTTTCAGGGGAAATGCCTTTCCTCTCTGAAGACTAATAAAAAATAATGATGAGACTGATTCTCCTAGACTCATTCCACTCACTGACACGGGCGCAATATGTTCCAGGCTCTAGGAGGGAAAGAGAAGGCCCTTATATCCAGGAGCCTGAGGAGAAGTTTGACAATGTGACCTCCATAAAGAAGTCTGAAAATCATAGTAGTTCTTCCTCATTTTGTGCTTACAACATACCCCTAAGTGTGACACGTGTTTATATTTATTACATTTACTAAAAACCCTGTGAGAATAGCATCACTGATCCCATTTTATGGATGTCAAGAATGAGGCTAACAAAGAATAAACAACATGACCATTGTCACTGAACTTTTAGTGAGCTGAACAAGGTAGATACATGGGTTCCACCTGACTCTGCTGTTCTTAATCATCACACACTACTTCTCTTGTCCTTTCGTTGGTTCATTCATTCCATGTCTAGGACCAAGACCCTGCATCATATCAGGACAGATCAAAGAAAGGGTGGATGTTTGGGGAAAATGAGTCTGTGCTGGAGATGAGAGAATTCTCTGTGTCCTTTGTGGATGTGATCATGTTGTCTTTGCGCTTTGGCTTTCTCCTTGTGGTGACACAAGGAAACAGTTCCCTTCTGACAGTCCTGGAGTCCCTGTCACATCAACAGCAGCCATGTTCTTCGGTTACCACTATCTTAATCACAGTTTGTAATTCCCTAATTCCTTTCCTTGAGGGACATACTGGAGTTTGTTAGGAGGTATGATGGCAACATTGCTTTTTTTCCATGTAACCTCCTAAAGAGTGTGCATGCAGAATGAGAGAGGACTCGTTAAGCAGACTTAGGGTGTAGAAGGTGCAAATATGTGGCAAAAAAACTAGATTCACATTTCCAACCAGTTTTTCAGCATTACTTTCAAGTTACCATTTCAAAAAGCAGAACTTTCCTTTTCTTACCTTTGTCTTTAAATTTATCATACACTAATTTAATTGCTTACTTTTCAGTCTTTCCCACACAACTAGTCTCATGTGTATTATTTGCTTTGAATTGTCAAGACCAAATATCTCCTGGACACCAATTTTTTTGTTTTGTTTTGTTTTCAACAAATGCTTAACTACCATATGCCAGGTACTGATTTAGGGATTGAAAATGCAGTGGTAAACAAGACACACTTTTCCCAGCATGAGCTCACATTCGAGTAAAATGATAGTTGGGAAAAAAAACAGAGAGGCAGGCAAAGATGTACGTATGAAGAAGTTTCATGAAGTGACAAATTGTAAAAAGAGAAATAAAGCCAGGTAAGAGGCCAGATACTCTCTTGTGGTAGCATGTTCAGGGAAGTAGTTTCCAAAAATATAAAACTTACAGACTCAAATCTAAGGTGATATAAAGTAGACAACTTGAATGCAATCACACAACTACTTCTCTTTTGGTCCTTAAACAACATGACCATTGTCACTGAACTTTTAGTGAGCTGAACAAGGTAGATACATGGGTTCCACCTGACTCTGCTGTTCTTAATCATCACACACTACTTCTCTTGTCCTTTCGTTGGTTCATTCATTCCATGTCTAGGACCAAGACCCTGCATCATATCAGGACAGATCAAAGAAAGGGTGGATGTTTGGGGAAAATGAGTCTGTGCTGGAGATGAGAGAATTCTCTGTGTCCTTTGTGGATGTGATCATGTTGTCTTTGCGCTTTGGCTTTCTCCTTGTGGTGACACAAGGAAACAGTTCCCTTCTGACAGTCCTGGAGTCCCTGTCACATCAACAGCAGCCATGTTCTTCGGTTACCACTATCTTAATCACAGTTTGTAATTCCCTAATTCCTTTCCTTGAGGGACATACTGGAGTTTGTTAGGAGGTATGGTGGCAACATTGTTTTTTTCCATGTAACCTCCTAAAGAGTGTGCATGCAGAATGAGAGAGGACTCGTTAAGCAGACTTAGGGTGTAGAAGGTGCAAATATGTGGCAAAAAAACTAGATTCACATTTCCAACCAGTTTTTCAGCATTACTTTCAAGTTACCATTTCAAAAAGCAGAACTTTCCTTTTCTTACCTTTGTCTTTAAATTTATCATACACTAATTTAATTGCTTACTTTTCAGTCTTTCCCACACAACTAGTCTCATGTGTATTATTTGCTTTGAATTGTCAAGACCAAATATCTCCTGGACACCAATTTTTTTGTTTTGTTTTGTTTTCAACAAATGCTTAACTACCATATGCCAGGTACTGATTTAGGGATTGAAAATGCAGTGGTAAACAAGACACACTTTTCCCAGCATGAGCTCACATTCGAGTAAAATGATAGTTGGGAAAAAAAACAGAGAGGCAGGCAAAGATGTACGTATGAAGAAGTTTCATGAAGTGACAAATTGTAAAAAGAGAAATAAAGCCAGGTAAGAGGCCAGATACTCTCTTGTGGTAGCATGTTCAGGGAAGTAGTTTCCAAAAATATAAAACTTACAGACTCAAATCTAAGGGTAAGAATATACCAGGTAGTAGAAAAAGCAAATAAAGCCTTGAGACAGGTTTGGACTTGACCTGTTAAAAGAATATGAAGCTAGTGCCATGGAATATTCAAAAAAACATGGTAGGGAGAATTCATAGTGATGCTGTAAGCATGACTGAGTTAATAGAGGGCCCTGAAGCTACAGGCTATAGTAAGAAGTTAGAGCAGCTCCTGGCTCAATAAATATTTGCTAAATAATAGGTATGCAACAAGCAATGTTCTAGACTGTACTAAATGCTGGCAGTATAGTTATAAATAAATTAGATGATTTTCCAGTCTTTGGAAAGCCTTGAAGTAAAGACAGGCAACAAGTCAAATGAATTCTGAATTAATTATAGTTAATTAACTATAAGGGTATGTATAGGTAGTAGACATGTGTATATGTAATTATATGTAGTTAATTAGTTGTAATTATAACTAACTACATTAGTAAGTGGTAAAGAGAAAAGTTGAGTCTGGAATGAATTATATTTATATATTCTAAAACATAATAGTTTTGGAACAGAGCACAGAAGGCTTTCAAAAATGGAGGGTTACTCAAGGAGGTAAGAAAGTAAGCCATATAATTCTCTGGGGATAGAATATTTCAGACAGAGAAGAGAGACATGAATTCAGACACAGGTCAAAAGACCAGTGTGGCTGGCATCGTGGGGAGCAGAGCAGAGCAGGGAGAGATGAGGTCACCGTGGAAACCAGAGTCAGATTATGCAGAGCCCTGCAGGTAGCAGTAAAGACTGTCTTTTAATCTTGTGTGTGCATACTGTTACTCAGTTGTGTCCGATTCTTTGAGACCCCCTCCACCGTAGCCCACCAGGCTCCTTTGTCCATGGAATTTTCTAGTCAAGAATACTCGAGTGCTTAGTAAGATGGAAGATCTGTGTCTGAGGGTTAGAGTGCCACAATTTAAATAACGTTTCAATAGTGTTCTTAGTTGAAAATAGAGTAAAAGGAAGCAAGGGTGGAACCAGGAGAAAGTCCCATAGAAATGTAATGCAAACCACAAAACCAAGCCATGGGTATACCTCTGAGTTTTCTAGTATCCACATAAAAAGTCAAATAACTATGTGAAGTTAACACTAATGATGTGTGTGTAAGCTAAGTTGCTTCAGTTGTGTCCGACTCTTTGGGACTCAGTAGACTGTAACCTGCCAGGATCTTCTGTCCGTGGGATTCTCCAAGCAGCAATACTGGAATAGGTTGCCTTGCCCTCCTTCAGGGCATCTTCCGACTCAGGGATTGAATCGGTGTCTCCTGTATTGCAGGCGAATTGTTTACCACCAAGCTATCTGGGAAGCTCAACATTAATGATAGATTTTATTTAACCCGATGTGATCTTTTAGGTTATTTTCACATTAAGTCTTCAAAAATCCTGTGTGTATTATGTTATATCTAGTGTATATTATATTATATTATTGCAGCTTATCTCACTTTGGAGGAGCTTTATGGCAAGTGTTGACTAACCATAGGTGGCTACTATATAGGACATCAAGACTAGAAGACTTGCAGGTGATAGAAGAGGACAGTGTACTGAAGGTGAAGAAAAGGAGTCAAATTCTGGCTATTTTCACTAGGTAGAGTCAGTGAGGTGTGCTGAGAATATGAATGTATGAATGGGCAAGATAAGGAATTAATTGAAATGAATGGGCTTCTAAAAAGGAAATTAAATTGTGGGCAATTTAGGATCTTTAATAAATTTAAATATATCTCAAAGCCATCTTATGCTGAGTAATCTGTATAATTTACAGTCAGTCACCTACTGTATCCGAGGTCATGTCCTGTCATTATTTCATTCTTTGATTCACTCATTCCCCCCTAAAGCACTTACTGAAATGCATATTTTGTACCAATAAGTATGGTAGGCAGTAAATATTTATTATTTTATTCATTCGCGCAACACATTTACTGAGTGCTTGCAAGATGCTCTATCCTACGTGTTTGTGAAAATCAGTGAAACAAAAAAAGTTCATGACTGATGATGGCCAGAGGTGTGCTTTTGATCATGCTCAACTGAAATATTTATTAGACATCCATGAGCACATTTTACATTGTGAGTATGTTGGCTCAGGAGCCAGTGAATGCCTTTGTCATAGGAAAATCTAGGCATGGAGGTCAGAAGATGATCCAGATATGGTTCTTACAGTGGCTTTCTTCTTTGATTTATAGAGCAGTCACAACATTTACACATGTTCTAATGTCCCATGACTTGAGACCATATCAAAGAACCATATATCCTCCCCTGAGTCTTTCTAAATAACAACGTAATTCCAAAGAGAGTCCATTCATCCAAAAAGGTTCATGTTTATAATCACACAGGTGCACAAATTCATACTTCATTTCACACAAAGGCATGGTATGTTCTAGGAGAGTCCAGAATCTGACCTGAATTTTCACTTAGTTGGCCATCCATTGCTGAGGACATTTTAATTTAGGTGCTGTTAGTTAGGACAAACAGTCCTCATTCAGTGTTTCCCAGTCTCCATTATCTCCTGTGGCATTATGCCTAGTCTTTGGGTATACTGGGAATATTTTACCAACCACTTCAAGAAAAAGCTATGAGATTTATCTATATTGGCATGGTCCAGCCCTGAATTGATAACTCTAGCCATTGAATTATTCTGGATTATTGGTGGCTACTATATAGGACATCAAGACTAGAAGACTTGCAGGTGATAGAAGAGGACAGTGTACTGAAGGTGAAGAAAAGGAGTCAAATTCTGGCTATTTTCACTAGGTAGAGTCAGTGAGGTGTGCTGAGAATATGAATGTATGAATGGGCAAGATAAGGAATTAATTGAAATGAATGGGCTTCTAAAAAGGAAATTAAATTGTGGGCAATTTAGGATCTTTAATAAATTTAAATATATCTCAAAGCCATCTTATGCTGAGTAATCTGTATAATTTACAGTCAGTCACCTACTGTATCCGAGGTCATGTCCTGTCATTATTTCATTCTTTGATTCACTCATTCCCCCCTAAAGCACTTACTGAAATGCATATTTTGTACCAATAAGTATGGTAGGCAGTAAATATTTATTATTTTATTCATTCGCGCAACACATTTACTGAGTGCTTGCAAGATGCTCTATCCTACGTGTTTGTGAAAATCAGTGAAACAAAAAAAGTTCATGACTGATGATGGCCAGAGGTGTGCTTTTGATCATGCTCAACTGAAATATTTATTAGACATCCATGAGCACATTTTACATTGTGAGTATGTTGGCTCAGGAGCCAGTGAATGCCTTTGTCATAGGAAAATCTAGGCATGGAGGTCAGAAGATGATCCAGATATGGTTCTTACAGTGGCTTTCTTCTTTGATTTATAGAGCAGTCACAACATTTACACATGTTCTAATGTCCCATGACTTGAGACCATATCAAAGAACCATATATCCTCCCCTGAGTCTTTCTAAATAACAACGTAATTCCAAAGAGAGTCCATTCATCCAAAAAGGTTCATGTTTATAATCACACAGGTGCACAAATTCATACTTCATTTCACACAAAGGCATGGTATGTTCTAGGAGAGTCCAGAATCTGACCTGAATTTTCACTTAGTTGGCCATCCATTGCTGAGGACATTTTAATTTAGGTGCTGTTAGTTAGGACAAACAGTCCTCATTCAGTGTTTCCCAGTCTCCATTATCTCCTGTGGCATTATGCCTAGTCTTTGGGTATACTGGGAATATTTTACCAACCACTTCAAGAAAAAGCTATGAGATTTATCTATATTGGCATGGTCCAGCCCTGAATTGATAACTCTAGCCATTGAATTATTCTGGATTATTGGTTTACTACTGAAGAACAAAATTGTGAGAGGGTACTCAAGATCATTTTGTTCATCAAGTAATTTTCAAGTGTAAAACACATGTAATATAGAAAGGAATGCTAGAATAAATGCTGAGAAGACAATAAAATAAAGTTCATATATAATTCTATATATACCACATATTTACATACAAATATATACATTATTTTTAAAGTATATAAATATTCTATTTATGGAGTGCCAGCCATTTTGCTCTTTAAAGCTGGACAACACCCCTATGGTGTGATGGTTCTTTGTGTACAAATAAGAACTCAAAGAGAAACTAAGCTTCAAAGAAGGCAAATAACCAAGGCCATATAACTGGTAACAGAATTGGCTTGGGGTTCTGATTTTGAGACCTTGCTCTTACCCACTGCACTGTAACTACCTTGACACTGTAGGTGGTGTCTCCTATAACACCTATACGTAGAATGGGTCTATTTTGTGCAGTAGAAATTACTTTCAGTTACCTGCCAGACTTCTCTAAACTGCTATTTACCTTGCCTCATAGGAATGTGTCAGATTCATTGGATACTTTCCAAACATTTTGAGAGTATTGCTTTTGCTTGATTCCAGTGGTACAAATGAGCAGGCTATTCTTTGCAGGATGCCCCAGAGTCAGTTCCCAGAAAGGACTATCAGTTGATGTTGAGCAGAAGGATAGACAGAAAGAAAGCAGCTCTCCAAGAAAATTCAGAAAGACAAAAAAGAAGAAGAAGAAAAAAACTAAAGTTGTGAGATAGCTTATCAAAGCAAGAGTGAAGAACAAGCAGTAACAACACCAACAAAACTCACATACTCTTCTAACCACTCACACAAAGTCAGACATTAAGAATAAAGAGAGGCATGTACCTGTTCAAACCAAACCAATGACTAATCTTAAAAAAAAAAAATACATGAAAAAGGGGAAAGATGAAGAAAAAGACTACATTCTCTGAAAAGACATCAATGAATCTGACTGACTTCTTGAGTCCATGGGACCATCCTTTTAATATTTTGGTATTCTCTCTAGTTATTATATATGTGAGCTCCTGAGCCATGATTAGGGGTAATTTTGATCTCAAGGATGATTAGTAGATCTGTGTAGAAACTAAGTGGTGAAAGGCTTGGAGGACCAGGTAAAATAATTGCTCGGCATTGTGCATAGTTTTAAAAACTGTTCACTCTAGAAATACAATTTCATCTCTAGCTCAGATTATGCCTTTCTCTGAAGACTTCTTATCACCCCATCTCTTATTTCTTTTTTCTTTTAATTCCTCAGGCAATTTATCATTCAAATTATCCAATTGGACTCTTAATTATATTAACTTTTAGTAAATTGATTCATTCATTTGCCACATATTTAGTATGTGCTGTAGGTCAGGAATTCTTGTCTAGGGCATGGTTAACAGGCAAAAATAATCAGGTGAATAAGTGAGTAAGTGAACGAGATGATTACTGATAGTGATAACTGCTATAAGGAAATCCTGCATTTTCAATAGAGAGAGTGACTGGGCGTTGGGACTATGAAAAGTTTGACTAATTTCTGTGATGATCAGAAATCCCTCTCTGAATGAGACACCCCAACTGATTTTATTTTATAAATATTTTTTTCTCCTTAAGTAGATCAAAATTAGGTCTGAGGAGAAACAATAAGCTAGGATTCAAATCATGGCCTGTCATTATTTTATTCTTTGATTCACTCTTTCATTTGCTCTCAAAGAACTCATCACAATGTATATTTTGTGCCAGGAACTATGGTAGTTAGTAGATATTTATACTTCTACTTATTTAGACAACAGATTGACTGAATGTCTACTAAGTGCTCTATCTTAAGTGTTTGTGACAATAAAGAAAGATCATGGGTAATGGTAGCCAGTTGGTGTGATTTTGAGCATGTTAAATTGCAATGTTTATTAGACATACAAGTGCATATGATGAATAGGTATAGTTGGATTTGCCAAGTCCAGAATTTGTGGGAGAGACATGGCCAAGAAGTTCAGATTTGACATTTTTTGGAAGAGAGATGCTATGAAAAGTCATAACATCATTTGGGTTCACCAAGGGATTGAACGTAAAGAAGAGGATCAATGACCAAACTCTGGAGCACTTTAATGTTGTGAAGAGTGGGAACCATCAGATGAATCAATAAAGTAGGGATCCACAGAATAAGAGGCAAACCAAGGAATTGTGTTGCTCTGGAATCCAAAGGAAGAAAATATATCAAGGACGTAGAATAGCTGTGTAACATGCTGCTACTGAGTCAGGTAAATTGAAGACTGAGAACGGATTATAAAATTGAGCAACATAGAGATGGCTGATAACCTTGATATGAGCAAGTTCAACAAAGCCTGATAGGAATCATTTGTAGAGAGAATGAGAAGAGAATAATCAGAAAAAAATGACTATAGTCGTGTTTTTAGAAGAGTTTTGCCAAAGAAGACAGACAAGTGCATTTATAAAACTGGCAAAAGAAATGTGATAAAAGAAGGGTTACTACAGTGGGATAAACAGTAGCATATTTGCATACTGACAAGAATGATGTAATAGGAGTAAACAATAACGGCTAAGGAAATTCATTTTCAATAGAGAGAGTGACTGGGCGTTGGGACTATGAAAAGTTTGACTAATTTCTGTGATGATCAGAAATCCCTCTCTGAATGAGACACCCCAACTGATTTTATTTTATAAATATTTTTTTCTCCTTAAGTAGATCAAAATTAGGTCTGAGGAGAAACAATAAGCTAGGATTCAAATCATGGCCTGTCATTATTTTATTCTTTGATTCACTCTTTCATTTGCTCTCAAAGAACTCATCACAATGTATATTTTGTGCCAGGAACTATGGTAGTTAGTAGATATTTATACTTCTACTTATTTAGACAACAGATTGACTGAATGTCTACTAAGTGCTCTATCTTAAGTGTTTGTGACAATAAAGAAAGATCATGGGTAATGGTAGCCAGTTGGTGTGATTTTGAGCATGTTAAATTGCAATGTTTATTAGACATACAAGTGCATATGATGAATAGGTATAGTTGGATTTGCCAAGTCCAGAATTTGTGGGAGAGACATGGCCAAGAAGTTCAGATTTGACATTTTTTGGAAGAGAGATGCTATGAAAAGTCATAACATCATTTGGGTTCACCAAGGGATTGAACGTAAAGAAGAGGATCAATGACCAAACTCTGGAGCACTTTAATGTTGTGAAGAGTGGGAACCATCAGATGAATCAATAAAGTAGGGATCCACAGAATAAGAGGCAAACCAAGGAATTGTGTTGCTCTGGAATCCAAAGGAAGAAAATATATCAAGGACGTAGAATAGCTGTGTAACATGCTGCTACTGAGTCAGGTAAATTGAAGACTGAGAACGGATTATAAAATTGAGCAACATAGAGATGGCTGATAACCTTGATATGAGCAAGTTCAACAAAGCCTGATAGGAATCATTTGTAGAGAGAATGAGAAGAGAATAATCAGAAAAAAATGACTATAGTCGTGTTTTTAGAAGAGTTTTGCCAAAGAAGACAGACAAGTGCATTTATAAAAACTGGCAAAAGAAATGTGATAAAAAGAAGGGTTACTACAGTGGGATAAACAGTAGCATATTTGCATACTGACAAGAATGATGTAATAGTGAGCCAAACATAGATAACGGAGAAATAGTCAGTTTCTGAAGAGTTGTTCTTTAGTAGATGAGAGGAAGTAGAATTTAGTTTGCAAATAGAAGGATGATCTTTGGAGAGAACAACAGATACTTTGTCTGTGGTTAGAGGCAGAAAGGCAGAGAATGTAGACTTGGAAGTGGGGAGCTATTGTGAAGGGCACCCGGAAGTTTTCTTATTGTTGCTTTCATTTTTCCAAGGATGTAGGACACAAGAGGAAACATTTAGTTCCCATACTATCTATAAGCTGTATAATATCAAGCAAGTAATTCAATCTGTTTGAATTCTCTGTTTTTCACCTGTGAAACTGGAATAAAAATACAGCAATGGAGAAACAGACATAGAAAAAAGACTTCTGCACATTGAGGGCAGAGAGGAGTGGGTGAGAGGTATGGAGAGAGTAACATGGAAACCCACACTACCATATGTAAAAGGGACTACCATTGTGAATATACTGTAAGACTAAGGGAATTTACATGGGGATTATGCAGTGACCTGGAGTTGTGGGATAGGGAGGGATGTGGGAGGTGGGGTTCAGGTGGGAGGGTTCAAGGGTATACCTATGAGTAATTCGGATTTATATGTAGCAGTAAACAACAAAACTCTGTAAAAATAAAATAAAAATAAATTAAGAAAAAATACTCATCTCTAGGGATTCAGTGGTTAAGACTGTGTCCCCAAGGCAGGGAGCTTGGATTTGATCCCTGGTAAAGGAACTAAAATCCTAAATGCCTCATGTTGCAACCAAAAAAAAAAAAAAGACTTAATCTCTAAGGATAGCAGTAATAATTGAATGTAATTTTTATAGATAAAAATACCAACCTAGGAATCTGCACCATCAATTAATTTTGGCCAAACCTGACCTCAGTGTGAGCAAAAGAGAATTAGCCACTAAAATAGCATATGTCACCTAGATTTCAGTTAGAGGGACTTGCTTTGTTACAGGGAGGCAGCCAGTAGCTAACAAGAGCATGAACTGAAGTGGGGTTGGCTTAATTGTTAAGAAGTACATTTATAAAAGATTTACTATGTCTGTCATCTGGTCTCTGGCCAAGAAGAACTCACTAAAATGTTTCAGCCGTTAATTCTTCTCCACTTGCCTATTGGTAGCCACCAGATTGGAGTGACACTGATCCACTGAACACAGAGAGGAGGCAAGTGTCAGTGTTCCGTTTCCCATCCCAGGATAAGTGTTCCAGACGTGTGAGATATCACCCTGATTAAAGTGTCAAATGCCCTTTAATCACATTAAAATGAAATGTGACCACAATGTACCAAGAAGAGGGGCATCCCTGCAAGGATGTAGGACACAAGAGGAAACATTTAGTTCCCATACTATCTATAAGCTGTATAATATCAAGCAAGTAATTCAATCTGTTTGAATTCTCTGTTTTTCACCTGTGAAACTGGAATAAAAATACAGCAATGGAGAAACAGACATAGAAAAAAGACTTCTGCACATTGAGGGCAGAGAGGAGTGGGTGAGAGGTATGGAGAGAGTAACATGGAAACCCACACTACCATATGTAAAAGGGACTACCATTGTGAATATACTGTAAGACTAAGGGAATTTACATGGGGATTATGCAGTGACCTGGAGTTGTGGGATAGGGAGGGATGTGGGAGGTGGGGTTCAGGTGGGAGGGTTCAAGGGTATACCTATGAGTAATTCGGATTTATATGTAGCAGTAAACAACAAAACTCTGTAAAAATAAAATAAAAATAAATTAAGAAAAAATACTCATCTCTAGGGATTCAGTGGTTAAGACTGTGTCCCCAAGGCAGGGAGCTTGGATTTGATCCCTGGTAAAGGAACTAAAATCCTAAATGCCTCATGTTGCAACCAAAAAAAAAAAAGACTTAATCTCTAAGGATAGCAGTAATAATTGAATGTAATTTTTATAGATAAAAATACCAACCTAGGAATCTGCACCATCAATTAATTTTGGCCAAACCTGACCTCAGTGTGAGCAAAAGAGAATTAGCCACTAAAATAGCATATGTCACCTAGATTTCAGTTAGAGGGACTTGCTTTGTTACAGGGAGGCAGCCAGTAGCTAACAAGAGCATGAACTGAAGTGGGGTTGGCTTAATTGTTAAGAAGTACATTTATAAAAGATTTACTATGTCTGTCATCTGGTCTCTGGCCAAGAAGAACTCACTAAAATGTTTCAGCCGTTAATTCTTCTCCACTTGCCTATTGGTAGCCACCAGATTGGAGTGACACTGATCCACTGAACACAGAGAGGAGGCAAGTGTCAGTGTTCCGTTTCCCATCCCAGGATAAGTGTTCCAGACGTGTGAGATATCACCCTGATTAAAGTGTCAGATGGCCTCTAATCACATTAAAATGAAATGTGACCACAATGTACCAAGAAGAGGGGCATCCCTGTCACCTTTTCTCTTTTCCCCATAACAGCAAGATCTACCTGCTCTATACCAGATAATATGACTGTCTCTTCACATTGTTGGGACAGTGAGATGACTTGCATTTGACAGATCTTATTATGCTGCAAATCAACTGCTCTAAAATTAACAAGGGCTCTTATGAAAGTGATTATGCAAAACCTCTCTAGTTCCTGGGATTTTCACCAGGCAAATCCCTTCTTCTTATCCTTCTTCACTAATTTTTCCTCTTTATGTAATCTTTTAAGTGGGAATAATGCAGCAATCCAGAAGAGACATAACCAACACCAGGAAGACTAACATGTTTATCCACTACAGGTATTTACCATCACGTGTTGACTGCCCATGATAAAGGAGGAGTCAGCATTGAAACTAAAGCTTGGAATTCTGTAGCACTTTATGAACAGAGCAGTTTTTCTTATTTTTGAGCTATGAAGTCAACACTGTGAGAGTAGGGAGGTTATATTTTTCAGTGGTTCTTTTTCAGTCACCCAGAATAATACCTAGTTTTCAGTAGGTACCCAACAGATGTTAGTTTAGTGAATTAATATTAGTAATTCTCTGATGAAATTAAGCCTGCCATTAAGAATTTCTTTTTAAGAATCATGGGACAATTAGAGCACCTCAGGTTAGAATTTTTTCAGAACTAAAGTTACAATATTGGAGAACCTATCTCCAGTGAATACCTGAAAGTTACTCTGTACAATAAATATTGTTCTCTCTAAATCATAATTTATGAATGAGTTCCCTCATATTTGACTAAATGCTGAAGAAGACAAATGTCAAAAATATAAAGTATGTCCAAGACCCACCATGGGTATGTTTTTAAAGTGCTTGTGTCTCAGTCAACTTATGTATGAATCTTGACTTTTTCTTTTTTTTTGACTGAAGAAGATTAGGTTTGTCCTAAGTTGGAATATAGCACAAATTTGAAATAACTAAAATGAAATAAGCAAAACAGAATATTACTTAAGTGCATTGACATTTAAAATTGCCATTTTTCAACTTGAGTCAAACAAGACTCTCAAGTGATTGCCAAAAGGACAATGAGTTGTATGATTTAAACTAGAGATTGTAAAATCAAATGTCTGCAGAGAGAATACCAATGGATATATGTGTGAGTTGGTGAGGGTAGGGAAATAGTTTGAGTTGAAAATGTGGTGAACTGGCCCATACTTTTTTTAAAAAAAGTATTTAAATAACTGTTTTTTTTATTTAAATATTATACCATGTGTCAACAAAAAACTTAATAGCCAATCTAAAAAAAAAAAAAAAATTTAAGCCAGTTTGAAGAATGTAACCCAGGAGACAGTCTTAGAAAGTCTGAGAGTTTTGAAGACTGTTCCAGAGACAAATGTGTACTAGTAGCTGGTACATATGTGAGTTTTGCAAAATGGTACATACAATCTAGCACTCCTCTCAGTGGAAAGTTGCTGCTACTCATAAGGAACAGACATCTTAGTTAATGGTTTTAATGCTTCTCTAAGTATGGGTAGTGGAAAAATCTAGGTTTATAAAAAGTTTCTCCTGAAAATATCTAACAATCTGAAGGTCATTTGTGCCATTTTCCCCAGAACCCTAAGTACTTCATCGTAATTTGCCCTGATTTCATTTCAGGGTCTACTGCGTGTCATTGACTATAGTCACTCATGTCTTGATTCTTGTGCAGCTGGATGGTGGGTGACAGTCTTTATTTTACAATTCCTTTCTTTTTGGTCTTAATTTCCACTGAATTTTGAGAGACATATCAGCAATTTTTCTTAACAGTTCTGGGAATGCTCATTCCTAGGCCAGGTGACAATTTCATTGGTAGGCCTCTCAGTGTGCTAACCGGACTAGGCCTTTTAGACTGTAGCCATAGTCTCTGGATGGACTATCTCACTAGTCTGTTATTGTCCAGGAAATGGTTCCCTCTTGCTGCTGCTTTTTGTATTTAGAGTTCCACTATTAGAATCATTGATATATAGAAGTATTGGTATATATTTGGACTTCTCAGCTGGGGCTACTAATAAAGAACCTACCTGCCAATGCACCTGGAAGAGGGCATGGCAACCCATTGCAGTATTCTTACCTGGGCAATAATCTATTCAACTGACAGAGGAGGGCTACAATCTATAGGGTTGCAAAGAGTGAGACACGACTGAAGTGACTTAGCACCTCCACACACAGTATATATTTGAACAATTGTTTCAAGTCACATAATCATCATTAATTTTATCTGAGGCTATGTCACACACTTGGTAATTCAAGAAGCAATAATCTTGTCAGACAGACAGAACACAAATATTAAGAAAGTATACAAGCTTAGGAAGTATTGTTGAATGAGTGAATGCATAAATCTACTCTTATTTCAAAAGACAGTCCTCAGATAGTTAAAAAGAACTTTTATTTTTTAATTTTGGCCTCTTTTATTGATTTTTTATTCATTTTCATCCATCTTTATTCTGTGGTCTATGTGGGCCTCCCACTGCAGTGGCCTCTCTTGTTGCAGAGCATGGACTCTGGCCTCATGTTCTCCAGAGTGCTGGCTCCTAATTGGACACTCTGGTCCAGCCTTTCCACGGCATATGGGATCTTCCCAGGTCAGGGATCATACTGGTGCCCCTTGCACTGCAAGGCAGACTGTTTACCCACTGGACCACCATGGAAGTCCTAAAAAGAGTTTTTATGTCTCATCCTTGGGTCAACTCTTGTCTGAATAAAGCATTTCTATTCCTGAGACCTGTCTTCAAAGATATTGAAGAATAAGCCTCAACATTATGAATACAATGTCTTTCAACAAGTACTTATTCATTTCCCATATACTGCATCTACGTTTACACTGTACCTGCTGTAGACTTGAAGCTGTGCCAGGTGCTGGGAACTGTGGTGAAAAAGATAACCAAAAGTCAATCTGTGGGAGTAGGGTACAGACAATAATAAGAGAAGTCATTCTGGATAACAATAAATATAATAAAGGTAAAAATGCCTGTTAGTTATGGCGTGTTAAATGGGGCTTAACTTTGATCTGAGACCTCAATCTTGAGAAAAAAGCATTCCAAGACAAAGGCAGAAGTGTAGAGACCTTGAGAGGGGGCAAGTTTCAAAGGGTCTCTGAGTCAGAGGCTCCAAGGACAAGGAAAAAATCTTTATCACCTCCTTTATTAGACATACTACCTTGATTAACATGGCCTAAAATTGAAATAGTTTTGGGTACCAAAACACACATGCTGTTATTGTTGTTAAGTTGCTAAGTCATGCCTGACTCTTTGTGACCCCATGGATTGCAGCACACCAGGCATCCCTGTCCTTCACTATCTCCCGGAAGTAGCTCTAACTCATGTCCATAGAGTTGGTGATTATATCCATCCATCCTATCCTCTAACATGCTCTTCTCCTTTTGCTTTCAGTCTTTCCCAATATCAGGGTCTTTTCCAGTGAGTTAGCTCTTGACATCAGGTGGCCGAAGTATTGGGGCTTCAGTTTCAGTGTAAGTCCTTTCAATGAATTTTCAGGGTTGATTTCCTTTAGGATTGACTGGTTTGATCTCCTTTAAGCCCAAGAGACACTCAAGAGTCTTCCCTAGCACCACAATTCAAAAGCATCAGTTCTTTGGTGCTCAGCCTTATTTATGGCCCAACTCTCACATCCTTATATGGTTACAGCAAAAACCATAGCTTTGACTGGATGGACCTTTGTTGGCAAAGTGATGCCTCTGCTTTTTAAAATATACTGTCTAGGTTTGTCATAGCTTTTCTTCCAAGGAGCAAGCATTTTTTAAGTTCAAGCCTGCAGTCACTGCAGTGATTTTGGAGCTCAAGAAAATAATATCTGTCAGTGTTTTTACTTTTTCTCCTTCTATTTGCCACGAAGTGATGGAACCATATGCCACAATCTTAGTTTTAATGTTAACTTTAAAGCTATCTTTTTTAATCTCCTCTTTCATCCTCATCATGAGACTCTTTAAGTGGTATCATCTACATATCTGAAGTTGTTGATATTTTTGCCAGTAATCTTCACTGCAGCTTGTGATCCATCCTGCCTAGCATTTCATGTGGTGTACTTTGCATGTAAGTTAAATAAGGGTGATAATATACAGCCTGGCAATACATCTTTTCCAGTTTTGAACCAATCAGTAGTTCTATGTCGGATTATAGGTGTTGCTCCTTGACCTGCATATTGGTTTCTCGGGACAGATGAGGTGGTCTGGTAGTCCTATCTCTTGAAGAACTTTCCAATTTGTTGTGATCCACACAGTCAAAAGGCTTTAGAATATTCAATGAAGCAGAAGTAGATGTTTCTCTGGAATTTCCTTGCCTTTTTTTTTTTGATCAAGCAAATGTTGGAAATTTGGTCTCTGGTTCCTTTGCCTCTTCAAAACCCAGGTGGTACATGTGGAAGTTCTTGGTTCATATACTGCCGAAGCTTAGCTTGAAGGATTTTGAACAAAACCTTACTAGCACGTGAAGTGAGTACAACTGTACCAGAGTTTGAAAATTCTTTAGGATTGGAATGAAAATTGACCTCTTCCAGTCCTGTGGCCACTGCTGAAGTTTCTCAACTCGCTGTCATACTGAATCTGTCACTTTAGCAACATCATCTTTTGGATCTTAAATAGCTGGACTTCGTTGCCTCCAGTAGCTCTTCTCATAATGCTTCCTAACTCTCACATGACTTCACAATGGCTCTAGATGAGTGGCCACACCATCATGGTTACAGGTCATTTAGACTGCTTTGTATAGTTCCCCTGCATATTCTTGCCACCTCTAATTAACCCCTTCTGCTCCTGTTAGGTCCTTACCATTTCTGTTCTTTATTGTTCCCATCATTGTATGAAATGTTCCTTTAGTATCTCCAAGTTTCTTGAAGAGATCTCTAGTTCTTACCAATTCTTTTGTTTCTTCTACTTCTTTGCATTGTTCATTTACAAAGTCTTTCTTATGTCTCTTGGCTGTTCTCTGGAACTCTGTATTTAATTGGGTTTATCTTTCCTTGTCTCCCTTGCCTCTGTTTTTCTTCTTTCCTCAGCTCTTTGTAAAGCCTCCTCAGACAACCACTTTGCATCTTGCATTTCCTTTTTTGGAGAATGGTTTTGGTTACTACCTCCTGTACAATGTTTAAAACTTCTGTTCATATTTTTGCCAGTAATCTTCACTGCAGCTTGTGATCCATCCTGCCTAGCATTTCATGTGGTGTACTTTGCATGTAAGTTAAATAAGGGTGATAATATACAGCCTGGCAATACATCTTTTCCAGTTTTGAACCAATCAGTAGTTCTATGTCGGATTATAGGTGTTGCTCCTTGACCTGCATATTGGTTTCTCGGGACAGATGAGGTGGTCTGGTAGTCCTATCTCTTGAAGAACTTTCCAATTTGTTGTGATCCACACAGTCAAAAGGCTTTAGAATATTCAATGAAGCAGAAGTAGATGTTTCTCTGGAATTTCCTTGCCTTTTTTTTTTTGATCAAGCAAATGTTGGAAATTTGGTCTCTGGTTCCTTTGCCTCTTCAAAACCCAGGTGGTACATGTGGAAGTTCTTGGTTCATATACTGCCGAAGCTTAGCTTGAAGGATTTTGAACAAAACCTTACTAGCACGTGAAGTGAGTACAACTGTACCAGAGTTTGAAAATTCTTTAGGATTGGAATGAAAATTGACCTCTTCCAGTCCTGTGGCCACTGCTGAAGTTTCTCAACTCGCTGTCATACTGAATCTGTCACTTTAGCAACATCATCTTTTGGATCTTAAATAGCTGGACTTCGTTGCCTCCAGTAGCTCTTCTCATAATGCTTCCTAACTCTCACATGACTTCACAATGGCTCTAGATGAGTGGCCACACCATCATGGTTACAGGTCATTTAGACTGCTTTGTATAGTTCCCCTGCATATTCTTGCCACCTCTAATTAACCCCTTCTGCTCCTGTTAGGTCCTTACCATTTCTGTTCTTTATTGTTCCCATCATTGTATGAAATGTTCCTTTAGTATCTCCAAGTTTCTTGAAGAGATCTCTAGTTCTTACCAATTCTTTTGTTTCTTCTACTTCTTTGCATTGTTCATTTACAAAGTCTTTCTTATGTCTCTTGGCTGTTCTCTGGAACTCTGTATTTAATTGGGTTTATCTTTCCTTGTCTCCCTTGCCTCTGTTTTTCTTCTTTCCTCAGCTCTTTGTAAAGCCTCCTCAGACAACCACTTTGCATCTTGCATTTCCTTTTTTGGAGAATGGTTTTGGTTACTACCTCCTGTACAATGTTTAAAACTTCTGTTCATAGTTATTCAGACATGCTATCTACCGGATCTAATCCCTTGAATCTAATCGTCACCTCCACTATATAATCATAAGGGATTTGATTGAGGTCACACCTGAAAGGCCTAGTGATTTTTCCCACTTTCTTCAGTTTAAGCCTGAATTTTGATGATCATCTGAGCCGCAATCAGATCCAAGTTTTGTTTTTGCTGAAAATATAGAGATTCTTCATCTCTGGCTGCAAAGAATATAATCAGTCTGATTTTGGTATTGACCATTCGGTGATGTGCATGTGTAGAGTTGTCTCTTGTGTTGCTGGCAGAGGGTGTTTGCTCCGACCAGTGTTTTCTCTTGATGAACCTCTCTTAGTCTTTGCCCTGCTTTATTTTTGTACTCCAAGGCCACACTTGCTGATTGTTCCAGGTATCTCTTCAATTCCTACTTTTGCACTCTAATCCCTTTTTGGTGTTAGTTCTAGAAGGTGTTGTAGGTCTTTACAGAACCAGTCAACTTCAGCTTCCACGTTAGTGGTTGAGGCATAGACTTAGATTAATGTGATGCTGAATGGTTTGCCTTGGAAACAAATGAGATCATTTTGGGGGGGCTGCACCCAAGTACTGTATTTCAGTCACTTCTGTTGACTATGAGGACTGCTCCATATCTTCTAACGGATTCTTGCTTACAGTGACAGATACTGTGATCAACTGGTCACCAACTCCTGTTCATTTTAGTTTACTAATTCCTAAGATATTGACGTTCAGTGTTGCCATCTTCTACTTTACCACATCCAATTTTACTTGACTGACATACCTGACATTCCAGGTTCCTACACAATATTGTTCTTTACAGCATCAGATTTTCCTTTTTCCATCAGACACATCCACAACTGAGCATAATTTCCACTTTGATAGCCACTTCATTCTTTCTGGAGCTATTAGTAATTGCTCTTCACTCTTCCCCAGTGGCATATTGAACACCTTCCTACCTAGGGGACTCATCTCCCAGTGTCATATCTTTTGTCTTTTCATACTGTCCATGGGGTTCTCTAGGCAAGAATTTCCTCCTCCAGTGGACCATGCTTTATGAGAACTCTTCATGATGAGCCACCTAGCTGTCTTAGGTGGACCTGCATGGCATGGCTCATTGTTTCACTGAGTTATGCAAAAGCCCCTTTGCCGCAACAAGGCTATGATCCATGGAGAGGTCTAGTAGTATAGTAATAACATCAATAGATCATAAATAAGTAATGAAGATAAGAACTTATATTAGGTGTGGCCCAGTATCTGCCATGGTCCTATGACCAATCTGTTCTGCACCAATCACTGTCTTTCGGGACAGAGATATATTGGCATTGAGAATAAAGTTCACCAAAGATAACTGAAGACAGAAGGCAAGTGATAGTTCATCAGGACCTCTTATAGGATTGAGAAAGGAATGCTGTCTTCTAAGGAGCTACATGGCTTATTGCCAGAAGGAGGAAAATTTATCTTTATGGTTGAACAGGTATTTCTGCCACTAGGGAGATCTCGTTAATACAGATATACAGTGCATATTAGAGAAGGAGGAGGAGGTCCAAGAGGCAGGAAAAAACATTAGTTTTTGATTTTTTATTGTCTTGATTTAAAGTACGTATTTTTATTTCATCACATGTACTGATACATGTGTGATTAAGTTCAGCTTCTTAATTATGAATATCACTGTATCCTGAATAATGGGTAAGCCAGAAATAATCCAAGTAAGACTATGTAAGAACCAGAGTTATTTGTTTAGAGGTGAGGAACAAAAACCACATTCTTGTCCTCTTAATTGTATCCTTTTAAAGGCATCTTCTTTTTAAAAAATTGACGTTCAGTGTTGCCATCTTCTACTTTACAAAACATCCAATTTTAACTTAAAACTGGACATACCTTTTGACATTCCAGGTTCCTACACAATATTGTTCTTTACAGCATCAGATTTTCCTTTTCCATCAGACACATCCACAACTGAGCATAATTTCCACTTTGATAGCCACTTCATTCTTTCTGGAGCTATTAGTAATTGCTCTTCACTCTTCCCCAGTGGCATATTGAACACCTTCCTACCTAGGGGACTCATCTCCCAGTGTCATATCTTTTGTCTTTTCATACTGTCCATGGGGTTCTCTAGGCAAGAATTTCCTCCTCCAGTGGACCATGCTTTATGAGAACTCTTCATGATGAGCCACCTAGCTGTCTTAGGTGGACCTGCATGGCATGGCTCATTGTTTCACTGAGTTATGCAAAAGCCCCTTTGCCGCAACAAGGCTATGATCCATGGAGAGGTCTAGTAGTATAGTAATAACATCAATAGATCATAAATAAGTAATGAAGATAAGAACTTATATTAGGTGTGGCCCAGTATCTGCCATGGTCCTATGACCAATCTGTTCTGCACCAATCACTGTCTTTCGGGACAGAGATATATTGGCATTGAGAATAAAGTTCACCAAAGATAACTGAAGACAGAAGGCAAGTGATAGTTCATCAGGACCTCTTATAGGATTGAGAAAGGAATGCTGTCTTCTAAGGAGCTACATGGCTTATTGCCAGAAGGAGGAAAATTTATCTTTATGGTTGAACAGGTATTTCTGCCACTAGGGAGATCTCGTTAATACAGATATACAGTGCATATTAGAGAAGGAGGAGGAGGTCCAAGAGGCAGGAAAAAACATTAGTTTTTGATTTTTTATTGTCTTGATTTAAAGTACGTATTTTTATTTCATCACATGTACTGATACATGTGTGATTAAGTTCAGCTTCTTAATTATGAATATCACTGTATCCTGAATAATGGGTAAGCCAGAAATAATCCAAGTAAGACTATGTAAGAACCAGAGTTATTTGTTTAGAGGTGAGGAACAAAAACCACATTCTTGTCCTCTTAATTGTATCCTTTTAAAGGCATCTTCAATTTTAATAATGGAGAGAATTTAAAGAAAAATCTCTCGAATAGAGAAATCTATTTTCACTTGATAGCATGCCATGCCCTAAGAACAGAGTTCTTATCCAGCAGAGAGCAGTAATTTTTAAAAGCTAAGAAGTAAGGGAGAATAAAAACTGCTTAACAGTGTGGGACTATTTACTCTCTGTGTGTTTGACAGCAAGTATAAAATTGAAGTTCAGAAATGGGAAATAAACAAAACAGAGGTTCATATCGATAGTGATTTGCTCTCTGAGCCTTTGCTCCTGAAGGATAAATGGGAATCAAAAAGCAATACTGTATTCGGTGGTATAGACTGGGCGCATATGCATGTGTGCTAAGTCACTTCAGCAGTGTTCAAGTACTTTCAACTCCATGGACTGTAGCCCACCAGGCTTCCCTGTCCATGGAATTTTCCAGGCAAGAATACTGGAGTGGATTGCCATGCCCTCCTCCAGGGAATCTTCCTCACCCAGGGATTGAGCCTGCCCCTCTTATGTCCCCTCCATATGCAGGCAGGTTCTATACTACTAGTGCCACCTGGGAGTCCCATACAATGAGCTGTAGTGTACAAATCTTACTGCATGTCAGAATCACATAGTATATATATTTTTAAATTTTCATTCATATTTATTCTTTGGCCTGTGTGGGCCTCCCATCGCAGTGGCCTCTGTTGTCTCAGAGCACTGGCTCTGGGCACATGTGCTCCAGAGCTCCAGCTCGGTAATTGGACACACCGGTCCAGCCGCTGCCCGGCACGTGGGATCTTCCCAGGCCAGGGATCGAACCAGCGCCCCTTGCACGGCAAGGCAGTGTCCTTACCCACTGGACCACCAGGGAAGCCCACACTAACACTTTAATTGACAGTGGTTGCTGGGAGCACTCTGTTGACATTGTGCCGTAAGTTCAGCCTAGACTCCAAAGGGTGCAGTAATCAATTAGTGATATCTGACTTGGAAACAGAGATGAACGTGGTTACACTCATGACCTATGTTCTCTTTTCCTAAGATTGTATTATTTTTCTATTTGTAAATCACATCAAGAAGATTTTAATATTTTCCTTCTACCCTCAGGTGTTTATATTATAAATTGCACTGACACCTGGAGAGACTGTAGGCATTGATGCTGAATAATCTGTGTATACTTGAATTGATGTTTTTTTAACAGTTTTTTTTTTTGATTTTTTGGCCACTTTTACTAGTTTTTCATTTATTATTTATTTTCATCCATCTTTGTTCTTTGGCCTGTGTGGGCCTCCTATTGCAGTGGCCCCTCCTGTAGCAGAGCACCGGCTCTGGGCACATGTGCTCCAGAGCACCGACCCATAATTGGACACACCGGTCCAGCCACTCCTTAGCATGTGGGATCTTCTGATGCCAGGGATCGAATGGGTGCCCCTTGCAGTGCAAGGCAGACTCTTTACCCACTGGACCACCAGGGAAGCACTTGAATTGGTATTTTTTGTTTAATTCTTTTTTTTTTAAATTTTGGCCTCTTATTTATTTTTCACCCATTTTTATTCTTCAACCTCTGTGGGCCTCCCACTGCAGTGGCATCTCTCGTTGCAGAGCACTGCCTCTGCGGACGTACGCTGCAGAGCATTGGCTCTTCCTGGGCACACTGGTCCAGCCATTCTATGACACGTGGGATCTTCCCAGGCCAGGGATCAAACCGGTGCTCCTTGCACTGCAAGGTGGACTCTTTACCCACTGGACCACCAGGGAAGCACTTGAATTGGTATTTTTTGTTTAATTCTTTTTTTTTTAAATTTTGGCCTCTTATTTATTTTTCACCCATTTTTATTCTTCAACCTCTGTGGGCCTCCCACTGCAGTGGCATCTCTCGTTGCAGAGCACTGCCTCTGCGGACGTACGCTGCAGAGCATTGGCTCTTCCTGGGCACACTGGTCCAGCCATTCTATGACACGTGGGATCTTCCCAGGCCAGGGATCAAACCGGTGCTCCTTGCACTGCAAGGTGGACTCTTTACCCACTGGACCACCAGGGAAGCCCTGTATTTTTTGTTTAATCCTTAATGGCAGCCCAACAATGGCAGTATATCTCTTGGGAGAGAGCCACCGTTCTTTATTTTTCTACATCTTATTGAATGTATGGTGGAGAGAGCTTGTTAAACAGTCAATATTTACAAGTTGGAGATTCTAGAATCTAGAAGTGTTAAATGGTTAGTTGAACATCATTGTACAGCATGGCCATTTGGGGAAGGCTGACTGAGGCAGATGTCCCTGTTAGACACTCATTTAAAATAATCACACAGTGATGGCAGAATTTTCCACTGAATGCAAAGAGGAAAAAGGAGCAAAAGTTCACTGCTGTAAGGCAGTTTCACCTGAGACTGTGTCAAGCTAGACCCAAAATTGAGGATGAATTCAATCAGAGACCTCAAAAAAAAGAAAATGGGCCATACTGACTTGTAGTATTATTTATCTGTTCCCCTGATTCATAACAAAAGCTTTAGAGTCTAGAATACCTGAGGTTTTCTCAGATACTTTTGACCTCTGATTATCTGTCTAACATACATTTTAACACTTTGGGTAACTCACTGAGACTTGAGAGTGTGTCTGATTTTGAAACAGCAGGTTTGTTGCTTGGAGAAAGCCAGAGAAATTGTACACCGTTGTAGAAGATATTTCACCCTTGACTAGATTTTAATGTATTTTTTTTTAGCTCTAGGGAGGAGATTGTGCCATTCATCCACACATGGCATCTTGCAGCAGCCTGTTGACTTGTAGTTGGCAATATTGTGATAATTACATGCATGTGGTTATATACCTGATTAAATTGTGTCTCACTGAATAACATGTTAAATAGGATTTGATCATTCTCTCCAGGTTGTAGAAAATGGTTTAGCTGGTTGGAACTTGATTGCCTTTCCTCCAACTCCCCACCCCGTTCTGTTTCTCTCATGTGTACACTGTTGTTTCAGGTTAGCAATAAAGCTGAATTACTGAGTAATACCCTGATCACGTTTTCCAAAGGACAGGAAAACAAACCATAATAAAGAAGGACATATTTCAAGCAGGAAATTCTTAGTATAGCTCTGTTCAGAACAGCCTCTGTGCTGGATGGTCTCTGCTAGTCTAGCCGAGAGATTGAGGCTTAGTAGAACAATGTGAAATCAGGCTATCAGGTGTGGTTTTTCTAGTTAAAGAGATCTTCATTTATGGATATAAGGATAGAAGACTGAGAAATAACCCAGGAGAACCAGGTTTCTGGAGAGGCATATGTTTGTAGTAGGATAGCTGTGTTTCATTTATACCAAATGGTGGCAATGCTCAGTTAAAGGGCCCTTTTATCTGAGGCAGATGTCCCTGTTAGACACTCATTTAAAATAATCACACAGTGATGGCAGAATTTTCCACTGAATGCAAAGAGGAAAAAGGAGCAAAAGTTCACTGCTGTAAGGCAGTTTCACCTGAGACTGTGTCAAGCTAGACCCAAAATTGAGGATGAATTCAATCAGAGACCTCAAAAAAAAGAAAATGGGCCATACTGACTTGTAGTATTATTTATCTGTTCCCCTGATTCATAACAAAAGCTTTAGAGTCTAGAATACCTGAGGTTTTCTCAGATACTTTTGACCTCTGATTATCTGTCTAACATACATTTTAACACTTTGGGTAACTCACTGAGACTTGAGAGTGTGTCTGATTTTGAAACAGCAGGTTTGTTGCTTGGAGAAAGCCAGAGAAATTGTACACCGTTGTAGAAGATATTTCACCCTTGACTAGATTTTAATGTATTTTTTTTTAGCTCTAGGGAGGAGATTGTGCCATTCATCCACACATGGCATCTTGCAGCAGCCTGTTGACTTGTAGTTGGCAATATTGTGATAATTACATGCATGTGGTTATATACCTGATTAAATTGTGTCTCACTGAATAACATGTTAAATAGGATTTGATCATTCTCTCCAGGTTGTAGAAAATGGTTTAGCTGGTTGGAACTTGATTGCCTTTCCTCCAACTCCCCACCCCGTTCTGTTTCTCTCATGTGTACACTGTTGTTTCAGGTTAGCAATAAAGCTGAATTACTGAGTAATACCCTGATCACGTTTTCCAAAGGACAGGAAAACAAACCATAATAAAGAAGGACATATTTCAAGCAGGAAATTCTTAGTATAGCTCTGTTCAGAACAGCCTCTGTGCTGGATGGTCTCTGCTAGTCTAGCCGAGAGATTGAGGCTTAGTAGAACAATGTGAAATCAGGCTATCAGGTGTGGTTTTTCTAGTTAAAGAGATCTTCATTTATGGATATAAGGATAGAAGACTGAGAAATAACCCAGGAGAACCAGGTTTCTGGAGAGGCATATGTTTGTAGTAGGATAGCTGTGTTTCATTTATACCAAATGGTGGCAATGCTCTAAAGGCCCTTTTTTTCAACTGTGGCCAGCAATTGGAGACGAGGTAGGCCACTTCATGACCATTAAGAAACTGGTGGTTATCTCTTACTGAGTGGAGGCATATGACCCAAAGATAGAGTCTAGGGACTGTAGGAAATAGAGAATTCATGAAGATATTTTACTGGAAGCAGGTAAATTTAAAGGCCAAATTATCAAGTAGCAATTCTAATGGCCAAAAACTTGAAACTATCAGTCAAAATATGAGGAGACCAAGGGCAGACCATAAAGATTGAAAGGCAAACATTATAAATGTATCATTGCTATGACATCTAGAAAATTGCCTCTGAGCAGAGGCCATAAAATAAAACTTGGCATTATTTCCAGGATGGACCAGGAGCAACCCACGGACCACCTGCAGTCAAGAGTGATTTGATTTGGAGAGGTGGTGAAAGCAAGTATCATTCTGACTCTGAGAGCTCATAATGAGGAGTTGAAGAATGGGAGAATTAATATGTTTAGAGTTAGTTAGTAGTCTTGGATTGTATGACACAAGGAAAGACAGGTAACTTCTGTGGAGGCAATCTATTAGAAGTTTCAGGGCTTACTCTGTACCAATCTCAGGTGGTTTATGAGAATCAAATTGGAAAATATAAGTATATTCTGAAATGTTATCTAAATCTCCAGTTTTATCTTTTGGAATATCATAATTAAATGCAAGTTGATTTATAACTTATATTTAGACATTACTACATCATTCCTTGTTTTGCTTGGCCATCCCCTCAGAATACTTGGGGAATTCGATGAGTTTTGGATTTGAATGTCAATTTATGTCTTGCCTTCTTGAACGCTTGACAGATGCCCTTTGCTCACCTCTTCCCATACAGACCCATGGAATGTTTGAAAATACTAGAGTTGGAATAGTTTGCTAGCAATTAGGTTTAATTAACGCACAAATTTAGAATGAAAAAGTAATACATATTTGATATAGAAACAAGAGTAATGTAAACCCTTCTCTTTGAGTTTCAGGCCCATCGTGGTCTAGATAATCTCACTGCTACTACTGGCTGTGTCTACCCAGGAGGTCAGTCCTTGAACTTGACCATGTTTTCACACTTGGTCTATTATTTCTCATTTGTTTTCCCATGTCAACACATTGTCATGAGGTTCCAATGAAGGACCTAGGTAAGCATACTTTGTAAACTATAAAGTGCTGTATAAATATAGAAAGGAAGTGAAAGTTAGAAGATACAGGTTTAAAATCCAGTCCTGGGTGTTAATTGTGTGATTCTAAGGAGCTATCCTTGTGCCTCTGGATCTCAATCTTTCGTTAGGAAGAGGGCATTTCTTCCCTGTCAACTGCATGAATGTAGCAGGTGATTTTTGTCATTTATTTATTGTATAAATCTTCCTGTTTGAAGATAACTATTTATTCTGCTATAATGTACTTATTTACCTGATTGCATTGGTGCTCCTGCATATGTATTTATTAAATGTATCATTGCTATGACATCTAGAAAATTGCCTCTGAGCAGAGGCCATAAAATAAAACTTGGCATTATTTCCAGGATGGACCAGGAGCAACCCACGGACCACCTGCAGTCAAGAGTGATTTGATTTGGAGAGGTGGTGAAAGCAAGTATCATTCTGACTCTGAGAGCTCATAATGAGGAGTTGAAGAATGGGAGAATTAATATGTTTAGAGTTAGTTAGTAGTCTTGGATTGTATGACACAAGGAAAGACAGGTAACTTCTGTGGAGGCAATCTATTAGAAGTTTCAGGGCTTACTCTGTACCAATCTCAGGTGGTTTATGAGAATCAAATTGGAAAATATAAGTATATTCTGAAATGTTATCTAAATCTCCAGTTTTATCTTTTGGAATATCATAATTAAATGCAAGTTGATTTATAACTTATATTTAGACATTACTACATCATTCCTTGTTTTGCTTGGCCATCCCCTCAGAATACTTGGGGAATTCGATGAGTTTTGGATTTGAATGTCAATTTATGTCTTGCCTTCTTGAACGCTTGACAGATGCCCTTTGCTCACCTCTTCCCATACAGACCCATGGAATGTTTGAAAATACTAGAGTTGGAATAGTTTGCTAGCAATTAGGTTTAATTAACGCACAAATTTAGAATGAAAAAGTAATACATATTTGATATAGAAACAAGAGTAATGTAAACCCTTCTCTTTGAGTTTCAGGCCCATCGTGGTCTAGATAATCTCACTGCTACTACTGGCTGTGTCTACCCAGGAGGTCAGTCCTTGAACTTGACCATGTTTTCACACTTGGTCTATTATTTCTCATTTGTTTTCCCATGTCAACACATTGTCATGAGGTTCCAATGAAGGACCTAGGTAAGCATACTTTGTAAACTATAAAGTGCTGTATAAATATAGAAAGGAAGTGAAAGTTAGAAGATACAGGTTTAAAATCCAGTCCTGGGTGTTAATTGTGTGATTCTAAGGAGCTATCCTTGTGCCTCTGGATCTCAATCTTTCGTTAGGAAGAGGGCATTTCTTCCCTGTCAACTGCATGAATGTAGCAGGTGATTTTTGTCATTTATTTATTGTATAAATCTTCCTGTTTGAAGATAACTATTTATTCTGCTATAATGTACTTATTTACCTGATTGCATTGGTGCTCCTGCATATGTATTTTATTTGAGAATTTTGTTATTTAAAAATAATAATGTATGTTAATAACATTAATTTATTCAAAATCACATATTAAAATAATGTTTTATAAAATATAATTTTCAGTGAAATAAGCTTTACATTCTTCAAAACATATTTAGTTGATAATCTAAAGAAACTTTTCCCATGATTTAATACTATCAGAAAACTGTGTGGTCTTTGACACAAGATCAGAGTTCAACAAATTTTAGGTTTTATTTTCAAGGAAAGGCTCCTATTCAGTTTTTCCAATTGAATTTTCTATTTTTAAGGACATTTATATAAGTATTTCTGGCATTTTATATTTTACTATGATATCTGTTTCATATATAGTTACTAAGTTTCTATTATTAATAAATTGCTATTCTTTTCTTCAAAAGCATTTTAAATTTCTTTCATTTTCTTTGTCATCTCCCCAGATTGTTTTCCTCTTACTCTTATGTATCATTATCAGGAATAACCTTGAGTATGATGGTCAAATTCAATATCATTAATTAATATTTTTAATGCTTTTGTGTGAAGTTCATAGTCTTCTCTCATATTACTAGTTTATTATCTTTTCATTCTCTATAATCTATAGTCATTCATGCAAATTAGAAGAATGATATGTTAGTTTTTCCAAAAAAAAACTTAATTCATTGTACAATCAGAATTAGTCTTTTGGTTCATAAAAATCTTATTAAAAAGGTAAATACTCAGATCTTTTCAATGCTTATTTCAAATTTTGGTTAACATTAAAAATATACTTAAGGAGAGAGGGGCCAGGGATATGCATATGACTAATCTGGGAACATACATATCTGTGAACAATAAAACTCTGAAAAAGAAGAAAAAAACAGGTTTAAAATCCAGTCCTGGGTGTTAATTGTGTGATTCTAAGGAGCTATCCTTGTGCCTCTGGATCTCAATCTTTCGTTAGGAAGAGGGCATTTCTTCCCTGTCAACTGCATGAATGTAGCAGGTGATTTTTGTCATTTATTTATTGTATAAATCTTCCTGTTTGAAGATAACTATTTATTCTGCTATAATGTACTTATTTACCTGATTGCATTGGTGCTCCTGCATATGTATTTTATTTGAGAATTTTGTTATTTAAAAATAATAATGTATGTTAATAACATTAATTTATTCAAAATCACATATTAAAATAATGTTTTATAAAATATAATTTTCAGTGAAATAAGCTTTACATTCTTCAAAACATATTTAGTTGATAATCTAAAGAAACTTTTCCCATGATTTAATACTATCAGAAAACTGTGTGGTCTTTGACACAAGATCAGAGTTCAACAAATTTTAGGTTTTATTTTCAAGGAAAGGCTCCTATTCAGTTTTTCCAATTGAATTTTCTATTTTTAAGGACATTTATATAAGTATTTCTGGCATTTTATATTTTACTATGATATCTGTTTCATATATAGTTACTAAGTTTCTATTATTAATAAATTGCTATTCTTTTCTTCAAAAGCATTTTAAATTTCTTTCATTTTCTTTGTCATCTCCCCAGATTGTTTTCCTCTTACTCTTATGTATCATTATCAGGAATAACCTTGAGTATGATGGTCAAATTCAATATCATTAATTAATATTTTTAATGCTTTTGTGTGAAGTTCATAGTCTTCTCTCATATTACTAGTTTATTATCTTTTCATTCTCTATAATCTATAGTCATTCATGCAAATTAGAAGAATGATATGTTAGTTTTTCCAAAAAAAAACTTAATTCATTGTACAATCAGAATTAGTCTTTTGGTTCATAAAAATCTTATTAAAAAGGTAAATACTCAGATCTTTTCAATGCTTATTATTTTTAAACAGTAAATGTTTTAGATGAGTTAACATTAAAAATATACTTAAGGAGAGAGGGGGCCAGGGATATGCATATGACTAATCTGGGAACATACATATCTGTGAACAATAAAACTCTGAAAATATAAAAAAAGTAAAAATATTATTTAAAAAATATATTTAATAAGTGACACTAGAGGTAGTTAGTAGACTTGGACTATATGACACCTGGAGAGACTGTTAACTTCTGTGGAGGCCATCTCTTAATTAGAAGTTTCAGTGCTTGTTCTGTAGCCATCTCAGGTAGTATGATATTATTTTGTGTATTCCTGATAGAATATCTCAAGTGGCCATAATCTACATAACTACATTAACTTTCTTATTTGATTCCTCATTTTATCATTTCAGCTCTGAATATTCAGGTAAGCTGTAGCCACATCTACTAAGATATAGACATAAAAATAAATAGTAATATATACATGTAATATGTATTATTGTCAATATTGTCTTCTATGGGGCTTCCCTGGTGGTCCAGTGGGTAAGGACACCGCCTTGCAGTGCAAGGGGTGCCGGTTCGATCCCTGACCTGGGAAGATCCCACATGCTGCGGAGTGGCTGGATCCATGTGTCCAATTACCGAGCCAGAGCTCTGGAGCGCATGCACCCAGAGCCAGTGCTCTGCCACAACAGAGGCCACCGCGATGGGAGGCCCACACGGGCCAAAGAACAAAGATGGATGAAACTAGACAAATGAAAAACCAACAAAAGTGGCCCGCCTGCCCCCCTCCCCCCCCACCCCAGCCCCCCCCAAAAATAAATTAGATCTTAAAAAAAAAAATATATATATATATATATATATATATATATATAGTCTTCTATGGCTCTGGCTACTAACTGGTGATAAATCATCCAAACCCACCCTTGTCTGTTTGACATATATGGCATAACTGCTTATTTGAGGTAGCTTTGGTTTATAGAATGGCATTCTAGCATGCACACACATACACATACACACATCAGTACAGCTCATATTTCCCTTCTATACTGCCATAGCTTAATTATCAGTAAATGTTTTAAAAATGAGTTAACATTAAAAATTTTTTAAACTTATTAAAAGGTAAATACTCAGATCTTTTCAATGCTTATTATTTTTAAACAGTAAATGTTTTAGATGAGTTAACATTAAAAATATACTTAAGGAGAGAGGGGGCCAGGGATATGCATATGACTAATCTGGGAACATACATATCTGTGAACAATAAAACTCTGAAAATATAAAAAAAGTAAAAATATTATTTAAAAAATATATTTAATAAGTGACACTAGAGGTAGTTAGTAGACTTGGACTATATGACACCTGGAGAGACTGTTAACTTCTGTGGAGGCCATCTCTTAATTAGAAGTTTCAGTGCTTGTTCTGTAGCCATCTCAGGTAGTATGATATTATTTTGTGTATTCCTGATAGAATATCTCAAGTGGCCATAATCTACATAACTACATTAACTTTCTTATTTGATTCCTCATTTTATCATTTCAGCTCTGAATATTCAGGTAAGCTGTAGCCACATCTACTAAGATATAGACATAAAAATAAATAGTAATATATACATGTAATATGTATTATTGTCAATATTGTCTTCTATGGGGCTTCCCTGGTGGTCCAGTGGGTAAGGACACCGCCTTGCAGTGCAAGGGGTGCCGGTTCGATCCCTGGCCTGGGAAGATCCCACATGCTGCGGAGTGGCTGGATCCATGTGTCCAATTATCAAGCCGGAGCTCTGGAGCGCATGCACTCAGAGCCAGTGCTCTGCCACAACAGAGGCCACCGCGATGGGAGGCCCACACGGGCCAAAGAACAAAGATGGATGAAACTAGACAAATGAAAAACCAACAAAAGTGGCCCGCCTGCTCCCCTCCCTCCCCACCCCAACCCCCCCCAAAAATAAATTAGATCTTAAAAAAAAAAAAAAATATATATATATATATATATATATATATAGTCTTCTATGGCTCTGGCTACTAACTGGTGATAAATCATCCAAACCCACCCTTGTCTGTTTGACATATATGGCATAACTGCTTATTTGAGGTAGCTTTGGTTTATAGAATGGCATTCTAGCATGCACACACATACACATACACACATCAGTACAGCTCATATTTCCCTTCTATACTGCCATGCAGCTTAATTTTTGAATGACTAGAAAGATTTGTCTTTCCTCTCTCTTGTGCACTAGTTGATAGTTATGCCTAATGAATAACTCATAGAGACCTATCTTCTTTTCTCCTCTTTTCAGCACTAGTTGATAGTTATGCCTAATGAATAACTCATAGAGACCTATCTTCTTTTCTCCTCTTTTCAGGAAAGTGTCAATGATTTCCTTATATATGAAAACCCAGCCAAAGGATTTCCTAGGGTTTCCCAAGTGGCTCAGTGGGTAAAGAATCTTCCTGCAAGCAGGAGAGGAAGGAGACACCGGTTCCATCCCTGGGAAAATCCCCCGGAGAAGGAAATGACAACCCACTCCAGTATTCTTGCCTGGAAAAATCCCATGGACAGAGAAGCTTTGCAAGCCATGGTCCATAGGGTTGCAGAGTCAGACTTGACTGAGCACTTCCCGCAAAGGATTGCCTAGATTCCTGCTCCTTTTAGCACTGTGAAAAGTCCAAGTGGCATATGGAATTGATAGATACATTTAATACTAAAATCAGTTAGCCCAGAAAGCTTTATTGATTTCATTGGCTCTATGGAGTCCCTCGGGAAGATGAGGCATCATGTCTGACACTCAGTAAGTCATTGGGGTACTAGGACCAGCATATGTGGAACAAATTAGGTATGTTTTTTCCTTATTCATTTTCTGGGAGTTTCTGGGGAAAAAACAAATTTGACTGTCCCCAATGTGAGCCAGAGCTCTGGGCGCATGCACCCAGAGCCAGTGCTCTGCCACAACAGAGGCCACAATGGGAGGCCCACACGGGCCAAAGAACAAAGATGGATGAAACTAGACAAATGAAAGACCAACAAAAGTGGCCGCCTGCTCCCTCCCTCCCCACCCCAGCCCCCCCCAAAAAAAAATTAGATCTTAAAAAAAAAAATATATATATATATATATATATATATATATATAGTCTTCTATGGCTCTGGCTACTAACTGGTGATAAATCATCCAAACCCACCCTTGTCTGTTTGACATATATGGCATAACTGCTTATTTGAGGTAGCTTTGGTTTATAGAATGGCATTCTAGCATGCACACACATACACATACACACATCAGTACAGCTCATTTTTCCCCTTCTATACTGCCATGCAGCTTAATTTTGAATGACTAGAAAGATTTGTCTTTCCTCTCTCTTGTGCACTAGTTGATAGTTATGCCTAATGAATAACTCATAGAGACCTATCTTCTTTTCTCCTCTTTTCAGCACTAGTTGATAGTTATGCCTAATGAATAACTCATAGAGACCTATCTTCTTTTCTCCTCTTTTCAGGAAAGTGTCAATGATTTCCTTATATATGAAAACCCAGCCAAAGGATTTCCTAGGGTTTCCCAAGTGGCTCAGTGGGTAAAGAATCTTCCTGCAAGCAGGAGAGGAAGGAGACACCGGTTCCATCCCTGGGAAAATCCCCCGGAGAAGGAAATGACAACCCACTCCAGTATTCTTGCCTGGAAAAATCCCATGGACAGAGAAGCTTTGCAAGCCATGGTCCATAGGGTTGCAGAGTCAGACTTGACTGAGCACTTCCCGCAAAGGATTGCCTAGATTCCTGCTCCTTTTAGCACTGTGAAAAGTCCAAGTGGCATATGGAATTGATAGATACATTTAATACTAAAATCAGTTAGCCCAGAAAGCTTTATTGATTTCATTGGCTCTATGGAGTCCCTCGGGAAGATGAGGCATCATGTCTGACACTCAGTAAGTCATTGGGGTACTAGGACCAGCATATGTGGAACAAATTAGGTATGTTTTTTTCCTTATTCATTTTCTGAGTCTGGGGAAAAATGATTATCTTAACTTTTTTGTCTATCTTGACTAGCCATGAATATACATAAACATAAATTTTATATCATTGTATCTTCTAATGTTGTTTTTCTATGTATTTATCTGTCAATCTGTCTATAATGCTGGCTAAGCAGCCACATAGGTCATGGAAATGACTCCTCCATAATCTCAGTCTGAGTTGTCTCTCTGGTTTATGTGCCTCACTCCTGCCATATCAGAGCTGTTCATATTATAGCCATGCACTATGGTCTCTTAGGCTTTTGAACTTTTACAAAGTATCCTTTCTAAGTAAAACATACTGTCTTAACATTGTATTATATATCACATATGTGAAATCTAAAAATATAACCAGGTAGCAAAAATACAAAAAAGAAGAAGACACTGATACAAACTAGTTGGGAGTGGAAGTACAAACTACTGGCATAAGACTACAAGATGTATTGTACAATGTGGAAAATGTAGCCAGTATTTTGTAATAACTGTCAATGGAGTGTAACCTATAAAAATTGTATCACATTTTTCAAAACCTTTTTTTTCTGTTGACTTTTTTTTTTTATTTTTTATTTTAAGATTTTACAGAGTTTTGTTGTTCACCAACATGTATGTTTCCAGATCAGTCATATGTATATCCCTGGACCCTCCCCCCACCCAGCCCCCCCCCCTCCAGACCATCGCCCCAAGTGACTGCAGGCACTCCCATTCCCCCAGCCCAATGACAACAGCTATCCTTTCCACACATGACAGCACAGGCTTCCATGCTACTGTCTCCATGCCTCCCCCTCCCTATTTCTTCCCCACAATGTCCGTATGTCTATGCTCTGTCTGTTTTTCCATGAGTTCACTGCGTGTGTTATCAAGACCGTCCTGCTAGATTCCATATATGTGTGTTAGTATGCTGTATTTGTCTTTCTCTTTTTGACTTACTTCACTTTTTATGATAGGTTCTAGTCAAAACCTTTTTTAAATGTAAAAAACACACTTTTAAAAGTTTCCTGAAAACTTCCTACTACTTATCCATTACCTCTACAAATTTAAGCATCTTTTCTAGGAATCATTTCCTCACATCACTTACCTCTAGGTTGGTGGACCAATAATGAATGAAGAATAATAGATATATGGATTTCTTCAGATAAGTCAGTTTATTTTCTATTTGTAATCCCCAGTATGCAGTGGAGGTAGAAAATTTGTTTTAGTCAATCTGGATCCTCCCCTTTTATTTGAAAGGATCTTCTTCATGATTATCATCATTATCATCATCATCATCATCACAGAACTCATCTTTAGTCCTCATAACAACTCTAGAGATAGACATTAGTATTGATGATAAATACAAGTTACAGAAAGTTAAATAGTTTTCATTTGGTTAGTTTGAAAACCCAAACACTCTGAATTTAGAGCCAGTGAATTTAATCATTCTGTTACACTGTACATTGCCCAGGGCATCATTGTGGCAGGGCAGTGTTAAACTGATGCTTTAATATTATCTGTCTACACAGATATTCACTGAGTACTTCATCATACCATCTGGTTCTGGACCCATCATCTTTATAGGTCACTAAGAATATGTTTCTCATTATCATGTAAATGCTCCCTTTGGTTCAGCAATTCCTTTCTCTCTTCCTATGCTATTCTCAAGCACAAGACTGTTCCCATTGCAATGGCATGAGGACCACTGTGACTCTAATGTTATGCTATCTTTAACCAATAGAAAGTTCTGTCCTGTCTCTTGGATCTCATGGGGCTCATCTTAGGAAGCAAGAATCTGATCCAGGATTCAACACATCCATCTGGGGTGTTGTCCATTGAACTAGTTTACAGAGTATCTTTCTTTGGGACTTATAAGTGTGTACTCATTGATGAATTCCCTTACACTGTTCTCTTTTCTTACATCTAAGGAATTATTTCTCATCTGGAAAGAGGAGGCCTTTGCTCTTTTTTCGTGAATGTTTTCATGGACCAGGAGTACTTTCTGTTTTCTGCGCATGAATATTTGACTCTCAAAAGACAGGAAAACTTACCCCTTCCTCTGTAACATCTGTATCATCCTATTCTTAGGACAGTGAGCACAGACCTGCCCAGTAGCCTGCATGTGAGAAAGGATGATGTAGCAAAGAGAACTCCACTTGGCATGTGGAAAGCTCTTCATAAATAGCTGAAAAATATGTCAATTAATAAAACATCTAAGCAGACTGCCACTGAAGCCTTTTAGCCTAGCTTGATACCATTATATGATTTGAAAAACAAATGCCCATTTTGAACTAGATGAACTAACTCAACTTGTAATCATCACCTGGGTCTTTCTGACTTTGGTTCTTGTTTATATTTGAGTCTAAGACTATGTTTTCTTACTCTAAATAACATCCACTGGAATGAAGTGAGAAGCCCGATGTGCCAGCGTGGTTGTGAGAACTCTTGGCCTGTACAGTCTATTCAACACCTGTATAGCCTGTTCAACTCCTGTAGTCAAGAGAGTTTCCCAGACTTAACAGGGCTTCTAGCAGTCTCAGACCATGTCCCTGGGACAACCATCCTTCTCTTGAATTTCTTCATGGAAAAGCTCAGCTTCATGGAAAAGCTTGGAAAAAAAAAAATATTGGTTGTTCTAGCCAAATCTTGATGGTAGGCCCCTGACCTCCCTGTCATTTAAAAAAAAATTATTGAAGTATAGTTAAATTACAATATCGTGTCAGGTAGTGCTGTACAGAAAAGTGACTTAGTTACACACACACACACACACACACACACACACACACACACTCTCACACTCTTTTCTATTTTCCATAATGGTTTATCTCAAGCTATTGAATATAGCTCCCTGTGCTATATAGGCACTCCCTGGTAACTCAGACAGTAAAGAATCTGCCTGCATTGTAGGAGACTTGAGTTTGTTCCCTGGTCTTGAAGATCCCCTGGAAAAGGAAATAGCAACCCACTCCAGCATTTGCCTGGAAAGTCCCATGGAGAGAGGAACCTGGTGGGCTACAGTCCATGGGGTCACAGAGTCAGAGACAATTGAGCAACTAAGCAAAGTGTGCTATACAGTAGGACTTTGTTGTCTGTCCGTTGTATATAAAGCAGTTTGCATCTCCTAATTCCAAACTCCAAATCCAAACCTCTCTCAACCTCCCCACCTTGGTAACCAATAGTCTATTCTCTGTGTCCCTGTTTCTGTTTCACAGATAGATTCATTTGTCTGTCCTTCTTTTCTTAGGGAAAGGGGCTTATAAGTGGGAGTGCTTTTTCTATCTCTTTGAGACATTTGTCAATATGTATCCCTACTACCAGGAAGACTTTTGTCAAAGACCTGAAAGTCATTTCTTTGAAATTAACCATCAGGAAGGAGATGACCTCTGTCTCCCAATCTCTGTGAGCTGACAGCATCCCACCCTCCATAACTGCCAGCAAGCAGACCCCTGCCCTAATCACATGTACTGATTAACCCTTTGCAGTTTTTTACTTGAATCTCCACTGATTCCCCCTTCCTACATTTTCATTCTCCCTTTAAAATACCCAGTCCCCTCAAATCAAATCAAATGATGGTCAGCTCTTTCTTGTACTGCCAGGTTGTATGTATGTGCTCAGTTGTATCCGATTCTTTGCAACCCCATGGACTGTAGCCCACCAGGGTTCTCTGTCCATAGGATTCTCCCACAAGAATACTGGAGTGGGTTGCCATTTGTTCCTCCAGGGGATCTTTCCAACTTAGGGATTGAACCATGACTACAGCTCCTGCATTGGCAGGTAGATTCTTTACCACTGAGCCAACTCGGAAGCTCTTCTACTGCAAGCAGTTATTGAATAAAATCTGTTTTCAAGGCTTTAACTAACATCTGGCTTTGTTTATCTTTGGCAGTTTCTATATCCATACTTATCTATTATGCAGATAAGTAGATAGTCTTGATTTTCAAGAGGACTACCGAGAAATTAGAAGAAAGGGTTCATTCAGTGATAGGAATAGAGCATCGATTTTAAAGAAGATTTGGGAAGCCTACCATATGGAAGTATTCCTATAGCTCCTGTCCTGTGTGGCTATGTGGTACATGTGCCCCATGAAGTGCAGAATGTAGAAAGATAAATAATTTGCTAAGCACATGCTAGGATGATTATTTTTATGATAGTAATGCCAGTATTAGCTCATATTTATTGATTGCTTATTCTGTTTACTTATTCTGTGCTAAAACATGCATGATTTTATTTAATCTTTCAAAAAGTCCTGCAATACGAGCGTTGTCATCCCCATTTTATAGGAAGGAGATTGGAGATCTGGGAAGGCTAGTGATTTCCCCCAAATCATAGAGTTAATTAAGAGGCTAAGCCAGTACTTAAACCAACTCTTTGAACTCAAAACCCATATACTTCATCAGCATGCCTCGCTGGCTCACTTTATTACTGGTAAATAGACAAGTACACAAATAACTGCAATTCAAGATAGTATTTTGTGTGTATCAGAGATATAGGAGGGAATGATAGTACATGTTCAGGGAGTTTTTAATGATAATAATGAAATTAAGGAAGAGGGATTAACACTGGTTTAGCAAACCTTATGAAGGTTTCTGAACCTTTTCTCAGGAAACTTCATTTTTTCAGGAGAATCTGAACTTTCAGTTTAGGAATGCACTTAATGCCACCTGTGCTCTATCAATAATTAGTTAACATTCTATATGTGTAACTTCCTCTCTTTGTCTAATCCTTCACTGTTGCTTCCTCTGAATCATTTTCATAGATATGACTAAATCTGAAAGCTGACTTTCGGCCAAGCCCACCACCTCAGCAGAGACATAGAGGAGATAATGAAGTAACTTAGAGTCAGGATGTCACAGCAGTGCAACCAGCCTCAGATGAGGCTGAGTGGCTGGATTCATCACTCTGAGTGAGCCCTGAGCACTGGAATCATTATCTTTGCTCTCTTGAAGAGAATCCAAGTCAGACACGGTCCCTTTTTAAACATTTATTTTATTTATCTTTTTTGGGGGGTGGGGGAGGGAGGGGCGGCGGGCCACTTCTATTGGTCTTTCATTTCTCTATTTTCATCCGTCTTTGTTCTTTTGGCTCTTGTGGGCCTCCCATCGTGGTGGCCTCTGTTGTCGCAGAGCATCGGCTCTGGGCACATGCACTCCAGAGTTCTGGCTCAGTAATTGGACACATCAGTCCAGCTGCTCCGCGGCACGTGGGATCTTCCCAGGCCAGGAAACGAACCGGCACCCCTTGCACTGCAAGGCGGTGTCCTTACCCACTGGACCACCAGGGAAGCCCCAGACACTGTCTCTTAGCCAGTGTCAAGAATTGTTGCAATCACTCAACAATTCTTTTATTACTAGTCTTACTGGAGGAAAAAAAAAAAAAACGCAACAACAACTCAGAGAGGCTTTTTTCTTACCTCTTACCTCCTAGCCTGTTTGAAAAGAGTGATCTTGAAAAGCAACTTGCAAGTCACCTGGTCTGTGGACCTAGACAGAGATATGTCAATCCCTATCTCCTTAGAGATTCAATGGCTTTTGCTATGTAACTAAGTCCGTGAATTGGTTCATTCTGCTTCAGAGATAATAACAAGTTCAGCTTACTGTTTACTAATATCAGCATCAACACACAGAGAACATTCTGGAATTTGAGCTGTTTGCCAGGCAGAGAGCTACACCTTGGTAAAGCCACTCATAGCCTCGATAATGATGATAGAGTGAGAAAATAGGGTAGGTAGTTGCCAGAATAAGGATCACAGAACTCTTTGCTATAAACTCACTTCCACAGTAATTGTCAAAGCATGACATAGCATTGCATCTGGAAAGGGTCTTAGGAAGTTCTCTAGACAATAAGGAGGGAAGCAGGGAAAAAAGATTTAGTCAGATACATTCTAACTGGAAGATATTTGGAAAGATACTTGGTTTTCTGAGGCTTAGCTTTTTTATCTATAAAATGTCAATAACTATTCTTATAAAAATTTTAAGTAATATTCATTACAATACCGGGCATATGATAGATACCCCAAAGTTCTACTTACCTGCTTCAGTATCGTCATCAGCCTTTTCACAATCATCTACATCAAGCTATGGCCAGCAGGTCATCTGTAAATAAAATGTTACTTGAACATAGTCACAACCAATGGATAATATATTGTCTATGGCTGTTTCTGCCCTAGAAGAGTGGGAATGAATAGTTGTAGCAGAGACTTTTACAGAAAAATGTCTGTTCTTCCCAGTGATTTTAAAGCCCCTGGTATATAACAGAACAGCCAATAAGCAAACTCTGGATTTTAGCCCTGCCCATATACTGAAGTTTTGCATATGATTCTGTTATGGAAAAGCTTAGAAAAGGGAAAATAGAAGAACTGAAATCAAGGAAAGGAGCCTGGTGATGTTTCATTCTTTGTTTCTTCCCCAAGACAAGACTTGCCCCTTTGAGTTGCTAGGTGAGGGGAAGAAAGAAGGGCGAGACAGATGTATCAGGTAGGCTGGGACTACCCCAGTAAATAGAGACTAGTAAGAAATGACATGGAGGATCTGTGAAACTGAGCCTCATTTTTAGTTGACGAGACATCGAATGTGGAGTTGGGAAAATGGAGTTTGAAGTTGAAATAACCAGCTGGGTGGCTGCTAAATTATGGTTGACACCAGTATTATCTTAAGGAACTGTGACTTGAACTTGCAGGAGATGGAGGATTTCAAAGGGTAGGAGACAAAAAATTGGTATTGTAAGTTTTTCTTTTGGACTGGATCACTGTGACAGAGAATGCCCCCCAAATTGGGCTGATAATGAAATGGAGGCAGGGAGGACAGTTGGGAAGCAGTGTTGGTGGTACATGTAATGTATATTTTCCTATAGCACATGTCTATTAGCCAAATTTTGGCAGCAATAGAAAACTTTCGAAAATTCTCACTGACTGGAAAGTAAATGTAATTATTTTATGAACTTTGAACTAAATTATTTTTAATTTATGGAAACCCAAATCAACAGAGTTTCCATGTCTCATGAAGAATGGATTAAGTAACAGTACATGTTCTTTTACAGTGAGAAGGCAGTGTTCACATATGATTCTATGAATATCAGGCTCATGGTGATAGCAATCACTACTAGCATTGCATGTATCGAATGCTAAAATGTGAAACAGTAATTTTACAGGCATTGGTTCTTAGGATATAAAAATTTTTGTCATATTCAGTAGGATCATTCCTATTGTACAGGTAAGGATGCTGAGAAAGGTGGAATAACATGCCTAAAGTTTGCGTGTGTTATAAATAGCATAGCTCTGATCTGGGCTCAGATCTGATCTCTCTTCGAGAGAACTCATGATTCATGAATGCAGAATAGTTTATTTTCTTCTGTTCTTAGAAAATAACTTCTAAGTAGTGGACACTTAATAAATACTAGCTAGATGATGAATGACAATTTCAATGAATAATTTGTAGTGTTATGCCCATAACCTGCAAGGATACAATACCTCCTCAGTGCTATAACATGTGTACAGTGGTCATTTATTCCTCAAAAAGAACCTGGATAATTTCCCTGTGCCTGTAATGGTGTCAGATACCTTTCAGTTCTTCCAAGAAATGTTTCTTTAGACCTTTTCTTCTACTAGCATAATATATTCGTAATGCACTTTATTGGTTGCCAAGAATTAACCATGCATCATCACATTTAATCTTTACAACCTTATACAATATCTGTTCGATTTTGCAGAGGAAATAGGGATTCAGAGTAGCTGTCCAAGGTTATAGATCTTCTGAATCCAAGTCTATGTACTTTCCGCTGTATCAGAAATATTTCTTAAATACATGATGAAAACTGGGTGCTGTAAGGGATGCAAAATATGTTTTGTTTTTTTTTAAGATTTTACAGAGTTTTGTTGTTCACCAACATGCATGTTCCCAAATCAGTCATATGCATATCCCTGGACCCTCCCCTCACCCAGTTCACCCCCTCCCACCCCTCCATACCATCGCCCCAAGTGATTGTAGGTATTCCTATACCCTTATCACAATGACAATAGCTATCTTTTCCACACATGACAGTATAGGTTTCCATATCACTTTCTCCATGTTTCCGCCTCCCTATTTCTTCCCCACAATGTCCATATGTTTATGCTCTGTCTGTTTTTCCATGAGTTCACTGCATGTGTTATCAAGACTGTTCTACTAGATTCCATATATGTGTGTTAGTATGCTGATTTGTCTTTCTCTTTTTGACTTACTTCACTTTTTATGATAGGTTCTAGAGCCAGCCACCTCATTGGGACTGAGTCTTCTGCATTTCTTTTAACAGCTGAGTAGTATTCCATTGTATATATGTACCAATTTCCATTCATTCATCGATGGACATCTAGGTTGCTTCCATGTTCTGGCTATTGTATAGAGAGCTGCAATGAACATTGGGGTACAGGTGCCTCTTTCATTTTTGATTTCATCAAGATATAGGCCTAATAGTGGGGTTGCTGGGTCATAGGGTGCTTCTATTTTTAGTTTTTTAAGAAATCTCCATACTGTCTTCCATAGAGGCTGTATCAGTTTACATTCCCACCAGCAATGCAAGAGGGTTCCCTTTTCTCTGCACCCTCTCCAGCATTTGTTGTCTGTGGATTTGTGGATGATGGCCATTCTGACGGATGTGAGGTGGTATCTCATTGTGGTTTTAATTTGCATTTCTCTAATAATAAGTGAGGTTGAGCATCATTTCATGTGCTTTTGGGCCATCTGTATGTCCTCTTTGGAGAGGCGTCTCTTTACATCTTTTTCCCATTTTTTGATTGGGTTGTTCATTTTTCCGGTGCTGAGTTGTCTGAGTTGCTTATAGATTTTGGAGATTAATTCTTTGTCTGTTGCTTCATTTGCTATGATTTTCTCCCACTCTGTGGGCTGCCTGTTCAGCTTTTTTGTAATTTCTTTTGCTGTACAAAAGCTTTTAAGTTTCATGAGGACCCATGTGTTCATTTTTCTTGTTAGTTCTGCTATTCTAGTAGGTGGGTCAGAGAAGATTTTGCTTTGATTGATGTCCTTGAGGGTTTTGCCTGTATTCTCCTCTAAGAGTTTGATGGTTTCTGGTCTTCCATTTAGGTCTTTAATCCATTTTGAGTTGATCTTTGTGTATGGGGTCAGGGAATGTTCCAACTTCATTTTTTTGCATGTAGCTGTCCAATTTTCCCAGCACCACTTGTTGAAGAGGGTGTCTTTCTCTGATTTTATACTTTCACCTCCTTTTTCAAAAATAAGGTACCCATAGGTGCGTGGGTTTATCTCTGGGTTCTCGATCTTGTTCCATTGGTCTATAGTTCTGTTTTGTGCCAGTACCATACTGTCTTGAGGACTGTTGCTTTGTAGTAGAGTCTGAAGTTAGGAGGCTGATCCTCCAACTCCGTTTTTCTTTCTCAGGATTGCTTGCATTGTAGGAGACTGATTTGCTCAACCCACTCCAGCATTTGCCTGGAAAGTCCCATGGAGAGAGGAACCTGGTGGGCTACAGTCCATGGGGTCACAGAGTCAGAGACAATTGAGCAACTAAGCAAAGTGTGCTATACAGTAGGACTTTGTTGTCTGTCCGTTGTATATAAAGCAGTTTGCATCTCCTAATTCCAAACTCCAAATCCAAACCTCTCTCAACCTCCCCACCTTGGTAACCAATAGTCTATTCTCTGTGTCCCTGTTTCTGTTTCACAGATAGATTCATTTGTCTGTCCTTCTTTTCTTAGGGAAAGGGGCTTATAAGTGGGAGTGCTTTTTCTATCTCTTTGAGACATTTGTCAATATGTATCCCTACTACCAGGAAGACTTTTGTCAAAGACCTGAAAGTCATTTCTTTGAAATTAACCATCAGGAAGGAGATGACCTCTGTCTCCCAATCTCTGTGAGCTGACAGCATCCCACCCTCCATAACTGCCAGCAAGCAGACCCCCTGCCCTAATCACATGTACTGATTAACCCTTTGCAGTTTTTTACTTGAATCTCCACTGATTCCCCCTTCCTACATTTTCATTCTCCCTTTAAAATACCCAGTCCCCTCAAATCAAATCAAATGATGGTCAGCTCTTTCTTGTACTGCCAGGTTGTATGTATGTGCTCAGTTGTATCCGATTCTTTGCAACCCCATGGACTGTAGCCCACCAGGGTTCTCTGTCCATAGGATTCTCCCACAAGAATACTGGAGTGGGTTGCCATTTGTTCCTCCAGGGGATCTTTCCAACTTAGGGATTGAACCATGACTACAGCTCCTGCATTGGCAGGTAGATTCTTTACCACTGAGCCAACTCGGAAGCTCTTCTACTGCAAGCAGTTATTGAATAAAATCTGTTTTCAAGGCTTTAACTAACATCTGGCTTTGTTTATCTTTGGCAGTTTCTATATCCATACTTATCTATTATGCAGATAAGTAGATAGTCTTGATTTTCAAGAGGACTACCGAGAAATTAGAAGAAAGGGTTCATTCAGTGATAGGAATAGAGCATCGATTTTAAAGAAGATTTGGGAAGCCTACCATATGGAAGTATTCCTATAGCTCCTGTCCTGTGTGGCTATGTGGTACATGTGCCCCATGAAGTGCAGAATGTAGAAAGATAAATAATTTGCTAAGCACATGCTAGGATGATTATTTTTATGATAGTAATGCCAGTATTAGCTCATATTTATTGATTGCTTATTCTGTTTACTTATTCTGTGCTAAAACATGCATGATTTTATTTAATCTTTCAAAAAGTCCTGCAATACGAGCGTTGTCATCCCCATTTTATAGGAAGGAGATTGGAGATCTGGGAAGGCTAGTGATTTCCCCCAAATCATAGAGTTAATTAAGAGGCTAAGCCAGTACTTAAACCAACTCTTTGAACTCAAAACCCATATACTTCATCAGCATGCCTCGCTGGCTCACTTTATTACTGGTAAATAGACAAGTACACAAATAACTGCAATTCAAGATAGTATTTTGTGTGTATCAGAGATATAGGAGGGAATGATAGTACATGTTCAGGGAGTTTTTAATGATAATAATGAAATTAAGGAAGAGGGATTAACACTGGTTTAGCAAACCTTATGAAGGTTTCTGAACCTTTTCTCAGGAAACTTCATTTTTTCAGGAGAATCTGAACTTTCAGTTTAGGAATGCACTTAATGCCACCTGTGCTCTATCAATAATTAGTTAACATTCTATATGTGTAACTTCCTCTCTTTGTCTAATCCTTCACTGTTGCTTCCTCTGAATCATTTTCATAGATATGACTAAATCTGAAAGCTGACTTTCGGCCAAGCCCACCACCTCAGCAGAGACATAGAGGGAGATAATGAAGTAACTTAGAGTCAGGATGTCACAGCAGTGCAACCAGCCTCAGATGAGGCTGAGTGGCTGGATTCATCACTCTGAGTGAGCCCTGAGCACTGGAATCATTATCTTTGCTCTCTTGAAGAGAATCCAAGTCAGACACGGTCCCTTTTTAAACATTTATTTTATTTATCTTTTTTGGGGGGTGGGGGAGGGAGGGGGGCGGGCGGGCCACTTCTATTGGTCTTTCATTTCTCTATTTTCATCCGTCTTTGTTCTTTTGGCTCTTGTGGGCCTCCCATCGTGGTGGCCTCTGTTGTCGCAGAGCATCGGCTCTGGGCACATGCACTCCAGAGTTCTGGCTCAGTAATTGGACACATCAGTCCAGCTGCTCCGCGGCACGTGGGATCTTCCCAGGCCAGGAAACGAACCGGCACCCCTTGCACTGCAAGGCGGTGTCCTTACCCACTGGACCACCAGGGAAGCCCCAGACACTGTCTCTTAGCCAGTGTCAAGAATTGTTGCAATCACTCAACAATTCTTTTATTACTAGTCTTACTGGAGGAAAAAAAAAAAAAAAAAACGCAACAACAACTCAGAGAGGCTTTTTTCTTACCTCTTACCTCCTAGCCTGTTTGAAAAGAGTGATCTTGAAAAGCAACTTGCAAGTCACCTGGTCTGTGGACCTAGACAGAGATATGTCAATCCCTATCTCCTTAGAGATTCAATGGCTTTTGCTATGTAACTAAGTCCGTGAATTGGTTCATTCTGCTTCAGAGATAATAACAAGTTCAGCTTACTGTTTACTAATATCAGCATCAACACACAGAGAACATTCTGGAATTTGAGCTGTTTGCCAGGCAGAGAGCTACACCTTGGTAAAGCCACTCATAGCCTCGATAATGATGATAGAGTGAGAAAATAGGGTAGGTAGTTGCCAGAATAAGGATCACAGAACTCTTTGCTATAAACTCACTTCCACAGTAATTGTCAAAGCATGACATAGCATTGCATCTGGAAAGGGTCTTAGGAAGTTCTCTAGACAATAAGGAGGGAAGCAGGGAAAAAAGATTTAGTCAGATACATTCTAACTGGAAGATATTTGGAAAGATACTTGGTTTTCTGAGGCTTAGCTTTTTTATCTATAAAATGTCAATAACTATTCTTATAAAAATTTTAAGTAATATTCATTACAATACCGGGCATATGATAGATACCCCAAAGTTCTACTTACCTGCTTCAGTATCGTCATCAGCCTTTTCACAATCATCTACATCAAGCTATGGCCAGCAGGTCATCTGTAAATAAAATGTTACTTGAACATAGTCACAACCAATGGATAATATATTGTCTATGGCTGTTTCTGCCCTAGAAGAGTGGGAATGAATAGTTGTAGCAGAGACTTTTACAGAAAAATGTCTGTTCTTCCCAGTGATTTTAAAGCCCCTGGTATATAACAGAACAGCCAATAAGCAAACTCTGGATTTTAGCCCTGCCCATATACTGAAGTTTTGCATATGATTCTGTTATGGAAAAGCTTAGAAAAGGGAAAATAGAAGAACTGAAATCAAGGAAAGGAGCCTGGTGATGTTTCATTCTTTGTTTCTTCCCCAAGACAAGACTTGCCCCTTTGAGTTGCTAGGTGAGGGGAAGAAAGAAGGGCGAGACAGATGTATCAGGTAGGCTGGGACTACCCCAGTAAATAGAGACTAGTAAGAAATGACATGGAGGATCTGTGAAACTGAGCCTCATTTTTAGTTGACGAGACATCGAATGTGGAGTTGGGAAAATGGAGTTTGAAGTTGAAATAACCAGCTGGGTGGCTGCTAAATTATGGTTGACACCAGTATTATCTTAAGGAACTGTGACTTGAACTTGCAGGAGATGGAGGATTTCAAAGGGTAGGAGACAAAAAATTGGTATTGTAAGTTTTTCTTTTGGACTGGATCACTGTGACAGAGAATGCCCCCCAAATTGGGCTGATAATGAAATGGAGGCAGGGAGGACAGTTGGGAAGCAGTGTTGGTGGTACATGTAATGTATATTTTCCTATAGCACATGTCTATTAGCCAAATTTTGGCAGCAATAGAAAACTTTCGAAAATTCTCACTGACTGGAAAGTAAATGTAATTATTTTATGAACTTTGAACTAAATTATTTTTAATTTATGGAAACCCAAATCAACAGAGTTTCCATGTCTCATGAAGAATGGATTAAGTAACAGTACATGTTCTTTTACAGTGAGAAGGCAGTGTTCACATATGATTCTATGAATATCAGGCTCATGGTGATAGCAATCACTACTAGCATTGCATGTATCGAATGCTAAAATGTGAAACAGTAATTTTACAGGCATTGGTTCTTAGGATATAAAAATTTTTGTCATATTCAGTAGGATCATTCCTATTGTACAGGTAAGGATGCTGAGAAAGGTGGAATAACATGCCTAAAGTTTGCGTGTGTTATAAATAGCATAGCTCTGATCTGGGCTCAGATCTGATCTCTCTTCGAGAGAACTCATGATTCATGAATGCAGAATAGTTTATTTTCTTCTGTTCTTAGAAAAATAACTTCTAAGTAGTGGACACTTAATAAATACTAGCTAGATGATGAATGACAATTTCAATGAATAATTTGTAGTGTTATGCCCATAACCTGCAAGGATACAATACCTCCTCAGTGCTATAACATGTGTACAGTGGTCATTTATTCCTCAAAAAGAACCTGGATAATTTCCCTGTGCCTGTAATGGTGTCAGATACCTTTCAGTTCTTCCAAGAAATGTTTCTTTAGACCTTTTCTTCTACTAGCATAATATATTCGTAATGCACTTTATTGGTTGCCAAGAATTAACCATGCATCATCACATTTAATCTTTACAACCTTATACAATATCTGTTCGATTTTGCAGAGGAAATAGGGATTCAGAGTAGCTGTCCAAGGTTATAGATCTTCTGAATCCAAGTCTATGTACTTTCCGCTGTATCAGAAATATTTCTTAAATACATGATGAAAACTGGGTGCTGTAAGGGATGCAAAATATGTTTTGTTTTTTTTTAAGATTTTACAGAGTTTTGTTGTTCACCAACATGCATGTTCCCAAATCAGTCATATGCATATCCCTGGACCCTCCCCTCACCCAGTTCACCCCCTCCCACCCCTCCATACCATCGCCCCAAGTGATTGTAGGTATTCCTATACCCTTATCACAATGACAATAGCTATCTTTTCCACACATGACAGTATAGGTTTCCATATCACTTTCTCCATGTTTCCGCCTCCCTATTTCTTCCCCACAATGTCCATATGTTTATGCTCTGTCTGTTTTTCCATGAGTTCACTGCATGTGTTATCAAGACTGTTCTACTAGATTCCATATATGTGTGTTAGTATGCTGATTTGTCTTTCTCTTTTTGACTTACTTCACTTTTTATGATAGGTTCTAGAGCCAGCCACCTCATTGGGACTGAGTCTTCTGCATTTCTTTTAACAGCTGAGTAGTATTCCATTGTATATATGTACCAATTTCCATTCATTCATCGATGGACATCTAGGTTGCTTCCATGTTCTGGCTATTGTATAGAGAGCTGCAATGAACATTGGGGTACAGGTGCCTCTTTCATTTTTGATTTCATCAAGATATAGGCCTAATAGTGGGGTTGCTGGGTCATAGGGTGCTTCTATTTTTAGTTTTTTAAGAAATCTCCATACTGTCTTCCATAGAGGCTGTATCAGTTTACATTCCCACCAGCAATGCAAGAGGGTTCCCTTTTCTCTGCACCCTCTCCAGCATTTGTTGTCTGTGGATTTGTGGATGATGGCCATTCTGACGGATGTGAGGTGGTATCTCATTGTGGTTTTAATTTGCATTTCTCTAATAATAAGTGAGGTTGAGCATCATTTCATGTGCTTTTGGGCCATCTGTATGTCCTCTTTGGAGAGGCGTCTCTTTACATCTTTTTCCCATTTTTTGATTGGGTTGTTCATTTTTCCGGTGCTGAGTTGTCTGAGTTGCTTATAGATTTTGGAGATTAATTCTTTGTCTGTTGCTTCATTTGCTATGATTTTCTCCCACTCTGTGGGCTGCCTGTTCAGCTTTTTTGTAATTTCTTTTGCTGTACAAAAGCTTTTAAGTTTCATGAGGACCCATGTGTTCATTTTTCTTGTTAGTTCTGCTATTCTAGTAGGTGGGTCAGAGAAGATTTTGCTTTGATTGATGTCCTTGAGGGTTTTGCCTGTATTCTCCTCTAAGAGTTTGATGGTTTCTGGTCTTCCATTTAGGTCTTTAATCCATTTTGAGTTGATCTTTGTGTATGGGGTCAGGGAATGTTCCAACTTCATTTTTTTGCATGTAGCTGTCCAATTTTCCCAGCACCACTTGTTGAAGAGGGTGTCTTTCTCTGATTTTATACTTTCACCTCCTTTTTCAAAAATAAGGTACCCATAGGTGCGTGGGTTTATCTCTGGGTTCTCGATCTTGTTCCATTGGTCTATAGTTCTGTTTTTGTGCCAGTACCATACTGTCTTGATGACTGTTGCTTTGTAGTAGAGTCTGAAGTTAGGGAGGCTGATCCCTCCAACTCCGTTTTTCTTTCTCAGGATTGCTTTGGCTATTCGAGGTCTTTTGTGTTTCCATATGAACTGTGTTATTATTTGGTCTAGTTCTGTGAAAAATGTCAATGGTAGTTGGATAGGTATTGCATTGAATCTGTAGATGATATTTGGTACTATGGTCATTTTCACAATATTGATTCTTCCGACCCAGGAACATGGAATATCTCTCCATCTGTTTAAGTCTTCTTTAATTTCTCTCATGAGTGTCTTGTAGTTTTCTGTGTATAATTATTTTGTTTCTTTGGGTAGGTTTATTCCTAGATATTTGATTCTTTTGGTTGCAGTGGTGATGGGGATTGCCTCTTTGATTTCATTTTCTGATTTTTCATTGTTTGTGTATAGGAATGCCAGTGATTTCTGGGTGTTGACTTTGTATCCTGCGAATTTGCTGAATTCATCGATTAGCTCTAGTAGCTTTGTAACCGTGTCCTTGGGATTTTCTATGTATAATATCATGTCGTCTGCAAAAAGAGAGAGCTTGACTTCTTCCTTTCCAATCTGGATTCCTTTGATTTCTTTCTCTTCTCTTATTGCCGTTGCTAACACTTCCAGGACTATGTTGAATAGTAGTGGTGAAAGTGGGCACCCCTGTCTTGCTCCTGATCTTAGAGGAAATGCTTTAGTTTTTCACCATTAAGGATAATGTTCGCTGTAGGCTTCTCATAGATGGCTTTTATTATGTTGAGATAGGTTCCTTCTATGCCCATTTTCTGAAGAGTTTTTATCAGAAATGGATGTTGTACTTTGTCGAAGGCTTTTTCTGCATCTATTGAGATGATCATGTGGTTTTTGTCTTTCAATTTGTTGATATGGTGTATCACATGGATTGATTTGCGGATGTTGAAGAAGCCTTGCATGCCTGAGATGAACCTGACTTGATCGTGATGTATGAGTTTTTTGATGTGTCGTTGAACTCTGTTTGCTAGGATTTTGTTGAGGATCTTGGCATCTAAGTTCATCAGTGAAATTGGCCTGTAGTTTTCCTTTTTTGTGTTGTCTTTGCCTGGTTTGGGTATCAGGGTGATGGTGGCCTCGTAGAATGTGTTTGGAAGTTTTCCTTCCTGTGCAATTTTTGGGAAGAGTTTTAGAAAGACAGGCATTAGCTCTTCTTTAAATGGTTGGTAGAATTCGGCTGTGAAGCCATCTGGCCCTGGGCTTTTATTTTTGGGTAGATTTTTAATCACAAATTCGATTTCTGAGCTTGTGATTGGGTTGTTCAAAGTTTCTGTTTCTTCCTGGCTCAGTCTTGGGAGATTAATCTTCTCCAAGAGACTGTCCATTTCTTACAGGTTGTCCAGTTTGTTTGCATATAGCTGTTCATAATAGTCTCTTAGAATCCTTTGGATTTCTGCACTATCTGTTGTAATCTCTCCTTTTTCATTTTTGATTTTGTTGATCTGGTTCTTCTCTCTCTCTTTCTTAATGAGTCTGGCCAGTGGCTTGTCAATTTTGTTTACCTTTTCAAAGAACCAGCTTTTTGTTTTATTTATCTTTACTATTGTTTCTTTCGTTTCTTTCTCATTTATTTCTGCTCTGATCCTTATGATTTCTCTTCTTTGGCTGGCTTTGGGGTGTTTTTGTTCTTCTTTCTCCAATTGTTTTAAGTGGAGGGTTAGGTCATCTGCTTCATATTTTCCTAGTTTTTTGAGGTGGGATTGTATTGCTATAAATTTTCCTCTTAGAACTGCTTTTGCTGTATCCCATAGGTTTTGCACGGTCGTGTGTTCATTGTCATTTTCCTCTAGGAATTGTTTAATTTCTCCTTTGATTTCTTCAATGATCAGTTGGTTATTTAGGTATGTGTTGTTTAATCTCCATGTGTTTGTGTTTTTAGGGTTTTTTTTTTTTTCCGGTAGTTGATCTCTAGTCTCATTGCATTGTGGTCCGAGAAGATGGTTGATATAATTTCGGTTTTCTTGAACTGACTGAGGTTTGATTTGTGGCCCAAGATGTGGTCTATCCTAGAGAATGTTCCGTGAGCACTTGAGAAGAAAGTGTGTTCTTCTGCTTTTCGGTGGAACGTCCTAAAGATATCAACGAGGTCCATCTTTTCTAGTGTGGCATTTAAGGCTTGTGTTTCTTTATTAATTTTCTGTTTTGTTGATCTGTCCATTGGTGTGAGAGGAGTGTTAAAGTCTCCTACTATTACTGTGTTATTGTTGATTTCTTCTTTTATGTCTGAAAGTACCTGTCTTATGTATGAGGTGCCCCTGTGTTGGGTGCGTAGATATTCATGACTGTTATGTCTTCCTCTTGGATAGATCCCTTAATCATGATGTCGTGACCTGCCTTGTCTCTTAGAATCTTCTTTACTTTAAAGTCTATTTTGTCTGATATGAGGATTGCTACTCCAGCTTTCTTTTGATTTCCATTTGCATGGAATATCTTTTTCCAGCCTTTCACTTTCAGTCTATGAGTGTCTCTAGGTCTGAAGTGGGTCTCCTGTAAACAGCACATATATGGGTCTTGCTTCTGGATCCATTCAGCTAGCCTGTGTCGTTTGGTTGGAGCATTTAGTCCATTTATGCTCAAAGTAATTATTGATACAAATGTTCCTATTGTCATCTTCTTAGAAATTTGGGGTTTGATTTGGAAGGCTTCTCCTACTCTATTTATTGGCTATATCTGGCCCTTTAACACTTGTTGTAGGGCTGGTTTTGTGGTACAGAATTCTTTTAGTTTTTGTTTGTCTGTGAAGCTTTTGACTTCACCATCGATTTTGAATGAGATTCTTGCTGGGTAGAGAATTCTTGGTTGGAGGTTATTCTCTTTTAGCCATTTAAATGTGTCTTGCCATTCTCTTCTGGCCTGCAGGGTTTCTGTTGAAAGATCCGCAGTTAAACGTATGGGGTTTCCTTTATATGTTATTTGTTGTTTGCTCCTAGCTGCTTTTAGTAATGTGTCTTTATATTTAGTCTGCGTTAGTTTGATTAGAATGTGCCTTCGTGTGTTTTTTCTGGTGAGTTCCTGTATGGAACTCTTTGTGCTTCTTGGACTTGCTTGACTATTTCCTTTCCCATGCTGGGGAAGTTTTCAACTATAACCTCTTCAAGAATTTTTTCATAGCCTTTCTTCCCCTCTTCTTCTTCTGGAACTCCTATAATTCTAATGTTGGGGCGTTTGATGTTGTCCCATAGGTCTCTGCTGCTGTCCTCATTTCTTTTCATTCTTTCAGTTTTGTTCTGTTCTTCAGCACTTATTTCCACCATTCTGTCTTCCAGCTCACTTATCCGTTCTTCAGCCTCTGATACTCTACTGTTGAGACCTTCTATAGAATTTTTGAGTTCAGCAATTGAGTTGGTTGTCTCCATTTGCTTATTTTTCATTTCTTGCATGTCTCTTCTCAATGCATTAATTTCCTCTAATATTCTGTTTTCAGTGTTTTGCATCCTCATTAGTATAGCTTTTCTGAATTCTGTTTCAGATAGTTTGTCTATCTCCTCCTCTGTCATTTGAAGCTGTGTTTCTCTAGCTTGGTCCTTCATTTGTGCAGTGTTTCTCTGCCATTTCATTATTAGGTTAATTTTTGTTTCTTTGTGTGTGTGTGTGTGTCTGGAGTTCTTTCTCTCCCACCAGGTTTCTTGGTTGAATTCTCCCTTCCTTTGGGTTTCTGTCCTTGTAGAAGGGTTCAGTGGTTTGTGTCTTGGGTGGTGTTAGGTCTTGTTTACAGATGAATAATCTCTAGTGTTGTATGTTCTTTGATAGTGTGGGGTCTTGGAATCAGGGCTTCCGCTCCGAGGATCCTTGGTTTGTTGATTGGTCAGGGGGTGTAGTCTCTATGTCTGGTTTGCTATGGTGTTCCGTAATAATTAATTCACATACTAGCATCTGAGGAACAAGAGGTGCATCCCTGATGGGTGATAGTCATAAAAGTATGCAGATGTTTTCTAACATAATCGTAAGATATACATACATACACAGCAATCCCCACAATTGACCAGTTTTACAGAGATAAGGCACAAGAAATCTTTCTGGCAAATCACACAATCACAGATGATACTTGCCCGTTAAGCTTTGAATTAATTAAAATAGTGCCTGAATAAATAGATCCGTCCCAAGTTCCTGGCTTGGATAATTACAATGAGAGCAATTTTTAACTAGGACATGTGTTGTGGGTGACGAGGAGGTGAGTGTATAGGTAATGAGAAGGAATAGATTCATCTTGGAAGGATTTTATAGGGTTAGGTAGCAAAGATTAGTGTGTGTATTGTTTAGTGTATTTGGAAGAGAATAGTGGAGACAGGAAGATAGGAAATAATTTATCTAAAGGACATTGGTAGATAGGAAAATATTTTCCATTTAGAACATAGAGGGAGAAAGCAGTGGGAAAGAGGAAAGAGAATTAGAGGTTTCCAAGAATTAAAATAAAAAAAAAATACAATAAAATAAAAGTCAAAAAAAAAGAAATTAAAAATTTAAAAGGGCATAAAAATTAATGAGACCAAAAAAAAAAAAAAAAACAAAAAAAACACAACAAATGAAAACCAAAAAGAAACAAACAAAAAAAACAGAATAAACAAACTAATAAACCCCAAACCAATCAATTGAGTAAGCAAAATAGTCCACCAAAATAAACAAGCAAAAAAAAAAAAAAGCTAAATACTGTCCTTGGTTTTTATCTTTTCATCTGCCTATTGGAAACCAATCTGCTCTTAATGGTGGTGTCTTGATGGCGTAGTCTTTCCCTTATAGCGCTGGTTGCTATGGTTTCTGTTAGTGTGTTCAGCAAAATGAGGGCTTTGCTGCCATACTGGGTGCTGGCCGGGATGGTGACCTGACCCCAGTCCGTCGAGCGGGGGCCGCGGCGTGTGCAGTCCCATGTTGGAGGGGGGCGCCCCGGCTCTACCACCGCACCTGCCTGTAGTCTCCAATTCCTGCTTTTTCCCCGGCTTCCTCTGCTGCTGCTGCAGCTCTAGGGGTGTACAGGCTCCCACGCCACTGGCCCACGTGCACTGCCGGTTACGTGTCTCCGGGCGCAAGCTTTCCAGTCCAGCTCGTGCCCGGCCCCTGGTCAGCAACCCGTGGGCGACTTCCCCACTCCGTTCAGCAATCCCTCCAGTTGGAGCGGCTGATTTTAGCCGCGATGCAGCGCTTCTTGCGGCATCACGGCTTCTCCACAAAATACGTTTTTTTAAACATGATATGCATGTAGGTGTGTATGTAATCTTTATAATCTCTCCCTGTAGCATAAAATACTCCAATTTCTAAAAGGACAGATTTTTGTTTGTTTGTTTTGTAATTTGTATAACAGAGACAAATAGTAGTTTGTAGTCTTTTGTGCCTGAGTACTCTTAGTATTATGTCCAAGACATATGAATATATTGTGTGTGATTATCATTTGTTTATCCTCATAGCTTTAGCATATTTCACTATATTTAAATTCATCCCTGTTGTTTAAAAACAGCTATTCCTCTGTTGAATGACATTTGGGTTGTTTTCAGTTTGAAATTTGGAAAGTATCTGATTACAAATAATGCTGCCAGGAAGATTTTTATACAGTGTCTTTTGGTGAACATACTTATGCATTTCTGTTCAGTGTGCAGTTAGCACTGGTATATCTGGATCAAAAAGAATATGGTCTTGCTACAGAGATTTATGCAGTTATTTGTTTTCTTCCATTTATTATTTTTCTCTACTCTTACTCCTCAATTTGGGTTTATGTTCAGTAGAGTTAGGAATGAGGTTAGGAATGAGGCAAACACATTTGGGGGGAAGCTGGCTAAGTGTCAGCTACTTTAAGAGGTGATCATGATATCCCATTGAATACTTACTACTGGATCCCAAGATCAGCAGTGTATCTTTCTCCTAAAGATCTCTTACTTCATTCAACTCTTATTTTCCACACATCTATCAACCTCTGTTCTTGCTCTTGAGCTGTTGAAAAACTGTGGGTTTAGAGAATACAACATCTCAAGAGGAATCATGTTTCAATCATCCAACATCTTGATAATAATCACTGAGTTTTCTTATCTTTAGATTAGTAAAACAGAAAGGGAAAATAATCCTCTAGGAAACATAAAAAAGAAAATGCTCGCCTATGCCTCATTAAGAAACATTATCTTGTCCTCTGTGTGGCTCTGTGTTTTCATAATGACTTTGCATTTCTGTGCTCTCCATTGTTTTCGATCTTAGAATACCTTGCTTATGGGCTGTTGCAGTCTTAGTTGAAGACTAGTCTTAGGCCTCCATGGATATACATGTAGCTTGGGATAGAGAGCTATCATTTTCATTTTGTATCTAAACATTTAGATAATTTTAAGGCACACCAAGGGTTATCAGGTGTCTAGTCTTGGCTTTTTTGGAAATCTAAGGTAAAACAAGATATTTGCACAGCAATAAATTTATTCCTTGGCTCTACACATTAATATGAGGAAGATTGACATGTCAGGGATTAGGAGACATTTGTATAAATTATAGAAGTATTAGCTTTTATTAAATGGTGGAATTTTTTTAGTTGAGTCTGGGCTGGGCAATGACATATTGCATTGCAGTATTCTGGACATACTATATACCAAACATAATCATCTAAGATTTACCCAGTGATAGCATTTTAAGAAGAGATGGAAAGCAGTTAACTTTGTTGGTCAACAGTGGTAAATCAAGGCACTGTTATCTTATGTCTCTTTCTATTAGATAAAATTTTGATACCATGGATATTAAGTCAGACTCCTTTAAAAATGGGAAAATAATGGGAAAAATTGTATTGTTATTTGTTCTCGGCTGTGAGTCAGTGTCATTTTAAAAAGAAGAAAAAAAATAAAGAATTGTGCCTGATTGGAAGAATGTTTGAGGACAAAACAACCAGAGGCAAGGTATGGTCTTGGATTAGATACTAGTGTAGATAGTATATGGACTATTTGGGATTAGCTGGGAAAAAGAGAATGTGATCTAGCTATCAAAGCTATACATATTTACTAATATGAAAAGATTGAAATTAATAAAGGAGATTGTAGAACAGTATGTAAAGCGTGATATTACTTAAGACTAAAAAAAAGTTACCTAAACGTGAGCATGGTTGTGGAAGAACCCAAGAAATATATAATCTAAAGATATTATCAGCAGTGATTTGGGGATGATTAGGTTTTTATTATTAGTGTTATTATTTTTTAACAATGTTCTTGTGTTTATTTTCAATATTTCTACAGTGCACAGCATCTTATTTTGCTAATCAAAGATGATTTTAAGTTTAAGAAAATTGTAAGTAAACCATTAAGGCATTCAGTACCACAAATTATCTGATAGCTGATTAATGAGAGTAGCAGTTAAAATCTATGTTAATTAGCATTGATTGTGTACTAGTCACTGTGATAAATATTATATAAACATCACATTCTTTGATTCTCATGTAAATGCTATGAAGGAGGTACTGTTCTCATTTACATTTTATAGATGAGGAAACTGAAGATCACAGATTTATCAGCGTACCCAGGAACAGAACTAGTAAGTGATGAGAGGTGAGATTTAAGCCCAAATCTGCCTGAAGCAAGTCATTCTCACTTAATTACCAGTCCTATTACCAATATCATCATCTCATTGGCAACCCTAATGATGGTTTCTCTGTTCTATTAGCTGTAGAGATGACTTCACAAATTACCAAGTATTGCATGTTAACTTTAACAACAGCTAAGTCTTTGAATGTAAAAATCTGGAAATTTGGAATGAAATTTTTAGTAAGAAGTGATTGACCCCTTCCTTCCAAAAGCTTGTAATCTAGGAAGATTATTGTGACTGTAGAGAAAATATATGAATATATTTATTTTTGAAAAGTCAATTTTAATGTCAAGAAAAAATAGAAATACATTGAAAACAGTTTTATAGAGTATCTGAATATGCTAATAAATTAAGGTAAAACAGCATCTTTTTATATAGACATTTATTTAACTGTCAGTACTTACTGAAGAATGCATGTGTTGATAGAAATATAGTACTATTTTCAGTAGACAGGAAAAATTGTGAACTGAATCTTTGTTAAATGCCTTCATAAATATGCATTAAATATGCTTAAGATTTCAGATCTTCCCCTCTGGTTGAAAAGAACCATTCTGGAAAATGCATTTTGAAGAATCATGTATATTTCATGTATGTGCCTAATTTCACTTGAAATTTCACTGGGATTTATACTGCAATTAAACTAAGTTGAACAATATAAAAGAATAGAGGACAATCAGCAGTTAGAAAAATACCTAAAGAAGGAACAACTTGCGTTAATTTTTTTGAATGACCCTAAACTGTTAGGTGTTTCCAGTGAAATAAAGGAGATTTTAATTTTTGGTGTTAGAACAACTCAGAAATAACAAGGAAGAAGAGTATTTCAAGACTGTAGCAGCACCACTCAAGAAGTGGGCTGCCTTGACTCTGAAGGTTTTAGCCAGGTGAAGAATGCTTTTGGAAAAATCCATGGAACCATTTTGAACCTTTGGGATTTGGACTCTGGGATATTTATTGATTGTGTGCAAACAGGGAAAGAAAAAGAAAAATATTGCCATTTAAGATCAAGTTTGTTCTATGATATTACTATTTTAAATCTCTTCCAACTGTCACTCTAAAGAAAACATTGCTTCTAATTAAATGAAAAATTTAGTTTCACACATTTTCTATTAGATTCTTTTGGTAGCTGTCCTGTGAATTGACTGGTTATAGCGATTTTCTAAAGGTAGGCATGGTTATCTACTCAATACTCCTGCTTGGAGAATCCCATGCACCGAGGAACCTGGCGGGCTACAGTCCATAAAGTCTCAAAGAGTCAGATGTGACTGAGTTACGGAGCAACAGCAGCGAGTGATTTTTTCTGAAAGAATAAATATAGTTCCAGCAAAGAAAACAGCTCACCTTCTCTGCAGAATATTGTACATTCAAAGAGGGAAAGGTATCATTTGAAAGCTTTTTAAAATCAATGTAAAAATTGAAAACAGTTTTATAGAGTATCTGAATATGCTAATAAATTAAGGTAAAACAGCATCTTTTTATATAGACATTTATTTAACTGTCAGTACTTACTGAAGAATGCATGTGTTGATAGAAATATAGTACTATTTTCAGTAGACAGGAAAAATTGTGAACTGAATCTTTGTTAAATGCCTTCATAAATATGCATTAAATATGCTTAAGATTTCAGATCTTCCCCTCTGGTTGAAAAGAACCATTCTGGAAAATGCATTTTGAAGAATCATGTATATTTCATGTATGTGCCTAATTTCACTTGAAATTTCACTGGGATTTATACTGCAATTAAACTAAGTTGAACAATATAAAAGAATAGAGGACAATCAGCAGTTAGAAAAATACCTAAAGAAGGAACAACTTGCGTTAATTTTTTTGAATGACCCTAAACTGTTAGGTGTTTCCAGTGAAATAAAGGAGATTTTAATTTTTGGTGTTAGAACAACTCAGAAATAACAAGGAAGAAGAGTATTTCAAGACTGTAGCAGCACCACTCAAGAAGTGGGCTGCCTTGACTCTGAAGGTTTTAGCCAGGTGAAGAATGCTTTTGGAAAAATCCATGGAACCATTTTGAACCTTTGGGATTTGGACTCTGGGATATTTATTGATTGTGTGCAAACAGGGAAAGAAAAAGAAAAATATTGCCATTTAAGATCAAGTTTGTTCTATGATATTACTATTTTAAATCTCTTCCAACTGTCACTCTAAAGAAAACATTGCTTCTAATTAAATGAAAAATTTAGTTTCACACATTTTCTATTAGATTCTTTTGGTAGCTGTCCTGTGAATTGACTGGTTATAGCGATTTTCTAAAGGTAGGCATGGTTATCTACTCAATACTCCTGCTTGGAGAATCCCATGCACCGAGGAACCTGGCGGGCTACAGTCCATAAAGTCTCAAAGAGTCAGATGTGACTGAGTTACGGAGCAACAGCAGCGAGTGATTTTTTCTGAAAGAATAAATATAGTTCCAGCAAAGAAAACAGCTCACCTTCTCTGCAGAATATTGTACATTCAAAGAGGGAAAGGTATCATTTGAAAGCTTTAGATGCCAGTTTGGTTTTATTTTTTTAAGGAACCAAAACATTTTCCTGTTGGAAAGAAGTATCCTCCCCACTCACTCCTTCTCAGACTGAATTAATTCACCAAAGAGTTTCTGACAGCATTATGCTAAAGTAGTTACCATTTTCAAATTCTGGGTGTCTTCTAGCAGGTGTGTGTGCCTTAGGAAAGAGTAATACAGATAGTTAAGGTACTCATTTTTTATATATAGATAACACTCTAGAAATCAGCCATGCCTTCTATTCATACTCATATGGGAGAGATATTAGAATATCTCCACCATATTTGGATTCTACCTTCTAGGCCATTTTAGTGGTGGTGGTTGTATTTAAATTTAAAAGCATTCCTTGGTCTATAGAGAATCACGTTTACAGTAAAACAAAAGACTTAATCCTGCTCATTTGCTTCTAGATTCCTAAAAATCGTCTTTCTGCCAACATGATGCATGTTATGAGTGAATGCAGTTCTCTGGTTTGTATTACGTAGAGATTTTCTGTGGTAAAACATGAATAGTGAGGAGAACATGAGGGCAATCTTGAGAGTCACATTTTCTGAGTTCAGCACCTGTGTCTACACATTGAATTCTTGTGAGAGTTGGACAAGTTTCTTAATCTCTGTTTCAGAATCTTTATGTATAAAACTGGGATAAGAATTGTATCTACTTCATAGGGTTATATTACGGATTAAATGTATTTAAAAGCACTTAGAATAGTAAATGTACACAGTGTGTGTGTTTAAAACATTCATAGTAGTTAATACATAGTGTTATAACAGGTAGATATAGTGTCACTGACTTTGCCATTCAGTTGTCCTGTGTGATGGATTTGCTTGTAACTGGGTTAGTCAATTTGATTTATCAGTTATTATAAGCTTTTGTTGTATCAGAATAAACCAGAAAAAAAATGCTCTGATCACAAAAATATTCATATATTTTAGACCTTTGCCCAATACTGTATAAAAATTCTTGGATTATTTTCAAGCACAGGAACAAAAATAAAGTAATAAAGGTAGCCAGCTAGACAGTGTATCCAAATAAACAAATAGTACCTTTAGGATAAAATATGACCTTGATAACAGTAAATAATAAAAGTAGTATTTTCAATGAGTCACTTGAAGCTAGTGGAATGATATAAACTCTAATTATACAGAGTCAAAAGTTTCTCTTTGTTGGAGGCAGAAAACTTTTCTAAAAATATAACCTGTAAAAAACATTGATTAGACATGTAATACTAGGTAGGTGAATAAACTTGACCTATTTGAAATATGAATATATCAACATCTGTTCTACAGGTATATTCCTTTAGAAAAATTATTGTAAGTTTACCAAAAAAACTGTGGATTTAACAATTTGTACAAATTACAAAATGTTGTTCGCTTTGCATATCCTCTTAGAACATGCCAAATACAGTAGACTTATACGGAGGAAGTCTCAATAGAGTTTTTTTTGTTGTTGTTGTTAAAATCCCCCAGGTAAGTCAGTAAAATATCGTATTTTCTCTGTAAATCAGTTATGTACATTGGGAATATGAAGTGAAGGACTAGGTAATATTTAGGAAGTTTGAGTAATGTGGATGTGAAATAATACCAGGTTTTCTTTAATTGGAAGTTTGTGAATTATCAAAACTTTTGCCTTCATTATTTGGATCTTGTTGTCCGCACGGACCTAGTCCATATTAACAAATTAAATGGACTGAGACAGGAAAAAAAAAAAAAAAACAGGTCCCATTAGCCATGTTAATTGGACTATAATCAGTACCAACAACTGTACTGACCTTCATCTGGTATTTCAAATGGATCGTGTGCTAGTATTCTAAACTGGATGGAAGGTATAAAATGCAAAGGCAATAGAGAATTTTCTCCTTTCCTATATGTGATGTAAAAGAGTAAGTGTGGGGGCTTCCCTGATGGTCCAGTGGGTAAGGACACCGCCTTGCAGTGCAAGGGGCGCCATTTCGATCCCTTGCCTGGGAAGATCCCATGTGCCCTGGAGTGGCTGGATGGATATGTCCAATTACCGAGCCAGAGCTCTGGAGCGCATGCGCCCAGAGCCGGTGCTCTGCGACAACAGAGGCCACCAGGATGGGAGGCCCACACGGGCCAAAGAACAAAGATGGATGAAAATGGACAAATGAAAGACCAATAGAAGTGGCCCGTCTGCTCCCCTCCCTCCCCACCCTACACCCACCAAGATAAATAAATAAATAAATCTTAAAGAAAAAAAAGAGTAAGTGTGAGATAATATTTTTTTAAAAGCCACAGTCACCATGGGCAGTCATAGTATTTGGAAGACATTTAGGACAGGTCCCTAAATAGATTCTGAGACTTAGCTGGGATGATTTTTCTCTCTTAAGAGGAAGAGATGGAACTAACAGATTGTGCCTATTGTTCTGCAGTCAAATATGACAGGTCTCTGTGTCTCATTTCAAAGATGAACTGTTTTTCTGCCCAATGGAGGAGAACATATACTATAGGGAAGTGCCAAAAGAGACTGATGAGAAATTTTACTTTCTTACTTACTTTTCTGCTTTGTAGGCAGTCATGTGTATATTATACTTTTATATACTGAGCCTATGCCTACAGGTGTATGCTCAGTCATGTCCAACTACTTGTGACCTCATGGACTGTAGCACACCAGGCTCCCCTATCCATGGAATTTTCCAGGCAGGAATATTGGAGTGGGTTGCTATTTCGTACTCCAGGGAATCCTCCTGACACAGGTAACAAACCCATGTCTCTTGTGTCTCCTACATTGGCAGGTAACTTGTTGTTCAGTCACTAAGTTGTGTCTGACTCTTTGTGACTCCTTGAACTGCAGCATCCCAGGCTTCTCTGTCCTTTGCTATCTCCCAGAGTTGGTTCAAACTCATGTCCATTGAGTCAATGATACCATCCACCCATCTCATCCTCTGTTGCCCCCTTCTCTGCTTGCCCTCAGTCTTTTCCAGCATCAGGGTCTTTTCTAGTGAATAGGCTCTTCACATCAGGTGGTCACTGTATTAGAGCCTCAGCTTCAGCATCAGTTGCTCCTGTGAATATTCAGGGTTGATTTCCTTTAGATTGAACTGGTCTGACCTTGCTGTGCAAGAGACTCTCAAGAGTCTTTCCCAGTACCACAGCTTGAAACCATCAGTTCTTCGGCACCCAGTCTTCTGTATGGCCTCACATGCATACGTGACTTTTGGAAAAACTGTAGCTTTAACTATACAAGACCTTTGTTGGCAAAGTGATAGCTCTGCTTTTTAATACACTGTGTAGGTTTGTCATAGCTGTTCTTCTAAGAAACAAACGTCTTCTAACTTTGTGGCTGCCGTCACCATCTACCTTGATTTTGGAGCCCAAGAAAATGAAAACTGACACTGTTTCCATGATCTCTTTGCCATGAAGTGATAGGACCATATGCCATGATCTTTGGTTTTTGAATGTTGAGTTTTAAGCCAGCTTTTTCACTCTCCTCTTTAAGGAAAGGTTTAAACGCTTAGTGAGTCCTAACAGTGGGGTAGCCAGGGCATCAAGCATGTCAGCCAGCTATGTTTAGTGGCTGAATGGCATGTTCTTGCTAGTTAAGGCCTGACAAAATGTGATCCGCTGGAGAAGGTAATGGCAAACCACTTCAGTATTCTTGCCTCGAGAACCCCGTGAACAGTATGAAAAAGGCAGTTAACTAAGGACCAACAAATTCTGCTGGAGGAAGTAAGGCAAAGGAATATTCCTCTATTTTCCTTCAACAGCCTCTCATAAGTCCATACATGGAATTGGGGTGATGCCTGTGCTAACTGCCCCTTAATTGGCTATCCCCATTCGCCATGTCTAGAACCCAGAATTGTTCATGCAGATGAAAATTCCCTCCTTCAGGCAGACGGCTAAGAGCAATTCAGATAGCTTGTCATTGTTTGGCCCAGTTTTAATCATTGCTTGTAAGGATGTTTTCTAATCTGGAGACTTTGTAAGACAGGAAAATTGTAATTGGATCTACTTTTAGGCTGTGTGTGGAAAATTCTTATGTGACATATTAAACCCATCCATTTACCTTTGAAGGTATATGAAAGCAATGTTTACAGCCACTACCATAGTTAAATTATATATGTATGAATACTGGACCAAGCTGTAGAGCTTAAATCATTCCTTAAAGGCAAATTAAATGAAAGGAATAGGCTTAGTTGCCAAGAACATTTTGCCAAGATTCGTTTGGTAAAAAGTCCAGATCCCATCACATACCAAGTACACACACATGAACTTGGAACCAAGACAGATCAGGGATGGGAGGCCCTTAATTTCTGAGAAATGATTACTGAAAATTCATAATGGCAGGATGCTTGACATTAAGCTCAAAACACTTTTCCAATCACTACTTCTAATAAGCCAAAATTCTTTGATTACAAGTAACAGGAAGGAAGTCAGCACTACATAAGAAAAGTGTTTTATTTTTTCCTCGTGAACAAAATTTGTTATAAAGATTCAGAGTATCTTAGGAAACAAAAATTTAAAGAACCAGACTCAGAAAACAAGTGGCAAATCATGTCATTCTTGAAGACACATGCTATTAGAATTATTGGACTAATTTTGGTGTGTTTATCTTGTCGTAAGTATCTTTGATTATGTTCTGTCCTTACATCATTTCACTTGGGATTCAAGGTCTTATGCTACAGAATCCAGCTAAACTGGCTTAAATGCTAGTCACTTATCAGGGTTGAGGAAGTTATATTATGTATTAATTTACAGCCAGCAATGTATTAAAATTGCAGCCAACAAATTTGAATGGTTCAAAAAGACATCAGGATACTATTACTAAAATAATGTTAATGAATAATAGAAATAAGGCAAAAAATATCCATCAGACCAAGCATCTACTCAGTTTATCATTAAATTAGCCAGTGTATCTGTGAGGGATACTAGGGTCACCATATAGTTTGTTTATTCCAATTATCTTACAATGATCTTACTCCAATTACTTATAAATATCTTATAAATATTTGTATATATAATATATCATTTATAAATATGAAATGCTTATGCTCGTGGTCCGAGGTTATCTACCAGATGTCTCAAACTTCTCAAGACTCAACACGAAAACTCTGTTTCTCATGCTGTTCTTTTTGAAGCTTGGTTTTGGTCTGTGTTAGACATGATACTTTGTTCTAATGAGTGGTCTCTATGGTGTCTCAGCCAGATAACTGGGATATTAACATGATTTATTCACTCTGGTTGGTCAGATTTGGAGTATTTTCTAACACTATCTTATCTCTTTATCATCATTCTGTCATTAACCCTATAGTCATTACTCCCTGGTTAGGTTCAAAAAAGCCTGATTCTATACTTATGCAGCCCACTCTCAAGCCATTAGTTTACTGGAGACTCCTCCCTGATTCTTTCCTCTGTATAATTTTCTGCCCCAAAGTTTCCAGACATTTCAGACTTCTCCTGTCTGTCCTCTCAACTCACTGGGACTGCCACAATGTGCTTGCAGTTCACCGGTCTCTGCAACATTGAGGAAATATTCCCTGAACAGAAAGCTTGAAAAAATACAGAATTTACTGATGAGAATGCCTCCTTTAAATATATGATTACCATCATATATTGTTGCCATTCAATCTGAAAACAGTTATCTTAAATATTTTGACCTGTATACATATATTGTATGTATCTTATTCATTTAAGGCATAGTTGATTTACCATATTATATTAGTTTCAGTTACATAATATCATTGTTCAAAATTTTCATAGATTATACTCCATTAGTTGTCTTTTTTTTTTTTTTTAGATTCCACATATATGTGATATCAGTTAACATTTGTTTTGTCTGGCTTATTTCACTAAGTATAACCCTCTCCTTGTCCATTCATGCTGTTACAAGTGGCAAAATTTCATTATTTTTTTTTTAAATAATTGGGTCATCTACATGTCTTCTCTGGAAAAATGTCTGTTCAGATCTGCTGCCCATTTTTAATAACGGTTGTTTTTATGATGCTGATTTGTATGAGCTGTTTACATATTTTGGATATTAACCCCTGATGGGTCATATCATTTGCAAATATTTTCTTTCATTCAAGGTTGTCTTTTCATGTTGTGGATGGTTCCCTTTGCTGTTCAAAAGCTTTTAAGTTTAATTCAGTCCCATCTGTTTATTTTTTGCTTCGTATGTGTAAGGAGAGAGATTCAAACATTATTGCTGTGATTTATGTCATAGAGTATTCTTCCTTTGTTTTCTTCTAGAGGTTCTATGATTTGTAGTCTTCTACTTAGGTCTAATAGCTAATTTTTGTATATAGCTTGTGAAAATGTTCTAATTTCATTCTTTTACATGTGCCTGTCCAGTTTTCCTAGTATCATTTATTGCAGAACCTTTTTTTTCCTCCATTGTATATACTGTTTTCTTTGTAGTAGATGAAATGCCTATAAGTATATAGCTTTTGTTGAACTCCTGTTTTATTCCATTGATCTGTGAAAGTGAAAGTCACTCAGTCATGCGTGACTGTGACCTATGGACAAGCCATGGAATTCTGCAAGCTAGAATACTGGAGTGGGTAGCTGTTTCCTTCTCCAGGGGATCTTCCCAACTCAGGGATTGAACCCATTGATCCATGCGTCTGTGTTTGTGAAACTACCATGTTGTTTTTATTACTTTGTTTTTGCAGTATAGTCTGAAGTTAGAAGTGTGTACCTCATTCTTTGTTTTCTTGTTCAAGATTTTTTTGGCTATACAGTTTTTTTCGTGTTTCCATACAAAGTTTAAAATTATTATGATTTTGTGAAAAATACCATTGACATTTTGATATGGATTGCTTTAGATATTTATAGCAAAAGGACTCTTCCAATACCATTTACTACATCATGGCCATAGTAGAAGTCATGAAAATAATGTTTAATGAAATTCTGAGTCCTAAAACATAAATATACTTGGTCTGTGTTTTTTGTTTCCTTTTCCTTTTCTTCTTCTATTTATATTTATTTTCATCCATCTTTTTATTCTTTGGCTTGTGAGGGCTTCCCATTGCAGTGGCCTCTCTCCCTGCAGAGCACTAGCTCTGGGTGCACATACTCCAGAGTGCTGCCTTGTAATTGGACATATCGGTCCAACTGCTCCAAAGCACATGGGATCTTCCTGGGCCAGGGATCAAATCGGTGCCCCTTGCACTGCAAGGCAGACTCTTTACCCACTGGACCACCCCGGGAGCCCCTACTTGGTTTGATTTTATAAAAACTTAGACACATCTTTTTTACAACATACTTCTGGAGCTCATACATAGATAAAATTACATGAAAAAGTAATCAAGGCAAAAGACACAGGATTGAGGATACTGGTTAGCTCGGTTGGGAAAGGCAGGGTTTCAATCCTCCAGCAGTAGAGTTTATAAATCGATGTAAGTTATTGATAATATTCTACTCTTTGTGTTGAAAAGTAGTTTCATAGGTGTTTATTATTACTAACATAGAGAGCTGTGGATAAGTAAACAAAATAATAAAGACCTTAATAGTTGAGTGATGAGATTGTATCATGAAAAAAGCAGTATGATTTTACTAATTATTTCTCCAGGAGGTCTGATATCTTTAATTGCCTATAAACTAGATCATAAAGATCACTTAATTCTTTTTGCTAACAAACTTAAAAAATGATGTCAAAAATTAGTAGCGGGGCTTCCCTGGTGGTCCAGTGGGTAAGGACACCGCCTTGCAGTGCAAGGGGTGCTGGTTCGATCCCTGGCCTGGGAAGATCCCATGTGCCGTGGAGCGGCTGGACTGGTGTGTCCAATTACTGAGCCGGAGCTCTGGAGTGCATGCGCCCAGAGCTGGTGCTCTGCGACAACAGAGGCCACCGCGATGGGAGGCCTGCACAGGCCAAAGAACAAAGATAGATGAAAATGAATAAATGAAAGACCAGTGGAAGTGGCCTGCCCACCCCCCTCCCTCCCCACCCCTGCCAAAATAAATAAATAAATAAATAAATGTTTAAAAAAAAATTAGTAGCTGTAAACTTCTTTATGAGAGGCTAATGGCCTTTCTGAGGGACCCTGAGGTGTAAACTGTTGTATTCTTCCATGAATTGAGTCCTTCAAAATTCAACTTTATAAGACTTAAAATATGTTCAGCTATGATCAGCATTCTGACACTTAATTTATAACTGTTTAGGACAGGGACACTATGATAGCTCTGAACAAGAAGAATCTTTTTCACTGCAATTTAAAGTAGATAAATAACTTTTGGTATATTTATATAGTGGAATACTTAGAACAAATTAAAAAAATGAATTGCTCCTCCATGAAACAACAGAGATAAATCCTACCAACAGCAGAATATATATATGTATATGTGTATATGTATATATATATGTATATATATGTATATGTATATATATATATATATATATATCTTTCCTATATATATAGGCCACTTCTATTGGTCTTTCATTGTCCATCTTTTTTTGCTGTTGTTATTTGGCCTGTGTGGAGCTCCCACTGCAGTGGCCTCTCTCGTTTCAGAGCATGGGCTCTGGGTGCGTGCGCTCCAGAGCTCTGGCTCGGTATTTAGACACATTGGTCCAGCCGCTCCACAGCACATGGGATCTTCCCAGGCCAGGGATCGAACCGGCACCCCTTGCACTGCAAGGCGGTGTCTTTACCCACTGGACCACCAGGAAAGTCCTTAACAACAGAATATTTAACAAAGAAGTCAAACACGAAGAACATATATTATTCTATTTGTGGTTAAACTAATCTGTGATACTTAAAGTAGTTACTTTTAAGGGAGTTGGTAGGTGGTGGATGGGAAGGATGAGCTTTCTTGGTGGCTCTGCAGTAAAGAATCCACCTGTAATGTAGGAGCTACAGGAAATATGGGTTCAGTCCATGGGTTGGGAAGATGCCCTTGAGAAGGAAATAACAACCTATTCCATTATTCTTCTTTAGAGAATCCCATGGTGGCCCTATAGTCCACAGGGTTACAAAGACTCAGATACGGCTAAAGTGACTTAGCAGCATAGCATGGATAGGAAAGAGGGTAAGGGGAGCGTTTAGATCCTTGTAACATTTTATGTTTTGATTTGGATGGTGACTGAATTGATAATTCTTTTGTGATAATTCAACAGTCTATACAGTTATATATATTGCACTTTTATATATACTTTTCAAGACCACATTTTGTTAGTTCAAAATTCAACTTTTATTTGTTCAGCTATGATCAGCATTCTGACACTTAATTTATAACTGTTTAGGACAGGGACACTATGATAGCTCTGAACAAGAAGAATCTTTTTCACTGCAATTTAAAGTAGATAAATAACTTTTGGTATATTTATATAGTGGAATACTTAGAACAAATTAAAAAAATGAATTGCTCCTCCATGAAACAACAGAGATAAATCCTACCAACAGCAGAATATATATATGTATATGTGTATATGTATATATATATGTATATATATGTATATGTATATATATATATATATATATTTTCTTTCCTATATATATAGGCCACTTCTATTGGTCTTTCATTGTCCATCTTTTTTTGCTGTTGTTATTTGGCCTGTGTGGAGCTCCCACTGCAGTGGCCTCTCTCGTTTCAGAGCATGGGCTCTGGGTGCGTGCGCTCCAGAGCTCTGGCTCGGTATTTAGACACATTGGTCCAGCCGCTCCACAGCACATGGGATCTTCCCAGGCCAGGGATCGAACCGGCACCCCTTGCACTGCAAGGCGGTGTCTTTACCCACTGGACCACCAGGAAAGTCCTTAACAACAGAATATTTAACAAAGAAGTCAAACACGAAGAACATATATTATTCTATTTGTGGTTAAACTAATCTGTGATACTTAAAGTAGTTACTTTTAAGGGAGTTGGTAGGTGGTGGATGGGAAGGATGAGCTTTCTTGGTGGCTCTGCAGTAAAGAATCCACCTGTAATGTAGGAGCTACAGGAAATATGGGTTCAGTCCATGGGTTGGGAAGATGCCCTTGAGAAGGAAATAACAACCTATTCCATTATTCTTCTTTAGAGAATCCCATGGTGGCCCTATAGTCCACAGGGTTACAAAGACTCAGATACGGCTAAAGTGACTTAGCAGCATAGCATGGATAGGAAAGAGGGTAAGGGGAGCTTTTAGATCCTTGTAACATTTTATGTTTTGATTTGGATGGTGACTGAATTGATAATTCTTTTGTGATAATTCAACAGTCTATACAGTTATATATATTGCACTTTTATATATACAGTATACTTTCAAGACCACATTTTGTTTTAGTGTTCAATAGTGTTCAGAAATTAAGCATACTATTTTATTAACAGGTAAAAAGAAAATTCCCTTAAATTGTCACAAAATTATGAGCAATGGGATTCTTTCTATCTCAGGAAAGATAGACAAAAAATAGTTGTATTTTACCGCTAAGCCCTGTTGAGATGATCTGCTTGCTATAATTTTTGAAGACTGCCTTTGCATTTTTTTAAAAATCCGAGATGATTTGATAATGACATTTAAATTCAAATTTCCTTCTCTAGTTTGCCATAGCCAGAAACAAGCTACCTCTATTTTTGAATTTCATCATTAATAAGCATCAGTATTAATATTCCCGATTACAAAATACCTTATATTTTCCCCATCCCCTGTGTATTTAAATTATTATGTGGTAATCAAATGGGCAACTTATGCAATGTTCTGCCAGCCAAGGACCAGCACATTGATATTACCTGTAAATAAGTGTAGAAAGCAATGTTCTATGACAAGTATCAAAGGCCTTGCCTGCTGAGGAAGAATGTTCTAAGGGCCCTTGATATGCTTTATCAGTTGGCGATTTGCTTTCTGATTCTAGGACCTTTTCCTTTTAAGTCAACTTGTCTTGAATGAAATAAATGAACACAAACTTTTCTCCTGCCCCAGAGTGATTTGTCATAGAAGTGAAACTTCAGTTTGACAAATCTTCAGTCATCACTCAAAGTGTCTGCTTTTACTGGAGATGACATTCCATTATATTTATGCACAAAAATCATATTGTCATGAAGAGGACTGAAGTCAAAGCATGACTTTCATTAATGATTTTGACTTTCATAGAAAAGAAAGCCCATTTTTAGTATGTGGTTTAGTGTCTTATTGAATCAAGTAAGAGTGATCTTTAAAGTCTTAAGTCAAAATGCATGTATCCATAAATACATGACCTTGAAATACTAAAAATGAACACTTCTGCAATGTCTATTATGTTTTACAAATTGCACGACTCTGAACTTGATCAGCAAAAAAAAAAGGTCAAACAAGAAGCATTATGTGGCGAAAGTGTTAATATGTGAATTAAGACTCATAGAACTCTGGAAAGGTCTGTGCTAATGATGATCTGAAAGACTGTATCTGAGATGTGAACATATGTTCACTACACAGCGTGGAACACTGTATATGGGGAATGAAGTGACCTATCATGAATCAGTCTATATACTCCCATGACTATGAAGAGGTTTATCCAAACCTTTGAGAATTAAAACCATTAAACCATTTAGAGACTGATGTTGCAGACACAGTAAGAGAAAAAGTACTGTTTCATACTGGCTAATAAGGACATGTGTGCCAGCTCAGTCATGTCTGATTTTTTGCAGCCCCAAGGACGGTAGCCTGCCAAGCTCCTACAGTGAGTGGAGACTGCTCTCTAGTTACAGTGCACAGGCTTCACATTGTAGTGGCTTGTTTTGTTGTGAAACACAGGCTGTAAGCACATGGGCTCAGTAGTTGTGGTGCTTGGGCTTAGTTGCCCCACAGTATGTGGAATCTTCCTGGACCAGGAATCAAACTGCTGTCCCTTGTACTGCGAAGGGGATTCTTAGCCACCAGACCATCAAGGAAACCCTATTTACTTATTAATTGGAATTGGCTCTTGCAAAAATTTTGAAGCTGGCTAGTTCAAAATCTACAGTGTGGTGGTTCAGCTTTCTGAACCTAGGTGCAGTGAAGTCTGAAAGGATTCTGCTGGAGAATACCCTCTGGATTTTAAGACTATTTTTGTTGTTGTTGTTGTTCTATCCAGCCCTTTAACTAATTGGATAAGGCCACCTAATATGGAGAGCAATCTGCTTTACTCAGAATTCACTGATATAAATGTTAGTCTTATATAAAAATGCTTTCCATTAATTTCATGAGTCAACTTGGAGAGCATTAAATTAACCATCACAGGCTTGTCCACTACTCCTAATGATTTTCCATGTGACTAATACCCTTTTACCATTTCTTTAAAAATGAGGAAGCAAGGTACAGAGAAATTAAGTAATTTGAGGGAAATTACCTATGGGTAAAAAGTGGAATCAAGATTTGAATCCAGGAATTCTGACTCTGGAGTCTGTTATCTACTGTACGCCTTCAATAGAACTATAGTGACCACTAAGGTAACTGTTTCTTGCTCATTTGAAAGGGATATATCTTTAGAAAGTAACAAAGTGAAAAAGGTAATAGATAAAACAGAGAAACTTAGAATGACGTTTGAAGATAGATTTGTGGCATCAAATTCCTGCTGATTTTCTGAGGGAATGTCAAAGTGATTGAGATGTATTGAGACTCTTTACTATGCCAGGCTTTGTATGAAGGCTTAACATATACAAACATCCCAATATTTTAATCCTCTTGAATACCTAGTAGGATACCAATTGTTATTCTTCATTTACTTATATGAGGAAAAAGACTGAGAAAGTGACTTGTGAAGTCATGCAGTAACAAAGTGGCCAAGGCAAAACTCAAAGCCAGTTGGCCTCTCCCCAAGGCCTTAGAGCAGCAGATCCCAAACTTTTTGGTACCAGGGACCAGTTTCATGGAAGAAAACTTTTCCACAGAGTGCACTTGGGGAGGTGGTTTTGGAATGATTCAAGCACATTACCTTTTTTGTGTACTTTGTTGCTAATCTAGTGCTGTTGCTGATCTGAAAGAGAATACTGGTCTGTGGTCCAGAGGTTGGGGACATCTGCCTTAGAAGGTTATAATCATTTATAACATTTCCTTGGGGCTTTACATGTGGCGCGGTGGTAAAGAATCTGCCTGCCAGTGCAGGAGATGCAGGTTCGATCCCAGAATCAGAAAGATCCCTTGGAGAAGGAAATGGCAACTTGCACCAATATTCTTGCCTAGAGATCCATGGGCAGAGGAGCCTGGCAGGCTATAGTCCATGGGGTTGCAAAGAACTGGACATGACTGAATGACTGAGTGCGAGGTTATACACTCAGACACATACACACACCGTTTCCTTGAACAACAACTCACTTTCACATACTTTAGTGTATGGAAGGCAATAACTTGACAATAAAGCACAATGAAGATAAAGATATTGAATGATGGTATCATTAATGATTGTCTTATGTGGATTGCCATCTTTATAATTTTATCACTTGGGATATGTCTATTCCCAAATATTATAAATTTGCCTTTGTTGTTAAAATTTGGTTTCAAATATTTACTTGACAAGTAACTGCCTTGAAAGTGACTGTTAGTCTTAAGAATTTAAGTGTTTCTGTGTATTGCTTTTCAGCCTTTTGACTAAGATCAAGTGTGAAAGTTTCTGTTTGCTGAAGAGACAGCTTTATATATTAATTTTAATTATAGAATATTTTTAACAACTGTAAAGTTCTTTTTCAGTAAGAATCTTAAGAGTTCTCTGAGATCTTTTTTCTTCAGTCTTTTTCTTTCATTTCTACTCTGATATGTGTTATTTCATTTGCGAGCTTTTGACTTTGTTCTCATTTTTCTAATTCATTTAAGTGTAAAGTTAGATTGTTTGAGATGTTTCTTTTTTTTTTTTTTTTGAGTTTGGTTTTCTATGGCTCTGAACTTTCAGCTTAGAATTGCATTTGTTGTATTCTATAGATATTGGAAAGTTATATTCTGATTTTCATTTGTGTTTAGGTCACTTGATATTTGCATTATATACTAAATGCTGCAGTGTTGTATGTGTAAATATTTACATATGTTATCTTCTCTTGGATTGATGCCTTTATCTTTTGGTACAGTTTTTTTTTTTATGGTTCAATTTGTCTGATATGATTATTGCTACCAAACTTCCTTTTCATCATTATTCTTATGAAATATTGTTTTCCATCTCTTCACTTTTAATCTATTTGTGTCTTTAGCTCTGAAGTAAGTCTGTTGTAAAGCAGCATATAGGTGGGAATTGCTTTTCTTCTTAAATCCATTCAGCTGACCTTTTGTCTTTTGACTGAAGCACTAAGTTCATTGATATTGAAGTTATTATTGATCAGTATGGACTTCCTGAGATTTAAATTTTTTTTGCTACTCATTTTGTAGTTCTTCTCTTATCCTTTATTTTTTTCTTGTCTCTTCCTTTGTGGTTTGATGATTTTCTTTGCTTTTATATTTGGGTTACTTTTTCTTTTTTTGTGTGTACCTATTTTAAATTTTAGTTTGTAGTTATCATAAGGTGTGTGTGGAAACGGGTGTATTAGTTATTTTAAGCTTAAATTCAAACAAATTCTAAATCATTACACGTTTCTAGTCCCCTCTCCATATGTTTTAAGTTTTTGACATTATATTTGCCATCATTTTATTTCCTATACCCTTTAACTTTTTATTTTAGTACAATTGATTTTACTACTTTTGTATTGTAATCTTTATACTATCCCATTGCCTTTGGTATACATTTACCTTCACTAGTCAGATATTTTTCATATGTATGTATGCATATACATTTCTGCTTAAAGAAGAGCCTTTACCATTTTGCATAAGAATAATTTATCTGTTGGTGAGAACTCCTTTAATTTTTGCTTTCCTGAGAAACTCCCCTTCAATTTTTACTTATAATCTTATTCAACTAGAGTACTCTTGTTTATAATTGTTTTTTTCCAGCACTGTGGACATATCATGCTACTTCCTCCTGATCTGTGTAAGTTTTGCTGATAGTCTTATGGGAGTTCCCTTGTATGTGACTTTATTTTTTCTCTTGCTGTCTTTAAAATTATCTCTATTTTTGACTTTTGCCATTTTATTTATAATTCATCTTCTCTTGGATTGATGCCTTTATCTTTTGGTACAGTTTTTTTTTTTATGGTTCAATTTGTCTGATATGATTATTGCTACCAAACTTCCTTTTCATCATTATTCTTATGAAATATTGTTTTCCATCTCTTCACTTTTAATCTATTTGTGTCTTTAGCTCTGAAGTAAGTCTGTTGTAAAGCAGCATATAGGTGGGAATTGCTTTTCTTCTTAAATCCATTCAGCTGACCTTTTGTCTTTTGACTGAAGCACTAAGTTCATTGATATTGAAGTTATTATTGATCAGTATGGACTTCCTGAGATTTAAATTTTTTTTGCTACTCATTTTGTAGTTCTTCTCTTATCCTTTATTTTTTTCTTGTCTCTTCCTTTGTGGTTTGATGATTTTCTTTGCTTTTATATTTGGGTTACTTTTTCTTTTTTTGTGTGTACCTATTTTAAATTTTAGTTTGTAGTTATCATAAGGTGTGTGTGGAAACGGGTGTATTAGTTATTTTAAGCTTAAATTCAAACAAATTCTAAATCATTACACGTTTCTAGTCCCCTCTCCATATGTTTTAAGTTTTTGACATTATATTTGCCATCATTTTATTTCCTATACCCTTTAACTTTTTATTTTAGTACAATTGATTTTACTACTTTTGTATTGTAATCTTTATACTATCCCATTGCCTTTGGTATACATTTACCTTCACTAGTCAGATATTTTTCATATGTATGTATGCATATACATTTCTGCTTAAAGAAGAGCCTTTACCATTTTGCATAAGAATAATTTATCTGTTGGTGAGAACTCCTTTAATTTTTGCTTTCCTGAGAAACTCCCCTTCAATTTTTACTTATAATCTTATTCAACTAGAGTACTCTTGTTTATAATTGTTTTTTTCCAGCACTGTGGACATATCATGCTACTTCCTCCTGATCTGTGTAAGTTTTGCTGATAGTCTTATGGGAGTTCCCTTGTATGTGACTTTATTTTTTCTCTTGCTGTCTTTAAAATTATCTCTATTTTTGACTTTTGCCATTTTATTTATAATTCATCTTCTTGTGGATCTCTTTGGGTTCATCTTGTTTGAGACTTCTCTGTGCTTTCTGGACCTGAATATTTGTTTCTTTTTCAGGTTTAGGGACACCTGTTATGTCTTCAAATAAGTTATTGTCCCCTTTCTCGCTCTTTTCTCTCTGGACTACTGTAATGGAAAGGTTAGTATTCTTGATGTTGTCTCAGAGGTTCCTTCAGTCAGTTCAGTTCAGCAATTCAGTCGTGTCCGACTCTTTGTGACTCCATGGACTGTGGCACGCCAGGCTTCCTTGTCCTTCACCATCTCCTGGAGCTTGCTTAAAACTTGCATTCATTGACTCAGTGATGCCATCCAACCATCTTGCCCTTTGTCATCCCCTTTTTCTTCTGCCTTCTATTTTTCCCAACATCATGGTCTTTTCCAATGAGTCATCTCTTCACATCAGGTGGCCAAAGTATTGGAGCTTCAACTTCAGCCTCAGTCCTTACAATGTATATTCAGGGTTGATTTCCTTTAGGACTGACTTGTTTGATCTCTTTGCAGCCCAAGGAACTCTCAAGAGTCTTCTCTAACACCACAGTTCAAAGGAATTTATGCTTAGCCTTCGTTATGGTCCGACTCTTACATCCATACATGACTACTGTGAAAACTGTATCTTTGACTATAGGGAACTTTGTTGGCAACGTGATGTTTCTGCTTTTGAATATGCTGACTAGGTTTGTCATAGCTTTTCTTCCAAGGAGCAAACATCGTTTCATTTCATGGCTGCAGTCACCATCCACAGTGATTTTGGAGCCCAAGAAAATAAAGTCTGTCACTGTTTCCATTGTTTGCCCATATATTTGCCATGAAGTCATGGGACCGAATGCCATGATCTTCATTTTTGAAAAATTTTTGGTCTCATTGATTTTTTTTCATCCATCTTTATTCTTTGGCCTATGTGGGCCTTCCATTGCAGTGACCTTTCTCTTTGCAGAGCACCTGCTCTGGATGCACATACTTAAGAGTGCTGGCTCATAATTGGATACAACGGTCCAGCCACTCCACGGCACATGGGATCTTCCTGGGCCAGGAATCAAACCGGCGTTCCTTGCACTGGAAGGCAGACTCTTTACCCACTGGAACACCAAGGAAGCCCCTGATCTTCATTTTTAGAATGTTGAGTTTTAGGCCAGCTTTTTCACTCTCCTCTTTCAACTTTATCAAGAGGCTCTTTAGTTCCTCTTGACTTTCTGCCATGAGGTTGGTGTCATCTGCGTACCTGAGATTATTGATATTTCTCCTGGCAATCTTTACTCCAGCTTGTGCTTCATCTAGGCCAGCATTTTGTGTGTTATACTCTGCATATAAGTTAAATAAATAGGGTGACAATGTACAGTCTTGATGTACTCCTTTCTCGATTTGGGACTTAGACTATCCTAATTTTTTAACTTCTTTTTTCTTATTTTTTTAACTCTGTTATTCACTTTCCAGATTACTGATCTGTTCTGCTATATTGTCTAATCTGCTTTTGATTCCCTCCAGCATATTTTACCTTTAAGTTATTGTTTTATTCAGTTCTTAACTGATTGTCCTTTATTTTGCTAACTATTGGTTGAAGTTCTTACTGTGTTTTTCCATTTTTCTCTGGAGTTCATTGAATATATCAATGATCATTGTTTTGAATGTATGTCAAGTACATTACTTATGGCTGTTTCATTAGGGTTTTTCCCTCTTGGTTGTTATCTTATTATTTTTCTGGGACAAAATCTACTGCCTTCTCATTTGTTTGACAGTTTGTGTTTATTTCTTTTTTAGTTATTGATTGGGGTAGCATTGCTTTGCAACGTATTGGTTTTTACTGTACAACAACTAGTTACATGTGAATCAGCTATATGTATTCCCTCTCTCTGAGCCTCCCATCCCTCTAGGTCATCACAAAGCAGTGAACTGAGCTCCCTGTGCTATAAAACAGGTTCCTACTAGCTATGCATTTTGCACATGGTAGTGTATATTAGTCATTGCTACTCTCTCAATTTGTCCTACTCTCTTCCCCCCTCCCCCCAACCATGCTTATTTCTGGATTAGTCACAAGAGCTACTTCTCCTTGCTTAAATGGGTGGCCTTATGTAGAAGCATCTTCTGTGTAGATTGTTTGCATTGTCTGGCTTTGGTTTGCTGCTTGGACCTGGAGTAGGGGAGAGATGGGTCTAGTGAGATGTGCTGGAGCATGCCATGGAGGCCACCAAAACAGTAATACTTTTGAATTCATAAATCAAATATTTCCACTGGAATTAGTCACAGAAACATTCAATTTGAATGTGTGATTTTATTTATCATATTATCATTCATGTAACGAGTTACATTATTTTGTAAACAAATCAAGTGAGATTCTGTTTGGATTCAGTTGCATCTTTATAACCTTTACGTTATTTTGTAAACAAGTCAAGTGGGATTCTGTTTGGATTCAGTTGCATCTTTATAACCTTTCATGGCTTCATGATCAGTTTCTCAGAAGCAGGGCCCATGTATCAATGGGAACCATTTTGGCAGACCCTGAATATTACAATCCTGGCTTCAAACCTGACCTTGGAAATTATCTCTATAGATAAAATCCTGGGACATATGACTATTGAAATATTCATGATTGCTTGAATGCACTGCTACAAATGAAGGCATTGGCTTTGTTTTAGTTCAATAGAATTGCCTTGTGTTTAATTGAGTGTTTTTGAAATAAAAAACTTAAGATTTAATGAATATTGGTAGCACTTTCACCATTCACTTATTTCTTATTGTAGGACTTCTTAATATTTCTGTATGTACTCAGTAGGCTGGTATGGTCGCCCAACCTGACATCCATCCACTCCCAAACCCATTTCTTTTTACTGTTTCTAGCACAGAAGCTCAGAGAGCTAGAAAGTCATCCTCCCAGCTTACCTTGTAGGGCATGCACTGTAGTTTCACCAAGGAACTTAAGTGTATGTCTTGTAAAAGTGCTCTGATGGCCTTTGAGAAAAAAAAAAAAAATCACTATTCTATGACTTTTCAAGTTTAAAAGTACCTTATAATTTTCTAAAAACAATGTTCAGATTATATTTGACAGTTCAATTGTTAAATTGAATGTTCTCAAAAGAACAGACTCAAGTAGTAGAGCTAAGCAGTTGTTTTTAACAGAATATATCCTTTAAAAAAAAAAAAAAAAGATATGAATGATTTAGGCACAAAATTCCTCTGTATAATCACACCCAATATTTTCTGACTATTAAAATTTTAGTGTATTTTCTTCAGGGCTTTCTAATGGATATTTTTAATATAATTCTATTCATTCCCTATATGCAATTTTTATCTTTTTTTCTTTTGCTAGTGACTTCTGTATAACAAGGAATTTCTGTATTATACTGACTGGTAACCTTGCATTTTACATCTCTATTATGTTCCATGCTAAGATTATAGCATGCATTATTTAACCAAACATTTAAATAAAAAAAATCTCACTGTTACTTATGTGTTTGTGACAATAATCTTGCTGTACAAACTTACCTCCTCCTGCCCCCCAGCCACCCACCGCTATTTTGAGCCCCTCAAAAATTTCAGTTTTCCGATGACAGGGCTAGCCATTGCTTATACTACTTGATCCCTTAGTCTTTTCTTTCTGAATTGAATGTAAGTGTGAATTTGGGGTCTCTGGCAACTACTCTGAGGCCAGGAAAAAAAAAAAAAGTGTTATACTGAGCATAGTTGAGGAAAAAGACAAAACTTTGTCCTTAGTGTCTCTGGTTTGGCCACAGAGCCAAGGCCCAGAGCCGGCCATATCCAGGCCTCTAATTACATGAGGAAGAACTTTATCACTATTTGCTTAAGTCACTGAAAATTGGATCCCTATCACTCATTATTTGCTTTAAGCAATAGTTACAATACTACTCCTAGTGACAACAGAAGAATGCTAGTGAGAATAAACTTACGCATATAATGCTTATTTATGATAGTGACAGCTAGGTTCTAAGTACTTTAGGCTTATCACTTATTTGGTCCTCCTCACTTTATTGAGAAGTTATTGGTCTTACCATGATGCCCATTTTACATTCAGTGAAACAAAAGTTAAATATGAAGTCACATGATTAGCAGTTGACAGCAGAATATGCTTACTTTAAGCAAAGATCCCAGGATATGAGGCATACATAGAATGAGGGCTTTCCATTTATTGTAAGGGATTCCTCCCTTCCCCTATGCAAATGGAGCCATGGAAGAAAGATGGTAGATGAACCAAGAACATGGGCTGGAAAATCAGATGGATCTTGGTTAAATTCTAAAAGATCTTTCGTGTATAAGATGTATGATCTTGGATAAGTTAGTAAAAATCTGTTAGTCTTAACTTATACACAGGCTGAATGTGAACATTATTACTTAGAGGAAATATAAAACGATCTTGTCACATCCACCAGTGTATTCAACCCCTTTTGCAAATGTGGAAAATTGCAATCACATGGCTAATAAGCAGTGTAGCCAGGGTTCATATGCAAGTACATCTGATTCCAGAGTTCATGTTTTAATCGCTGTGCCTTCTGTCCCCAGGAGGCATGAGTAACATAAGTAATAACCAAAGCTCCTATTCCCTGAGGAGCGTCTACAAAGGGACAGTAATTTGGAAACAATATTTTCAACACTGATCAGACAATGCAAGATTAAGGTGGTGCCAGTTTGATGTGTCCTCTGATCTTGTGTTTTTGCTGAAAGTATATTGTACATTTACATATTGTATGTGTATGTTTGTGTGCACTTCTGTGTGTATGTGTGTGTGTGAGAGAGATAGCAAGGGAAAGAATGCTTTTTGTCTTCTGTTGTAGCTGCCCATCTTCTCATCGTATGGTGCTCTATGATTTTCCTAGATCATATTGATCGCGTTTGTCCTTGGCTAATGGATGTCATTTCTCAGTGGTAAATAACCAGCCTGCCAATGCAGGAGATGATCTGCAGAAGACGAGGGTTTTGTCCTTGGGTCAGGAAGATCCCCTTGGAGGAGGCACAACAGCCCACTCCAGTATTGTTGGCTGGAGAATCTCATGGACAGAGAAGCCTGTTGGGCTACCTTCCACTGGCCATGAGGAAGTTGGATACAACTGAAACGACTTAGCAGGCACGTGCAGGGTGCTGCATTTGAGAAAAGAGTGTCATGAAGGGGAAAGACAGACTGGTGTGGGGAGGAGGGGGATGAAGTCCTCCTCTCCAATGGGGTCCCTTCCTACTGTTGGAGGTCTGGAGCCACAATGATTATGCCCTTGAAGAAAACAGAAGCAGAATTGAAGCCATTAAGATGAAAACTTGTACCGGGGACATGTGCTATCTTTTCCAGAAACTCTGGAATGGGTATTGTTCAAGTGATTTAAATTCCCTAAAAGATCATTTTAGTGTGTTATTTCAAGACTAATGAGCTGAATATGAAGAATGTGACAGTGGAAAGAGAAAAAAGTATCTTTTGAAGTCGTCTTTGTGGATTTCAGTCCCAACTCCGTCAGCCGTAACATGGCAATTGTCATCTGTATCTTACTGTGGCATCCTAAATCAGATCACGATGTTTTCATTATTTTGACTGCGTGATTCAGTCCTGGAGTAGCAGCTTCTAGTTGCAAAATTTAACAATTACTTTAAAAATCACTTGGCGATTTGGAACATTTTAGACAAATAAAAGTGAACATTATGCACAGGCACAATATTAATAGGAGACTATGGAACAATCAGTCTTTGCACAGCAATTTGGAAACATATGGTGATACATTCAAACCAAAGGCCACAGTCAAGGTGGAAACAGCTCTTGTGCAGTGGGGCCAGGCAGCAACTTATGGCATTGATTGCATAAAGTCCAGTCCCAGGCTTCTTGTGCGACTCATTGTAGGTACACACTGGATAGGTAATGAGGAAAGCTGAATGGGTGCTAAAGATCTCTAGGGTGAATTGTCAGTCCCTTTTTATGATGCGGTCCTTTAAGAGGTACCATAAAGTGATTTAATGGTAACGTGAGGTATGAGAGTTAGATACAACCTTCTTTGCCATCACCGCCTTTTACTCACTAGCAAAGGGAAAAAAAAAACATTGATTTAGAATCATTATATCCTCTAGTGTTGAGAATGATAGTTGTTCCTGCATAAACCTTTGGAAATTATTATTAAAGAAACTATGTGGGTGCTTGTGCACTTAGTCATGTGCAACTCTTTGTGACCCCCTGGAGTGGGTTGCCATTTTCTTCTGTAGGGAATCCTCTCCACCCAGAGATTGAACCCTCTTCTGTTCATCTCCTATGTTGGCAGGTGGGTTCTTTACCAGCTGAGCTACTGGGGGAGTCCTGAAGAAATTATATTATGTTATAAAACACATCCCATAATTTAATCATAGATAAAGACCTAAAGAAGTCCACCGGCAAAGATGCAATAGAACAACTACCTCTGTGCCATGAACTGTGGAAATTAACTAAAAAATACAGAACTTAACTACAATAACCTCATAGCTTAATTAGCTAGAAATGTGTTTTTCTGTTATCATTTTTTTTGGTTGTTGGAAAATTTCCAAAATAGACTAATCTATTCTTACCTTTTTTAGGTGGAATATTCTAAAAATAATTTTATTGTTCTTGGATAAGTAGACTTGTGCCAGCTTATCTTTATAATTCATATTTGATCATTTATTTACATGTCTTTGGAGAAAGAAATGAATGCAAACCTTTCCAGAATTCTTGCCTGGAGAATTCTATAGACAGAATTCTGTAGCCTGGCAGGCTACAGTCTGTGGGGTCACAAAGAGTTGGACTTAACTGAGCAACCAACTCTCTTTATATATCTAACAAGTATCTATCAAGTGCCAACTCATTTTTCAGGCATTGTAATTGAGTCAAGGGCTGAAATAATGAATGAGTTAGTACAGTCGCTGTTTTTGTATAGCTTGCAGTTCTTGGGAGTAACATATAATATGCAAAGGTGTTTGTTACTAGAGGACTTCCCTGGTGGTTCAGTGGTAAAGGACCCACCTGCTAATGCAGGACATCCTCCTGGTTCAGGAATATCCTCCAGAGATGAAAATGGCAACCCACTGCAGTATTCTTGCCTTGGAAGTTCCACAGACAGAAGAGCCTGATGGACTATAGTCCACTCGGTTAGAAAAGAGTTGGACACGACGGAGTGACTAAATAACAACATTGTTACTGTGCCCATAGGATGTCCTGAGACCTGGTGGGAAAGGCATCAGGTCCAATGAGCAGGGGAGGCTTTCTGACAGATGTTTGACATGGAATGATAATTGATAGTTATGTACAGCAAGAAGATGTGAAAGAATGTTTTTGACGGAGAGAACAATGAGAATATCAGGAGGCAAAATGAAAAGAAAAAGTGTCGCTTTCCAAATATATATTCTTATTTTACCCAGTTTTTCATTGGACTGTAATTGCTTTACAATGTTGTGTTAGTTTCTGCTGTACAATGAAGGGGATTAAGTGTATGTATGTTTATCTCTGCTCTCTTGTGGACCTCCCTCCCACTGCCCCATCTGAGCCCCTGCCTTCCACCCCTCTAGGTCATCACAGAGCACTGAGCTGAGCTCCTTGTGCTGTACAGAAGGTTCTCACTAGCTGTCTTTTTTACCCTGGGTACGATATAAATGTCACTCCCAGTCTCCCAGTGTGTTCACCCTCCCCTTCACCCCGTGTATCCATATGTCTGTTCTCCATGTTTGAATCTATATTTCTTCCCTAGAAATAGATTGAAGTATTGGAATATAAATATATAATAAATATAAATGGATCATTGATTTTCAGGTGAGCATGAGAATGCTCGCTAGAAGGAGGTCAGAGTATGTGGGTCTTTACAAACTATATGAAAAGTTTAGATATTACTTCAAGATTAGGTAAAGTTCTTTGAAGGATTTTATAGAGAAGAGTGACATGAGCAAGTGTATATTTATCTGCTGGGGTTATTCAGAGATGAGGATTTGGGCAGCGATAGGAACACATCACAGAATAGACTCAAGAATGTTAATTATTTCATTTATAATTTGATTTCTACATTTTATGTCATGTTTGCTTGTATTCACAATCTAAAACTAGCATCATATTAATTTAAGTAGAAAGTAGGAGGGAGATTCAAGAGGGACGGGATGCATGCATACCTAAGGCTGATGCATGTTGATGTTCGGCAGAAACCAACACAATATTATAAAGCAATTATCCTTCAACTGCAAATGAATAAATTAAAAAGATAATGAAGACTTATTTCTTATCATTTTAAAAGGAAAAATGGTAGCCAAATTAGAGGAAGAAAGATTTCACCTCAATCATGATAAATAATGATCTCATGATTATAACTGTTTGAGGATATAGTATATGATCTCGAGAAGTAAGTCTCCATTTCTGGAAATATATTTGCAGAGGTAAGTGACAGTTGATAAAGGATATTGAACGAGAGATTACTGCTCTTCCAAGTAGCTGGACTAAATGACCCCTAGAATTTCTTCTGGTTCTTAGCTTGTCTTAAGGCTCTATTTGCTTGAATTCTAATTAACCATGGTTTTAATATAATTTTAGTTTGTTGTAGTGTCTCAAATTTTTGAATCATTCCTAGTCTTCCTTTCTAGGCATAGAGGGTCATTTTTTTTTTTTCTTTTTCAGATGTTAAGACTCTCTAGAGTACTTATTGCAGGATGCACAATGAAATGAGTTAGGAAATGAATCATTGGTGTGCTGCCCTGAATTTTTATAGACTTTGATACATGACCTAGGATTATTTTCTTGTCTGCAGGTAGTTATATCTTTCAAAATTGCTGCTCCATTTTGAAAACATCTCAGAGAAGTAAAATGAGCAACATTACTCAAAAATACAATCTAACACATAATATTTCCAAAGGCCATATTATACACATTTGGGCACAGTAGTGCTTATCCAGTTAACCACATTTACAGCCAAGACAGTCTCCTCTTTTCTCACTCTACCACATGCATTCACATATGAATAAATGAATGAATGCATTGGAAATTCATGGTTGATGTAGCAGACAACTTTGGAAGATTTTTTCTGTGTGCTAAAAGGAATATATAGGGAACAAAAGTTTAGCAGTCTCTGAATTGTCACGAATATTTAGCATTTTGGTCTTGTTTTCATTCTATACCTTTCAGTACTTTCAAATTCACCATGGGAACTGGAAGTACTACTTGCTGTAAATGTGACTCAAGGTAAAGTGAGTTAGGGTAACTTCGCTTCTATCTCTATCATGCTATGCAATTTTATTTTAAAAGGGTTTTTGTATCCTTAAGATGTTTTTTGAATAATTTGCTATGGTTTTACTTTTGGGGGGACTTTAGTATAATAAATACAGAGGTTATGAACCAACTTGAAGATTTTAGGGTAAGAATTTTTGATTCAACTACAGTTACTTTTTCCTGAGATAACTCATTGTAATGTAGACTCTTGGGATGAGTTAATATATATTATGCTCAAAGGACCAAATAATTTAGTTATATTTTATTCTAAAAGGAAGTTATCTATGCAGAAAATATAAATTTTTCCCTAGTCCTTTTTTAGGCAAAAGACCTAGAATTTCTTCTGGTTCTTAGCTTGTCTTAAGGCTCTATTTGCTTGAATTCTAATTAACCATGGTTTTAATATAATTTTAGTTTGTTGTAGTGTCTCAAATTTTTGAATCATTCCTAGTCTTCCTTTCTAGGCATAGAGGGTCATTTTTTTTTTTTTTTCAGATGTTAAGACTCTCTAGAGTACTTATTGCAGGATGCACAATGAAATGAGTTAGGAAATGAATCATTGGTGTGCTGCCCTGAATTTTTATAGACTTTGATACATGACCTAGGATTATTTTCTTGTCTGCAGGTAGTTATATCTTTCAAAATTGCTGCTCCATTTTGAAAACATCTCAGAGAAGTAAAATGAGCAACATTACTCAAAAATACAATCTAACACATAATATTTCCAAAGGCCATATTATACACATTTGGGCACAGTAGTGCTTATCCAGTTAACCACATTTACAGCCAAGACAGTCTCCTCTTTTCTCACTCTACCACATGCATTCACATATGAATAAATGAATGAATGCATTGGAAATTCATGGTTGATGTAGCAGACAACTTTGGAAGATTTTTTCTGTGTGCTAAAAGGAATATATAGGGAACAAAAGTTTAGCAGTCTCTGAATTGTCACGAATATTTAGCATTTTGGTCTTGTTTTCATTCTATACCTTTCAGTACTTTCAAATTCACCATGGGAACTGGAAGTACTACTTGCTGTAAATGTGACTCAAGGTAAAGTGAGTTAGGGTAACTTCGCTTCTATCTCTATCATGCTATGCAATTTTATTTTAAAAGGGTTTTTGTATCCTTAAGATGTTTTTTGAATAATTTGCTATGGTTTTACTTTTGGGGGGACTTTAGTATAATAAATACAGAGGTTATGAACCAACTTGAAGATTTTAGGGTAAGAATTTTTGATTCAACTACAGTTACTTTTTCCTGAGATAACTCATTGTAATGTAGACTCTTGGGATGAGTTAATATATATTATGCTCAAAGGACCAAATAATTTAGTTATATTTTATTCTAAAGGAAGTTTTTTAAAAAATTATTTTGAAGTTATCTATGCAGAAAATATATTCTGTTTTGGTTGTTAGGAAATGTTTGGGAAGATGACTCTACAAGATAAATTATAGTGAAAAATGTATAAATAGACACTTCAGAGATGACCCCCATAGTCTGCTGATAGTCATACTAGTAGTGAATCCAGTAAAGCCAATTGTACTTTCTCAGTTAGGATAAGGCTTTTAGACTAAGAAACTTTTAGACTGAGAAACTTTTCAGTTTATCAGTTGTGAGATTCATTATTTGGATGCCTTGCCTTGAATAGATTTTTGAAAAGCATGTTAGATAAAAGCATATGAATAAAAGGTGAATTTACTATTACTTTTTTATTCTTTCTAGCCCATCTCTTGTTCCAAAAGGAAAAGAGGGACTCATATAAAGCACACTGTGATGTTGATTTTCCACTGTGAATTGCCACGTAGAGATAATAGGAAATGTGCAGAAAGAGGTTTCTCCTGTCCTTAAGAAGATATACTTGCAAGCACCATCTTAAATCCAGTAAAGGAAGAAAAAATTACATTGACTTGTGGATGGAAAATTTTTCATCACACCTAACAAAATCCTTTTGTGTTCAGGATTTTTTATATCCCAGAACATCCCAAAAGACTGAATGGAACTGGAATTTGGAATCTAAGATCTAGGGGTTGACTCAGAGCAGTGATCTTCCTTGATGATGAGTGACTCAGGAATGGGAATTCACACCAATGAGTTGTAAGGAGACCATCTAGGGATTCATATTAACGTCATTCCTGGGTTGAACCCTCATTCTCAAGGTAAAGTGAGTTAGGGTAACTTCGCTTCTATCTCTATCATGCTATGCAATTTTATTTTAAAAGGGTTTTTGTATCCTTAAGATGTTTTTTGAATAATTTGCTATGGTTTTACTTTTGGGGGGACTTTAGTATAATAAATACAGAGGTTATGAACCAACTTGAAGATTTTAGGGTAAGAATTTTTGATTCAACTACAGTTACTTTTTCCTGAGATAACTCATTGTAATGTAGACTCTTGGGATGAGTTAATATATATTATGCTCAAAGGACCAAATAATTTAGTTATATTTTATTCTAAAGGAAGTTTTTTAAAAAATTATTTTGAAGTTATCTATGCAGAAAATATATTCTGTTTTGGTTGTTAGGAAATGTTTGGGAAGATGACTCTACAAGATAAATTATAGTGAAAAATGTATAAATAGACACTTCAGAGATGACCCCCATAGTCTGCTGATAGTCATACTAGTAGTGAATCCAGTAAAGCCAATTGTACTTTCTCAGTTAGGATAAGGCTTTTAGACTAAGAAACTTTTAGACTGAGAAACTTTTCAGTTTATCAGTTGTGAGATTCATTATTTGGATGCCTTGCCTTGAATAGATTTTTGAAAAGCATGTTAGATAAAAGCATATGAATAAAAGGTGAATTTACTATTACTTTTTTATTCTTTCTAGCCCATCTCTTGTTCCAAAAGGAAAAGAGGGACTCATATAAAGCACACTGTGATGTTGATTTTCCACTGTGAATTGCCACGTAGAGATAATAGGAAATGTGCAGAAAGAGGTTTCTCCTGTCCTTAAGAAGATATACTTGCAAGCACCATCTTAAATCCAGTAAAGGAAGAAAAAATTACATTGACTTGTGGATGGAAAATTTTTCATCACACCTAACAAAATCCTTTTGTGTTCAGGATTTTTTATATCCCAGAACATCCCAAAAGACTGAATGGAACTGGAATTTGGAATCTAAGATCTAGGGGTTGACTCAGAGCAGTGATCTTCCTTGATGATGAGTGACTCAGGAATGGGAATTCACACCAATGAGTTGTAAGGAGACCATCTAGGGGATTCATATTAACGTCATTCCTGGTTTTTCTTTGTGAGACCATCCAAGAACATCTTTCCCTTTGTATAGGTTTGAATAAGTTGGGATATAGGTGGGTTACAAGAAGAAAGGTTTATATACTTTTGACTATTAATTGCCATCACAAGTGGGAGGGGAAGCCTCTTCTGTCTTGTCCTCTCCCATGGACATGGACTGGTAGAGGATCCATTCTCCAGAGTGTTCTCCAGAATGTACCTCATCACTGTAGCAGAGGATCTCTTGGCCTTTAGAACCTACACCAAGTGATGACTTGTATGATTTCCAATCACAGGTCACTAGCAAAAATGAGTCCCATGACCACATCTAACATCACAGGCTCAGAGATGTGAAAGTCTACAGCTGCCAGGGAAGCAGCCAGAGATATCTAATGAATACCACATTTTTCCTTGGAGAATCATTCCTTGTCTTGCTCATGGGTATGGTAGGGCACTGTGACACAGAAGGGATCTCCAAGAAACTGGAAGGAGAAACAAGTCAGTCTTGAAGTCTATCCTACCTCTAGATTTCTTGCTCTTTTTTTTTTTTTTTTTGTAGAGTATTTCAATACTTTATTCTTTTTTATTGGAGAGTAATATTTGTTGTATGGATATATAGCATTATGTATTCTTTATCCATTCTTTTAAAACATTTATTATTGGAATAAAATTGCTTTACAGTGTTAGTTTCTGCTATATAACAGCGTGAATCAGCTATATATATATACCTATATCCCCTCCCACCTGAGCCTCCCTCCCACCCCTCATCCCACCTCTCCAGGTCACCACAGAGAACGGAGCCCAGCTCCCCATGTTGTACAGCAACTTCCCACTAGCTCTCTTATTTTGCACATGGTCCTCTATCTATGTCAGCACTAGTTTCCAAATTCATCCCATCCTCCCCTTGCCTGGTTGTGTCCACAAGTTCCTTCTCTATGTCTGCCTTTCTATTCTTGCCCTGCGAATAGGTTCATCTGTAACATTTTTCTAGATGCCGTATGTATGCTTTAATATACGATGTTTGTTTTTATCTTTCTGGCTTATTTTACGCTTGACTCTGTATGATCTTTGAACCAGTCAGTCTGCATAAGCTTTAAGTGATTTTTAGTTGAGCTTTCTCTGATTTTCAGCCAAAATTACCTAACGAATACAGATTTATTATCAAATGCTTTTTGAGTCCATCTAGTACCCATTCCAAAGAAAGGAAACCCAGCAATTTATTTTCCAGGCCACAGCCTCCCTTTGGGATCTTACATTCCCATGAGATTTATACTGGAGACTCTGCATAGTAAAAGGTAAACTGTAGCTCTGCACACAGGTAGTGTAGCATTCTGTTATGCTTCAGGAGAGCAGTTTCTTCCTTTATATCACATACAAAATCCTTACAGATAAGCAGAGGTGAACTTGGTATATCTCATTGTAGAAATTGCACAGAAAGGCAGATGCTTGCTGTTTATTTCTTGACTCTGGGCTCTGGCATGATTGACAATTGGACACTGAAGACCTGGCCATATCATCAAATTCTATTCTTTTTGAAATGTCACAGAACAGCAATAAAGTTTTAGCAGCCAGAGATATCTAATGAATACCACATTTTTCCTTGGAGAATCATTCCTTGTCTTGCTCATGGGTATGGTAGGGCACTGTGACACAGAAGGGATCTCCAAGAAACTGGAAGGAGAAACAAGTCAGTCTTGAAGTCTATCCTACCTCTAGATTTCTTGCTCTTTCTTTTTTTTGTAGAGTATTTCAATACTTTATTCTTTTTTATTGGAGAGTAATATTTGTTGTATGGATATATAGCATTATGTATTCTTTATCCATTCTTTTAAAACATTTATTATTGGAATAAAATTGCTTTACAGTGTTAGTTTCTGCTATATAACAGCGTGAATCAGCTATATATATATACCTATATCCCCTCCCACCTGAGCCTCCCTCCCACCCCTCATCCCACCTCTCCAGGTCACCACAGAGAACGGAGCCCAGCTCCCCATGTTGTACAGCAACTTCCCACTAGCTCTCTTATTTTGCACATGGTCCTCTATCTATGTCAGCACTAGTTTCCAAATTCATCCCATCCTCCCCTTGCCTGGTTGTGTCCACAAGTTCCTTCTCTATGTCTGCCTTTCTATTCTTGCCCTGCGAATAGGTTCATCTGTAACATTTTTCTAGATGCCGTATGTATGCTTTAATATACGATGTTTGTTTTTATCTTTCTGGCTTATTTTACGCTTGACTCTGTATGATCTTTGAACCAGTCAGTCTGCATAAGCTTTAAGTGATTTTTAGTTGAGCTTTCTCTGATTTTCAGCCAAAATTACCTAACGAATACAGATTTATTATCAAATGCTTTTTGAGTCCATCTAGTACCCATTCCAAAGAAAGGAAACCCAGCAATTTATTTTCCAGGCCACAGCCTCCCTTTGGGATCTTACATTCCCATGAGATTTATACTGGAGACTCTGCATAGAAAAAGGTAAACTGTAGCTCTGCACACAGGTAGTGTAGCATTCTGTTATGCTTCAGGAGAGCAGTTTCTTCCTTTATATCACATACAAAATCCTTACAGATAAGCAGAGGTGAACTTGGTATATCTCATTGTAGAAATTGCACAGAAAGGCAGATGCTTGCTGTTTATTTCTTGACTCTGGGCTCTGGCATGATTGACAATTGGACACTGAAGACCTGGCCATATCATCAAATTCTATTCTTTTTGAAATGTCACAGAACAGCAATAAAGTTTTAGTGAGAACTTTTGCAATAGTATAAGCTCTATCTGGGAGATACTCTTGATCCGTTTTGAATTATGTCTTACACCTGTAAAGGCCAAATAAAACCAAAATTAAGAGATTATTGTTTTCTTTATTTTTTAAAGGACACAAAAAATTCAGTTTTGTGAGTTTTAGACTAAGGAGAACATTGAGTCAGAAGTGGACCTTTGAGGAGAACCAGTGAAAGCTTTATATTTTCTCACCTACCATGCCAGTCTCTACTGATTCTGACTCACCTTGATCTGCTTTATAAATACTTCCCTATCAGTATGCTCTGGAGATAATGGCATACTCAGAAAAAGAACTAGCAATCCCACTACATATAAAGACTGACTAGCCCTGGACTTCCAGCACTGTCTAAAGAACTATGCTGAGAAGGATACTGACTCCGCATTTCATGGGAAGTAATCAGTGTCTCATTAGTGGCATCTGCAGTGTGGTCAAAAAGGAGGATTTATGACACAGAATTTTCCATAATTTATTATCCTTAATATATTTGCTTACAGGTGAATGAGAAGTTTGCATCTCTTCTTTTGGCAAAAGTGAGAAACTTACTAGTTATGCAAATTTCAGTGTCCAGGATATATATATATATATATATATATATATATATATATAGATAGATAGAATATATATGTAGATAGATATATATGTATACACACACACACACACACACACACACACACACACACACACACACACACACACACACATGCTATTTAGGAGAAGCCAAGTTTTTCTTGGTAGTCAATAAGAGGGAATCTTTTCTGAAAATTATTATAAAGTAGATAGGTATAAGGAGTACCATATCTGATAGCATTCTAAAAGAGGATATAATGACACAATTTCTCATAATTGCTATTATATTATCATTGGGGCTTCCCAGGTGGCTCTGTGGTAAAGAATCTGCCTGCCAATTCAGGTGCCGCAAGAGATGTGGGCTAGATCCCTGAATTCGGAAGATCTCCTGGAAGAGGAGATGGCAACCCATTCTAGTATTTTTGTGTAAATTCTTCCATGTACAGAGGAGCCTGGTTGGCTACAGCCCTTGGGGTTACAAAGAGTCAGCAACTGACAGCAACAGTCAGATATAACTAAGCAACTGAGCATGCATGCATGCCTATTATTTTTATTTTTTACACTAACCCTAAGTAAAGATTTGATATGACCAGTATGATATAGCTTAGGTATACTGTTTTCTATTTACATAGGTGTATTCAAGAAATTTATGGAGGAATTGATAAACTGAATGTAATTTAAGCACCTTGCATGAAGGTTCTTTCTCCCAGAAAATCCTTTGATTTATAAGCTTAGTATTTTGATTCTACAAGCTTTATATTATATTTAGAGATAGAAGAAAGTATCTAAAGTTTAAATATTCTATGTGGCCGGGTAGTTATGCAAAATTATATATATATATTTATATTTATATATATATATATGTATATATGTAATATAATCCTGGGAAATAATATATATGTAATAATGTCTAACATCTAGTTCATGTACACATATCAGAGATCTGATTTTTATCTTCACTTAACACTGAGACACACACCTAGAGCAAATGCTAGTGTTAAATGAGGGATTTTTTTTTTAACATCATCATTGATACAAGCAATTCAGTATGATCCAAAAATGAGTTGATTTTTATCTGATTACTAGGTTTCTAACCAGAAAGCTTAGCAAAGATTCTAGAAACAGGAAAACTATACTTTATTTCAAATAAGCTCAATGATGGGAAATTATTTATACACAGTTGGACCCAATTAAAATCTGAACAATTGATGGAAATTTGTTATAGTGAAGGTTGGGGATTACCCCTGATATGTGAGGATAACATTGGGATTAGCAGTCACTGATTCCAGCTCTGTCCATTTTTCCCATCTTCAGAGACAAAATCCTGATTTTCCCACTTTTTTGCATTTACGGAGAAGCCAATTTCTGGCATAAATTTTGGGGCCATATCTGATAGCATTCTAAAAGAGGATATAATGACACAATTTCTCATAATTGCTATTATATTATCATTGGGGCTTCCCAGGTGGCTCTGTGGTAAAGAATCTGCCTGCCAATTCAGGTGCCGCAAGAGATGTGGGCTAGATCCCTGAATTCGGAAGATCTCCTGGAAGAGGAGATGGCAACCCATTCTAGTATTTTTGTGTAAATTCTTCCATGTACAGAGGAGCCTGGTTGGCTACAGCCCTTGGGGTTACAAAGAGTCAGCAACTGACAGCAACAGTCAGATATAACTAAGCAACTGAGCATGCATGCATGCCTATTATTTTTATTTTTTACACTAACCCTAAGTAAAGATTTGATATGACCAGTATGATATAGCTTAGGTATACTGTTTTCTATTTACATAGGTGTATTCAAGAAATTTATGGAGGAATTGATAAACTGAATGTAATTTAAGCACCTTGCATGAAGGTTCTTTCTCCCAGAAAATCCTTTGATTTATAAGCTTAGTATTTTGATTCTACAAGCTTTATATTATATTTAGAGATAGAAGAAAGTATCTAAAGTTTAAATATTCTATGTGGCCGGGTAGTTATGCAAAATTATATATATATATTTATATTTATATATATATATATGTATATATGTAATATAATCCTGGGAAATAATATATATGTAATAATGTCTAACATCTAGTTCATGTACACATATCAGAGATCTGATTTTTATCTTCACTTAACACTGAGACACACACCTAGAGCAAATGCTAGTGTTAAATGAGGGATTTTTTTTTTAACATCATCATTGATACAAGCAATTCAGTATGATCCAAAAATGAGTTGATTTTTATCTGATTACTAGGTTTCTAACCAGAAAGCTTAGCAAAGATTCTAGAAACAGGAAAACTATACTTTATTTCAAATAAGCTCAATGATGGGAAATTATTTATACACAGTTGGACCCAATTAAAATCTGAACAATTGATGGAAATTTGTTATAGTGAAGGTTGGGGATTACCCCTGATATGTGAGGATAACATTGGGATTAGCAGTCACTGATTCCAGCTCTGTCCATTTTTCCCATCTTCAGAGACAAAATCCTGATTTTCCCCACTTTGTGTTTTTGGTTGTTTCATTTACTTACTTTTAATTTGGCTGTGTTGGGTCTTAGTTGTGGCATGCAGGATCTTTGTTGCTGTGAGTGGGATCTTTCGTTGTGGCATATGTGATCAACTTTATCGACCAGGCCTCCTGCATTGTTAGTATGAAGTCTTAGCCACTGGAACACCAGCAAAGTCGTGATTTTCCCCACTTTGGACTCACCCAGAGCAATAGTTTTTATTGTTTACTTGACCTTGATCTCCATGTGAGTGTTGTAATGAACATTGATGCTTGCCTCTTTAATATTCATCTCATCTTTCCCTCTTCTTCTCAGTGCTAAGAAATTCTCCATCATGTTCATGAGTGGAGTTGATCTCACTCCTAATTCTGTAATCTTGCACAACTTTTCTTCAGTCATTCATAAAATGTCATCTTCCTGGCCACAGCCATAGACTCATGCATGGGCACAAGACCCAGAAAAGGTAGTAAGAGTCAGTGAGACTCAATTAAGATTTTTACTTAAGTGTTGAAACAGGAGGTTAATTTTTCCTCAGGTGAACATGGACCAGGAAGTAAGGTGGTTAATAATGCTAAGTAGAGTTGGGTTGGACTGAGGAGAAAGAGAGGGAGTTACCCTGTGAGAATAGGAAGTGTTGTTAAGAAAGCATAAACGTTAGTAGCTCAGTCATGTCTGACTCTTTGTGACCCATGGATGGTAGCCTGCCACGCTTCTCTGCCCATGAGATTCTCCAGGCAGGAATGTGTTAGTGGTTTGCCATTCCCTTCTCCAGGAGATCTTCCTGAACCAGGGATTGAACCTGGGTCTTCCACATGAGAGGCAGATTCTTTACCATCTGAGCCATGTTGCTAAGAAAAAGAGATGAGAAGAAGAACATGGATCTGGGTTCACATAATTTGAGCCCTTGTTAAAATCACAACAAAGCCCTTTTAACCCCTAAAGTGTTAGTTGATCAGTCGTGTCTGACTCTTTGCAACCCCTTCGACTGTAGCCTGCCAAACTCTTCTATCCTTGAAGTTCTCTAGGCAAGACTACTAGAGTGGGTTGCCATTCCCTCCTCCAGGGAATTTTTCCAACCCAGGGCTTGAACCTGGATCTCCTACACTGCAGGCAGATTCTTTAATGCCTGAGCCACCAAGGAAGCCCAGCCCCTAAAGCCGTCAGTAATTTATACCATGTCAGTGTGTGTACGCTGTCTGTGTCTACTCAGGAAACGGGAAGTGCAGACTTACTTGATAGAAGTCTGTGGTTTTTATTTTAAATGCTTAGGTTTTGTGTTTTGGGAAATAAGAAGTCGGTATAGGAGGTAGGAACTTTAGTAGAGTTTGCACTTTAATATGAAACTGAAATAACTGTTCCTTTATTTTGAACCATAGCTTCACCATACTGCAATCTGTTGCCTTTTTTTCTAGTTTTTCCAGCAAATCATTTGAAGTCTTATTAATATTCATTGGTATCTCAGAAATAGAACTTCAGGGTGTTTGAAGAGTCAACTGTATTAAATTGTTCCCAAAATTTTCCACTAAGTAAAGTGATAAAAATGAAGCTTTTAAAAGTCTCATTCTCTTTTCTTCTGTGACCCCTTTACAGACAAGATACTTATAAAGGATAAAATGGAACTGTATGCATGAATATAAAAATTAGTCCAATTTGCAATGAACTGAAAGAGCCTAAGAAAGGAAGTTGTGGATACAGGGAAATTACCACAGCAGTCAGCGTTCCTTGGAATTTTCCTGTCACTGAGGCCTCATCTGCTTATCAACAAGAAATTCTATAGATTAATGTAATTTATTTGATGTTCCCCTATTTTAATTTTACAAAGTTTTGTTTACATGAGCCAAACAAAACTTGTCAAAGAATAAATGAAGGGCATGGCCTGATGGAGTTCATTATTTGTACATTGTGTACCCCAGCCAGCTGTACATAATGGGACACATCTGCAATGTGGTCACTAAAATAGTCACCAGTGGTAAATTATACAGATGGATCAGTCATTTCATCTATGAAGAGGCAGGAATACAAATAAAATTAGTCTTGGGTATTTTGAAAGGCAGTATCTGTCTGTTCTCAGAAATGCTCATTTTGGAGACAGATGAAGGCAGGTCTTGGACCCTGACTTATGTAGTTTTCATTTGTGTGACCTCTCCAGTCTTTCACCATCTGTAAATTGGAAGTAAATATTGTATTTCCCACATAGGTTTGTGGAGAGGACTAGAGATGATTCATTCAAAGTGTTCAGTGGTGTCAGACACTAAACTAAGTGGAAGTATTTCTTCGTGTCTGTGAACTAGCGGGTTAACAATAATTCTTAGCACAAAACAAAGACAAGGGATGCAGGGAAGCTCTGGGAGCTGTTGGATGCATCTAAGAAGTCGGTATAGGAGGTAGGAACTTTAGTAGAGTTTGCACTTTAATATGAAACTGAAATAACTGTTCCTTTATTTTGAACCATAGCTTCACCATACTGCAATCTGTTGCCTTTTTTTCTAGTTTTTCCAGCAAATCATTTGAAGTCTTATTAATATTCATTGGTATCTCAGAAATAGAACTTCAGGGTGTTTGAAGAGTCAACTGTATTAAATTGTTCCCAAAATTTTCCACTAAGTAAAGTGATAAAAATGAAGCTTTTAAAAGTCTCATTCTCTTTTCTTCTGTGACCCCTTTACAGACAAGATACTTATAAAGGATAAAATGGAACTGTATGCATGAATATAAAAATTAGTCCAATTTGCAATGAACTGAAAGAGCCTAAGAAAGGAAGTTGTGGATACAGGGAAATTACCACAGCAGTCAGCGTTCCTTGGAATTTTCCTGTCACTGAGGCCTCATCTGCTTATCAACAAGAAATTCTATAGATTAATGTAATTTATTTGATGTTCCCCTATTTTAATTTTACAAAGTTTTGTTTACATGAGCCAAACAAAACTTGTCAAAGAATAAATGAAGGGCATGGCCTGATGGAGTTCATTATTTGTACATTGTGTACCCCAGCCAGCTGTACATAATGGGACACATCTGCAATGTGGTCACTAAAATAGTCACCAGTGGTAAATTATACAGATGGATCAGTCATTTCATCTATGAAGAGGCAGGAATACAAATAAAATTAGTCTTGGGTATTTTGAAAGGCAGTATCTGTCTGTTCTCAGAAATGCTCATTTTGGAGACAGATGAAGGCAGGTCTTGGACCCTGACTTATGTAGTTTTCATTTGTGTGACCTCTCCAGTCTTTCACCATCTGTAAATTGGAAGTAAATATTGTATTTCCCACATAGGTTTGTGGAGAGGACTAGAGATGATTCATTCAAAGTGTTCAGTGGTGTCAGACACTAAACTAAGTGGAAGTATTTCTTCGTGTCTGTGAACTAGCGGGTTAACAATAATTCTTAGCACAAAACAAAGACAAGGGATGCAGGGAAGCTCTGGGAGCTGTTGGATGCATCTGCTCCCTTTGTGGTGGGGATGGTGTCACAGGTGTTTAAGGATGTCCAAACTTATCAAACTGTATACATTAACTGTGCATATGCAGTTCCTGGTATATATTAACTGTGCATATGCAGTTCTTGGTATATCATAACTTGTGCATATGCAGTTCTTGGTATATGCCATGAAGATATAAATAGAATAGCTTTCAAGGGAATGTTAAAGTTAGCAAAAATTCCATCTATTTCCTAATTCATCTATTTACTAATATGTGTAAGTATATATTTATTGATTAACGCCATAAGCCCTTGGGTAATTCTCCTTAGATTTGAATCTCAGATCTTCCACTGAGTTCTCTTATGAAAAACTGTCTCATTATATACAAATGTATAAAATGCATTATATATATATATATATATATATATATATTTGTGTGTAAGTTAACACTAATCAGATGAGCAATTGTGATCATAAACAAGTTTAAGAATTAGAGCGTAGCAGTGCATTATCTGTTTCAGTTCCTTCTTTAATGTTATAGCTTGCTTTGTCTCTTCCCAGGTATAGCCTGAAGTTTGAACGTTTTATTGCTTTCCTTTATAGTTTTCTTTCTGATATGTATTAATTATATGCATATGTCTCCAGTGGTAGGGTCAAGAGTTTCTCTAAAGTATACTCAGTGGTAGAATTACTGAGCTATATATACTACTTCATGCCCAAACTATTACCTAAATAGTTGTAACAAATGACATTCCCTGCTTGCAGTTTATAAGCTCTATGGTATACAAATAAAATTAGTCTTGGGTATTTTGAAAGGCATTTGTCTGTTCTCAGAAATGCTCATTTTGGAGACAGATGAAGGCAGGTCTTGGACCCTGACTTATGTAGTTTTCATTTGTGTGACCTCTCCAGTCTTTCACCATCTGTAAATTGGAAGTAAATATTGTATTTCCCACATAGGTTTGTGGAGAGGACTAGAGATGATTCATTCAAAGTGTTCAGTGGTGTCAGACACTAAACTAAGTGGAAGTATTTCTTCGTGTCTGTGAACTAGCGGGTTAACAATAATTCTTAGCACAAAACAAAGACAAGGGATGCAGGGAAGCTCTGGGAGCTGTTGGATGCATCTGCTCCCTTTGTGGTGGGGATGGTGTCACAGGTGTTTAAGGATGTCCAAACTTATCAAACTGTATACATTAACTGTGCATATGCAGTTCCTGGTATATATTAACTGTGCATATGCAGTTCTTGGTATATCATAACTTGTGCATATGCAGTTCTTGGTATATGCCATGAAGATATAAATAGAATAGCTTTCAAGGGAATGTTAAAGTTAGCAAAAATTCCATCTATTTCCTAATTCATCTATTTACTAATATGTGTAAGTATATATTTATTGATTAACGCCATAAGCCCTTGGGTAATTCTCCTTAGATTTGAATCTCAGATCTTCCACTGAGTTCTCTTATGAAAAACTGTCTCATTATATACAAATGTATAAAATGCATTATATATATATATATATATATATATATATTTGTGTGTAAGTTAACACTAATCAGATGAGCAATTGTGATCATAAACAAGTTTAAGAATTAGAGCGTAGCAGTGCATTATCTGTTTCAGTTCCTTCTTTAATGTTATAGCTTGCTTTGTCTCTTCCCAGGTATAGCCTGAAGTTTGAACGTTTTATTGCTTTCCTTTATAGTTTTCTTTCTGATATGTATTAATTATATGCATATGTCTCCAGTGGTAGGGTCAAGAGTTTCTCTAAAGTATACTCAGTGGTAGAATTACTGAGCTATATATACTACTTCATGCCCAAACTATTACCTAAATAGTTGTAACAAATGACATTCCCTGCTTGCAGTTTATGACCATCTTAATTTCTCTGGCTTTACTGACATCTGATATTATTTTATTTTGGGGTGGTGGAGTGAACAAGTGGTATGGGGGAGAGAAATTAGATGATTGTGAAATAATAGCTTACCTTACTGTGTTTTCCCCAACTTTATGAAAGTATAATTGACAAATTAAAACTAAATATATACATATATAGATAGATAGATAGATAGATAGATATAATAGATAGATAGATACAATAGATATATATATCATGGACTGTAGCTCACCAGGCTCCTCTGTCCATGGGATCTCTAGGCAAAAATACTGGCAAGGGTTTCCATTCCCATCTTTGATTAAAATATATCACTTGATAATTTGGTATACATATTCATATGAAATAATCATTGCTATCAAAGTGATCACTATATCTATCATCTCAGTCATATTTTCTTTTCCTGTCTTTCCTTTACTCCTATTTGACATTTTAATTTTTAAATTTTATTGAAGTATAGTGTATCTACAATGTTAGTTTTAGGTGTAGAGTAAAATAATTCACCTATATATACATATATATCTTCTTTTTCAAATTATTTTTCCTATAGATTATTATGAAATACTGAATATAGTTCCCTCTGTGTACAGTATGTCCTTGTTGGTTATCCTCAGTTCCAGAATGTTGTATAATGTAGCCATGCAGTGTAAATGCTTTGGAGTTCACATTTTTTGCCCAGTACAGTTCCCTGGGGATTTGTTCAGATTGTTACACACATCAGTAGTTCTTTCCATTATATAGCTGTTTAGCATGCCATCTTATGGCTTTACCATTAAAAAGCTTGATTTTTCTCTTCCCAGGTATAGCCTGAAGTTTGAACGTTTTATTGCTTTCCTTTATAGTTTTCTTTCTGATATGTATTAATTATATGCATATGTCTCCAGTGGTAGGGTCAAGAGTTTCTCTAAAGTATACTCAGTGGTAGAATTACTGAGCTATATATACTACTTCATGCCCAAACTATTACCTAAATAGTTGTAACAAATGACATTCCCTGCTTGCAGTTTATGACCATCTTAATTTCTCTGGCTTTACTGACATCTGATATTATTTTATTTTGGGGTGGTGGAGTGAACAAGTGGTATGGGGGAGAGAAATTAGATGATTGTGAAATAATAGCTTACCTTACTGTGTTTTCCCCAACTTTATGAAAGTATAATTGACAAATTAAAACTAAATATATACATATATAGATAGATAGATAGATAGATAGATATAATAGATAGATAGATACAATAGATATATATATCATGGACTGTAGCTCACCAGGCTCCTCTGTCCATGGGATCTCTAGGCAAAAATACTGGCAAGGGTTTCCATTCCCATCTTTGATTAAAATATATCACTTGATAATTTGGTATACATATTCATATGAAATAATCATTGCTATCAAAGTGATCACTATATCTATCATCTCAGTCATATTTTCTTTTCCTGTCTTTCCTTTACTCCTATTTGACATTTTAATTTTTAAATTTTATTGAAGTATAGTGTATCTACAATGTTAGTTTTAGGTGTAGAGTAAAATAATTCACCTATATATACATATATATCTTCTTTTTCAAATTATTTTTCCTATAGATTATTATGAAATACTGAATATAGTTCCCTCTGTGTACAGTATGTCCTTGTTGGTTATCCTCAGTTCCAGAATGTTGTATAATGTAGCCATGCAGTGTAAATGCTTTGGAGTTCACATTTTTTGCCCAGTACAGTTCCCTGGGGATTTGTTCAGATTGTTACACACATCAGTAGTTCTTTCCATTATATAGCTGTTTAGCATGCCATCTTATGGCTTTACCATAGTTTGATCAAGCGATTCACTCATTGGAGAATATCTAAATTGTTTCCAGTTTTTTGCTATTATGAATAAAACCACTCAAAATATCAGTGTTCAAGTTTTCCAATGAAATACACAGACGCTGTTGTGGAATCAGTACCTAAAAGTGCAATTTCTAGGTCCTATGGTAAGTACATGTTAAGGGTTAAGGTTGATAAGAGCATAGCAAACTGTAACACATGGCGACATACCATTTTATGTTCCCACCAGCAATGTATAATTGAGCCAGTGTCTCAACATCCAACATTTGGTATCTTATGTTTTTTTTTTTATTGGTCATTTTGATAGATTGGCTCATTGTAATAACTCAGTGTAGCTTTAATGGGCAAGTTCACTAATAAGTGATGATGTTGAACCACATTTAATGTGCTTGGTGGTGGTAGTTTCGTCACTCAGTTGTGTCCAACTCTTGTGACCCCGTGGGACTCTAGCCCACTAGATTCCTCTGTCCTTGGGATTTCCCAGGTAAGAATAAAAAAAATTCCAGTTTCCACAGATGATTATGTTCCTTTGAATTTTAAAATGCAACTTTGTATTATTTAAACATTCCAGGACAAAATCCATTTATACAAACCACTGAGCTCAGGGTAAACTGGCAAGACCTCAATTTTTTACTTTTGAAGGCAAATTCTCATTGGCATCTTGCATGTAGAGTGTGAGAACTATTTAGTTACAATCATAAGTATGAATTCATTTTAAAACATGGAGTATGTGGAGCCTTTAAATTGGCATTCTCCGCTTCCAAGTAGTTGGTGACCTTCCAAAGAAGATCTCCTCATCTATCTGTTCCCTATTGCAACATAATGGGAGAGAAATATACCATCTCCTGACACAAATATAGGATATGGCCTAGGATGTATTAGGAGGCTGTTTAGAGGACCCCATGGACCATAGCCTGCCAAGCTCCTCTGTGCATGGGATTTCCCAGTCAAGAATATCAGAGTGGGTTGCCATTTGCTTCTCCAGGGAATCTTCCCAACCCAGCGATCTAACCCTCATCTCAAATCTATGTCTCTGTATTGCAGGCCAATTGTATACAGTTGAACCACCAGGGAAACCCAAACAATCATATTGTTATTCATTTTTATGTTTATTCCTTATGCACTATGTGCCTGCTTAGTCCTCTATCACCAGAGGTTTGTTTTTCCTCAAGTAGAACTTGTACCTGTTTTGTTAGATTTATATCTAAGTATTTTCACTGTTTTGGAGCTAATGTAAATTGTACTTTTTTTTAAATTTCCAATTTCGTGTGTTCACGGAAAAGGAGCTGACTTCATACCTTACCCTTGTATCTTGCAACCTTACTGTAATCGCTTACTAATTTGTTTTTTTTTTTTAATTCCTAGATTTCCACATAAATGACTACCTCATCTGTGAACAAAAGTTAGTTTTATTTCTACCTTCATAATCAATATACCTTGTATTTCCTTTTTTATTATTGTATTAGTATAAGGTTGAAAGAGAGTAGCGAGAATGAATACCTTGATATTATTCCTGATCTTAATGAGACTGTTTCAGATTTCTCAACATTAAGTACAATGTTAACTAAGGTTTGTTCCTTTTTTCTTTTCTTATCAAGTTGAGGAACTTCCACTCTGTTTCTAATCTGCTCAAAATTTCTGTCAGCAATGGATCATGTTGGATATTATCAGGTACTTTTTCTGTGTTTATTGATATGATCATAGTATCATTCTCATTTAGCCTGAAAATGTGATGGGTTATATTAATTGACTTTTGAGTGTTGAATCATCATTGAATACCTAGGATTATGCTTCTTGCTTGTGGTATGTATTTCTTTTATACATTCTTGGATATGGCTTAGAATTTTTTTCTAGGATTTTTGTGTAGAAGTTTGTGTAGAAGCTTTTGTGTATAAGAGATGTTAGTCTTTAGTTTTTTGGCAATGTCTTTATCTGGTTTAGGTATTAGGATAATGGTAGCCTCATAGAATGAGATAGGAAGTGTTTCCTCTGCTTCTATCCTCTGAAAAATATTGTAGAGAATTAGTATAATTTTTTCTAATAATATTTGATAAAATTTACCAGTGAAGTGATCTGTGTCTGGTTATTTTTGTTTTGGAAAATTATTAATTATTGATTCATTTTCTTTAATATACATATCCTTGTTCAGGTCATGTGTTTCTGAGTTTAGACAGATCCTTTCTTTCAAGAAATTGACTCATTTAATTTAGGTATCAAATTTGTGGGTGTGAAACTTTTGTTTCTATTATGTTTCTTTCAGTCTATTTTTGCTTTGATTTTCAGTTTGAGAAGTTTCTATTGGTATTTTCTCGTGCTCAGAGATTCTATCTTCAGCTGTGTAGAGTGTATTATTTAGCTCATTGAAAGTATTTTTCATTTCTAATAGTTTTTGATCTCTAGCATTTCTTTTTGTTTCTTAAGAATTTTTATTTCTCTGTTTGCATTATCTATCTGTTTTTGCATGTCCTTTGCTTTTTCCATTATAATCCTTTGCATATTAATGAGATTTATACAATTCTCATTGAATAATTCTGTGATGTATCTGAATCTGCTTCTATTGCTTGTTCAGTAGCTTCATGTGTGTATGTGTAGACTTATTATGTGTATTTTATTGAAGTATAGTTGATATCCAATATTATGTAGATTTCTGGTGTAGTACATAGTGATTTGGCATTTTTGTAGATTATACTCTATTTAAAAGTAATAAAAGATTGACTTTATTCCTTCTGCAGTATATTATATCCTTGTATCTTACTTATTTTGTCTAATAGTTTATACTTTTTAATTTCCTTCCCCTATCTTGGCCCTTTTGCCAGCCCCCTCTCCCCACTGTTAATCACTAGTTTGTTCTCTGCAGCTGTGAGTTCCTTTCTGTGTTCATTTTATTTATATTTTTATTTTAGATCCACAGATATAGGTAAAAAGATACAGTATTTGTTTTACTCTGATTTATTTCACTAAGCAGACTGTCCTTCAGATTCATAATGTTATTGCAAATGTCCTTTTTTTTTATGTGTGTAGTAGTATTAGGATAATGGTAGCCTCATAGAATGAGATAGGAAGTGTTTCCTCTGCTTCTATCCTCTGAAAAATATTGTAGAGAATTAGTATAATTTTTTCTAATAATATTTGATAAAATTTACCAGTGAAGTGATCTGTGTCTGGTTATTTTTGTTTTGGAAAATTATTAATTATTGATTCATTTTCTTTAATATACATATCCTTGTTCAGGTCATGTGTTTCTGAGTTTAGACAGATCCTTTCTTTCAAGAAATTGACTCATTTAATTTAGGTATCAAATTTGTGGGTGTGAAACTTTTGTTTCTATTATGTTTCTTTCAGTCTATTTTTGCTTTGATTTTCAGTTTGAGAAGTTTCTATTGGTATTTTCTCGTGCTCAGAGATTCTATCTTCAGCTGTGTAGAGTGTATTATTTAGCTCATTGAAAGTATTTTTCATTTCTAATAGTTTTTGATCTCTAGCATTTCTTTTTGTTTCTTAAGAATTTTTATTTCTCTGTTTGCATTATCTATCTGTTTTTGCATGTCCTTTGCTTTTTCCATTATAATCCTTTGCATATTAATGAGATTTATACAATTCTCATTGAATAATTCTGTGATGTATCTGAATCTGCTTCTATTGCTTGTTCAGTAGCTTCATGTGTGTATGTGTAGACTTATTATGTGTATTTTATTGAAGTATAGTTGATATCCAATATTATGTAGATTTCTGGTGTAGTACATAGTGATTTGGCATTTTTGTAGATTATACTCTATTTAAAAGTAATAAAAGATTGACTTTATTCCTTCTGCAGTATATTATATCCTTGTATCTTACTTATTTTGTCTAATAGTTTATACTTTTTAATTTCCTTCCCCTATCTTGGCCCTTTTGCCAGCCCCCTCTCCCCACTGTTAATCACTAGTTTGTTCTCTGCAGCTGTGAGTTCCTTTCTGTGTTCATTTTATTTATATTTTTATTTTAGATCCACAGATATAGGTAAAAAGATACAGTATTTGTTTTACTCTGATTTATTTCACTAAGCAGACTGTCCTTCAGATTCATAATGTTATTGCAAATGTCTGATCATATTTTTTTATGATTGAGTAATAATCCATTGTGTGTATGTATGTGTGTAAGGCGAGGGTGGGAAGCTGTGTGTGTCTATGTGCTCAGTTGTGAATGACTCTTTGTGACTCCATGGAGTGTAGCCTGCCAGGCTCCTCTTTCTATGGGATTCTCCAGGCAAGAATACTGGAGTGGGTTGACATTTCCTACTCCAGAGGATCTTTCTGTCCCAGGGATCAAACCCACAGCTCTTTCATGTCCTGCATTGACAGGTAGATTCTTTACTACTGCATCACTATCTATCTATCTATCTATCTATCTATCTATATATATATGAACTTATTTTTAAATATTCACATTCAATTTTTGATGCTTAGATTGCTTCTGTGTCTTGGTTATTGTAAGTAAGACTGCTATGAATATTGGGGTACATATATAATTTCTAATTGTTTTCTTTATCTTCTGATAAATATTCAGGAATGGAATTGCTGGATCATAATGTAGTCACATTTTTAATTATTTTTTTGGAGGATAATTGCTCTGTCATGTTGTGGTGGGCAGCACTATATTTTTAATTTTTTGATGAAATTCTATGCTGTTTTCTATAGTAGTTGTACCAGTTTACATTACCACCAGCAGTGTACTAGGATTTCTTTTTCTCTATATCCTTCTCAGCATTTATTATATTTGTCTTTTAATAATAGTCTTTTTCCACGTGTGAAGTGATATCTCACTGTGATTTAGATTTGCATCTCTTTCATGGTTAATGATATTGACCATTATTTCATGTATCTATTGTCCACCTGTATGTCTTTTTGGAAAAAATGTTTTTTTCCAAACTTTAAACTTTTTATTTTGTATTGGGACAAAACCAAATAACAGTGTTGTAGCATATAATACTGTGTAAATTTCCATGTGCTATATAGTAAGTCCTTGTAGGTTATCCATTTTGAATATAGCAGTGTGTACATGACCTTATCAACTCCCTAACTATCCCTTTTTTCAGCAACCACAGATTAGAATATGAACTTATGGAAAAATGTTTATTCAGGTTTTTTGCCCATTTTTAGTATTTTTGTTTTTTTTATATAGAGCTGCATGAGATGTTTGTACATTTGGGCAACTAATCCCTTTTTAGTCATAGTCTTCAAGTTTTTCACCATGGAATATGCTGTTAATTGTTGTTTTGTGTTAATGTCCTATATTAATTGTTGAGATATGTTCACTATATAGCAACTTTCTGAGAGAAATTTTATATTAATAGATATTGAATTTTGTCAGTTTTTTCCCATGCCTTTTGATATGATCATGTGATTTTATCCATTGTAGTATAATGTGATGTACCATATTAATTAATTTGTAGACATTGGATCACGCTTGCATCCCTGGAGTAAATCCAACTTAATTGTGGTGTATGATTTTTTTTTAAAATGATAAATTTCAATGTACCATTATTTTGTTGAGGATTTTTTAAATTGATACTCATCAGAGATATTGGTCTGTAATTTTCTTTTCATGTTTCTTTCTTTGGTTTTGGTAGTCAGGTAATAGTGACCTCACAACATTAATTAACGAAGAAGAATATCCTCTCCTTTTTAGTTATTAAGAATAATTTCAAAAGAAAAGGTATTAACTTTTCTTTATAATTCACCTGTGTTTGGTAGAATTCCCCTGTGAAGTGTTCAGTCTTGGACTTTTGTTTGTTGGGAGTTCTGTTAATTACCAATTAGCCTTAGCCTTAATGGGGAGCAACACAGGAGCAAAAGAGGCTGATCCAGGATCCCACTGAGGGCTTGGTGATGGACTGGGGTGCACCTAGATAGCTGGGCAGAGGCCAGGCAGTTTTTAGTCTGCTGCCTCTGAACCCTGACTGGGAGTCTGCTGTGCAAGCACTTCAAGAGCAGGATTTGGGTTTCTTACAACCATCCTCTAAGCTACGTCAGTTCTCAAACCCAGTTAAGGGATTGTCTTCTTTATGTCAGGCCCCAGGGTCAGAGTGCCTAATAAGTAACTTGAACCTTTTGTTCCCCAAGAAGGCTGCCCACAACTGTGATATACCCCTCCTCTTATGTGTTCTCTACTAGGTGTGTAGGTCCTCAACATATTGCTTCTGCACCCTTCCTCCCAGACTCCATGTGGGGCTTTTGAACCTTGTAAGCAGTTCTTATAAAATGTTTATTCAGGTTTTTTGCCCATTTTTAGTATTTTTGTTTTTTTTATATAGAGCTGCATGAGATGTTTGTACATTTGGGCAACTAATCCCTTTTTAGTCATAGTCTTCAAGTTTTTCACCATGGAATATGCTGTTAATTGTTGTTTTGTGTTAATGTCCTATATTAATTGTTGAGATATGTTCACTATATAGCAACTTTCTGAGAGAAATTTTATATTAATAGATATTGAATTTTGTCAGTTTTTTCCCATGCCTTTTGATATGATCATGTGATTTTATCCATTGTAGTATAATGTGATGTACCATATTAATTAATTTGTAGACATTGGATCACGCTTGCATCCCTGGAGTAAATCCAACTTAATTGTGGTGTATGATTTTTTTTTAAAATGATAAATTTCAATGTACCATTATTTTGTTGAGGATTTTTTAAATTGATACTCATCAGAGATATTGGTCTGTAATTTTCTTTTCATGTTTCTTTCTTTGGTTTTGGTAGTCAGGTAATAGTGACCTCACAACATTAATTAACGAAGAAGAATATCCTCTCCTTTTTAGTTATTAAGAATAATTTCAAAAGAAAAGGTATTAACTTTTCTTTATAATTCACCTGTGTTTGGTAGAATTCTGTGAAGTGTTCAGTCTTGGACTTTTGTTTGTTGGGAGTTCTGTTAATTACCAATTAGCCTTAGCCTTAATGGGGAGCAACACAGGAGCAAAAGAGGCTGATCCAGGATCCCACTGAGGGCTTGGTGATGGACTGGGGTGCACCTAGATAGCTGGGCAGAGGCCAGGCAGTTTTTAGTCTGCTGCCTCTGAACCCTGACTGGGAGTCTGCTGTGCAAGCACTTCAAGAGCAGGATTTGGGTTTCTTACAACCATCCTCTAAGCTACGTCAGTTCTCAAACCCAGTTAAGGGATTGTCTTCTTTATGTCAGGCCCCAGGGTCAGAGTGCCTAATAAGTAACTTGAACCTTTTGTTCCCCAAGAAGGCTGCCCACAACTGTGATATACCCCTCCTCTTATGTGTTCTCTACTAGGTGTGTAGGTCCTCAACATATTGCTTCTGCACCCTTCCTCCCAGACTCCATGTGGGGCTTTCTTGATAACCTTGGTTGTAGAAGAGCAGTCCTGCTAGGCCCAGGTCAATTTTAGTGGAGTGTGCTATAGGTAGTTAGAATTGTGATATGTGCATGAGAGGAGGTGAGTCCAGAGTTCTCCTTCCCTGTCATCTTGATCTCCATTCTGTTGAGTAACTTTGCTTCTTTTGCCCTGTATTTTGTTGTTATTGTTGCTGTTGAAAGTAGACATGATGTACTGGATAAAGACAAAGATAAAGCCAAAAGTGATGTACTAAATAGGCCTTTAGGAATATAGTGGTAATATGGAGAGGGGAACATTCTATGATTGCAAGTCTTAGTCCTTTGGTGAGCATAGGACCCTGGACAGTGAACTTCACCAGAGCTTCTCTGTTTTGTCTTGTTTTCTTCTTTCTTGGGTGGGACCACCACAAGTTAGAGGAAGCTGGTTGGGTGGTTAGCTTTCAAATCCCAATCTTCAAGATAGATTAGGATTTGATGCATAGAACTGACCCCCCTGGAACAGACCCTGATGCTGGGAAAGATTGAGGGCAGGAGAAGCGGGTAACAGAGGATGAGATAATTAGATGGCATAACTGACTCAATGCACATGAGTTTGAGCAAACTCTAGGAGATAGTGAAGGACAGTGAAGCCTGTTGTGGTACAGCCCATGAATTTCCAAAGAGTTAGACACAGTTTAGCAACTGAACAACAGAAGGCTCTGGTAAAATAGCTTCTCCTTAGGGGAGACAGATTTTGGTGGGGACAGATTGCTCTCATATATTGCAAAAGGTTGATTTTTCTTCCCCTGCTGAAAGAAGGAAGAGAGTTTTCTGCAGTCACCATGAGAACCTGGTAGAGCTCCCTGAGGTAAAAACTAAGAAGAGTGTGACTAGGTGCCAGCAAAAGTTTTAATCCCTCAGACTCGTCCACTTTGAGCCTATAACAATTCATTGATTGCAGCTTAAGTTTTCCTACCCAAGCACTGTTTTCCTGCAGAAGTTTCTGCTTGTGGTGTTTCTTCTCTGGTAATTTGTGATTTTCTGTCTATTTTTGCCTCCAACTTTGAGGGCAGCACTCTGCTGTGTCCTTACTTCTTTGATGCATCTAAAAAGCCTGTTGATTTTCCTGTATGTTTAACATTTTACTTCTGCTCCTTTGTTCTTATTCGTTATTATTTCTTTTCTGCTTGGCTTGTTATCCTGCAGACTGTAGGCACTTGATAAATATATGCTGAATAAGTATATGAAAGAATGAATAAATGAATGTATGAGAGAATAGCTACATATGATGCACTTTGACTTCCTTTGCTGCTGTGCTACTACAAGACATGGATTTATTTTATGCTGGGGCAGCAGACATTTTGTCTGGACTACTGGCTGGGAACACCCTCACCCCCTCCACCCCCACCCCTGACTTTATACACTTCACAATGATGCAACTCCAGAGTTAAAGCATAAGAGGTAGGGCAGACATCGTTGTCCCTACTCCTCCGTAATCCTTCTTTCTTCTCCCTTCATAAAGGAAAAAGAAGCAGTCATTTCCCACAAGGGAAGGATTTATGTGTCTTGAGGCTGCTCTTGTTACCGAATCCAGGTTCAGTCTGCTCCTTTCATGACAGACCCATAAGCAGAAGATGAAGGCAGGTTTGATCCCTGGGTCAGGAAGATCCCCTGGAGAAGGGAACGGCAACCCACTCCAGTATTCTTTGCCTGAAGAATCCCATAGAGAGAGGAGCCTGGCAGGCTACCGTCCATAGGGTCACAGAGAGTCGACTGAAGTGACTTAGCATGAATGCATGAGGTGTTGAAGCAAGGAAATCAGGGTGATGGAGAAGATGAGGAACTAGTGTCCTAGAATGCTCTCATATATTGCAAAAGGTTGATTTTTCTTCCCCTGCTGAAAGAAGGAAGAGAGTTTTCTGCAGTCACCATGAGAACCTGGTAGAGCTCCCTGAGGTAAAAACTAAGAAGAGTGTGACTAGGTGCCAGCAAAAGTTTTAATCCCTCAGACTCGTCCACTTTGAGCCTATAACAATTCATTGATTGCAGCTTAAGTTTTCCTACCCAAGCACTGTTTTCCTGCAGAAGTTTCTGCTTGTGGTGTTTCTTCTCTGGTAATTTGTGATTTTCTGTCTATTTTTGCCTCCAACTTTGAGGGCAGCACTCTGCTGTGTCCTTACTTCTTTGATGCATCTAAAAAGCCTGTTGATTTTCCTGTATGTTTAACATTTTACTTCTGCTCCTTTGTTCTTATTCGTTATTATTTCTTTTCTGCTTGGCTTGTTATCCTGCAGACTGTAGGCACTTGATAAATATATGCTGAATAAGTATATGAAAGAATGAATAAATGAATGTATGAGAGAATAGCTACATATGATGCACTTTGACTTCCTTTGCTGCTGTGCTACTACAAGACATGGATTTATTTTATGCTGGGGCAGCAGACATTTTGTCTGGACTACTGGCTGGGAACACCCTCACCCCCTCCACCCCCACCCCTGACTTTATACACTTCACAATGATGCAACTCCAGAGTTAAAGCATAAGAGGTAGGGCAGACATCGTTGTCCCTACTCCTCCGTAATCCTTCTTTCTTCTCCCTTCATAAAGGAAAAAGAAGCAGTCATTTCCCACAAGGGAAGGATTTATGTGTCTTGAGGCTGCTCTTGTTACCGAATCCAGGTTCAGTCTGCTCCTTTCATGACAGACCCATAAGCAGAAGATGAAGGCAGGTTTGATCCCTGGGTCAGGAAGATCCCCTGGAGAAGGGAACGGCAACCCACTCCAGTATTCTTTGCCTGAAGAATCCCATAGAGAGAGGAGCCTGGCAGGCTACCGTCCATAGGGTCACAGAGAGTCGACTGAAGTGACTTAGCATGAATGCATGAGGTGTTGAAGCAAGGAAATCAGGGTGATGGAGAAGATGAGGAACTAGTGTCCTAGAATACTGTCTAATCTTATAGAACAGAGAGGGGAAGGTGGTGAGAACATAAAGTGAAAAGCTCATAGGTCTTGTGGAGTATCTCCAGGCTTTGCTAGCAGGGGGAAGATTTCTTTTTTTTTTTTTTTTTTTCTCCAGCCATTCGTAGGTGGACAGGGTCAGAATGTCTCCCAGTGAGCTGAGCATTTTAGTTTAACATTCGGGCAGATGAGGCAGGGTTCCCCCAGGCAGGCCATTATCTATGCTTACAGCTACAGACAGCATCCTTTCAGTGATAGTAGCAACAAAAGTGACAGAGAACAAAGGTTAAGGTAAAAGAAATAGATCCAACTTGGAGTCAGATTCTGTTTCCTTTTACACTCAGAAGAATGGGAGGTCTCAATGTTAATGAGATTTTGTGCCCTAGGCTCAAGATAGGAAGATTAAAATAAGACTTTGGACCAAATGGGGCTTCCTTAAATAATAAAGAATCAGCTTGCAGTGCAGGAGACCCGGGTTGAACCTGGGTTGGGAAGATCCCCTGGAGAAGGAAGGGATAAGCTACACACTCCAGTATTTTTGCCTGGAGAATTCCATGGCTCATCCATGAGGTCGCAAAGAGTCAGACACACCTTGACTTCGACCTTTTTTTTTTTTTTTTCCTTTTTGGAGGAAATGGCAGAAGAGTAAAAAGAAAATGAGTTTGAAAGGAAGACCAAGTGGTGGGGCATTGTCTTTATGCCATCTCATATGAACTCTGCCCACACTGAGGTATGATCCTGTGGGAAGAGCCACCTTTAGGCATCACTCAGGAGGCACAAAATAGTGTTTAATCAAGGATAAGTACAATTGTTCTTTCTCTCGATAAAAAATAAAAACCTCCTTTCAGATCCTTTCAGACATCATAGGCCATAATGGCATGTTGGCCATCCTACCTTTGGGAGGAATCTCTGACTATTAGGGAATAACACACTTATGCATTGAGAAGAAGCAACCTGATGCTCCATTGCCACCAACACCTGAGATGTCACAAGTATAAAGCTACAGGATGCTTTTGACCATGTCTCTTGTTTGAGATCCTTTTGGAAAAGCAAAACATATTTTGTTTCTTGGGAGAACAAGACGATTAAAACGTTAAACATAAAAGACTGTTCAAATGCTAGCATGTCCAACTGCAATGCCTATTAAGTAAAGAATAGGTTCTTCTCTCTCACTTCTGCCCACCAGAAGAAGATAAAGGAGAAAACAGTCAAAACTGTGTAATTGAGATAAACTACCTTGTCAGGGTGGCATTTTAATATTATAATATCGACATTGTATGCTTTCTTTGTTCCTAACAATGTTTGCTAGCTTCTTATCTATATAGGCAACCTTGAGATGAACATTTAACAAGGCTGAGTACAATCACTCCAGTGTATTCAGACTTTTGGTCTGTGAAGACTAACTTCCTTTCTCCTTCCTCCTGTTTGAGAGCTTGCAGAAAGTATGAGCAGAGGAGCTACAATAGGAATTAGCAGCCTCTAGAGCCCCTCCGTTAGGATTAGACTGGCATCAAAGGTCATTTGGACCAAATGGGGCTTCCTTAAATAATAAAGAATCAGCTTGCAGTGCAGGAGACCCGGGTTGAACCTGGGTTGGGAAGATCCCCTGGAGAAGGAAGGGATAAGCTACACACTCCAGTATTTTTGCCTGGAGAATTCCATGGCTCATCCATGAGGTCGCAAAGAGTCAGACACACCTTGACTTCGACCTTTTTTTTTTTCCTTTTTGGAGGAAATGGCAGAAGAGTAAAAAGAAAATGAGTTTGAAAGGAAGACCAAGTGGTGGGGCATTGTCTTTATGCCATCTCATATGAACTCTGCCCACACTGAGGTATGATCCTGTGGGAAGAGCCACCTTTAGGCATCACTCAGGAGGCACAAAATAGTGTTTAATCAAGGATAAGTACAATTGTTCTTTCTCTCGATAAAAAATAAAAACCTCCTTTCAGATCCTTTCAGACATCATAGGCCATAATGGCATGTTGGCCATCCTACCTTTGGGAGGAATCTCTGACTATTAGGGAATAACACACTTATGCATTGAGAAGAAGCAACCTGATGCTCCATTGCCACCAACACCTGAGATGTCACAAGTATAAAGCTACAGGATGCTTTTGACCATGTCTCTTGTTTGAGATCCTTTTGGAAAAGCAAAACATATTTTGTTTCTTGGGAGAACAAGACGATTAAAACGTTAAACATAAAAGACTGTTCAAATGCTAGCATGTCCAACTGCAATGCCTATTAAGTAAAGAATAGGTTCTTCTCTCTCACTTCTGCCCACCAGAAGAAGATAAAGGAGAAAACAGTCAAAACTGTGTAATTGAGATAAACTACCTTGTCAGGGTGGCATTTTAATATTATAATATCGACATTGTATGCTTTCTTTGTTCCTAACAATGTTTGCTAGCTTCTTATCTATATAGGCAACCTTGAGATGAACATTTAACAAGGCTGAGTACAATCACTCCAGTGTATTCAGACTTTTGGTCTGTGAAGACTAACTTCCTTTCTCCTTCCTCCTGTTTGAGAGCTTGCAGAAAGTATGAGCAGAGGAGCTACAATAGGAATTAGCAGCCTCTAGAGCCCCTCCGTTAGGATTAGACTGGCATCAAAGGTCATCTTGCTTGTTTCTGTCTGCTACTATTTGCCCTTGATTCTCATTCCTTGGCAGCCTCTGATCTTGTATCAACCCAACTTGACAACTTGCCCCATGTCTAGAATACTCTTGGGGATACGTAGCTTAGGGTATGTATGTTAACCTTGAGCTGTCTGTGTTCTACTTGGATTGTCTCACTCTACTTAGACTTGTTAATTGGAAATGCCTGAGCCTCACAGGGACTCATTCAAAAGCATAGGACACAGGACTGCTTTTTGTTTGCTACCAAGCATCTTGATGAATCAATTGTTGTGTCATGTGGAGACACCATCTATTTTGTCATCAAACAAATGTGGAGAAAACTAGTAACCTCTGGAGTGTCAGTTTCCTTATTTACAAATGGAAAGGCTAAGAAGAATTGTACTGTTCAATAGTGAGGAAGATTGAACTTAAGTGAAGTATCTGTTATAGCGTCAGGCATATAGCAGGTACTCGGAATGCCTTTTAAAAGTAAATAAATTCAAATAGAAACCCAGATATTTCAAAATAACCTTAGCATGTGGGGGAAACAACTGAACCATATAAAGCCAATGTTTTAAAGGACATAATTGGTTAATAAGATGTTCATAACTGAATCAGAATTTTTGGATGAAACATAATGTATTCAAACTTTCAAAAAACAGATTAAGCATCAAATACAATAATCACTGTTCATGCTGCATGTCCAACTGCAATGCCTATTAAGTAAAGAATAGGTTCTTCTCTCTCACTTCTGCCCACCAGAAGAAGATAAAGGAGAAAACAGTCAAAACTGTGTAATTGAGATAAACTACCTTGTCAGGGTGGCATTTTAATATTATAATATCGACATTGTATGCTTTCTTTGTTCCTAACAATGTTTGCTAGCTTCTTATCTATATAGGCAACCTTGAGATGAACATTTAACAAGGCTGAGTACAATCACTCCAGTGTATTCAGACTTTTGGTCTGTGAAGACTAACTTCCTTTCTCCTTCCTCCTGTTTGAGAGCTTGCAGAAAGTATGAGCAGAGGAGCTACAATAGGAATTAGCAGCCTCTAGAGCCCCTCCGTTAGGATTAGACTGGCATCAAAGGTCATCTTGCTTGTTTCTGTCTGCTACTATTTGCCCTTGATTCTCATTCCTTGGCAGCCTCTGATCTTGTATCAACCCAACTTGACAACTTGCCCCATGTCTAGAATACTCTTGGGGATACGTAGCTTAGGGTATGTATGTTAACCTTGAGCTGTCTGTGTTCTACTTGGATTGTCTCACTCTACTTAGACTTGTTAATTGGAAATGCCTGAGCCTCACAGGGACTCATTCAAAAGCATAGGACACAGGACTGCTTTTTGTTTGCTACCAAGCATCTTGATGAATCAATTGTTGTGTCATGTGGAGACACCATCTATTTTGTCATCAAACAAATGTGGAGAAAACTAGTAACCTCTGGAGTGTCAGTTTCCTTATTTACAAATGGAAAGGCTAAGAAGAATTGTACTGTTCAATAGTGAGGAAGATTGAACTTAAGTGAAGTATCTGTTATAGCGTCAGGCATATAGCAGGTACTCGGAATGCCTTTTAAAAGTAAATAAATTCAAATAGAAACCCAGATATTTCAAAATAACCTTAGCATGTGGGGGAAACAACTGAACCATATAAAGCCAATGTTTTAAAGGACATAATTGGTTAATAAGATGTTCATAACTGAATCAGAATTTTTGGATGAAACATAATGTATTCAAACTTTCAGAACAGATTAAGCATCATACATACTGCTGATACTTCAATTCTGTGCCAGATTTACAATAGTGTTTATGTCAGCATAGGTCTAGCATAATTTTAAAACAATGCATAAAACTTTTTTTTCCCAATATTTTGGAGGCTTCAAGAGATTTTCTTGGCCATTTAAGATGGAATGGATTGATCTGATCAACAATTTCACAAAACAATTCTACAAAATGCCCATTGAGTTGACTTTTTTTTTTTTTTCCAAAATGGTTATTTTTCTCTGAGTAAGCAGTCATAGCAGTCACAGTGTTTTGTTGCTATTGTTTTTGCTTTGTCCTTTCTTTTCCATTTTGCCTTTTTCCCAAGAGGCCATCTTTCTCTCAGGTTATGTTCTGACGCTCTCTGCACTGTCTGTTCGCATATCTCTCTGTTTCCACTGAAGCTAATATAATTGTAATATTGAATTTCCTCTAGTGGGCTAACAGAGGGATACTCTGACCATTTTCAGCTTAGAATCCATTTTGGAGGCACTCTTCATAGTGAGCTCAATCTTCTGAGGCTGAAAAAATATACTGTACACTGCTCATACTTTTGGAAAAAAATCACCTGGAAAGGCAGCCCAGTGCTTAAGTTTCTAATTGGCAGAAAACTGACCCGTCAGGTCACACGGCTGTTGATGATAGGTCTCAAAGAAAACATTTTTCTAAATGTGAGTGTCTGTGTGAGATGCTTCCTGGAAGAATTTTCTTTGGGATGTGTTTCTGAATTGAAAGTCTGTTTTCAGTCTGATTCAGAGTTTGGGCAAGGTCTTTACTTTTTTTTTTTTCTCACTTTTTACCTGCACTAGGTCCATCATCAGAATCTTAATCATAGCTCATCTGTGAATATAACTACATTGTTTCTAAGCAACCTCATGAATAAAAAAAGCAACTGTATTTGCCTGTGATTGTGGGGGTGAAATTTGATAAGGAAACAGATGGTACTTTGTCACTTCCAAGAATTTTCAATAAACAAGCTGATACTGAAAGTGGTTTGCAAAAAAAATCAAATAATGCTGGTATATGTATATGTATATATATATATATATATATATATATATATATATATATATATATGTATATTTGAAATCGAGTACATATTTTGAGTGCTGAATTCTATCAGAGTCAAAACTTAAAAACTTCAGAGTTTAATATGTTTGGATACAAACTTTATGGCTTCCACTGCTCGTTATAGACATGAGCCTTCCATTGAGTTGACAGACCATCTTCCCTAAAGTCAGAAAATTGAACACCACATGAATTCCACAACAGGTGGCAAACCTCCTACTACCCAGTGAGTCAAGAGTGAAGCATATTGTAAGCAAATATTGTGGAGGCTGTTTGCCCTCACTAGAGGTGTATTTTAGGGGATAGCAGCATTTTCAAATGGGAGTGCATTAAATGTATTTTGAGTTCTTATTAGGTGTGCAGTAAGTAAATACAGGAGTATCATCATCGAAGTATTTAACATACATTAAGGCAGTACATGCAGACCTCTGTCTTGTGGTATAAAAATATTATAAAGTTGGATTTCCTTGGTGGTCCAGTGGGTAAAGAGTCTGCCTTGCAGTGCAAAGGGCGCCAGGTCAATCCCCAGCCTGGGAAGATCCCACATGCTGCAGAACGGCTGGACAGGTGTGTCCAATTACAAGCCAGCACTCTGGAGCACTGGGAGGGAGAGGCCACTGCGATGGGAGGCCCACACAGGCCAAAGAATAAAGATGGATGAAAAAATCAAAGAAGGGGCCAGAAAAATTGTTAAAAAGAAGAAAGGTTTTTAAAAAATTAAAAAACATATTATAAAGTTATATTTCATATTCTGTCTGCCCTCTGATGAATGAAGCTAAGTGTCTTGTGGAAACTTCCTGTTGGGAGGAACTGGCTGTGGTGAAAGCTGACTCTTGCTCTGGTGTACAAGGTTGTGTTCAGCAGATCTTTAATTCAATTATCTGCTGATGGGTGGAGCTGTGTTCTCTCCCTGTAGTTTGCCCAACTGTGGTACGGGTAATAACATCCTTCTCCAAGAGGACTGCGGCCAGCATACTGCACCAGAACAGCTGTTTCAGTGTGGCCTGCCCTGCTGCAGGCCACTGTGGACCCACACCTCCTCTGGAGACTCTGTAAAACTCAGAGGCAAATCTGGCTCAGTCTTTTGTGGAGGTCACTGCTGCTTTCCCTGGGTCCTGGTGCACACAAGGTTTGTGCCCTCCAGAGTGTGTTTCCCAGTCCTGCTCAGCAGCTCTGTAGTGTGGCCAATGGCAACCTTCTTCAGGAAGACTTAGGAAACACACTGCGCTTCCCAGGACTGCTGCAGGCCACTGCTGACCGGTTTCTCCACAGGAAACACTCAAAGGCAGGGTTGGCAGGCTTGCAGGCAGTTTTCTCCAGGGTGCTCTCAGCATTCCTGTTGGCGCTCTGAGCCATGGGGCTTATGCAAGTCACACTCAGTACCTGGCTGTGAACTGCTTATGGGTTGAAAAGTGCAGTTCTCTCTGTATTTTCCCTGCTTTGCCTGACTCTCCAAGATCCCCCAGCTCCCCCTTGGTCTTGCTTGTGAAGGAGCTTCCCTGGGCATGGAGTCTCTTCCTGCTTCATGACTCCCTCCCTCCCTCAGGGCACAGGCTTTGGTTGCATAATCCTCCATCTCTTCTTTTCCCTTTTTATGTCTCTACCTCATTCCAGGGAGTCCAGCTTACCCTCAACACTCTGGAGGCCCTAGCGTCTTCTGCTGTCACCCAGGGGCTGGCTTGTAGAAGTTGTTCCATATCTTGATGAGTTTTTGATGTATTTGTTGGGGAGCCTGCAATCTCCCTATCTTGTTCCTCCAAGCGAGGCTTCAATAGCATGTGAACTGAAAACTTCCAAATGTACAAATTGGATTAGTAAAGGCAGAGAAACCAGAGATCAAATTGCCAACATCCGTTGGATCATAGAAAGAAGAAGGAAATTCCAAAAGAACATCTACTTCTGTTTCATTGAGTATGTTAATGCCTTTGACTGTGTGAATCACAAGCTGTGGAACATTCTGAAAGAGATGCAGATACCAAGGTTGTGTTCAGCAGATCTTTAATTCAATTATCTGCTGATGGGTGGAGCTGTGTTCTCTCCCTGTAGTTTGCCCAACTGTGGTACGGGTAATAACATCCTTCTCCAAGAGGACTGCGGCCAGCATACTGCACCAGAACAGCTGTTTCAGTGTGGCCTGCCCTGCTGCAGGCCACTGTGGACCCACACCTCCTCTGGAGACTCTGTAAAACTCAGAGGCAAATCTGGCTCAGTCTTTTGTGGAGGTCACTGCTGCTTTCCCTGGGTCCTGGTGCACACAAGGTTTGTGCCCTCCAGAGTGTGTTTCCCAGTCCTGCTCAGCAGCTCTGTAGTGTGGCCAATGGCAACCTTCTTCAGGAAGACTTAGGAAACACACTGCGCTTCCCAGGACTGCTGCAGGCCACTGCTGACCGGTTTCTCCACAGGAAACACTCAAAGGCAGGGTTGGCAGGCTTGCAGGCAGTTTTCTCCAGGGTGCTCTCAGCATTCCTGTTGGCGCTCTGAGCCATGGGGCTTATGCAAGTCACACTCAGTACCTGGCTGTGAACTGCTTATGGGTTGAAAAGTGCAGTTCTCTCTGTATTTTCCCTGCTTTGCCTGACTCTCCAAGATCCCCCAGCTCCCCCTTGGTCTTGCTTGTGAAGGAGCTTCCCTGGGCATGGAGTCTCTTCCTGCTTCATGACTCCCTCCCTCCCTCAGGGCACAGGCTTTGGTTGCATAATCCTCCATCTCTTCTTTTCCCTTTTTATGTCTCTACCTCATTCCAGGGAGTCCAGCTTACCCTCAACACTCTGGAGGCCCTAGCGTCTTCTGCTGTCACCCAGGGGCTGGCTTGTAGAAGTTGTTCCATATCTTGATGAGTTTTTGATGTATTTGTTGGGGAGCCTGCAATCTCCCTATCTTGTTCCTCCAAGCGAGGCTTCAATAGCATGTGAACTGAAAACTTCCAAATGTACAAATTGGATTAGTAAAGGCAGAGAAACCAGAGATCAAATTGCCAACATCCGTTGGATCATAGAAAGAAGAAGGAAATTCCAAAAGAACATCTACTTCTGTTTCATTGAGTATGTTAATGCCTTTGACTGTGTGAATCACAAGCTGTGGAACATTCTGAAAGAGATGCAGATACCAGACTACCTCTCCTGCCTGCTGCGAAACCTGTATGCCAGACAAGAAACAGCAGTTAGAACTGGACGTGAAGCAAATAATGAGTTCCAAATAGGCAAAGGAGTATATCAAGGCTATATGTTGTCACCTGCTTATTTAATTTGTATGCATGGTACATCATGCAAAGTGCCAGTTTGGATGAAGCACAAGCTGGAATCAAATTGCCAGGAGAAATATCAATAACCTCTAATATACTAGTAATACCACTTTAATGACAGATTGTGAAGAGGAACTAAAAAACCTATTGATGAAGGTGAAAGAGGAGAGTGAAAAAACTGGCTTAAAACACTGCATTCAAAAAACGAAGGTCATAGCCTCTGGTCCTATGACTTCATGGCAAACAGATAGGGAAAATGTGGAATTAGTGTCAAATTTCATTTTATTAGGCTCCATAATGACTGCAGATGGTGACAGCAACCATGAAATTAAAAGACACTTGCTCCTTGGAAGAAAAGCTATGACAATCCTAGACAGTGTATTCAAAAATAGACATTGCTTTGCTGACAAAAGTCCATATAATCAAAACTATGGTTTTCCCAGTAGTCATGTGTAGATCTTTGTTATTAATTACAGTAATAATTCTAAATAAAATATTTATAAATTTAATACTGAAATGCACTAAGTGAACAATATAACATGGAGATAAGCATTATCCTAGCAATGTAGCTAACCTTAATATTGGTTATGTTCATATTCATTTTCATTAAAGTTTATTACAGGATATTGAATATAGTTCTCTGTGCTGTAGAGTAGGTTCTTATTTTAACTATTTTACATATAATAGTGTGTATCTGCTGATCCCAAACTCCTAATTCATCTCTTTCCAACCTGGTCATCCTTGGCAACCACAGGTCTGTTCTCTGTCTGTGAATCTGCTTCAGTTTCATAAATAACTTCATTTATATCATGTTCTGTGTCATAATTTAGATTTCAATTTAAGCACTATCATAATGGATTTGTAGTTCTCTTTCTGACTTAATTCACTTAGTGTAATAATCTCTTGGTCCATCTGTGCTATTGGCAACGGCATTATTTTAATCTTTTTATGGCTTAGTAATATTCCATTGTATGAATATACCATATCTTCTTGATTCATTCATCTGTTTCTTAGGCTGACTCTGTCTTGACTATTGTAAATAGTGCTGCTATGAACATAAGGGTGCATGTAACTTTTTGAACAATACTTTTGTCTAGATACATTCCCGGTAGTGGGATTGCTGGATCCTATGGCAACTCTTATTTTTAGTTTTGTTGAGGAACCTCCATACTATCCACCTCAGTTGTTGTAGAAATTTACATTCCCACCAACTTTGTAGAAGAGTTTCCTTTCCTCCACATAGGATTTGTTATTTGTCACTAAAAACCTATTGATGAAGGTGAAAGAGGAGAGTGAAAAAACTGGCTTAAAACACTGCATTCAAAAAACGAAGGTCATAGCCTCTGGTCCTATGACTTCATGGCAAACAGATAGGGAAAATGTGGAATTAGTGTCAAATTTCATTTTATTAGGCTCCATAATGACTGCAGATGGTGACAGCAACCATGAAATTAAAAGACACTTGCTCCTTGGAAGAAAAGCTATGACAATCCTAGACAGTGTATTCAAAAATAGACATTGCTTTGCTGACAAAAGTCCATATAATCAAAACTATGGTTTTCCCAGTAGTCATGTGTAGATCTTTGTTATTAATTACAGTAATAATTCTAAATAAAATATTTATAAATTTAATACTGAAATGCACTAAGTGAACAATATAACATGGAGATAAGCATTATCCTAGCAATGTAGCTAACCTTAATATTGGTTATGTTCATATTCATTTTCATTAAAGTTTATTACAGGATATTGAATATAGTTCTCTGTGCTGTAGAGTAGGTTCTTATTTTAACTATTTTACATATAATAGTGTGTATCTGCTGATCCCAAACTCCTAATTCATCTCTTTCCAACCTGGTCATCCTTGGCAACCACAGGTCTGTTCTCTGTCTGTGAATCTGCTTCAGTTTCATAAATAACTTCATTTATATCATGTTCTGTGTCATAATTTAGATTTCAATTTAAGCACTATCATAATGGATTTGTAGTTCTCTTTCTGACTTAATTCACTTAGTGTAATAATCTCTTGGTCCATCTGTGCTATTGGCAACGGCATTATTTTAATCTTTTTATGGCTTAGTAATATTCCATTGTATGAATATACCATATCTTCTTGATTCATTCATCTGTTTCTTAGGCTGACTCTGTCTTGACTATTGTAAATAGTGCTGCTATGAACATAAGGGTGCATGTAACTTTTTGAACAATACTTTTGTCTAGATACATTCCCGGTAGTGGGATTGCTGGATCCTATGGCAACTCTTATTTTTAGTTTTGTTGAGGAACCTCCATACTATCCACCTCAGTTGTTGTAGAAATTTACATTCCCACCAACTTTGTAGAAGAGTTTCCTTTCCTCCACATAGGATTTGTTATTTGTCGACATTTTAATAAGGGCCATTCTGATCAGTGTGAGGTGGTACCTAAGTGTAGTTTTGATTTGTTTTTCTCTGATAATTAACAAGGTTGAGCATCTTTTCAGTTGCTGATTGGTCATCTCCAAGTACTTCTTTACATTCCTGTCATCTATTAACACTGGTCTTCACATTGTTCTCACTTGCCCAATCCCTGTCCCTTCTTTATTTTACTGCCTTATAAACATCAGACATTATTGATCATGACTTTAGAAGCTGGAAATCCAAGATCAGGTGCCAGTTTGGTCGAATAAGAGCTCTCCTCCTGGAGGTCTATAGCTGGTGCCTTTTTTTCTGTGACCTCATGTGGCAGAAGGAGTCCCCTGCTCCTCTTTTCTCAGTGTAGAGTGCCTTTCACTTGAGTCTCTGTTTCTTCATTCTCTTTCTTTGTGATTGCTGAGAACTTCAGCTATTTGAACTTCATCCTCTGCTTATCCTATCACCTGTAGATGTTACTTGTGTTCATTGCTTTTGGTGTTTTGCTCTTATTGTTTCTGTGCTTTTCAGTCTCCTTTCGCTTTCTCTCCTCCTTCCTTTCCAGGCTGGGATAAGTAGCAAGAGTCTAAAATATTCTCATGGAGGCTACTATCCTCCTGCAGTCCTCTTGATCCTAAAGACCTTGGTTTTCTCCACAGGGTCAGGGTATGTGGCCTTCATCATGCTGCCTTCTCTTCTCTGAGGCTGATGCCTCCTGTGGGTATCCTTACCTATGCTGTGGGTTTCAAGCTGCAATCCTTTCATGGAATATTTTCTTGGTCCTATTAGGCTGGTCAGGATTCTCATTGTTTTTCCCCTAATACCAGTTTGGTTCCTAAGTGGGAGGGTTATTTATGTTACTGTGCATTTAAACCTGAGAAATTGTTGTGTAGTTATGACCTCATTGTTTGAATAGCCTTCTTCAGAGACGAAAGAAAGAAATAAAAGGTCCAAATACTTCTGAAGCACTTGCTTAATGTTTGTGAAGATTTCATGGAGCCCATTCATGTAAATTGCTTAGGGCAGAGTCTGCCATGTAATAAGAACTCCCCCAAACTTAACCTTTATAACAGATTAACAGTGATGTTGTTCTGTCATTCATTAATCCTTCCAGCAACCTTATTACGTGCTTTTAAGTGTCAGAATCTATTCTGATCAGTGTGAGGTGGTACCTAAGTGTAGTTTTGATTTGTTTTCTCTGATAATTAACAAGGTTGAGCATCTTTTCAGTTGCTGATTGGTCATCTCCAAGTACTTCTTTACATTCCTGTCATCTATTAACACTGGTCTTCACATTGTTCTCACTTGCCCAATCCCTGTCCCTTCTTTATTTTACTGCCTTATAAACATCAGACATTATTGATCATGACTTTAGAAGCTGGAAATCCAAGATCAGGTGCCAGTTTGGTCGAATAAGAGCTCTCCTCCTGGAGGTCTATAGCTGGTGCCTTTTTTTCTGTGACCTCATGTGGCAGAAGGAGTCCCCTGCTCCTCTTTTCTCAGTGTAGAGTGCCTTTCACTTGAGTCTCTGTTTCTTCATTCTCTTTCTTTGTGATTGCTGAGAACTTCAGCTATTTGAACTTCATCCTCTGCTTATCCTATCACCTGTAGATGTTACTTGTGTTCATTGCTTTTGGTGTTTTGCTCTTATTGTTTCTGTGCTTTTCAGTCTCCTTTCGCTTTCTCTCCTCCTTCCTTTCCAGGCTGGGATAAGTAGCAAGAGTCTAAAATATTCTCATGGAGGCTACTATCCTCCTGCAGTCCTCTTGATCCTAAAGACCTTGGTTTTCTCCACAGGGTCAGGGTATGTGGCCTTCATCATGCTGCCTTCTCTTCTCTGAGGCTGATGCCTCCTGTGGGTATCCTTACCTATGCTGTGGGTTTCAAGCTGCAATCCTTTCATGGAATATTTTCTTGGTCCTATTAGGCTGGTCAGGATTCTCATTGTTTTTCCCCTAATACCAGTTTGGTTCCTAAGTGGGAGGGTTATTTATGTTACTGTGCATTTAAACCTGAGAAATTGTTGTGTAGTTATGACCTCATTGTTTGAATAGCCTTCTTCAGAGACGAAAGAAAGAAATAAAAAGGTCCAAATACTTCTGAAGCACTTGCTTAATGTTTGTGAAGATTTCATGGAGCCCATTCATGTAAATTGCTTAGGGCAGAGTCTGCCATGTAATAAGAACTCCCCCAAACTTAACCTTTATAACAGATTAACAGTGATGTTGTTCTGTCATTCATTAATCCTTCCAGCAACCTTTTATTACGTGCTTTTTAAGTGTCAGAATCTATTCCAGTCACTGGGGCAATAAGGGTAAGTTAAGCAAGTCACCTGCCATCTAGAACAATGGAGTCAAGACCCAGAGACAAAGAGGTAAAGAAATAAAGCGATAGTGTCACCAGGGTTGCTGCTCCCACCCTGCTGCATTTGGCCAGCCTGGTTTTCCCTAGGGAGACAGTATCAGGGGGTGTTTGCAAATGGACCAATAAATCAATAGAAGATGCCTCAGAGGGTATTGTCATCTGAGACACTAAGATCTGGGATGTTTACCCATGAGCTGGAGGTCATGCCAAGAGGGGCTCCATTCCCTGGACAAAACCTGAGAAGTTTGTGGGAGAAATAGCATCTACTGAGACATTCTCATGAGACATCACATACACTGCATCCTCAGTGGAAAGTCAGGGTTTGTTATGAAGAGTGGGAAAGGAAATTTCTGTAAACAGATAGGAGTAGAGAGAAGCTTTCATTTTTACCATGTGCCTGAAATTAAGAGAGTCTCAAATAAGGATTACAGAAAAGGGAGCCATGAGGGATTGTGCCAGGAGAAAGAAAGCACTGACAAGTGTATATGTGAGACTATCAGGTTGTAAAGACTGCTGACAGTGTTATAATTTTAGAAAGTGACCAGGGCTGACAATGATGTGACATGTTGTAAGATTAATTGCCTGTAAACTTTCACACAGAGCTCTCCACTTAGGCTTTTTGGGTCTTGTTTTCTAGTACTATTTCATGAATCCAATGTATTTTCCAGACAATGGGAGTAAAACTGTTGAGGTCAAGGCTAAGTCTTTCAAACAAAAGAGCATTCTCTCAGCTGCTGATGAGACTAAGTAAATTTTGTTACAATTTACCCAATGTGAGAACAATGAAAAGATTTTTATATTGTGAAAGGAGATACTCTGAAACTTAAAATTATACGTACTGATTCATACAGTCCTATTGGAACATTCTCAAAGACTCAGGGTCTGTCACTGCCATTAATTAAAACGACTTGTTTTCCACCATGAACTCAACATGTAACTCTTTTCAGAATAGTTCCTGGAAACTGATAATTTTATTTTGTCACATAAATTATTGGTTATTATAGAATATTACTATGTAACAATACATGTATCCTAAAGACACTTCAAAAGCAAAGCATTATTTTGTTGAAAGTTGTGCCTATAAAATAGACCAAATGATAACTTTGTAGTTGGTTTGCTTACTGTTGCTAATTTTAGAACCTTATGAATGGGGGAAAGCCAGAAAGAATATGTGTACTGTTCTTGGAATTCCAACAAATCAGATAAACTTGTGTCAGACCCAGTCAGAGTAGTTGAGACTTGGAATCATTGTCCTGCTATTGCCAGAGATGTCAGGCTTTGACAAGAATGGAAAACAAGAGGCAATGCTTCTAGCTCACAGCGGGAGCTATTGAAAAGCTTGCGAATGTAAGATATCATTCATTCTAATAAATGTGTCTCAGCTCAGTGAAAAAAAGTCCCCAAAGCAAAATGCTAGTCAGGCTTGTTCACTCTAGACAGTATATAGGAAGTCATTCACATGTTATATTTGTATACCAACATATAGCATTTCCATGTGTGGGATGTGTGGGAAGTGTAAAGATGTGTTTAAATATATAATTTCTTGGGATAGTTGACCCTAGATGAATGTTAGGTGTGATTTAACATATTGAAATGTAGATAATCACCTATAAAATACATGATATTTTTATTGGGGCAGTATTTATTTAAAACTCTGGTTAAAACCCAAAGACACAGCCATTAGCTAATGAAGACTTTAATAAAATTACTGTTGGTAGTGGTGGTTGAGGTGAGGGAAGGCAGGGTTATAATATTTTCAGATACACTATCTCCTTCCACATTGACTATAAATGTCAGTATTTAGACATTTGACCTTATAAATTCATCAGAAGTGTTCAAGTTCTGGGGAAATATATTAAATGAAGTCACACGTTAATGATTTATTAACAAAATATTATATTGAGACTTATCTCAGCTGCTGATGAGACTAAGTAAATTTTGTTACAATTTACCCAATGTGAGAACAATGAAAAGATTTTTATATTGTGAAAGGAGATACTCTGAAACTTAAAATTATACGTACTGATTCATACAGTCCTATTGGAACATTCTCAAAGACTCAGGGTCTGTCACTGCCATTAATTAAAACGACTTGTTTTCCACCATGAACTCAACATGTAACTCTTTTCAGAATAGTTCCTGGAAACTGATAATTTTATTTTGTCACATAAATTATTGGTTATTATAGAATATTACTATGTAACAATACATGTATCCTAAAGACACTTCAAAAGCAAAGCATTATTTTGTTGAAAGTTGTGCCTATAAAATAGACCAAATGATAACTTTGTAGTTGGTTTGCTTACTGTTGCTAATTTTAGAACCTTATGAATGGGGGAAAGCCAGAAAGAATATGTGTACTGTTCTTGGAATTCCAACAAATCAGATAAACTTGTGTCAGACCCAGTCAGAGTAGTTGAGACTTGGAATCATTGTCCTGCTATTGCCAGAGATGTCAGGCTTTGACAAGAATGGAAAACAAGAGGCAATGCTTCTAGCTCACAGCGGGAGCTATTGAAAAGCTTGCGAATGTAAGATATCATTCATTCTAATAAATGTGTCTCAGCTCAGTGAAAAAAAAAAGTCCCCAAAGCAAAATGCTAGTCAGGCTTGTTCACTCTAGACAGTATATAGGAAGTCATTCACATGTTATATTTGTATACCAACATATAGCATTTCCATGTGTGGGATGTGTGGGAAGTGTAAAGATGTGTTTAAATATATAATTTCTTGGGATAGTTGACCCTAGATGAATGTTAGGTGTGATTTAACATATTGAAATGTAGATAATCACCTATAAAATACATGATATTTTTATTGGGGCAGTATTTATTTAAAACTCTGGTTAAAACCCAAAGACACAGCCATTAGCTAATGAAGACTTTAATAAAATTACTGTTGGTAGTGGTGGTTGAGGTGAGGGAAGGCAGGGTTATAATATTTTCAGATACACTATCTCCTTCCACATTGACTATAAATGTCAGTATTTAGACATTTGACCTTATAAATTCATCAGAAGTGTTCAAGTTCTGGGGAAATATATTAAATGAAGTCACACGTTAATGATTTATTAACAAAATATTATATTGAGAATCATTTATCTAGCAAGGTTGATACTGTTATTCATTTAAGTGGGAGACCTCCTTCTAGGAGACTCTAGAAAGTAAATGAAGATCAGGAGGTGAGTTAGTATTTGTAAATACTAAAAGCAGTCAAATCAGACCAAACCAAACCAAAACAAAAAAACTCTGCATTTAAAAAAGTAAGCTGCAGTATTCTAAAATCCTTTTCTATTCTCATACTATTTCTGATTAGATAACCTAATACAAGCTGTTAGAACAAAAGCATCGACACCTGAAAAAGGTGAAGAAGAGGGTTTCTCATTCCCCAGAAGCTGCCTCTCAGTCTTAACAACAATACAATCTGAACAGATTGAAAAACCAACAATTCTTTTTGTTTGTTTGTTTTATTATTTTTTAATTGGAATATAGTTGGTTTACAGTGTTGCATTAGTTTCAGGTGTACAGTGAAGTTATTGTTGTATGTCTTTTACAGAGTTTTGTTGTTTACAGCTATACATAATCCCAAATCAGTCATAGGTATATCCCTAACCCCTTCCATTTGAGCCCCACCTCCCTCTCCCCCCACCATCCCACCCCTCCAAGCTATTGCATAGCCCCAATAAAAGTTTGCTTAGTGTTACAGCTATTCACAATGGTTATCTCTTTTACATGTGATAGTTTAGGTTTCCTCATTACTCTTTCCATTCCTCTCACCTGTTCCTCCCTCCCCCTACAGTCAATGAGCCTGTTCTTTTTGTTTCTCCATTGCTGTTCTGCATATGTATTTATCAGTATCATCTTTCTAAATTCCATATATATGTGTCAGTATACTGTTTTTATCCTTCTCTTTTTGACTTACTTCACTTTGGACAATAGGTTGTAGAGTCATCCACCTCATTAGGATTGAATCTTCTGCATTTCTTTTTATGACTGAGAAATATTCCATTGTATATATGTATCACAGTTTCTTTATCCATTCATTCATCACGGACATCTAGCTTACTTCCATGTTCTAGCTATTGTAGAGAGTGCTGCAATAAACACTGGAGTACCTGTGTCTCTTTCAACTTTTATTTCATCAGGGTATAAGCCTAATAGTGGGATTGCTGGACTCATATGGTGCTTCTATTCTTAGTTTTGAAAGGAATCTCCATTCTGTCTTCCATAGTAGCTGTATCAATTTACATTCCCACCAATAGTGCCTGAGGTTTCCCTTTTCTCTACACACTCTCCAGCATTTATTGTCTATAGATTTTTTGATGATGGCCATTTTGCCTGCTGTGATAACTCATTGTAGTTTTGATTTGCATGTCTCTGATAATAAGTGATGTTGAGCATCTTTTCATTTGCATTTTGGACATCTGTATGTCTTCTTTGGAGAGGTGCCTCCTTAGGTTTCCCGCCCTCCTCCTTTTAAAAAATTTGGCCTGTCTATATTGATTTTTTATTTATTTTTCATCCATCTTTATTCTTTGGCCTGTGTGGGCCGCCCACTGCAGTGGCCTCTCACGTTGCAGAGCACCGGCTCTGGGCACACGTGCTCCAGAGCACTGGCTCGTAATTGGACACACGGGTCCAGCCATTCCGTCGCGATGTGGGATCTTCTCGCCAGGAATCGAACCAGTGCCCCTTACATAATCCCAAATCAGTCATAGGTATATCCCTAACCTTTGAGCCCCACCTCCCTCTCCCCACCATCCCACCTCCAAGCTATTGCATAGCCCCAATAAAAGTTTGCTTAGTGTTACAGCTATTCACAATGGTTATCTCTTTTACATGTGATAGTTTAGGTTTCCTCATTACTCTTTCCATTCCTCTCACCTGTTCCTCCCTCCCCCTACAGTCAATGAGCCTGTTCTTTTTGTTTCTCCATTGCTGTTCTGCATATGTATTTATCAGTATCATCTTTCTAAATTCCATATATATGTGTCAGTATACTGTTTTTATCCTTCTCTTTTTGACTTACTTCACTTTGGACAATAGGTTGTAGAGTCATCCACCTCATTAGGATTGAATCTTCTGCATTTCTTTTTATGACTGAGAAATATTCCATTGTATATATGTATCACAGTTTCTTTATCCATTCATTCATCACGGACATCTAGCTTACTTCCATGTTCTAGCTATTGTAGAGAGTGCTGCAATAAACACTGGAGTACCTGTGTCTCTTTCAACTTTTATTTCATCAGGGTATAAGCCTAATAGTGGGATTGCTGGACTCATATGGTGCTTCTATTCTTAGTTTTGAAAGGAATCTCCATTCTGTCTTCCATAGTAGCTGTATCAATTTACATTCCCACCAATAGTGCCTGAGGTTTCCCTTTTCTCTACACACTCTCCAGCATTTATTGTCTATAGATTTTTTGATGATGGCCATTTTGCCTGCTGTGATAACTCATTGTAGTTTTGATTTGCATGTCTCTGATAATAAGTGATGTTGAGCATCTTTTCATTTGCATTTTGGACATCTGTATGTCTTCTTTGGAGAGGTGCCTCCTTAGGTTTCCCGCCCCTCCCCTCCTTTTAAAAAAAAATTTGGCCTGTCTATATTGATTTTTTATTTATTTTTCATCCATCTTTATTCTTTGGCCTGTGTGGGCCGCCCACTGCAGTGGCCTCTCACGTTGCAGAGCACCGGCTCTGGGCACACGTGCTCCAGAGCACTGGCTCGTAATTGGACACACGGGTCCAGCCATTCCGTCGCGATGTGGGATCTTCTCGGGCCAGGAATCGAACCAGTGCCCCTTACACTGCAAGGCAGGCTCTTTACCCACTGGATCACCAGGGAAGACCTCATCTATCTTTTATTCTATGGCATGTGTGGACCTCCCATTGCAGTAGCCTCTCTTGGTTCAGAGCACTAGCTCTGGGCACATGTGCTCCAGAGCACTTGCTTGTAATTGGACACACCGGTCCAGTTGCTCCACAGCAAATGGGATCTTCCTGGCCTAGGGATAGCACTGGAGCCTCTTGCACTGCAAGGCGGACTCTTTAGCAACTGGATCACCAGGCTTACATTTAGGTCTTTAATCCATTTTGAATTTATCTTCATGTATGGTGTTAGAGAATGTTCCAACTTCATTATTTTGCATGTGGCTGTCCAGTTTTCCCAGCACCATTTGTTGAAGAGGCTGTCTTTGTCCCATTTTATGTTTTCACCTCCTCTATCAAAAATAAGGTATCCATATGTGTGTGCATTTATCTCTGTGTTCTCTATTTTGTTCCCATAAACCAACAATTCTTGAGTCCATAAGTGAAGGTAGGACACTGGGCTAAACTCTGTCTCCAAGACAGGAATGACAAGTAGTTGAATACAAAGAGTCTTGGTTTACTAGAGCAGAGATTCATGAGCAGAAACCATCACAGGAATTCCTTCATCCACCAAGAGAAGGAGGCACATTTTCCTTAAGTTGACACATAACTTTCACCAAGATAGACTGCATTCTGTGTGACAAAACTCATTTCAGGAGATTTAGGCTAATACAATTTATATAATGTCTACTCTTACACCACAGTGGAATTAAGTTAGAAATCAATAACAGAAAGACAACTGGAAATCAGAAAATAAGTGGGGATCAAACAGTATGCTTTAAATAGCACATCAGTCAAAGGAAAAAAAAAAAAAAAAAACTCAAGACAAATTTTTAAATACTTTGAGCTAAGTGAAAATGAAAACACGACTCATCAAGATTTGTGAGATGTGCTGAAAGCAGTGCTTAGAAGAAAATTTATGGCATTGAACACATATATGTGTGTGTGTGTGTGTGTGTGTGTGTGTGTGTGTATGAAAAGAATAAAAACTGCAAATAAATAATCTAAGTTTCCCATTTAGCGAACTAGAAACAAAGGACAAATTAAATCCTAATAAATCTGAATAAAGTAAATGAGAAGAATTAAAGCATAAATCAGTGAGAGAGAAAACAGGTTATCTGTGAAGAAAATCAAGGAAACCAAAACTTTGTTCTTTAAAACTATGAATAAAGTCAAAGGTTTTTAGCCAGGATAAATAAGAGAAAAAAAAGAGAGAGAACACAAAATACTAATATCCAGAATGAAAGATGAAACATCCTACAAATCCCAGAAGTATTAAAAGGATAATAAGAAACAATTCTATGAACAATTCTGTGTTCACAAATTGATACCTAGATTAAATGGACAAATTCCTTTAAAGACACAGTGTGCCAAAATTCACACAAGAAAACATAAATAATCAGAGTATCCCTATGTATATTAAATAAAGAGAATGTTCCAACTTCATTATTTTGCATGTGGCTGTCCAGTTTTCCCAGCACCATTTGTTGAAGAGGCTGTCTTTGTCCCATTTTATGTTTTCACCTCCTCTATCAAAAATAAGGTATCCATATGTGTGTGCATTTATCTCTGTGTTCTCTATTTTGTTCCCATAAACCAACAATTCTTGAGTCCATAAGTGAAGGTAGGACACTGGGCTAAACTCTGTCTCCAAGACAGGAATGACAAGTAGTTGAATACAAAGAGTCTTGGTTTACTAGAGCAGAGATTCATGAGCAGAAACCATCACAGGAATTCCTTCATCCACCAAGAGAAGGAGGCACATTTTCCTTAAGTTGACACATAACTTTCACCAAGATAGACTGCATTCTGTGTGACAAAACTCATTTCAGGAGATTTAGGCTAATACAATTTATATAATGTCTACTCTTACACCACAGTGGAATTAAGTTAGAAATCAATAACAGAAAGACAACTGGAAATCAGAAAATAAGTGGGGATCAAACAGTATGCTTTAAATAGCACATCAGTCAAAGGAAAAAAAAAAAAAAAAACTCAAGACAAATTTTTAAATACTTTGAGCTAAGTGAAAATGAAAACACGACTCATCAAGATTTGTGAGATGTGCTGAAAGCAGTGCTTAGAAGAAAATTTATGGCATTGAACACATATATGTGTGTGTGTGTGTGTGTGTGTGTGTGTGTGTGTATGAAAAGAATAAAAACTGCAAATAAATAATCTAAGTTTCCCATTTAGCGAACTAGAAACAAAGGACAAATTAAATCCTAATAAATCTGAATAAAGTAAATGAGAAGAATTAAAGCATAAATCAGTGAGAGAGAAAACAGGTTATCTGTGAAGAAAATCAAGGAAACCAAAACTTTGTTCTTTAAAACTATGAATAAAGTCAAAGGTTTTTAGCCAGGATAAATAAGAGAAAAAAAAGAGAGAGAACACAAAATACTAATATCCAGAATGAAAGATGAAACATCCTACAAATCCCAGAAGTATTAAAAGGATAATAAGAAACAATTCTATGAACAATTCTGTGTTCACAAATTGATACCTAGATTAAATGGACAAATTCCTTTAAAGACACAGTGTGCCAAAATTCACACAAGAAAACATAAATAATCAGAGTATCCCTATGTATATTAAATAAATTGGATCAATAAGTAATAACCTTCCAAAACAGAAAGCATCAAACCCAGATGGGTTCACTGGTAAATACTATCCAACATTAAAGGGAGAAATTATGCCAGTTTTTTACAATCTTTTCCAGAAAACAGAAGTGAAGGAAACACTCCCTAACTGATTCTGTGATGCCAGTATTATCCTCATACAAAAATGAGGCAAAGACATTACAGGAAAAGAAAACTACAGGCCAATATCTTTCATGAACATAAATGAAAATATCCTCAAGCAAATATTAATGAATCAATCCAATGATGAATAAAAGTAATTATAAATAATAAACAAGTAGAAACTATATACGCAAGACTGTTTCAAAAATTAAAAATTAATTCATGTATTCCAGCAAAAAACACAAAAAAAGGAAACTATGATGGTGTCAATAGGTGCAGAAAAGGCATTTATCAATATTTGTTGTTCTTATATGATAATATATTTCAGTAAATTAGAAATGGAGGAGAAATTACTCAACTTGATAAGGAATGTATACAAGATATATACAGCTAATATCATACTTAATAATGAGGTACTTAGATTTTCTCACTAATATCAAGTATAAGGGAAGAAGTGCTCCTTCTCACTCCTTTGCCACATTATAATGGAAACACTTGCTCATGAAGTAAGGCAAGAAGAAGAAATAAAAGGTATATGGATTGAAGGAGAAGACATAAAATTATCTTGTCTTTGGTGCATATGACATGATCATCTGTGTAGAAAATCCAAAAGAATTGATAAAAAGTTCCTAGAACTAAACTGCTATAGGCAAGGTGTAACATATAATATTAATATACAAAGTGCATTGCTTCTACATATACCAACAATAAACAAGAAAAACTCAAAATTAAAAGCATATTATCATTTATACTAGTATCTCAAAATATGGAATTCTTAGGTATAAATCTAACAAAATATGAGCAAGATCTATATGAGGTGCATGCATGCTCAGCTGTGTCCAGCTCTTTGTGACCCCATGGACTGGGACCCACCAGGCTCCTCTGTCCATGGAATTTTCCAGGCAAGAATACTGGAGTGAGTTGCCAGTTCCTAGTCCAGGGAATCTTCCCAACCCAGGGATTGAACCCACCCCTGTTATGTCTTCTGCCTTGCTAGGTGGATTCTTTATCACTGAGCCACCTGGGCAGCTGGATAAAAGTATCTATACATAAGTGAAATCAAAGAAGAACCAAATAAGTAGAGAGAGATTCCATGTTCATGGAGAGGGACACTCAATATTTCCAGGATGTCACTTCTTCCTAATTGAATCTATAAGCTAAATGTAATCCTAGTCAGAACCCCAGAAATGAACTCTTTCTAAAGTTTAAGAAACTTGTAAACCTAAAACTACTCAAAAAAATTTAAAAAAAAGAGTAAAGAAGACTTTTGGCATGTTATTCTTCCATATCTCTTGTGATAACAGAGTTTATATAAGCATTAATCATGAGTTATATCACCTCTTCTGTCATAATTTTTTTGTTCAGTCACCAAGCTGTGTTCAACTCTTTTGTGACTCCATGTGCTGCAGCACACCAGGCTTGCCTGTCCCTTATCATCTCCTAGAGTTTGCCAGAGTTCACGTCCATTGAATTGGTGATATCATCCAACCATCATCTTCTGTTGCCTCCTCCTCCTTCTGCCTTCAATCTTTCTCAGCATCAGAGTCTTTTCCAGTGAGTTGGCTGTTTGCATCAGGTGACCCAAATATTGGAGCTTCAGCTTTAGCATCAGCCTTTCCAATGAATATTCAGGCTTGATTTTCTTTAGGATTGACTGGTTTGATCTCTTTGCAGTCCAAAGGACTCTCAAGAGTCTTCTTCAAAACCACAGTTCAAAGGCATCAGTTCTTCGGTGCTCAGCCTTCTTTGTGGATCAACACTCATATACATAAGTGACTATTGGCAAAGCCATAGTCTTTACTATACGTACCTTTGTCAGCATAGTGATGTCTTTGCTTTTTCATCCACTCTCTTGGTGTGTCGTATTTCCTGCCAATAAGCCATCATTTTCCTATTTCATGACTGCAGTTACCCTCTGCATTGATTTTGTCATAAAGTTCTACCTTACTCTCTCAGGTGAAAGTTAAAAGATGAATCCAAATATAGCTAGGGGAGAGATTCCATTTGTTCTGGGACCCACCAGGCTCCTCTGTCCATGGAATTTTCCAGGCAAGAATACTGGAGTGAGTTGCCAGTTCCTAGTCCAGGGAATCTTCCCAACCCAGGGATTGAACCCACCCCTGTTATGTCTTCTGCCTTGCTAGGTGGATTCTTTATCACTGAGCCACCTGGGCAGCTGGATAAAAGTATCTATACATAAGTGAAATCAAAGAAGAACCAAATAAGTAGAGAGAGATTCCATGTTCATGGAGAGGGACACTCAATATTTCCAGGATGTCACTTCTTCCTAATTGAATCTATAAGCTAAATGTAATCCTAGTCAGAACCCCAGAAATGAACTCTTTCTAAAGTTTAAGAAACTTGTAAACCTAAAACTACTCAAAAAAATTTAAAAAAAAGAGTAAAGAAGACTTTTGGCATGTTATTCTTCCATATCTCTTGTGATAACAGAGTTTATATAAGCATTAATCATGAGTTATATCACCTCTTCTGTCATAATTTTTTTGTTCAGTCACCAAGCTGTGTTCAACTCTTTTGTGACTCCATGTGCTGCAGCACACCAGGCTTGCCTGTCCCTTATCATCTCCTAGAGTTTGCCAGAGTTCACGTCCATTGAATTGGTGATATCATCCAACCATCATCTTCTGTTGCCTCCTCCTCCTTCTGCCTTCAATCTTTCTCAGCATCAGAGTCTTTTCCAGTGAGTTGGCTGTTTGCATCAGGTGACCCAAATATTGGAGCTTCAGCTTTAGCATCAGCCTTTCCAATGAATATTCAGGCTTGATTTTCTTTAGGATTGACTGGTTTGATCTCTTTGCAGTCCAAAGGACTCTCAAGAGTCTTCTTCAAAACCACAGTTCAAAGGCATCAGTTCTTCGGTGCTCAGCCTTCTTTGTGGATCAACACTCATATACATAAGTGACTATTGGCAAAGCCATAGTCTTTACTATACGTACCTTTGTCAGCATAGTGATGTCTTTGCTTTTTCATCCACTCTCTTGGTGTGTCGTATTTCCTGCCAATAAGCCATCATTTTCCTATTTCATGACTGCAGTTACCCTCTGCATTGATTTTGTCATAAAGTTCTACCTTACTCTCTCAGGTGAAAGTTAAAAGATACCCTTATCTCCAGTAACCAAGTGAGTTTGACAAGTGATGGGAAAAATAAGTTTTTTACTTAACTTCTTAGAGCCTTTGTCATGATAGATCTGAGTGAATATCTAAGAGGGGAAATTTAAAACATAAAGGCATTTCAATTTATTATATTTTAAAACCTAAGTCTTTCTATATGTTTTGCTTTCATTTTTATTTCCTTCTACAAATTCTTATGAAACATATTTTTCTTTAGACTAGATCTCATTTTATGCTGAATAAAACTTAACTTGCAAAAAAAAATTACCCTAGATTCCTGGGAATGATGAAAACTGCTTTTTGAAGTTTTCCTTCCATCGTTCACTAATCTTACTTTTTAAAAAAAAAAAAATTTATTTATGTGTTTTTGGTTATGCTTTGGCTATTTGTTGCTCTGCGAGCTTTTCTTTAGTTGTAGTGAACTAAAAATGTGTGGGCTTCAGATTGCTGTGGATTCTCTTGTTGCAGAGCACAGGCTCTAGATGCTTGGGTGTCACAGTTGTGGCATGTGGGCTCAGTACTTGTAGCTCCTATTCTCTAGCCCACAGGCTAAATAGTTGTTGTGCATGTGCTTAGTTGATTGATAGCATGTGGAGTATTTCTGGATCAGGGATCAAAGTTGTATCTCCTGCATTGGCAGGTGAATTCTTTACCACTGAGCTACCAGGAAAGCCCTGAGCTTGCTTCTTTTCACATCAATTTTAGTTCCAATTTCACACAGCAATATTGTTCTTTAATCACTTTATAATGGAGGTGACATTTGAGCTTAAAATGAAATTTTCTTTAGGATTGACTGGTTTGATCTCTTTGCAGTCCAAAGGACTCTCAAGAGTCTTCTTCAAAACCACAGTTCAAAGGCATCAGTTCTTCGGTGCTCAGCCTTCTTTGTGGATCAACACTCATATACATAAGTGACTATTGGCAAAGCCATAGTCTTTACTATACGTACCTTTGTCAGCATAGTGATGTCTTTGCTTTTTCATCCACTCTCTTGGTGTGTCGTATTTCCTGCCAATAAGCCATCATTTTCCTATTTCATGACTGCAGTTACCCTCTGCATTGATTTTGTCATAAAGTTCTACCTTACTCTCTCAGGTGAAAGTTAAAAGATACCCTTATCTCCAGTAACCAAGTGAGTTTGACAAGTGATGGGAAAAATAAGTTTTTTACTTAACTTCTTAGAGCCTTTGTCATGATAGATCTGAGTGAATATCTAAGAGGGGAAATTTAAAACATAAAGGCATTTCAATTTATTATATTTTAAAACCTAAGTCTTTCTATATGTTTTGCTTTCATTTTTATTTCCTTCTACAAATTCTTATGAAACATATTTTTCTTTAGACTAGATCTCATTTTATGCTGAATAAAACTTAACTTGCAAAAAAAAATTACCCTAGATTCCTGGGAATGATGAAAACTGCTTTTTGAAGTTTTCCTTCCATCGTTCACTAATCTTACTTTTTAAAAAAAAAAAAAATTTATTTATGTGTTTTTGGTTATGCTGGCTATTTGTTGCTCTGCGAGCTTTTCTTTAGTTGTAGTGAACTAAAAATGTGTGGGCTTCAGATTGCTGTGGATTCTCTTGTTGCAGAGCACAGGCTCTAGATGCTTGGGTGTCACAGTTGTGGCATGTGGGCTCAGTACTTGTAGCTCCTATTCTCTAGCCCACAGGCTAAATAGTTGTTGTGCATGTGCTTAGTTGATTGATAGCATGTGGAGTATTTCTGGATCAGGGATCAAAGTTGTATCTCCTGCATTGGCAGGTGAATTCTTTACCACTGAGCTACCAGGAAAGCCCTGAGCTTGCTTCTTTTCACATCAATTTTAGTTCCAATTTCACACAGCAATATTGTTCTTTAATCACTTTATAATGGAGGTGACATTTGAGCTTAAAATGAAATTTTCTTATCTTATACTATCTTCTCAGTCTCTTTGGAGCCTCATATGTAGTGAATGCCAGTAGGCACTAATACTCTAGGTGGGCTACACCCCTTTTTTTATATTTTTTTAAGCTGGAATAATAATAGAATTAAAGGAGATTTTAAAAAATATATTCAGGGAGATAGTGTGTACCTCTCACTCACTTTCCCCAGGGTAACATAGTACATAATTAAATTATAATATCAAAACCAGGAAATTTGCTTTGGTAAAATCCACGGTTTTATTCAGATTTCACTAGTTTTAAATGGATTTATTTGTGTGTATGTGTGGAGGTGTTTGTAGTTCTCTGATGCCTTATATGTTTTAAGAATTTGAATTTGGAAAGTTCTGATAAGATAGTACCGAGGCTTTGTTTTTTAAAGACAGATTTTTTTAAGTGTAATTCGTAAGGGGTTTAAAGACCCTGAATCTTGCAATAACTTCCTCAGACTGCTTCTTTGATGCCTGATACACTTTTAGTTAATAGATAAACCAAAAAAAAAAAGTGATAATAGTCATTTATCTATTTATCCAATCGTTATTAGCCACTGTTTTAGGTAATGAGGAAATTATAGTGAACAAAACTGCAAATCTTTGCTGTCATGAATTTTCTGTCTTAGTAACAACCAATTATAAAATTCGCCAGGTGACTATAATTTGCATGAAGAAAACTGAAGTGGGATGAGTGGAGATGGTGACACGTTCATAGAAAGTGGTTAGAGAAGACTATTCTGGTGGCGTTTAAGGTATGATTGAAAGGAAAATATAAAGAGTAATGTTAAAATCATTCCTGGTCAAGGGAGAAGCACATAAAATTGTCTAAGTGTCGCTGAACCTAGAAGATTGTCATACTGAGTGAGGCAAATCAGACAGAAAAAAACAAATACCATATGATATCATTTATATGTTGAGTCAGAAAAAGACAGTACAAATGAACTTATTTATGAAACAGAACTAAAATTACAGATGTAGAAAAAAAGCTTATGTTTAGCAGTGGTGAAGTGGGGAAGGGATATATTGGGAGTTTGAGATAAGCAGTTACACATTACAATATATAATAATAAATAAACAACAAAGTCCTATTGTATAGTACAGAGGACTCTACTCAATACCCTATAATGGTCTATATGGGAAAATAAGAAAAGTAGGTATATATTTATGTTTAACTGACTCACTTTGCTGTGCAGCAGAAACTAACACAACATTCTATTAAAGATTTATTTATTTATTTATTTTGGGTGGGGGTCAGGTTGGGGAGGGAGGGGAGCAGGCGGGCCACTTCTATTGGTCTTTCATTTCTCTATGTTCATCCGTCTTTGTTCTTTGGCTCCTGTGAGCCTCCCATCGTGGTGGCGTCTGTCGTTGCAGAGCGCCGGCTCTGGGCGCATGCGTTCCAGAGCTCTGGCTCGGTAATTGGACGCATCAGTCCAGCCGCTCCATGGCATGTGGGATCTTCCCAAGCCAGGGCTCGAACCGGCGCCCCTTGCACTGCAAGGCGGTGTCCTTACCCACTGGACCACCAGGGGAAGCCTAACACAACATTCTAAATCAACTTTACTCCAACTAATTTAAAAAAGCCTAAACTCAGGAGAATCCTCGGTGTGCTTTCAGACATAGAGGCCTGGGACTATAGTGAGAGAGAGACTCTAATAGGACTGGAGGGCCAGCAAGTGACAGGAAAAGGTTCTAGGGGTTTTGCAAGCCATAGTGACATGTTGGGATTTCACTCTTGAGTGATCTAGGAACCTGCTTAGTGAATTTAAGAAAATAGTTTATGCAACTTAAATCACATATCAGAAATATCACAATGCTGCCTCTATGGAGAATTGACTAGAGAAGACAAGGGTTAAAACTTGATCAATTAAAAGATATTTGATAGTAATGCATGGAAAAGTTGATGGAGGCTCACACAATAGTTTGCAACACTTGAAACTGGAGAAGAGTCGTCAACTTCTGTGTGTATTTCAGAATAAGAATCAACATCCTTGATTGTGCCACTTTGGGCAAGTTCTGTAAATTCTTTTTTTATCTCATGGAAAGTGAGATAGGAAAGAGTCAAGGGTGAATGCACAGTTTTGGGACCTGAGCAATTTAAAAAAGTGAAATCTATTGAGTTGAAGAGGACTGTGAGGATTGGTAAAATAAGGGGGAAACGTAGGGGAATCAGTAGTTCACTTTTGACTGTGTTAAGGCTGGCATGGCTACTGTGTGTCCTACCAGGTGGGCATGCCAATTTGGAGTTCAGGAGAGCAGCCTGTGCATCATCAATATAGGGCTGACATTGAAGGGCTATGGGACTAGATGAGAAGAGGCAGGGAGAGAGTTTAGACAAAGAGGAGAAGGTTTACTGTGAACCAAGCCAAGTTCTGAATTCTTTGATGCTCATTTGATCCTCAAATAACCCTGTAAACCAGAAACTCTTCTTTGCTCTCATTTTCAAATGTGAGGTCTGAAAGTCAGAATTTATATAACTTGGGACGTCGCTGGTTGTTCAGTGACTGAGGCTCCAGGTTCCCAATGCAGGGGGCTGGCTGTTCGATCCTTGGTTAGGGAAACAGATCCCATATGCTGCAACTAAAAAAAGGAACAACAGCAACAACAAAAAAAGATGCTTCATGTTGCAACATGATCTGGCACAGCTAAATAAATAAATAAAATTTTCAAAAAAAAAAAGAAAATAAACATAGAAGAATTTACAGAACTTGCCCAAAGTGACATGAGCAAGGCTGACTCTGAAGACCTTCTGGCCTTAGAGGACTTACTTTTTAATCACTATACTTTATTGATCAAGCTTGAAACTGACAGGAGGGCCAGCAAGTCGTTAAACAACTGTTGGGATTTCGCTCTTGAGTGATCTAGGAACCTGCTTAGTGAATTTAAGAAAATAGTTTATGCAACTTAAATCACATATCAGAAATATCACAATGCTGCCTCTATGGAGAATTGACTAGAGAAGACAAGGGTTAAAACTTGATCAATTAAAAGATATTTGATAGTAATGCATGGAAAAGTTGATGGAGGCTCACACAATAGTTTGCAACACTTGAAACTGGAGAAGAGTCGTCAACTTCTGTGTGTATTTCAGAATAAGAATCAACATCCTTGATTGTGCCACTTTGGGCAAGTTCTGTAAATTCTTTTTTTATCTCATGGAAAGTGAGATAGGAAAGAGTCAAGGGTGAATGCACAGTTTTGGGACCTGAGCAATTTAAAAAAGTGAAATCTATTGAGTTGAAGAGGACTGTGAGGATTGGTAAAATAAGGGGGAAACGTAGGGGAATCAGTAGTTCACTTTTGACTGTGTTAAGGCTGGCATGGCTACTGTGTGTCCTACCAGGTGGGCATGCCAATTTGGAGTTCAGGAGAGCAGCCTGTGCATCATCAATATAGGGCTGACATTGAAGGGCTATGGGACTAGATGAGAAGAGGCAGGGAGAGAGTTTAGACAAAGAGGAGAAGGTTTACTGTGAACCAAGCCAAGTTCTGAATTCTTTGATGCTCATTTGATCCTCAAATAACCCTGTAAACCAGAAACTCTTCTTTGCTCTCATTTTCAAATGTGAGGTCTGAAAGTCAGAATTTATATAACTTGGGACGTCGCTGGTTGTTCAGTGACTGAGGCTCCAGGTTCCCAATGCAGGGGGCTGGCTGTTCGATCCTTGGTTAGGGAAACAGATCCCATATGCTGCAACTAAAAAAAGGAACAACAGCAACAACAAAAAAAGATGCTTCATGTTGCAACATGATCTGGCACAGCTAAATAAATAAATAAAATTTTCAAAAAAAAAAAGAAAATAAACATAGAAGAATTTACAGAACTTGCCCAAAGTGACATGAGCAAGGCTGACTCTGAAGACCTTCTGGCCTTAGAGGACTTACTTTTTAATCACTATACTTTATTGATCAAGCTTGAAACTCAAACCTGGGAAATGGTAAGAAGCTGTCTTAAGGCTGCCTAGTTGAAATGGACTGTTTGAAAGAGTTTTAAGCCAGAGAAAGATAGTAGAGTATTTATCTTCTGAGAAGGAAAGCCTATAGTACATGAGCGTGGTCCTGTTGTCACTGTTAGCCATCCACAGTGAAGCAAAGTAGAGGTCTCATGGGCTGGCCTCAGAGAGTTGAGTTTACAGTAGCACTCAAGTCAGATCCTTCATACACATAGTTTCACATGGGGACCCACGAAGAGGACTCGGATCCTATCTTATACAGGATTCCTTCTCAGATCTGTTTCCTGTTTTGGTTGGAATCAGATAATTCATTCATTGACGACACATATTTATGGCATGCCTATTGTGAAGCAAGAATTGGAGATAGAATGACACATACAATAGAAATGGTCTCTATTCTTCTAGACAAGTTTTCCTTCGAGTAGAGAGTAAAAGATCATGGACAAGGATGCAGTCAAATAAATAGAACAGTTATAAATTGGGACAACTTCTGAAAAGAAAAGAATGAGTCAGCTAAAACATAATAACAGGGATATCTAATTAGAATAGACAGAAAAGTCTTTCAAAAGAAGTGCTATTTGAGTCAATACCTGAGGGCCAAGCAGAATAAAAGTATGCATTCCATGCAGGAAAGTCTTCAAGAGATTAGATATTTCAGGAAGCTTTGGCATTCTGAAGTGGCTAGGCCAGTGTGTTGGAGATGAATTAATGAATAAGAGGTAGCAACTATTTTTTTTAATACTAGAGAATAAAAGTATGAAAGGAACTAATGTAAAATGGCTTGGATATTGCTTTGCTTCTATAATTCCATTTATCCAAAACTAAATTGCTGCTAATTCAACAGACCCAATATATTTCTGACAGACCAAAATGTGTTAGTTTTGAAAAGGCTGCCAAGACCCGGACTATGTGTGGTCACTTGAAGTTAATATATATTCAGTCTGATTGTTTTAGAAAATGTTCTTCTGGCAATCTTAATAACCAGTTGCTGCATAAGAAGCTGAATTTAGCCTCTAGTTATTGGCCAGGATGAGCAGGCTATAACTAATCTTCTATTTCTCATCACACAGAAAATCTGAGTTGGGTGTTTCTATACCACCCAAGTATTTATGCCTGGAGTATCCCATGCACAGAGGAGCCTGGAAGGCTTATGGGGTTGCAAAGAGCTGGACATGACTGAAGCAATTTAGCATACATGCACATACTTCTTCAGGCATGTCCTTTCTAGACATGTACAGTATTAATTTCTGTTAATCATTTTCAAAGATGCGTAAGGACCGAAAGAAATTTTCCCATGTAAGCAGGGACAAATTTAGGTTCATTTCTAAAATGTTCTTATGAATAAGCAGTTATATTAGTCTTAACTTTGTATTGTAAGAGATACGGGAACCCAGTTCAAATCATTGTGTCTTTTGTTGTTTGTTCGCTTTTTACTGGGTTACACGGCCAGTTTATGTAAAGAGGAAGACTAGAAAGGTCATGGATGGAGTGGATCCAAGAGGATGAATTAACCCCTTATGTATTTAGTGAAAAGATTTAGTGATTCCCATAAACATTGTGGTCATGGAAAGGATGCAAAAAATAACAGGTATAAATTGGGACAACTTCTGAAAAGAAAAGAATGAGTCAGCTAAAACATAATAACAGGGATATCTAATTAGAATAGACAGAAAAGTCTTTCAAAAGAAGTGCTATTTGAGTCAATACCTGAGGGCCAAGCAGAATAAAAGTATGCATTCCATGCAGGAAAGTCTTCAAGAGATTAGATATTTCAGGAAGCTTTGGCATTCTGAAGTGGCTAGGCCAGTGTGTTGGAGATGAATTAATGAATAAGAGGTAGCAACTATTTTTTTTAATACTAGAGAATAAAAGTATGAAAGGAACTAATGTAAAATGGCTTGGATATTGCTTTGCTTCTATAATTCCATTTATCCAAAACTAAATTGCTGCTAATTCAACAGACCCAATATATTTCTGACAGACCAAAATGTGTTAGTTTTGAAAAGGCTGCCAAGACCCGGACTATGTGTGGTCACTTGAAGTTAATATATATTCAGTCTGATTGTTTTAGAAAATGTTCTTCTGGCAATCTTAATAACCAGTTGCTGCATAAGAAGCTGAATTTAGCCTCTAGTTATTGGCCAGGATGAGCAGGCTATAACTAATCTTCTATTTCTCATCACACAGAAAATCTGAGTTGGGTGTTTCTATACCACCCAAGTATTTATGCCTGGAGTATCCCATGCACAGAGGAGCCTGGAAGGCTTATGGGGTTGCAAAGAGCTGGACATGACTGAAGCAATTTAGCATACATGCACATACTTCTTCAGGCATGTCCTTTCTAGACATGTACAGTATTAATTTCTGTTAATCATTTTCAAAGATGCGTAAGGACCGAAAGAAATTTTCCCATGTAAGCAGGGACAAATTTAGGTTCATTTCTAAAATGTTCTTATGAATAAGCAGTTATATTAGTCTTAACTTTGTATTGTAAGAGATACGGGAACCCAGTTCAAATCATTGTGTCTTTTGTTGTTTGTTCGCTTTTTACTGGGTTACACGGCCAGTTTATGTAAAGAGGAAGACTAGAAAGGTCATGGATGGAGTGGATCCAAGAGGATGAATACCATGGAGTTTCTCTTACCCTCTGTCTGTATATAGACTTGATTCTTCCCAGTGCATTTGAGTTTGTCCCACAATGATGTTTTAGTGATTCCCATAAACATTTAGTGAGCACCTACATGTATGCGTCATGTTGTGTTGCAAGATAGACTAGTATTCAGAATATCCATGTGTCGAGGCCAGCTCGACAACGAACAAACCTGAGGGTGCGGTGCTGCAGAAGATTAAAGAAAATAAGACACAGAAATAAAATGGGGATCAGGGGGCTAGTGGCTCTCGTAGGCAAAAGCCCAGTACTGGCTCTGCTGGATATTTATTGTTTCTCGTTTTCTTGTATGTGTCACACATGCACATAAGACATGTTTTTTATAATGACAAAAATGGGAATAGAGATATAAAATGTGTAGACTCCTCTGTTCCTTTCATGTTTTACTTCAGTTTATATCCTTCTGGCCTGCAACAGCTTTGTTTATTCTTAAACCCTAGTAACTTTATTTTCCCAAACCTAGTAACGTCCTTTCCCACTCATATCTCCAAGACTCTGGTCCTGAGAACAGGTAGTAATGGTGTTACATCAGTAACATTGATATGTAAACACCTTGTGTTCAAGGTATTTGATGTTTTCCTAGTTTCCAGCCTGTCACTTCAGATTCATGAGGAAATTATTGCCGTATTGTTTCAGGCTTCATTTTGAGTCTGTTTATCATTCCCATGTCTGCACTGTATACCCTACATCCATGGATGTGAGAATATATAACTCTATGCCTTATATGCCCTATAAAAGTAAAGGTGTTAGTTACTCAGTTGTGTCTGACTCTATGCAACCCCATGGACTGTACCCCACAAGGATCCTCTGTCCAGGAATTTTCTAGGCAAGATTCCTGGAGTGGGTAGCTATTCCCTTCCCCAGGGGATCTTCCCAACCCAGGGACTGAACGCAGGTCTCCTGTGTTGCAGACAGACAGATCTGAGCCACCAGGGACACCCTGTGGTATATGCTATAATAGGAGATAAACACAATTTAAATGAAGAATAAGCCCCCAAAATCATTGTGTCTTTTGTTGTTTGTTCGCTTTACTGGGTTACACGGCCAGTTTATGTAAAGAGGAAGACTAGAAAGGTCATGGATGGAGTGGATCCAAGAGGATGAATACCATGGAGTTTCTCTTACCCTCTGTCTGTATATAGACTTGATTCTTCCCAGTGCATTTGAGTTTGTCCCACAATGATGTTTTAGTGATTCCCATAAACATTTAGTGAGCACCTACATGTATGCGTCATGTTGTGTTGCAAGATAGACTAGTATTCAGAATATCCATGTGTCGAGGCCAGCTCGACAACGAACAAACCTGAGGGTGCGGTGCTGCAGAAGATTAAAGAAAATAAGACACAGAAATAAAATGGGGATCAGGGGGCTAGTGGCTCTCGTAGGCAAAAGCCCAGTACTGGCTCTGCTGGATATTTATTGTTTCTCGTTTTCTTGTATGTGTCACACATGCACATAAGACATGTTTTTTATAATGACAAAAATGGGAATAGAGATATAAAATGTGTAGACTCCTCTGTTCCTTTCATGTTTTACTTCAGTTTATATCCTTCTGGCCTGCAACAGCTTTGTTTATTCTTAAACCCTAGTAACTTTATTTTCCCAAACCTAGTAACGTCCTTTCCCACTCATATCTCCAAGACTCTGGTCCTGAGAACAGGTAGTAATGGTGTTACATCAGTAACATTGATATGTAAACACCTTGTGTTCAAGGTATTTGATGTTTTCCTAGTTTCCAGCCTGTCACTTCAGATTCATGAGGAAATTATTGCCGTATTGTTTCAGGCTTCATTTTGAGTCTGTTTATCATTCCCATGTCTGCACTGTATACCCTACATCCATGGATGTGAGAATATATAACTCTATGCCTTATATGCCCTATAAAAGTAAAGGTGTTAGTTACTCAGTTGTGTCTGACTCTATGCAACCCCATGGACTGTACCCCACAAGGATCCTCTGTCCAGGAATTTTCTAGGCAAGATTCCTGGAGTGGGTAGCTATTCCCTTCCCCAGGGGATCTTCCCAACCCAGGGACTGAACGCAGGTCTCCTGTGTTGCAGACAGACAGATCTGAGCCACCAGGGACACCCTGTGGTATATGCTATAATAGGAGATAAAGACAATTTAAATGAAGAATAAGCCTTCCCCAAATCTCACTTCAAATAATAATATGTTCTATAAAAGGAATCACTTCAAAAGATAAAGTAGTGGCCTATGACTTAGAGAAGAGAGTGGTTTATTTTAAATATAGAGGCTTCTACGATGCAGTGTTGACCTCTTCAGAATTTGAGTTGAAACCTGGGGTATTTAACAGAAGCAGTCACTGAGAGCTCTAGGGCAAGGAAATTCCAAGAAAGAGGTTCAGCAAATGTAAAGACCCTAAAATGAAAATGGTCTTAGAATGTGTAACATGTGGAGGCCAGACTTGTATGAGTGGAACAAACGGGTCTGTTGGGAAAGTAAGTGAATGTTGAATAGTCAAGCTCTAGTAGCCCGTGTAAAGAGTAGGGGTTTTATTTTAACTTTAGTAGAAAGTCACTGGATGATTTTAAGCAAAAACTGAATAATTAAGTTTACTTTAAAAAATACATCTTTATAGCCTAGAATAGGCTTTAATAGGTTAAGAGTGGAAGCAGGGAAACCACCTAGTAGGCAGGTACTTCAGCCCTCGTAAAATGGTTGGGATTAAAGTGAAAGGTTCTTTTTTTTTTGAACAGAAAGAAACTAATTCAGGATATGTTTTTAAAAGTACACTTTAAATAAGGCTTGCTGATGGATTGGATGTGGGAACTCAGAAAGAAATAAACTAGGCAATTCTTAGGGTCTTTCCCTGAGCAGATGGATGATTAAAATGGGGATTAATTTCGTCATTAACTAGAATGTGAAAAAGAGGAAAGGGTAGATTTGAGGAACATGGTTGGGAGAAATCAAGAACACAGTTCTAAATGTTTTCAGTTCAAGATGTGTGTCACTCATCAAGGGAGAGAGAGTGATTGGACCATAGCCATCAGAGTCCGATGTTCAAAAAAAGAGCACTGGAAATAGAGATCTGGGAACATCAGTGTTATAAATAAAAGCTCATAACAAAGAACATGACTGAGGGCAATTCCTAGTTTATATCCCTTTAGCTCAGGAGATCAGTGCAGAAAGAGAACTTCTCTTTTGCATTTTTCCATTAGGAGAATCCTAGGTAGGGATTTTTGTGGGTCTGGCTTGGATAATTAAGAGAAGATGGAATAGAGCAAACATCACAGCTCTGTTTATCCTAAAGTACAAAATGTAAAATAACCTAGAAAGTAACATATATGTTACTTCACCCTTTTACTTCCTATTTTCATAAGAACACCTCTCTGAACAATGTATTCCATGCAATTTAGAATAATGAATGAGATACACACACATGTGCACACATAGATATATACATATATATGTATATATATATATAAACCTACACTGTGACAGAGACCAAGTAGTTTGAGAGATTATCAAGATTAGAGAATCTCAAACTCAAGCCCAGGTTAGGGTAACCTGGACAAATTAGTGAAATACAGATTTCTGGGAACATGGCCAGAATTTCTAATTCAGAAGCTCTTAGGCAGCCCAAGGACTTGCTGTTCTAACAACTTCCAAGGTGATGCTGATGCTGCCTGGGTGAGAGTGACTGATCTAGATACTATTAACAAGAGTAGTCATCAAACAGTGTAGGCAAAAATTCCGTCCTGTGTTCTAAAATTTACTTTCTGTTTTAAACTTATGCTGTACATATCTTGGGGCTTCCCAGATGGCTCAGTAGTAAAGAATCTGCCTACCAGTGCAAGAGACACGGGTTTGATCCCTGGGTGGGGAAGATCCCCTGGAGAAGGAAGTAGCAGCCCACTCCAGTATTCTTGCCTGGAGAATCCCATGGACAGAGGAGCCGGGCAGGCTACAGTCCATGGGGTCGCAAAAGAGTTGGATATGACTTAGCAAATGACACAATGCATTTATGTTAAATTTCCAGGTAATGAACAAGTGCAGGGGATTAATTTCGTCATTCTGAAGGAAGAGGAAAGGGTAGATTTGAGGAACATGGTTGGGAGAAATCAAGAACACAGTTCTAAATGTTTTCAGTTCAAGATGTGTGTCACTCATCAAGGGAGAGAGAGTGATTGGACCATAGCCATCAGAGTCCGATGTTCAAAAAAAGAGCACTGGAAATAGAGATCTGGGAACATCAGTGTTATAAATAAAAGCTCATAACAAAGAACATGACTGAGGGCAATTCCTAGTTTATATCCCTTTAGCTCAGGAGATCAGTGCAGAAAGAGAACTTCTCTTTTGCATTTTTCCATTAGGAGAATCCTAGGTAGGGATTTTTGTGGGTCTGGCTTGGATAATTAAGAGAAGATGGAATAGAGCAAACATCACAGCTCTGTTTATCCTAAAGTACAAAATGTAAAATAACCTAGAAAGTAACATATATGTTACTTCACCCTTTTACTTCCTATTTTCATAAGAACACCTCTCTGAACAATGTATTCCATGCAATTTAGAATAATGAATGAGATACACACACATGTGCACACATAGATATATACATATATATGTATATATATATATAAACCTACACTGTGACAGAGACCAAGTAGTTTGAGAGATTATCAAGATTAGAGAATCTCAAACTCAAGCCCAGGTTAGGGTAACCTGGACAAATTAGTGAAATACAGATTTCTGGGAACATGGCCAGAATTTCTAATTCAGAAGCTCTTAGGCAGCCCAAGGACTTGCTGTTCTAACAACTTCCAAGGTGATGCTGATGCTGCCTGGGTGAGAGTGACTGATCTAGATACTATTAACAAGAGTAGTCATCAAACAGTGTAGGCAAAAATTCCGTCCTGTGTTCTAAAATTTACTTTCTGTTTTAAACTTATGCTGTACATATCTTGGGGCTTCCCAGATGGCTCAGTAGTAAAGAATCTGCCTACCAGTGCAAGAGACACGGGTTTGATCCCTGGGTGGGGAAGATCCCCTGGAGAAGGAAGTAGCAGCCCACTCCAGTATTCTTGCCTGGAGAATCCCATGGACAGAGGAGCCGGGCAGGCTACAGTCCATGGGGTCGCAAAAGAGTTGGATATGACTTAGCAAATGACACAATGCATTTATGTTAAATTTCCAGGTAATGAACAAGTGCATGTGATACTTTAGCCTTTTATTAATATTTTCTCTGCGTGAGTTGGAAGAGCTGATTGATTAGTCAAATGTTTATTTTTTTCTCGTGGTGTGTGTGTGTGTGTGTGTGTGTGTTGTTAACATATTACGGTTCTCCAGAGAAAGAAAACCAGTAACACCAGTACACACACACACACTAGTATCTTCCTATATATCTCTATTATAGTTATTAAGGTGTATGTACAGTAATATCACTATGTATCTAATATCTATCTATATATTGTTATATCTCTGTCTGTATATAATTGTCTCCCTCCCCTGTCCATATATATTTCTGAAAAAAGATAGAGAGAAATTGAGAGATTTATTTAACGAATTGGCTTCTACAGTTGTGGAGGGTAAGATCCATGATCTCAGCAATTGGCAGACTGGAGACCCAGGAAAACAGGTGTGTAATTCTAGCCTAAATCTGAAGGCTTGAAATCCAGGTGAACCAGTGGTATAGGTCTCAGTCTGAGGGAAGAGATTTGTGTCCCAGTTCAAGCCAGAGGAGCAGGAAGATAACAGGGTCAAGTTTTTCCTTCCTCTACCTTTCAATCTGTCCAGGCCCTTGATGGATTGAAAGGCACCCTACCACATTGTGGAGGGCAACCTACTTTACTGAGTCCAGTGATTCAAATACTAATCGCATCTGCAAACACCTTCACAGACACATGCAGAAATATTGTTTGACTGGGCACTCCATTACCAGGCAAGTTGACACATGAAATTAACCACCATAGTTACAATTATCTAATTCTTTAAGCTTGTATTTTCTGAAATGGGCTGCCTGGGTGAGAGTGACTGATCTAGATACTATTAACAAGAGTAGTCATCAAACAGTGTAGGCAAAAATTCCGTCCTGTGTTCTAAAATTTACTTTCTGTTTTAAACTTATGCTGTACATATCTTGGGGCTTCCCAGATGGCTCAGTAGTAAAGAATCTGCCTACCAGTGCAAGAGACACGGGTTTGATCCCTGGGTGGGGAAGATCCCCTGGAGAAGGAAGTAGCAGCCCACTCCAGTATTCTTGCCTGGAGAATCCCATGGACAGAGGAGCCGGGCAGGCTACAGTCCATGGGGTCGCAAAAGAGTTGGATATGACTTAGCAAATGACACAATGCATTTATGTTAAATTTCCAGGTAATGAACAAGTGCATGTGATACTTTAGCCTTTTATTAATATTTTCTCTGCGTGAGTTGGAAGAGCTGATTGATTAGTCAAATGTTTATTTTTTTCTCGTGGTGTGTGTGTGTGTGTGTGTGTGTGTTGTTAACATATTACGGTTCTCCAGAGAAAGAAAACCAGTAACACCAGTACACACACACACACTAGTATCTTCCTATATATCTCTATTATAGTTATTAAGGTGTATGTACAGTAATATCACTATGTATCTAATATCTATCTATATATTGTTATATCTCTGTCTGTATATAATTGTCTCCCTCCCCTGTCCATATATATTTCTGAAAAAAGATAGAGAGAAATTGAGAGATTTATTTAACGAATTGGCTTCTACAGTTGTGGAGGGTAAGATCCATGATCTCAGCAATTGGCAGACTGGAGACCCAGGAAAACAGGTGTGTAATTCTAGCCTAAATCTGAAGGCTTGAAATCCAGGTGAACCAGTGGTATAGGTCTCAGTCTGAGGGAAGAGATTTGTGTCCCAGTTCAAGCCAGAGGAGCAGGAAGATAACAGGGTCAAGTTTTTCCTTCCTCTACCTTTCAATCTGTCCAGGCCCTTGATGGATTGAAAGGCACCCTACCACATTGTGGAGGGCAACCTACTTTACTGAGTCCAGTGATTCAAATACTAATCGCATCTGCAAACACCTTCACAGACACATGCAGAAATATTGTTTGACTGGGCACTCCATTACCAGGCAAGTTGACACATGAAATTAACCACCATAGTTACAATTATCTAATTCTTTAAGCTTGTTATTCTGTTGCTCAGAAATTTAACTTTGCCACAGGACAATAAACGCATGCATTTGACCAGTTTTATAATAATGATAAAAAATAGAGTCTTGGGACATTGGATCTAGAAAGGAAGAATAAAAGATATTATCTCTGAATGTTGTCAGAGAGTCGATACCATTGTCTTTCATTTTTCATAAAAGAGTTATCCATAAGTGCTAAGCTCTGGGTTAGACACTTAAGGAGACATAGTTGAATTGCAAATTTTGTCTGATTTTTTAATTCAAAATTATTATAATAAGTCTTATTGGCATAATTACAGTATAGCCAAAATAATAATTTTCAGTGTTAGACATAAAAGAAAGTGAATGAAAATAAAGTATTTGATTCTTTTTTTGGCTGAAGAAGGATTTTCAGAGCTAAATAATTTCCTCTGTTCTCTCTTCATTTCATGTATAGCCATGGGCAAGAAACTCCCAATAAAGCATTTCTATTCCCACAACAGGTTGTAACTTCTGCTGGCATGGCATAAAACTTCATTTCATGTGCACCAGGCAACGCTATTTTCCAAAGCTAGAGCTAATTATATGAGATTTATCTATGTGGAAACACAGGGATTAAGCAAGCAGGAAAGATAGGGAAAATTTATTTAGTGGCTGTGTTTAACAAGGGATAATGAAAACAAGGGTTGTACAAAACAAAATGTTTCCTGAAGTAAATACCTAACCAGTGAACGAAGTGATGAGTGTTCTGTTGAAAGTTTATTCCAGGTCTAACAGAAACTGCTACCAATCATACAGAAATACAAAACAGACATTTTTGCTTTTAAACTAGTCCTGGAGGCTCCATTAACCTTATCTCTTTGACATACTTGTTACTAAGCTACTTGGTTCTTACTTTTGGATTATTCTGTAGTAGAACTATTTCTAAAATACCTTATCATTGTGGTATGCTAATTTTTCATAGAAAGCATATTATTAAAAAAAAAATACCTTTAACCTGCAAATAATTACTTTTAATTGTTTGTCTATACGCCTTCATTTTATCTGTCCAGTTTCAAGGCACCACCCTCTCCCTGCCCAGAATTACTTGTTTTCCTCTTACTGCCTAATTGCACAGTATACCCCACTCCGGTTTTCTTATTACACAATTAATTTATTTAAGGAGAAAAAAAAGAGACTTCAATGTTTTATTTCCCTGAATACAGAGTTCTAATTGTCTCAATTTGCAATCTTAATATTTCTCTTTTTCTTCATAAGCTTGTTTGTAATATTTATTATCTGTGATGACTCTAATCTTTCAAACATGAGATAATAATTCTGAAAGTGCCACATCATAGTCATCTATTATTTATTTGGATGATAGGTCTTTTTCAGCAAATCAGGATTAAAAAAAAGAAAACCCTGTTCTTTGTTCACGTGATGAGATAATTATGATATTTTCAGAATTAAATTAGCACCAACCTCTTCATCTTTATTTACCAGTCTTCTTCAAGAATAATGAATTCCTCAAAGTAAAGACATTATTTCCACATTGAAAGGTAGCTCCACAGTGGATATAAATCTCAAGACCCTGAGGATCCTCTTGAAAGTTAGGGTTAAACCAGGTCATATGGTTAAAATTACCCAGAGTAGTTTTCTTCCTCTACAAGGCAATTGCTGTGAATTGCCCGTTAAGATGCACTAGAAATATGACTACTCTTTTGGGGGATCTAAAGACCTGAGGTGGGTTCCTGGACCTAAGTCCGTGATGAGTAGCATTTCCTCCATCTGTTTGGTTTCCTCTAAATTTCCTCAGTAGCTGCTTCTTTCTTAATGGTTTCGACATCTGTTGTTGCTGTAGTTTTAGTCACTAAGTCATATTGGACTCTGCAACCCCATGGACGGTAGCCTGCCAGGCTTCTCCATCCATGGAATTACTCAGGCAAGAGGACTGAGTGGGTTACTATTTCCTTCTCCAGGTTCCTCCTCTGTAAAATGTTTTAAAAAGGTAAGTGTGTAGATTAATCAGAAGAAAGAATGTGAAGAGTGCCATTAAAAGAAAGAAAGCAAATTATGTGTTTATGTTTCTGTAATACAGAAATTGACTAAACATATGTGTAGTGAATTTCAGTGTTGAATGTTGTGATTACCAACAGTGCTCGATCCAGAATTTCTGTAGTGACAGGTGCTCAGAAGACTCAGGAATCTGACTGGAGAGTGAACAGGACATGGTGTTGAGTTGCATTTGTATTATGAACACAGTTTTTAATCACAATATGATGTGTTTGTGGAGGGCAGAACTCCGAGCACCTCCAGACTCACTCTCCTTTGTCTCTTACCCTGTACCTCTGAGGCCAAGGCTGGTCCAGCTTCTTCCCATCATGAAACTTTCTTGCATTCTAGCCTCCTCCAGGGTTTGACCATAGTAGGAGCTGGCAGCGTACTGGATGGAGGGAGGAGTGAAATCAGGTTATTCTTATCCCAGATTCCTTCTTGCAGAACCCCTCTAGTTTGACTTCTTTCTTTCTTTGCTTTCTTTGTTCATTTTTTCCACCATTAAGTTCAAATAATGAATTCCTCAAAGTAAAGACATTATTTCCACATTGAAAGGTAGCTCCACAGTGGATATAAATCTCAAGACCCTGAGGATCCTCTTGAAAGTTAGGGTTAAACCAGGTCATATGGTTAAAATTACCCAGAGTAGTTTTCTTCCTCTACAAGGCAATTGCTGTGAATTGCCCGTTAAGATGCACTAGAAATATGACTACTCTTTTGGGGGATCTAAAGACCTGAGGTGGGTTCCTGGACCTAAGTCCGTGATGAGTAGCATTTCCTCCATCTGTTTGGTTTCCTCTAAATTTCCTCAGTAGCTGCTTCTTTCTTAATGGTTTCGACATCTGTTGTTGCTGTAGTTTTAGTCACTAAGTCATATTGGACTCTGCAACCCCATGGACGGTAGCCTGCCAGGCTTCTCCATCCATGGAATTACTCAGGCAAGAGGACTGAGTGGGTTACTATTTCCTTCTCCAGGTTCCTCCTCTGTAAAATGTTTTAAAAAGGTAAGTGTGTAGATTAATCAGAAGAAAGAATGTGAAGAGTGCCATTAAAAGAAAGAAAGCAAATTATGTGTTTATGTTTCTGTAATACAGAAATTGACTAAACATATGTGTAGTGAATTTCAGTGTTGAATGTTGTGATTACCAACAGTGCTCGATCCAGAATTTCTGTAGTGACAGGTGCTCAGAAGACTCAGGAATCTGACTGGAGAGTGAACAGGACATGGTGTTGAGTTGCATTTGTATTATGAACACAGTTTTTAATCACAATATGATGTGTTTGTGGAGGGCAGAACTCCGAGCACCTCCAGACTCACTCTCCTTTGTCTCTTACCCTGTACCTCTGAGGCCAAGGCTGGTCCAGCTTCTTCCCATCATGAAACTTTCTTGCATTCTAGCCTCCTCCAGGGTTTGACCATAGTAGGAGCTGGCAGCGTACTGGATGGAGGGAGGAGTGAAATCAGGTTATTCTTATCCCAGATTCCTTCTTGCAGAACCCCTCTAGTTTGACTTCTTTCTTTCTTTGCTTTCTTTTTATTTTGACTGTTCTGGGTCTTCACTGCCACGTGGGCTTTTCCTGGTGGATAGTGGGGGCTACTCTCTGGCTGCAGTGTGTGGGCTTCTCATTGCTGTGGCTTCTCTTTTTATGGAACATGAGCTGTAGGGTACAAAGGCTTCAGCAGTTGTGGCTTCTAGGCTCTAGAGCACAGGCTTAACGGTCAAGACACACATGAGCTTAGTTGCTATGAAACATGTGGGATCTTCCCAGATCAAGGATCAAACTCCTGTCTCCTGCATTGACAGATGGATTCCTATCCATTGTGCCACCAGGGAAGCCCTTGGCTTATTTCTTGACCCAAGTCACAATTCCTGATAGACAACCTCTCTGCTCCACTCCTCCTCTTTCTCTGAGTTCCATTTCACTTCCTTTCTTGCTCCTTCAGGACTACTAGTAGTTATCATCCCTGATTTTTGCTAATTCTGACACATTGTCCTATCGTGTGTGGGTTCCCTTTACCCATCAGTAGGCACTGAGTTAAGTTCCTCAGACTACCTCCTTGTGGCTTTGTTTTCATTTTTGCTGCCTGCATATGGAGAATAAATGAAGGTAATTGGAGAGGGGAGTTTAATGTAAGTCAAGTCCAAAAATAGTTCAGATACTTTTCTGTCTTCTAGGCACTTATTTGGGGGAGGAGGGGAAATACAGGTATACAGATAAATATTTACAAAGATTCTGAAAGGCTCAAAAGTTGGGACTGTGGTCCCAGCAGCCTATAACTCCCTAGTATGAATCTATGATAATGATATTTATAACCTTGCAAAGAGGGGTCAGACCCCTATTGTCTGTTATCTGCCCTATTGCACCAGTCTCCCAATTACTCTCTCCTGCCCATCTGATAAAAACCACCCTCCTGTTTCATCATGCAGTGAGGTTTCTCTTTGGCCTTGGGATAAAGTGTTGTGTCCTTGTCATGATAAATATGGTGTTGTCCTACATTTGGCTCTTACTGCTCTGGTCTCACCTTGAACTCTCACTTATAATTTTAGCAATTCAGCAACACTGAAAGGTTATTCTTATCCCAGATTCCTTCTTGCAGAACCCCTCTAGTTTGACTTCTTTCTTTCTTTGCTTTCTTTTTATTTTGACTGTTCTGGGTCTTCACTGCCACGTGGGCTTTTCCTGGTGGATAGTGGGGGCTACTCTGTGTGCAGTGTGTGGGCTTCTCATTGCTGTGGCTTCTCTTTTTATGGAACATGAGCTGTAGGGTACAAAGGCTTCAGCAGTTGTGGCTTCTAGGCTCTAGAGCACAGGCTTAACGGTCAAGACACACATGAGCTTAGTTGCTATGAAACATGTGGGATCTTCCCAGATCAAGGATCAAACTCCTGTCTCCTGCATTGACAGATGGATTCCTATCCATTGTGCCACCAGGGAAGCCCTTGGCTTATTTCTTGACCCAAGTCACAATTCCTGATAGACAACCTCTGCTCCCCTCCTCCTCTTTCTCTGAGTTCCATTTCACTTCCTTTCTTGCTCCTTCAGGACTACTAGTAGTTATCATCCCTGATTTTTGCTAATTCTGACACATTGTCCTATCGTGTGGGGGTTTCCCCTTTACCCATCAGTAGGCACTGAGTTAAGTTCCTCAGACTACCTCCTTGTGGCTTTGTTTTCATTTTTGCTGCCTGCATATGGAGAATAAATGAAGGTAATTGGAGAGGGGAGTTTAATGTAAGTCAAGTCCAAAAATAGTTCAGATACTTTTCTGTCTTCTAGGCACTTATTTGGGGGAGGAGGGGAAATACAGGTATACAGATAAATATTTACAAAGATTCTGAAAGGCTCAAAAGTTGGGACTGTGGTCCCAGCAGCCTATAACTCCCTAGTATGAATCTATGATAATGATATTTATAACCTTGCAAAGAGGGGTCAGACCCCTATTGTCTGTTATCTGCCCTATTGCACCAGTCTCCCAATTACTCTCTCTGCTGCCCATCTGATAAAAACCACCCTCCTGTTTCATCATGCAGTGAGGTTTCTCTTTGGCCTTGGGATAAAGTGTTGTGTCCTTGTCATGATAAATATGGTGTTGTCCTACATTTGGCTCTTACTGCTCTGGTCTCACCTTGAACTCTCACTTATAATTTTAGCAATTCAGCAACACTGAAAGGTTAGTGATGTCCCAGAAATACTTTCTGCTGATTATCATCTGTATGTCTCTGCTGCTGCTGTTTCCTCTGGTTGTTACTGAACTCCAGCCTGTCTAATGAATTTTTCCTCATCACATAACCACACAAAATATCTATTTCAGGAAGACTTGTCTGAAAATTCCTTCCATTAGCCTCCTACCTCACCCAACATAAATGTCTTTCTACTATGATCCATAAAAAGGCATCCCAGGTGGTTCATTTGGTAAGGAATTCACCTGCAATGCATGAGACACCAGAGGTTCAGCTTTGATCCCTGGGGAAGGAAATGGCAATACTGTCCCTGCCCTGGAAAATCACATGGACAGAGGAGCCTGGCAGGCTATATGATCCATAGGATTGCAAAGAGTCAGACACGACTTAATGACTGAACACACACACACACACGCATACACACACACTATGCTTTATAACATCCATGGGGCCACTCTTTTCAGCTGACACACTGATTTATATCTATAGATTTTAATCTGTCTTATAATGCGAGTGAATGAAAGCAGGCACCAGCCAGATACATTTGATCATCAGGACCTATCATTAATTAGTCTTTCATTGACTCAATTGATTAATGGATTTTCCAGTGCACCACTTGTTACAGACAATCAATTCATTAACTGATCAATTGACTTAATTAATTGGATTCACTGCTTTTCACTGCCTAATCACACCAAACACAAAACAGCTTGCGAATCTGACAAAAAGTCAGGTACTAAAATGGAAAACATTACCTAGCAGCTCCATTGAGAAGTGGGGAGTTTCACTTTTTTGATGTTCTTTTCAGTTGGGAACCTCTATGATATTTATAACCTTGCAAAGAGGGGTCAGACCCCTATTGTCTGTTATCTGCCCTATTGCACCAGTCTCCCAATTACTCTCTCTGCTGCCCATCTGATAAAAACCACCCTCCTGTTTCATCATGCAGTGAGGTTTCTCTTTGGCCTTGGGATAAAGTGTTGTGTCCTTGTCATGATAAATATGGTGTTGTCCTACATTTGGCTCTTACTGCTCTGGTCTCACCTTGAACTCTCACTTATAATTTTAGCAATTCAGCAACACTGAAAGGTTAGTGATGTCCCAGAAATACTTTCTGCTGATTATCATCTGTATGTCTCTGCTGCTGCTGTTTCCTCTGGTTGTTACTGAACTCCAGCCTGTCTAATGAATTTTTCCTCATCACATAACCACACAAAATATCTATTTCAGGAAGACTTGTCTGAAAATTCCTTCCATTAGCCTCCTACCTCACCCAACATAAATGTCTTTCTACTATGATCCATAAAAAGGCATCCCAGGTGGTTCATTTGGTAAGGAATTCACCTGCAATGCATGAGACACCAGAGGTTCAGCTTTGATCCCTGGGGAAGGAAATGGCAATACTGTCCCTGCCCTGGAAAATCACATGGACAGAGGAGCCTGGCAGGCTATATGATCCATAGGATTGCAAAGAGTCAGACACGACTTAATGACTGAACACACACACACACACACGCATACACACACACTATGCTTTATAACATCCATGGGGCCACTCTTTTCAGCTGACACACTGATTTATATCTATAGATTTTAATCTGTCTTATAATGCGAGTGAATGAAAGCAGGCACCAGCCAGATACATTTGATCATCAGGACCTATCATTAATTAGTCTTTCATTGACTCAATTGATTAATGGATTTTCCAGTGCACCACTTGTTACAGACAATCAATTCATTAACTGATCAATTGACTTAATTAATTGGATTCACTGCTTTTCACTGCCTAATCACACCAAACACAAAACAGCTTGCGAATCTGACAAAAAGTCAGGTACTAAAATGGAAAACATTACCTAGCAGCTCCATTGAGAAGTGGGGAGTTTCACTTTTTTGATGTTCTTTTCAGTTAATACTAAGCTTCTAATTCCTTTGTTGTAGAAATTCTGGCCCAGATACATGCTATTGCATTAAGCATGGACAGTGGAGCCCATCCACCCAGACTCCCTGGGTGCACAGCCTGTCTTCAACATTCACTAGCTGTGGACACTGGCTGGATCACTGAACCTCTACCTTTCTTTCTATACTAATTAACTTGGAATTATATTAGTATCGATCTCATAAATTTGCTCTGTGGGTAGTCATGTGTAAACTGGTGGTGTAACAATTTAAAACGCATGTGAAAATAAGTAATATAGGATTAATAACTCATTTCTATGTGGACTAAAGACTTACGTATGAAAATTGCACTTTAGTATTTTCAGGGAAATGATATGTGAGATTATGACCTCTATACAGAAAATGACCTTAAAAGAGACATAATAAATACAAACCATGAGGTATGTTTATAAATTTAAATGTTTTCATCAAAAAAGTATATTAAACTATTACTTTTTAAAAATTCAAAGACTGGGGCTTCCCTGGTGGTCCAGTGGGTAAAGAGTCCGCCTTGCAGTGTAGAGGGGTGCCGGTTCAATCCCTGGCCCGGAAAGATCTCATGTGCTGCAAAGCGCCTGAACCGGTGTGTCCAATTACCAGGAAGTGCTCTGGAGCACATGCACCCAGAGTCGGTGTTCTGTAATGAGAGAGGCCACTGCAATGGGAGGCCCACAGAGGCCAAAGAATAAAGATAGATGAAAAAAATAAACAAATGAAAAAACAATAAAAGAGGCCAAAATTTTTTTAAAAAAGGAAAAGAAAAATTCAAAGACTGGGAGAAAATATTACCAATACAGATGATTAACAAGATAAATGTTCAGAATAAAAACAATCCTAACATATTGAAAAGAAACATATGATAGCTTAATACAAGAGGAAAAAAATATAAGCAGAGAAGAGGAGGTAAAAACTTCTATACTAAATAAGTATGAGAAAATATGCTCCACCTCACTGGTAATAAATGAAAGGCATTAAATTCGAATTAAATTCTATTGTACACTCAACAGATTTATGAAAACATTTGATAATGTCCACTGAAGAGTATGTAGGGTGAGAGGAACTCATATAGCAGTGTACCTGTTTTGGAGAACAGTTTGGCAATACCTAGAAAAGTTGAAGAAATGAAACACTTGATAATAAATAAGGAGTGGTTAAAAACATGCACTGCCTATATAGCAATTTTGTTCCTAGGTATAGGTCCTAGAAAAAATCCTGTAAATTTATAGAGATGCTTATGTAATATATAGAAAATCTAAAGAGAATACATCTGTGTGTAGCAGTAGTTATAAAAGTCTCAACAGGAAAAAAATAGTTAAATAAACTGTGCGATTTTCTTAAAATTGAGTAGATAAAATGTGATGTTTCATTAAAATTGAGTAATATATAGTGGTGAAATAGGAGTTAGAGCTATACATGTCAAAATTAATGAGTATCATATATACTGAATAGTATATATTTCAGTGAAAAATGTTTGACGAACACATGAAGTCAATGCCATATATGGAAGTGAAATGTAATAAATATTGCTTTATATTGTTTGGGATAGATACATGGAAAAATATTAAAAATGATGGAAGCATGAAGGGTTAAATTTTGAGTGTTAGTTACTTGTGACAGTGGGTGAGGAAAGGGCTTTCATGAAGTTTTCAGCAGATCTTAATTCTGTTATCAGTACATTTTTTTGCCAAGTGAATGGGACCTCTATCTTATTGCTTAAAATGTAATGACTTAAGAACTTAGTGACAATTAATTGAACTGTACAAGTAAAATGATTAGCACTGTTAAACACATAGAGAATCAAGTTTCAATTTCCTTTTATTTCCTATGTATCTTATAGATATAACTTATTTTTCCTCATTTTTCCTATTCTTTCTATTTAGTTAAGTGAGGAACATGGAGATGAATGTATAGGCCCTAACATACAATGTTTGATGTCAGTCAAACATGATCCTTCACCTAGATTTGATTGCTTGAACTCTGAACCTTGATTTTTCTCAATCTGAACAAAAAGAATTATGCTGGTACTGCAAATCTGATTTTAATTTATATCCAGATAAAAAATTTTAATATAGATTCTGGCCCCAAATAAGGATTCATTAACCTATTACTGTTATCAACCAGAAGAAATCACACTGCTGGTTAGTGACATAGTTAGGTCTACTAAGACTGTGTGTGTGCTAAGTCACTTCAGGTGTGTCCGACTCTTTGTGACCCTATGAACTATAGCCCACCAGGCTCTTCTGTCCATGGGGATTCTCCAGGCAAGAAAACTGGAGTGACTTGGTGTCACCTCCTCCAGGGGATCTTCCTGACCCAGGGATCCAACCTGCATTTCTTATGTCTCCTGCACTGGCCAGCAGGTTCTTTCCCAGTAGAGCCACTAAGATGAAGAGGTATCTTTCTTAAGTTTTATGATATGTCGTGTACTATATGGAATGACATTTTTTGTATGTTATCTCTTTTAATACTCACAACTTAAAAGTTAAGTATTATCACTATCCAGTTTACAAATGCAGAAATGTAGGCCTAGGACCTAAAGGACCCAGAGATAAAGTAGAATTCAACTGGTTGACTCCACAGCCCACAGTTTTAATCTTTACCCTGTCTGCTAGTTTTATGCCCTTTCTTGGATGTCATCCTGCAGTCTTAAAAATATATGTTAATGATGGGAAATAAAATGCTGGTTATATTAACGGACCTATGAAGTCATTTTCTAGTGAAAGAAGTGGGAACCTTTCTTTCCTCCTCCTATGAGTTAATGTTCAATTTGTCTCAAGTCAGTATACATGTAGAAACAATTACTAATATAGCTTTTGTCTACTGGAATTTGACTGAACCAGCTAAATTCCATCAGTATTTTCACTTAGTTGTCTGTTTGGAACAAACATCTGATGGATGTTAACTACAGGTTAATTGGACAGTTAAATCTGTTCCACATGGTCTGACTGCTAATTGGTTTGGATTTAACTGATTTTTTAAATAAATAAAATATTCTTTGGAATTGGTATAAATATCTCAGCAAAGAAAAAACATCAGTGAAACCAGTTGCTTGACATGTTGTCAGTAAATGGTCTAATGAGTTGTTTTTTCTTTCCAACCAGAGACTGTTCCATATAGACTATATTTTACTTTATGAGAAGGGCATCTTATGCAGTTTGAAAAATGGAGCATAGTTTACAGGAGAAATGTATATATCTGTGTGTTTAAAAGAGGGTCTATGGTGACTGCCTTCATCTAGAATTGCTACAGTCAGCTTGTTCAAAGTCATATTTCATTAGAGTTTATCAGAGATACTTGAAGCCATGTTCACTCCTGCTGGTAGTCTTCTATTGGGGACCCCTATGAACTATAGCCCACCAGGCTCTTCTGTCCATGGGGATTCTCCAGGCAAGAAAACTGGAGTGACTTGGTGTCACCTCCTCCAGGGATCTTCCTGACCCAGGGATCCAACCTGCATTTCTTATGTCTCCTGCACTGGCCAGCAGGTTCTTTCCCAGTAGAGCCACTAAGATGAAGAGGTATCTTTCTTAAGTTTTATGATATGTCGTGTACTATATGGAATGACATTTTTTGTATGTTATCTCTTTTAATACTCACAACTTAAAAGTTAAGTATTATCACTATCCAGTTTACAAATGCAGAAATGTAGGCCTAGGACCTAAAGGACCCAGAGATAAAGTAGAATTCAACTGGTTGACTCCACAGCCCACAGTTTTAATCTTTACCCTGTCTGCTAGTTTTATGCCCTTTCTTGGATGTCATCCTGCAGTCTTAAAAATATATGTTAATGATGGGAAATAAAATGCTGGTTATATTAACGGACCTATGAAGTCATTTTCTAGTGAAAGAAGTGGGAACCTTTCTTTCCTCCTCCTATGAGTTAATGTTCAATTTGTCTCAAGTCAGTATACATGTAGAAACAATTACTAATATAGCTTTTGTCTACTGGAATTTGACTGAACCAGCTAAATTCCATCAGTATTTTCACTTAGTTGTCTGTTTGGAACAAACATCTGATGGATGTTAACTACAGGTTAATTGGACAGTTAAATCTGTTCCACATGGTCTGACTGCTAATTGGTTTGGATTTAACTGATTTTTTAAATAAATAAAATATTCTTTGGAATTGGTATAAATATCTCAGCAAAGAAAAAACATCAGTGAAACCAGTTGCTTGACATGTTGTCAGTAAATGGTCTAATGAGTTGTTTTTTCTTTCCAACCAGAGACTGTTCCATATAGACTATATTTTACTTTATGAGAAGGGCATCTTATGCAGTTTGAAAAATGGAGCATAGTTTACAGGAGAAATGTATATATCTGTGTGTTTAAAAGAGGGTCTATGGTGACTGCCTTCATCTAGAATTGCTACAGTCAGCTTGTTCAAAGTCATATTTCATTAGAGTTTATAGAGATACTTGAAGCCACTGTCAAGAAGGAAAGCAAACTGTCAATCTCCCCATCTTTCCAGATCATACAGATTCTGCATCAGAAAAAAGCAAAACCATTCTATAGTTGGTTGTTTAGATCTGCTTTGAAACTCTGCAGATCAGAGTTAAATAATGCCATGAACAGACATTCTTTTTTTTTTTGGAGGCGGAGTAGGGGAAGGAGGGGCGGGCGGGCCACTTCTATTGGTCTTTCATCTATTTTCATCCATCTTTGTTCTTTGGCCCGCGTGGGCCTCCCATCGCAGTGGCCTCTGTTGTCACAGAGCACTGGCTCTGGGCGCATGCACTCCAGAGCTCTGGCTCGGTAATTGGACACATCGGTCCAGCTGCTCCGCGGCACGTGGGATCTTCCCAGGCCAGGGATCGAACTGGCACCCCTTGCACTGCAAGGCGGTGTCCTTACCCATTGCACCACCAGGGAAACCCCTGAATAGACATTCTTGATAGAAAAGGACTGTATATTAATCATTTGTTTTTATTTTCATGGTGTAAAGGACTAATGTCCTATAGTAACTGAGAATTCAGTGCAAGGCGACTGACTAGTTAAGGTTTAAGTTACTGCCAGTCTTTAACGATGTTTTTAGTCAGCTAGGCTTCAGTCTGACATTTCTCCCACCTTGGGTGTTCAGAGATATATGATGTGGCAACATTTCTTTTTCCACCTTAGACTGAAATACACCAAGTTGTCCTGGCCATCAGTACCTATTTTATAGATGCAGTCAGTCATTCTCCGATGATTCATGCCAATGGTAGTTCTGCCGTCACATAAATCTTCACCCCATTCCTGCACCATGTGGAGATTTAAACATGCATCTTACTCATCTCCTTCTGTTTGGACTGCCATAGTCTCTGCATAATATGTTTTTACTCGATCTGCAGATATAAATCTTAGAGAACATGTTTTTTTAATGTTGTTCTTCTTTAGGAGCATTTTAGTTATACAAAATAGTTTCACTGAATTTATGAATTAAGAGCCCAATAGATTGTTGGTTATGTAGAATTTATAAGTTCTTTGTTGTACTTTAATTTGAATGACGCTGGCCACACAGTCTCATCACTTTTCCAAGACCCATTACTGGCTTTTTTATGAACAAATCTTAACATGTTTGTTGGTGGTGGTTTTTTGCTCTTGTATCTAATGATGAGTGTTTTACCAGAGAGGCACTTCATGGATCATTTATTCAAAAATGTATGTCCCAGACTATTGAGTGAGCAGTGAAGATACAGCAACAGACATGAGAAAGTCCTTGCAGTTGTGAATCTTATGTATTTTAGAGAAAAAAGACATCTGACAAGGAATAACAAATATTTTACAAGACATCAGATGTTATACTACCTTTAATAATATGCATGTGGAAATTCCTTTCAGACGATTCCTATCATCTTCTTTAGAAAGGAGATAATAAGCCTTACAGTTTCACAGCTAGTTGGCAGAATGAGAAGTCATAATTAAGGTCTTGACTGTGTGTTGTGAATGGTCCTGAATGCATCCTATAGATACAAAATAGATGGGGCATTTCTATTTATTTGCCTGCTGGACTGAAGTTAATAAATCTTTGTCAGTAATTAACTGGATGCCAGGAATGTAAAGCATCCATGCCATAGTCATGGCTCTCAAAAAGCTCATAATTTTAGTGAGAAAACTGCCCTACATTACTATTAATTTTCAAGATTTTTCTTTTAATTCTGGCCTAAATATGTGCTGCTTGATAAGCTCAAATGATACAATAAAGGTAGCTATTTTTATGAACGAGAAGCAGACTGGTTGATTTTATTCATCTACAAGTTTTGCTACAGTTAAAAAAAAAATGCCCAATACACCAAGGTGTGTTTCAACATTTCTTTTCCACCTTAGACTGAAATACACCAGTTGTCCTGGCCATCAGTACCTATTTTATAGATGCAGTCAGTCATTCTCCGATGATTCATGCCAATGGTAGTTCTGCCGTCACATAAATCTTCACCCCATTCCTGCACCATGTGGAGATTTAAACATGCATCTTACTCATCTCCTTCTGTTTGGACTGCCATAGTCTCTGCATAATATGTTTTTACTCGATCTGCAGATATAAATCTTAGAGAACATGTTTTTTTAATGTTGTTCTTCTTTAGGAGCATTTTAGTTATACAAAATAGTTTCACTGAATTTATGAATTAAGAGCCCAATAGATTGTTGGTTATGTAGAATTTATAAGTTCTTTGTTGTACTTTAATTTGAATGACGCTGGCCACACAGTCTCATCACTTTTCCAAGACCCATTACTGGCTTTTTTATGAACAAATCTTAACATGTTTGTTGGTGGTGGTTTTTTGCTCTTGTATCTAATGATGAGTGTTTTACCAGAGAGGCACTTCATGGATCATTTATTCAAAAATGTATGTCCCAGACTATTGAGTGAGCAGTGAAGATACAGCAACAGACATGAGAAAGTCCTTGCAGTTGTGAATCTTATGTATTTTAGAGAAAAAAGACATCTGACAAGGAATAACAAATATTTTACAAGACATCAGATGTTATACTACCTTTAATAATATGCATGTGGAAATTCCTTTCAGACGATTCCTATCATCTTCTTTAGAAAGGAGATAATAAGCCTTACAGTTTCACAGCTAGTTGGCAGAATGAGAAGTCATAATTAAGGTCTTGACTGTGTGTTGTGAATGGTCCTGAATGCATCCTATAGATACAAAATAGATGGGGCATTTCTATTTATTTGCCTGCTGGACTGAAGTTAATAAATCTTTGTCAGTAATTAACTGGATGCCAGGAATGTAAAAGCATCCATGCCATAGTCATGGCTCTCAAAAAAGCTCATAATTTTAGTGAGAAAACTGCCCTACATTACTATTAATTTTCAAGATTTTTCTTTTAATTCTGGCCTAAATATGTGCTGCTTGATAAGCTCAAATGATACAATAAAGGTAGCTATTTTTATGAACGAGAAGCAGACTGGTTGATTTTATTCATCTACAAGTTTTGCTACAAGTGAAAAGGGAAAAATGGATAAATGATTTAATGAGAGTAAGCTTACTTTCTTGACTGTTAAAGTACAGTCATATCGGATACCTGTGCTATTTCAGGATTTTATGGGTAGGTAGGCCGCAACTTCACTGTAGGATGAATTTTGTTTACTGCTATGGAATCATCTATTAAATGTATTATGAATCTGGATGCTAATATGATTTGAAGGTGACTCTTCATAAATCTAAATGACCATTTCAATGCAGTAATTATTTTATATATGACACATCACAGGAGGTATTAAGATAGTATTGTACAATGAACACATAAAATGATATAATACAGGTAACAATATAGAACTAACACATACACATCCAGTATAAAATTTTAATATTGGAGAAAATTTTTCAGAGCCCCTGGGTCATAAAATCTAGATGTGACCTATGAAATAGAGACAATTATAATATTTTCCTAAGAGGAGACAAATTGCATGATTGTATCAGAGATTAATTTATTGAATACTTACAAATTTCTGATATAAGATGAATACTGATGACAAGTAAATATTGATGAAAGATAAAGTCACAACATGCTCCTTTGTTAGCACCATATGAGCAATGTGTGAATGTCTTGTTTAATGGCAGACTGTAGTTTTATTGCAGGAAATTGAAAGGCACTCTTCGTTGTGTTGATTGTGATTTTATGACAACAAAAGCATTCAGAGAATGTGAATGCTCAAAAATTTTTTATTAAAAGGTAAGCCTTACAGTTTCACAGCTAGTTGGCAGAATGAGAAGTCATAATTAAGGTCTTGACTGTGTGTTGTGAATGGTCCTGAATGCATCCTATAGATACAAAATAGATGGGGCATTTCTATTTATTTGCCTGCTGGACTGAAGTTAATAAATCTTTGTCAGTAATTAACTGGATGCCAGGAATGTAAAAGCATCCATGCCATAGTCATGGCTCTCAAAAAAGCTCATAATTTTAGTGAGAAAACTGCCCTACATTACTATTAATTTTCAAGATTTTTCTTTTAATTCTGGCCTAAATATGTGCTGCTTGATAAGCTCAAATGATACAATAAAGGTAGCTATTTTTATGAACGAGAAGCAGACTGGTTGATTTTATTCATCTACAAGTTTTGCTACAAGTGAAAAGGGAAAAATGGATAAATGATTTAATGAGAGTAAGCTTACTTTCTTGACTGTTAAAGTACAGTCATATCGGATACCTGTGCTATTTCAGGATTTTATGGGTAGGTAGGCCGCAACTTCACTGTAGGATGAATTTTGTTTACTGCTATGGAATCATCTATTAAATGTATTATGAATCTGGATGCTAATATGATTTGAAGGTGACTCTTCATAAATCTAAATGACCATTTCAATGCAGTAATTATTTTATATATGACACATCACAGGAGGTATTAAGATAGTATTGTACAATGAACACATAAAATGATATAATACAGGTAACAATATAGAACTAACACATACACATCCAGTATAAAATTTTAATATTGGAGAAAATTTTTCAGAGCCCCTGGGTCATAAAATCTAGATGTGACCTATGAAATAGAGACAATTATAATATTTTCCTAAGAGGAGACAAATTGCATGATTGTATCAGAGATTAATTTATTGAATACTTACAAATTTCTGATATAAGATGAATACTGATGACAAGTAAATATTGATGAAAGATAAAGTCACAACATGCTCCTTTTGTTAGCACCATATGAGCAATGTGTGAATGTCTTGTTTAATGGCAGACTGTAGTTTTATTGCAGGAAATTGAAAGGCACTCTTCGTTGTGTTGATTGTGATTTTATGACAACAAAAGCATTCAGAGAATGTGAATGCTCTTTAAAAATATTTTTACCTTCATTATTATTTTTTAAACATTGATGAGGTCTTTTTTGTTTGCTTTAAATTTTGACCTCTTTTATTGTTTTTTTAATTTATTTATTTTCATCTATGTTTATTCTTCGGCCTGTGTGGGCCGCCCATTGCAGTGGTGTCTCTTCTTGCAGCACACCAGCTCTGGGTGCATGTGCTGCAGACCCCTGGCTCATAATTGGACACACTGGTCCATCCGCTTCACAGCACGTGGGATCTTCCTGGGCCAGGGATTGGACCAGTGCCCCTTGCACTGCAAGGCGGACTCTTTACCCACTGGACTACCAAGGAAGCCCTTAACTATACTTTCTTAAAACTAATTTAATTGCTTTACAATGTTGTGTTGGTTTCTGCCATACAAGAATATTAACCTACCATAAGAATGCTTATGTCCCTTCCCTCTTAAACCTTCCTCCCTGCCTTCCTATCCCATGCCTCTAGGTCACTACAGAGCACCAGCCTCAGCTCCCTGTGCTATACAACAACTTCTCACTAGCTACCTATTTTACACATGGTAATGTGTGTGTTTTAGTGCTACTCTCTCCTTTCTTGCCACCTTCCTCTTTCCCTGCTTTGTCTAGAAGTCTCTTCTCTCTCTGCTTCTCTATTCCTGCTCTGAAAATAAATTCATCAGTACCATTTTTATAGTTTCCAAATATATGCTTTAGTATTTGATACTTGTTCTTCTCTGACTTACAATTTTTTGTAACAGGCTCTAGGTTCATCCACCTCACTAGAACAAATTCAAACGCGTTCCTTTTTATGGCTTAAAAATATTTCATTGTATCACAGTTGTACCACAACTTCTTTATCTATTCATCTGTGGATTGACATCTATGTTAGTACTCTTTACTGCAACATTCTCACAGTGGAAACTTCAGACCCATAATTCTATAAGCCCAGTGATTATCCACATAACTGATGACAAGTAAATATTGATGAAAGATAAAGTCACAACATGCTCCTTTTGTTAGCACCATATGAGCAATGTGTGAATGTCTTGTTTAATGGCAGACTGTAGTTTTATTGCAGGAAATTGAAAGGCACTCTTCGTTGTGTTGATTGTGATTTTATGACAACAAAAGCATTCAGAGAATGTGAATGCTCTTTAAAAATATTTTTACCTTCATTATTATTTTTTAAACATTGATGAGGTCTTTTTTGTTTGCTTTAAATTTTGACCTCTTTTATTGTTTTTTTAATTTATTTATTTTCATCTATGTTTATTCTTCGGCCTGTGTGGGCCGCCCATTGCAGTGGTGTCTCTTCTTGCAGCACACCAGCTCTGGGTGCATGTGCTGCAGACCCCTGGCTCATAATTGGACACACTGGTCCATCCGCTTCACAGCACGTGGGATCTTCCTGGGCCAGGGATTGGACCAGTGCCCCTTGCACTGCAAGGCGGACTCTTTACCCACTGGACTACCAAGGAAGCCCTTAACTATACTTTCTTAAAACTAATTTAATTGCTTTACAATGTTGTGTTGGTTTCTGCCATACAAGAATATTAACCTACCATAAGAATGCTTATGTCCCTTCCCTCTTAAACCTTCCTCCCTGCCTTCCTATCCCATGCCTCTAGGTCACTACAGAGCACCAGCCTCAGCTCCCTGTGCTATACAACAACTTCTCACTAGCTACCTATTTTACACATGGTAATGTGTGTGTTTTAGTGCTACTCTCTCCTTTCTTGCCACCTTCCTCTTTCCCTGCTTTGTCTAGAAGTCTCTTCTCTCTCTGCTTCTCTATTCCTGCTCTGAAAATAAATTCATCAGTACCATTTTTATAGTTTCCAAATATATGCTTTAGTATTTGATACTTGTTCTTCTCTGACTTACAATTTTTTGTAACAGGCTCTAGGTTCATCCACCTCACTAGAACAAATTCAAACGCGTTCCTTTTTATGGCTTAAAAATATTTCATTGTATCACAGTTGTACCACAACTTCTTTATCTATTCATCTGTGGATTGACATCTATGTTAGTACTCTTTACTGCAACATTCTCACAGTGGAAACTTCAGACCCATAATTCTATAAGCCCAGTGATTATCACTATCATAGGTATTTATCTGAATGAGTGGAAATGTGTTTGAGTATATGCACTAGGAAAGATGTGCCCTGTACATTTTTTGTTTCTTAGTGAGAAGGAGAAAACTGGGACAGCATATTTCTCATCATTCCTGCCCTCTTTTCTGTTTCTCTTTCTACTAATGGTCAAGTATAAATTCCCCCAGATCTCTGAATCAGAAGAAAAGAGAGCTTGAACTAATAGTATCTTTAAGTATTTATTTCTTGAGATTCTGTTCCATAGTTTGTTCTTTGGTGTCCCTAACAACCAAAATCACTAACATTGTGATCAAAAATGCTTCATTTATCAGGGATATATGTATATTAAAGATGTGTTTATGATGTAAGTTAGAAATCATAAAAATTGTTAATGTTCATTTGCAACAATATGGACAATGTGATTTAAAGCATATGGCATAATATATGTGAAAGGTTTCTCAATTTACTTTCCCAATTTTTAATATATTGATAATTTAAAAATTTATTCAGCATCTTGAGGATCATTTTTATGACTGGTAGATATTCTAAATATGTAGCATAATTAATATAACCAATATCCTATTCCTATACTTCTAGATAATTTGCAATATTTTATTACCATCAACTGTCTTGCAGTGAAACAAAGTAGGTAGTTTGTGCACACGTTTATTTCTTCTCAGTCCATCTTGATCTCTGATATCATAGGAAATCTCATACATAATAGTATGGAAGGATAAGATTCCAGGTCTCAGTACAGTAGCAATTAAACTTAGATTTCATTCTTGTGTTTATTGAAGTTTAGCTACATTTGCTCTAACAAGAAAATTTATTCTTGCATCCATTTATTCATTTTAAAAAGTATTCAGTGCTTGTAATGTTATGACCACTCTTTTAGGCACTTGGGATATATTAGTGAAGAAAAACAGGTAAAAGTTCTTGCTATCATAGAGGTATTTTCTAATGAAAGATTTTGGCCTTACATAGAGGCTTCTCTGGTGGCTCAGTGGTAAAGAATCCATCTGCCAATGCAGGAGATTCAGCTTTGACCCCTGGGTTAGGAAGTTCCCCTGGAGAAGCACATGGCAACCCACTCTGATATTCTTGCTTGGGAAATCCCATGGGCAGAGGAACTTGGCAGGCTATGGTCCATGGGGTCGCAAAAAGTTGGACAGGACTTAGCAACTAAAAATCTCCTAATACACCCTAGGCCATATCCTATATTTGTGTCACGAGATGGTATGATTCTGTCCCATTATGTTGCAGTAGGGAACAGGTAGATGAGGAGATCTTTGGCAGATCACCAACCACGTGGAAGGGGAAAGGAAGAACTTAAAGGCTTTACATACTCCATGTTTTAAAATGAATTTATACTTAGGATTGTAACTAAAAACAGTTCTCATACTCTACAGGCAAGATGCCAATGAGAATTTGCCTTCAAAAGTAAAAATTGGGATCTTGCCATTTTACCCTGAGCCCAAAACTTTTTAAATGGTTTGTATAATGATTTGTTCATTTGCAACAATATGGACAATGTGATTTAAAGCATATGGCATAATATATGTGAAAGGTTTCTCAATTTACTTTCCCAATTTTTAATATATTGATAATTTAAAAATTTATTCAGCATCTTGAGGATCATTTTTATGACTGGTAGATATTCTAAATATGTAGCATAATTAATATAACCAATATCCTATTCCTATACTTCTAGATAATTTGCAATATTTTATTACCATCAACTGTCTTGCAGTGAAACAAAGTAGGTAGTTTGTGCACACGTTTATTTCTTCTCAGTCCATCTTGATCTCTGATATCATAGGAAATCTCATACATAATAGTATGGAAGGATAAGATTCCAGGTCTCAGTACAGTAGCAATTAAACTTAGATTTCATTCTTGTGTTTATTGAAGTTTAGCTACATTTGCTCTAACAAGAAAATTTATTCTTGCATCCATTTATTCATTTTAAAAAGTATTCAGTGCTTGTAATGTTATGACCACTCTTTTAGGCACTTGGGATATATTAGTGAAGAAAAACAGGTAAAAGTTCTTGCTATCATAGAGGTATTTTCTAATGAAAGATTTTGGCCTTACATAGAGGCTTCTCTGGTGGCTCAGTGGTAAAGAATCCATCTGCCAATGCAGGAGATTCAGCTTTGACCCCTGGGTTAGGAAGTTCCCCTGGAGAAGCACATGGCAACCCACTCTGATATTCTTGCTTGGGAAATCCCATGGGCAGAGGAACTTGGCAGGCTATGGTCCATGGGGTCGCAAAAAGTTGGACAGGACTTAGCAACTAAAAATCTCCTAATACACCCTAGGCCATATCCTATATTTGTGTCACGAGATGGTATGATTCTGTCCCATTATGTTGCAGTAGGGAACAGGTAGATGAGGAGATCTTTGGCAGATCACCAACCACGTGGAAGGGGAAAGGAAGAACTTAAAGGCTTTACATACTCCATGTTTTAAAATGAATTTATACTTAGGATTGTAACTAAAAACAGTTCTCATACTCTACAGGCAAGATGCCAATGAGAATTTGCCTTCAAAAGTAAAAAATTGGGATCTTGCCATTTTACCCTGAGCCACTCAGTGGTTTGTATAAATGGATTTTGTCCTGGAATGTTTAAATAATACAAAGTTGCATTTCAAATACAAAAGAAAATAATCACCTGTGAGGATGAATCCTATTTTTTTAGTGCTGGATACTCACTATAAAATCAGTATAGTTGCATTTGCTCTCAAATTTTTTCATAATCCTAAATGTGCAAAATCTTTTCAATGACTGAGTAATGATTTGCAAATACTCTCTTTTTAAAATTTCTTTTTGACAAAAATTTTGGAGGATAGTTGATTTGCAGTGTTGTTAGTTTCTGCTGTACAGCAAAGGAATTATTTATACATATCTGTATATTCATTTTTAAGATTATTTTTCCAGTAGAGGTTATTAAAAAGTATCAAGAAGAGTTCCCTGTGCTTTACAGTAGACCCTTATTAGTTAACTATTATATATATATATATATATATATATATATATATATATGTGTGTGTGTGTGTGTGTGTATGTATATATGTATATGTATATATACATATATAGTAGAGTGTATACTCTTTTTGAAGTTTGTTAGATGCTATTATTTTTTTTTAAGAAGGGATTCTCCTTGCCTTCTCCTTCTTTTTTTTTGGGGGGGGGGTGGCACTTCTATTGGTCTTTCATTTATCTATTTTCATCCCTCTTTGTTCTTTTGGCACATGTGAGCCTCCCATCGCGGTGGCCTCTGTTGTCGCAGAGCACCGGCTCTGGGTGCATGCGCTCCGGAGCTCCAGCTCGGTAATTGGCATGGCCAGCCGCTCACGGCACGTGGGATCTTCCCAGGCCAGGGATCGAACCGGCGCCCTTGCACTACAAGGCAGTGTCCTTACCCACTGGACCACCAGGGAAGCCCGCTATTTTAAATCTCCTAATACACCCTAGGCCATATCCTATATTTGTGTCACGAGATGGTATGATTCTGTCCCATTATGTTGCAGTAGGGAACAGGTAGATGAGGAGATCTTTGGCAGATCACCAACCACGTGGAAGGGGAAAGGAAGAACTTAAAGGCTTTACATACTCCATGTTTTAAAATGAATTTATACTTAGGATTGTAACTAAAAACAGTTCTCATACTCTACAGGCAAGATGCCAATGAGAATTTGCCTTCAAAAGTAAAAAATTGGGATCTTGCCATTTTACCCTGAGCCACTCAGTGGTTTGTATAAATGGATTTTGTCCTGGAATGTTTAAATAATACAAAGTTGCATTTCAAATACAAAAGAAAATAATCACCTGTGAGGATGAATCCTATTTTTTTAGTGCTGGATACTCACTATAAAATCAGTATAGTTGCATTTGCTCTCAAATTTTTTCATAATCCTAAATGTGCAAAATCTTTTCAATGACTGAGTAATGATTTGCAAATACTCTCTTTTTAAAATTTCTTTTTGACAAAAATTTTGGAGGATAGTTGATTTGCAGTGTTGTTAGTTTCTGCTGTACAGCAAAGGAATTATTTATACATATCTGTATATTCATTTTTAAGATTATTTTTCCAGTAGAGGTTATTAAAAGTATCAAGAAGAGTTCCCTGTGCTTTACAGTAGACCCTTATTAGTTAACTATTATATATATATATATATATATATATATATATATATATATGTGTGTGTGTGTGTGTGTGTATGTATATATGTATATGTATATATACATATATAGTAGAGTGTATACTCTTTTTGAAGTTTGTTAGATGCTATTATTTTTTTTTAAGAAGGGATTCTCCTTGCCTTCTCCTTCTTTTTTTTTGGGGGGGGGTGGCACTTCTATTGGTCTTTCATTTATCTATTTTCATCCCTCTTTGTTCTTTTGGCACATGTGAGCCTCCCATCGCGGTGGCCTCTGTTGTCGCAGAGCACCGGCTCTGGGTGCATGCGCTCCGGAGCTCCAGCTCGGTAATTGGACACATTGGTCCAGCCGCTCCACGGCACGTGGGATCTTCCCAGGCCAGGGATCGAACCGGCGCCCCTTGCACTACAAGGCAGTGTCCTTACCCACTGGACCACCAGGGAAGCCCGCTATTTTAAATCTTAATTGACCTAGTGTTTGTTTCAGGGGACAGTACAACTAGTAAGTGGGCTTATGCAGAGTATTCAGAAACAGGTTTTCATTGACTAAGGAGATAAACCACCATATTTAAATTAGTTCATAGGCCAATGAAATCAATAGATGTATCCACCTTTAAGTATGGATGAACCCACATGTTCAATGTCTTAAAGAAACTGTGTCTCTCCATTTTTGACTCTGTGTTTACCCATTTTTTATTCAACTTTAGGCAAACTTTTTCCACACAGTGGTAAATGGCTACTAGTAACATTGTCTTTATTTCATCACATTTATGGTAACAATTAGCAACTCCAGAAAGATTAGTACATGCATTACATCAATGGACCTACATTGAGACTTTATGATCACTGAAAGTCCATTGTATACATTAGGATTAATTCCTGGTGTTGCGCCTTCTGTGGGTTTTTACAAACCTGATGGCATGTATCCACCAGTACAACATCACACCAGGTGCTTTCACTCTATAGACATCTTGTGTGCTCCACGGATTCATCCCTGCCTCCCTCCCTCTTAAACCTTGGCAACCATGGATCTTTCAATTGTCTCCATAGTTTTGCCTTTTTCAGAAGGTCACGTTGTTGAAATTGTATAGCAATGTGCCTTTTTAGAATGAGTTCTTCCACTTAGTACTGTGCATTGAAGTTTCCTCCATGTCTTTTCATGATTTAATGGCTCTTTTATTTTAGTACTAAATACATTTCTTTGCCTGGGTATATCACAGTTTATTTATCCATTCACCTATTGAAGGGCATCTTGATTGCTCCCAACTTTTGGCAATTATGAATGAATCTGCTATAAACATCCATGTATGGGTTTTTGTGTAGACATAAGTTTTCAGCTTCTTTGGGTAAATATCAAAAAGTGTGATGGCTGAATCATATGATAAAAGTATGTTTGGTTTTAAGATAGTAAGAAACTATCAAACTACCTTATGAAGTACCTGCACCATTTGGCATTCTCACCAGAAAGGAGAGTTTCTGTAGCTCTCTGTCTTTATGAGCATTTCAGTGCTGTTAAATGTTTTGAATTTGACCGCTTTAATAGGTACTTAGCGAAATCTCATTGTCGTTCAACTTTTTACATCAGTAGCTGATGAACAGAGATGCATCCAGATGTTCCAAACCAACCATTTAGCCGCAACTTCCTTTTTGTAATTTACAGTATAGTTTGTTTACTATTTTGTGTTAATTTCAGGTGTACAGTGAAGTGAGTCAGTTATATATATTTTCAGATTATTTTCTATTAGAAGTTATTACAAGATGTTGAACATAATTATCTGTGCATGTGTGTGTGTGTGCTCAGTTCCTTCAGTTATGTCTGAACCTTTGCAACCCTATGGATCATAGCCCACCAGGCTACTCTGTCCATGGGATTCTCGAGGCAAGAATGCTGGAGTGGGTTTCCATGCCCACCTCCAGGGCATCTTCCTGACCCAGGGATCCAACCTGTGTCTCCTGTATCTAATGAATTGAAGGCAGATTCTTTACCCACTGAACCACTGGAGAAGCCCCAAGGATTTCTATACAGTAAATCCTTATTGCTTATCTTTTTTTTTTTAGTTAGCAGATACTTGCTTTACCATGTTGTGTGGGTATCTGTCTCAACTTTTGTTGTTGTTGTTGTTCTATTTTTTAATTTTTTTGGCCACTTCTGTTGGTCTTTCATTTATCTATTTTCATCCATCTTTTGTTCTTTGGTCTGTGTGGGCCTCCCATTGCAGTGGCTCTATCACTGCAGAGCATCCGCTCTGGGCACATGTGCTCCAGAGCTCTAGCTCGTAGTTGGACACATTGGTCCAGTCGCTCCACGGCACATGGGATCTTTCCAGTCCAGGGATCAAACTGGAGCCCCTTGCACTGCAAGGCAGTGTCCTTACCCACTGGACCACCAAGGAAGCCCTGCCTCGACTTTTATGCAAATGTCCGTATCAGAGTCCCTTCCCTTATCCTCTTTCATTCGACTCATTTTATTATGATTTAAGGCTTTTCAGATCTTGTTTAACATTTTGGTGTCCTGAATCATATGATAAAAGTAAGAAAAACTATCAAACTACCTTATGAAGTACCTGCACCATTTGGCATTCTCACCAGAAAGGAGAGTTTCTGTAGCTCTCTGTCTTTATGAGCATTTCAGTGCTGTTAAATGTTTTGAATTTGACCGCTTTAATAGGTACTTAGCGAAATCTCATTGTCGTTCAACTTTTTACATCAGTAGCTGATGAACAGAGATGCATCCAGATGTTCCAAACCAACCATTTAGCCGCAACTTCCTTTTTGTAATTTACAGTATAGTTTGTTTACTATTTTGTGTTAATTTCAGGTGTACAGTGAAGTGAGTCAGTTATATATATTTTCAGATTATTTTCTATTAGAAGTTATTACAAGATGTTGAACATAATTATCTGTGCATGTGTGTGTGTGTGCTCAGTTCCTTCAGTTATGTCTGAACCTTTGCAACCCTATGGATCATAGCCCACCAGGCTACTCTGTCCATGGGATTCTCGAGGCAAGAATGCTGGAGTGGGTTTCCATGCCCACCTCCAGGGCATCTTCCTGACCCAGGGATCCAACCTGTGTCTCCTGTATCTAATGAATTGAAGGCAGATTCTTTACCCACTGAACCACTGGAGAAGCCCCAAGGATTTCTATACAGTAAATCCTTATTGCTTATCTTTTTTTTTTTAGTTAGCAGATACTTGCTTTACCATGTTGTGTGGGTATCTGTCTCAACTTTTGTTGTTGTTGTTGTTCTATTTTTTAATTTTTTTGGCCACTTCTGTTGGTCTTTCATTTATCTATTTTCATCCATCTTTTGTTCTTTGGTCTGTGTGGGCCTCCCATTGCAGTGGCTCTATCACTGCAGAGCATCCGCTCTGGGCACATGTGCTCCAGAGCTCTAGCTCGGTAGTTGGACACATTGGTCCAGTCGCTCCACGGCACATGGGATCTTTCCAGTCCAGGGATCAAACTGGAGCCCCTTGCACTGCAAGGCAGTGTCCTTACCCACTGGACCACCAAGGAAGCCCTGCCTCGACTTTTATGCAAATGTCCGTATCAGAGTCCCTTCCCTTATCCTCTTTCATTCGACTCATTTTATTATGATTTAAGGCTTTTCAGATCTTGTTTAACATTTTGGTGTCCTGAAATGAAATCCAAGGCAATAACATTCCAGTATCAAGCCTTTATCATTTTCTTATTTTTGTCCTCAAGAGTTAGCTCCTTGACCATGGCTGTCCTGAGCACAGAAATTTGCTCTTTGACTCTGCATGCCTAATGCCTAGAACAGTGCCTAGTGTTTGCTAGACATTCCTTACTATGCTTAGAAAAAGTAAAATGAAACCATTTCTAATATGAGAGTCAAAATTTTAATATATTTCAAACATATATTCATATCACACAGATCTAAGCCTCACACCTACCTTTTGTCTCAATATGTTCTAGGTAAAGTAGCTAAAACTGTTTGTCATCTTCATTCCTTTATCTATAAAAGTCCAATAGATGTATCTATTTTTGAGAACTGTTTAGGAGAAATTGAGGTGATGAACATAACATGTTATTTTTTGGCATATAAGAAGTATGCAGTAAATAGTGACTATTATTAGTATAAATTACCCCATGGCTCATGGGGTAGTGCTGGAAAATATTTACATGTATTTCACAAAAACTTATGTAGAAGTGGCTATTTAGCATTGCAGGTACATACACCATGCAATATGTATCAAAGATATATCTACTTGAGTCTTAATGCTGATGTCAGACAAATGTCCCCTCAATTCAATCTGTATCCATAGGACAAACTGATTTTATAGGGATAAAGGCTGAATCTATTTTTGCAAATAAGTTCTGTCCATTGGAAATTTACTTCACTAAAAATCTTTATATTTTAAATACCTTTCCTTTGCATAGACCCTTATATGATTCTCACTGTTACACTGAGAAAAGCCCCCTTTTTTTCCCTATCAGATCAGGTTTCACTTTTATTATGGTTCTTTTCAAAAATTTCTCATCATATAAAATTAGATTTTTAAAGGCTGAATCTACACATTGGTCCGTGCCCCCATGGGATCTTTCCAGTCCAGGGATCAAACTGGAGCCTGCACTGCAAGGCAGTGTCCTTACCCACTGGACCACCAAGGAAGCCCTGCCTCGACTTTTATGCAAATGTCCGTATCAGAGTCCCTTCCCTTATCCTCTTTCATTCGACTCATTTTATTATGATTTAAGGCTTTTCAGATCTTGTTTAACATTTTGGTGTCCTGAAATGAAATCCAAGGCAATAACATTCCAGTATCAAGCCTTTATCATTTTGTTATTTTTGTCCTCAAGAGTTAGCTCCTTGACCATGGCTGTCCTGAGCACAGAAATTTGCTCTTTGACTCTGCATGCCTAATGCCTAGAACAGTGCCTAGTGTTTGCTAGACATTCCTTACTATGCTTAGAAAAGAAAAATGAAACCATTTCTAATATGAGAGTCAAAATTTTAATATATTTCAAACATATATTCATATCACACAGATCTAAGCCTCACACCTACCTTTTGTCTCAATATGTTCTAGGTAAAGTAGCTAAAACTGTTTGTCATCTTCATTCCTTTATCTATAAAAGTCCAATAGATGTATCTATTTTTGAGAACTGTTTAGGAGAAATTGAGGTGATGAACATAACATGTTATTTTTTGGCATATAAGAAGTATGCAGTAAATAGTGACTATTATTAGTATAAATTACCCCATGGCTCATGGGGTAGTGCTGGAAAATATTTACATGTATTTCACAAAAACTTATGTAGAAGTGGCTATTTAGCATTGCAGGTACATACACCATGCAATATGTATCAAAGATATATCTACTTGAGTCTTAATGCTGATGTCAGACAAATGTCCCCTCAATTCAATCTGTATCCATAGGACAAACTGATTTTATAGGGATAAAGGCTGAATCTATTTTTGCAAATAAGTTCTGTCCATTGGAAATTTACTTCACTAAAAATCTTTATATTTTAAATACCTTTCCTTTGCATAGACCCTTATATGATTCTCACTGTTACACTGAGAAAAGCCCCCTTTTTTTCCCTATCAGATCAGGTTTCACTTTTATTATGGTTCTTTTTCAAAAATATTTCTCCATCATATATTAAAATTAGATTTTTTAAGATATGGCTGAATTGCTATGGTTAATAATGTTAGTAAAATTTTATTCAACTACTGTGAGATTCTCAGTTGCAGGTGAGAGAAACTCAGTTGAAACTGGCGTAGAGGTGAGAGAGTTAGTTAGTATTTGGCTTATGTAATTGAAAATTTTAAATTTTTAGGCAAGGCTAGATAAAGGGATACAATCAGTTCCATCTCTCAGTTTTGCTTTCTTTCATATCTGCTTTATTTCAGGCAGATTTTTCCCTTTGGGATGATTTGCATTCTACCAGATCAGTAATCCTAGTGTAAAGTAAGCTTCACTTTAACTTGCATAAGAAGTCCAGGGGTGGAATGCCATTGTTCTATCTTGATCACTGGCTCTGCCCAGAGCCAGGCATGGGAGCTGGAGTAGGTACAATGCTCTGATAGGCCACACCTGGATCATTTCCTCCTCTAGGAAAAATAGAGCCAACCTGAACTGAACCACATAGAATCAGAGTAGAGAAATAGTCCCCAAAGTGATAATGCAGGGTGCTTTTAGCTTAAGATAGCTGAATGGATGGTGGAATAGCAAAATACACACGTATATCATGTACACTCTTAAATTCTCTCCACTTTTCAAAAGAAAATTAAAATAATGTTTTGATGTAATGAGAGCAAGAAGATTTAAAATCATTATAATGTCTGATATAACTCAAAACAGAATGCTTGTACTTTATTTTTTTCCTTCACTTAGGACCTTGGGAGGAACCTAAGGCAAGAATTTTATATCCAAATTTTAAATTTAAATACCATTGTAAAGTAATTTGAAGGGGAAAATTCAAACTTTTGTGATGTATCAAATACCCCTAGATAGTAAATATATAACAATGTACTACAGATCATTGATCTTCATTTCTGAGGCTTTTGAAAGGAGTCAGTTTGGTGACATTCCCCCCTGAGACTAATATGACCTCTTCCTGCCATAAGGTTGGCCAAACTCCCCCCCATACCACATTGTTCTATAACGATGACAGGAGGCCACAAACCAGAGACTTTAAAATAGTTTTATTTAATGTGTAACATGGAAGAGGCTGGAGATGACAAATGCCAGGGAGGTTTTTTTCATCCTGTTCACTTGAAAGGAAAGTCACCTCTGATAGATTTGCTTCCTTTTCACTGAGAGGAAAGAGACTTTGAAGGTATTGTCAGGCCACGGCCCACCCAGGGAGCTCAGCTCTGGTCTAAAACGCCACAGTGTAGCAAGACCACCACCAGAGGGGTGACGTGAGATCACAGAACAGAGGTATTAATAAATAGTGAAAGATAAAGTTAGATCAAGCATGCTCCCAGAGCTGAAGTTCATCCGATTTAGCCAGGGAGATCAGGCATGTATTTATAGTTCCACAGCCAATTCATATATTTCTCAACAACAGTTATATTGTAGACACATGGCTGGGAATCAAAGTGGCTTCTGATACAAAAGGTAGCATGAATAACCCAACTGACCAGGGTTACATAAAAAGAATTAACTCTCATAACAGAAGACACTTGAAGAACAGCTGTACTGATTTCCATGTGCTGGGAAAAGGGAAGTTCTCTCCCTTCTCCCAACTCCCAAGAAATAATACCTAAACTTGGTGTTTTCTAAGTTGAATCTCAGACAAGAAATGCATCTTTCATGATCAAGGTCCTTAGGATATTATCATACTAATGTCTCTTCAAGTTTGAAAAGAATAGAAGGTATAAATTATCCAGTTTTTTTTTTCAATTTTTTAAAATGTAATGGAAACAAATTTTCTGAAAAATATCCTCATAGCCCTTGTATATGGACCAGAGGGGAGAACAAATGCTTTAAATGAAGACACATTAAATTTAGAGACCCATGGTTTGGATTTGAATCCAGAAAAAGGCTAGCTGAGTTCCTTAGGAACTGGCAACTTGTATTTTTCAATACCCATTTCCTCTGTCCTGGTCATTGCAATGTACTTACCTATTGCCAGATAAGGACATTGAAAAACAAAGGTAATACATGTGACAGCATCACAAAAAGAAAAAAAAAAAGTTTTCTGTAGGATCATAGGAAATTATTCCCATTGGAGATTGTCTTAATAATCTGTTCCATGTTCAGTGAATAACATGGGCAAGCTTCAGCTTAGTTTAAGACTAAGTCTTCATATAAGTCTAAGACTAAGTCTTCATGTAAGTCTTTTAATAGAAGAGAGATACAGAATTAACTAAAATATTGGATAGCCCCACTGAATTTTTGGAAACACTAATTTTGATGATGGAGGAAGGGAATCATCTCAAATGTCTTCCTGGAAGCAAGTAAGTGATGAAGACATAGTTTGACTAGGTAAGAGAAGATACTGAAGGCCTTCATGATAAGGATTCAAAAGATATCAGTCTTTGTCATTTAAGACTATGAGGATGCCATGTGGCAACAAATAGATATTAGGAACATACTTCAAAATGATTGATATTTTCTTTTCTTTTTTCAATGTTTAAGGTATTATAAAAATAAAGTGTGTTTGTACTTATAGATGGATGGTAGATAGGCAGACATTATTAATTGTGTTGGGCTTAATAAAGGGAATTTAACAAAGGTAGCATGAATAACCCAACTGACCAGGGTTACATAAAAAGAATTAACTCTCATAACAGAAGACACTTGAAGAACAGCTGTACTGATTTCCATGTGCTGGGAAAAGGGAAGTTCTCTCCCTTCTCCCAACTCCCAAGAAATAATACCTAAACTTGGTGTTTTCTAAGTTGAATCTCAGACAAGAAATGCATCTTTCATGATCAAGGTCCTTAGGATATTATCATACTAATGTCTCTTCAAGTTTGAAAAGAATAGAAGGTATAAATTATCCAGTTTTTTTTTTCAATTTTTTAAAATGTAATGGAAACAAATTTTCTGAAAAATATCCTCATAGCCCTTGTATATGGACCAGAGGGGAGAACAAATGCTTTAAATGAAGACACATTAAATTTAGAGACCCATGGTTTGGATTTGAATCCAGAAAAAGGCTAGCTGAGTTCCTTAGGAACTGGCAACTTGTATTTTTCAATACCCATTTCCTCTGTCCTGGTCATTGCAATGTACTTACCTATTGCCAGATAAGGACATTGAAAAACAAAGGTAATACATGTGACAGCATCACAAAAAGTAAAAAACGTTTTGTGTAGGGTCGGAGGGAATTAGTCCCATTGGAGATTGTCTTAATAATCTGTTCCATGTTCAGTGAATAACATGGGCAAGCTTCAGCTTAGTTTAAGACTAAGTCTTCATATAAGTCTAAGACTAAGTCTTCATGTAAGTCTTTTAATAGAAGAGAGATACAGAATTAACTAAAATATTGGATAGCCCCACTGAATTTTTGGAAACACTAATTTTGATGATGGAGGAAGGGAATCATCTCAAATGTCTTCCTGGAAGCAAGTAAGTGATGAAGACATAGTTTGACTAGGTAAGAGAAGATACTGAAGGCCTTCATGATAAGGATTCAAAAGATATCAGTCTTTGTCATTTAAGACTATGAGGATGCCATGTGGCAACAAATAGATATTAGGAACATACTTCAAAATGATTGATATTTTCTTTTCTTTTTTCAATGTTTAAGGTATTATAAAAATAAAGTGTGTTTGTACTTATAGATGGATGGTAGATAGGCAGACATTATTAATTGTGTTGACATTATAAGGAAAAACAAAAAAAAAATGCTTAAAAATTCTACATATATGTTCAAGTTTATAGACATACAAGATTAATCAGGGCATTTTAAGCTACCTGTGACAAAAGTCCAGTTCAAACTTTACACAAAAAGTGATCAAGTGGGGTGGTGGGAAACTAATGGCCATGAAGGCAAATCAAGGCAGTAGTCCTGGCCTTAGGCAGTATAGGAGATAGGGGCAAGAAATGCCATTGGTCCCCGCCCATTTCTTTTCTTCCCCCTAGGTTATTCTGTTCTTTAGATCTTGCCTCATAGAGGCATGGACATTATAAACTGCTCCAGATTTATGGTCTTACATTTATGGCCTAATCCCAGCAACCCTCTTCTTGTAGCTTCATCAATTATATTAAAACAAACACTGTGTCTCCTAGGGCTTTGACCTCAGATGCAAGTAAACGTGTCCTCGTGCTTTCTGTGTGTCTGATGGTGGCAGCCCAGATTGAATGGGGGAATACAAGAAACCAATTTTTGTACCTCACATATAACCTGGGGAACAGTACAAGCCTGCTTTATTCCAAAGAAGAATTTAAAAGGGTTTACAAGGCATCCCTGGTGGCTCAGTGGTAAAGAATCCACCAGCAAACGCAGGAGATGTGGGTTCAGTCCCTGATTTGGGATGATCTCCTGGAGAATGAAATGACAACCCACTCCAGTATTCTTTCCAGGGAAATCCCATGGACAGAGGAGCCTGGTAGGCTACAGTTCATTGGGTCACAAAGAGTCAGACATGACTGAGTGACTAAACAGAATTGGAGAATTATTCCCATATACCCTTGCCTTCTGATAATTTACACTTTTTAAAACATAAGGGTTAAGTCTAAAAAAAAGAATAAAATAAAACAAACACTGATTGGACCTGTTTGTCAGACAAGCCCTCTTTTTTTGGTTGCTCTGATTTGCCAGTCGACCAGCTCTGTGGCTTACAAGTAGAATAGCCTTATTAATAGAATACTAAGAAAAGGAAAGGACACAAGGTTATAGAAGGATAAAATATTAATTGTGTTTGTACTTATAGATGGATGGTAGATAGGCAGACATTATTAATTGTGTTGACATTATAAGGAAAAACAAAAAAAAAATGCTTAAAAATTCTACATATATGTTCAAGTTTATAGACATACAAGATTAATCAGGGCATTTTAAGCTACCTGTGACAAAAGTCCAGTTCAAACTTTACACAAAAAGTGATCAAGTGGGGTGGTGGGAAACTAATGGCCATGAAGGCAAATCAAGGCAGTAGTCCTGGCCTTAGGCAGTATAGGAGATAGGGGCAAGAAATGCCATTGGTCCCCGCCCATTTCTTTTCTTCCCCCTAGGTTATTCTGTTCTTTAGATCTTGCCTCATAGAGGCATGGACATTATAAACTGCTCCAGATTTATGGTCTTACATTTATGGCCTAATCCCAGCAACCCTCTTCTTGTAGCTTCATCAATTATATTAAAACAAACACTGTGTCTCCTAGGGCTTTGACCTCAGATGCAAGTAAACGTGTCCTCGTGCTTTCTGTGTGTCTGATGGTGGCAGCCCAGATTGAATGGGGGAATACAAGAAACCAATTTTTGTACCTCACATATAACCTGGGGAACAGTACAAGCCTGCTTTATTCCAAAGAAGAATTTAAAAGGGTTTACAAGGCATCCCTGGTGGCTCAGTGGTAAAGAATCCACCAGCAAACGCAGGAGATGTGGGTTCAGTCCCTGATTTGGGATGATCTCCTGGAGAATGAAATGACAACCCACTCCAGTATTCTTTCCAGGGAAATCCCATGGACAGAGGAGCCTGGTAGGCTACAGTTCATTGGGTCACAAAGAGTCAGACATGACTGAGTGACTAAACAGAATTGGAGAATTATTCCCATATACCCTTGCCTTCTGATAATTTACACTTTTTAAAACATAAGGGTTAAGTCTAAAAAAAAGAATAAAATAAAACAAACACTGATTGGACCTGTTTGTCAGACAAGCCCTCTTTTTTTGGTTGCTCTGATTTGCCAGTCGACCAGCTCTGTGGCTTACAAGTAGAATAGCCTTATTAATAGAATACTAAGAAAAGGAAAGGACACAAGGCCATTCAAATATCAATAATAATAAGAGCATTGGATGTCCACTATCAGTTCTTTAACTAGTTTATAGCATATATGTTTTTAGAAGCATAAATACTAAGAGAAAGCTGCATCTCTTCAATGCTGGTATTGGTAAATTTACATTCCTTATTCAGGTTGGGCACTCTTGAACTGTGATATTCCAGTTGGGCTGTCAGAGTACGCTGAGAGCACCTCTTGAACTGATGAAAGGTGGGCTTCTGCTGGGATTGTATAACAAGGTCAAAGCTGAAACAAACTTCTGGTTTTGAAGTTAGGAAATGAAACAATCTCTTTGACCCAGAAAGGCATTCATGGAGAGAACTAAAGTCTTGACTCCTTGTGCATTGTGTAGCAGGACACTGACCCTGCCCTGAATAGCAGGACCTCACATACCAGGAATGGATACAGGCTTACCCCATTCTATACAGAGCCCACAGAGAGAGGACAACACAGCCTGAAGTACCCTTTAATACAGATTTTAGAAAACAAATGTGTTTTTGTATCTCTGCAGCACTATCCTCTTGGAAGGGTCGAATGCAGATGGAAACTAGAAAAACAGTGTTAAGATTCATTAATAGTAAGACACAAGAACTGATTGTGGATGCCATTGGTCCTTGCCCCTTTCTATTTTGTCAATATAAAAAGTCAACTTCTTAGAAGACTATGGTGCAGCCATACAAATGAGGGATATCCAAAGATAAACCCAGGTAGCCCCAGGGACCCTGGTAGCAGGAAAGATAAACCATTTCCTCAGGAAGCTGGGGCTGGTGCACATCAGCCATACCCATTGTTTTGTTCTTGAATACTGAGAAGCAGTATGACCTAATGCAGAAGCATGTCTGCTCTCAGTTCAGATATGGCTTTGAATTCTGTGTCTTCACTTAGTTACTGGCATCTTGGTCTTGGAACATTTGCTTCAATTGTATAAAAAATAGAATTATTCCCATATACCCTTGCCTTCTGATAATTTACACTTTTAAAACATAAGGGTTAAGTCTAAAAAAAAGAATAAAATAAAACAAACACTGATTGGACCTGTTTGTCAGACAAGCCCTCTTTTTTTGGTTGCTCTGATTTGCCAGTCGACCAGCTCTGTGGCTTACAAGTAGAATAGCCTTATTAATAGAATACTAAGAAAAGGAAAGGACACAAGGCCATTCAAATATCAATAATAATAAGAGCATTGGATGTCCACTATCAGTTCTTTAACTAGTTTATAGCATATATGTTTTTAGAAGCATAAATACTAAGAGAAAGCTGCATCTCTTCAATGCTGGTATTGGTAAATTTACATTCCTTATTCAGGTTGGGCACTCTTGAACTGTGATATTCCAGTTGGGCTGTCAGAGTACGCTGAGAGCACCTCTTGAACTGATGAAAGGTGGGCTTCTGCTGGGATTGTATAACAAGGTCAAAGCTGAAACAAACTTCTGGTTTTGAAGTTAGGGAAATGAAACAATCTCTTTGACCCAGAAAGGCATTCATGGAGAGAACTAAAGTCTTGACTCCTTGTGCATTGTGTAGCAGGACACTGACCCTGCCCTGAATAGCAGGACCTCACATACCAGGAATGGATACAGGCTTACCCCATTCTATACAGAGCCCACAGAGAGAGGACAACACAGCCTGAAGTACCCTTTAATACAGATTTTAGAAAACAAATGTGTTTTTGTATCTCTGCAGCACTATCCTCTTGGAAGGGTCGAATGCAGATGGAAACTAGAAAAACAGTGTTAAGATTCATTAATAGTAAGACACAAGAACTGATTGTGGATGCCATTGGTCCTTGCCCCTTTCTATTTTGTCAATATAAAAAGTCAACTTCTTAGAAGACTATGGTGCAGCCATACAAATGAGGGATATCCAAAGATAAACCCAGGTAGCCCCAGGGACCCTGGTAGCAGGAAAGATAAACCATTTCCTCAGGAAGCTGGGGCTGGTGCACATCAGCCATACCCATTGTTTTGTTCTTGAATACTGAGAAGCAGTATGACCTAATGCAGAAGCATGTCTGCTCTCAGTTCAGATATGGCTTTGAATTCTGTGTCTTCACTTAGTTACTGGCATCTTGGTCTTGGAACATTTGCTTCAATTGTAAGAGAGGAATAATAACATCTAGTTTTTTGACTTATTGTGAGACACCTAAAGGGCTTAGAATGATGCTGTACATGTCCAAAATTCTTAAGTAGTAGTAGTAGTAGTATTTGAAGTCCCAGAAGGTAAAGTCCAAATGCTTGAGCATTGCATCTTGAATAATGAAGCTGTAACTGAACAGGGTCCTATAGGATCAGAGCCCCCTCTATTTCCTCCACCTGCCTCTTTTCTGTAGAAAAACTTTAGCCTCCTAAGCCATCCCTGGGATCCAAAGAATAGATTTAACCCGAAAAAAGAAAACATGTAGGAAGAAAGAAAAACAGTCAAGTGAGACAAAATAATAATAATCTACCCACTAAACATACTGACTGTTTTAATTCCAGTTTCCTAGGGATTTTGTATAAGCAAAACCAAAGCAAACTTTGTACAAATCTTACTTTGGGAGGCTTTTTTTTTTTTTTACTTATAACTGTCAAAAAGTTAAAAAGGCATGTATCAAACTTTGTAAATCCAGAAAATTCCCCCTCAAGGGCTATAGATAATATTCTGAGCCATGTCCTTTAAGCTGTTTTGCAGGTAGTGAAATCCTCACTAGGTGAAAGAAGTTAACTGTCTTCTGCCCACGAGAATGTAGACCCCAGACCAGTTGAAACTAGAAAGTTGATGATGTTGACTGCAGTTACTTCATCATCACCCAATCAGAAGAATATCCACAAGCTGATCACACACCTCACCATCACCCTGCCTTCACGTCTATCTTTGAAACCTGTCCCTAAAAACTTTCGGGATGTTCAGGCCTTTCAAGCACTAGATGCCTGCTTGACTCCTTGCTGGGTACCTTGCAGTAAATGCTGCTCTTTCCTTCACTACAACCCAGTGTTAGTAGATTGACTTGTGGGCATGTGAACCCAAGTAAGGTTCTATAGCAAACCTATCAAGACCGCAATGAAGGAGGAGATTGAGTTTCCCCCACATGTGTTTTGGCATACCAGCAGAAGAAAGGATGATGAAAGCTGGGAGGCAAAGCACAGCAAACATCCAGGAGAGTAGCCAACCCAAGGAATTTGCAATCCATTTGTCCTCAATTATTTCACTGGATGTGGGTCACATAAAGGGCAGTGACTTGGTTTCATACTAACTCTTGCAGATACTAAGAATTTGGTGACCTGATGGTATATTGATGTGAAAAGAACATCCCTATTATTCACAGCTACAAAAAGTACAAAGTTGCACAAATCTGTTCTGATGCTATATATAAGAAAAGCTAATGACAGTTGTAGAATAATGTAAGAGAACTGCTGTTCATTCATTCAAACTCTATCATATTTATGAAAGATGGAGCATTTTAAAAGATAAAAGAGGGAGCCTTGTTCGTCAACATAGAAGTAAAAAGGCACTCTGGGATACATTGCATTGTGTGTAAGCTTTACTTGTTCATTGCTGATGCCTTGACCTTTTTTTGACATGTTATTGAGTGAAAACAAAAAGTTGACTTTTCTGGACTTACAAACTTTGGTAAATGCCTGTGTAACTTTTTGGCTGTTATAAGTAATAAAGAAGCTTCTTGAAGTAATATTTTACAAAGTCTGCTTTGGTTTTGCTTATACAAAATCCCTAGGAAACTATAATTGAAGTAGTCAATATATTTTTCTACCATGGATTTTTTCTTCTCTTATCAGTGAACACATTCATTTACATTTTTTGTTTAGGGTTGCTCTGGACTATTAGATTGCAACTTTGATTTATTTTAGTTTCCATTTCATGGTGAAATAAAAAAATGAGCTATTAAGTGCTTGGCTTCGGACAGAAGATCTCCCATGGTACAATGAATGACGTGCCTTTTTAAAACAGACTTGAGAAAGAAAGTCTAGCAGTTTGGTTTCAGTTGTATTCTTTTAAGATATTGTGGAGTCGTGGATCTTTGCAGATATGGAATAAGGAGAAACAGTTGTTCTAATCTAACTTTCTATTTTGTCTAAACCAAGAAAATGTGTGAATTAGTGTCCTGTACTTCTTTCTGGGCTTGGCATGTATGATCTCATTTATCATTTACTCATTCATTTGACAAGTATTTTCAGTCAGCTGCTGTTCTAGGGGTCAAGGGATACAGTTATCAAAAAAATAAAAATATTCCTGCCCATATGGAACTTATTGAAGGGCACAGATAAAAAATAAGTAAAATACATTTGTTAGATCATGTTAAGAATTTAGGAGTAAAACCAATCAAGGATAACTATTGGTGACCTGATGGTATATTGATGTGAAAAGAACATCCCTATTATTCACAGCTACAAAAAGTACAAAGTTGCACAAATCTGTTCTGATGCTATATATAAGAAAAGCTAATGACAGTTGTAGAATAATGTAAGAGAACTGCTGTTCATTCATTCAAACTCTATCATATTTATGAAAGATGGAGCATTTTAAAAGATAAAAGAGGGAGCCTTGTTCGTCAACATAGAAGTAAAAAGGCACTCTGGGATACATTGCATTGTGTGTAAGCTTTACTTGTTCATTGCTGATGCCTTGACCTTTTTGACATGTTATTGAGTGAAAACAAAAAGTTGACTTTTCTGGACTTACAAACTTTGGTAAATGCCTGTGTAACTTTTTGGCTGTTATAAGTAATAAAGAAGCTTCTTGAAGTAATATTTTACAAAGTCTGCTTTGGTTTTGCTTATACAAAATCCCTAGGAAACTATAATTGAAGTAGTCAATATATTTTTCTACCATGGATTTTTTCTTCTCTTATCAGTGAACACATTCATTTACATTTTTTGTTTAGGGTTGCTCTGGACTATTAGATTGCAACTTTGATTTATTTTAGTTTCCATTTCATGGTGAAATAAAAAAATGAGCTATTAAGTGCTTGGCTTCGGACAGAAGATCTCCCATGGTACAATGAATGACGTGCCTTTTTAAAACAGACTTGAGAAAGAAAGTCTAGCAGTTTGGTTTCAGTTGTATTCTTTTAAGATATTGTGGAGTCGTGGATCTTTGCAGATATGGAATAAGGAGAAACAGTTGTTCTAATCTAACTTTCTATTTTGTCTAAACCAAGAAAATGTGTGAATTAGTGTCCTGTACTTCTTTCTGGGCTTGGCATGTATGATCTCATTTATCATTTACTCATTCATTTGACAAGTATTTTCAGTCAGCTGCTGTTCTAGGGGTCAAGGGATACAGTTATCAAAAAAATAAAAATATTCCTGCCCATATGGAACTTATTGAAGGGCACAGATAAAAAATAAGTAAAATACATTTGTTAGATCATGTTAAGAATTTAGGAGTAAAACCAATCAGGGGTATAGAGTATGAACTATTGGTGGTGGAGTGGTTGATAGTTTAGAAAGATAGCTAAGTAAGGCTTCTCAGAAAAGATTTTGTTGATTTTATTTATAACCTATTGAGGAAAAAGCTCAGTGAATTGAGAGGGACACCATATGTGTGTGTGTGTGAGTGTGTCTAAATAATAGAGAAGAGTTCATGGTGGAGGAAATGTCAAGTCAGAGGCTTTGCAGTGGCCCCAGGCCAAGTACACAGGAACAGTTAGGCACCATTGTTCATGGAGTGGGTGAACAAATAGAAGAAGAGGATGGAATGAAGTCAGAAAGGTAGAGTGGAGGCAGAAAGGGGTGATTATGTTGGTATTTATAGGGCATGATAAGCATTTAATTTTTACCATGAATAAGATTTCCTTAGAGGAAAGGGAGGATGGACATATCTGGAAAAGTAATCTAAAGATCCTCTGTTTTATCAAGACTGCTCTGCTCGGAATAGATAGATAGGATGTGAGAGCAGAGCTGGAATAAAAACTGGAAGGATATTGCAATAATCCAGATGAAAGATGATCATGGCCTGAACCAGCATGGAGGTGATAATTTGAAGAAAGTGGCTGAATTTTAATGTGTTTGGAAGATAAAGCAAGATGTGCTGACTGACTGAGAGATTATTGTTTTTAATTGGGTGCACTAGTATCTTCTCATGTTCTCTCTTAGAGTGGAACTTCTTGCTTAATATTACTTCTATCTATTGATCAATTCATCATCCCTCTAAAACTCTTAGCTACCTATATCATTCATCTGCCTTCATTGATCCATCCATCCGTCCATCCGTTCATCTGTCTGTCCACCACCCATCTATCATCTCTTTTCCAATATAACTAGGAACAGATAGAGTGAAAAAATATGTATTATTGCCATATAGGTGTAAATAAAAAAATACTTGTCAGAAAGGGGACTTGGATGTCATAAAGGAAGAAATAATGTCTAAGATAGCTAGAAATAAAAGGAGTTGAATGAAAGCATTTGGGGAAATATAAGAAGATTAACCTGACAGGAAAGAGAGAGAGGGCACAAAGAAAGAAGACAGGCAGAACCATGGATTTCTTTTCATACAAAAGAGGGAGATGCAGGGTCATCAAAATAATCTGGTAAAAAATAAAATCTGGTAGAGTTTAAGATTTGAAAATTCTGTCAACCTCTAGGATAATGCCTTTAGAATGAGAAAATTGATTCAAACAAAATAAATAAATAATAATGACAGGTTCATCCAAATTTTGGGTAAGATCTAGGGAAGAGTGTGAGAGGAGGTTGGAATGTTAGATAAAAAATTAATTCATAAAGATTATAATTTATAAAATATTTATAAAATAATTATCCTTCCGTGCTCAATAGAATTTCCAGGGCCTGCTGTATCCCTTCTAGGATGAATAATGTCAAGTTAACATAGGAAGAACATAGTGTATTTGCAAAGCTACATTGTCTTACTCACTCTAGTCCTATCATTACTGTTAGTAAGGGACCATGGACTGAAAACATGAGACCTCTCATTGGCCTGGTGCCTTGTGTAATTTATGCAGAGATGGAACAACCCAGGCAGCTCCAGCTTAGACTGCATTCTGAGGTTTCCATTCCCCAAGAGAACTGAATCCATCCGAACAACGAATTAAAACAGACAGAAATGTCCATGGGGCAGTGAATTTTAAATATTGCTGGGTCAACTATAATTATAGCCTGCCATGAGAGATTGAGTAGAGTAATACATGAGCTTTTAATCAATGAATGAAATAATGGTAGTTAATCTCTCCTGTTATTGAAAGGCAGGTGATGCCTGTAGTGTACCTGGTTTAATATTTATTCAGTACCCATAAAGTTCCATACTGTATACCATCTATAGCCTCAAGTGAGACAGAGAAGTTAACACAACAATGGAGGCCAACTAGATGGTGGAATAAGAGGTGAAGAAATAAGGGGTGATAGAACTTGAGATGCATGTCTAGTTAGAAGTCACAGTGACTAAGTTTTAGAACTTGAGATGCTATGTATTATTGCCATATAGGTGTAAATAAAAAAATACTTGTCAGAAAGGGGACTTGGATGTCATAAAGGAAGAAATAATGTCTAAGATAGCTAGAAATAAAAGGAGTTGAATGAAAGCATTTGGGGAAATATAAGAAGATTAACCTGACAGGAAAGAGAGAGGGCACAAAGAAAGAAGACAGGCAGAACCATGGATTTCTTTTCATACAAAAGAGGGAGATGCAGGGTCATCAAAATAATCTGGTAAAAAATAAAATCTGGTAGAGTTTAAGATTTGAAAATTCTGTCAACCTCTAGGATAATGCCTTTAGAATGAGAAAATTGATTCAAACAAAATAAATAAATAATAATGACAGGTTCATCCAAATTTTGGGTAAGATCTAGGGAAGAGTGTGAGAGGAGGTTGGAATGTTAGATAAAAAATTAATTCATAAAGATTATAATTTATAAAATATTTATAAAATAATTATCCTTCCGTGCTCAATAGAATTTCCAGGGCCTGCTGTATCCCTTCTAGGATGAATAATGTCAAGTTAACATAGGAAGAACATAGTGTATTTGCAAAGCTACATTGTCTTACTCACTCTAGTCCTATCATTACTGTTAGTAAGGGACCATGGACTGAAAACATGAGACCTCTCATTGGCCTGGTGCCTTGTGTAATTTATGCAGAGATGGAACAACCCAGGCAGCTCCAGCTTAGACTGCATTCTGAGGTTTCCATTCCCCAAGAGAACTGAATCCATCCGAACAACGAATTAAAACAGACAGAAATGTCCATGGGGCAGTGAATTTTAAATATTGCTGGGTCAACTATAATTATAGCCTGCCATGAGAGATTGAGTAGAGTAATACATGAGCTTTTAATCAATGAATGAAATAATGGTAGTTAATCTCTCCTGTTATTGAAAGGCAGGTGATGCCTGTAGTGTACCTGGTTTAATATTTATTCAGTACCCATAAAGTTCCATACTGTATACCATCTATAGCCTCAAGTGAGACAGAGAAGTTAACACAACAATGGAGGCCAACTAGATGGTGGAATAAGAGGTGAAGAAATAAGGGGTGATAGAACTTGAGATGCATGTCTAGTTAGAAGTCACAGTGACTAAGTTTTAGATAATTGTCTCCAAGTAGGATATAACTCAAAAGAGGCTAGATGCTATGATTTTTTTTCCTGAGTTTTCAGTGTGAGACTACTTTTAAAAAATACAAATCAGAACAACAATATACATCCATGACCTAGTATTTTGACACATGTCTAAATTTTCAAACTGAAAAGTCATACAGAGTAACAGTTAGGAATCCAAACATTTAACAGAACCCAGTTTAAATTTTCCCTCATCTACTAAGTGAACATTCTTGGGAACTTACTAAAATTCTCTGAGCCTTGATGACCTCAACTGTATAAAGAACATAATTCAGACTTTGACCTGTTGTAAAAAGTGTGGTAATATATATAAAGTGCATAAATAGGTGACAGTGATAATGATGATGATGAACAAAAGTAACTCTGATTCCTAGAGTCCTATCATGTCAGCCCCATTGGACTCAGCATTTTAGTTTTTTCAAAAATTACTAGTGAAGGGCTTCCCTGGTGGTCCATTGGGTAAGGACACCACCTTGCAGTGTAAGGGGCGCCGGTTTGATCCCTGGCCTGAGAAGATCCCATGTGCCATGGAGCAGCTGGACCAATGTGCCAACTACCAAGCTGGAGCTGTGGGGCATGTGCACCCAGATCTGGTGCTCTACAGTGAGAGGCGACTGCAATGGGAGGCCCACACGGGCCAAAGAACAAAGATGGATTTCCATTCCCCAAGAGAACTGAATCCATCCGAACAACGAATTAAAACAGACAGAAATGTCCATGGGGCAGTGAATTTTAAATATTGCTGGGTCAACTATAATTATAGCCTGCCATGAGAGATTGAGTAGAGTAATACATGAGCTTTTAATCAATGAATGAAATAATGGTAGTTAATCTCTCCTGTTATTGAAAGGCAGGTGATGCCTGTAGTGTACCTGGTTTAATATTTATTCAGTACCCATAAAGTTCCATACTGTATACCATCTATAGCCTCAAGTGAGACAGAGAAGTTAACACAACAATGGAGGCCAACTAGATGGTGGAATAAGAGGTGAAGAAATAAGGGGTGATAGAACTTGAGATGCATGTCTAGTTAGAAGTCACAGTGACTAAGTTTTAGATAATTGTCTCCAAGTAGGATATAACTCAAAAGAGGCTAGATGCTATGATTTTTTTTCCTGAGTTTTCAGTGTGAGACTACTTTTAAAAAATACAAATCAGAACAACAATATACATCCATGACCTAGTATTTTGACACATGTCTAAATTTTCAAACTGAAAAGTCATACAGAGTAACAGTTAGGAATCCAAACATTTAACAGAACCCAGTTTAAATTTTCCCTCATCTACTAAGTGAACATTCTTGGGAACTTACTAAAATTCTCTGAGCCTTGATGACCTCAACTGTATAAAGAACATAATTCAGACTTTGACCTGTTGTAAAAAGTGTGGTAATATATATAAAGTGCATAAATAGGTGACAGTGATAATGATGATGATGAACAAAAGTAACTCTGATTCCTAGAGTCCTATCATGTCAGCCCCATTGGACTCAGCATTTTAGTTTTTTCAAAAATTACTAGTGAAGGGCTTCCCTGGTGGTCCATTGGGTAAGGACACCACCTTGCAGTGTAAGGGGCGCCGGTTTGATCCCTGGCCTGAGAAGATCCCATGTGCCATGGAGCAGCTGGACCAATGTGCCAACTACCAAGCTGGAGCTGTGGGGCATGTGCACCCAGATCTGGTGCTCTACAGTGAGAGGCGACTGCAATGGGAGGCCCACACGGGCCAAAGAACAAAGATGGATGAAAATAAATAAATGGAAGACCAATAGAAGTGCCCCCCCCCCAAAAAAATTACTAGTGAAGATGAGTCTATTAAGGGCATTGGACAGAATTTTTTTATATACATTTCATATGCATAAGTTAATCCTCATAACCTTAAAGTAGGCACTATTATTACAGTACCATTTCACAGGTAAAGAAACAGTCCAGATGAAGGCATTTGTACAAGGTCACAAGATAAGTAGAAGAACTGAAAATCAAACTAGGTCTGTCTGAATGTAAAACAGAACTTATAATCATCATTTTGTCCATAAAGTGTCTGCATATTTCAGTCAGTAAAAAGGGTGAACAAGAAGAAATCTTAAGTCAGACAATTTATAAATGAGAGAAAGATGAAAAGAGAAAGTAGCAGACATGAGCTATCAGAACTGTGGAACTCTATGGAATTGCTATAAATACTCATAACAAGCAGAGTGCCATGGGCACAATACCAATGAGTAAGTTGTTTTTAATATCTAAACTAAAAGTTTTAACTTCCCTGTGCAGGCATTTCTAAGAATCCTTATGGAAGTTTATCTTTGCATGTATCATAAAACTCCAGAATTTTTTATCTATAAAGAAATTCCTCTATAGCTAGATAATCCAACAGAAATATTTAACAAACAAGGAAATAGCTACATAAACTAAAACCACAGGTCAGAACATCCTCGTGGAAGTGGAGGTTAGCCAAGCAACAGAAGAAGAAGCAATGAAATGGAATACACTGTAAATTGTGCACCTGTATCTGGTTGCACACAGCATTATGCCGTACAAAGATTAGAGAGCTAAACTCATGGAGCTCTGAATTCCTTGAAGAACTTGGTAGGATTAGACTTAGCTGTGACTGTGAGTTAATTCACCAGAACAGCAAACAGACCTCGGAGACAGTGACAGTCACTGAAAAGAGATTTTGATGGATGTCTCAGCTCTGAGGGTGCAGTACCCATGCATCTCAGAAACAAACTAGTGTTGCAGGCACTATGTGAGCACTCCCTGAAGAGAATGTGTATTAGGAACACAGAAAGAACCAGAACTTGGAAAATCTAAAGGGAGAAATTAAAAACTGTATTTTTTTTTCTTTTTTTTTTGACTAGTGACGGAGAAGAAAAATGCAACACACTGGTGTTTCCCTGTTGTAGTAGTAAACTCCTGTTCTGGAGTGACAGCTGCATTGATGGCACTGGGGACAACCAAGAGAACTTCTTGTCCCTTCTCTCCTCCTTAAGCCTGTTAGGATACTTAAGCCTCTTCCTAGTATTATCATTATCTGATATTTATCAAGAGTTCTTACTGTGCCAAATGCTGTTCTAAGGACATTATATTTTTTTTTATTTTAAAACTTTACACAAGGGCTTCCCTGGTGGTCCAGTAGGTAAAGAGTCAGCCTTGCAGTGCAAGGGGCACCGGTTTGATCCCTGGCCTGGGAGCATCCCGCAAGTTGCAGGGTGACTGGACCAGTGTGTCCAATTAGAAGCCAGCACTCTGGAGTGCATGCGCCCAGAGCCTGTGCTCTGCAACGAGAGAGACCACTGGAATGAGAGGCCCACACAGGCCAAAGAATAAAAAAGATAGATGAAAATAAAGAAATAAACAAAGAGGCCAAAAATTTAAAACAAAAACAAAAACTTTACACAAGCCTCATGAAGTGCACATGATTGATTATCCACAAGGTTAGGTGAGAACACAAAAGAGTGGTACTTTGCTCATGATACGCGGCCATCAAGTGGCAAATCTCAGCCAAGAGCCATCTGATTTCAAAGTTCATGTTCTTTCTACTTCTTTATGCTGTATTTAATTTTCTCAAGACAAAGATATTCTCTCTTTCAAGTGTGTGACATAACCAGAGATAACAAAGGCCTATCAAAGCTATTTGCTGTAGTCATATAAGGATGTGAGAGCTGGGGCATATATAAGGCTGAGCACCAAAGAATTGATGCTTTTAAATTGTAGTGCTAGAGAAGACTCTTGAGAATCCTTTGGACAGCAAGGAGATCAAACCAGTCAATCCTAAAGGCAATCAACTCCGAATGTGCATTGGGAGGACTGACGTTGAAGCTGAAGCTCCAATACTTTGGCCACCTGATGTGAGGAACTGATTCATCAGGAAAGACCCTGATGCTGTGAAAGAATGAGTGCAGGAGAAGAAGGGGATGACAGAGGATGAGATGATTGGATGGCATCATTGAGTCTGAGTTTGAGCAAACTCCAAGAGAAAGTGACGGACTTGGAAACCTGGCATGCTGCAGTGCATGAGGTTGAAAAGAGCTGGACACAACTTAGTGACTAAACGATAACAATGCAACCAGAGCTAACATGTATGGTAGAATAAGCATTAGACTGGGAAGCAGGAAATGGAGAATGCATCCTTTTCTTTCATGTAGTGCCTTCCTTATTTAGCTGTGGAAATTGGGCTTCAATTTTCTCCTCTATGAAAGAGAGATTTAAAGTAAGTTAGTTCTTAATTTATCCAGCTAATGTCTCCAGTCCTCTCCATAGCACCTGAATCCCCAAATTTCTTGGCACCAGGAGCCAGTTTTATGGAAGACATTATTTCCACAAACAACAAGTGGTGGGTGGTTTGGGGGTGATTCAAGCACATTACATTTATTGTGTACTTTATTTCTATGATGATGATGGTGTCAGCTCCACCTCAGATCATCAGGCATTAGATCCCAGAGTTTGGGGACCCCTGCCATAGTGTATGAGGGTTAATAGATGGAGTTGAAATAAGGGACACATTAATAAAAGGAAATTTACTCTTTTTGTCATTTAGTATCGAAAGTGTTAAATACCATTTTAGGCATTGTAAAATGGTATTTCTTTTTAAGCCTATACATTCTCTCAGTAATAAGTATTTTAGCCCATAAGGAAGCAGAGTCATAGATATCCAGTCCCCAAGAATACACTGGATAAAACTGGAACTCAAGCATTGGTCTTTCTGATTTGAAACTCCATTATCTACAATACCAAATGATACTGGTATTGAATATGTAAGTTACAAGCTTAGGCATAAGCAGTGAAGATCCTTTCAACCAGTAGCTTTACTCTGGCAGAACTACTCAATAGCTGCTGATCCATGTCCTCAATAATGGAAAGCACACATTGTTTTGAGAACTTCATGAATAAATCCAAATGAAGAGAAGACTCAGTGTGGAATTACCATGCACTGCTTTACACCAATGATTTGTAGTTAGTTTGACTTTGTTGATTCTGTTGTGTGGGAATAGAAAATCAAAATGATGGCCTATCACTGGAAAATCAATTGTTTCACCGCATGGTTAGTAGGTTACTCTAAAATTTGCTCATAATCAACTAGAACATAGACCATTTGATTGGTTAAGTGACAGGCAGAACTTGATTATGGCCTTCTCTCTGTGGCAGAATAAATGGTCAGGCCATAGATGTAGGTTTGGCAGCTTTTCCTAGCCTATAGTTGGATCAAGCATTAGACTGGAAAGGGGGTTTTTTTCCTCTATTTAGCTGTGGAAATTGGGCTTCAATTTTCTCCTCTATGAAAGAGAGATTTAAAGTAAGTTAGTTCTTAATTTATCCAGCTAATGTCTCCAGTCCTCTCCATAGCACCTGAATCCCCAAATTTCTTGGCACCAGGAGCCAGTTTTATGGAAGACATTATTTCCACAAACAACAAGTGGTGGGTGGTTTGGGGGTGATTCAAGCACATTACATTTATTGTGTACTTTATTTCTATGATGATGATGGTGTCAGCTCCACCTCAGATCATCAGGCATTAGATCCCAGAGTTTGGGGACCCCTGCCATAGTGTATGAGGGTTAATAGATGGAGTTGAAATAAGGGACACATTAATAAAAGGAAATTTACTCTTTTTGTCATTTAGTATCGAAAGTGTTAAATACCATTTTAGGCATTGTAAAATGGTATTTCTTTTTAAGCCTATACATTCTCTCAGTAATAAGTATTTTAGCCCATAAGGAAGCAGAGTCATAGATATCCAGTCCCCAAGAATACACTGGATAAAACTGGAACTCAAGCATTGGTCTTTCTGATTTGAAACTCCATTATCTACAATACCAAATGATACTGGTATTGAATATGTAGTTACAAGCTTAGGCATAAGCAGTGAAGATCCTTTCAACCAGTAGCTTTACTCTGGCAGAACTACTCAATAGCTGCTGATCCATGTCCTCAATAATGGAAAGCACACATTGTTTTGAGAACTTCATGAATAAATCCAAATGAAGAGAAGACTCAGTGTGGAATTACCATGCACTGCTTTACACCAATGATTTGTAGTTAGTTTGACTTTGTTGATTCTGTTGTGTGGGAATAGAAAATCAAAATGATGGCCTATCACTGGAAAATCAATTGTTTCACCGCATGGTTAGTAGGTTACTCTAAAATTTGCTCATAATCAACTAGAACATAGACCATTTGATTGGTTAAGTGACAGGCAGAACTTGATTATGGCCTTCTCTCTGTGGCAGAATAAATGGTCAGGCCATAGATGTAGGTTTGGCAGCTTTTCCTAGCCTATAGTTGGATCAACTGCTTATTAGTAATTATCCCTAAATTATTACTTACCTTAATCTCTCTAAAATCTTATATTGCTCCTCAGTGGTATTTGATATATTGAATTGCAGAGACTACATTAATTCTTGAAGTCGTTAGTTCCATTTTTAGATAGACAATTTTGATGAATATGGAGTTTTCCTGAAATTGAGCTGTAAGACATTTTTTTGTATCTGCCTCTCATGGAGACCATATAGACCTTTTCTTCTTCAGATATGAGCTACCATTTTTCAGTGACTTTTTTAATGAAATTAAGGATAGGCTGACTTGTAATTTCTTATATTGCTGTGGACTCCCATTAGTCCTTTTGGATCTAGGGCCTGCACACATAAATTTGGAAAATGATTATTTCACTTCCTCGGCTAAAATATGTGTTCATTTACTTTCAGCCAGGCATTTCCAAGCACATTAAAGGAATTTTTCTTGTACAATCTTCACAACAACCGTCTAGTTTATTATTATTACTCGCCTTCTACAGGCAGATGAACTGTAAAGGGGTCTTAACTAGCCCAAGTCACATAGCTAATAATTTGACATTATGGCATCCCAATTTAAGTCTTTAGAACTCCATAATATGGGCTCTTTACTGTTCTGCCTCTTCCTAGACTGAGCCTCTCAGAGAGGCAGGTTCTGTATTTTATTGACTATGGTATCGCAATGGTTAATATAGTATATGCCATGTCTCCCATGGCACAATTATCTATGTAATTGCATCAGACTATAAATTTCAAAAAGTATGCTTGAATCCAAATGAAGAGAAGACTCAGTGTGGAATTACCATGCACTGCTTTACACCAATGATTTGTAGTTAGTTTGACTTTGTTGATTCTGTTGTGTGGGAATAGAAAATCAAAATGATGGCCTATCACTGGAAAATCAATTGTTTCACCGCATGGTTAGTAGGTTACTCTAAAATTTGCTCATAATCAACTAGAACATAGACCATTTGATTGGTTAAGTGACAGGCAGAACTTGATTATGGCCTTCTCTCTGTGGCAGAATAAATGGTCAGGCCATAGATGTAGGTTTGGCAGCTTTTCCTAGCCTATAGTTGGATCAACTGCTTATTAGTAATTATCCCTAAATTATTACTTACCTTAATCTCTCTAAAATCTTATATTGCTCCTCAGTGGTATTTGATATATTGAATTGCAGAGACTACATTAATTCTTGAAGTCGTTAGTTCCATTTTTAGATAGACAATTTTGATGAATATGGAGTTTTCCTGAAATTGAGCTGTAAGACATTTTTTTGTATCTGCCTCTCATGGAGACCATATAGACCTTTTCTTCTTCAGATATGAGCTACCATTTTTCAGTGACTTTTTTAATGAAATTAAGGATAGGCTGACTTGTAATTTCTTATATTGCTGTGGACTCCCATTAGTCCTTTTGGATCTAGGGCCTGCACACATAAATTTGGAAAATGATTATTTCACTTCCTCGGCTAAAATATGTGTTCATTTACTTTCAGCCAGGCATTTCCAAGCACATTAAAGGAATTTTTCTTGTACAATCTTCACAACAACCGTCTAGTTTATTATTATTACTCGCCTTCTACAGGCAGATGAACTGTAAAGGGGTCTTAACTAGCCCAAGTCACATAGCTAATAATTTGACATTATGGCATCCCAATTTAAGTCTTTAGAACTCCATAATATGGGCTCTTTACTGTTCTGCCTCTTCCTAGACTGAGCCTCTCAGAGAGGCAGGTTCTGTATTTTATTGACTATGGTATCGCAATGGTTAATATAGTATATGCCATGTCTCCCATGGCACAATTATCTATGTAATTGCATCAGACTATAAATTTCAAAAAGTATGCTTGAATCCTATTTTATATTAAAAATGTTTATCTGTAAACTCAGTTTAATCTTTCAGTATCATCAGGGTTCAGTTTACAGATCTTTCCTTATTACTTTAATCTCCCTCCTCTGTTTTTGTTTTCCATGGAATATTTTGGTCTACTCTGGAAGGTTTGAAATAGCTATTGATTTTGAACTATTTGGGAATAAATATTTTGTAGTACTTGGAATGTTTTTGTAAACCTGAGGTCATACAAGCTTATAACTTCTTTTTACATCAACCTGATGTGTTTGTTCCTTCTTGGTCCTTTTCTAAAATTGAAATATATTGCACCTATGAACTGAAAAAGAAAATAAATTTACCCAAGAGTTTCCATAAAAGGATTTTAAGCATTGCCATTTTCACCTGGAATCATTGTCCTTTAACCAAAGACATCATGAAGTGTGAAAAATTATTGTCATCAAGATTAATTTATTAAAATGGCAAACAAAATTCCATAGCACCAAGGTGGGCTAAATTAAAAGGAAATGATCTTTTTTTTATTAAAGAATAATTTTGTGTTTCATAGGTGCCTTAGGAATTCTGATAATGTTTTCTACATTTTGAAGTATGCATTTTTTTTTTTTTTTTTATGGGGGAGGGTTGGGTTAGGGAGGGAGGGGAGCAGGCGGGCCACTTCTATTGGTCCTTCATTTGTCTGTTTTCATCCATCGTTGTTCTTTGTTCTGTGTGCGCCTCCCCTTGCAGTGGCCCCTGTTGTCACAGAGCACCGGCTCTGGGCGCATGCGCTCAGAGCTCCGGCTCGTAGTTGGACACATCAGTTGGGGGGCCTCCCATCGCGATGTCTAGTTTATTATTATTACTGCCTTCTACAGGCAGATGAACTGTAAAGGGGTCTTAACTAGCCCAAGTCACATAGCTAATAATTTGACATTATGGCATCCCAATTTAAGTCTTTAGAACTCCATAATATGGGCTCTTTACTGTTCTGCCTCTTCCTAGACTGAGCCTCTCAGAGAGGCAGGTTCTGTATTTTATTGACTATGGTATCGCAATGGTTAATATAGTATATGCCATGTCTCCCATGGCACAATTATCTATGTAATTGCATCAGACTATAAATTTCAAAAAGTATGCTTGAATCCTATTTTATATTAAAAATGTTTATCTGTAAACTCAGTTTAATCTTTCAGTATCATCAGGGTTCAGTTTACAGATCTTTCCTTATTACTTTAATCTCCCTCCTCTGTTTTTGTTTTCCATGGAATATTTTGGTCTACTCTGGAAGGTTTGAAATAGCTATTGATTTTGAACTATTTGGGAATAAATATTTTGTAGTACTTGGAATGTTTTTGTAAACCTGAGGTCATACAAGCTTATAACTTCTTTTTACATCAACCTGATGTGTTTGTTCCTTCTTGGTCCTTTTCTAAAATTGAAATATATTGCACCTATGAACTGAAAAAGAAAATAAATTTACCCAAGAGTTTCCATAAAAGGATTTTAAGCATTGCCATTTTCACCTGGAATCATTGTCCTTTAACCAAAGACATCATGAAGTGTGAAAAATTATTGTCATCAAGATTAATTTATTAAAATGGCAAACAAAATTCCATAGCACCAAGGTGGGCTAAATTAAAAGGAAATGATCTTTTTTTTATTAAAGAATAATTTTGTGTTTCATAGGTGCCTTAGGAATTCTGATAATGTTTTCTACATTTTGAAGTATGCATTTTTTTTTTTTTTTGCAAGGGGCAGGGCAGGTTGGGGAGGGAGGGGGGCCGGCGGGCCACTTCTATTGGTCTTTCATTTATCTATTTTTCATCCATCTGTTGTTCTTTTGGTCTGTGTGGGCCTCCCATCGCAGTGGCCCCTGTTGTCACAGAGCACCGGCTCTGGGCGCATGCGCTCCAGAGCTCCGGCTCGGTAGTTGGACACATCAGTCCAACCACTCCGCGGCACGTGGGATCTTCCCAGGCCAGAGATTGAACCGGCACCCCTTGCACTGCAAGGCGATGTCTTTACCCACTGGACCACCAGGGAAGCCCTGCATTTTTTTTTTTTTAACCATGTGGTTTTCCTAACCAGCTGCACGGGTCCTGATGTTAGTCTAAACCACAAAATCTAATCTCTTACTGATGCTTCAAAGACATGGACATAAATTCCTTTCTACTAATATTCATGATTCTTATTGGAAACCATTATAATATTTTTCCTGTTAATTATGGCAACTAGCGCTCAATAAATTTTGTTTATACTCATTCATCAAAATTTTAATCAATACCTACCCTATGTCAGGCAGCCTTGTGGGTGTCGAAGGCACCAGAAGGGAAGCACTTTGTCCTCAAGGAGACTGCAGCTTAGTGGCAAGACAGATATGTAAAGAAACATATTAAAATACAAAAGGACACTTGCTGAAATGTAGCTACTTACAGAGTGACTGAAAATATAAAGAAGACGTACCTAAATTTGGAAAAACTAAAAGAAGCATCACATATACAGTAGAGTTTGAGTTAGCACATGAAGGTTAAGAAAACATGATCAGTTTCTTGGCGGCATAAAGGAACCCAAGGTCTTGGAAGATCAGTAAAATAGTTTGGTAATATGGGAATGTAAGAAACAGCGATGAGGCGAGAAAGCCAAGTGAGAGGCCCATCAAGAGAAAACTAGGCAAGGGCCGAGCATGAAGACCTAAACCTCTTTCAGAGGAAAGTATTTTTGTTCCAATGAACAGTAAAGAACAAGCAGAATTGTGAGCAGAAGAATGATTTAATTAGATATGAGTGCTCAGCGCCACATTTATTTCAGAGGAGTGACAATTGTGCTGTTGACAATAAGGCAGTCCTGGCTCAACTCCAGTAATTTGTATGGATTACTATCTGGGTTTCCTTGGTTGCATGTCTTATTTTCTGTAACCAGCACTAGATTGATGAAAAGTCTTGTGTAGCAGTAAGCATGACTGTCACTGTTGCTGTTACACGAGATTGTATGTGTTACCTTTTTTAACCTTCAATGGGCACATTCTGCTTATATTGTCATGTAGTATGATTCAATTAGGCTTTCCCTGAGCCTCAGTTCTCAGCTAATGGGCTGTACATGGAGTCACAGATGCCTACCTATCCCATACTCCATGGCAGATTGCTGACATTCACAGATACATTGAGAAGTAGACAGCTAATTCTCATCTGCCCGGAATCCTGGTTACAATTTCCTTTTTAGAGGACTGTCACCAATGCCTGGGGGAGATATGTCAGATGTGCAGCCCCACTAATAAATTAAGGCAAGATATCACGCCACATGTCAAAAGAACATAATGCATAAGATTAAGAATGTCGACACATCTATAGTTTTATTGATACCCATGAATCCCAGTTTCAAGTTCGCATTGGGAGGTCATTTTTGAAATGTTCTTTTTTTAAAAAATAATTTTTTTGAAATCATTTTAGAATCACAAAAAGTTGAAAAAATAGTATAGAAAGTTCCCATGAACCTTTCCCTGGGGTCCTCTAGTGATAGCATACGTCATAATTATAATACTTTATGAAAACCAATAAAACTGATATTGCTATAAAATACCATTAAGCCATACTCTAGATCTTACTCAAATTTCTTCAGGATTTCTATCATCAAAATTCACCCATTTATTTCCACTTTTTCGACTGCTTCTGATCTTTTCCACTTAAAACATGCAGTTCCTTCTGCCTTGGGCACTCATCCCTGTTTTAACAACTCACCTCTCATATGCGTTGAATGCATGCTCTAATTTATCAGTCTGCCTTCTCTTTCAGCTCCAGATTCTGTATTGTTTCCTAAGGGAGGCTTTTCTGGGTACTCCCCTCTAAAGACTAATCTGCCTACTGTGTAACTTCGTAGCCCCCTGTCTTTCTCCTTCTTGCCATTTATTACAATAAAAATAAATAATTAGCTAATTAGCTTCATGGCTGTATATGAAGATGGTGATGGGTAATTTTAGCCATTAATTGATTGAGCTAAAGGATGGCCAGATAACTAGGAAAACATTATTTCTCTGCATGTGGATGTCTCTGGAAGAGATTAGCATTTGAATCAGTAAATGGAGTATCTCACCAGTGTGGACAGACATCATCCAATCCACAGAGAGCCTATTACAACAATAAGTCAGAGGAAATGTGGATTTTCTTTTTCTGCTTGTACTGAAACAGTCATCTTTTCCTGCCCTTAGATACCTGTGCTCCTGATTCTCTGGCCTCTGAACTTTGACCTACATCACGAATTGCCCTGGTTTTTAGGACTCAAACACAGGAAAAATGGGCTATCCCTTTTGGGTGACATTCACAGATACATTGAGAAGTAGACAGCTAATTCTCATCTGCCCGGAATCCTGGTTACAATTTCCTTTTGAGGACTGTCACCAATGCCTGGGGAGATATGTCAGATGTGCAGCCCACTAATAAATTAAGGCAAGATATCACGCCACATGTCAAAAGAACATAATGCATAAGATTAAGAATGTCGACACATCTATAGTTTTATTGATACCCATGAATCCCAGTTTCAAGTTCGCATTGGGAGGTCATTTTTGAAATGTTCTTTTTTTAAAAAATAATTTTTTTGAAATCATTTTAGAATCACAAAAAGTTGAAAAAATAGTATAGAAAGTTCCCATGAACCTTTCCCTGGGGTCCTCTAGTGATAGCATACGTCATAATTATAATACTTTATGAAAACCAATAAAACTGATATTGCTATAAAATACCATTAAGCCATACTCTAGATCTTACTCAAATTTCTTCAGGATTTCTATCATCAAAATTCACCCATTTTTTTTTCCACTTTTTCGACTGCTTCTGATCTTTTCCACTTAAAACATGCAGTTCCTTCTGCCTTGGGCACTCATCCCTGTTTTAACAACTCACCTCTCATATGCGTTGAATGCATGCTCTAATTTATCAGTCTGCCTTCTCTTTCAGCTCCAGATTCTGTATTGTTTCCTAAGGGAGGCTTTTCTGGGTACTCCCCTCTAAAGACTAATCTGCCTACTGTGTAACTTCGTAGCCCCCTGTCTTTCTCCTTCTTGCCATTTATTACAATAAAAATAAATAATTAGCTAATTAGCTTCATGGCTGTATATGAAGATGGTGATGGGTAATTTTAGCCATTAATTGATTGAGCTAAAGGATGGCCAGATAACTAGGAAAACATTATTTCTCTGCATGTGGATGTCTCTGGAAGAGATTAGCATTTGAATCAGTAAATGGAGTATCTCACCAGTGTGGACAGACATCATCCAATCCACAGAGAGCCTATTACAACAATAAGTCAGAGGAAATGTGGATTTTCTTTTTCTGCTTGTACTGAAACAGTCATCTTTTCCTGCCCTTAGATACCTGTGCTCCTGATTCTCTGGCCTCTGAACTTTGACCTACATCACGAATTGCCCTGGTTTTTAGGACTCAGACACAGGTTGAATTACACCATGGGCTCACCTGGTTCTTCAGTTTGCAGACAACAGATTATTGATCTTCTCAGTCTCCGTAATCAGGTAAGCCAGTCCCTATAATTGTAATTGCCTCTTACATGTATTTATATATAAATATATATTATATTGGTTCTGTTTCTCTCAATAATCCTAATAGATGGAGAATTTATGATCATTTAGCTGAATCCTAATAGGGAGATGGAGAAACTATGAATTATTTTATGGTTTTTTACTTTATTATAAAAGAATAAGATGTGTTCTTTCCTTCCTCTCAAAGTAAATTAGGCAGGTCCTCTCTGGTACTTTCTGGTTTCAAATCAGCACTTACTTTAAAATGCGTAAATGACATTGGGGTACCACTAGGTGGGGTGTAGCGGTTGACTCAGGGTTTATTGTTTTCAGAAAAGAAATGTTTTATTACTTTCTTTGAACTGGAAACTCCTTAAATAAAGAGAAATTTCTCTTTATATAACATTCAGAATTTCTGTAGCATTAGAGGTTAATATGGAGCAAATGCACATGTAACAGTATTTATTCCCATTTTCTTATTTCTGATGAAGTAAAGAGAAGGCAAGTGAATACAATTAGCAAATGTCATCATTTATTCTTCTATTCATCTAGTGATGTGTATTCCACAAATTCTACTATTGTAAAAGTTCTGGTTTAGGTCCTCTAAGGAATAGATGAATATGTTTAAACACCTGACCAGATAGAACTTTGTAGCATAGAAGGAATGTAAAAATTCCTGTGGGGTTCTGAGGAGGAGCTGGATAGAATAAACCATTAGGAATTAAAAAGTACATGTACAGAAGTTCTCATTACAAGGAAAAAAAAGATTTTGTAACCATGTATGATATCAGTATTAACTAGACTTACTGTAGTGTTCATTTCAAAACACATACAAATATCTAATCAGTAGGTTATACACATTAAACTAATGTATATGTCAATTAGAACTAAATAAAAACAATCAAAGGAGCTGATGGATACAGAGAACAGATTGGTAGTTGCTAAAGGTGGTGGGATGGGAGGGTTGGAGAAATGAATGAAAGGTGTTAAGAAGGACAGACTTCTACATACAAAGCAAGTAAGGCACAACGTGGCAACTAAGCTTGATAATAGTGGATTAGATATTTGAAAGTTGCTTAAAGAGTAGATTTTGAAAGTTTTCATCACAAGAAAAAAAAAAAATTTTGTACAGTGATGGGTGTTAGCTAGATTTATTGTGGTGATCATTTTGCCCTGCATACAAATGTCCAATCATTAGTCTGTATACCTAAAACTAACATAATTTTGTACGGCAGTTATATCTGATTTTTTAAAGGCAGTAAAAAGTACATGTTTGGGAGTCAAACACAGCATTTTACTTGTCTTGACTCTGCCTGTGTAACTTTTAACCAAGGCCTCTAAACATCATTTTCTTTTCTGCAGAATAGATTGATAATATAATTCAGTTGTAGTGTTGTGAGGATCTGATGAGATCATGAATATAAAGCTATTTTATGGTAGCAGACATATAGTAAGCCCCAGTGTTACCTGTTGTTATTGGTGTGTAGTCAGTATGTCATGTCCATCTCTTTCCAATCACATGGACTGTAGCCTACTAGGCTCCTCTGTCCTTGGAATTCTCTAGGCGAGAATACTGGAGCAGGTTGCCATTTCCTTCTCAAGTGGATTTTCCTGACCCAAGGATTGAACCTGTGTCTCTGGCACTGGCAGGCAGATCCTCTACCACTGAGCCACCAGCGAAGCCCTCTGTTGTTATTGCTTCTTCTGGATCCCACTATTATCAAATATTTTCTACAAACAGCCTTACATTACCAATTAATTACTATTTTAATTTTCACTAAAATTAAAACTATTCTTAATTGTTTCAACAAAAATATAAGTTTTGATCTCATCCAAATGGCAGACAAGAGCTATATTGAGGGGAGATGCTGGGCAGTTATCCAGAATATTGCACTGGCTGAGTCATTCAGTTTTTTACACCAGCTCAAAGTGAGTGTGGCTTAAATTCATACCACAACAATATGACAAATTATACAAATTATGAGTCCCTCTGGGTCACATAGAAGAGCTGAAACTGGAAATGTTGATTCACAAGGATGCCAAGGCTTTGTTGGTTTATAAATATGTATCACTCTTGAAAGCAAGTGATAAATGCCAGTCAAGGGGACTGGTTCTTCAAGAGGTTACAAGGGAAAGAGTTCATTTTAAGGAGCTATTCAAGCCTGTAGCAAGACTGTCCTTACAAAGCACATATTTGTTTGTTACCCAAACTTAGTTATAAATGGAACTGGTTGAATCCTCAAAACTGTGTAAAAATGGCAACTGGATGTGCGAGGGAGTGGTTATCCTTTTCTGAAATGAATAGTAAATAGTCATTATGGATTGCTGGCAAAACAATAATGGCTGAGAGTTACCATGTTCTGAATACTTTCTGGATCACAGAGTATGGTATCCCCAGACTTTTGGATTACACAAGCCAGTGCAATGGAAAATACATAAATTAACAAGTCTCTCACAAAGACCATTACTAACATTTTAAAAATTTTATCACACAAATGTGTAATTTTTAGAGCTGTAATTCTTCTTCTTTTTTTTTTTTTTAGAGCTTTTTTTGGTGGGGGTCAGGTTGTGTAGGGAGGGGGAAGGTTGCCCACTTCTGTTGGTCTTTCATTTATCTATTTTCATCCACCTTTGTTCTTTGGTCCGTGTGGGCCTCCCATCACAGTGGCCTCTGTTGTCGCAGAGCACTGGCTCTGGGCGCATGCGCTCCAGAGCTCCGGCTCGGTAATTGGACACATGGGTCCAGCCGCTCCGCGGCACGTGGGATCTTCCCAGGCCAGGGCTCGAACTGGCGCCCCTTCCACTGCAAGGCGGTGTCCTTATCCACTGGATGACTAGGGAAGCCCCTAGAGCTATAATTATTATTACGGTCTTTTTGAAAACGAATATGTTGAATCCAAAACAAGCAGGAAGAATATGATCTATGTAAATAAAATTATGTTGTTCTTTCTATATCTCTTAATGCATTTCAGATTTTAGCATATGGGGTTTCAGAATATTAACAGTGTATGTCTAGGACAATCTAGTTTGAAGTATAGGCTGAAGATCACACAGGAAATTCATGTTGGAAATCTTGGGTGCAAGCTGTGTCTTAGTGGCATGTTATTTATTTAGTGGTGGTTAATGAGTTTCTTTAGCAGTGCAAGGGAGAATGACTAGTCTCAGAATAAAGGAGTCTTTATTAAAGATTATGAAAAATTTGGGTTATAAAATTCCTGCTACTTTGACTTTTTTGTTTTCATCGTGGTGAGAATTTGTGACCCACTTGTGAGACACTCTGCACTGGTCCTTGAAAAGAAGTAGGCCAACCATGATTTGTTACCCAAACTTAGTTATAAATGGAACTGGTTGAATCCTCAAAACTGTGTAAAAATGGCAACTGGATGTGCGAGGGAGTGGTTATCCTTTTCTGAAATGAATAGTAAATAGTCATTATGGATTGCTGGCAAAACAATAATGGCTGAGAGTTACCATGTTCTGAATACTTTCTGGATCACAGAGTATGGTATCCCCAGACTTTTGGATTACACAAGCCAGTGCAATGGAAAATACATAAATTAACAAGTCTCTCACAAAGACCATTACTAACATTTTAAAAATTTTATCACACAAATGTGTAATTTTTAGAGCTGTAATTCTTCTTCTTTTTTTTTTTTTTAGAGCTTTTTTTGGTGGGGGTCAGGTTGTGTAGGGAGGGGGAAGGTTGCCCACTTCTGTTGGTCTTTCATTTATCTATTTTCATCCACCTTTGTTCTTTGGTCCGTGTGGGCCTCCCATCACAGTGGCCTCTGTTGTCGCAGAGCACTGGCTCTGGGCGCATGCGCTCCAGAGCTCCGGCTCGGTAATTGGACACATGGGTCCAGCCGCTCCGCGGCACGTGGGATCTTCCCAGGCCAGGGCTCGAACTGGCGCCCCTTCCACTGCAAGGCGGTGTCCTTATCCACTGGATGACTAGGGAAGCCCCTAGAGCTATAATTATTATTACGGTCTTTTTGAAAACGAATATGTTGAATCCAAAACAAGCAGGAAGAATATGATCTATGTAAATAAAATTATGTTGTTCTTTCTATATCTCTTAATGCATTTCAGATTTTAGCATATGGGGTTTCAGAATATTAACAGTGTATGTCTAGGACAATCTAGTTTGAAGTATAGGCTGAAGATCACACAGGAAATTCATGTTGGAAATCTTGGGTGCAAGCTGTGTCTTAGTGGCATGTTATTTATTTAGTGGTGGTTAATGAGTTTCTTTAGCAGTGCAAGGGAGAATGACTAGTCTCAGAATAAAGGAGTCTTTATTAAAGATTATGAAAAATTTGGGTTATAAAAATCCTGCTACTTTGACTTTTTTGTTTTCATCGTGGTGAGAATTTGTGAACCACTTGTGAGACACTCTGCACTGGTCCTTGAAAAGAAGTAGGCAACCAGTGAGATTTGCAAAACTATAGATGCCTGTAACCTAACCCTCGCAGCATTGGATTGAGCAGTTTTGAAAGATGTCTGTGCTCCAGGATTTTTAATATGCTGTCCTAATGAATGTATAATATAGCCATGGTCAATAGCGAGCAAAACATTTTTTCTACTCTTTCACTGTTTTCCTTCAAAAACTGTTCAGGGCTCTGAGCTATATCTTATATTGGTCCACATGAATGTTTCTGTTCGCAAAGAGTTTGGATACATAATACCAGAGCATCTTAGGCTGGAAGAATGTATTACAGAGCAAATTCAGTGAAGTCTATTTCCTGTTTGCCTGACTGTTCGCTGGAGCAGAGCCCCATATGGGGCAAGGAAGGATGAGCTTCCAGCACCTTCGTGAAGATGTTTGCTGTTACCTACAGGGTTAAAATATGTTCCTGGTGACCAATGGTCATCCTCCCTTCAAAACTGACAGCTGGAAAAGATTTAAAAGACAACCAAGGCGAGCATTTGCAGTAATTTAGAGCTCCCCATTTGAAAAAAGCATCTCAGAGGCAATGGCGTGAATATACTGAAGTAACAACAACAAAAAATTTAACATCTGGTCCATCTTCCAAAGGCATAAAAGAGAAACATCATTACCAGAAAATACGATGGAGCTTGGCAGGTAAAGATGGTGTAAAAAATATCTGACAGGGAGAAATTAGGATTAGAACCCCAAAAAATGATCTATGTAAATAAAATTATGTTGTTCTTTCTATATCTCTTAATGCATTTCAGATTTTAGCATATGGGGTTTCAGAATATTAACAGTGTATGTCTAGGACAATCTAGTTTGAAGTATAGGCTGAAGATCACACAGGAAATTCATGTTGGAAATCTTGGGTGCAAGCTGTGTCTTAGTGGCATGTTATTTATTTAGTGGTGGTTAATGAGTTTCTTTAGCAGTGCAAGGGAGAATGACTAGTCTCAGAATAAAGGAGTCTTTATTAAAGATTATGAAAAATTTGGGTTATAAAATCCTGCTACTTTGACTTTTTTGTTTTCATCGTGGTGAGAATTTGTGAACCACTTGTGAGACACTCTGCACTGGTCCTTGAAAAGAAGTAGGCAACCAGTGAGATTTGCAAAACTATAGATGCCTGTAACCTAACCCTCGCAGCATTGGATTGAGCAGTTTTGAAAGATGTCTGTGCTCCAGGATTTTTAATATGCTGTCCTAATGAATGTATAATATAGCCATGGTCAATAGCGAGCAAAACATTTTTTCTACTCTTTCACTGTTTTCCTTCAAAAACTGTTCAGGGCTCTGAGCTATATCTTATATTGGTCCACATGAATGTTTCTGTTCGCAAAGAGTTTGGATACATAATACCAGAGCATCTTAGGCTGGAAGAATGTATTACAGAGCAAATTCAGTGAAGTCTATTTCCTGTTTGCCTGACTGTTCGCTGGAGCAGAGCCCCATATGGGGCAAGGAAGGATGAGCTTCCAGCACCTTCGTGAAGATGTTTGCTGTTACCTACAGGGTTAAAATATGTTCCTGGTGACCAATGGTCATCCTCCCTTCAAAACTGACAGCTGGAAAAGTTTTAAAAAGACAACCAAGGCGAGCATTTGCAGTAATTTAGAGCTCCCCATTTGAAAAAAGCATCTCAGAGGCAATGGCGTGAATATACTGAAGTAACAACAACAAAAAATTTAACATCTGGTCCATCTTCCAAAGGCATAAAAGAGAAACATCATTACCAGAAAATACGATGGAGCTTGGCAGGTAAAGATGGTGTAAAAAATATCTGACAGGGAGAAATTAGGATAGAAATAAATCAGTTCAGTTCAACCACTCAGTCGTGTCAGATTCAGTGACCCCATGGACTGCAGCATGTCAGGTTTCCCTGTCCTTTAACATCTCCCAGAGCTTGCTCATGTTCATGTCCCTTGACTCGTGATGCCAGCCACTGTTGTCCACTTCTCCTTTTGCCTTCTTTTTTCTCCAGCATTAGGGTCTTTTCCAATGAGTCATCTCTTTGTATCAGATAGACTAAGTATGGAAGCTTCAGCTTCAGCATCAGTCCTTCCAATGAATATTCAGGGTTGATTTCCTTTAGCATTGACTGGTTTGATCTTCTTGCAGTCCAAAGGACTCTCAGGATTCTTCTCCAAAACCACAGTTCAAAGGCATCAGTTCTCTGGCACTCAGCCTTCTTTATGGTTCAATTCTCACATCCATACATGACTACTGGGAAAACCATAGCTTTAACTATACAGAACTTGTTGACAAAGTTATATCTCTGCTTTAAATATGCAGACTAGATTTGTTATAGCTTTTCTTCCAGGGAGCAAGCATCTTTAAATCACATGCTTACAGTCACCATCTGCAATGATTTTGGAGCCCAATAAAATAAAGTCTGTCATTTTTCCCGTCCATTTGCCATGAAGAGATCGGATCAGATGCCATGAACTTCATTTTTGAATATTGAGTTTTAAGGCAGAGTTTTCACTCCTCTTAATCAAAGTAAATCAGGCTGGAAGAATGTATTACAGAGCAATGGTCTTTCTTTTCCCTTCAAACCCATATGGGGCAAGGAAGGATGAGCTTCCAGCACCTTCGTGAAGATGTTTGCTGTTACCTACAGGGTTAAAATATGTTCCTGGTGACCAATGGTCATCCTCCCTTCAAAACTGACAGCTGGAAAAGATTTAAAAGACAACCAAGGCGAGCATTTGCAGTAATTTAGAGCTCCCCATTTGAAAAAAGCATCTCAGAGGCAATGGCGTGAATATACTGAAGTAACAACAACAAAAAATTTAACATCTGGTCCATCTTCCAAAGGCATAAAAGAGAAACATCATTACCAGAAAATACGATGGAGCTTGGCAGGTAAAGATGGTGTAAAAAATATCTGACAGGGAGAAATTAGGATAGAAATAAATCAGTTCAGTTCAACCACTCAGTCGTGTCAGATTCAGTGACCCCATGGACTGCAGCATGTCAGGTTTCCCTGTCCTTTAACATCTCCCAGAGCTTGCTCATGTTCATGTCCCTTGACTCGTGATGCCAGCCACTGTTGTCCACTTCTCCTTTTGCCTTCTTTTTTCTCCAGCATTAGGGTCTTTTCCAATGAGTCATCTCTTTGTATCAGATAGACTAAGTATGGAAGCTTCAGCTTCAGCATCAGTCCTTCCAATGAATATTCAGGGTTGATTTCCTTTAGCATTGACTGGTTTGATCTTCTTGCAGTCCAAAGGACTCTCAGGATTCTTCTCCAAAACCACAGTTCAAAGGCATCAGTTCTCTGGCACTCAGCCTTCTTTATGGTTCAATTCTCACATCCATACATGACTACTGGGAAAACCATAGCTTTAACTATACAGAACTTGTTGACAAAGTTATATCTCTGCTTTAAATATGCAGACTAGATTTGTTATAGCTTTTCTTCCAGGGAGCAAGCATCTTTAAATCACATGCTTACAGTCACCATCTGCAATGATTTTGGAGCCCAATAAAATAAAGTCTGTCATTTTTTCCCCGTCCATTTGCCATGAAGAGATCGGATCAGATGCCATGAACTTCATTTTTTGAATATTGAGTTTTAAGGCAGAGTTTTCACTCTCCTCTTTTACCTTCATCAAGAAGCTCTCTAATTCCTCTTCACTTTCTGCCAAAAGGGTAGTGTCATCTGCATAACTGCGATTGTTGATATTTCTCCTGACAATCTTGATTCCGGCTTGTGCTTCATCCAGACCGGCATTTTGCATGATGTATTCTGCATATAAGTTAAATAAGCAAGGGGACAATATACAGCCTTGACATACTCCTTTCCAAATTTGGATCATGTCCATTGTTCCAGGTCTGGTTATAGCTATTGTTTATTGACATGCTTATAGGTTTCACAGGAGGCAGGTAAAGTGGTCTGGTATTCCCATCTCTTTCAGAATTTTCCACAGTTTGTTATGACCCACACAGTCAAACACTTTATTGTAGTCAATGAAGCAGAAGTAAATGTTTTTCTGGAATTTCCTTGCTTTTTCCATGATCCGGTTTATGTGGACAATTTGATCTCTGGCTCCTCTGTCTTTTCTAAATATAGCGTGTGCATCTAAAAGTTCTCAGTTCATGTACTGTTGAAGCCTAGCTTGGAAGGTTTTTAGCATAATCTAGCTAGCATGTGAAAAGAGTGCAATTGTGTGGTAGTTTGAACATTCTTTGGCATTGCTCTTCTTTGGAACTGCAATGAAAATTGACCTTTTCCAGTCCGGTGGCTGCTGCTGAGTTTTCCGAACTTCCTGGCATATTTGAATGTAGCACTTTAACAGCATCATCTTTTAAGACTGAAATAGCTTAGCTGGAATCCTATGACCTCTACTAGCTTGTTTGTAGTAATCCTTCCAAAAGGCCCACTTGACTTCACACTCCAGGGTATCTAGCTGTAGGTGAGTGATCACATCACTGTGGTTATCCAGGTCATTAAGATCTTTTTTGTATAGTTTTTCTGTGTATTCCTGCCACCCCTGTTTAATGTCTTCTACTTATGTTTGGTCCATACTGTTTCTGCTCTTTATTGTGCTCATCTTTGGATGAAGTATTCCCATGGTATCTCTAATTATCCTTAAGAGATCTCTAGGCTTTCCCATTCTGTTGTTTTCCTCTATTTCTTTGCATTGTTTGCTAAGAAGGCTTTCTTATCTCTCCTTGCTGTTCTCTGAAATTCTGCATTCAGATGAGCATTTCTTTCCTTTCACTTCTTTTCTCAGCTATTTGTAAGGTCTTCTCAGACAAATACTTCACCTTCTTGAATTTCTTTTTATTTAGAATAATTTTGATTACTGCCTCCTCTACAGTGTTAGGAACCTCCATCCATAGTTCTTCAGACACTGTGTTAGATCTAATCGCTTGTAGTTATTTGTCACTCCCACTGTATAATTATACAGGAATTGATTTAGATCATACCTGAAAGATCTAGCAGTTTTCCCTACTTTCTTCAACTTAAGTCTGAATTTTGCAATAAGGAGTTCATGATCTAAGCCCCAGTCAGCTCCATGTACTGTTTTTTGCACACTGTATGGAGCTTCTCCATCTTTGGCTGAAAAAAATATAATCAGTCTGATTTTGCTGTGGACCATTTGGTGATGTCTGTGTAGAGTTATGTCTTGTGTTTTTGGAAGAAGGTGTTTGATATGACCATAACATTCTCTTGGAAAAACTCTGTTCACAGTATGAAAAGACAAAAATAAAAAATGAAATGGGAACATTGAATATGAAATAGAGAATGTGAAACAAGCTAGAAAAAGTAAAAGATACTCCCATAGTGCAGTTGTTTTTAAAGATGACTTCTCATTAGAAATATATCTGGAGCTCTGGCAAAAGAAAATTCCTGGCATTTGAATGTAGCACTTTAACAGCATCATCTTTTAAGACTGAAATAGCTTAGCTGGAATCCTATGACCTCTACTAGCTTGTTTGTAGTAATCCTTCCAAAAGGCCCACTTGACTTCACACTCCAGGGTATCTAGCTGTAGGTGAGTGATCACATCACTGTGGTTATCCAGGTCATTAAGATCTTTTTTGTATAGTTTTTCTGTGTATTCCTGCCACCCCTGTTTAATGTCTTCTACTTATGTTTGGTCCATACTGTTTCTGCTCTTTATTGTGCTCATCTTTGGATGAAGTATTCCCATGGTATCTCTAATTATCCTTAAGAGATCTCTAGGCTTTCCCATTCTGTTGTTTTCCTCTATTTCTTTGCATTGTTTGCTAAGAAGGCTTTCTTATCTCTCCTTGCTGTTCTCTGAAATTCTGCATTCAGATGAGCATTTCTTTCCTTTCACTTCTTTTCTCAGCTATTTGTAAGGTCTTCTCAGACAAATACTTCACCTTCTTGAATTTCTTTTTATTTAGAATAATTTTGATTACTGCCTCCTCTACAGTGTTAGGAACCTCCATCCATAGTTCTTCAGACACTGTGTTAGATCTAATCGCTTGTAGTTATTTGTCACTCCCACTGTATAATTATACAGGAATTGATTTAGATCATACCTGAAAGATCTAGCAGTTTTCCCTACTTTCTTCAACTTAAGTCTGAATTTTGCAATAAGGAGTTCATGATCTAAGCCCCAGTCAGCTCCATGTACTGTTTTTTGCACACTGTATGGAGCTTCTCCATCTTTGGCTGAAAAAAATATAATCAGTCTGATTTTGCTGTGGACCATTTGGTGATGTCTGTGTAGAGTTATGTCTTGTGTTTTTGGAAGAAGGTGTTTGATATGACCATAACATTCTCTTGGAAAAACTCTGTTCACAGTATGAAAAGACAAAAATAAAAAATGAAATGGGAACATTGAATATGAAATAGAGAATGTGAAACAAGCTAGAAAAAGTAAAAGATACTCCCATAGTGCAGTTGTTTTTAAAGATGACTTCTCATTAGAAATATATCTGGAGCTCTGGCAAAAGAAAAAATGAAAGCAATACCTGGGCATTTGTATTTTTCAAAAAATTGCAAGATATTACTGATATATATCTGCATTTTCAAAAAGTGACTACAAGTTTTTCTGTTAGGTGGTAGCTTTGGTGATATACAATTCTATTATTTTTCTGTTGACTACTCATGACACAATGGTATTAAGTGAGTAATTGTTATATAATCACAAGGGTAAAATATATTTATCAGTTGTCACAATCAATTGCCATACAAAAAATGAAAGATACAGTTGCAAGCCATAATGGAAACATGATTAACCTAACAATATAAAACACTTATGTACAATTTGGGGGGTTAAGCAGAGTGATGTAGTAAGTGGAAGTATACATGTACATGTTTTCATCTGTTCAGCCAGTCAGTGTCTTTTGGTTTGTGCATTTAATCCATTTATGTTTAAGGTAATTATCAATATGTATGATTCTGTTACTGTTTTCTTAATTGCTTTGGGTTTATTTTATATAGGTAGGTCTCTTATTTCCTGCCTAGAGAAGTTTGTTTAGCACTTGTTGTAGATGGTTTGGTGGTGCTGAATTCTAGCTTTTGTTTGTCTGGAAAGCTTTTGATTCCTCAATCAAAACTGAAGGAGAGTCTTGCTGGGTAGAGTATTCTTGGTTGTAGGTTTTTCCTTTTCATCATTTTAAATATATCATGCCCATCATTCTTACTTTTTGCTGAGAAATCAGCTGATAACCTGTAAGGAGTTCCCTTGTATATTATTTGTCATTTTTCCTCTAGTTGCTTTTAATATTTTATATGTCATTAATTTTTGTCAGTTTGATTACTATGTGTCTTGATATGTTCCTCCTTGATTTTATCCTATCCTTTCTGGACTTGGTTGACAATTTCCTTTGCCATGTTAGGGAAGTTTTCTGCTAAAATTTTTTAGTTTTTTTTCAGAGTTATGTCTTGTGTTTGGAAGAAGGTGTTTGATATGACCATAACATTCTCTTGGAAAAACTCTGTTCACAGTATGAAAAGACAAATAAAAAATGAAATGGGAACATTGAATATGAAATAGAGAATGTGAAACAAGCTAGAAAAAGTAAAAGATACTCCCATAGTGCAGTTGTTTTTAAAGATGACTTCTCATTAGAAATATATCTGGAGCTCTGGCAAAAGAAAAAATGAAAGCAATACCTGGGCATTTGTATTTTTCAAAAAATTGCAAGATATTACTGATATATATCTGCATTTTCAAAAAGTGACTACAAGTTTTTCTGTTAGGTGGTAGCTTTGGTGATATACAATTCTATTATTTTTCTGTTGACTACTCATGACACAATGGTATTAAGTGAGTAATTGTTATATAATCACAAGGGTAAAATATATTTATCAGTTGTCACAATCAATTGCCATACAAAAAATGAAAGATACAGTTGCAAGCCATAATGGAAACATGATTAACCTAACAATATAAAACACTTATGTACAATTTGGGGGGTTAAGCAGAGTGATGTAGTAAGTGGAAGTATACATGTACATGTTTTCATCTGTTCAGCCAGTCAGTGTCTTTTGGTTTGTGCATTTAATCCATTTATGTTTAAGGTAATTATCAATATGTATGATTCTGTTACTGTTTTCTTAATTGCTTTGGGTTTATTTTATATAGGTAGGTCTCTTATTTCCTGCCTAGAGAAGTTTGTTTAGCACTTGTTGTAGATGGTTTGGTGGTGCTGAATTCTAGCTTTTGTTTGTCTGGAAAGCTTTTGATTCCTCAATCAAAACTGAAGGAGAGTCTTGCTGGGTAGAGTATTCTTGGTTGTAGGTTTTTCCTTTTCATCATTTTAAATATATCATGCCCATCATTCTTACTTTTTGCTGAGAAATCAGCTGATAACCTGTAAGGAGTTCCCTTGTATATTATTTGTCATTTTTCCTCTAGTTGCTTTTAATATTTTATATGTCATTAATTTTTGTCAGTTTGATTACTATGTGTCTTGATATGTTCCTCCTTGATTTTATCCTATCCTTTCTGGACTTGGTTGACAATTTCCTTTGCCATGTTAGGGAAGTTTTCTGCTATTAACTCTTCAAATATTCCCTCAGGTCCTTTATCTCTCTTATCCTTCAGGGACTGCTATAATGCAAGTATTGGTGTGCTTATTATTGGCCCACAGATCTCTTAGTCTGTCTTCATTTTTCTTTTCATTTTTTTTTTTCTATATTCTTTTCTGTGGCAGTGGTTTCCATCGTTCTTTCCTCCAGGACACGTCTTTGTTCTTGTGCCTCAGTTATTCTGCTATGGATTCCTTCTAGTGCATTATTCTTCCATTTGTTTATTCTTTAGTTCTTCCAGGTCTTTGGTAAACATTTGTTGAATTTTCTCAGTCTTTGGCTCTGTTCTTTTCCTCAGATTCTGAATCATTTTCACTATCATCATTCTGAATTATTTTTCTGAAAGGTTGCCTATCTCAACTTCATTTAGTTGTTTTTATGGGGCTTTATCTTGTCCCTTCATCTGGGACATAGCTTTCTGCTTTTTCATGCTGATTAACTTTCTGTAATGTTGTTTATGATTTAGTTGGTGTCAGACTGTGGTTTGTCTTGATTCTTCTGTCAGCCCTCTGATGGAGGAGGCTAAGAAGCTTGTGTAAGCTTCCTTATGGGACAGGGCTTGGGAAAAACGGTCTTGCTCTGGTTGGCAGGGTCTTGGTCAGTAAAGCTTAGTCCAGTTATCTGTTGATGGGTGGGGTGGGCTCCCTCCTTGTTAGTGCTCATCATCACTAATCACCAGGGGAATGAAAATCAAACCATGATGGGTTATCATCCTGCACACCTATTAGAATGGGCTGATATGCTTTGGGTTTATTTTATATAGGTAGGTCTCTTATTTCCTGCCTAGAGAAGTTTGTTTAGCACTTGTTGTAGATGGTTTGGTGGTGCTGAATTCTAGCTTTTGTTTGTCTGGAAAGCTTTTGATTCCTCAATCAAAACTGAAGGAGAGTCTTGCTGGGTAGAGTATTCTTGGTTGTAGGTTTTTCCTTTTCATCATTTTAAATATATCATGCCCATCATTCTTACTTTTTGCTGAGAAATCAGCTGATAACCTGTAAGGAGTTCCCTTGTATATTATTTGTCATTTTTCCTCTAGTTGCTTTTAATATTTTATATGTCATTAATTTTTGTCAGTTTGATTACTATGTGTCTTGATATGTTCCTCCTTGATTTTATCCTATCCTTTCTGGACTTGGTTGACAATTTCCTTTGCCATGTTAGGGAAGTTTTCTGCTATTAACTCTTCAAATATTCCCTCAGGTCCTTTATCTCTCTTATCCTTCAGGGACTGCTATAATGCAAGTATTGGTGTGCTTATTATTGGCCCACAGATCTCTTAGTCTGTCTTCATTTTTCTTTTCATTTTTTTTTTTCTATATTCTTTTCTGTGGCAGTGGTTTCCATCGTTCTTTCCTCCAGGACACGTCTTTGTTCTTGTGCCTCAGTTATTCTGCTATGGATTCCTTCTAGTGCATTATTCTTCCATTTGTTTATTCTTTAGTTCTTCCAGGTCTTTGGTAAACATTTGTTGAATTTTCTCAGTCTTTGGCTCTGTTCTTTTCCTCAGATTCTGAATCATTTTCACTATCATCATTCTGAATTATTTTTCTGAAAGGTTGCCTATCTCAACTTCATTTAGTTGTTTTTATGGGGCTTTATCTTGTCCCTTCATCTGGGACATAGCTTTCTGCTTTTCATGCTGATTAACTTTCTGTAATGTTGTTTATGATTTAGTTGGTGTCAGACTGTGGTTTGTCTTGATTCTTCTGTCAGCCCTCTGATGGAGGAGGCTAAGAAGCTTGTGTAAGCTTCCTTATGGGACAGGGCTTGGGAAAAACGGTCTTGCTCTGGTTGGCAGGGTCTTGGTCAGTAAAGCTTAGTCCAGTTATCTGTTGATGGGTGGGGTGGGCTCCCTCCTTGTTAGTGCTCATCATCACTAATCACCAGGGGAATGAAAATCAAACCATGATGGGTTATCATCCTGCACACCTATTAGAATGGCTATTATCAAAAAGACACAAATCAATGTTAGAGAGGATAAGAAGAAAAGGGACTCATCATATCCTATTGTTGGGATTGTAAATCGATGCAACTGCTGTGGAAAATGTATGGAGGTTTCTCAAAAAATTAAAAATTGAACTACCATATGACCCAACTTTTCCACTTCTGAGTATATATCTGAAGGAAATGAAATTACTTTCTTGACAAGGTATCTGCATCCCATGTTCATTGCAGCATTATTTACAATAGCTAAGTTATGGAAGCAACCCATGTGTCCATTGATAGATGAATGGAAAAGAAGATATGGTACACATATTTACAGTGGACTACTACTCAGTTGTAAAAGAAGAAGGAAATATTCCCATCTGCAACAAAGTGAGTGGACCTTGAGGGCATTATGCTACATGAAATAAATGATACAATGAGAGGCAGATACCACTTGATTTCACTTGTGTGTGGAATCTAAAAACCAAACAGGTGAACAAACAAAAATAAGACAAAACTCATAGATGCAGAGAACAGACTGGTAGTTATCAAGGAGAAAAAGTACTACGGGATAGGTGAAATGAGTTAAGGCATTCAATTGTATGGTAATGGATGGTAGCTAGACTTGTGGTGATCACTGAGTAGCACATACAAGTGTCGATTTTATTGCACTATATACGTGAAACTTCTATAATGTTATATATCAATTTTACCTCAATAAATAAATAATAAAATAAGAAATAAATAACAGTGTACTTTGGGAGGGAAAAAATGAGTTTGAATCAGACATGTATTTGAGCCAAACTTCACCACCTCAGGTCTGTGAGTACTGGCAAATCACTGAACCCCTTTGAGCCTCTATTCTCTGAACCATCAAATGGGAACCATAACAGTATCTTCCCTACGGGTCTGTCACAAGTGAGATAACTTATGTGAAACACATGAACACATGCTCGGTGTTTACATAGTTATCATCATCCTCACTTTCATGATTTTAAACCTTTTAATACTCATCCTAAAGTTCTGTCATATTTGAAGATGACAAGAAGAATGCTAATTAGTCTGTGTGATTCAAAAAAAGGGTAAAAAAATTGAAAAAAAAACTCATCATATCCTATTGTTGGGATTGTAACTCGATGCAACTGCTGTGGAAAATGTATGGAGGTTTCTCAAAAAATTAAAAATTGAACTACCATATGACCCAACTTTTCCACTTCTGAGTATATATCTGAAGGAAATGAAATTACTTTCTTGACAAGGTATCTGCATCCCATGTTCATTGCAGCATTATTTACAATAGCTAAGTTATGGAAGCAACCCATGTGTCCATTGATAGATGAATGGAAAAGAAGATATGGTACACATATTTACAGTGGACTACTACTCAGTTGTAAAAGAAGAAGGAAATATTCCCATCTGCAACAAAGTGAGTGGACCTTGAGGGCATTATGCTACATGAAATAAATGATACAATGAGAGGCAGATACCACTTGATTTCACTTGTGTGTGGAATCTAAAAACCAAACAGGTGAACAAACAAAAATAAGACAAAACTCATAGATGCAGAGAACAGACTGGTAGTTATCAAGGAAAAAAAGTACTACGGGATAGGTGAAATGAGTTAAGGCATTCAATTGTATGGTAATGGATGGTAGCTAGACTTGTGGTGATCACTGAGTAGCACATACAAGTGTCGATTTTATTGCACTATATACGTGAAACTTCTATAATGTTATATATCAATTTTACCTCAATAAATAAATAATAAAATAAGAAATAAATAACAGTGTACTTTGGGAGGGAAAAAATGAGTTTGAATCAGACATGTATTTGAGCCAAACTTCACCACCTCAGGTCTGTGAGTACTGGCAAATCACTGAACCCCTTTGAGCCTCTATTCTCTGAACCATCAAATGGGAACCATAACAGTATCTTCCCTACGGGTCTGTCACAAGTGAGATAACTTATGTGAAACACATGAACACATGCTCGGTGTTTACATAGTTATCATCATCCTCACTTTCATGATTTTAAACCTTTTAATACTCATCCTAAAGTTCTGTCATATTTGAAGATGACAAGAAGAATGCTAATTAGTCTGTGTGATTCAAAAAAAGGGTAAAAAAAAGAATACCCTTTTCATCAACCTAAGTACAGACTAAAACTAGCAGATTGTAGCAGCAAATGGTCGTGCTGCAAGAAGGAGGAAGCATTATCACAAACAGATGTTTCATTTTGCATCCAGAGAATCAGTGAGCTGTGTCTCTCTCTATCAGATCAGCCTGCCCTAATCATGAGATCTGTTGACTTGTACCATTTGTTGTCTCATTGAGTGGAGCTTTGACGTGAATCTAAACCTGTGTTGATATTAGGCTGGTGATAACAAATGAATTGAAGAGAAGAAAACAGAGCATCAGTCCGATCAGCAGGCAGAAGCTGAAGGTATGATGCCCTTTGAAATAAATGGGTGAGAAATTCCCCTGTCTCTCCACCACCATTCTCCTGCAAGTTCCCAAAGAAAACTAGGTTTCTCAGAAAACATGTCAAACCACTAGAACACAGCAAGAAACAGATATGAATGATCTGCCAATCATGAGTAATTGAAAGGTGGGTTTAATATAGTATGAAAGAGTGGAGTTGAACTTTAATTCCTTGAGGCATTTTATTTTCTGAGCAAGCTTAATTACAGTAGCTCAGTCCAAGCAAATATTTTAGAGAAGATATACTGCAGTGGTTAAGATCTCAGTCCTCAGATTCAGGCAGCCAGGGCTTGAATCTCAACTCTCATTTACAAGCTGATCTTGAACAAATTTCTTAATATTTCTAAGTCTCATTTTTTACATGCAAAATCAGGGTAATAATAGTGTCTACCATGGAAGGTGAGTCTGAGGTTTAAATGGTGTAGTGTTTAGCATAAGTTCTAACACAGTAAGTGTGCAGATAGTTTTTTTTGAATTATTTTTTTCAGACATGTATTTGAGCCAAACTTCACCACCTCAGGTCTGTGAGTACTGGCAAATCACTGAACCCCTTTGAGCCTCTATTCTCTGAACCATCAAATGGGAACCATAACAGTATCTTCCCTACGGGTCTGTCACAAGTGAGATAACTTATGTGAAACACATGAACACATGCTCGGTGTTTACATAGTTATCATCATCCTCACTTTCATGATTTTAAACCTTTTAATACTCATCCTAAAGTTCTGTCATATTTGAAGATGACAAGAAGAATGCTAATTAGTCTGTGTGATTCAAAAAAAGGGTAAAAAAAAGAATACCCTTTTCATCAACCTAAGTACAGACTAAAACTAGCAGATTGTAGCAGCAAATGGTCGTGCTGCAAGAAGGAGGAAGCATTATCACAAACAGATGTTTCATTTTGCATCCAGAGAATCAGTGAGCTGTGTCTCTCTCTATCAGATCAGCCTGCCCTAATCATGAGATCTGTTGACTTGTACCATTTGTTGTCTCATTGAGTGGAGCTTTGACGTGAATCTAAACCTGTGTTGATATTAGGCTGGTGATAACAAATGAATTGAAGAGAAGAAAACAGAGCATCAGTCCGATCAGCAGGCAGAAGCTGAAGGTATGATGCCCTTTGAAATAAATGGGTGAGAAATTCCCCTGTCTCTCCACCACCATTCTCCTGCAAGTTCCCAAAGAAAACTAGGTTTCTCAGAAAACATGTCAAACCACTAGAACACAGCAAGAAACAGATATGAATGATCTGCCAATCATGAGTAATTGAAAGGTGGGTTTAATATAGTATGAAAGAGTGGAGTTGAACTTTAATTCCTTGAGGCATTTTATTTTCTGAGCAAGCTTAATTACAGTAGCTCAGTCCAAGCAAATATTTTAGAGAAGATATACTGCAGTGGTTAAGATCTCAGTCCTCAGATTCAGGCAGCCAGGGCTTGAATCTCAACTCTCATTTACAAGCTGATCTTGAACAAATTTCTTAATATTTCTAAGTCTCATTTTTTACATGCAAAATCAGGGTAATAATAGTGTCTACCATGGAAGGTGAGTCTGAGGTTTAAATGGTGTAGTGTTTAGCATAAGTTCTAACACAGTAAGTGTGCAGATAGTTAGAATTATTTTTTTTTAAATTCTGAATTATTATGAGCATTTTGTAAGACCTAGGAAGGCATTTTTAAGTCAGTTTTAGGAAATCCTCTCTGTAAAATCTGCCACTCGTTAATTTTATCTCTCCTGTCCAAAACTTTGGATGAAAATCATCTGTGTTGCTATGAGTTGAAGTAAAACTGTCTCAAATCCAAAATATGAAATTTACTAGCTCACAAGACGGAGAAGTCCTTAGGTGATTGTAGCTTCAGGCATGGCTGGCTTCAGAGTTCAAATGATATCTTCAGGACATGAATCCTGCTGGATTTAGGTTTAATCTCAGTTTCTAAGCAGCAGCAAAGTATCTGCAGTACCTTAATACTCTCACTGTAGCAGAAGACAAACCCTTTTTTCTCCTTGCTTTGGTTGTTTTGTGAATTTCTCTGATTACACCTGTTTTGACCAGCTTGAATCGGTTGTGGCAAAGGGCAATAGTTTGGTGTGCTGATTGGCTTGGACTTAGATCATATGATCACTCTGGAGGTGGAGTGGGCCTGGAGTGCTATCCAGACCATGGACCTAGAGTGAGGGAATCATGTATTCTCACTAGAAAAATGTGTGCCCTTGCTGTGGAGGGAAACAATATGTAGGCCTGTTAGTATCTGTGAAAGTGAACTTGATTTTCCATCTTAGAATCCCTGAGGATGAGGCCCAGGAATTTTAGTTTTAATAGATTCCTCAGGTGATTCTTAACAATATGTTCTAAAATTTAAAAACCACTGAAAAAGATTAAATGACTTCTCCTGTAATAAACCTTTGATTTAACATAATATGTATCACTGTCACTTGCTTATACCTATCTGTATAATAAAGACAATAATATATAATCTCAGGTACTTCAGAGAGCTCTGAGGATCAGAGGGTCAGTGGTTTCAGCGTAATGTAAAATCTTTCCTGGTTCCTAAAATTTTATTTTCTGAGCAAGCTTAATTACAGTAGCTCAGTCCAAGCAAATATTTTAGAGAAGATATACTGCAGTGGTTAAGATCTCAGTCCTCAGATTCAGGCAGCCAGGGCTTGAATCTCAACTCTCATTTACAAGCTGATCTTGAACAAATTTCTTAATATTTCTAAGTCTCATTTTTTACATGCAAAATCAGGGTAATAATAGTGTCTACCATGGAAGGTGAGTCTGAGGTTTAAATGGTGTAGTGTTTAGCATAAGTTCTAACACAGTAAGTGTGCAGATAGTTAGAATTATTTTTTTTTAAATTCTGAATTATTATGAGCATTTTGTAAGACCTAGGAAGGCATTTTTAAGTCAGTTTTAGGAAATCCTCTCTGTAAAATCTGCCACTCGTTAATTTTATCTCTCCTGTCCAAAACTTTGGATGAAAATCATCTGTGTTGCTATGAGTTGAAGTAAAACTGTCTCAAATCCAAAATATGAAATTTACTAGCTCACAAGACGGAGAAGTCCTTAGGTGATTGTAGCTTCAGGCATGGCTGGCTTCAGAGTTCAAATGATATCTTCAGGACATGAATCCTGCTGGATTTAGGTTTAATCTCAGTTTCTAAGCAGCAGCAAAGTATCTGCAGTACCTTAATACTCTCACTGTAGCAGAAGACAAACCCTTTTTTCTCCTTGCTTTGGTTGTTTTGTGAATTTCTCTGATTACACCTGTTTTGACCAGCTTGAATCGGTTGTGGCAAAGGGCAATAGTTTGGTGTGCTGATTGGCTTGGACTTAGATCATATGATCACTCTGGAGGTGGAGTGGGCCTGGAGTGCTATCCAGACCATGGACCTAGAGTGAGGGAATCATGTATTCTCACTAGAAAAATGTGTGCCCTTGCTGTGGAGGGAAACAATATGTAGGCCTGTTAGTATCTGTGAAAGTGAACTTGATTTTCCATCTTAGAATCCCTGAGGATGAGGCCCAGGAATTTTAGTTTTAATAGATTCCTCAGGTGATTCTTAACAATATGTTCTAAAATTTAAAAACCACTGAAAAAGATTAAATGACTTCTCCTGTAATAAACCTTTGATTTAACATAATATGTATCACTGTCACTTGCTTATACCTATCTGTATAATAAAGACAATAATATATAATCTCAGGTACTTCAGAGAGCTCTGAGGATCAGAGGGTCAGTGGTTTCAGCGTAATGTAAAATCTTTCCTGGTTCCTTAGAAATAATGGTAAAATAAGTAAGTTTTGTTAATTTGGAAAGCTAATGGAAATGGAATGATGTAGGGGATTTTTAGTGGTAATATTGGCTGTGTGCTAAGTTGCTTCTTCATGTCTTGACTTTTTGCAACCCTGTAGACTTTATAGCCTGCCAGGCTTCTCTGTCCAGACAAGAATACTGGAGTGGC